>OX637294.1:12882451-14177451 GCA_951799445.1 Pseudisothecium myosuroides | reverse complement strand
ATCCCAAGGTCAGAAGAAGATCAGGAATTGGTCCTAAACAGTGAAACATATATTGGCATGGAAGTATGTCGACTTATGAAATGTTCCAGTGACGGGATTTGAATCTAAAATCAGTGATCAGGAAAGGCAAACATGTGTATTGGACCACATCACCCCACTCTCTTTCCAGGTTCAGCACGTCGTCGTTACTGAGCAACCTAGAACATGCTAATCTCGTAAACCCCTCAGTCAAGGCCATTGTGCATGAAAACTTACCAGGAGCAGGACCTTTCACTTGGGGCCATCCAGGAAACGCCTGCACAGAAAAAACAGAAAAAACGGGTGCAACTTTAGAGCTCCAGAAAGAGAGTACACCCTCCTTGAAGCTTCCAAAATGATGTATTTTACTCCCATAGATATGGAAGCCACCACTTCTGAACATTTGAGCACTTAAATGACGCACCACAAAACGGTCAAGGAAGTACATACCGCATACATACAAATGGCTAAAGTTTTGTAGGTGATTATGTTGTAGTAGTCCACCATTGGCAGAATCTGCATGTCCCCATCAGTAAGAGACTCGCTCCACAGCCCTTCATTCACTTGATTGTTCTGGTGCTGCACAACCATCCAAGTACGATATGAGGTGTAAGTGCTCTCACCCAACACCTGTTCCTTGCAATATGAATATGAGTGAAAAACAAGAGTCGTGTACAAAATTTACGTAATATTGCATATTCTGAACACCAGAATCAGCAGAATTTAAACAAGCAGGGCCTTGCTCAGATGCATGCCCTACTTCACATCAAACTTCCCATATCTAGATCTACTTCCACTCTCGAAATCATACATAAAATGACAAACTTACCAATCCCACGAAAAACCGCACCACTACAGTCCTATTTCGAACCTCCGGATACTGCATCCAAGTCCTTCACACAACGCGGTAGTCCCGCACAATACTGCTAGAGCGTAGCGACCAAGCCCGCTACCACCTCGCGAAAGCAACAAATAACAGAAAGCCTGAAGCGAAACCTAAATTAAACTACCTTAACATTACAAACGACAGCAGAGCTCACTCTTCAGTTCATCACAACTAGGACACTCGTCAACAGAATCATAGCTACTTCCGAATCACAAGGGCTCTTTCTTCTTCACACTGGAAACCACAAACCTAAATCACGAAATTACACAAAAACTCTCCAAAAAAACGCCAGAGAAAGAAAGAGGGGGAAAATAAAACGGGGAGCTCCTACAAACACGGAAACGGAAACTCACCACGATCAGCAGCGGTAGGACGACGCGATCAGCAGCAGCAGCGACGCCATAGCTCGAGATCCGCCAACAACAGACGCAAAACAGATATAGAGCGGCCAGAATGAAGTTTTGCAGAGAAGCTGAAGAGGCTCGGGAGCGGCATTAAATGGCACCGGAAGAGGCTCGGTAGGAGTTGCGGACTTGCGGCCGAGGATATGGTAGCGTGAGGATCACGTTGGCACACGACGGACTGCGGAGGGCCCAGCCGGCCAGGGAGGACGGAGTGGCCAAAAGTTTTTTTGTCATTTAACCCTTAAACGCCAATGAATGACAAGAGAATCTCCTATGTAGGACAAAAGTGCAACTATTCATCCTCCAAATTTTGTGGGGAAAAGGGAAGATCATGAATAGTAGTTTGACCTCCAGTGAACAATAGTTTGACCTCTCGTGAACAATAGCTTGACCTCTAGTGAACAATAGCTTGACTTCTAGTGAACAATTTTGGGTTTTTCAAAGAAGATGATGTCATCCAATGCCAAAAGGGCTGATTTCCACGGTCACCAGCCCAGCATTCAAGGGTTAATTTAGGCAGATCAGAAAGCGATAATCTCTAGAAGGATGAAGCTACTTACATCCTTAGAAATGGATCAAACTTGCAAATTTGGGGATGAAATTTCATTTATTCATCCAAAATGATGTACATCCATCCAAATTTGAGCAATCTCGTCCCAAGCTTTGGTAGCAAACATGCAATTTTTATCCACTGAAAAAACAAGATTATTTCTCCAAAGATTTCCTAGAATTTTATTTTTTTATCACTTTTGAGCAAAACAATTCGCTCTTAAAAAAAAGTTGGATTGACCTTCTTATTGCCCCGTATTATACCCCTACAGAAAACATTGGAATTATTTGTTGGGGATATGAAATCCGTCCATGAAGTGGGAACAATAGGATAGATTTACCCCGGGGGTAAATGTAGGAGTTTGGTGCATATGAATTTATTTGCAAACTTTGAATTCATATTTGCAATCAGAGACCCCAAATTAGTTTGAAGTGGTCTATTGTGTACCCTAGACACGGCACGAGATAGGGGCCCTTTTTTTTACATTTACCCTAGAAAACACAAACTTTCACTCGGCTAGTTTCACTACCTAGGTGGATTTGATGTCCTGCTTTTTTATTTGCCATCCATGATAAAATTTGCAAATTTTGAATTCATGTTTGCAATTAGAGGCCCTAGATGAGTATAGAGAGGTGAATAAATTCAAAATTTATGCAGCACAAAATAGAGGGCAATTTTCACATTTACCCTCCGTTGGGCCAATAAGGGGGTCAATCCTCCCTCGTCAGCCTAGCCAGTGTGAAGTACCATCGTTGGGATGTAGTAACTTAGTATACATAGAAAAAAAAGATCATTCATACAAAATAAAAAAGAATGGAAGTTCTAATTTATTAAACACATAACAAAGCTTAAAAAGATATGATAATTATGACTTTTTTAATTGAGAACCAACTTATGAACTCTTTATACTTTTGCCAACTTGCCGGGAATAAAGAGACACCAATATTGGTTGCATTGGGGCATCTTTGGGAGTTGTCTTGTCATTATGTTGTTGGCATGGTAGTTTCTGGTCGGATTAGGGCTACTCTTACGTGGGACATGCTACGTGGAGCAATGTTTAGCCTCCCCCTATGAAGAGTATTATTATGCAACTTTTAGCAGGATTCCAAATTTTCATTCATATGATTTTCATTTATTCATTCTTATCTTTTTCTAATGACATCCAATGAAATCTTGCAACTTGCTCAAACCTTTAGTTGGTGCTTTACATTGCAACAATATTTGTTTTAACCCTTAAAGGACGGTTCGTATTTAGGCTTCGTCAAACTTCATTGGATTTCTACATTAAACAAAGATTTCAAAAAAATTGATTTTTTTTCACATGTAGTAATGTATGTCTAAAATTTATTCTTATTCTTTCATAGTTAAAAATGTCAAATTGAATTTTATATGATGTTTTTAATAGATTTCTGTGTAAAAATCACAATAATTACAAAAATGCTTAAATTAATATAATTTTTTTTAAATGAAAATAATAGTGAAAAAACATCATAATATAAATGGTGTATTCTTTGAGCTCACACCAAGAAAAATTTGATAAAAACATCATAATATAAATGGTGTATTCTTTGAGCTCACACCAAGAGAAATTTGATAAAAACATCATAATATAAATGGAGTATTCTTTGAGCTCACACCAAGAAAAATTTGATTAAAAAAATTCAAAAGTGGTGTATATTGAGATTTCAAAGATGCTATCTTCAACATGTCACAAAATTACAAATTTACAAATTTTTAAAAGTTTAAATTATGGAATAAAAAATAGATTGTTGGAGCTATACTTTCTTAGTTAAGTTAAAAAACATTTAAAATGAAGAATTATGTGAAAATTTTAGGTTTAATTTTCAAAATGCCTGCCCAACTTATCATGTCCTTTAAAGGTTAATGTGTTATATAAAATTCAAATTGTATCATGATTTCATTTGTCACAATTTTGGACACATTTTCATTTGCACTATTTTTCATTCATTTGTTTTGGGTAAATGTTATATAATGACATCCAAACGACTTTTCAATAACCCCTTACACCATGATCAAACCTTTTGTGTGTTGCTACATTGCAATCAACTCTGTTCTAGTGTTGATTATGTACAAGCTCTAATTTGGTGTTGATTATCCCTTGGACTATGTGCAAGCTCCAATTTGGTATTGATTATGTCTCAAATTATATACAAGCTCCAATCTAGTGTTGATTATATACACGATGAAGAATAAAATGTTGCATGATCATGTAAAAACACCAATATAACACCATTATCACTATAACTATAAGCTTTTGCCTCCAAGCTTTTGTCTCCTCTCATCCACAGTGTTAAAATTTCATAGAATAAAGCAAGAACAAAAAAGAGAGGAAGAGAACTCAGTCTTAAGAAAACCAATTATATAGGACCTTAATACAATTGAATTCCATAACAATGGAACACCACAAAGAGCAACAGTTTTCACTATCACTTAAAACAAAGAGCATTGCTATCCTAAAAAAAGCCTCTAGTAGTTTGTGTCAAATGTCTATTCCTTCCAAAACATGGTGTAGATCAAGATTGGTTTGCACTGACACCCCAATCAATGCCAAATTTTATATTTGTAGATGGCCTCTCCTTTTGTTGTACAAAACTTGGTACAGAGCTTGCTACATAAGCCAAACAACTGTGAAGTTCGATAAGGAGGTGCTTGAAGGTGGTCCACTACCAATTGTGGCACCTTGCAGCCTTGAAGTGCTAGAGATGTCAAATTAGCCCGTAGCTTCAAATATTGGTGCGGACCACCATATTGGTTCACCTTTTAAAAAGACAAAAAAATACAAACAATATGCGGAAATTTACAAGTCCGGAAGTATTAGAACTCCAAATTAAAATACAACTACAAATAGTGAGAGGTTTTCATTGCACAAGGATAGGAATGTTGGGAAATTAGGATGAAAATCTAAATTCATGAAAAATCTAGTGAAAAAATATGGATTTAAAATTAAGAAGATGTTAAGCAAGATTTAGTAGAGCAACCTAATTAGGCTAACAGTAAAATGATGATAAAATAAAAACCAAAATATTACCAAATAGGAAAATGAAATTAGAATTAAATAGGAAACCAAAAATATAAAAAATATGAAAATACAAAACCAAAATGAAACTAAAATAGTATAGGTAGAAAATTGGATTAAATCAAATTGCAAACCAAAAAAATAAGAAACACAAAAACTATAAAAGTGAATTAAAAACAAACGACTAGAAGTAGGAAATAAAATTAGAAATAAAATAAAAACCACAAAAATAATTAATAAGAAAAAACACAAAAGAAGTTTATAAAACTAAAACTACTACTTGAACATTAGAATGGTGATGGAAACATTAAAATAGTGAAAGAAATGCTAAAATAGAGGTTTTATAGTCATTCAATGGATTTAACACTAAATTAGCGCATTTACAATAATTTAGCATGATTTTCACTAATTTGATACGTTTTGCCCTAAATTAGTGAATTAACTGGAAATTAAGGTTGGATGAATGTAGTTATATAAATTAGTCCGTTAAAGAGTTTGATTATATGAATAATTATGGTTTGGAGCCCCCTCTCTCTCAACCTTTGTATGTGTGTTTTGGGAGCAATTTTGTAGTTTATAGGCATTTAAAGTATGAAATGTTAGAGATTAGGGCAGGGAAAAATTAGGAACAATTTGTCAAGTAGGTTCTCATTTGTCAATTAGGGGGTTTGAAAAAAAATAGGTGAAAAATGGAGATTTTTGAGGTCAAATTGAAAGTTGATTTGTGGGACCTGAGTGAACTGCCCCCCTTGCTTGGCTCCGAAAAAAAATGTTGAAATTTTTTATTTTCCATGCATGATAAAATTTGCAAATTTTAAATTCATATTTGCAATTAGAGGCCCCAAATTAATGAATCAAGGAGAGATGTACAAGGTAAATGAATCAAGCACAAAATAGGAGGCTATTTTTTACATGCAAGCCTGGAATGACTTGAGCTGAGCGAGTGGATCACTTCACCCTGACCATTTAGAGGTGATGGACAAAAATTAGGGTTTGGAGGGAATTGATGAGACATTTCTAAGGATTGATGAAGGGAAGTTTAGGGATGAAAATTTTGGGGTTTCCTTGGGGTTGGGATGATTGGATGACTTCAAAAGGGCTTGTGATTAGAAAGGCTGATGGAGAAATTATGCAAAAAAATTTAAGGTTAGGGAAATTGAATTTATACACTATAATGGCAGGCCAATATTGGTTGGGTTGTAGTTTGTGAAAGGATCAAGGCTTACTATTGCATAGTCCAAAAAACACAATTCTAAAAAACTACTACAATGAATTGCAAAAAATACCCAAGGAAGCAAATTCACAGCGAATGGCAACAAATCAAGCATAAAGGCAAAAGCTCCAAGGTAAAAATGGGGCAAAGTCAAACAACAGCAAGCCCAAGAGCAATCACAACAATAACCATGGAATCAAGTGCAACATTGACAGAGCCCAAGATCAGATTCTCTGCATCTCAAATTACTCCCCTCATTGTTTTGATATTATTTCAATGTTAAAAAAATTGTCCAATGGAAATGGTATTGTTCTAATGTTGTTTTGTTACTCTTCTAATATCATTTCATATATCGTATTGCAGCAACAAACACTTTGGTGATTATAAACTAAGTAATTGTTTCAAACTAAATTAAAATGGCATTACAAAAATATTGAAAAAGTAATTGTTATATCAATGAATATTAAGTTAATGTTGAATCATTATTGTTGCAATGTACAATATCCACCAACAAGTTTACTATCATCCAATTCTGCCACTGAAAAGAATTTGGCATAATATAAAATGTAATTGGCATTTTTCATCTTGCGTGATGAGCATTCAATTTTTGAGCAATTCCAATCAAGAGTATTAAGTTTGGATATCAAAAAGAAAAACTCCATTTCTGGTGAATTGTTTTGTTTGAATTTCATGGTTTTATATAATAATTGATTGAAAAAGACTGGTGATGAATTTTTTTAATTTGATTGCATGGATACATAGGGAACATCCATACCCACATCTTTTATATTAAAAAACACCCCCTTAAGTAACAAAAATATGATCAATGAAGAACTTAATCAGAGGTGGAATATGGCGAAACTTTGTAAAATAAATATCTTTATAATCTTACTAGATTTTGGAAACATATTTGTACCATCTTGTTTAGATGTCCAAAAGTAGTTATAGTGTGAAGATTGAATAGCAAAATCTAGTAATTTTCAATTTAAAGTCCAAAATTAGTTTTTTCATTCTAACCTTCATTTATGGTAAAAATTCCAGATTATTCTAATATATATTATTGTTGACATAATTTTATTTCCACGTTTAATTTTAAAAAATCACAATAATTTGATTTATCCATCAAATTTTTTGAAAAAAAGCATACATAGAAAATACATATTTCTACTAGAAAAAACTATCAAAATTTTATAAATCAATTAAATGAAAGGATAAACAACTAAAAAAATTCACACTAATCTCCATTGCTACTTGTACTTCTTGAAATAAATTCAAATAATTTGGATTTTTTTTGCTATTTTTATTTATTTATTTTCAATGTTTGCAACAAAAATGATAACATTTACAATTTTTGACAAAACAAACTGAAACTTCTCATAGTGATATGCAAATCATAGTTTCAAGTAATATTAATATAGGATAGATATTCAAACACAATCTAATAGGCTACATTCAACTCAAACACGCAATTTGACTAGTTGGCAATGGATCTCGTCCTTAAAGGGTTAACCTTAAAGCCTTCCAATGTCCATATTTTATTTTATTTTTTGACACAAATAAAGGAAAATTTTACTACAAGAAAAAATAAGAACAAGAACCCAGCCGCAAGCGGCCTAGGAGGAGCAAGCAAAAGACGCAACAAAGACACCAAGGACTATAAAATACAACAAGGCACAACCGGCGGGGTGGTTCCCACCCTGCCTCGGCGTGGAGCGCCTAGGGAGGTTGGAACACAAAGCCAGCCCAAGGCCCGGACAATGTCCATATTTTGAACAATGAATGGAGGGCTTGCAGGCACTGTTTTGTTCAACTAACTTCTCATTCACCCAACGTAATACTTGAATGTTGAAAAGGCAACCTTCCTTAATGATCAATTTCATGAAATTTCATATATTTCTCTACAAAGATATAAGCAAAAATGTGCCAAAATTCAAAAAGGATCAAGGCGTTTCAGGGTTAAGTGAGCTCAGATTCATCCCTCTGTTGCACTTATTCTAGCAAAATCTTGCAAATACTACCATATAGGTAATCCTGCATCAAAACTTGGAGTATGACTTAGTCCCAAAGTGCAGACAGGCATGTGTTCGAAGCTCCAAAACAGGGGTTAGGGTCATCTGCAACCTAGGTGCCTTGCAATCGGGTGCCTCTTCCTTAATATTTGCAATCGGAAACCCCAAATGAGCTACAGTAGGAGAGGTCTAAAACATACCCTAGAAACGACACAAACTAGGGGGCTTCTTTTTTACTCTTACCTGGAATTCCTGCGTTTTCACCCTGCTCGTTCCACTTCGTGGCACGGATTTAACATCCTGCCTAAACAGTAATGAAAAAGTGACGAGGCAGAGTGTGTGACGGAGTCAACTGGCGTGGATAAGCCTTATTTGACCACGGACATTCACTGCACTTGCGTCGAGGGCAGCCCAAAGGGGAATGAAAAATCTACAACCCAAAGTGAATTAAGGTAGGAGGTCCTTAAATGGAGCCTAACTTAAATGTAAATTGTTTGTACATGTTATTTTTTCATAGCCTCCATCAATGTACAGACTGTGTACATTTTAGCTAGGGCACCATTTTAGAGCCCTATGCCATTTCAACTTCAAGTTTTTTTAACTAATTCAAAAAAGCATGAAAAAATATGAAACGACTTGGGTTAGATGTTAGTGCAATCTGTTTTTCAAGGAACATTGACTGAAAAAAATTTCAAGATATTTCACCTCCTCAAAATTCAGTTCCAGCCCTTAAATGCTCCATTATAGGACCTCCTACCTTATTGGCAGTCCAAAGTTTGTGCCGTCGAGGCCGGCATGCCCAAGTGAATTATTGATAGTACTTGACTTTGCAAGCCATATCAGTTGTTGACGCGAGTGGAGCAGCTTAAAACCTTCTAATAAACTACGAAAGCCCCTTCTTGTCAACGATTGTCTGCAACCAACTGCAAACGGACCCAAGGGCTTGGCCAGCATTCCTATCGACTCGGTATGGTTAACCCCTAAATGCCCAAGGCCTGTTTTGAGTGACCTGGAATTCGCTCTAAATTGAACAAAATGTCAACATTTTGATAAGTTGTATCAATTTTTTTTTAATTGTAACCGTACCAATTCAAACTAGACATGTTAGAGATCTCATAGGAAAAGAAAACACAACAATATCACTTATAGAGTGAAAGATTATAATGTTTGACCATGAGGGTGTTAAAATTGCAAAAAACTTTCAACCCTCTTTTCACAAATTGAATCTAAAAAAATGGTGACCAAAAAAATATGAGGTTAAAGAACCTAACATGTATAACCCCAATCAACTTATGGCTTCTTAAAATCTACTCTATAGTTTTTTTAAATGAATTTTGAATGTGATTTTTGATCCAAGATCTAGTGTATTTGAGGCTCATTTCCAAGAGCTCTCAACACTACGGGAAGTCAAGATTGCAATGGGTACCCTTGCACAAAATCTTCAATAGAAAAATCACTATTGGTTATTTTCAAGATCGGATTTTTGATGCTAAAATTAGACTTCACAAAGTATTTTCCAAAAATATTAAACTACTAAAAATAGCAACTTGGTTGAGTTTTGTTTGACTTCAAAGTTTTGCAAACACCAGATTTTGGTGCCTCGGGCATTTAGGGGTTAAGCTTAGCTAGCTACAGAGGATAGATGGCAGACAATTTGGTGAACTTACTGTAGACTCGTGGAAATCTGTGTGCGCTGAGACTCTGCCGACTGTCTGAATGCAGTTGAGTGTGTAGGCCCATGCTCCGGCGAAGTTAGAAGAATGCAGCCGACTGTCTGCATGGATTCATTGATCAATTTGTGAAGGCCCATGCTCCCAAGTTACAAGAATACAGCCGACAGTAACAAATACGGAGTACTGCAGTCGAAGGAGACCCATGCTCCCAAGCCGACAGTAACAAATACGGAGCACTGCATTCGGAGGAGAGGATAACAGGAGGTCTCCGAAGAAGAGCGAAGGACGTCAGAGTGGTGGGGGTTCGGCAGGAGTCCTGTTCCGGTAGACTTCGCCTATTAGGGCCTCCTTACATGTATCGGTGGGTGGGAGGAGTCGACAGGGTCGAAATATAGAAACCACTTTTATGTTGCCTCTCTAGTGTATTCTTCACCGATATCGGTAGAACTCTCTCTCCTCCTTCCATGCTTGTCAATCACTGGTGACACTGTTCTTGTCTTCTAGTTGTTTTCTTTGCCCACCGGGATTACATGTAAGCTGGCCCTTAGAGCATCATCACGACTGCACGTGAAGTGGCACAAACCTGGGAAGTGGTCGGGCCCGGGCACATATATTCCCCCACGGCATGCACGGCGAGAGTCCAAAAATGGTTGGGCACGGCCAAATTTGTTGAGTACATGGTGAAATGGTGTGTCTTGCTCGCGGCTTGATGTGGAACGCTTTTGTCATTGTTCACAAGTTTTGAGGTCATTTTTTAATAAAGAATGCTTTTGCTTTTGCTTATCGGCGCTCACAAGGTGGCGCTCTTGGGGCCGTATAGACCCGGTTCCCCGTGTTCTCATCCCGTTTCGCCGTGGAGCACAAACAAAACAAATGGGCTAGGTTCATTCAACCCACACTCCAATTGGGCCTGGCCGTCCCATCCTCCTTGTCTCAAGTGTGGGGATGCTCTTAGTCCAACAATCAAAGAGAATGCACCTATTGGTCTAACAATCAAAGAATTTTCGTGACTACCTTGGTCATGTGGGGTCGCGTCCTTGTCGGATTAAACGCATCCAAATAAGCAATTGAGCATTATTAGTTTCTATCATCAAATTGACCAATTTTTGGTTGGATCTTGTTGAAGGTCAAAAAAATATTCTAGATTTTCTTTTTATTCATTTTTTGGAATCCGGATGAATAAACTATAAATTTTTGAAGTGCTAGGAATAGGTATTTCTATAACCAACTTTAGACTCTCATCAATGATTGTAGGCTATGCTAGTCATCTTTGGGAAGTACACATGAGAAGAATTTTGAGGCCTCCAAGAGACTGCGAGTTATCTGGCCCTTGGAACTTTGGGAACGCCCTGGGAACAGTAATCTGACGTGGTCACACAAGTGCCACGTCAGAAATTAATTAAAAAATTAATTTTTTAATCATTTAAAAAAAAATTAATTATTTTTTTAAATTATTTTTCAATAACATTTTAATTTTTTTTTAATTTTTTTATTATTTTAATATTTTGACTGTTCCCAGCTGCGGGACACCCTCTACAGGCCTCAAAATTCTTCTAATGACAACTTTAATCCCTAAAGGACCAAAGGTTCCCTTGGGGGACACTTGGGATTTTGGGCAAGCTCGTGTCATCTAAAATTTTGACTTGATTTTTTTAAACCTTTTTGAAGATAGAAAACTACAGCAGCTTTCTAAAAATATAATTTTTTTTTCAATTGGTGCATGGAAGCAAAAGTTATGCTATCCTAAGTAAAAAAAGTTGTTCGCCGGGCAAAACAAAACAAAATTTAAATTAAATTTTTTTTTCTTAAAGATCATATTTTTGTCTACATTTGAAGCTTGATTCATTCTAATTGGACTAATAATGAGAAAATTATGAATAATCTTGTTTTGGAGGCAATCTAAGCATCTTCTTCAAAGAAAAACTTATAGAATTCATTTTTGAATTCTAGTTATTAACAATCCAAATTTTTTTTAGACAAGGCTAAGTTTGTTGGCAAGAACAATCTCACCGTTGGGATTATGGTGTTTTAATTCCATCTTAGAGCTATTAACAATTTAGTGTTCCGTTCAATTTTAGACCTATTTCTACTTTACAATTTTTAAAAATGAATGAAATCAAGTGTTTTTTTTTCTAAATTTTTTTCCTCCAACTTTCAAGTCAAATGTTCAACATAAAAAAACTTTAATTTATGGTTTGTAGTGCAAAAAATTTCCACAAATGGCAATCAAAGTCCTTTGAAATTGCAGACTAGAAGTCCAAAATTTTATTTTTTTCAACTTTGAATGCTAATATTTTCCAATACATATGGTCAAACTTCATGAAATTTTTACCACATGATTTGAAATAAGTGAAGTATAAGATCCTACTGTTAGATTCTAATTTTATTTTTTTTGGTTTCTTGGGTGATTGCAACAGAAATGGCAGTTTTCAGTGGTGTTAGAGCTAGAAAATGCCTTGGTCCTTTGAAAGTTAACCTATGTATGCACTCATGTCTTAGTTAGTATTTGAATGTACCTTTGCCTAATCTCACGTACTTTATTGAATTACAATATATTTGATCCAAAATACAAATACATGCTCATAATGGGTTATAGAGTACATCTCATAGCCCTAATTTTTTCCTCCAAAAATTAGACCATTTGCTTCAATCCATGGCATAACTATTCTTAGATCATATTGATATTCAATATAATCATTTTTCATGTCAAGTGTGGGTTTCAGCATTTTTTGAAGACTCTGTTTTTTCTCATTTTCTTTAGGGGTTAACCCCTAAAATACCAAGGCCTTTTTTCTGCCAAAAAACACTGAAAACTGCCATTTTTATAGCAAAGAATAAAAATATTTGAAAAATGTTTTTTTTGCACATCCAACCATAAGATCTTATACCTTACAAGTATAAAAATGTCTGGAATTTTTTTTAGAATTTTTGACCGCACGGATTGCAAGATATCTGTGTTTAAAGTGAAAAAAACAAGTTTTTTAGCACAATGCAGGACTAGATTTTTAGATTTTTAACATTTTTAACTTAAAATTTTTGCACTACAAAGTTTTGAGCTTTAAATCTTTATAGTGGAGAATTGAATTGAGAGTCTAGGGAAAAAAATTCAAAAAAAACTTAATTATCATTTTTAAGAAAATTGTTAAGTAGAAGTAGGTACAAGATAGAAGGAAAATCTAAAATATTAATATATTTTAGATGGAATTAAAATGCACTAATCCCAATGGTGAGATTGTTTTAGCAAGTAAACTAAGCCATGCAAAAAAAAATTTGAAAAATTTGAAAAATTGCATTCAGAAAGGAATCCTACAAGTTATTTTTTTCAAGAAGATGCTCTAACTACCCGAAAAACAAGAATGTCCATAACTTTCTCTTAACATATCCAAATGAAATGAATCAAAGCTTTCCAGATAGACAAAAATATAATCTATGAGAAAAAAAAGAGAACAAAAAAATTCAAATTTTTGTCCATTTGTTTTTGTTGCCCAAGCTGGCCCCCGTCTGTTTTGAGCTTATTTGGTCATAACTTTTGTTCCCGGGCACCAATTGTGAAAAAAATTATATTCCTAGGAAGCTAATCAGCTTTTCTACCTCCAAAAAAAGTTTTGAAAAATCACGAGAAAATTTCAGCCCGTAGGTACTTGCCCGAAAACACATTTGCCCCCCGAAGGGACAATGGTCCTTTAGGAGTTAATGGTTGATGGTCCTTTTAACATTCAATTGATTCAACAATCAATAAATGATTTCTAAGTTATACTTCAATAGAAGCACATGTGACCTTGGCTCAATAGCTGTGGCCTTGGCAGACTAATGAGGTGGTCATGAATTCAAACCCTAAGGCATTGACAAAGGTGTCAATTACCACCATAGTCCAACCAACTATGGTGGGAGATCAAATGACATCATCATATGTCAGCCCGAGTATTTATCAGGGGAACATTTTGGTTCTTTACAATGGCTACCTCCTATTGAAGGGATTACGTATAGTATCTATTCTAATCAATTTAATATCTAATTTTTCTTGACTAGAGGTTTGTTAAGTAGCTTGGTATTGAGACCCATGCGCATCACTTTGGTCTCACACTACCTCCTCGGCCAATGCAACCCTCTTCCCTCTTCCAAGCTAGGGACCCAATCCAAAACCCAAACATAAAAATTATTTCATTGGTGCATGCCTAAAAACAAACTCCATGTGGTGGACAAGACCATTAATGATGTTGTGGGCATGCTATTTTGTCAATGGCAAGGTCTAATTTACATTCTAGAAATGACTTTGGTGGTTTATATAGATGTCTAGTAAGAGGTCATGATTAAATTCATTTTTGTCCATAATCTTTTAGATTGTACGGAGTACCATTTTTTTGAGAATCTTTCATTTTTTGTTTCTAGGCAAGCAACTATGAGATAGAATTCCTTTGGATTCTGGACCAGGTCCCATAAAGGAGGAGAGGAGGTAAAGTAATATCCATTGTAGACCTTCAACCCAATTGCATCCCTATCTATAGTTGCCAACATTTGTTGGACTAAAATGTTGGGAAATTGTAGCCAACAACGCAATTCAATTGAAGGTCAACAATGGGTATGCATACCTTAGTGCAAGATCAAAGTGACATGCATGGGTAAAGCACTACAATTTCAAAATATGTGGTAATGCTAAACATTCAAGAGATGACTAAGCTTACAACAGCTTGCGTTGGATGTCTGAAAGTCTAAACCAAATCTACAGTACATTAATTAGTACATCATGCAACTCCAAAATGGTTAGTCACATAGACATAACATACACAAGAGATAATTGGACTGCCACAAACCAAGTTAGTGCTCTAGAAATGATCAAGATGATGGTCTAATTTGGCAATATAGAGCTGCCTTCAAGGTTTGTAGGTCATGACTAGTGTTTCACATTCGACAAAAAATTGCCATTGTATTGGATAGGGAACATATTCTAGATGAGTACGATCTCTTTGTCATTTGACTGATCCAGTCATCCAACCTTCAAGATAATTAAGTTGTGGAGCCCTAGCAATGTGAATATGAATGAGTTTAGGTAGTATTGTCCTTGAAGTGGCCAAGGATGTGCACTGACACATGATTTCTACGCATGTTTCACCAAATTAATGCAAGGAGTGAGCAAAATATGGAAATACAACAAGTGCTACCAAGAGATGGGAAGATGACAATGGTTTTAACTTAATAGAATCAATACAATGGACCATGCTGCAAAAAAAGAAGTAGAGAGAAATAAAGTACATGCTTACTCTTTGCATTGAATGTTATCCTTCAACATAAGGGAGTATGGGACAACACTCTTGTTGCCTTAGTTTCTTTAAAAGGAGACTCTATTGAAACCAATAATTTTTGTAATTTTCAATCTATCGATGGATTGTATTTTCTAAGCTAAGAAAGTCCTAAAATAATAAGATTGGAAGGGGTCTTAATAATATTGAATACAACTAAACTATTATGTCCATCAAATGAAATTTCTAATGGCATAGTTTCATGAGTAACATCTCCAGAGGACAAGGGTCAACCATCTATAACTTCTACATGTATAAGGTTTGATTTTTTAACTAACACTACAAGAAAAAGGGGCCCTAATCAACAGAAAATCAATGCATTTACGTTGATTACGACAAAAAAAAAATTTGCTCTGTTGATTTGGCAGTCCTCTAAATATCAGTCAACATGATTTGGTTGATTTGAACAAAAAAAAAATTTGCTCACTTGATTTGGCAGTCCTCTCAATATCATTTTCATTTTCCCACATATCGTAGTAGTAGGGCAGGGTTGGACAAAAATAATTATTTAAAAGTATGCCAAAAAATAAATTAAATAAATAAGAAAAATTGTCATTTTCAGCAAAAAATTAAATGACCAAAATTTTGTAAAAATGAAAATGTCCAATATTAGCGGGAAAGTCCAAAATAAAGTCCAATGATCGACCACCTAAAATCAAGATATTCTAGATGGCAAGGTGATGGGCTTATGATGACTCCCAAAAATAGTTGGCTACTATATAAATGTTTTTTAATAAAATGAAAAATTGGAATTAATAAGAGAAATTTTGACATGTTGTATAAAAGGGATTCTACGGCTTTATGTACAATTTCACTTAGAATGGATTATATTTAGACTTATTATTATTTGAATGAAATTTTTATGTAAAAATAAACTTTTCGTGAAAAGTCAAAATGTCTCATTTTTTTTATAGGAAGAATGTGCACCTTGACTAGAATCACATACTACGAGATTGATGAATATTAGATTTTTATTGATTGATATCTTATTGATTAAAATTTGACTTTTTAATTTTTCATTCCATAAATTACAAATATGTTTTTGATATATATAGTTATTTGATGTTATTTTGAATTTTTATTCTATTCTTTTGCAAATCTATAGAATGGAAAATAAAAATGTCAAAATTTTGAGGTCAAATTTTAATCAATAAGATTTCAATCAATAAAAATCTAATATTCATCAATCTTGTAGTATGTGATTCTAGTCAAGGTGCACATTCTTCCTATAAAAAGAATTAAGACATTTTGACTTTTCACAAAAAAATTATTTTTACATAAAAATTTCATTCAAATAATAATAGGTCTAAGTATAGTCCATTCTAAGTGAAATTGTAGAATCCGTTTTGTACAACAATATGCCCAATTTTCACTTCACAATTCTAGTTTCTCAATTTATGAGAGCAATTTATATGGTGGCCTCAACTACTACTAGGAGTCACCGTTTTTCATTGACATTTAGGGAAAATGATAGTAGAGAGGTTGTTTTACAATGAAATTCATTGTTCATCATGAATTATCAAAGAATACGGGATAATTTGAAGATTAGAGCTTGACTGCTCATTGCCAAAATGTAGGAATTGTGTGCAAAGTAGAATTTCAGACCTCATTTTGGCATAGTAGAATAACTTTTTTCAAAGCATTTTGAACTTAAAAAAGTTGTGAAATCAAGACAAATTTCATTTCCAAAAAACCGTTTGATGTTTCAAGTCTCCAATCAAAAGTTATGGACAAATTTCAAAGTGAGTGTTTGAAATTGTCAAAAAAAATGTCCCTTCCAACCCCTCTTTCAAATTTGTTCATAACTTTTGATTGAAGGCTTGAAATCTCAAACGGATTTTTGGAGATGAAATTTAGATTCATTTTCTACAATAGCTTAGTTCAAAGTTTTTTGAGAAAAATAATTCTACAATGCCTAAATGAGATCTGAAATTTTACTTAAACTACAATTCTTACTTTTGACTTAAGTAAGAGCGGTTGAGCTCCTACTACTCTTCACTCTTTACAAATCCCATATGGGTTGTCCTACCTCCTACCACCCCACTTGTATAAAGGCCTTGCCTTCTCCTCTCTTCAAACACCAAGGTAAGTTACATTCAGAGTTCAATTGGAATATATGTTGGAATGTAGTGGTGGATTTTGGCATTCGAAGTTCTATAGTAGTATATATTTATTTAATTATTTTGAATATGATGCTGGATTTTTCAAAGTTAAATTTTAAATTTAAGAATTTATTTTGGAAACTTTAATTAATTATTTAATATCAATTTGTTGGTTGCTGACGTGGCAATCTAGTCCGTTTGGCCGGTCTAGTGACGTGGAGTCTTGCCTGTGTGGCAAGTTCAGCATATGTGGCAGCTTACGTGGCAAATTATTGATTAATAATAATAATATTTTTAATGTGACCGAATCAAGATATAAAATCAACATAGAAGTGTTGATTTTTGTCCGAATCAAAATGTCCTAATCAACTATTTTAACCAATATATTTGAGTTGATTATTATGTTGGATCGGACACTGTTTTTTCTTGTAGTGTAAAAGAATATAATGAAGTCTTGCAAACTTTTCATCTAGAAAACAAACATCTAGAACTTTTCATCTAGTGAAGCCCGAGAATCTAACAATGCAAACATTTGAAGCTATTTAGGCTCAAAGACTAGGGATATAATAAAGCAACAAGAAGGTTGAACTTAGAGGTGAGGACCTAAATTGGCTTGTAGCATAGAAGGCTCCAATAACAGGGTCCTTACTATAGCTGGGAATCCTCATTTTTTGATATAGTTGCACTCTTTGACTTGAAAAAATATCGTTGTATTTTGTAGCAATTGAGGGCCTTATGACCAGATTCTCTACATTAAATACAAATCTTTATCAAGGCGACATTTTTTCTTTTGCACAATTAGTGGCTTGAATTGTATCGCATTAATTTGCATATCTTTAGTTGTGATTGTAAGCTCAAGGTGTTTGTTGATGTACCCACTTAAAAAGTATGTGGTTTTGGTGAAGTTGAAGAACGTTGATCTTGACGTCGTTGAAATAATCGATTGTCGCATTTCACACCTTGACTTATGGCTTCATTGAGTGTTTGTAAATTAAGCAATGACAATAATAAGTCTTTGACCTCATTCCTCAGTTCCCAATAAAATTGACTTGTAACTGTTGTTTCGTCCTAATTGTTGTTGCAAGCTAGTTGTCTAAAGTCTAATATATATGGGGGCAAAGCAGGATCCTTGTCGTAAAGAACAAATCTTGATTGTTGTCCAACAAATCTTGTCATATTTTCCAAAAGCTTCTATAGAAACAACTAAAAACATGTCAAAGTTGGTTAAAATTGGAGATCTTTTTTCTATCAAAGGAATAAACCTAGATAATACTTGTCCAGTTGTAAAGTGCCAACTAATCTCACTTGTGACTCATCTATTGGATATCGTTGAGGTTGACTTTTGGTTCTTTGAAAGTCGGGGTGCTCGAAATGAGGCTCTGAGCAAACAAATTCTCTACATGAGTTGAAGTGCAAGGCAGAGTTTGGGATGTCTCAATTGGTCTATGGTCGATGTTCAACTTTATAACAAAATCTTCAATACGATTTGTCCTCATCGATAAAACTTCAATGGCCTTTAGAAATTATAAGTAGCTAGTAATGATTGCCAGGAGAGGAAGCGCTTCTAGAAGATTTTCTGTAAACCTCAAGCATTTTTGTGTTAAAACGTGATTTGTGTTGTTGAAGTTTTGAGGCGATTTGTCACAAGCTTTGGAATTGAAAGGCCTAATGCTATATTTTTGGAAAAGTTATGGTTGGAAGGTAGAGCAGGGTATAGGATATAAATGACTTTATATTTTATAATGGCAGTTTACTAGTTGCACATATGTTCTTGTTACAACAACATTTGTCACATATGAACTAAGTATCCATAGAAAAGGGAGCACATTCTTTTCAGCAAAGTATTTTTTTGAGAGGTCTAGCTCTCATAATTTCCAATCAAAGTATGAATTTGAGTAACTAACCTTCTTTCTTGTGTCTCAAGCGCAGATAAAAAGATTGTGTGCAAGGTGATGTGTGCCATTAGAGAAAATTTCAGCTCTTCAGAGGACTGCTCCAGGGTGACAAACCAAGCTATTTCAAAGCTTGGTTTGTCACTCTGGAAAAGTGTTGCAATGAGTAGCCAGCCAAGCTGCCTGCTCGTCGAAACAATCAGATTTTGCAATTTTTTTAAAAATTTTAAATTAATTTTTTAAAAAGATTAATTAATTAATTTTTAAATTTTTAAATTAATTTTAAACTCTTAAAACTCGGTTCCTGCACCACGGCCACTGCAATTTCAAGTGGGAGAGAATAGGGAGAAAATGATTTTTTCAGCCCCCAAAACCAAATTTTAGGGTACTTTGGAGGACTGTGGAGCAGCCCTCCGGAGGCCTCAAATTTTCTCTAATGGAAGATTGTGGGGAGGTTTGTTATGATGACACCGGTGTTGATCTGTATATTCTTCTAAGTCTTGGCTGATTTTGTAGATTGTTCTTGCGTGGTTGATCTAGGAACGCTCTTGGTGCTTATGAGGATGTTCTACATGTTGGTTCTTTGATCTACATGTATAAGTCATCTTCTAACAAATTTCATCCTAATCAAAGAATTAAAAAAGTAGTTAATCCCTTAGCGCTCCAACGTCCAGTTTCTGTGGACAATGAATAGGTTGAAACTGACATTTTTTCTCGTTATCACTTGAATAAAAATCATCCTAATTTGTGGAGATACTTTATCAAGTTGTTGTCCTAACTAATGGTTGGATTTGATGTTACTAGAGTACATTTAAAAAAAAATTACAAATGTGGAAGTATGTCAAGTAGTTGACCAAGTCAAAATTGCATTGACTCTAGTTCAAAACTAGATTTGCAAAAATGAGGTCATAAATTTGGAAAAAAAAAAATTCAAAAAATCACCATAGCAAGAAAACCTCATTTCAAATCCATTTTAACAAATAGTACTCAAAAATGATAATAATTTGTTTGTAATTGAATTTAGAGGGAATTTTTGAAATTTCCTTTTAAAATTTATAAAAAAATATTGGTGATAGTATTGGTGAATTTAACCATATAGATGGTATCTAAAACTCAAAGTCTACAACTTTTATTTGTATATCACTTCCAAAATATTCTTCCAAATAGCTCTTCATAATGATTTTTCCTCAAATAGTCAATTTTGGAGAACACTATGTACATTTAAGGGTTAACACTTAATATTTGTCAACGGTTGAATCCAGTGAAGTGGATGGAACTCATGCATGGATGAATATATAAACGATCATGTATGGAAACTTGTGGATGAATGAATAAATGTTAATGAAAGTCTGCAAGTATTTAATGCTTGGAAGTTCAGGGCTGATGGAATTTTTGTCAAAAGCAATGGTGGCAATACAAAGGAGCTTCCGAGCTTCCAAACTTCCGAAGTGGAAGTTCAGAAGCTCCGTATGAAGGAGCCATACATACGTGAGTAACTTAAATGGGGGTGTTTTGCCTGGTTCAGTGTTGCTAAGTTTTGGAGGAGGAACTTTGCAGGTGAGAGCCATAGCATAAATTATTAGACTATACTAGTAGAATTGAGAGCTAGGGATATTTGCTTGTGAATGAGTGATAAAAACTACTAGTGCCATTTCTGAACATTTTAAATTTCTGAGAATGGACCTTAGATGAGATTCACTTACTAAATAAGGCTGTGAGTTCCTTGGAGTTTCCGGATTGTGGGAACTCTGCTACAGCAGCAGTCTGACGTGGCACAACGACTACCACATCAGATAATTATATTTATATATTTTTAAATTATTTGTTTGAAATATATATAAACATTTTTAATTAATTTTTTAAAATTTAAAATTTTACTTTTTTATTATTTTAATATTTTGACTGCGGTATCGTTTATAATAGCTAGGAGAACAGGGCTAAAATGGCCCTCCAATGGCCCTCCAATGGCCCCCCCAAAACATCTAATGATTCTCTACGTACAACCATTCTCTACATACAATAAGCCTACATACGATTCATTTTGAGAAGGATAGTCTTCCAACTTGCTCAAGAATATTACAATCTGCAAGCTTCTTTTGGTTTGCACTTATTGTTCAATCTATTTACCGTTGGAAGTCAAGCTGGAAATGTTTTGCTATAAGAATCATGTACCTATGACTTATTCCATTGACTTTGTTTTGTTTCTTTGTTGGCTAGGAATTGTATGCAGTTTTGTAAATAACTAATGCTGCCACATTTTGTGATTCTTTTCTTTAACCCCTAAAGTCCCAAGGCCATTTTTCCATCAAAAACCACTCAAAATTGCCATTTCTATAGCAAAGAGCAAAAAAAGATTTTAATGTATTTTTTGGATATTTAACCGTAGGATCTTGTACTAGACTAGTGTAAGAATGTGTAGAAGAAACTTCAGAAACTTTGACCGTGTAGATTGCAAGATATTTGCATTTAAAGTAAAGGAATCAAATTTTTTTGCACCTTGCTCAACTACAATTTTTGGCTTTGAACCTTCTTAACTTAAAATTTTTTCTCTATTGATTTTGAATTTCTAATTTTATATGATGAAGAATTGAGTTGAGAATCTAGAAAAAAAATTCAAAAAAGAAACATTTAGTTTTCACTCTTAAAAAATTGTTAAGTAGAAGTAGGTTCATGATCGAAGGAAAAATTAAATCACTAATAGCTCTAAGATAGAGTTGAAATATACTCATTTCAACGGTGAGATTGTTCTAGCAAGAAATCTGAACCTTGTGAAACTTTTTTTTTTAAATTGTCAAAATTGAGTTCAGAAATGAATCCTACAAGTTATTTTTTCAAAAAGATGCTCTAATTGCCAAAAAATAAGATTATCCATAACTTTTGCATAACAAATCCAAATGGAATGAATCAAAGCTTCCCATGTAGATAAAAATAAAATCTATACGAAAAAAATAAATTTAATTTTAAGTTTTTGTGAGGGTTTTTTTTGCTTGCCAAACTAAAATTTGGGATTTTTGTGCCATAACTTTTGCTCCTGAGCACTAATTGAAATAAAAATTACATTTTCGAAAAGCTAATGTGATTATCTATCTTTATAAACAAATCCAAAAAATAACGACAAATATTGAGACCGTAGGAGCCTATCCAAAATCCATTTTGTCCCCCAAGGGGACAATGGGACTTTAAGGATTAAGGAATTGCATTTTAGTAGGAAATCAAGTATAATTAACCAAAATTAAGCATTAATCCAAGATGGGAGACTCAAACATATTTTTTTTTTGTTGAAACAAGCGTGTTGAGGAAACACACTGCAAGGGTTCCATCAAATACAGAGGCTTTGATTTCACGCAGGGATGAATCTGTTGCCGTCAAGTATTGAACCTGCAACCACACCATTCGCTCAAGCATATTTTGAATGTCATATAGTAAAGTGACAGGCAATGTAGTTGGTCAATCTGTTCAATTTTCTATTGTACAATTGAACTTCTCTAAAGTAATAGCCCCAAGACCAAGCTCAAGTTGCAGGATGCTAAACCCTTTCCACGTTTATTTTTGAATTCATATTTGCAGTGAGAGACTCCAAATTAGCAAGGAGAGGCCTAGAACATACCCTAAATATGGCATAAAATAGGAGGCTTTTTTTTACTTTTACCCCGGAGAATACAAAATCTACATTGCTTGTCCTACTTCGTGGGACTTTTGATAGGTTTAGCATCCTGCTTTCTAGTCTCCATGCTCAAGAATCTCAAAGAACTTCTCTGATGTGTATGTCTAAGATTGAGCCTCAAGCGGAACCAGACAATCAATATTCTATTAGTTTAGAGGTCATTGCCTTACAGAAATTCACTTTAGAGAAATTCTATTGTATTACTATTGAATGTACTTGAGAGAAGTGACATGAAAAACTCAAACAATCCTAACAAAGTTCAAGAGTCACTTGGAGCAAGTAAGTACACTCCCAATTATATACTCCGTATCTTTCTTGAAATTAGATGAGGTGTTGGCAACTATCTATACATCGAATTAGCTTGGATTTTTTACTATAATTAGATACCAAATTTTATTTTTTTATTTTATTTTGTTTGATATGTTGAGATGTAACAAACCATGAGGCATTCGGTTGCGATCTTGGTACCGCTCAAAAGCTTTTGACAAAGAGGGGTGCACAAACTTTATTTTGTGGCATTTGGACCTTTGGTGTGAAAGTTATTGAATTTCAAAGTTTTATATGCATAAAAAAATTTGAATTAAATTACCTTTTATTTTAGAAAAAACATAATTTTTGCATCGCGTGTCCAAATGCTAAAAAACTTCAAGGCCCAGGTTACACTCCTTTAAACATAGTGCTTTCTATTCGCATCAAGAATGCAGCTTCTCCTATTGCAACAAAGCCCTTTGCTCTCCTTTGTGTATAAAAAATTTATTTTTGAATTAAAAAATTAAAAAATTTTGTTTGCTTTTATTTTGATTGTGGCAACAGCACAAAGGCACACTAATAAGTACAAAATTAAATCATAGATATAGAATTTTAGCATTAGTGTGTACAGACAGAAAATTACTGGATACAAGCAAGCATATTGTTATAATAGTAATCATCTATAAAAATGTTTCAATGTTCTAAATAAACTTGAAAAAAATGGTTTCTTAAAATTATGATTGCATCACATAGTAAAATTGTATTGGCAACAATTTACATTAGGTAACTACACCTAAAATGGACCACTCCTCAAAATTGCCCCCTATTTTTGAAGAAAAAATGAATAGGGAAGATATTCAAAATGGTGCATATTACAAGATCAAGTGTCAAGTGGAGTTGGAGACCATTTTGAGTAGTATACAACTCTATTTACAGCAGTGTGGAAGTGACAACCTTACAAGTGGTCGATTTGGGATATACTTTTTGTTGTTTCAACTTCTTCACTATGACATGTTGTGATACTACTAGTGTCATTTCTTCATGTGCATCAAATGGATTTTGGTATCACCTACATGACATTTTTAGCAGCCCACACCTTGCATCTTTGGAAATTTGTAACTAATTTATAATGCATCCAAAAATTATGGAACCACTTACATTTTGATTTACAATCCTTTATTAATGTGCAAAAATTGTTGTTCATTTTCTAAAGCATATCGGTTATGCCACAAAGCTTATTTATGTGATTTTGGAAGGCTTTGAAAGGATGTGTTTGATTTTGGAAGGCTAGCTTTTTTGCTCCCACAAAAACATCCCCATTTTCAAACACTATTTTTCACAATTTTTATGCAATCATTGCATTCCTATGCAGTCTTGATCATGCATACCAAATTTGAACTTCAAATAAGAAGAACTCCATTTTTGGTTAATTTTTAAAGTCAATTTTCATGGTTTTACATAGTCTTTCATTGATAACAATTGTTGATGAATTTTTAAAATTGAATTGTGGAAATATGTAGGGAACATCCATATGCACATCATTTGATCAACAAACATCTCCAAATTTTTTTCACAATTCTCCCTATGAAGAGTTCAATGTTGGGGTGACAATTTTCTAATTTTGGAAAATATATATCTTTTTATTATAATTAGATTTTGGCAAGGCAATTGTACCATCATGCTCAAATGTACAAAATAGTTAAAATGTGAGGGTTAAATAGAAAAATCTATTTAAAATGTAAAGATATCTATTTCACAAAGTTATGTCATATGACACCTCATATTGAACTCTTTAAAGCGGAAATTGTGAAACCTCTTTGGAGATGTTTGTTGAAGAAAAGATAGGCATATGGATGTTCCCTACATATCTCCACAAATCAATTTAAAAAATTCATCAACAATTATTCTCAATAAAATACTATGTAAAACCATGAAAATTGACTTAAAAAATTAACCAAAAAGGGAGTTTTTCTTTTTTGAAGTTCAAATTTGGTATGCATGATCAAGATTGCATAGGAATGCAATGATGCAAGAATTGCATAAAAACCATGAAAAATAGTGTTTGAAAATGGGGGCGTTTGTGTGAAAACAAAAGAGGGCGACAATACTTTTATCCCCCCATTGTACAGTATAGTCAAGTAGAATAATCTTAGAAATCGTCTATTTCTGCCATCCAAAGATATTTGCATAATATAAAAAAGAATTGAAATTTTTCATCTTGTATAATTAGCATTCAATTTCTACACAATCACAATAAAGTGTACCTGATTTCACTTTTATGAAAGGAAAATCCTATTTTTTATAAATTTTTAAAGTCAGTTTTCATAGTTTTACATAATATTTTAATGAAAACAATTGTCAATAAATTTTTTTAAATTGATTGCATAGATATGTAGAGAACATCTATACACACATTTTTCATATTAAAAAACAACCCAATAATAACAAAAATATGATCTATGAAGAATTCAATTTGAGGTGATGTATGACCAAAATTTTGTAAGATAGATTATTTCTATATTGGTTAACTAGTTTTTAGCAAAGTAATTGTGCCATCATACTCAAATGTACAAAATTAGTTACTATATGAAGGGCAAATAGAAAAATCTAATTATAATAAAGAGATATCTCTATTTTATAAAATTTGGGCCTTGTCATTGCCACATTGAAATCTCTAGAGAAAAAATTGTGAATTTTTTTGGGGAATACTTGTTGAAGGGAAGATGTGCGTATAGATGTTTCCTACATATATCCACAATTGAATTAAAAAATTCATCCCCAATGCTTTTCAATAAATTCTTGTGTAAAATCATGAAAATTAAATAAAAAAATTCACCAAAAATGGAATTTTGGTTTTTTGAAACTGATATTTGATGTGGTTAATTAGAATTGCATAAAGATGCAATGATAATGATGCTTACCAAAATTTACCAATTAAAATCCACATTGTACAAAATTATTTGAATGGCTCAAATAAGCAGTTTGTAAAAATATTGTACTCGATTGTGCAAGAGCACATGCGAATCTTCAATATGAAGCAAATTTTTGATGAGTAGCGCAAGCAAGTAATAAGATTGGGTCAAAGTGTATAGTCAAGTCTAGTTCATTTACAAATTGCTGATTTGAGGCATTCCAATTTTAATTACAGAGTAGAGAAAAAAATTGGAATTTTTTGTCTTGCACAATTAACACTAGTTCTTATGCAATCCCAATCAAACATACCACATTTCACTTTCAAAAAAGAAAAATTCCATTATTGGTGAATTTTTAAAGTCAATTCTCATGGTTTTACATAATATTTTATTGAAAACAATTGGTGATGAATTTTTTTTTAATTTGATTGCATAGATGTATAGGAAACATCCATACGCAAATCTTTCATATTAAAAAACACCCTATTAAGTAACAAAAATATGAGCAAGGAAGAGTTTAATGTGAGGCGTCATATGACCAAAAATTGTGAAGTAGATATCTTTATATTTTAAAGAGATTTTGGCAAACTAGTTGTAACATCATACTAAAATGTATAGAATTACTTACAATATGAGGGTCAAATAGCAAAATCTAGTTAAAATATAAAGATATCTAGTTCACAAATTTTGGTCATATGATGCCTCACATTTAAGTCTTTCTTGCTCATATTTTTGTTACTTAATGGGTTTTTTTTTATATGAAAGATGTGTGTATGGATGTTCCCTACATACCTATGTATTGAATTAAGAAAATTCATAACAAATTGTTTTCAATAAAATATTCTGTAAAACCATGAAAATTAACTTTAAAAATTCATCAAAAATAAAATTTTGCTTTTTTAAAATTGATATTTGGTATCCTTGATTGATATTGCTTAAAAAATGTACCAAAAATATGCCAATTATACTACACATTGTAAAAAAACATTGAATGCCTCAAAGCGGCAGTTTGAGACTTGATTGTACAGCTTGGACTAGAGCTCACTAGAACTATTTGGATACTCAGAAAGGTCAGTATGTACACTATACGTATTGCATGTTTCCAAAAAATGATTTGTTGTTGTCAATTCACAAATGCTTCACACATTTATGCTAGGTTTTCAAGTAGATTGGCAATGAATTTCAATTGAAGTAGAATGCTTAACCTTGGAACGCCGTCGTCGCCATTTTATAGCATTTGGATGACAAATTCAATGAACTGGAAGGAGTTTGAAAGTATTCTTTCATCCAAATTTTCTTTTTTGACCTTTTATGTTGGGTTATAAAGAGTATCCAATCGAGTTTGCAGTCTTGGAAGTATTTGTCTTCACGTAAATGGGAAGTTAGTAAAAAAAATGGATCACAAAATATGCTATTGTAGTGTATTTTGGAAGTTGTTGCTCCTTGCTCTAAATCTGAAATTTCTCCACAAAAATGATATTTTTGAGTTTGAGCCTAACTAACAAAATGAAGGTCATCTAGTCTAGTATCCACTCCAATTTGAATTTTGAAAAAAATTCTAATATTGAATATTATATTGCAATTTGAACTTTGGATGTATTTTCAATGTCTATTGAATTCTAATTATAGAAAATTCTAAAAATTTCACCATGTGTGTATATTACAATGACAAACATCATAGCGTAAACTCAATTTCTATGTCAAATTTTTAATATTGAATATTATATTGCAATTTGAACTTTGGATGTATTTTCAATGTCTGTTGAATTCTAATTATAGAATGACATGGAAATTGAGTTTACACTATGATGTTTGTCATTGTAATATACACACATGGTGAAATTTTCAGATTTTTTGAAATAATTTTCTATTAGATGATGTGATTTTTCTTCAATTTTTCTTGAAAAATTCTCAAAAAATTAAATTTTCCACAAAAAATCAATTTTTTTTGTGAATTAAAGCGAAAATGTAATTTCAACACTGACAAATAAATACCAAAGTTTTTATACATATCTACTTGCAAAATGGCAACAAACTGAGTGATGGATAGTGAGGTGGTCATAGGTCCGTCCTTTAAAGGTTAACCTACTTGAATTTAACCATTTATAGTAGTTTAAACAATTTGCAGCTTCCATGTGCCATTTTCAAACTGTGACATCTAGGACAAGTATACATTGCTAACATCTAGGTCAATTTTAGATTTCAGAAGTCTAAGACTGACATAGATATCAGACCGTGGAGTTCGAAAAATCTAGGATTCTTATTGACTACGAATATCTAGGACTGTTGCAGATTTCAAAAATCTAGTACTAATATAGATTCTAGTACAAAAAACAGTTCAGATTGTGTGGTCTGAACTACTATAAGTGCCAAATTAACGGAATACTGCCATTTTAATGAAATTGGCCATCTTTGCATATGTAAAAAAAAAAAAGATACTGTATTTGATTTCTAGAGATGAAATTATACGTTTTCTTTAAATTCTTAAATGTTTAGGTTTCTTTTGTCATGGTTTGAAATTACCATCAATTTTAAAAACTCAGAAGTGAAGAAATTTGCTTACTTAACTGAACTTAATGGATGGATGCTTCAAAGTATTGAGAGTCTGGAGCCTTCTAATGGCAGCTTTTGCCTTGTGCAGCTCATACCTTGGCTGCTGCTAATGTTTTGCACAGTGCTCGTGTAGTACAAGGTTCACATTGGATGAGAGGTTTCTTTGTTCCATGGTGGTTTAGTGCGTTATGTGCGAGAGTGGAAGGCTGAATAGTGTGCGACAATGCTGTAAATATTGAAATTCAGATTGAGAGATGCAATGAGATGTACATTTGTTAGGATTTTACTTGAATGAATGTCTTGAGCGTGTATTTTAGAAGAGCATTTGGATTTAGATTCTCTTGTCGTGATTAATTTTGGATGTATTGGACTGTTGATTTGGTTATGCAATTTGTGGTTTGAGGTTTACTCTTTCAGTTAGGCTGGTACCTAGGGATTAGGTTCAGGTATTGGAGATGGCAAGAAACTTTTGGGCCGTCGAGATGAAAACCCTAATTCTCTTCTTGACAATGAATTGATTATGGCTTTCACTTGCAGTAAGATTGCAGGAATTGCAGCCGGTGTTGCAACACTGGAGATGGGAAGTTTGGTGGATTTCAAGTGCCACTGCTGTTCAAAGAACGTCAGTGAAGATCTCACAGGCACGCACTTGGCCATGTACTATCAAATCTGTTGTTCGGGTACCTATGATGTCCGAGTATACAGAGCAATCATCTTCTTATGGCAGCAAGCAAAGCTTCTCTCTCCTGCCCATTTGCAGGAATGCGGCACACAAATTTCACAACTAGAGTTTTCTCTTTTTCATGTCTCATCGTATAGTGTAATCAATGAACCCACTCATTTTCTCTTCAAAATAGGTCTATGATCTCTGGGGAGTGCGTGTGTTTGCAAAGAAAAGTCATGCTAAGCTCATCCATACAAACCCTCCATTAGACCCTCAAGACCCTCGAAAGTACCAATGACAACAGATCAAAGGAATCCACAGGTCAATTTGAGACTTAATTTTCGATAAACTAAACCTCTAAAAAACCCGAATATAAAAATATATCAAGTCACCGCTCTCAGCAAACGGAGACAATCAGACGGTTCAATCATTTGATCAAAGTCCTCGCAGATTCAATAGCAATGTCCACAAAGATGAAAAAGTGAAGACCAATGCAGACAAGAGAAAGCCAGCCCCGATTCCCTGAAGCTATTGGAGGGGCGTTCCACCGTCCCCACCGATCCACGGTACCAGCATCCCTGCACGCAAGTGTGTGTGTGCTGGTACGGAGTTTCCGGCCTGCCTCCCTCACGTGAGCCAAGGGAGCCAGTGCACACGCAGAAAATAGTTTCTTCTTCCCTTGAAAGCGGCCCCGGCGTGTCTTCAGGATCTCGCATTTTCAAGGACGCTGATGGATCTCGCCTTCATTTGAATTTGATGAGAGGGGTCGATGAGGGTGCGGGCAGTTCCTTGCCAACGGGGGTTACTGGAACTCTTGAAGTGAACTACACTGAATAGTGAAATTAGGTTGCCTTGACAATTAGGTTGCCTTACTCCAAAAAAGTTATCTCGTGGTTAATGCTTGTCCAGATGGAGGTACATGCCAATCTCTAATCCCGAGCCATGAACCACTCCACCAACCCATGCCTCACACATAGTTCTTACATTACTGCATCCTTGGAAAGTAATTGTACGTATTGATATAGTGTAGAATGTCAAGAAATTAGTGTGGGGCAACCTAATTTCACTATTTAGTGTAGAGGTTGTTCTTTACTGTCGGTTTGTACACCCAATGGAAACATTTCAGTGTGGAGCAGTTTTGAATTCACTATACCGACACTTGGATCACGTAAGGGGCGACGCTCTTAAGCTGAGGATTGTAATGTGTGTGTGGAGGGATCGAGAAGCCTTCTGGAGGTTCTAATAAGCGTGCAACCTTAGGCAATTTAACAGGTGTGGACAAAGTTGTAGTGTACAATTGAGAGTGTTTTGGTATTTATTTTCGTTGCTTCTAGAGGTGCTTTGTATTCTTTGTTCGTTAAAGTATTGAAGAAATTGAGAATGATGGATTGTTTAGATCCTTTGAGGGTGTAGGACCTTCTTCTGTGCACTTGACTTGTTTTTGGAGAGCAAAGGAGAACTAAGAGCTTCCAGTTGACTCGTGACTTTGCTTGTCTACCAATCTATTCAGGATATTTGTATCATGTCTTGACTTTCCATTTTATAGCAATATGAACTTTAGTTTTACTTTCTAATTGACCAATTTGTGAGCCACTTTCCCTATTTGCAGTCAGATTTTTGTATGTGCGAACCCTAAAGCACCATGGATGTATAGAATGAGTTAATAGCATCACTTGTGTAGGATAAGAAATGATCAAAATGGGAGAGAAATTTAGTTTGCTCTCGACCTCCTCAAAACTATTTAAAGAATCTTGGACTTAAATTTGGGCCTCTTGGTTGTGTATATGTAGGGTTTTAGAGACACAATAGGATCCATCTACCTTCTAATTTTAGTGCAATGTTGGGACCTCTAGAATGATCCTTTTTTTTGTTAAAATTTGCTCATGACTTGAAACTATTTTTTGGAACTCTTTTCAATTGTTCTAAAGCAATGGTGGACATGATTCAGCAAATTGTGATGTTTTCCATTGTTTGTCCCATGTTGTGATGTTTTTTGATAGGTTTCTATAGTTGTATAAGGAAGAGTCTTTAAAAGAAGTGGATGATTTTTATTTATGATGTGTGGCTTTTATATACGATAATTCATTGTCAAGTGGCAATATGCTTGCATCACGAATGATCACCATAAATTGAACATGTCATGGGATATTCTTATGATTGACTTTTGGCAAAGTTTCTTATAGACATATAGAACTAAATTTTAAAGTTGACTTAGTTTTGAATGGGAAGACATCATGAGGGCTTGGATGTTTCTATGATGGCTAACTTACAACTTTGTGGAAGCATTACAAGTAAATGTGTAGACCAAGTATTAATTACTTTAGTATTAAGCATTAGTATGAGTGGTTAAGAATAGAAAGAATTGACATTTGTACAACGGATTTTTTAGAGTTGGAAATGAGACTATAACGTGTAAACATTGAAAATGTGCTTGTAAGCATGCAATGAAGAAAATAAAATTTGGTGTTGGAGAATGTTCGCATGCTATTGAGCATAGGTATTGTGCTACAATTCTTGAATTGCCTTTCAAGAGTATACCTAAAGTGTTTTTTTTTCACTCTTAACCCCTAAAGGACCATTGTCCATTTGGGGGACAAATGGGACTTGGGGCAGGTACCTACAGGCTGAAATTTTCTCCTAATTTTTTGAATTTTTTTGTGAATGTGAAGAATTGAGAGAGGTAAGTGGCGGAATATTTTTTTTTGAAATCGGACCTTTGAGCAAGAAGTTATGCCATTTCTTGGAATGCGTGGGGACGGGGGGCAGCAAAAAAAATTTGCAAAATTTTGAATTTTTTTTTAAAATATTTTTTTCTCATAGATTATATTTTTGTATATTTGGAAAGCTTTGATTCATTTCATTTGACTTTGTTATGAGGAAGTAATGGACATTCTTGTTTTTCGGGCAGTTAGAGCATTTTCTTGAAAAAAATAACTTATAGGATTCATTTCTGAATGCTATTTTTGCAATTTTTCAAAAAAAAAGTTCTCATGGTTTAATTTACTTGCTAGGACAATCTCACCATTGGGATTAGTGTATTTTAATTCCATCTAAAATATGTAAATATTTTAGATTTTCTTTCTATCTTGTACCTACTTCTACTTAACAATTTTTTGAAGAATGATAATTAAGTTTTTTTGAATTTCTTTTTTTTCCCTAGACTCTCAACTCAATTCTCCACTATAAAGATTTAAAGCTCAAAACTCTGTAGTGCAAAAATTTTAAGTTAAAAATGTCCAAAGTCAAAAAATCCAGTCCCGCAATGTGCTGAAAAACTTGTTTTTTCCACTTTAAATGCAAATATCTTGCAATCTGTGCGGTCAAAAATTCTGAATTTTTTTCCAAATTTTATAATACTAGTTAGGTGTAAGATCCTACGGTTAGATGTGAAAAAAAAACAATTAAATATTTTTTTTACTCTTTGCTATAGAAATGGCAGTTTTGAGTGTTTTTTGGCAGAAATTAGGCCTCGGAACTTTAGGGGTTAAAATGACATTTCTGTACACTTCTATAATTTTCCATTTAGAATTATTGATTCATTAATTGCATGCTTCTTATGGTTCTATAATCATAGATCAATGAAATTCATTAAGTCTTTAAAGATTTTGTTGTATTGCACGTCAAGTGAGGAAATGGGTGATGATCCTGTTTTAGAATACAAGCACTAGATCTTTTTGAGCCATGGTGGAGTTCAAAAGGAATTTGTGGATCATTTGTGTAAAGCCTTGGAAGCCCTTTGTCACTATCCTTTTTTTTTATAGACTTCTTGAAAGTTTGCCCAAGAATAAAGACTTTCCGGGCTTGATCGTCAAGGCTATTGAACGATGTCAATAGTGGTGTCGGAGGAGTATTCCATGTCCAAGTGGCTAATGATTGAATTGAATGCCTTTGAACAAGACATCAAGGTGTTGAAGTCAAATATGAATATAGCCATTCTTCCCCTCTTTTATGGGCTTTTTGTGAGTGACTTGAAAGATGAGAAGAGGTAATAAAGATGGTTAGAGAAATGGCAGACATTTGTAGGATGATCCAGTTGAAGGTTGAATCAAGGTGGAGAATTGGTGCCATCAAAGTGACCGACGCAAACAGTCAGATGCTACAAAATGTGGAATCTGACTAGAATTTGAATCCATCCCTGAGTGTAGGCTTTCCATTAGGAATTGAAATCAATCATTTAGGAAGCTTCAAGGAGTTTAACAAAATGTGCTTGTAGAAAGATTTTATCATACCATATGTTCAATAGAAATACTTGCTCCTTCCTAAAATAAGGTAGAACTGCCCATTACCATACAGATTTGCTATCTAGGTACTTTGGAGAAGATGTTTGTTAGCTCCCATATTTTTTAGAGATAGAAAAGTTTGAGAGAAGTCATTTGCAAAAAGAATGAAGAGATTTTGACAAGAATTGAATTTTCTATGATTTTTCAAAGACGAAATGTTAAAGCATGAATAGACCCTTGTTGAAGCATGGGCTGATCTTTCTTAAAGCGTGGGCTGACGTGTCCGCTTCCCAAGTGCATTGCCATCATGGCAAAGGATTACTAAGATTGTGATAATGGATTGATCACTGACGCAAATGGAAGGGCCATGTAGGTGTCGGAATTAGGCAGATGACAGTATTGGGCAGTGCTACCTTAAGTGTCCACTTCGTCCCTCATGTTTTTAAACAAAACTGCAACAACTTGTTTTTAGGCGGAGGGAGTATGATAACAGTACTATAATCTACTGTTAGCTTCTAAATGTGGAATTTTTGTTTTGGGGCATTGTGTTATTTTATGAAGAGTATAACCAATTGTTGTGAAAATGGTTTTGAGTGTGCAGGCGCGGTGGATTTTTTGCGGGTGGTGGGGTTTTCAGAAAGAGAACCTGCAGCAGGTGCAGGTGGCTCTGATTGCTTTGAATTGAAGGCATCGGATCCCGCATTACTCTGGCTCACTCTCAGGGTTTTAGAGCCTTTTGTGGCCTACACTAAATAGTGAAATTGGATTGCCTTAACAATTAGGTTACCTTACGCTAGAGAAGTTACCTCATGACTAATGCTTGTCTAGATGGAGGCACATGCCAATCTCTAATCCCAAGCCACAAATTAGTGCACCAACCCATGCCATACACATAGTTCTTACTTTATTGCATCTTTCTAAAATAACTGTGTATACTGATATATATTAAAATGTCAAGAAATTAGTGTGGGGCAACCTAATTTCACTATTTAGTGTAGGTTTCAACATGTACTTTGCTCCTTAAGCCTTAAACTGTACTGTACAGTCGAGTACTGTAATCTCACAACCGGCCAATTTGGGCCATTCACATTTTTTTACAATGTGCAATATAATTGGCATATTTTGATAAGCATAATTATCACTCAATCCTCACGCAATCCCAATCAAGCATATAGAATTTCAGTTTCAAAAAAGCAAAATTCTATTTTTGGTGAATTTCTAAAGTTAATTTTCATAGTTTTACATAATATTTTATTGAAAACAATTAGTAATGAATTTTTTAAATCCAATTGCATAGATATGTAGGGAACATCCATACGCACATCTTTCATATTAATAAACACCCTATTAAGTAATAAAATATGATTTATGAAGAGTTCAATGCCAAGTGTCATATGACCTAACTTTGAAAAATAGATATCTCTATATAATTAAGTAGATTTTGGCAAAATAATTGTACCATCATGCTCAATTGTATGAAATTAGTTACCGTGTGAAGGGCAAATCAATTTTTTTGATTATAATGAAGAGATATCTATTTTTCAAAGTTAGGTCATACGGCACTTGACATTGAATTCTTCATAGATCATATTTTTGTTACTTAATAGGGTGTTTATTAATATGAAAGATGTGCTTATGGATGTTCCCTACATATCTATGCAATTGGATTCAAAAAATTCATCACCAATTGTTCTCAATAAAATATTATATAAAACCATGAAAATTAACTTTAGAAATTCATCAAATATAGAATTTTGCTTTTTTGAAACTAAAATTTTGTATACTTGATTGGGATTGTGTGAGGATTGAGTGATAATTATGCAAGATGAAAAATTCCATTTTTTTCTATGCTATGCAAAAATCTTTGAATGGTTCAGTCAGCCGGTTGTAAGATTACAATACCCGACTGTACAGAGATTGTTTCAGCCTCATCATATGGAATTGATTTTGAAGTCCGCAATCTATGTCATCTGCATATGCAGAAGTCTGGGATACGCATTTCTGTAGAATTCTTTGCAAACTTTATTTGTATGACAAAACAAGTGTAAAAATATCTTCATTATAGCACGGCAATGGGTTATTATGCCAACAAAGACATATCTAAAGTGCTACACAGGTAGGAACCTGAGGAGGATAGTCTTTGAAACTTGTTGGATGGGAAACCAAGAAACTTTACAAACAATATTGACGGTACGTTAGTGCAAAGAATGAAAATAGAACACTGTAATTAGAAGGTGCATAGGCATTGTAGAGTGCAGCTGGGAAGCCGATTTATTTTCATGCATGAAAAGTTTGAGGTGACTTTTTGCCTTTCGCTGAAGTAGCTGTAGGATCTATTGAAAGAGCTGTCTGTATTCAGTGTGACAAGGCCATTGAATTCGCACTTTTTGATTGACCAATTGTTATGCAAATCCACTCGGCAACCATGTTACAGACTGGCACCCTATTTTGCCATTCCAAGAATTCTGCTTAGTATAAAGTACATTTGGCATTTTAATGTCTTGCATAATTAAGCCCCCTTTACACAACAAACTACAAAGATGAGAAGCGGAAACGTATCTGCAGAGCTTTGAGCTGATTTCTAAACATTCAAGTTTATCATCATTAACCCCTAAGCGCCCAACGCAAGTTTACTCAAATCCAAACCCTTTGGAATTAATTCTAACCCCTAAAGGACCATGAGTGCAGATTTTGAACAATGAATGAACGGAAACACGTTCCAAACTCACCGAAATGCGTTTTTTCATCCATCAATTTTTTTTCAAGATTCTTATATTAGTTCTTTAACATTTTTACAGTTCAGATTATGAAGATTTTGTTGGGATTAACCCCCAGTTAGGGTTACATCCCCCTGCTAGTTCATCCATCCACTTAGGCTTAACCTAATCTTAGTGTATATAAACCTGCTTAGCTTAGTGTTACTTATCTCTTCCATTACAGTGAATCACTGTTGTAATGCCGTTACTCTCTATATTCAATATGGTATCAGAGCGGCACACACAGATCCTCAAGTCGGCATAGCACATCCGAGTGATTGAGAGGTTGAGATCAAACACACTAGAGAGCATAGCACATTAGTTGTGGACAAATAGATTTACCACCGCAAACTAGGCGGCGCCGCATCTTTTTTTTATCGACACAATCGTCTCTTCAGTTTTTTTTAGACATGGACCCTAGCATTAAGGACGTCCCCGAGTCTATGAAACTAGCTGGACCTTCTAACTACATTATTTGGAGTTACAAGGTCAAAATGATTCTCATGCAGGAAGGTCTCTGGAAGTTCATCGAACCTGCTACTGGCGGCGCTGGCGCAGGCATCTTCGACACAGCAACCTCGTCGGAGACAACACCCATCGTCGGAGCCACCGCGATCGATGCTTCAGACAACCTCGCTCCAGCCGTGGCAGCACAGACGCCACCTACTGTTCCCACCACACCATTAGTCATCGACAATGCATCGCACCGGGACCACGAACTCCGCTTCCGCGCGGGTCGTATCATCATTTCCTTGGTACGTGACTCGATTCTTCTAAGTATTATCCATCTTACGGACCCTTATGCTATCTGGCACAGGCTTTGCACAATGTGCGATGTTAGAAGCAACTCCCGTAGATTGTCTCTCAAAGAGAAATTTTACTCTCTCAAGCTTGGAGAGGGCAAACCTGTAGGCGATCATTTACAAGCCATTAACCTCATAGTTACCCAACTTGCCAGTATGGATATAGCTATTCCTGATGAGGACCTCGTTGACTTAACTTTGAATAGTCTCCCCAAATCGTGGTCCACGTTCAAACAAGTCCAAAAGGGTAGAGACCACACCCCACTATTCCCAGAGTTAGAAGGTTTACTGCTTCAGGAAGAGCTGGGTCGAACGTTAGAGAAACAACGGGACGAGACCGAGGAGATCAACCTGACTGGTCACAATCGTAACCGTAACAATCAAAATCCACGGGGCCGGCAAACTGATCGAAATCGCGGGGCCCGACAACCTGATCGTAGCCGCGGCACCAGTCAACCCGATTGCAGCACCGATCGCTCCACTCCAACCTCGTCGCATCGCAGCAGCACGTCACCAAACACCAAAGGCAACCGTCAGATATTTTGTTACAAATGCGGAAAAGACGGTCACTACGCCGGCGATTGTGCAGCAATTACTCTTGAAGAAAATATCAAGCACCTACAGTCACAACTGACAAACATGCAACGCAATCGTAGCCGTTCATCTCAACAAGTTTATATTGCAGAGGTCTCTGACGATGAAGATTGCGATCCGGACCCTGACCTTACATCCGAATCTTCTCAGAAGCCAATCCAGGCCTGCATCGACGCCTTCCATGAAGACGATCCACTAGAAGAATACGCCAACGCCTGCGTCACCGAGACAGTTGAGGAGGATTCGTTCCTCGACTCCGGCGCCTCGTCCCATGTTACTGGAAACAAAAATCTTTTTAGAGCTATACTGCCGTCTAGTATTCCACATATTCGCGCAGCAGGCGGCCAGGTCATGCCTGTAGCAGGCCAGGGTGTAGTTACCATCTCAGATGTTTCTGGCAATAAAAAGGATATCGATCCAGTTCTCTACGTCCCTGGTGTTCGAACGAGTTTGTTTCCCGTTGGGAAGTTAATAGACATTGGATACAAAGTACTGTTTGAATCCAAACAATGTCGAATCTATGATAAAGAGAATCCAAGTGAATTATTTTTACTTGGAGTCCGTGATCCACGGAACAACCTGTATAGGATCACACGACCCTCATCCTACTTGGGACTGGCCATTCAAGACCAAAAATCTCCCGCAGCTATTTAGTCATCTCAGCCGCTGCCATCCAACCCAGTCACACACCCGCCAACAGAGCTTCTCCACGCTCTAGCTACGACCATCCACCGCCCATGCAACTCCGAAATACAACTTTGGCACAAGGGGATTGGACACCTGAACTTTCAAAGTTTGTATCACCTTACCACTAAACAACTGGTAGTGGGCGTCCCACCAATTCCCCTCATCAAGCACGTTTGTTCATCGTGTATGCTCGGAAAATTGGCCAGAGATAGGATACCCAAACTTCGCACCACTCATTCAACCCGACCACTTCAACTTGTACACAGCGACTTATGCGGGCCAATGCCCACCCCATCCAGGAATGGCAGTCGTTACATTTTGACCTTTATTGATGACTACTCTAGAAAGACCTGGCTTTACTTCCTCACAGAGAAGTCTCAGACCCTGGATTCATTTAAAAAATTCCGAGCCTTAGTCAAAAACTCTCAAGCACGAATCGGCACGCTCCGGACAGATAGAGGGGGCGAGTATATCTCCAAAGACTTTATCTCCTATTGTAGCACCCACGATATCACCTGCCAACTCACGGCAGGCTATTCCCCTCACCAGAACAGAATAGCAAAACGAAAAAACAGAACACTCCTAGAAGGCATCAGGAGCGTCGTGACTGGCACCCATATCCCCAAGATTCTATGGGATGAGGTGGCCAAAACCGTCAATTATATACAGAACCGTTGTCCCACCAAGGCACTCAAATTACTTACTCCAGAAGAAGCATTTACTGGGATCAAACCAAACATTAGTCACCTCCGCATTATCGGATGCCTAGCCTACTGTCACATTCCTGACACAAAGAGACAAAAATTCGACCCAAAAGCTGTTCCCACCATACTTCTCGGGTATGATGAAAACAACAAGGCCTACCGCTGTTATGACCCTAGCACTAGAAAAATCCTTATTAGTAGAGATGTCCGATTCGATGAGGACAACCTTCGTCTGCCTAGTCCCAAAATCACTGAACCATTGGAAGATTCCTCCTTCCTAGACAAACTTCTCTCAGTCCCCACTCCCTCCCCTCCTGCCTAGTCAAATCCTCCCGTGACCTCACCCAAAACTAGCCCACTACTTCCTATATTAGACTCCCCATCCACTCCCCCCAGTCAGCCTTCCCAAGAATCCCCTCCCGCATCACCACCATCTCCTCTTGTACCATTACCACCGCCTCAACCTGCCCCACCACGTCGCTCCCAGCAACCTCGGAAGCAAAGTATTCGGCTCGATGGCTATGAATTGTGCTTATCCTTAGAAGACTTTGATCTCTGCAAAGTCACAGCCAAACCACCCAAACCCGCCACCCTAGATCCACACGAAGAAAACATCACCTTTAAATAGACAAAACATGACCCTGGATGGCGGCTAGCTATGCAAGAAGAAATGGCATCAATTTGGAAAAACAAAACATGGGATTTAGAGCCCTTACCTCCCGGGAAGACAGCCATCACTTGCAAATGGGTCTTCAAGTTGAAGCCCGGGCTCAACGGACAACCGCCTATTAAAAAAGCAAGACTGGTTGCCCACGGATTCGAACAACGACATGGCATAGATTTTGACGAGACCTTTGCCCCGGTCATCAAGTGGGCGACTCTTAGGACTGCCATCGCGCTTGCTGCTGCTCAACGATGGACCATCCATCACATAGACATTAGAACTGCCTTCCTTCACGGGCTGCTGAAAGAACGCGTTTACATGCGCCAGCCTCCCGGTTTCCACGCCCGCGGCCAAGAACACCTTGTCTGCAAACTAAACAAGTCCCTTTACGGTTTGAAGCAGAGCCCCAGAGCTTGATACGATAGGATTGACGCTGCACTTTGCCGTCTGGGCCTACACCGCAGCACCTTAGATTCAAACTTATACTACATGCATCACGAGGGCAAGACTCTCATACTGATGCTGTACGTTGACGACTTGTTTATAACCGGGAGCTCCGATCGACTTATCACCTGGTTAAAGAAGTTCTTGCACCAAGAGTTTGAAATGACAGACTTAGGACCAATCCGCTGCTACCTCGGGATTTCTTTTGAACAAGTCATCCTTGGCATATTTCTTCACCAACGCGACTATACTAAATCCATCCTAGAGGACTTCGGGATGAGCGATTGCAAACCTACACCAGCTCCACTCCCTGAGGGACAGATATTAGTAACAGATATGAAATCACCCAACGTCAACTCCACAACTTACTGCCAACTTGTTGGCAAGTTGATTTTCTTAACAGTCACGAGACCAGACATTGTATACGCTGTTAGTCGCCATTCAAGCTATATGGCAGCACCCCAACAGGCACACCTCGAAGTAGTGAAGCACGTCCTTCGATATTTGCAAGGAACCCTAGATTTCAGAATTCTATACAAAGCAGGAGCACCTCTTACCATTATCGGCTTCACCGACGCAGACTGGGGAGCCTGTACAGAAACACGTAGGTCAATGGGCGCATATATTTTTACCTTTGCGAGCGGCCCTATAACCTGGCAGAGCAAGAAACAGCTTACAGTTTCCAGATCTTCCACCGAATCTGAATACCAAGCTCTTAGTGATGGAGCACAGGAAGCCGTATGGCTAAATCGTCTTCTACATGAGTTGTTGCAGCTTCATGCTTGTCCAAACCAGATTCTCTCCACCCCACCTCCCAACGAAACAAACCTGCCATTATACTCCACTATGACAATCAAGGCGCTATGAAACTAGCACACAACCCCGTATTCCATGCCAGATTGAAACATATTGAGATCCATTACCACTTTATCCGGGAACGAGTCTTAGCAGGGAAAATAGGGTTACAATATATTCACATAGCAGAACAACCTGCCGATGCACTTACAAAAACCCTTGGCAGGGTCAAATTCAATCAGCACAGGACTACACTAGGCCTGCACAACTTAGCTAACCTGAAAGCAGCCTAGAAAACAAGTTCTCCACATATCTGCTACACCCTAAGGGTCCTCAACCCTAAACAGATACTCTTCAGCTTCCATTAGCAAACCGAAGCTCTTATGGAGCGCCCCCTTGAACCCGGTCACCTCCCTGGAGCAATCAAGCCATGAGAAATACAATCTCGGAGTGCGCCCGCGCCTTACTGCGTAAAACTTGTGCTTCGGTGCTGAGTACTCACCACCAACCCGCTGGAGCTCAAATCCATGCGACTCGTACTTCAAGGCAACCTTCTTTGGCGTTACGACACCAGCACGATCGACACACTCCTCATGCGCGCCACTCGGAGCGTCGAACGCTTCCTCAGCATCTTCCCCAGGCTACGCACCAATTACCCGACAACACCACTGCATCAACGACGCCGCGAACGCACAAACGAACCACACCACCAAGCGCGTAAATCCAACAATCGAAACTCCTGCAATACTCTCACGCAATAACTGGATTTTGTACTCAAACACCCGAGCCATCTCTCGTGTGGTCTCTCCTGTACAGACATAGACTACACAGCCCCAATCTCTCAACTGGGAGCCCCAATCTCTCGATTGAGAGGGGGTGTTGGGATTAACCCCCAGTTAGGGTTACATCCCCCTGCTAGTTCATCCATCTACTTAGGCTTAACCTAATCTTAGTGTATATAAACCTGCTTAGCTTAATGTTACTTATTTCTTCCATTACAGTGAATCACTGTTGTAATGCCGGTACTCTCTATATTCAATAGATTTTGCTTTGCAAGTATTCTATAATTCAAAAGGTATCGGGAGGTCTAGCCTCAAAAAATAACTTATTCAGTTCAAAAATGACCCTTCAAAAATGACTTGAATAAAAAAATCAAATAAAAATCTTCAAAAATTACTATAATTACAACTTAATATTTTAAACTTATAGAAAAAAAATATTTAAAAATCATAAATATTCAATCTACAATTGATTTTAGGAGGAATTTCCAATTTCTGGCTTCAAATTTTATTGAAAAATATTAGTATGTGTTTTTGTTGATCTAACCGTATGGATGTGATCTATAAATAGCATTTTACAACTATTGTTTGAAAGTCATCTTTAAAATATCCTTCTAAGTTTCATTTTATAATAGATTTTCGCAATTTTGGAAATCTAGACATCTGTGCAGTCCTTTAGGGGCTAAGCAAACTATCACCTAAAAACTGATCCACATAAATTAACCATACTGATTGGTAGTGGACATAGGCTCGGAGCTCCAAGGAAAGGGACATGTCCTTTGATCGTACCGTTGAAAATATTATAATGGTCAAACAAGGAAATCTTTCAAAATTGAGAGGCCATATTTTGGCCCTTGGGGCGTTCAGGGGTTAACCCCTAAAGGTCCAAACACCCTTTTTTGACAACATAGCAATTTTGGGCAGCTCCCTACAAGTGGAGTTCTTATTTTTTTTCTTTGAAATTTTCACACAAAATGTGCCTGAGGAGTAGCTTTAAGGCTCAACAATTTTCATAACTTTTGACTACATGGTTAAAAAGTTATTGTATGATATGTAATTTTTTGTGTACAACGGGCAGCCTGGGCAGCTCAAAAAAATTCTTTAAAAATCATTTTTTTTTAAAATAAAAATTTGAAATTGGTTCTTTATATTTATATGTATGTGAAAAGCTTTAAACCACTCCATTTGGATTAATGAGTCAAAAGTTATGAGGATTCTTAGTTTGAGGGTAGTTATGGAATCCCTACTCTACAATAAACTTTGAAGTCCATTATTTCAATCAATTTCCATTATTTTTGAAAAAAAGTAAAAACATTGGATGTAGATTATTTATTACAACATTACAACCGTTGGGATTGGCATTTTTCAATTCCATAAATAAATTCTTAACAATTTAGTGTTTTGAATCATTCTCTACTTCTTTCTACTTACTATTTTTTTCCTATATGTTGTGCAATTCCAAATGATCTGAAATTCTTCAAGCATGTAGCCAACTTGCCTTGAAGAATGAATCCAAAGAGTAACCCCCATTTTGGGCATTTTTTCATACAAATGTGACCTTGTGAAGTGCAGTTGCCCGGATTTTCGCAGGGACAAATTTTTTTTTTTGTCAATTCAAACGCTAATATATTCCAATCTGCACGGTGGAAAATTCTGAAATTTTTTCCACATCTTTTCAAACCAGTGTTCTATAAGATCTTATGGTTACATGTGTCTAAAAATGTTTTTTTTCTAAAGTTTGGTACTTGTATTAGAAATGGTAGTTTTGGAGCGTTTTTGGTAAAAAAATATTCTTTGGCCTTTAGGGGTTAAGCTACAAATATGCACATCAGACAACAAACACCATCATGGCGGCAAAGTTGCTTCAAATAACATGACAGAATACATAATTATGTTTTGCAGAAAAAAACCCTGGAAAATTATGAAAACCTTCCGCAGTCTATTTCTGCATAGGAAAAATTTTACCCGTAGAAGAAACCCACCCTCTTAATGGTTAGAATTGCTTAACCTCTAAAGGACCATTGTCCCTTCGGGGAACAAATGGGATTTCGAGTAGGTACCTACGGGCTGAATTTTTGGTGTGATTTTCTGAAACTTTAAAAAAAAATAGAAAAACTGATAAGCTTTGTGGGAATCTAATTTTTTTCACAATCAATGCTTGGGAACAATAGTTATTATGACCAAATAAGCTCAAAACAAAGGACGAGAGGCAGCCAAAAAAATTTGCAATTTTTTTTTTGTACTTTTTTTTCTCATAGATTATATTTTTGTATATCTGGAAAGCTTTGATTCATTTCATTTGGATTTGTTATGAGAAAGTTATGAACATTCTTGTTTTTTGGACAATTAGAGCATTTTCTTGAAAAAAATAACTTGTAGGATTCGTTTTTGAATGCAATTTTTTAAAATTTTCAATTTTTTTTTGCATGGTTTAGTTTACTTGCTAGAATAATCTCACCACTGAAATTAGTGCATTTTAATTCCATTTAAATGAAATTAATATTTTAGATTTTCCTTTTGTCTTGTACCTACTTCTACTTAGCAATAATTTTTTTAGAATGAAAATTAAGTTTTTTTGAATTTTTTTTTCCTAGACTCTCAACTCAATTCTCCACAATAAAGATTTAAAGCTCAAAACTCTCTAGTGCAAAAAATTTAAGTTAAAAATGTTCAAAGTCAAAAAATCTAGTCCCGCAATGTAGTGTTTTTTTTTCATTCTAACAGTGCACCATGCAAGAAATGGAGGATGTTCCCTCCAAATATAGACCATTGTGTCCGTGCCACAACATTGGAGTTTGGCCTCATGAGGCCTAAAAAAAACCCTGCCGCAATGTACTAAAAAACTTGTTTTTTTCACTTTAAACGCAGATATCTTGCAATCTCTGCGGTAAAAAATTCTAAATTTTTTTTTGCACACATTCTCATACTAGTTAGGTGTAAGATCCTATGGTTAGATGTTAAAAAAAACAATTTTCAATTTTTTTTACTTTTTGCCATAGAAATGGCAGTTTTGAGTGTTTTTTGGGAGAGGTAAGCCCTTGGTCCTTTAGAGGTAAAGTGATCAGAGATGGGTTGCCTCCTTCAATGAGAAAACGCCATTGCTGTGACTTGTCCAATTATTGGAAGTGTCCGTTTCTTTGTTCCTTTAGCAACAATATGTTTTTTTGCACCAAATATATGATTCTTTTACGCAACAATATAAATTTTTTCCACAGGTGCACAAGCCGCATACTTTATTTGTCCAAGGGTACCTAAATGGATCATCCGAAACAAAGCGTCGTTCTAGAAATTTTTGTAGTCATTACAAAAAGATTTCAATTTCAGCTTGATTGATTCATGACGGCCGGAATTAGTGGTCATGTAAGGTAGGAGTTTGTAAAACGGAGCGGGCATTAAAATGGAGCATGACTTAGAGGTACATTTCGCTTTCTTCAATGTACCACCTATGCACATTGCAGGAGGTGGTCCATTTTGATGACCACAAATGACCACTTTTTTCCAACTTCAAAAATTTGTAACTAATTCCACAAAGGTTCAAAAAATATGAAACGACTTGGGTTAGATTTCAATTCCACTTGTATTTCAAGGAAAATTTACTGAAAAATATTTCAAGATGTTTTACCTCCCCAACATTCAGTTTCAGCGCTTAGATGCTCCATTTCTGGACCTCCTACCTCACTATCAAAACTATTGTAGGGGTACTACGATGTCCGAGTTTACAAAGCCATTCATCTTCTTATGACAGCAAGCAAAGCTTAACCCTCCAGTACACAAAGTCCACAGCCAGAGTGTAAGCTTATCTCCTTTCCATGTTTATCGTCATAACGTCCGGAAAACGGAGGCCTGTTCTTTCCTACGCTCTTTCTACAAGTGAAGTTCCAGGCTGCTTCCCGGGCGCAGCTCCGCCCGACTAAGCAAAACAAAGCCAAGGGTTCGAGTGCCCCCGCAGAATAGAGTTCCTTCTTCCCTACTCACGTGTCTTCAGGATCTCGCATTTTCAAGGACGTTGATGGATCTCGCCTTCATTCGAATTTGATGAGAGAGTCTAGTGAGGGTGCGGGCAGTTCCTTGTCAGTGGGGGTTAGTGGAACTCTTGAAATGAACTAGGGTTTGCTCTTTGCCGTCTGTTTGTATACGCAAAGGAAAACATTTCTGTGCGGAGATTTCTGAAGCGGTTCGAATCGCTGTGAGAGTTCGGGTGACGCTTTCTTACCGCGTGTAGAGTGCGAAGCTATTGGATGCGGTGCTCATTGTCGGTGGATTCTTTGTTGTGGATCGATTTCGCTGTACCGACAGATGGATCTTGTAAGGGTCGACGCTTTTTAGCTGGAGATTGTAACCTATGTGTGGAGGGATCGAGAGGCCTTCTGGAGATTGTCCATCACCGACCGAGGGTTTTTGTAACCCGCAATACTGGTGACATCGAAAGCGTTGGGGGTAAGTACAAGCCAAAGCTTCAGTTCAAGCCAAGTTAGGGTTCGAGTTTGGGGCCTTTTCATGACCCAGGAGCCTGTCTTGGCGTAGCTGATGGATGAAACCACAACCCATGGTCTGGCTAGGGCGCCTTGACTCTTCCCTAGGTTGCACGCAGAGCAACATCTAATCACACGCGGTTGTCACGGCTGACTGTGTGTCTGCACTGAGTCAGCATCTACGGAGCGAGCTTCGAGGGCCGGCCTCAAGCGGTACAGTGCTGGACTCGCTTTGACCCAGTTTGTATGCAAACGCTCCATCCCTGCGCAAGTCCAGAGATAACTTGAAGGGTCTACAACGAAGCTTGAGTTCCATCGGCGCTTGCTGGAGGTACCTTCAGTTTGCAACGCCAGCGTCCCCATCTTTGCAACATCGCCCTGCCTCGAGCCTGCACCCGCTGAAGAGTGCGTACGGTATTCTTCTTCGCCTTTCAACCATTTTCTCCTTGAACCTTGTTCTTGAACTCAATTTCGTTCTGTACTGTGATGCACTCATCTCTTCTGAGGAGGAAAGTAGTATGCACTTGGTGTGTACTACTGGATGCCCCCCCTGCTATGAATCTAGGGTTATCAGTTCATAAGTTGTGAGATCGTGGCAAGCATTTAGAACGTTTTTAATGAAAGTTTTTTCAGATTCTTGAGGTATAATTCCTACTATAATTGGTTTTCCAACTGAAATTGTTGCGCATCAGCCTTCGTAAGCAAATTGTTTTGGAGTCCATGGATTCTTCAGATTGTGTTAGGTGAATCCAGATTTGTGTCACCAGCTCACAATTTGTAATATTCTTCGTAACTTTTAATGTTTTATTTGGCAAGGCTTGGCAAATTATTGACATATGATTCTTGTTGTCTAGTGCTTTGATTTTGAACTGAAATTGTCGCACATCGTTTTGTTTCAGCAAATGGTTTTGGAATGCATGAGATCATGAGATTGTGTGTCGATGAGTTCTGATCAGAACATCAGGGTCAGAACTCTTTACAATCTTGCAAGCTTCTAAGGATTCCTATGTTTAAAATTACAGGTATATTTTTGATCCTGCAGCAGTGTTCAACTAAAACTGTTGCATCAGTCTATGAAAGGGAAGATTTTTTAGACTAGATTTTAATGTTTGATTGCCCCTTGAGTGCCTCAAAAAATTAGAACCTCACTGGGAATATTGTTGGGATGCGGAGTTGCTGTCAACATGGAATAATGTCCTTCCAACCAAATGCTGCAAGTTTTCTAGTCAAGCACAAGTATGTAATGATCTTGGTTAACCCTGTAACGCTGCTGCAGACACCAAGTGTCCATTTGTATGACTTCATTTATGAGTGTTGGATGGAAGAAAATGTTTTTTCATCCAACCTTTTTAAAAAGTTGCTTGAGTACATTTTTGGTGTATAGTATTGCAAACTCCCTCATTATGGTCTTATTGACTTTCTTAAAGAAGAAGATGCTTAATCCAAGTAGTGTATTTTGGCCATTTACCCTTGTAGTTTATTTTGGCCATTTCTTGCCTTAATTCAAAATATATCATCTCTTGCCTTTTTTTGAGATACATGTGTTGAAGGAATCTGTGGGCTCAGTGTGGGCTCAGTGTGGGCTCACTATACAGCGAATAGAGGCAGCAGCCCCGTCCCGTGCCCTCCTCCCCGACTGGAAAATGTCCGCCAATTTAAAAGAAATTTAAAAGCAGACCCCTCCGCAATACTGTCGATCTTGCTCAGCGATTCCTCAAGGTTTAGCATCTGATGCCTTGCTTTCTGTGCTATCTGCTTTCTGTGAATAATGATTTTTGTTTGCAGGCACATGCTGGTTGACGAACTTTCAGCGTTGAAGGCTGCTGATTTGTTGCAGCTGGAACAACAACTGGAATTGCGTGCCTTGCGAGTAAGAGCAAGAACAACAAGTTTACAGGTTGTCTCATGTGAATTGCAATAGAGTTTGATTGGGGGCAACAGTTAGTGCATATGAGGCCTCCGTAATGTCTTTCTACATATCCAGATGTGCTTGAGCTGCATTATTGCTTTGGGTTGTTTTTGGAGAGGCACTTGTATTCAAATCTTTAGATTTACCGTGACTAAAGTTTTCTGAGTGCAGAATGAACTCATCTTTGAGGAGTTTGAATGCTTGCGGAGAAAGGTCTGTGCGGGCTTCAATCTTTTATAGGTACCAAGTGTTGAATTTTCTGGTATTGTAAGTCGAATTGTGTAGATGTAATTGAATTGGGTATTGTGATTCTAAATTTTACATGAATTTTCCCTCACAGGAGCGCGAACTGACTTGTTTTTGAACCTGCGTTTTTTTTCGATACCCAGCGCCGTTGTCCTTTTACTTTGTTATCGAATCAAAGCAATGTAGGCGTAGTACGAGGAATTAGCCTGGCATCCCCAACATATAACTCATCGTTTTGGAGTCCTCTCTGGTGGTTCCAGCATTATTCCTGGTACAAGTATATTAAAAGAAAATGGATGGATGAGATAATAAACACTTGTGGCTTTTTTACTAGAATTCTGGAACAATTATGTGTTTTTTTAAACACTTGTGACAAAGTTTGCTCGAATGAAAGTTCTTTTTAAAAAGAGTGCTAGTATATCCCGTTCGGAATTTGTTTTGAACTTTTTCATGGAACAAAAAAATGACACAAGTACTTGTTCTAAAATTGATTTTGCACAATTTCCACAATTTTTGGCAATTTATCACTCTGCATTGAAAAGAGACAAACCTCACTATAATTCTCCTATTGCAAGGACACTAATAAGCAACGGCGCCTTCTAATAAAACGTGCTTCCCACTTTGTTTTTTTCTTTGTAAGCATTCTTCCTTGGGATTCTGCTGATTGTGTGTCTACACTATGCCAGCATCTTTGGAGTGCACATTGAAGGCCAACCTAACACAGCAGAGTACTAGACTCCCTTTGACCTAGGTTGTCTACAAACCCTTTATCATTGTGCAAGTTTGGAGAGAATTTGAAGGGTCTACAACAAAGCTCAAGTTCCCATTAGCACTTGCTTGGAGGTGCGCTTAGTTTGCAACGATAGCGTCCCCGTCTTTGCAACATTGTCGTACTTGGAGCTTGCACCTGTTGAAATCGTGTACGGTGTGTATTGCCTTTCTTCTTCCTTTTTCAACCATTTCTTGCTTGAATGTTGTTTGTGAACTAAATTTTGTTCTGAACTGAATTTCGTTTTGTTTTGTGATGCACTCATCAGTTATGAATAGGAATTTAGTATGTGCTTGGAGTGTGCTGTTGGATGACCCCTTGCTATGTATCTATGGTAATTGCATTGCTGGGCTTCTTTTCCAAATCTATTGTCGAGAAGCTTGTATATCCTTTTAAGTACACCAAACATTACACTTATGTTTTTGTCCGCAGAAACATAAATTTGTGTATCAAACAATGTTGGAAATATGCTCTAGGTTGCAAAATTTTCAAAATACAAAGATTTCTTTTGTGTAGTGAAAATCCATTTCCAACTAAATAAACTACAGTAGGATATATGTGGTGCACAAAAAGTGTTCTCTATCTTGACAAAAAGCAAATGAAGATTCCTTCACTTTGAAGTGCTTGATCAAACTGTAGTGAGATCACTTAAAACAATATCTTAATGAATAATTGAATTTCTTGTAGCTTCTCTTTATCATTGACTTTGTTTTAAAGCATTCTTTCTTCCATGCAGTGATGTATAAAATGTTTAGTTTGGATTTGCACTAGTTTGTTGTGTTGTGGGGTCTAAGAGGCTAGCTCTTAGAGAGTGAAGAATAGTTGTAGGCTTTCTAAGAGCCCTTGCATTTGTTTGATTTCTTGGCCATTTTGGTGGATCCTAGTATAACCTATTTTTCTTAAGATGGGACCAATTTTTGATTTGAGAATGAATTATTAGCATTACTTGTATTGGTCAAGAATTGATCAAAATGGGATAGAAGCTTGGTTTGCTTACAACCTCCTTAGAACTACATAAAGAATCTTGGATTGACTTTTTGTGCCTCTTGGTTGTCTAGGCTTTTAGAGACACAGTAGGATCCATCTACCTTCTAATGTTAGGGCAATGGTGAGACCATTAAGATGATCCATTTTTGTTTTGAATTTGCCTATCATTTGAAATTAACTTTGGAGCTCTTTTCAAATGCTCAAAAGCAAATTGGACATTATCTAGCAAATTGTAATGTTTTCCATCATTTGTTGAATGTTGTGATGTTTTCCAAGAAGTTCCCATAGTTGTGTAAAGAGGAGTCCTTTGAGCAAGTGAACAATTTTATTTCTATGATGTATGCCTTTTTTAATATGATCATTCATTTGTCTATTGTCAATATCCTTCCATCATAAATGATCACCATAATTCAACATGTCATAGTAGGGATAAGCTTAGGCGAAGTTTCATGTAGATGTATAAAACTAAATTGCAAAGTTGACTTAGTTTTGAATGGCAAGATGGTTTTTGGATATCATTATGAGGACTTGGAAGTCTCTATGTTGGCCAACTCACAATGTTGTGGAGACAGGATGAGTATTATAGGTGAAAGTGTACATCAGTATTAATTTCCTTCATGCTAAGCACTACTAGTTAAGAGTACAAAGAGGTTGCATTTACACATTAGAATTTTTAGAGTTGAAAATGAGGGATATTCTTATGGCTAACTTAGGCAAACTAGGAATGAGTAGTAAAATGTGTATACAATAAATATGTGCTTGTAGGGATGCGATGGAGAAAAGCAAATTTGATATTGGGGAATGTTCACATGTTGCCATTGAGCATAGGTAATGTGCTACAACTCTTGAATTGCCTTCCATGAGTACATCCAAGGTGTTTTTTCTCACCCTCAAAATGACAACTTTATGAACTTTTAAAAATTTCCAATTTGGAACTACCAATTCACCAATTGCATGTCGTTTGTGGTCCTTTAATCATGGATCAATGAATTTTGTCAAGTCATGAAAGATTTTGTTGTGTTTCAGGTCAAGTGAGGGAGTGGGTGATGATCCTGTTTTAGAATCCAAATACAAGATCTTTTTGAGCCATAATGGAGTTCAAAAGGAATTTGTGGAGCATTTGTGTAAAGCCTTGGAAGACCGTTGTTACTATCCCTTTTTTGATAGACGTCCTACAAGTTTGCCCAAGGGTAAAGAATTCCCAAGCTTGATTGTCAAGGCTGCTCGACAATGTCAGTTGTTTGTTGTGGTGGTGTCGGAGGAGTACTTCATGTCCAAGTGGCCAATGATCGAGTTGAATGCTTTTATACAAGCCAAGAAGGTGATGAAGTCCAATATGGATGTGTCCATTCTCCCCCTCTTTTATGGGCTTTCTGTGAGTGACTTGAAGGATGAGAAGAGGCGGCAAAGATGGTTGGAAAAATGGGAGGCATTTGCAAAGGATGATCTAATTGAAGGGCAAATCAAGGTGGAGGATTGGAGCTTTGCAGTTGATGAGTTGACCAAATTCAATGGTTTGTCCTATGATCAACAATTGAAGGAAATTGTGGCATATGAAAATGGAATTGTCTTAGAGATTTGCAATTTAGTTTTGCCCGACATCAAGTGGCATGATTCACATGTTCAAGGGAATGTACATGAGGTATGGTACATGGCCATCTACCTTTTGCCCTTGTTTTTTGAGTGTTGTCTTTCGGATTTTATCGTGCACCAAGTATGAATGAATTAACACCTCCTTGATGGAAATGAACATTTTATGAGTGACATGAATGTTTTTGATTGTTTACAGATCTTAGTATCTCCATAGATATTTTTTTCTAATTTCTAGATAGTCTATAAATATTGGGTTTCTAAACTTTTTTGCCTTTTGTTATTATTGGATTGCTAGGTTCTTTTTGACAAGATGAAACAAATTGGTTTGTCACGAATGGGCAAAGTGAAAGCGGTTGGCATATATGGAGTAGGTGGTATTGGCAAGACAACAATTTGCAAGACCTTGTGCAATGAATTGTCAAGTGAGTATGAGGGGAAGGTGTGCCATGTTGAATTTGACAGCACATGTTCCAATTCCAAAGAGTTATTGCAAAATGCAATAATCAATTTGACAAGGTATAGTGCAAGTTTTGTTCACAAGTTGGGTGAAGGGGAGGTAAGTGCAGCATGCTCAACACCTAGAATACGTTGTGGTGACATATTTTTTTTGTAGTTCTTTACAATTTTGACTCTATTGCAATGGGATGTGAGAATGATTTTGCATTTCACCTCTTTTGGATCTAAGATTGATATTGATGTCATTGTCACTTGACATGTATTGAGGTAATTATTATTGCCTTTTTGTGTGTGTAGTGTGAAGATGTTTTGCACAAGAATTTGCGCAAACAACAAACGTTCTTGGCTATAGATAATGTATGGGACAATTACAATTCCATCAAGCAAGTCAAGATGTTTTTGGAAACTCCTTCCTATGAAGATAGTTTAGTGCTTGTGACAGCTCGGTCTCAAAGTACTCTTGGCCTCTTGGGAGTCAATGGAGATGCATGTCTTGAGATGCCTGAACTTGGGCATGGAGATGCAACAAGTTTATTTTTATATCATGCTGCTCGTTGGGAAGAATTTTCAACAAGAGAGGATGTGGATTCTATTGAGTGGTGTTTTAAGAAGTGTTACTTTTGGAAGGGTGATGGAAGTGGTTACCACTACCATCCCTTGGCTTTGGAGGCCTTGGGTAGGCAGCTATGTGGTTTTCAAGAAAAGCCCATAGAATGGGTGCAACGGTTGTCTAGGGTGTGGAAGTCTACGTCATATTCAGGAGAGAAAATTGTCTTTGATGTGCTTGGAAGCAGTTTTGATCTACTACAGTCAAGTGAGAAAATGTTATTTATGGATGTGGGCTTCTTTCTCCGTGATTTCAAGGTAGTTACTTCTTGGAATTTGGAACCTTGGGTAAGTTGGAAGGAGTTGCTATGTGTTGTGTACAAGAAGAATGAATTTGAGATTCAAAGATAGGTACATGGATTGCTTCCATTCATTTATATTTATATTTAGAGAAGTCAATTGTATGGATCATGGATGAGACCTTAGGATGTGGCATTTGAAAGTTGTTTTAAGACCAATTGCTTGCAATGGTGGATGCTGTAGTTTGTTTGATATATTTATTTGTGGATGTATTTGAATGGCAGTTGGATGGCTTGAAACAGAAAGGCTTATTGCAAGATGCGGATTTGACATTGGGAAGGATCACCATGCATGATTTGTATCGTGAATTTGTGACACTAGAAGCAGTTGGAAAGCTTGGTGTAGCAACAGACATTTGGGATCGGAAGTGGGTGCTTGTAGATGGGGGTGATGGGGATCTCTCAGAGCTTGAGGTTACACCTGCTGGTGGATGCTGGCAGAAATTGTCTCGACTTTCTATATGGCAAAAATTGGAAGCCAATACTAGGGCTCACTTGCAACTTGATTATTGCCCCCCTATGAAATTTATTACAAGTTTGGAGGGCATTGACTGGCATTACTTCTCAAATGTTTTGGTACTACAGTTGTATGGTTTGGAATCTATTCACGGAAGGTTGAACTTGAAGGACATGACATGCTTATGAAGCTTCCAACTTTATGAATGTAGCTCTCTAGACAGCTTTGAGGGCCTGGAGTCATTGAAGCACCTAACTTTTTTTGAGTGGCTAGTTTTTCTTGAGCCTTTAGGTTTTTTTATAAAGGAGACGCATGTTGTTGGCCAATTTCCAGCATCCCTGAAATATTTGTACATATCAGGGCAATGTGTGTTGTTCGGTTGTACTGTGCTTGCACGTTGCAACAACTTGATCAAGTTGAAGCTCCAATGGGTGGATGTTGGTGTATTATTGGATTTGAGCAATTGTTCATCCTTGGAAGTTGTGGAGATTTCCAATGTTAAAAGCTTGCAAACTTTATCGGGACTTATTAGAAAAGGGTCTTCTAGACTACACACCCTTCAATTTGAATATATGAATCAGATTCATATTCTAGGGCTTGACCAACTTGATTGCTTGGTTCGATTCAACGTAAAGGACATATTTAATACTATGCGGCAGATGCCATGTTTGCTATCTCTAACCAGATTGGAAGTGTTGACAATTGGTGCTCATGCAAAATTGGTTGAACATTGCATTCCACATCAACTTCAGGAGCTTTATTTTAGAATGTGGACACAATGCCAAGCACCTTGTTTGAATGCGTTGAAGCAGTTGCAAGTGTTGGACTTCTCTTGGAGTCCTTTATTGACTAAAATGTATGGAATGGGTGACTTGCCGGCATTGCAATCCCTTAACCTTTCTTGTTGCCGTGCTCTAGAGCGATTGCCTGACTTGAGTAAGTCGAGAAGCCTTGAGGAACTCAATCTTGACAGTTGTGAAGAACTAAAACTCCATGAGGAAGACTTGGAAATGTTGGCCACGTTGCCTTTGCTACACCCTGTGCTATTTTCAAGGGAGTCTGAATGTCAAACAATTAGGTTGAACATTGTTGGGTGGAAGGTGCTTCGATATTTGGGACCTAGTACTTATGGTCCAAACTCTTGGTTGGCTTGGAAGGAGGGTGCATTGGAGGAACTAGAACTTGGGCATCCTCCACTCAAAATTGGAAACCGTGGAGTTTGGGATTCATATATTTCTGTCAAGTCAGATATGGGAGAATTGAATGATAGTGAATCTGATATGGAAGTGCTCGATGATGTTGACTCGGATATGGAAGAGCCTGATGACATTGACTTTGGCGTGGAAGAGCTTGATGATGTTGACTCTGATGTGGAAGATATTGAATTTGGCCTAGAAAATATTTTGCAAGGGAATTCGAATCTCAATATCTTGATACCACCTTCAGTGACTTTTGGTTGCTCTATTTTATTTTGGGTGGTTGTTGACCACATCAAAGAGTTTTTGGTAGCCAAGATTTTTACGTGCAATTGAAGACAAATGTGCACAGTTTTGGTGCATTATGTGGTATTTTAGCTTTCCTTCCTAGGAGCTTAACCCCTTAATTGATCAAGAGGCCCAAATGTGTTGTCTTGGTTGTCTTGAGTAGGTCCTTCAGGTTTCATTTTGTTCAATTTTGTAGTGTGTGTACAATGTGCTTTTTTGGCTTTGATGATATGGAATTAGGGCCAGTTCAATTAGTCAATCACAAGAGTATAGGATACTTTTCAAGGATCCGTGTAAATCATTTGCAAATGTGTAACCATCACAAATAAATGATCAATTTGCTAATTGAAGATCTTTGAAGCAAACATTTTCAATGCTATAAGTAGAACTCTTCTTTTCCAAATTGATTATGAAGAGTGTTGGATCTGCTCAACAGGTCACAAACGCACAAGTTATTTATTTGCTTTGGCATTTTTGTGCACATGTCCTTAAGAGATCAAGTTCATTCTTTTCTATATAAGGAGTCTTCAACCAAGCATTGAACTTAGAGAGCATGGATATGTCAATACATTTTTTTGGATAGTAACACATTGCCTAATGTCATTTGTCTTAATTTGGAATATGAGACTTTTTCTTTTGTCTCCAATATTTCAAAAGAATTTAGCTTTTTCTCTCTTCCCGAGTTATATTTGGGATGAATTGTTTTTTTTTGGTAATTATGTACTGAATTTGATAAATGTACATGCTCGAATTCACAAGTTCAAATTATATGGACATTACAAGAAGAATGAGCCTTGGGAAAGGTCGTTAGTTCTTGGACTAAAATATTGGCTAAAAAAACAAGAATATATCAATGAAGTGCTAGGCCTTGAATTTTTTGGACATTTATTGAAATGACAAAAGATATTGTAAATTTTTTGCCACATTAAACATCTGAAGTGGCACTAATATTGTCACGTTAGATTATGTTATTTAATTATTATTTAATATTTTGAAATATGAGTTTATTATTATTTTAAATTATTTAATAATTTGACCAGCATTGCATTGGTTCATAGCTTTGGGAACAGTTCTTTTGCGGCTTTCTTGTTGCCTTATGTTTTTCTTAATAATTATCCATGGTTCTATAAATGTATACAAATAAGGGCCCAAATGTATCCATCCAATGTGTTACTATGGCAAATCCATACCTCTGTTTGTAGGACATGGGGAAAACATGGTTGGCTCTTTTGGAGGGATGGAAAGCATGGATATGTAGCATTCACTTGTCCTTCTTTAGCATTGTAAAGAAGTCCTTTAGTCTTTCTTTTGAGACCCTTGATTGAACAAATGATATATACCATTCAAATTGTAGGCTCTTGGGCTTGCATTCTAACTCTTAAATGATTCAAGCTCCATTTTGAATCATAGTGCAAATGGGACCATTTTTGGATGGACCTAAGTCTAGAGCACACAATAACAAGTTTTATGATTAGTTTTGATCAAATCTTTGCTTCTAGGCTTCTAGTTCAATATTGACTCATTGATTATTTATTAGGCAAGGTTCTTGGCTTTGGAAATCTTGTGGTCTTATTACTATGCATGCTCATTTTGATGTTGGATCTTGCACAAGTACAGATTTGGGAAAAATGTAAAGATTAATTAAGTCACTACAATTGGTATCAGAACCAATTTGTTTGAGAATTCTTGAGGGAGGCTCTTCATAGATCAATGTACAAACATCAATCTTCCAACAATGAATGTCAATGCAAAGCAATGATCTTTTGCCTTGCTAACCCATGTTGATTTTGGTATATGTGTTTGCTCATCTTCCTCACTCACTTAAATATATGTTTATTAATCAATTTCTTTTGATTAATCCTTACAAGTTCCTTGAGAACCAAATATATTGGTTTAATCATTATATTAATTCTCATAAAGTCCCCAAGATGTATGAGAATAAAAGTTCGTTTTTATGCATAGTACACCAAGGTATGAAGCTAAGTATTAAATATAAGAATGCAATGAAATATAATGATATCAAAACGCAAACAAAGACATGGATAAACAAATATACAAAGCTAGAAACGACCTTTTAGACCTTTAATGCCTAAGTGCCAACCAAAAAATAGGAGGATAACTTCTAAAAATATATAAAAACTAATTGAAACCCCTTCAATATAAATGTTTTGTTGATTTATGTAGAGCATTCTTTTTTTTTCCCTTTAACATATTACATCATTTTTCTTTAAGATTCCTCAATGAATATTAATTGAATGAAGTTCACTTCTTGCAACATTCATCATCACCAATGCATGCTTGAGCGCTTAGGGGTCAATAATTACCCCCTATTAACCCCTGAGCGCCCAGTCTGTTTTCTTCGATATTCGTGGCTGGTGGACCCCGTGCATGAAAATGGCCACCGCAACTTCAGGACTTAGATCGGGAGGACTTCACCGTAGCAAATGACTGTGGACTACGCAGGGAACCCTCTGCAGAAGTTCCGGAGGCTTTCGCCGTGTAAATCTAGAAATTTTAGCAGTCAACCGGGCGTTGACCATTGCTGCGACTGCCCTTTTTGGGGGATAGGTCTGCTTTGAAAAATCCTGGACGGCGCAGGAAATGGTGCGTGGCCTTCATTTTTTGGCAAGATGCGCATGTGCCTGTTTTCAAATGGCCTGCCAAATTTCAAAGTAATCTGAAGCCAGGAGCTTAGCCTAATCGGAGAATAAAGTGGCTCCCTTCCCGAGACACTGTGGGAGTCAGACCGGCTATATAGTACGGTGCTGACAGACACGGTGGCGCAGGGGCCGGTTGTCAAAACCCGTATCGGCCTCCAGCAAAGCTCCCGCGTCCTAGAAATAACCGTCAGCATTCAGCTGAACTGCTGAGCGAAGTGCTGGGAACACGGGTCCCTCTTGACCAGGGCGGACACCGTTTCACAAAAGCCGAGCCACACACAAACAAGAAATTGCACTCCGGAAGACAAGACTTGAAGCATCGGCCAGAGTACAGAACAAAATGGTAATGAAAAAAGAGTTTCGGTTTGCTTTCAAAGCAACAATTCAAGGTCCAAAGACGGCCATCATATACATGAACCCGCACAAAAGAGACTGAACACTGCAATGGAACTGCCGCGAGCCTCACAACTAAGTCTCCTAAGCAAGATAGTGCTAAAGTGGCGCCAACACTACCGTAATCGATCACCCAGAAGGTCGGCAACAAGCTGCCGAAACATATGGCTCCTCCAAGCGCCAGTCCGAATCTCCCTGACCACATGAAGCACAATACAGGCACTGTGGTGGTTGCTCTCCCCGCTCCCTGTGGCACTACGAAAGGCACCGCTACCCCGTTGCATCAGTGACGAAGAGGTCGAGTGACACGCAGTGCCCATTTTTTGTGTGTGTGCACCTTCACAAAGCACTTATCTAAGCACATGTAGGCACCTGCACAAGTCCTGCACTGGAAGCGTGTCCGTCGCTTGCACACGATGCACCTGCGATGTAGGTCAGACGGAAGGCTGCTGAAGTGTATTGCTCCAGGGTGACGAAGTGTGGGCGCTAGATTACCCACCCTTGGTAATAAAGCGAACACCGACCAGGTTCTATGCCTTTATCCACATTTTTTAATATATGGGGGTGATGTGAGCGCGGTCCACTGTGCCTTCCAAGCAATGGATCTTTTTTGCTAATGTTTCCTAAGTGTCGTGGATGGCAGCGAATAATTAGTAATGCATGTAGTAACTCACAAGTTAACTGCGATGTTCAGAGTGATGGTGAAATCCGAACTCCCTAACTATCTATCCTATGTCGAGGGTCGACTGAATAGTTGGCGTCATTTATAACGTCCCTAACTACGTAAAAAGGGGAACCCCTATGTTCCTTCCATGAACCCCTAAGACTATCTTTGGGTTTCTAAGACTTCACCTAGAAGTTCTACTTTTAAAAACTACCTCTAAAGTTCCAACTTCGGAATGTAACTCTAGATTTTACTTCTTTAACTTGATTCTTAAATATTAGCTACCGACTTGTGCTCGATGTTTTGACTTTTGACTCTAGGTTTCTATTCCTAAATTAACTCCAAGATTTACCCTTGAATTTTAACTCTATGTTTTAACTTTTAACTCTAAGTTTTTACTCCTAAATTAACTCTAAGATTTACCCTTGAATTTTAACTCTATGTTTTAACTTTTAACTCTAAGTTTTTACTCCTAAATTAACTCTAAGATTTACCCTTGAATTTTAACTCTATGTTTTAACTTTTAACTCTAAGTTTTTACTCCTAAATTAACTCTAAGATTTACCCTTGAATTTTAACTCTATGTTTTAACTTTTAACTCTAAGTTTTTACTTCTAGAATTAATTCTAAATTTTAACCTCTAGGTTTGACTCTATGTTTTCACTTTGACTCTAGATTTTTTCTACTTCCAACAACTAACTCTAACTTTAACTTCTACCTCTTAACTTTTAGCTTCTACTTTTAGCCTTTCACTATAACTTTTTATTCCCCAATTGACTCTAAAGTTTAACCTTTAAATTTAATCTTAACTTTTGACTTTTGACTTTTGACTTTCTACTTCCAACTTTAATCCTATCGTTTTAATCCTAGTTTAATTCTAAGTGTTATCCTCCTAAATTTAATTCCAACTTTTAACTCTAGGGCTTAACTTCTAAACTTAATTCCACAATTTACTCTGAGTTTTGACTTCTAATTTTAACTCTATTTCTAACAAAAAATCTACTCGTAATTTCTACCCCCTAATTTTAGTCCAAGGTTTTACTTTCTTTAATTTCTACTTCCCACTCGGAATTTTTTACTCCTAATTAACCCTAACTTCCTTTTCTAAACTACCCTAAGGTTTCACTGGAAATTTTAATCCCCTAAGTTAAACTTCCAAATTAATTCTACTTTCTAACTTCCCAAAGTTAACTCTAGAGTTTGACCTTAGAATTTTAACTTTAAGAAATAAAATGTAAATTGATTCTAATTCTAACCGCTAATTAATCCCTAATTTTAATCCTACATTCTCTTTCTAATTTAAACCCCTAAGGTCCGTCCATGATTCTTTTTGGATGATTTCTACTCAAAATTCCTCCGTCCTACCCCCTACCGCTTAACTTAGCCTAACGCGGTCAGTTTACGGTCAAATCTTAATTATAAGATGTTTTCGGAAACCCCTATCACTAATCTATAGACTTTTGAATCTAAACTTCTAATTTGCACTAATCACGGATGCTAATCACGCTCTAAGGGATGATTAGGAAAATAAATGCTAATTAGGGAGAAACATCAAAGACTAAATCAAAAACTCACCTCTTCACTACCGGTGTCGGAAATGACTTCGTCCACGTCCACGTGTACATCCTCACGCTCCATGGTAGTCTTTGGCTTTGTTTTGAATTTTTCTTCAAGCTCACCGCTTATTGAGAAAATATTACAATTTTTGATGATCTAAACTCCCTCTTTTCCTTCCTCCTTTTCTTTTCTTTCTTCCCCCCTCTTCTACACTAGCACTATTCCACCTAAGCTTTTATGAGTCTTACACTATGGTTTCAAACTACGAGAAGGGTTTAAATGTTCTTCCTACCCTCTTACACAATTTGCCTTTGTGTCATCCTAATCCTCCTCCCAACGGTCACCACAAATTCTCAAGATTTCCTTTTCTAATCCTACCTAAGCCTAAGCCTAGGTCACTATTTATCGTCTCTCTCACCTCTCCCCTATTTCATTCGATTGTTCTCTATCCTTCCTCCATTGTGTGTAGAGTGTTTTGTAGTTGTTGGTGAGGGTGAGACTTCCTTGTGTGCAGGTACGGTGGTGCTCCGCTCTTTTCTCCCTTCTCCCTTTTTGATTTTAGACCCTAATCCCTACTTAGCAATAGGTCAGCCCCCCATTTTCCTTTGTTTTGTTTATCTAGTGTGAGAGAAACCAAAAATCAAGAAAAAGGAGTTCAAAAATGGGGACCGAACTGGGGCCCCAACTGCCTGCCGGACCAAGCCTGGCTGGCTGGCTAGCTGCTAGGAGGTCGGGTTCAAAAATAAATAAATAAATAATTTATTTATTTGTTTTCTTTTGATGTTTGGATGATGTGACCTGGTCTGGTTCGGTTCTCGACTTGATCTGGTCTGTTCTGGCTCCCGACTTGATCTGGTCTGTTTGGTTCTCGACTGATCTGGTCTGTTTGGTTCTCGACTTGATCTGGTCTGTTTTGGCTCTGGACCTTGACTACTAAGGGAAAACTGGATTTTTGGGCAAACTGGATTTTTGGTGAACTAAGGGAAAGAAAACTTGGAGAAAATAGAACTTGGGGAAATAGAACTTGGGAAAAATAGGACTTGAGGGAAAATAGAACTTGGGGAAAACAACTTGGAGAAAATAGGACTTGAGGGAAATAGAACTTGGGGAAAATAAGACTTGGGAAAAATAGAACTTGGGGAAAATAAGACTTGGGGAAAATAAAACTTGGGGAACAACTTAGTCACACTAAAACTTGGGGAACACTCAGACTCACTAAACACTTGGGGAGTAACTTAGACACTCTAAACACTTGGGGAACAACTAAACTAAAGAAAACGTTGGGATTAACTAAACTTCACTAAATGCAAAGGAACCTATATATCTTGGAAGCTAAACTCTGGAGGTTTCCACAAAGGTCTTGGAAACTAGACTTTGGAACTAAACACGAGGGAGGTGCAAAGCTTTGCCGTTAGATTGGTTTTAACACCAACTTTAGGACTTTTTGGCACCTCGGGGGTTCAAAGCTCCGCCGTCTACACTTTTAACACACGCTTTAGAACTTCAACTTTGTCACTAGTTCAAAGCTTCGCCGTCCCGGAGGGGGGTCCACTCAACAAGGAGAAGATTTGGGATAACTTTAGAAAACATGCACAAAGGAGGTTCAAAGCTTCGCCGTCCCGGAGGGGGGTCCACTCAACAAGGAGAAAATTAGAAGAAGGTTTGGGATAACTTTAGAAAACATGCACAAAGGAGGTTCAGAGCTTCGCCGTCCCGGAGGGGGGTCCACTCAACAAGGAGAAGGTTAGAAGAAGGTGTAAGAAAAAACACAAAGAGAAAACACACAAGTTAGACCACGTGGCAACACAAAGCTCACACGCTAAAGGCCCCCCAAAGCGGCATCGCCAAGGTACGGTGGGGGGTGACTTTAGGATTAGTGCAAGATACAAAAAGACTCTAAAACTTCACAAGTTAGACCACAACACGTACAAGAGGGAGAGAGAGGCTCTCCACTTACAACAAGGTACCAAAAACTTCACAAAAGAGTACACAAAGCAAGGTAGAAGGACCCCCAAGGACCTTCAAAGCTTGAAAATAAGCAACAATGGAGCCAAAAGTGCTCCAAAAACACCGTAGAGGTTTTTGGCTTCAAACGCCAAAATATCCAAAATAACTTGGATCCACGGACCCAAAACAAGAATTGGGGGTGTTCTAGAGAGAGAAATGGGGCCCTTATATAGGTTTCCAAGGGCTCACCCCTCCCTCTAGAGTTCTAAGGTAACCTTATCAACGGGGATTTTCATCCTCATCCTCAAAGATTTTCATCCTACATCCTAAATTTCTACTTCTACCATCTATGCTGGACCAACATCCTAACTTTTGGAGATTAGCTCCAATCGTCGAACGGATTGCGCCGTTGGATCCAGAACGCCATGTTTAGTCTTAGATCCCCCTACCCCCGTACTGAGGCCAAAAACCCATCGTAGGCTAATTTAGTTTAAAAACCAAATCGTGGTAAAATCCTAGATCTTGGGGGTCTCCTATTTTGAGAAATGTGAATAGCCTAGGGTCTCTGGTAGATGCGAGAGAGTCAGGAAGGACTTTTGGTTGACTTCGTTTCGCCATCGTATGGTCCCGGAATGCCGGTCAACGTGGCGGGGACCCCGCCACGTGGTTAATTCCCGAGGAATCTCGCCGGTTCGGGTACTTGCCGCTATCGGAATGTCGTGAAACTTCACGGAGCGCATTATTAACATAAAACAAGCTAGTCTAATTTTTAGTGAGATTTTATTGTAACCTGGGTAATTTCCATGAAATTCCCGTTGGAGGTTAGGAGGGTTGACCACCCGGAAAAAGGTTCTTCTGCAAGTCGGAAGATGCCGGGATTTTTCACGTGACCTCTCAGGGAGTTGCATGGAAGACGTGCGGGCATGTTTCCGTACTTGGCACGATTGGTCAATGGAGATTTACAACTGGCCATCTCCTCGAATTAGCGACGGTGCGGGAATCTTCTGCAGGTGGAGGAATCTTGGCAAACCGATTTTGCCATTGGACTCCTGGCATGGGATTCACCCTAGAACACCATCCTTGGGCTATAGATTCCTCCATAGGCCCGGTCTTGCATGAGTGGCTCCTGCATGCTAACAATCGGGATTTTGGGAATTCGTCGATCTAATGGAGAATTCTAAATCTAACTCTAGGACCCGACCTAGTGGCCTCGCTGTGGATCCCTCGGACCAACCTAGCCATGAATCGCCACATTCATGGTGGGATTTAGCCCTTTTGAGGCTGTGTGACTCGAATCCTCCAAATCTAACCTTTTCGTTATTCCTATACTATTTTTAGGCAAGGTTTGAGGGATTCTAAGTAAAAAACACAAATCTAGACCAAATACTATAATGGGTATGACACAACCCTATTTCGGTTCTACACTCTTTTTATGGATTTTTCTATACTTTTATCAACTTTAAATTGCAAATTTCAAAAAAAATAATTCTACGAGTCCCAAGTGACAAATTGGGAGCTCACCCGAAGGCAGTCCACTTTCGATGTCAATGGGTTATCAAGCCAAGGGGCAATCAACGTCTCCGCCACCTCCATGTGAAAAGACAACCGCTTCCGATAAACTTGCTCCCCACGAGTGAGTCGGTCATGCTTCACCAACACCCATGCGTTGTTCAACCAACTGTCAACAACAAAAAAAAAGGTGTTTGTGCCACCACTTGTGGGATTGAAATTGCACACTATAATCAGTGCGCATTTGGTCCACTACATCGACACCTCGCATGTGAGTCTGGTACTCTACCTGCTGTGGTGTAGACGGGACGGGCTCTTGAGATCCCTTCAACCAACGCATCGAAGTAGCTCCCTCACCCACTGGATCCATTGAGGTAGAAAGAAGGTAAATTGGCTTAGAGTCATACCAGCACGTAGCGGCCATTTGTTGCTGGGCATGCATCCTCCACATGAGTGTGCCTCGAGGATGATCACCCCTCTTCTGTCCAAGAAGAGACGGTGGGAGGCCAATGTGATTCTCCTTCAAGGTGCCCGTCGCCCATATCCCGCGATGGTACAGGTCCTCAAAAAGCTTCGGCGACGTGAAGAAGTTATCACACACCACGGTGTGACCCACACCATCCAAGCCCACTGTTAGTTCTTGCACCACACGTTCACCCTACCCAGGATCTGGAACTCCTTGTGCACCCACATATGGCATGAGGTTATAAATGTACCGGGATGGATTGCAAACGCATGCAAAGAACTTGAAGCCATATTTAGTTGGCTTTGCGGGCATGTACTGACGAAATCCGGAATAATGGCCTCTATACGCCACCATAATCTCATCTACCGTCACAAACTTGGACGGATGGTAAAGTGCTCGACTCTTGGTCACGAAATCGTCAATGATCCAACGGACCTTGGCCAGCTTGTCATATTGGGGTGACTCCTTATCAGTCTGTATGCTCGCATTGTCGACCAGATGCAGGCACCAAAGGAGAGACTCAAAGCGATTTTGCGTGAAGACACGCAATATCAAAGAATACTATAAGAATTCACTACGCTTCCAGTAGTCTCGAATCGTGGGCATCAATTTTGTTGCCCATGACAATGGTGACTCCTATGAAAGCTCGGAGTTCCAATGGGCAAGTGGGGACCCAATGAGGGCCACCATTCGTTGTTTGAGACCGCCCTGTGCCCTGTTGGGACGCATAGAGATTAGTTTGTTCAACTATCTTCCCAACTACCCTCTCATAAAAGAAAAGATGGAAGAAGTCAATGGCTTGCGGCCGAACACGAGGGACTCGGGCCTGTGGACCAGCTGCTGCACCAGAAAATGACGCACAATCTCCAAGCAATGTAGTTTCCGGGCACTGCCAAAATCGGTCGTGGTAGCATGCCCGGAACTCCATGTCATCTAAATCGCCATCGGCTGTGTAATTCCCAATTTCGTGACGCAGGTTGATGCTCTCGGTTGCTGACTCGCCCTCTGATTCGGAGAAGTCCAGAGAAGATGCTTCGCCAGCGAAATCCCTCCAGTCTGGTCGCCAATCCTCTTCTGAGCTGTCTCCATTACTGGAGTCGGACTGTATTGGCTGGGGGTCGGGCTCTGTGCACTGGAGTGGAACATTCGTTGCCATTGGAGCCGGCTCTCCTTCGGGGACCTGAGCATCAGGCGCCGCGTCTAATGGCAGTACTAACTCCTCGTCAAGGCGTTGCGTGGGGAATTTTGGAATCCCGGAGTCATCGAATTCGTCCACTGACCGTGTTGAAGTACCACCGCACTTACTGGGCCCTGCCACTGCTCCGGGTGCATCCAACGCTTCACAGTCGAAAACACGGACCTTCCTCCCACCAATGTCTCCTTGGAATTTGATGAAGTAGTAGGGGACCCCCTTCTCTTGCCAACGTTGAAGAGGTTCTCCAACAAAGCGTTGTATCCCTCCACAAGTCGCTCGGATCATACCCCAAAATGGGCAGTGCAACCCATACAACCGCCGGTAGTACGCCGCCATGGGGATGCCCGAACGGCCCTTGCAGGCGTGGAAGTTCGTCAACTGTTTCCACCATCGGAGGCTCGTCACCTTCCTGCCCGCCATGATGGAGCCACTCTCTCACCCGTATTGCCGCAGCGAATGCAGCAGCCAAGCCTCTCGCTGCCTGTAGTAGACGCCCCCCAACATCAGCATGTGCCCTACAGAGATCAAGCAATCGGAATTGTGAGGTCACCTTGAAATTCGCGTAATGCAATCTTTCCACTTCTCTCGTGACCACAAGTACTGCAATGTGACTACAGTTCTCTTCAATCCTGGGAATCAAAGTCATTCATGCTGACGGAGAGTGATTGATTTTCAATCTCTGAACAAAGTAGTAGCCAATGTCTGCAGATTGCCTCAGAATCCAATGCAACATTTATTTTGATACACCTCAGTACATCACTCCATGTAATGAAAAATAGAACTAACTCACATACAGAGCATGACGGCATGAAATTACTGCCAGTGATGGCATGGAATTAACGGAATTCACACGGTGAGAATTCCAGTTAGCATGAAAGCAAGCACAAAGAATTTGATAAGTCCCTGGAGATACATGCACATACCTTTCAGCACCCACACGTCTCCGTTGGCGGTGGTGGCCGAGTGCTGAGTGGGGTGAGTACTGCACCCCAACACCTCTCGCTAACCCGACTGGGCTTCCCCTGAAATTGGCACCTGTTGGACTAGCACCCGAAGGTGGTGTTGCCGCCGGCCGTTCACGCCTCAAGCAATGCGGCGATCTCTCCAGTGGAAGAATTTCCGGAGCAGCCCAGCCAGGAGGCGTTGGCGCTCCCCGGCCATCAGAAAGCGATTCTCCCTCGGAGCCCGAGTTGCTAGGAAGATCCCCTCGTCCCCTACCGCGCCCACGCCCCGCGCCACGTGGTCGCCCGCGCGTCACCCCTCTCCCCCAAGTTTCAGTAGGTCGATCTCCGCCAATTCCCCCCTGGCTATTTGCATTGTCGTCATTGTTAGCTCGCACAATCCCACGCCCACGACCTCGTCCGCGTGGGCGTCCTTGCACTCAGCCCCTGCCTTGAGCCGCTATTTCAAAATTCAAGCTTCCCCCGGCGTGATTCTCAGGCGCATCTCCCCGTCCCTGACCTCTTGCCCGTCTTTGCCCTCGAACCACTCCGCCCCTCCCCGCACGGCCATTAGCGCGGCCATGCCCCCGCTATCCAGGCTCATCAAGGCGAAGCCTGCGGCTCGAGGAATCCGGGTCGAGTAGGTCCGCGCGCCCTGGCACGTCCCCTAGCCGTGCTGCGTCAGCGTCCATGAAATTCATAAGGGGCAGCTGCACGGATTCCGACCCGGTGGTGCACATTGTCCCCTGCATCTACCGGTTCTCTTCCTCTCACAGCGCCACCGCTTCCCTGCCTTGCACTCTGATTCTCATTTGGCTTAGAGTCACGCCACCACTTAGAGCGGATGAATCCATTTACAATTTTTGGCAAACCATCCGGGTGCCCCTCGGGAATGCGCTCATATACACCCACGCATCTGAAGCAGTGTCTCCGAAACAAATACCTCCAGGAATTTCCATCGGGATGCTCAGGCCAGTAGTGATTTGCGTTGGGCTCGACCAGTCCCAAAAGAAAATCCTCATCCAAGCAAGACGTCACCTTCTGGACTTGCAGCGGAGTGGCCTTGTGTCGCGTGACAGCCCAGGTTTCGAGCGCCGTCTTGATTGCTGCCAATTCCTCCGGAGAAGCTCGGCCTTGCTGCACCACAATTCCATTGCTGCTCATGGGCATGTCTTCTCCAACCTTCGCCATGTCTGCTTGTCACCCGTTGTCCTTCGCCGCTCCCACGCCGCCAAATGCTTTGCTGGCCACTCGCTCACCCAATTCCTTCCCGTGCACACTCTCTGCGATGATGTTTCACAAGGTACAACCGAAATCTCCTCAGTCGATGGCTCAACTGCTCAACGCGAAAGTGGCTGCACCCCTCGCCTAAACCCCTAAACCGCATGCGCACTCCTGGAAATGAACCGCATTTTGTTATCTCCACTCTCTGTACCATCTCTCTAGCATACTAAATCCGCACAACCAAGCCCCTGTGTCTGCGACTGGATTGCACTCATTACCTAAACCCCAAGGAGCACTCACACGTTTCCAGTTGGAGAGAGTGATCCTGCGACGGGCACAGATCGTGGAGGGGTCACGCTGGCAGAAGCGCGCCAAGGGACCAACGGCCAGCCACCGGGAACAGCCGGTGGCATGATTCGGTATTCCGGTGCTGAATGCCTCAAAAACAGGCATGTCTGCTGCAAATTGTCCCCCTACGGCATACTGTACCTCTGCGACACCTTGCCTCCACTCCGCTTCATCACTCTCTAAATCCCCTAAACCCTCGTACAATCTTTGGCCAATAGCAGTCACGATCTAGAGCCTCAATGAACCTCAAAAATCCTGAGCGACCACATTCTGGTCTGTGGGGTGCTCAGGGGTTAAAGAGCCCTCAATAGAATTTGGACTCTTTGAGGCTACATGTATAATACTAATTCTATCAAAATCTCATAACAAAATTTGCACTTTGTTAGAAAAAAGAAATTGAAATTGCCATCTCATTCTTTTCTTTTTGTTTGCATGTGGATGAAGAAACCAAAAAATTGAAATTTTAAAAATCTCATCCATACCACAAGTCAGAGCAAAGAGAATATTATGTTTGTAAATGGACCCATCTAAATTATGTTACCCTAAATTCTACATGGCATGGCATGTCCTTTGATGGCATCCTAGTCCATCACTAGAACATTCAACCCACATGGATTAGGTCAACATCAGTTGCTCGGGCTTCGTGGTGGTTGAGGTGATTGTCGATGGTGTCTGGCTGAATTTTTCGTTCCAATATTGCTGCATTTTGGATTCTCCATCAGTGAGTAATTTTGGAGAGTATTTCCCCATTGGAAAAGATGTTTCTAGTGTGTTAGGGAGCGCAGAGTGACAATCGAGGTACCTTAATCTGTGAGAATGTGTTAGATGTGCGAATGAGCGAAATTGGGTGAGCTTGTCGACTTTAGGGTTTGAAGTATCCATTTGCATGTTTTTCTATTTTTGAACGGGGTCGAGGATTGCCTCTCTTGGCAGGGAGGAAAGGAATCAGATTTTCTTGTTTTGGTGGTTAGTTTTGCAAATGATATTTGGGGCCTGCGTTGGTGAGGTCATATTCTTAATTTTCCACGATTTTGACAACTACTGTTGAGTCGTTCGTGTCAGAGTTATTTTTAAGGTTGACCTGTTTGTACTTGTGGGTTCTAGGTGAGGTGTTTCATCCTTTGTCACGTTGAGTTGCGGGTTGTTTGAGTTTCATCTGCCGGGTTTTAGCCATGAAACCCTAAATTTTAGTACTTGGAATTTGGAGCTCTTGAACTTATTGCAATGTGTTTTTGACCGAATTATGCTTGCAGTGTGATCTTCGCATGAGACCTTGTTCAAATTCTCCGTCGCCATGAAGCAGGTGTGGAAGATTAGTAGCATGTTCATCGCTGTGGTTGTGCTTTGAATTTCGCTTCTCCTCACCAAAAATCTCCCTCCCTCCTTGCTAATAGTGATAGCACATTGATATTGGGGAATGTTCACATGCTGCCATTGAGCATAGGTAATGTGCTACAACTCTTGAATTGCCTTTCATGAGGACACCTAAAGTGATTTTTTGCATTTTCAAAATGTTAGTTTTATGCACTTTAAAACTTTCCACCTAAAGTTATCAAATCAGCAATTGCATGTAGCTTAAGGTTATATAATCATGGATCAATGAACTTCATCAAGTCTTGAAAGACTTTGTTGTGTTGTAGGTCAAGTGAGGGAATGGGTGATGAACTTGTTTTAGAATCCAAGTACAAGATCTTTTTGAGCCATAGTGGAGTTCAAAAGGAATTTGTGGAGCATTTGTGTAAAGCCTTGGAAGATTGTTGTCACTATCCTTTTTTTGATAGACGTCCTGTAAGTTTGCCCAAGGATAAAGAATTTCCAAACTTGATTGTCAAGGCTACTCGACAATGTCAGTTGCTTGTTGTGGTGGTGTCGGAGGAGTACTTCATGTCCAAGTGGCCAATGATTGAGTTGAATGCTTGTATATGGATGTGTCCATTCTCCCCCTCTTTTACGGGCTTTCTGCGAGTGACTTGAAGGATGAGAAGAGGCGGCAAAGATGGTTGGAAAAATGGGAGGCATTTGCCAAGGATGATCCAATTGCAGGGCGAATCAAGGTGGAGGATTGGAGCTTTGCAGTTGATGGGTTGACCAAATTCAATGGTTTGTCTTATGATCAAGAATTGAAGGAGATTGTGGCATATGAGAATGGAATTGTTTTAGAGATTTGCAAATTAGTTTTGCCCGACATCAAGTGGCATGATTCACATGTTCAAGGGAATGTACATGAGGTATGGTACATGGCCATCTACCTTTTGCCCTTGTTTTTTGAGTGTTGTCTTTTGGATTTTATCGTGCACCAAATATGTCTAGGTTAATACCTCCTTGATGAAAGTGAACATTTCATGAGTGACATGAATGTTTTTGATTGTTTATAGGTCTTATTTTTTCCATAGATATTTTTCTAACTTCTATATAGTCTATGAATAATGGATTTCTAAACTTTTTTGCCTTTTGTTATTCTTGGATTGCTAGGTTCTTTTTGACAAGGTGAAACAAATTGGTTTGTCACCAATGTTCAAAGTGAAAGTGGTTGGCATATATGGAGTAGGTGGTATTGGCAAGACAACAATTTGCAAGACCTTATGCAATGAATTGTCAAGTGAGTATGAGGGGAGGGTGTGCCATGTTGTATTTGACAACACATGTTCGATTTCCAAAGAGTTATTGCAGAATGCAGTAATCAGTTTGACAAGGCAAAGTGCAAGTTTTGTTCACGAGTTGGGTGAAGGGGAGGTAAGTGCAGCATGCTCAACACCTAGAATACGTTGTAGTGACATGTTTTTTTTGTAGTTCTTTACAATTTTGACTCTATTGCAATGGGATGTGAGAATGATTTTGCATTTCACCTCTTTTGGATCTAAGATTGATATTGATGTCATTGTCACTTGACATGTATTGAGGTAATTATTATTGCCTTTTTGTGTTTGTAGTATGAAGATGTTTTGCACAAGAATTTGCGCAAACAACAAACGTTCTTGGCTATAGATAACGTATGGGACAATTACAATTCCATAAAGCAAGTCAAGATGTTTTTGGAAACTCCTTCCCATGAAGATAGTTTAGTGCTTGTGACAACTCGGTCTCAAAGTACTCTCGCCCTCTTGGGAGTCAATGAAGATGCATGTCTTGAGATGCCTGAACTTAGGCATGGAGATGCAATAAGTTTATTTTTATATCATGCTACTCGTTGGGAAGAATTTTCAACAAGAGAGGATGTGGATTCTATTGAGTGGTGTGTTAAGAAGTGTTACTTTTGGAAGGGTGATGGAAGAGGTTACCAGGGTGATTGCAAGAAACACCTGTATTATTTGTTGCGTTCCGTCACACCTTAGTTTTTGATTTTTGTTTTGGCTATAACTTTTGTGTTTTAGGTCCAAATGACTCAAAATTCATAGGAAAGATACTTATAACTATTATATACTATACTTTATTTTTGAGGATTTTTCAAAAATAATTTAATATTTTTAAACAACCCCAAAAATTTCTCACAATGGCTGATTTAGAGGTTTTTAGCACTAATTGGAATCCAAAAAAACGAATTTTGAGCTGAAATTTAGAGAGGATGGTCTCTTAGTAGACTAATAGCTACTGTCCAAAGGAATTTTAAAAATACTTATTTTTATGTGGTGTAGAGGTCCACAAAGAGAGCTTCTTTCTACATTTTTTTTTGAAGATATAAAACAATATTTTGGTGATTTTTTTGGTCAAATCTCATCACCAAAAAGTCTTCTCAAATAATCAATTTTTATATATTTAAAAAAAAATATTATTTTTTACAAATTAAAATGTTAGAAGTGGTATTTTATTCACCGGACTTTTGGACATAGAATTCACACAGAATTCCGGTGAAGAAAATACCACTTCTAACATTTTAATTTGTAAAAAATAGGATTTTTTTTTTAAAATATTTAAAAATTGATTATTTGAGAAGACTTTTAGGTGATGAGATTTGACCAAAAAAATCACCAAAATATTGTTTTATATCTTTGAAAAAAAATGTAGAAAGAAGCTCTCTTTGTGGACTTCTACACCACATAAAAATATGTATTTTTAAAATTACTTTGGACAGTAGCTATCAGTCTACTAAGAGACCATCCTCTCTAAATTTCAGCTCAAAATTCGTTTTTTTGGATTCCAATTAGTGCTAAAAACCTCTAAATCAGCCATTGTGAGAAATTTTTGGGGTTGTTTAAAAATAGTGAATTATTTTTGAAAAATCCTTAAAAATCAAATATAGTATATAATAGTTATGAATAGCTTCCATGTAAATTTCGAGTCATTTGGAGCTAAAATACAAAAGTAATGGCCAAAACAAAAATAAAATACTAAGGTGTGACATATCGCATTAAGTGTTTCTTGCAATCACCTACCATCCCTTGGCTTTAAAGGCTTTTGATAGGCAGCTATGTGGTTTTCAAGAAACGCCCATACAATGGGTGCAACTGTTATCTGAGGTGTGGAAGTCTACGTCATATTCAGGAGAGAAAATTGTCTTTGATGTGCTTGGAAGCAATTTTGATCTACTACAGTCAAGTGAGCAGATGTTATTTATGGATGTGGGTTTTTTTCTCCCTTATGCAAACGGATTTTATTCTTGGGAATAGGAACCTTGGATAAGCCGGAAGGAGTTGCTATGTGTTGTATACAAGAAGGATGAATTTGAGATTCAAAGACAGGTACATGGATTGCTTCCGTTCATTTATATTTAGACTTAGAGAAGTCAATTGTATGGATCATGGATGAGACCTTAGGATGTGGCATTTGAAAGTTGTTTTAAGACCAATTGCTTGCGATGGTGGATGTTGTAGCTTGTTTGATCTAATTATTTGTGGTTGTATTTGATTGGCAATTGGATGGCTTGAATCAAAAAGGCTTATTGCAAGATGCGGATTTGACATTGGGAAGGATCACCATGCATGATTTGTATCGTGAATTTGTGACACTAGAAGCAGTTGGAAAGCTTGGTGTAGCAACAGACATTTGGGATCGGAAGTGGGTGCTTGTAGATGGGGGTGATGGGGATCTCTCAGAGCTTGAGGTTACACCTGCTGGTGGATGCTAGCAGAAATTGTCTCGACTTTCTATATGGCAAAAATTGGAAGCCAATACTAGGGCTCACTTGCAACTTGATTATTGCCCCCCTATGAAATTTATTACAAGTTTGGAGGGCATTGACTGGCATTACTTCTCAAATGTTTTGGTACTACAGTTGTATGGTTTGGAATCTATTCACGGAAGGTTGAACTTGAAGGACATGACATGCTTACGAAGCTTCCAACTTTATGAATGTAGCTCTCTAGACAGCTTTGAGGGCTTGGAGTCATTGAAGCACCTAACTTTTTTTGAGTGGCTAGTTTTTCTTGAGCCTTTAGGTTTTTTTATAAAGGAGACGCATGTTGTTGGCCAATTTCCAGCATCCCTGAAATATTTGTACATATCAGGGCAATGTGTGTTGTTCGGTTGTACTGTGCTTGCACGTTGCAACAACTTGATCAAGTTGAAGCTCCAATGGGTGGATGTTGGTGTATTATTGGATTTGAGCAATTGTTCATCCTTGGAAGTTGTGGAGATTTCCAATGTTAAAAGCTTGCAAACTTTATCGGGACTTATTAGAAAAGGGTCTTCTAGACTACACACCCTTCAATTTGAATGCATGAATCGGATTCATATTCTAGGGCTCGACCAACTTGATTGCTTGGTTCGATTGGAAATAACGGATGTATTTGGTACTACGTGGGAAGTGCCATGTTTGCTATCTCTAACCAAATTGCAAGTGTTGACAATTGGTACTCATGCAAAATTGGTTGAACATTGCATTCCACATCAACTTCAAGAGCTTTATTATAGGGTCATTGCAAGAAAGACCGGTACTGAAACATTGTCACAAAGCAAGTGCGGAAGCTTCCTTTTGCTATAACTCTGGTAGCATGACTCGCATGAATTTGAAATTTTTATTGGAGATGTCTCTCTTGAGTTTAATCATATCTCATATTTTTCAGAAATTTTCAAAAATCATTTTATATTTAAAAATCATTTAAACTAATATGTAACGTTTTGAGTTTTAAGGGTTTTTAGTACTATGGAGTCCCCAAATTAAATTATTTGGAGCTGAAATTTCTAGGGTCTATTCCCATAGTAGGAAGTCATATTCCCACCAGGGGGCATCAAAAAATATTATATTGTATGTCTTCTACGTCCATGCAAAGAAGGCTCCCTTGCGCGCGCAATTCTGAATGTAGAAGATGGTTTGAAGATAATTTTTTTGGTGAAATATCTTCAAAATAAAGTCTTTCCACATGGACAATTTTTAGTTTCTTTGAAAAAAAAATTTCCTATTTTTTACAAATTAAAACGTCAAACTATGTATTTTCTTCAAAATTTCAGTTCACACGTTTTTGTAAATAACTTTTTACCTTGATTTTTTTTAGGTCTGAAAGTTTGGTGATATGCTATTTCTAGTGTTATACTAATTATCCTTATTTTATTTTATTTTTAAAAATTCATATGCAAATAGCTCATAGTACTGGGAGTATTAGCCGAAAACAGCCAAAGTTGAACAAAATTAGCCAATCATTCTTGCAACGACCCTATAATACGTGGATACAACACAAGGCACCTTGTTTGAATGCGTTGAAGCAATTACAAGTGTTGGACTTCTCTTGGAGTCATTCATTGACTCAAATATATGGAATGGGTGACTTGCCGGTATTGCGACCCCTTACGCTTTCTTGTTGCATTTCTCTAGAGTGGTTGCCTGACTTGAGAAAGTCGAGAAGCCTTGAGGAACTCAATCTTGACAGTTGTGAAGAACTAAAACTTCATGAGGAAGACTTGGAAATGTTGGCCATGTTGCCTTTGCTACACCCTGTGCTGTTTTCAAGGGAGTCTGAATGTCAAACAATTAGATTGACCATTGTTGGGTGGAAGGTGCTTCGATATTTGGGACCTGGTACTTATGGTCCACCCTCTTGGTTGGCTTGGAAGGAGGGTGCATTGGAGGAAATAGAGCTTGGGCATCCTCCATTCAAAATTGGAAACCATGGAGTTTGGGATACATATATTTCTATCTAGTCTAATATAGAAAAATTGAATGATAGTGAATCTGATATGGAAGAATTGAATGACAGTGAATCTAATATGGAAGAGCTCAATGATGTTGACTTTGATATGGAAGAGCTTGATGATGTTGACTCTGATGTGGAAGATATTGAATTTGATCTAGGAAATATTTCTCAAGGGAATTCAATCTTATCATCTTGAAACCACCTTGAGTAACTTTCGGCTGCTTTGTTTTATTTTGGGTGGTTGTTGACTACATCAAAGAGTTTTTGGTAGCCATGATTTTAACTTGCAATTGAAGACAAATGTGCACAGCTTTGGTGCATTATGTGGTGTTTTAGCTTTCCTTCCTAGGAGCTTAACCCTTTAGTTGATCAAGGGGCCCAAAGGTGTTGTTTTGGCAGTCTTGAGTAGGTCCTTTAGGGTTTCATTTTGTTCAAGTGCCAGTGAAAATGAAGTGCAACTTTGATTGATCATTTTTCCCACTTCAAACCTCCAAACTTCATGAAACTGCCACCTAAATGTTGAAAAACAAGTTAACTATATTCTAGGTGTCATTAAAATCGAATTGCATTGATGGTACTTCAAGTTGTGTTTGTAGCTTCTACACTATGAAAGCAACATCATTGCTTCTTGTGCCAACACAAATCAGATTTTTGTCAATTTGAGCTTCATATATGGAGCTCCAATAACCTTTCAATGCAAAACATGCTTGGGCCAAGCAATGTGATAGCTTGTGGATGCATTGTGTGTGTGTTTTGATGAGTAGATGTACTTCTAGAGACAAAAATAGATTGTGTGAGATTTATAGGTGGTCTTGATTGTAATAAGTGACTTAAGTGGTGGTGTAAGGTGTGCTTTAAAACTATAAACATTAACACTAGACGGTATTTGACTAAAAGAATGTAATATGGACAGATTAGTCTTCATTTGAAACCAAAAAAAGATCAAGACAAGTGAAGGTATGGCAAAAGTCACATGAATGTTTTTCTTTGGATTGCTTAGCACCATTTTTAAGTTTATTCATTCAACATTGATGATATGAATTGTGCTCATGAATTTCAATAAGTGTTCACTTATTATAATGCCATGTGATAGATGAAGACGTAGGACTTTGCTAATGTAGTCTATGAAAGTCGATTGAATGGCTTTTATTTTCTCCACAATTATCCTAACACTTAATACTCATGGAAAATGGTGCACTAGTGCACCATAGTAAGGAATCAAGTGATTGAAGGCAAGCACATAGCATAAGAAAGCTTTCATGACCTACAAACTCTCTTAACTTAAACCCCATCGAAAACCTATGGAAGATTGTGAAAGACATTGTTCAAAATTAGGTGCTACTGCAAAATAGAGAAGATATAGTCAACACCATTCAAAGGGCATGGGAAGAGGTATCTCTAGAAATGATTGAAGTTCTTGTTGCTAGTATGCCTTATCGTATGAAGGCCGTCCTCAAAGCTAATGGTGATAGCACTAGATGGTAGATAGTTTGTCAAAAAATGGTATATTTATATATAATTTTACAATTTCTTTTGTAAATGCTTTACTCTTGGGCTTGCATTCCAATTCTTAGATGATTCAAGCTCCATTTTGAATCATAGTGCAAATGGGACCATTTTTGCATGGACCTAAGTCTAGAGCACATAATAACAAGTTTCATAATTAGTATCAATCAAATCTTTGTTTGCAGGCTCCTAGTTCAATATTGACTCATTGATTATTTATTAGGCGAGGTTCTTGACTTAAGAAATCTTTTGGTCTTATTACTATACAAGCTCATTTTGATGTTGGATCTTGCACAAGTACAAATTTGGGAAAAATGTGAAGATTAATTAAGTCACTACAACTGGTATCAGAGCCAAGGATTGTCTATCTATTTGAAAATTCTTGAAGGAGGTTCTTCAGAGATCAATCTAAAAACATCAATCTTCCAACAATGAGTGTCAATGTAGAGCAATGATCTTTTGCCTTGTTGAACCATGTTGATTTTCGTACATGTGTTTGTTCATCTTCCTTACTCACCTAAATATATGCTTATTAATTAATTCCTTTTGATTAATCTTTACAAGTTCCTTGAGAACCAAATATATTGGTATAATCATTATATTACTTCTCATAAACCCCCAAGATGTATGAGAATAAGAGTTCGTTTTTATGCATAGTACACCAAGGTATGAAGCTAAGTATTAAATATAACAATCCAATGAAATATAATGATATCAAAATGCAAAACAAAGACATGGACAAACAAATTTAAAAGGCTAGAAACAACCTTTTAGACCTTTAATGCCTAAGTGCCAACCTAAATATAGGAGGGTAACTTCTAAGAATATATAAAAATTAATTGAAACCCCTCCAATATAAATGTATCGTTGATTTATGTAGAGCATTCTTTCTTTTTCCCTTTAATATATTACATCACTTTTCTTTAAGATTTTTCAATGTTCAATATTAATTGATTGAAGTTCACTTCTTACAATACTGATTCATCATCACCAATGCATGCTTGAGCGCTAAGGGGTCAAGAATTACCCCCTATTAAAGAGCCCTCAATAGAATTTGGACTCTTTGGGGCTATATGCATAATACTAATTCTGTCAAAATCTCATAACAAAATTTGCACTTTGATGGGCAATTTCGTTAAATTGGCGATATTTTTTCAAAATGGCATGAAAACAGTTCAGAACGGTCGTCCTGAAATCTATACCAGTTCTAGATGGTGAAAATGGCACACCTTCAAAGTGGCACTTGGAATACTGCCATTTTAACGAAATTGCCCATTTTGTCAAAAAAATAAAATTGAAATTGCCATCTCATTCTTTTCTTTTTGTTTGCATGTGGATGTGGAAACCAAAAAATTGAAATCTTAAAAATCTCATCCATACCACAGGCAAGTCAGAGCAAAGAGAGCCATATTATGTTTGCAAATGGATCCATCTACATTAAGTTACCCTAAATTCCACAATTCCACATGACATGGCAAGTCCTTTGATGGCATCCCAGTCCATCACTAGAACATTCAACCCACATGGATTAGGTCAACATCAGTTGCTCGGGCTTTGTGGTGGCTGAGGCGATCGGCAATGGTATTTGGCTGATTTTATCGTTCCAATTTCGCTGCATTTTGGCTTTCCGTCGGTGAGTGATTTTGGAGAGTATTTCTCCATTGGAAAGGATGTTTCGAGTGTGGTAGGGAGCGTGGTGTGTAGATCTAGGTACCTTAGTCTGTGAGAATGTGTTAGTTGTGCGAATGAGCGAAATTGGGTGAGCTTGTCGACTTCAGGGTGTGAAGTATCCATTTGCTTGTCTTTCTCATTTTGAGGGGGTTAAGGATTGCGTATCTTAGCTGGGAGGAAAGAAGTCAGGTTTTCTTATTATGGTGGTTAGTTTTGCAAGTGATCTTGAGGCCTGCATTGGTGAGGTCATATTCTTAATTTCCAAGATTTTGACAAATAGTGCTGATTTGTTCATGTTAGAGTTATTTTTGAGGTAGCCCTGTTTGTACTTGTAGGTCTTCCTTACATTTCATCCCAATTGTGAAGTAGGCGAGGTGTTTCATCCTTTGTCACGCTGAGTTGCGGAATGGTTGAGTTTCATTTGCCGGGTTTTAGCCATGAAAATCTAAAGTTTAGTACTTGAAACTCGGAGCTCTGGAACTTATCGCATGTGTTTTTGACCAAATTATGCTTGCAGTGTGATCTTTGCACGGCACCTTGTTCGACTTGTCCGTCGCCATGAAGCAGGTGTGGAAGATCGGTAGCATCTTCATCGATGTGGTGGTGCTCTGGATTTCGCTTCTTCTAACCAAAGATCTCCCTCCCTCCTTGCGACTCGTTGTTCCCTACGTAAGCTTCATGTCATTCCCCATTCTTTCCTGTTGGATGCACTTGGTGTAACTGTGCTATGTGCGGCAAGGGATCTCCTGCTGAGAGAGTTTGAATAAGTTAGTTCTTCTTAATTGCCTTCTCTGGACCAAATTGGACACTAAAGTTTCATAATGCTGTCGGGTTTTGAAGCGCCAAACCCGATTGATAATGTTTGGGATGAGCTAATTGAAGGTGTTTGCAATGTAGGCCATTGAATTGGAAGTTTTGTGGTCTTGTGTAGTTTCCGATGTATGCGATTGCGTCGTTAGGATGTTATGGACTTGGCGCGCTGGGTTATGAGATGATGGTATTTCAGGTTTGCCCTGAAGAAGCCGACCTAATGCAAAAGGTGACATTATGGTCCTTGCTTGTGACATATATTCGTGTTAATTTCAATCACCGCAACATGTGCAAAACTATTTTATCAATTTTTTTTCCTAAGAAAGATTCCCCCCTTTTCTTCTAGTTATTGTTATTGTGGCTTTGTCTTTGTAGAGAATCTATCTGGTTACATTGGAATAACCTAGTTGCCAAGGTTCTTGTTTGATAAGAGAGATGTGATGAATGCAGGACATCATGGAAGCGAGGGCCTTTTTCCAGGAACATGGTGTTGATCTAAGCTCAAATTGAATTGGATTTAGGGACATTGCATTGGACTCGCTCTTTGATTAGATGTGTAGCTTGAAACCTTTTGGGAGGTTGTTTTCTGCAGCCAAAGTGTACATAGTTGTCGTGCTGTATTGACTTCCATGTTAAGATATTATACAACTTGGTTTATTCTCACTGTTTTTCTTTCTTTGAATGCTCAAATATAGACTAGGTTGAACTTCATCAGAGATTTGAACTTTATTTTGGTTGCTATGATATTCATTCCATGTTACATTGTAGGAGTTGTTTGTAACCCTGCATTGAGCTCAAGGCGGATAGTGATCAAATTGTATGAGAGAAACTTTTTGTTCTGCTTTTATTTATTGATTAATTGCAAGAAGGGGTTTCAAGTCTCCCATGATGGAGGGTCCACATGTCCACATCACCCTCCCAACAGTCTCTCTTGCAGATCTCCCTCTTCCCTCCCTTGAAGAGACTCCACGACACTCATCCCGAATCCAAAAATCTTCTGTAGCAGTTCAATACTAGCTCCTCATAGCAACTCATACCAACGTCGAGGCAAGAAAGGTGAGCGACATAACGTGCTAAATTGAACAACAAAAAAATTGCCATTGAGAGAGCATGTTGTACTGTCACTGGCAAATGCGTAACCTCCAGCAAAGTTCTCAAGCCAGCTTTACAAAGAATTTTTCTCATTCATTTCACAGAAAGATACAAACACAGTTTTTCATTTTCTCACAAGCCAGCAATGCCTACTACAAGAATGCCAATCTCTTGTTCACTGTCCAAGATATGATACAACACAAACCAACTTGGAATTGACAATGCATGTCGTTCTAGTCAGTTTGTCCATTCCTAGTGGAGAGTTCTATCATTCGTGCTAAGAGCTGCAAAGAGAGGTAGGCTCCTCCAAAGATGCCACATTTAACTACTTTTGGACTATTTAGTGAATTTTGGACAAAACATCGTGGGATCTCACGATGATAACATCGTGGGATCCCACGATGTTTGGATAGATCTCTCGATATTTGGATAGATCTCTGGATGTTTTGGATAGATCTCTTGATGTTTTTTACTATCTCTCGATGATCAATTTTTTTTCTGTAGAAGACCGTTATTAATTCTGGACTTTCAAAAGTCCAAAAGTAGTTAAATGTGGCATAAAGTAAACTCTAGAGAGAAATTGTCTCCTCTGGGGGAAGAATGCACTTGCAAAATTAATTTCTTCTCCCACAGAGAGTATGATTAAGATGTAAAATGACTGCCAACTTCAATGACAGTAGCAGGCAATGCAAGGCACTGGCAGGAATCCAAACGCCCTTTAAATAATTCGTTCTCCAAAAATTAAACTGATATTTAATTTGAGCTTTGCAACAAATAATTTATTCATTTTCCCGGTCGGCCTCGTTGTAAACTTACCACCTCAGCACCAGCAGCAGCCGAAGTCGTCTCAGGAAAAGTCAGTCTTTGCATGTTGACTGGCGATGAGAGAAGGAAGTCGTAAGCCAAGCTTGGAAAACCAAGGGTCCAACCTAAGCATCACCTTACAAATGATTTCAAAAAGGTAAGCAGCTCCGTGCCCAGAATTTAGGTGAGGGATTGTGTCACTCTGTCGCAAAAGCAAAACGAAAAAGACCCTAAAATGCATAGGAGCAATTTTTTGCCAGATAAGTCTAAGAAATGCATAGTATCTGAATATTTTTGGTGGATACGGAAGAAGTTAGTAATTAGCACATTAAGGTAGAGGCACCCAATGGCGTCCCTTTCTAGGAAGGGAAGTCATTTCAGAATCTAAATGTACACATACCAAACATAGCTTATTATTTGTTGACCAAAATGATAAGCCATGTATGGTCCACCTAGATTTGCATTTCAAAATTATTCCCCTTCCTTGAAAGGGACGCCATTGGATGCCTCTACCTTACTCTGAGGAGAAAACTCCGCTTCCATATTCGGAGAGCTTTTATGCACCTTTGCTTTTGAAGCTGTACCTAGCATCTCCGAGCTGCTCATGTCCTGAAATACCAAGTTCTTTAATTCTAATTTGATGGTAATCAAATTTTGTATCGATTCTTGAATATATCAGTTGAAAAGGTGAGGAATCGCAATCTTCTAGACTGTGAGGTGTCACCCACACTTACAAAACTTTGAAAGCATTGATGGGTGTCATGATGGTATCAAGGAGTGGGGCATAACATATAATATTGCAAACTCCTCAATCATAGTAATATACGGAGTACTTCATACTTATACTAACCTAATAAATAGATGGGGCGGGAGCTAGAATGGTCTATGCTCAAAAAGCATCCTTTAGCTCATAGAAGCATTAGTATTCCAATTTACCTATTATCAACACTTTAAAGTGATGACTCACCCCAAAATCTAACTTTAAGAATTCATGGCTAAATCAATAAGAGTCTAACCCCTAATGGACCAAGGAAGTTTCCAAATTTGCAAAATTGTGAAGATCTATTATAAAATGTAACTCAAACCAATATTTTAATGATGACTCTCAAACAATAGTTGTGAAGTATGATTTATTAATCACATCCATATGGTTGGATCAACAATTACACAAACCAATGTTTTACAATAAATTTGAAACCAGAAATTGAAAATTCCTTCTAAAATCATTTGTAGATTGAATCATTAGGAAAAAAATGAGCCCTCAAAGGGGCTACTTCCCTTTAAAGAATTCTCTTCAATGGAACTCACAGCCCCTTTGAGGGACAATGGCTACTATTCATAATCATTGATGAATAGTGGCCACAATAAAAAAATATTAAAAAAATATAAGAAAAAAATATTTAAAAAACACAAGAAATAGCAATCTGACATGGCACCATTCATGCCACATCAGATTTGAAACTTTTGTAATTTTATATTTTTTTTAATATTTATTTTTTACGTAATTTTTACATATTTTTTTAATAATTTATTTGAACAGTCTTGTGCTGTTCCAGCGTTGTTCTGCGTTGCAATTAGCTAAACAGAAAGAAGGAAATTTTTTTATTTTTATTTTTTTCTGGCTTGCATTCCTAGCTATTCCCTTGTTGTCCAAAATTCGCAACCCTTTGCAGGGCTCATTTTTTTCCTAATGATTTATAATTTTTACAAGAATTTTTTTTCAATAAGTTCAAAATACTAAGTTCTAATCATAATGATTTTTAAAGATTTTTATTTTATTTTTTGATTCAAGACGTTTTGAAGGATCATATTTTGAATTGAAAAAGTTACTTTTTGAGGCTAGACCTACCAATACCCTTTTAATTATAGAATATTTGCAAAGCAAAATCTTCATAATCTGAACCGTTCAAATGTTATGGAACTGTTGCAAGAATCTTCAAGAAAAATTGATGGATGAAAGAACACATTTTGGTGAGTTTAAGATGTGTTTCCATTCATTCATTGTTCAAAATCTGCACTCATGGTCCTCAAAGGGCTAAACAATATGAATCAAAGTTATATGCAATTTGTACTTTTTCAAGGAATATCTCCTAGAAAATTTTGAAGTTTGCAAGCCCTCAAAAAATCTACATTAGCACTTTGAATAGTGCTTCATGGATGCTACACCATATTGTATGATAGTACTAATATGGTAGCCAATTAATTATATGGTTTGTTGGATAGATTATATCTACATATAAGATAATTTCCTATCATATTATGGTCAAAGCAATGATACAACTTGGGCACAAAAGAAGGGTGACCTACTCCTCAAATCTAACATTTGGAAGAATATGTCTCATAAGCCTACATGCATGTAATTTTACCTTTCTACCTTAGGACATTCTGGCCAATCTCTCAATTTCAATTTCAAGAGATTTTAACCTTGAGCATTGTCATTTTCCTCAATTCAACCTACTTGCAATGGTAAAAATGAATATCCATCATATATAGTCCCACAAAATCCCCATTATGAATTGAAATATGACATTCTGTATAGTTCTATTCAAATATATATTATATACAAGCAAAAGTAAGTCGCCTCAAAGGGATTCTAAGACCTCTCGAGGAACTCCATTATACTAATACTACTAGTGCTATGAGCCTTCTTAGAGAAGGTAAAAATTTGGAGCTTCACTCAAAACTTTTACCTTGGGGAAAGCACAAAAACAACTTATTTACTACAGATGATAACATTTGAAAATTTTGATTTCATATTTGGATCCTAGACCCTGAATTAGGTAGTATATTTCACAAAATACAAAATCGACGGCCCAGAATAGGGGAAGATTTTTACATTCATAACAAGTGTGGGAAAAAAATAAAAATTCTCACCCTCCCTTGAGAGACTCCTAGCACTACTTTAGATAAATCCCTTTCAAGAGTTGATGAAAAGCAAGTGACTTCTTATTCTGAAATGCATCCTTCTGCCACATGAGACACACGAGATAAAAAAATGAGTACGTCAATTCCAAAGTCCAAAACAACAATGCAGGTTTACAATCGTTGAAAACCAACAGGAGCACCGAAGGAGTCATTCACTATCACTAGGGCTTTGTACCGAGCACCCATGCCCGGGGGTACATTATTGGGGTCGTCATTTGCGTCCAACCACGGTGCAGGTCCATCGCCCACCAACCTCCAATACCCGAGCTTCAGAGCTTCAGCTTGCTCCTCTGTGGCATTTTGGACTAGCGCTTCAAGGCGTAAATTAATTCCTAGAGCTCCTAGAAACTCCGACTGCGTTATGGGCCCATATGCTGCTGAACCTACTGTTGCAAAAAAAAAAAAAAAAATTGTTAGCATATTATTCAGCAACTTGGAGTATTCATGAGTTTTGAAGGACACTTGAGGTTGAGGTATCCGATTAAGACATTCAGTACCTAAATGAGACACACTAAACTCTCGCAAGGGGAGTAACATACAACCTTAACAAAAGAACTTGTGTTGGTACTAGGTCATCCGTCAATAAAACCTTAAATCCTTTTGCATAAAGTTTGCAAATAAAGCATTCTTTGGTGCATTGGAATCCTCTTTCATTTGCCAACAAGAATATATATTAATTGAGAAACTAGGATCAACGCGTTAAGTGTTACTATTAAGCTGAAGTTACATCACAAACTTAAAGGTTCAGCATAAGTCTAGGGAGATATTTACCTGCAGTTTCTCTTACAACATGTTTCAAGGCATCGAAATCGACGTAAGCACTCAGATCTGCATCGCCTGGACTATTGAGGACATGCGCAAACTCATGCTTCTTGATTGCCTGTCAAAATGTAAGCAAGAATTAGATTTCTAGCCCCCCATTCACTAGCGTTCTCATTTGAGAAAAATGTGAAGTTTAAAAAGAAACCATGAAGCATGGAATAAGGACACACCACCCAATCGTGATTTTTACTCAAACCGTATCTATTCTTGTCTAAAATGTACATTTCTTCATACAAGGTCTAAAAAATAAATACCAAGAATCACTGGAATCACCTTTCAATCGCCAACAAGAATTAAGTTGATTCAATGCTTAGGAACCAGGCTCAAATGTTCATTTGCATGCTTTTAATGAACATGCTACAATGTTCATGCAAAACTTAAGAAGATTGTTCGAAGGTAAACCTGTAAGCTGTCTGATATGATCTTATCATCTCCATAATCTACAATCAGTGCGCCACCCCCATCCTCGCCAACCCGCTTTGCAATTTCAGCTGTCACTCTCATGGCCTGAGGGCAGACCTCGACATGTTCTAATTCAGCTTTCTCTTCAAGAGAAGCCCACCTCATTCGTCTTGTGAGGTACAATTTGCTCGCTGTAGTAGGTGCAGGCGAGAGGACAAACTGCAAACCCTGGCTGGAACCATACACAGATGTTTCAAATTAGCTACAGAACTTGTGATCATCACATGAAATTTGTGTCCAAATTGAAAGGGGCAGCAATCATAGCAAAAAGCTCACATTTTAATAAGAGAATCATTCTTATTTGCATTACGGTCTAACAAGATTCTCATTCGCCATACAATCTAACAACGATGAAGGTTACCAAATTTTGCCATCAAATTTAGTAAAACCATGAGAAACTAAAAAACTCTCCATCAACTTTCAAAATCTCAAGCCAAACCTATATACTGATTTCTATTACCGGATAATTGGACTCATATGTCAACGACTTTAGTCAGAAAAAGGTTCAGATATGAGGTTCAATGAGCAATTGGAGCGACACTACAGATCTTACGACGTACAAGTTCCATGAAAATTTATAGTGCGAAAATGTACCTGGTATTCTCAGCAACATCAACTAGCTTTTCGCACCATCCTCGTGACGTTTTCTGTACTTAGCCCACCCGTTGCCATCCCATCAGGCAAGATAGTGTACAAAAGTGACAGGACTTCATCAAAAATCTCTAAGTGACTAAATATTTACATAGAAAGAATGGGAAGATGTACCTGAAACTGGTGGATAGGTAGAGCATCATAGAATTCGTGAGCAATTACAATTGTAGGAACTGCAATTTTCAAAACAAAATCGTATGTCAATTATTGAAAACAAGAGGTGCCACTTCATACCACTAAGACTACTACTATATCATAAAGGCAGCCTCCTTTCCCAAAATTAAGCTTCGATGGAGTTTGAACTACCTCCGCGAGGAACTTGTTCAAGATCAAAATGCCAACACACAGAAGCCCCTGATATTTGACTAATCTGCTCCTTTCCCAAGTCAGAACCTTCGACATCCTCAGCAGACTTCAGTTCCTCTCCTCCCGTCGGAATGCACTTCAATGTTTCACGTTGGATTTTCCTCAAAGCAGGACTGCATTCAACGAAATGAACTGATAGCTTTTGAGAGAAATCTTTGAATTTTGCAGTTCCCTGCAAAGACGACACACCTAATTTTAAATCCAATCTAGGCTGCATCAACTCCTCCCTCATTTGCCTACCACAGATACAATAAAAGCTTTCGAAATTTTAGGATGCAAAAAGTAGATAACATTCAAGTCTCCTAATGATCTCTAGTTAGAATCTTTTCTGACGTGGAACAAGGAAAAGCCTTGGCATGCTTAAAAAAGATTTCAAAAAGCAGAATTCAGGGTAATTACCCGAAGAAGATCAGCCATCAGGGTGCCTCGACCAGGGCCCAACTCAATCAAATTCACAGCTTCTGGTCTACCCGTTTGAAGCCACAAGCACATGCTCCATACGCCCACCATCTACATCATGGAATAATAACATGCTCAACAACAGCGGAAATCAAAGTACAAAAGCCATTCCTTATCACATCACATTAATTAGATATGAACATGATGCACATATCATCAAGAATTCACAAAATCAAACATTAAGAGAACTTACCTCACCAAATAGCTGGCTGATATCAGGTGAAGTGACAAAGTCTCCGTGAGTTCCAAAAACATCGCGGTTCATGTAGAAGCCTGCCTTTGGATTTGTCAACACCTCCTCCATGTACTGAGCTACCGTGATTGGACCTCCCCCAAACTGGTAGTCAGCAAGTCCAATTTCAGTTAAAATGAAACATTAACCCTAAGTGATCACACAAAAAATATATAGTCCACTTTGAAAGCTAAACTAAAATTGGATTATAGTAAATTCCAAAACATATTTCTATAGTTCAAAAAGTAGGACATGAATTTCTTATTTCTATTAGGAAATTTTGTTACCTTCCTGAACGATTTAGTTCATGGGAAATTACAGGCAGTTAGAGGTTAAAAACCTTCCACTAGATCCAATTTCTTTCCAATTCTTGAAAAAACCCTAATTGAAAGATTTAAAGTGACAAGAAAAAGTGACGATATTCGTCAGATGTTGATGCAAAGGTGGTGCGCAGCACAAGCAATAGGTCATGCAAACGACAAAATCAGTGAAGTGTATTGGTGAAAAATAGAAAAAAATCTCACCCTGATGAGAGCCTTGATGTGCTTTGCCATGGCAGTTTCCGCCGGCCCTCCTTCTCCATGGCTGTGTTCTATCAATCCAACGACCACACCTTTTAGAGAATACTTGATATCTAAAACCCTAAACCCTGAATCCTCGCAAAACATTACCATTCAAACTGAAACTCCTACAGCACAAAACTCTAGCCCATACTCGGAAGACTTCGGAACACTGCGGACCATGAATTCGAAGCAAAAACGACTCCTTTCAAAGAAAAATCACAATAGCAACAATTTAAGACAATTCCTGAAATTCAAAACCCTAATCCCTCACATGACATTCTCAATTTACTAAAGCACAAAACTCTGACCCGCATTCAAAATGATTTCGGAATACTCAACATCATGAATTTGAATCCGACCAACTCAAATTCAAAAATCACAAATGCAACCTTTCCTAAACAGCAGATACACTTCATAATCCACGAAAATGGCAATCAAGGGGAGTTCAAAAGAAGTTCACAGCAGTGAGCTGGCACCTGGCGCTGGCACCCTAAACCCTAAACCCTCGCAGAACATTACTGATGAAACTAAAATTACTGCAGCCCAAAACCGCAGTTCCAATTTCGGAATGCTCAAATCCGTGAAAATGAAGCAAAACGAATCAAATTCAATATGCAACCATTCCAACCACTTCATAATGCAATGAATGAAAATGAAATCAATCGCAGAAACCACAACTGTGACCATTCCTCGACACCAGAACCACTTCATAATGCACGAAAATGATAATCACGGAAGTATGCTTGCGAAAGAATGTTCACAACCAGGGATAAAGAGCGCAAGCGCCTAGCACTTTGACATTAAACTGTAAACCCTTGCAAAACTCACTGATGAAACAAAACCGCTACAGCACAAAACCCTAGCTCCAATTTCGGAATGCTCAAATCCATGAAAACGTACCAAAACGAATCCAGTTCAAATTGCAACCATTCCAACCACTTCATAATGCAAGAACATGAGAACGAAGCAAAACCAATCCAATTGATAATGCAGCCATTCCAACCACTTCCTAATGCAAGAATGACAATGACAATGACACTCCGAGAGGAATTGAGGAAGTGGTTTGGGACCTGGCGCATTGAAGAGTCCAGACCGATCGACGACGACTGAAGGCGCATCGGCATCGGCATCCGCAGCAGGAGTATCCGAGGAGGGAAGCTCGTGAGATCCTGGCGATGAGGAGGATGTAGAGGAAGAGAAGAAGCGAAATGAAGAGGGCAGGGAGGAGGAAGAAGAAGAAAGAGTCTTGCCTCGCAGCGCCACAGCAGAGCGAAGCAGCAGGCGAGAAGCTAACGCCATGGCTGGCCGACTCGCTGCAACTAACTTATAGCAACTGAAAATTCCTGAAAAAAAGAAGTGATGGGAGTTCTGCCTAAAACCCTCCCTGGAAACCATGCGTGGAAACCATGCCGGCCCGCAGATGGCCGTGCGACGTAGTCTGACCAGGACTAACTGCCGGTCATGTGTATTTGACAACTTCTAAGGTAGAGCCACCCATAACCGACCAAATAAGGAATTCGGACATGATCTGGAGTTGTGAAGGCAAAACAAATATTTTTCAGAGGTATGGGAGGTAACCCATTTTTGACCACTTAAGGGATTTCATGTATCTGTAGGGCCGCTGTCATGACTGGGAAAATTTTCTTAGTATAGCAATAGATTGCGGAAGGTTTCTATAATTTTTCAAATTTTTTTCCCGCAAAACATAATTATTGTGAATCTTTTAGTGAAAGATTCTATTCCTCCCATATCGATGAAATAGGGCTTGCTATTTCCGACCATGGACTGAAAACAAAATCAATCAAGGGGTGGTTTCAATATTGAGAGTCTCATAGCCAATCAAAATGCGACACAATTGCCTTGGGAATCGCGCCATAATTAATCTTTGTTCTTCTCCTGCTTCACGGAAAGGAAACAATCTACATAGCCAAAGTGGGGCATTGGTCAAGAATGGGTTGCCTCCCATACATCGATAGAAATGACAAGGATTGCAAAAAAATTGGTAATTTTATTGCTTGAACTGAAATTACTATGAATTTTGGGAGGCAAAAAAGTGCTCCGAACCCATGGCCAACTAATGTTTAGACTCTTCCAATTCCGAACGTTCGAGAAATTTTTTCCTAATCATTATTTCCTACTTCCTTTCTCACAACTTGGGACATGTGTCATGTTTTTATTAATTCCAACCTTGAAAAGGAAAAAAAACAAAACATTCTAAGCTTGGTCAGAAATACTTGCACCTGTAGGTCGGGAATGGGTCAATGGTCAAGAATGGGTGGCTCTACCTTATCATACTCATTACCCTCAAATGAACTAGGGGACGTTAAACCTGTCCCACAAAGTGAAACCAACAAGGTGGTATTTAACCTGGGGGAAAACGCAATAATTTTTTATTTGTTACAAATTTATTTTTTTCAAATTCTGAATTCATATTTGTAGTCAGAGACCCCAAACTAGCTAGGAAAGGCCTACAACATACCTTGGACACGGATCAAAACCGGGGGCTTTTTTTAACTTTTACCTCCAAAATCCAAAATTTATCTTGATGGTCCTACTTTGTAGGATGGATTTAACATCCTACACGTGAACTACCGTAGTGTGCTCTGTGCCATTGCCACAGTCAAAACAAAAGTAAAAGTAATTTTTTAATTGAATAAAAAACTTCAAAATTCAATAACTTTCACATAGTACGTCCAAACGCTACAAAAGGAAGCTCGTGCATCCCTTCTCACTGAGCGCTTTTTGACAATACCAAGCACACTAATAGGGGACACACGGTCCGGGAGATCTCAACATAACAAAACAAACAAAACGAAACATAATAAAACAACCTATCTTAAGGTATGGATTTGAAACATAAGAAATGACATTTTTTGAATTTAAAAACAACTAAAGAAATGGAGATGATTTAAGTCTAGTTTCTATTTTTTTTGCAAATTATAAAAAATTCTCAAAATTCAATTTTTCATTGCAATTTGTGCATTGAGCCTATGTTAACCACAAAGTATTGATTTTCTACTTTTAGAATGACACAATAAATCGACTTGCACCAACTAAAAATGTTCTATGCTATAGTATACACTCGAGTATACACATGGAGAAAGTTTAGTTTTTAAAAAAAAAAATTTGAATATGAATTTGATATGAATTTTTTTCATTCATTTTTAAAAAATCTGAAAAAAAATCTGAAATTTTTATGACTTGAGGAGTTAAGAAAAAAATGTAATTACATCTCTAAAAAATAAGTATGAAAAACTTCATTCATACATAGACTACTCACAAAATAGGAGTGTACAGAGAGGACTTTGGAGTTTCAAAAATTGGTCATTGGCTCGTTCTAACTCTTCACAGGTAGGATTTTTTTCATTTTTAATGAAGTACCAAAGTGGCGGTATTAAATGTTATAGTGGTGCTCCAAATTTCAACATTCATCCACATATTGGATAGAAAATATCACATTAGCACATATCACATATCCATAATTCAATTTTCATCCACAATCTGGCAATTTTATCCAAGATTTTTTGTTAATTTGAGGTTTCTTGGCGATTTTCTACCTTTTTAGTACTATTTTGCTTTGTAGGCTTGGTGCAAGGCCCATTGTTTTGCTGCAAATTGACTACGAATCGCAGGAAAAAAAATGCTCACAAGGTTACAACAATAGGATTAGATCACTAAATTTTTGCATACTTGGCTTAACCCCTCAATGCCCTTGCCTTTTTCAGCTTGAGACTAGTTTCATTGACACACAATGGATTGGCAAAGTGTTTAGCGTGATGTAGGAAGAATCTTGCCAATTCACCATTGAAACGTAAAGAAAAAAATGTGATGAATCTAAAGATCCATTTTTTGCAAAAATTGACCGCACGGATTTTGAGCATATAGCCTTTGATCTTCGCCAAGTACACTGGGGTCCCAATCAAAATGGCGTTTTCAAAATCGCAGGGAGGGGAATTTCAGATCTACCAACTTAAACAGCCTCCCAAGGGCTCAAAAATGGATCTTTGACCGTGAAGTTTTTAGCACAAATTCATCTTTAAGTTAATTATATGTGTGCCAAATTTCAAGGCCAAATGGTTTACAAAAAAAAAGATATTCAAAATCTCCCAACATGTGTAGCCGTGAAAAAAATTTCACTACTGCCAACTTTGACACCCTTCCAAGGACTGAAATTTTTTTCTTTTTCTATGAAAGTTTTGGCATAGGATCATCTATATGTTTATTACATGTTTGAAAAATTTCAAGTCTAAAAGACCCCACAAAAATAGATATTCAAAATCTCCCAACATGTGTATTTGTGAAACAATTTCACTACTACCAACTTTGACACTATCCCAAGGGTTGAAAAATTGTTTATTTACCATGAAATTTTTATGATGAAATCATCTCTATGTTAATAACATGTGTGCCAAATTTCAAGTTCAAAAAATTTAGACAAAAAAAAATATGCCAATTCTACCAACATGTGTAGTTGTGAGGAAAAAAATTTCAGCCCTTGGGATAGTGTAATTTTTTGGGTTAAAACTTTCACATGGATGTAGAAAGTCATTCTTACAACTACACATGTTGGTAGAATTAGAATATCTTTTTTTCGGTAAATCTTTTGACCTTGAAATTTGGCATAAATTTTATCAATATAAAGATGATCTCATGCCAAAAATTTCATAGTAAAATGTTTTTTTTTCAGCCCTTGGGAAAGTGTCAAAGTTGGTAGTAGTAAAATTTTCCTCACGACTACACATGTTGGTAGAATTGGCATATTTTTTTTGTGTGAATCTTTTGAATTTGAAATTTGGCACATATGTTATTAACATAGAGATTATTTCATCATAAAAGTTTCATGGTAAATAAACAATTTTCAACCCTTGGGATAGTGTCAAAGTTGGTAGTAGTGAAATTGTTTCACAAATATACATGTTGGGAGATTTTGAATATCAATTTTTTTGGAGGTCTTTTGGACTTGAAATTTTTCACACATGTAATAAACATATAGATGGTCATATGCCAAAACTTTCATATAAAAAGAAAAAAATTTCAGTCCTTGGGAGGGTGTCAAAGTTGACAGTAGTGAAATTTTTTTCACCGCTACACATGTTGGGAGATTTTGAATATCTTTTTTTTTGTAAATCATTTGGCCTTGAAATTTGGCACACGTATAATTAACTTAAATATGAAATTGTGGTAAAAATTTCACGGTCAAAGATCTATTTTTGAGCCCTCGAGAGGCTATCAAAGTTGGCAGATCTGAAATTCCCTTCCCTGCGATTTTGAAAATGCCATTTTGATTGGGACCCCATTGTACAATGAAACTTTTGCCTTTTTCAAGGTACCGCACACTTCTCGGATATAAACGACAATGCTACAAGATTCAAATGGGCCTCAAATTTGAATGCTAGTAGGATGGTAAAATTATGAGGAGGTCCTGAGATTTTGGGTATGATTGGGGCTACTGCGCAACCATGACGCAAGTGAAATTGTAGTGAGGTTGAGGAAATTGGGCTTTACAACCGGTGGAGGAGACTTGCATGGAAGGTGCGGTATATGTTGCCTCACTGGCCATGCATTGTCTTGCTGAGCACCCTTTGCTGGAGCTTGAAGCTCTTTGTATAGCTTGAAGCTCGGGGTGTCGTCCTTGTTTGTAGCGGATCCAAGGTCACTCAAGCTCAACGGCTAGTGACTGGATACAGTTGGTCACTTTTTACCCCATTGCTTGTCCTTGTTTCTATCCCGCGGCAAATTGTGGCCACCGTTCAAAATTCCTAACAATGAATGGTCGATCTGATGTACGCCTAGCTGCTGCGCTGCGATATCATTTTGAACTGCAGTTTGTTTTTTCCAACCTCCAAAGATCTAGTTCTTGTTGTCCAATTTTTCGAGTGGGGAGGGCGCTGACCTGGGGAGATCACTCCTTGTAATTTAAGGTATACACCTGAGTTAAGAGGGTATTTGATGTGGAGCTATTTACCTTAGTTATTGTATTTAAGATGACCATATTTTTACATAAAAAGCTACGAGGGGCATATTTCTAATACCCTATAGTTTTTATAAATTCATTCATGAAGTATTTAAGTGGGGCTATCTTACATATAAAATTTAAATGTCCAATAGACCAAATGGTTGTTTTTAACCTCTAAAGACCAATTGTCCATTGAATGAACAATTAAAAATTCAAGCAAGATCCTATGAAGTCAATTTTGGTCAGTTGTTTATAAAATTTTGATACAAGGTGTGAACATGTACAACTTTAGTGAGAATATATTTTTTTTCTAATTGAATATCCAAAACAAAAGTAGTGTTGCCTTGAATTTTTTTGGCACCCCAAGCAATTTGGACATCTTTTAGACACCTTTTGCAAAAATGCTCATCAACTTTTGAAATTTGGCATGTACATAATTAATAAAATATGGAATAAAATTATCAAAAAAAATTTAGTTTTCAAACTTTATTAGCTATGTTGGGGTGGCTTCAAGAATGAACATTTTCTTCTACTTCAAGCCCTATTATCTTGGAAATTGTGAAGTCAAAGTTCTTGAAGAAAATTCCACATATTGTATTCCAAATGTTTGTCTCTAATTTCTTAATATTTGGATTTCAAATAAAAAATTTCTTCATTGCACAAGAAATCATCAAAAAATGACTAGTGTAAATTGCAAATACATTTAATTTCCTTACATTGCAGGTTGATTTAGAGTAAGCTAGACTCCATATTTGCTTCTAAATTTTTTTATGGGTAAATTTAAGTATCTAATATTATATACTCTAGGAGCAATTGAAATCTACTGGCCATATTTTGCAGGAATTTTTAAAAATAAAATTTACTTCAAACATTATAATTTTTCAATCCTCCAGGTCAAATGGGCTGTTTTTAATTTTGGACAATGCATTAGAAATGGGCAGTTTTGAACTTTTTCTCTTCCAAAACACCCTCCAGCCTTTAAGGGTTAATAATAAATTTACCATTTGAAATGCTTCAAAATCCCTATTGAAACTTTCCCATTAAGTGTGAGTGTTTAACTTAACATTTATGGCTTCAAAGAATGAAGTCAAACAAACTATAAACTCTATTCTCATGTTGTACAATTTTTAGTTCATTGAACCCACTAAGGTAATTAGGTAAACCTCCCTATTTGTACAATGTGACAATTTCTGCTACTTGTGGTTTATACCTTACATTTATACTTAATTTTTTTGATACATACACTACTAGTACTATGGCACAATTTCACTCAACCACCCTTCATTGTAGATTTTCTTGACTATGTCCATTTTATCATCCATATGAAATTATCTGTTTACATCTATACTCATCATACTATGAAAAACTTTTACAACATCTATCTATGAAGGCTAACTTATTAACCCATTAACGTCCATGGTTGATTTTGGGGGTGGGCAAAGCCTTCTGGGGTCGTATGGGCCAAAATTCCACCATGAAAGCAAAACGATGCCTGGTGAAGATCAAACCGTACCGATGGGTGTGGAATGGGTGCCTTACTGCGTGCAACTGAATTTGAAGGAAAATGCGGACAGATCTGGTTTATTATAAAGCATTTCTATTTGCGTATGTCTAGACGTGCCTCACGTATTTCTTTCTGCAAAGCGCCACATGGATTCTTATGGGACCATGTCGTCCATCTTTCAAGGTGATCATAGCGTGCACAGATGTCCTATACTTCAGGGAGGGCCAGCCTGGAGTTCCCTGCACCTACCTTATCCATGTTGACAAGCCAACGCAGACCCCCAACGGAAACAAGAGCGTTCCCAATCCGAGGTTCTCAGGTTCGCAAAGACCATCCTGGCAAAGTAAATGCCCATGTGGCGCGTACAATGGGTACTTCTTTTGCTCATTTATAGCCATCTTTTTGCTTTGAATGCGTATTTTCAGCCATGGCACCATCACTAATTTCGACCTTGATGCCACATGGAAGCTTAGATTGACTTACTTTTTGTTCTTGCGGATTGAGGTGGCAATTCCCTACATCCATCCTTTTAGGCCCGTCTCCCAATTCACCTTCAATTTGACCTCAGAAGGATAAATCTCCTAATTTCGACCCAAAACTGGTCGACTAGACCTTAAAGGGTTAATAAAAACTCCTACTACAAGATGTTTTTATATACCCTAATTTACATATAATAGAGTATGTAGCATTTTATAGACTATATGGTAGCCCTACATATTATATAAAATTTCTCTGCATTAACTAAATGGACCCTATCTTTTAACTCACGTAGTTTTCTAAAAAACCGATAGTGATCTCCCCGGGGGCGCTGATTGAGCCCCCTGGGCGTTCAAGTTTTATTTGTCATAACTTGAAGCAAATTCTTCATCTGCTATTAAAATTAAACTCCATGACCATATCATCAGGTTGCGTATATTATTATGTATATTATTATGCAAATGCATATTCTTATACAATCTTATCAAAACCAAGAAATTAAGCCACAGATTCAATCTGATAATAGAAAACTACGAAGGAATCACAATATACAAATTTGGCAAGACTTTTTACTCAGCAATTGCAATGGAACCATAACATAGTCTACTCTTAGGGCATCCCCATAGCTAATATGCGTAACAGGCCCCGGGGTAATAGGGGTGCCAAACAAGGACTTATTCATGTTTGGCGTGCTGCCATTTCAATTGAAGAATCACGGCCCATGGAAAGACTCACTAAGTGGTCAAAAGGTGCACCATACTTCTTATTTTATTATTTTAAAAAGAATCTCTTCAACTTTTGAAGAGAGGCTTTCAAAAAGTAGGATTCAAAAGATTATTAAATAGCTTAGCGAGCTGCGTTCAAGACTCTCCATTTGCCTAAGCCCTCTTCATCTTTTTAAGCGGCTGGGCATAACTTTGCACTTGGCATGTGTGTCGTGGGGCAATTTCTAAGCCATGGCCCGCCCAATGCTCATGTTGCGTGCCTTTGGTGCCTTGTTGTAGCGATGCTCTTAAGCATCTGCATTAGAAAAAAAATTCAGCCCACGAAGAGGCCGTGAGTTTTGCCTTCCCATTCTAATGTTTTAGCTTAATTCCAATTTGTCAAGTCATCAATGGTCAACACTAAAACCTAGTATTAATTCCAACTAGACTGTTCATTAGCAAACCACCTATGTGCATCAATTGCGAGGCAGCAGTATATATTCCTTTGAAAACAAAGAAGAACTAAAGTGAAGGTTGCCTAAGTTTGACCACATAGTTAGAGACCTGTCAAGTTTCATCATAGAAACAAAATTCTCAACTCTAAAAAGAGCCCTCCAACTCTTTCCAATTAGCCATAACAGATAATAATAATAAAATTGAAGTTCACAAAATCCAAGACTCCTCATTATTCCCAACCTAGGGCTTTCTAATGTTAAAATTGAATATTCTCAAAAATAATAAGTTCTCTACTTCTTTTGGCAAGGCCACCAAGCTTGAACACCCATTCAAAATTTCAAATAGAGTCCCGTCAAGGAAGACAAGTTCCCCACTTCCTTTGGCAAGGTCATGAGGCTTGAACACTTCTCCAAATTGAGAGTAGTCAAGAAAGACAAGTACCCTATTTCCTTAGGCAAGGCCGCCAAGCTTGATCATTCACTCAAATCAAGTTGCATCAAGGCAGACAAGTTCCCTACTTCCTTTGGCAAGGCCGCCAAGCTTGAACAACCATACAAATTGAGTTTGGTCAAGGAAGACAAGTTCCCCACTTCCTTTGGCAAGGCCGCCAAGCTTGAACACCCATACAAATCGAGTTTGGTCAAGGAAGACAAGTTCCCCACTTCCTTTGGCAAGTTCGCCAAGCTTGAACACCCATTTAAATAAAGTCCCGTCAAGGAAGACAAGTTCCCCACTTCCTTTGGCAAGGCCGCCAAGCTTGAACACCCAGTCAAATTGAGTTTGGTCAAGGCAGACAAGTTCTCCACTTCCTTTGGCAAGGCCGCCAAGCTTGAACACCCAGTCAAATTGAGTTCCGTCAAGGAAGACAAGTCCCCCACTTCATTTGGTAAGGTGGCCAAGCTTAAACACCCATTCAAATAGAGTCCCGTCAAGGAAGACAAATTCCCCACTTCCTTTGGCAAGGCCGCCAAGCTTGAATACTCACTGAAATTGAGTTTGGTCAAAGAAGACAAGTTCCCCACTTCCTTTGGTAAGGCCACCAAGCTTGAACACCCATTCAAATTAAGTTTGGTCAAGGAAGACAAGTTCCCCACTTCCTTTGGCAAGGCCGCCAAGCTTGAACACCTTCTCAAATTGAATTTGGTCAAGGAAGACAAGTTCCCCACTTCCTTTGGCAAGGTCGCCAAGCTTGAACATCTATTCAAATTGAATTTGGTCAAGGAAGACAAGTTCCCCACTTCCTTTGGCAAGGCCGCCAAGCTTGAACACCCATACAAATAAAGTTTGGTCAAGGAAGACAAGTTCCCCACTTCCTTTGGCAAGGTCGCCAAGCTTGAACACCCATTCAAATAGAGTTCTGTCAAGGAAGACAAGTTCCCCACTTCCTTTGGCAAGGCCGCCAAGCTTGAACAACCATACAAATAGACCCCCGTCAAGGAACACAAGTTCCCCACTTCTTTTGGCAAGGCCACCAAGCTTGAACACCCAGTCAAATAGAGTCCCGTCAAGGAAGACAAGTTCCCCACTTCCTTTGGCAAAGCTGCCAAGCTTGAACACCAATTCAAGTAGAGTCCCGTCAAGGAAGACAAGTTCCCCACTTCCTTTGGCAAGGCTGCCAAGCTTGAACACCCATTCAAATAGAGTCCCGTCAAGGAAGACAAGTTCCCCACTTCCTTTGGCAAGGCTACCAAGCTTGAACACTCATACAAAGAGAGTTCCGTCAAGGAAGACAAGTTCCCCACTTCCTTTGGCAAGGCCGCCAAGCTTGAACACTCACTCAAATCGAGTTCCATCAAGGAAGACAAGTTCCCCACTTCCTTTGGCAAGGCCGCCAAGCTTGAACACTCAGTCAAGTCGAGTTCCGTCAAGGAAGACAAGTTCCCCACTTCCTTTGGCAAGGCCACCAAGCTTGAACACCCAGTCAAATTGAGTTTGGTCAAGGCAGACAAGTTCCCCACTTCCTTTGGCAAGGCCGCCAAGCTTGAACACCCATCCAAATAGAGTCCCGTCAAGGAAGACAAGTTCCCCACTTCCTCTGGCAAGGCCGCCAAGCTTGAACACTCAGTCAAGTCAAGTTCGGTCAAGGAAGACAAGTTCCGCACTTTCTTTGGCAAGGCCGCCAAGCTTGAACATCCATTCAAATCAAGTTTGGTCAAGGAAGACAGGTTCCCTACTTCCTTTGGCAAGGCTGCCAAGCTTGAACATCCATTCAAATAGAGTCCCGTCAAGAAAGACAAGTTCCCCACTTCCTTTGGCAAGGCCGCCAAGCTTGAACACCCATTCAAATACAATTCGGTCAAAGAAGACAAGTTCCCCACTTCCTTTGGCAAGGCCGCCAAGCTTGATCATTCACTCAAATCAAGTTGCATCAAGGCAGACAAGTTCCCTACTTCCTTTGGCAAGGCCGCCAAGCTTGAACAACCATACAAATTGAGTTTGGTCAAGGAAGACAAGTTCCCCACTTCCTTTGGCAAGGCCGCCAAGCTTGAACACCCATACAAATCGAGTTTGGTCAAGGAAGACAAGTTCCCCACTTCCTTTGGCAAGTTCGCCAAGCTTGAACACCCATTTAAATAAAGTCCCGTCAAGGAAGACAAGTTCCCCACTTCCTTTGGCAAGGCCGCCAAGCTTGAACACCCAGTCAAATTGAGTTTGGTCAAGGCAGACAAGTTCTCCACTTCCTTTGGCAAGGCCGCCAAGCTTGAACACCCAGTCAAATTGAGTTCCGTCAAGGAAGACAAGTCCCCCACTTCATTTGGTAAGGCGGCCAAGCTTAAACACCCATTCAAATAGAGTCCCGTCAAGGAAGACAAATTCCCCACTTCCTTTGGCAAGGCCGCCAAGCTTGAATACTCACTGAAATTGAGTTTGGTCAAAGAAGACAAGTTCCCCACTTCCTTTGGTAAGGCCACCAAGCTTGAACACCCATTCAAATTAAGTTTGGTCAAGGAAGACAAGTTCCCCACTTCCTTTGGCAAGGCCGCCAAGCTTGAACACCTTCTCAAATTGAATTTGGTCAAGGAAGACAAGTTCCCCACTTCCTTTGGCAAGGTCGCCAAGCTTGAACATCTATTCAAATTGAATTTGGTCAAGGAAGACAAGTTCCCCACTTCCTTTGGCAAGGCCGCCAAGCTTGAACACCCATACAAATAAAGTTTGGTCAAGGAAGACAAGTTCCCCACTTCCTTTGGCAAGGTCGCCAAGCTTGAACACCCATTCAAATAGAGTTCTGTCAAGGAAGACAAGTTCCCCACTTCCTTTGGCAAGGCCGCCAAGCTTGAACAACCATACAAATAGACCCCCGTCAAGGAACACAAGTTCCCCACTTCTTTTGGCAAGGCCACCAAGCTTGAACACCCAGTCAAATAGAGTCCCGTCAAGGAAGACAAGTTCCCCACTTCCTTTGGCAAAGCTGCCAAGCTTGAACACCAATTCAAGTAGAGTCCCGTCAAGGAAGACAAGTTCCCCACTTCCTTTGGCAAGGCTGCCAAGCTTGAACACCCATTCAAATAGAGTCCCGTCAAGGAAGACAAGTTCCCCACTTCCTTTGGCAAGGCTACCAAGCTTGAACACTCATACAAAGAGAGTTCCGTCAAGGAAGACAAGTTCCCCACTTCCTTTGGCAAGGCCGCCAAGCTTGAACACTCACTCAAATCGAGTTCCATCAAGGAAGACAAGTTCCCCACTTCCTTTGGCAAGGCCGCCAAGCTTGAACACTCAGTCAAGTCGAGTTCCGTCAAGGAAGACAAGTTCCCCACTTCCTTTGGCAAGGCCACCAAGCTTGAACACCCAGTCAAATTGAGTTTGGTCAAGGCAGACAAGTTCCCCACTTCCTTTGGCAAGGCCGCCAAGCTTGAACACCCATCCAAATAGAGTCCCGTCAAGGAAGACAAGTTCCCCACTTCCTCTGGCAAGGCCGCCAAGCTTGAACACTCAGTCAAGTCAAGTTCGGTCAAGGAAGACAAGTTCCGCACTTTCTTTGGCAAGGCCGCCAAGCTTGAACATCCATTCAAATCAAGTTTGGTCAAGGAAGACAGGTTCCCTACTTCCTTTGGCAAGGCTGCCAAGCTTGAACATCCATTCAAATAGAGTCCCGTCAAGAAAGACAAGTTCCCCACTTCCTTTGGCAAGGCCGCCAAGCTTGAACACCCATTCAAATACAATTCGGTCAAAGAAGACAAGTTCCCCACTTCCTTTGGCAAGGCCGCCAAGCTTGATCATTCACTCAAATCAAGTTGCATCAAGGCAGACAAGTTCCCTACTTCCTTTGGCAAGGCCGCCAAGCTTGAACAACCATACAAATTGAGTTTGGTCAAGGAAGACAAGTTCCCCACTTCCTTTGGCAAGGCCGCCAAGCTTGAACACCCATACAAATCGAGTTTGGTCAAGGAAGACAAGTTCCCCACTTCCTTTGGCAAGTTCGCCAAGCTTGAACACCCATTTAAATAAAGTCCCGTCAAGGAAGACAAGTTCCCCACTTCCTTTGGCAAGGCCGCCAAGCTTGAACACCCAGTCAAATTGAGTTTGGTCAAGGCAGACAAGTTCTCCACTTCCTTTGGCAAGGCCGCCAAGCTTGAACACCCAGTCAAATTGAGTTCCGTCAAGGAAGACAAGTCCCCCACTTCATTTGGTAAGGCGGCCAAGCTTAAACACCCATTCAAATAGAGTCCCGTCAAGGAAGACAAATTCCCCACTTCCTTTGGCAAGGCCGCCAAGCTTGAATACTCACTGAAATTGAGTTTGGTCAAAGAAGACAAGTTCCCCACTTCCTTTGGTAAGGCCACCAAGCTTGAACACCCATTCAAATTAAGTTTGGTCAAGGAAGACAAGTTCCCCACTTCCTTTGGCAAGGCCGCCAAGCTTGAACACCTTCTCAAATTGAATTTGGTCAAGGAAGACAAGTTCCCCACTTCCTTTGGCAAGGTCGCCAAGCTTGAACATCTATTCAAATTGAATTTGGTCAAGGAAGACAAGTTCCCCACTTCCTTTGGCAAGGCCGCCAAGCTTGAACACCCATACAAATAAAGTTTGGTCAAGGAAGACAAGTTCCCCACTTCCTTTGGCAAGGTCGCCAAGCTTGAACACCCATTCAAATAGAGTTCTGTCAAGGAAGACAAGTTCCCCACTTCCTTTGGCAAGGCCGCCAAGCTTGAACAACCATACAAATAGACCCCCGTCAAGGAACACAAGTTCCCCACTTCTTTTGGCAAGGCCACCAAGCTTGAACACCCAGTCAAATAGAGTCCCGTCAAGGAAGACAAGTTCCCCACTTCCTTTGGCAAAGCTGCCAAGCTTGAACACCAATTCAAGTAGAGTCCCGTCAAGGAAGACAAGTTCCCCACTTCCTTTGGCAAGGCTGCCAAGCTTGAACACCCATTCAAATAGAGTCCCGTCAAGGAAGACAAGTTCCCCACTTCCTTTGGCAAGGCTACCAAGCTTGAACACTCATACAAAGAGAGTTCCGTCAAGGAAGACAAGTTCCCCACTTCCTTTGGCAAGGCCGCCAAGCTTGAACACTCACTCAAATCGAGTTCCATCAAGGAAGACAAGTTCCCCACTTCCTTTGGCAAGGCCGCCAAGCTTGAACACTCAGTCAAGTCGAGTTCCGTCAAGGAAGACAAGTTCCCCACTTCCTTTGGCAAGGCCACCAAGCTTGAACACCCAGTCAAATTGAGTTTGGTCAAGGCAGACAAGTTCCCCACTTCCTTTGGCAAGGCCGCCAAGCTTGAACACCCATCCAAATAGAGTCCCGTCAAGGAAGACAAGTTCCCCACTTCCTCTGGCAAGGCCGCCAAGCTTGAACACTCAGTCAAGTCAAGTTCGGTCAAGGAAGACAAGTTCCGCACTTTCTTTGGCAAGGCCGCCAAGCTTGAACATCCATTCAAATCAAGTTTGGTCAAGGAAGACAGGTTCCCTACTTCCTTTGGCAAGGCTGCCAAGCTTGAACATCCATTCAAATAGAGTCCCGTCAAGAAAGACAAGTTCCCCACTTCCTTTGGCAAGGCCGCCAAGCTTGAACATCCATTCAAGTTGAGTCCTGTCAAGGAAGACAGGTCCCTCACTTCTTTTGGCAATGACACCAAGCTAGAGCAATGACTAAGATTTAATCGTAATAGGTTGGTTGATGCAAATTTGTTTGGTAATTGCTTAAGGAATGGAAGACCTACTAGCTCTAGAATCTTCAATGATGTACAAGTACCACAAAGATCGGATATCATTTGTAGGATAATTGAAGTATAAGGTGGAAGTGCGTGTGGCAATTGAATCCAATTGTCAAAGTTTCCTATGATAAATGCCTCCAATCTAGAACATTGTAAAGCGACTTGTAGTAGGAAGCCAAAGTTGTCAACATGCGCTTGGGGTTTGCCCAAAGCACTTACCAAAATCAATATACGAAGTTTTGGAAAATCAAAACTTTGGTCCTCTTTAACCAAAGGGAAATGATGGGACATAATCTCTTGCCAAGAAATGCCTTCAAGGACCTCAACACCCTGCATTCAAAAAGTTTAGATTAGAATCTATAACATATTTGTAAAATAGGTGCAAATGATAAATGATTTTCCTCACAAATTTAAAAAACCCATGATTTATACAACAATATGAGTTTGAATGTTTGGTAACTACATTCGATGTGTATAGCAAAGAATCTTATTCATGTACAATTGCACACTTGCACCATTGAAATATTACCTTCCTTGTAAATCCACCCTCTGGTATCATGGCCGATGTCCAAACTCTTGTACCTTTGGCAATCATTCGTCCCATGTCACGAAGTTGGTCATGCATTTCTAAAATGTCACCATCTTCATTCAGCTTCAATAATGACATGTCAATCAATCTTTCCAATTCAACCACTGGAAGGGTACCATCTTTGGACCACATAGACAAGATTGTCTCTTTTGATATGCCAGATGGATATACATCTCGACAAAAAAAACAAGCCATGTCCAAAAAAATCCTCTTTTCAACATCACCAGTCAATCCGTCATAGCTAATTTTCAAAGTATTCCAAATTTCTTCATCACCATCCAAATTCTTCCCTCTTGCCATCCTACGTAATGCTTGTTCCCAACTTCGCAACCTCTTTTTATGATGAAGAAATGCACCCAGCACTTTCAAGCTCAAAGGCAAGCCATTGCAAGCTTTCACAACACGCTTGCATAAGTCTTCAAAGTCCGGTGACAAAGAAGCTTCACCCCAAGAAAGGTGAGTGGTGAAAAACATTGTTGCTGCTTTTTCATCCAACAATTCAACGTCCAACTTTCCCTCAATGCCCACAAATGATTTCACGGAACTCCATTTGCGTGTTGTAAGAACTATTGTGGTACCCTTGCTAGCTTGTACAAAGGAAAGAGGTACAATATCATGCACTTGATTTTCGTCCTTGACATCATCCAATATTAAAAGGACCTTCTTTTCAACCAAGAGTTTTCTCATCATCTCTTGGGCATCTCCCAAATCCTCCGGTTTGTTAGCATTCCCAAATTTTGGTAATATCTCGCACAATATCTCATAGGAACTTTGATAGTTCTTGGATTGTGCAACAAAACATGATGCATGGTATGAGGACTTTACGTTCACGTCATCAAATAGAGCCCTTGCTAGTGTGGTCTTCCCAATTCCACCCATGCCAACAATGCCTATATAATTCATCTTCAAAAGCTCTTTGGCTCTAAATAATTGATGTCCCAAATCAATCAAAACGTCCTTTGGAGGTACAATTGGTTTGTCCGCCTATACAAATACAAAAGTCATATTTACTAAATCAATTTCATATTAAAATAAAATACTAAACTTCAAACCATGATTGTAAAGCTCCAAAGAGAATTATTAAAAGCAAACATCACTAAACGAATTTTTTACTTTTGCCATTTCATACCTTTGGGACATAGTCCACAATAGACTTGCCGACTCTTAAGGCACAAGGTGAACCATACTCTGGAACCATCTTGAATGAATACATTCCCTTCAAAAAAGACTTCCTTAAACTTGTGAGCCTTTCACAAATTTCAGAAAATGTTGGCCGTTGAAGAGGGTCTTGAGACCAACATTCTTGGATTAAATTGGTGAGTTCTTTGCAATTGTTGGGTAGGTCTGGACGAGAGCTTTTATTGCCCATGCCAGGTGTACCTAATATTTGATCATAAAATTCTTTTGCTTTCATACTAGAGTATGGAACCTTTCCAGATAGAATCTCCGAACATATCATGGCAAATGACCACACATCAGCTTGAAACCGGTACAACAAAGTGTTACTCCCTTTGATCATTTCAGGGGACATATACCCTCGTGTTCCAATTGTATGCTTGGATGGCTCCGGAGACTTTGGAAGATTGGGACTGCTACAAACCTCTAATTGAGAAGTCCCATAATCAGTCACCTTGAATATGTGACGAGGATCCAAATCCTCCACAAATATTGAACTTGCTAACACATTATCAGGTTTCAAGTCAAGATGAGCAACTTGCATGTCATGAAGGTAGTACACACCCTTGGCAATTTGGTGCATGATGTCAACAGCAAGATGATAGGGTAAAGGTCTCTTTGCATTCCTCAATATGGTAGACAAGCTTGAATCCATAAGCTCCATCACCAAATACACCTCAACCATTTCATCTTCCTCAACAAACTCTCCAAGATTATTGTGAGACCCGCAACCAACAAATTGGACAAGATTGGGATGGCTCAAGCCTGCCAAGATGCCAATCTCTTTCCGAGAATTGATGAAAATTTCAGGGCCCCCTTTCAACACTTTGGTGACACTGGAGAGGCCCAACCAATTAGAGGTATGAACTCCTTTACCTATTTTTTTCATTAATTCCGGTGTCCTGAAATCATTTGGAACTTCCAACGCATCCAAGTCCCCACCATCAACTCGATCCAAATTTCGAAATCTCAACAAAAGATGTTGCGCTATTTCATAATCCTCTAACACCTTTCCTTCAGGTACAAGTTCAAGCCTCCTCTTGAGAACCTGTCCATCTTCAAGCACTTCTTGATAGAGAGCCACATCAAACTGAAAAGGTAAGATATCATTTAATTGATTTGGATGGTGGAATAAGGAAACATCACGAGCTACATCATGACAACACTTCAAATCCAAAAGCAACTCACGAAAAGTTTCTTTATTTTGGAGTTGAAATATAGCCAAATGACACCATTGATCTTGATCAATACAATTGTTTCCCACAATCTCTACTTTCTTTTGAAGATAATACAACTCTTCAAAAATAGATTGGAATTTGAGGTCCTCGGTAGCACATGACAACATTTTTTTTATCTCCTTCATGGCTAGTATGAGCTTGCCAAAAAGATGTACACATTGATTTTTATTCAAAACTTTCATCTCTGTAGTTGCTTTCATATCCTTCAAGCATTTCTCAAGTCTTGGTATATCATTGCAAAATCTTTTACAAAACTCACTTTGCACTTGCAAGAAATCCTTGTCTTTCCTGCAAAAAAATTAATATGTACAATCAATGAGATGTCTAACTCGCACGTATAGAGAACCATTACGCAAAGATAATGAATAAATCAATTAAGCATGTTCTACAACCAAAACTTCATTGGAGTTTTTTGATAGAATTACTTGTCAAATGAAATTAGGATACATATTTTTGGATTGAATCATATACATAAATGCTTAAAACAAGATTAGTTGTACAACTTTATAAGTAAATCAAGTAGAAAAGAACACAAAGAACTTCAGAATTTGAACAATATTGAACTCTAGCATGCAAATTTCAATATACAATACTTCCAAAATAACTTCTTTACTCACCGAGTAGACCAAGCCAAACCCATGTATTTCCAAAAACTTGCCATGAACGTCAAAAAGCGCCCCATTTCAATCAACGCGTAGAGTGATATATCAAAATTCTCCAACAGCTTCAAACATAATCCAATGAAAATAGTCAAAAAATAAAATTTGAACCTATAAAAAAAGCAAGAATATCAAATAACTAAAATTATAAAAATTATCTCATGTGGAGATAAATATGAAAATAAGAAAACAATTCCTATATATACCTAGTACTATTCAATAATGAAGAAATTAAAAAAATATCACATTTGCATCCACTTGTAAGGCCCATGCTATGATTTAAAAATTATAATTTGTGAATACTGAAAGAACAATTTCATAATGTACATCAGCTCAGAAAAGAACATAGGAGAAACACACATAAGACGTTGTATTTGTCTCTTAGAATTCAAAATTGTGTATTAACATTTGGCTTGACCTACACAAGTGGATTGATAATTTGACAATGACCACCTTCCACTCAAATTTCATTGTACCACGTAAATGTTATGATGCTCAAATACAACACCATGCAATTCAAATACAAGACCATTGTGTCACTTCTAAAACATATTAGAGGCAAAAAAATGAATCAAATTGGAAGCACCATGGCAATCTCCTTGGACCCAAAATCAACACAAACATAACCTTTTGTCATTACGAAATACTTTAATCCATGCACCCTTTATGTCAAATCCACCATGCTACAAATGCAATTTAGAAGTTTGCTCTAAAGAATTCCACTAAAAAGATGATTAAACTTTTAAAATACGCAACCATGGACAATGGAAATTGCAATTCAAACTATGAGAAAATTAACTCTTCATCACCACATTACAAGTGTTTGATGCCCTTCATCCAAAATCATACTTCCAAAATTTTCAAATGGGAGAAAATGAACAAACATTCAATACCATATTCACTTTCACCCATCTACAAATTCCTTGTAAAACTCTAATATAACAAGGTAAGTTACAACTCCAATCCATTCACATCCATTTTCCAACAGTACTTTACACAAATTAGCACTAAATATCATCAAGATTGCTTCAATTTCATATATTTTCTCTAAAGGCCATCCAATTTATATACTTTCCAATGTCATATAGAAAGATAAGCAACATAATATTTGTCTAATAATAACCATAACTCACATTAATGACAACATCATATCATAATAGTTGATTTTGATTTCCTTCAAAGGCTAAACTATCTATATTTGAAACCAAAGCTTAAACTTATGGACAAATGTGGGATAAATTACTACCAACTCGGGAAGGCAATATAACTTTCAACAAACAAGTGGTAGATTTATATCCAAAATAACTAAATGTTGATGACTTCCTACACCGTGATCACACCTTTTGTGTGTTGCTACATTGCAATCAACTCTGTTCTAGTGTTGATTATGTACAAGCTCTAATTTGGTGTTGATTATGCCTTGGACTATGTGCAAGCTCCAATCTAGTGTTGATTATATACACGATGAAGAATAAAATGTTGCATGATCATGTAAAAACACCAATATAACACCATTATCACTATAACTATAAGCTTTTGCCTCCAAGATTTTGTCTCCTCTCATCCACAGTGTTAAAATTTCATAGAATAAAGCAAGAACAAAAAAAAGAGGAAGAAAACTCAATCTTAAGAAAACCAATTATATAGGACCTTCATACAATTCAATTCGATAACAATGGAACACCATCAAAAACAACAATCTTCGCTATCACTTAAAACAAAGAGCATTCCTATCCTAAAAAAAGCCTCTAGTAGTTTGAGTCAAATGTCTATTCCTTCCAAAACAAGGTGTAGATCAAGATTGGTTTGCACTGACACCCCAATCAATGCCAAATTTTATGTTTGTAGATGGCCTCTCTTTTTTTTGTACAAAACTTGGTACAGAGCTTGCTACATAAGCCAAACAACTATGAAGTTCGATAAGGAGATGCTTGAAGGTGGTCCACTACCAATTGTGGCACCTTGCAGCCTTGAAGTGCTAGAGACGTCAGATTAGCCCGTAGCTTCAAATATTGGTGTGGACCACCATATTGGTTCACCTTTTAAAAAGACAAAAAAATACAAACAATATGCGTAAATTTACAAGTCCGGAAGTATTAGAACTCCAAATTAAAATACAACTACAAATAGTGAGAGGTTTTCATTGCACAAAGATAGGAATGTTGGGAAATTAGGATGAAAATCTAAATTCATGAAAAGTCTAGTGAAAAAATATGGATTTAAAATTAAGAAGATGTTAAGCAAGATTTAGTAGAGCAACCTAATTAGGCTAACAGTAAAATGATGATAAAATAAAAACCATTATATTACCAAATAGGAAAATGAAATTAGAATTAAATAGGAAACCAAAAATTAAAAAAATTAAAAAATTAAAAAACCAAAATGAAACTAAAATAGTATAGGTAGAAAATTGGATTAAATCAAATTGCAAACCAAAAAAATAAGAAACACAAAAACTATAAAAGTGAATTAAAAACGAATGACTAGAAGTAGGAAATAAAATTAGAAATAAAATAAAAAACACAAAAATAATTAATAAGAAAAAACACAAAAGAAGTTTATAAAACTAAAACTACTACTTGAACATTAGAATAGTGATGGAAACATTAAAATAGTGAAAGAAATGCTAAAATAGAGGTTTTATAGTCATTCAATGGATTTAACACTAAATTAGCGCATTTACAATAATTTAGCATGATTTTCACTAATTTGATATGTTTTGCCCTAAATTAGTGAATTAACTGGAAATTAAGGTTGGATGAATGTAGTTATAAAAACTAGTCCGTTAAAGAGTTTGATTATATGAATAATTATGGTTTGGAGCCCCCTCTCTCTCAACCTTTGTATGTGTGTTTTGGGATCAATTTTGTAGTTTATAGGCATTTAAAGTATGAAATGTTAGAGATTAGGGCACGGAAAAATTAGGAACAATTTGTCAAGTAGGTTCTCATTTGTCAATTAGGGGGTTTGAAGAAAAATAGGTGAAAAATGGAGATTTTTGAGGTCAAATTGAAAGTTGATTTGTGGGACTTGAGTGAACTGACCCCCTTGCTTGGCTCCCAAAAAATATGTTGACATTTTTTATTTTCCATGCATGATAAAATTTGCAAATTTTAAATTCATATTTGCAATTACAGGCCCCAAATTAATGAATCAAGGAAAGATGTACAAGGTATATGAATCAAGCACAAAATAGGAGGCTATTTTTTACATGCAAGCCTGGAATGACTTGGGCTGAGCGAGTGGATCACTTCACCCTGACCATTTAGAGGTGATGGGCAAAAATTAGGGCTTGAAGGGAATTGATGAGACATTTCTAAGGATTGATGAAGGGAAGTTTAGGGATGAAAATTTTGGGGTTTCCTTGGGGTTGGGATGATTGGATGACTTCAAAAGGGCTTGTCATTAGAAAGGCTGATGGAAAATTTATGCAAAAAAATTTAAGGTTAGGGAAATTGAATTTATACACTATAATGGCAGGCCAATATTGGTTGGGTTGTAGTTTGTGAAAGGGTCAAGGCTTACTATTGCATAGTCCAAAACACACAATTCTAAAAAACTACTACAATGAATTGCAAAAAATACCCAAGGAAGCAAATTCACAGCGAATGGCAACAAATCAAGCATGAAGGCAAAAGCTCCAAGGTAGAAATGGGGCAAAGTCAAACAACGGCAAGCCCAAGAGCAATCACGACAGTAACCATGGAATCAAGTGCAACATTGACAGAGCCCAAGAGCAGATTCTCTGCATCTCAAATTACTCCCCTCATTGTTTTGATATTATTTCAATGTTAAGAAAATTGTCCAATGGAAGTGGTATTGTTCTAATGTTGTTTTGTTACTCTTCTAATATCATTTCATATATCGTATTGCAGCAACAAACACTTTGGTGATTATAAACTAAGTAATTGTTTCAAACTAAATTAAAATGGCATTACAAAAATATTGAAAAAGTAATTGTTATATCAATGAATATTAAGTTAATGTTGAATCATTATTGTTGCAATGTACAATATCCACCAACAAGTTTACTATCATCCAATTCTGCCACTGAAAAGAATTTGGCATAATATAAAATGTAATTGGCATTTTTCATCTTGCGTGATGAGCATTCAATTTTTGAGCAATTCCAATCAAGAGTATTAAGTTTGGATATCAAAAAGAAAAACTCCATTTCTGGTGAATTGTTTTGTTTGAATTTCATGGTTTTATATAATAATTGATTGAAAAAGACTGGTGATGAATTTTTTTAATTTGATTGCATGGATACATAGGGAACATCCATACCCACATCTTTTATATTAAAAAACACCCCCTTAAGTAACAAAAATATAATCAATGAAGAACTTAATCAGAGGTGGAATATGGCGAAACTTTGTAAAATAAATATCTTTATAATCTTACTAGATTTTGGAAACATATTTGTACCATCTTGTTTAGATGTCCAAAAGTAGTTATAGTGTGAAGATTGAATAGCAAAATCTAGTAATTTTCAATTTAAAGTCCAAAATTAGTTTTTTCATTCTAACCTTCATTTATGGTAAAAATTCCAGATTATTCTAATATATATTATTGTTGACATAATTTTATTTCCACGTTTAATTTTAAAAAATCACAATAATTTGATTTATCCATCAAATTTTTTGAAAAAAAGCATACATAGAAAATACATATTTCTACTAGAAAAAACTATCAAAATTTTATAAATCAATTAAATGAAAGGATAAACAACTAAAAAAATTCACACTAATCTCCATTGCTACTTGTACTTCTTGAAATAAATTCAAATAATTTGGATTTTTTTTGCTATTTTTATTTATTTATTTTCAATGTTTGCAACAAAAATGATAACATTTACAATTTTTGACAAAACAAACTGAAACTTCTCATAGTGATATGCAAATCATAGTTTCAAGTAATATTAATATAGGATAGATATTCAAACACAATCTAATAGGCTACATTCAACTCAAACACGCAATTTGACTAGTTGGCAATGGATCTCGTCCTTAAAGGGTTAACCTTAAAGCCTTCCAATGTCCGTATTTTATTTTATTTTTTGACACAAATAAAGGAAAATTTTACTACAAGAAAAAATAAGAACAAGAACCCAACCGCAAGCGGCCTAGGAGGAGCAAGCAAAAGACGCAACAAAGACACCAAGGACTATAAAATACAACAAGGCACAACCGGCGGGGTGGTTCCCACCCTGCCTCGGCGTGGAGCGCCTAGGGAGGTTGGAACACAAAGCCAGCCCAAGGCCCGGACAATGTCCATATTTTGAACAATGAATGGAGGGCTTGCAGGCACTGTTTTGTTCAACTAACTTCTCATTCACCCAACGTAATACTTGAATGTTGAAAAGACAACCTTCCTTAATGATCAATTTCATGAAATTTCATATATTTCTCTACAAAGATATAAGCAAAAATGTGCCAAAATTCAAAAAGGATCAAGGCGTTTCAGGGTTAAGTGAGCTCATATTCATCCCTCTGTTGCACTTATTCTAGCAAAATCTTGCAAATACTACCATATAGGTAATCCTGCATCAAAACTTGGAGTATGACTTAGTCCCAAAGTGCAGACAGGCATGTGTTCGAAGCTCCAAAACAGGGGTTAGGGTCATCTGCAACCTAGGTGCTTTGCAATCGGGTGCCTCTTCCTTAATATTTGCAATCAGAAACCCCAAATGAGCTACAGTAGGAGAGGTCTAAAACATACCCTAGAAACGACACAAACTAGGGGGCTTCTTTTTTACTTTTACGTGGAATTCCTGCGTTTTCACCCTGCTCGTTCCACTTCGTGGCACGGATTTAACATCCTGCCTAAACAGTAATGAAAAAGTGACGAGGCAGAGCGTGTGACGGAGTCAACTGGCGTAGATAAGCCTTATTTGACCACGGACATTCACTGCACTTGCGTCGAGGGTTGCCCAAAGGGGAATGAAAAATCTACAGCCCAAAGTGAATTAAGGTAGGAGGTCCTTAAATGGAGCCCTAACTTAAATGTAAACTGTTTGTACATGTTATTTTTTCATAGCCTCCATCAATGTACAGACTGTGTACATTTTAGCTAGGGCACCATTTTAGAGCCCTATGCCATTTCAACTTCAAGTTTTTTTAACTAATTCAAAAAAGCATGAAAAAATATGAAACGACTTGGGTTAGATGTCTGTGCAATCTGTTTTTCAAGGAAAATTGACTGAAAAAAATTTCAAGATATTTCACCTCCTCAAAATTCAGTTCCAGCCCTTAAATGCTCCATTATAGGACCTCCTACCTTATTGGCAGTCCAAAGTTTGTGCCGTCGAGGCCGGCATGCCCAAGTGAATTATTGGTAGCACTTGACTTTGCAAGCCATATCAGTTGTTGAAGCGAGTGGAGCAGCTTAAAACCTTCTAAAAAACTACGAAAGCCCCTTCTTGTCAACGATTGTCTGCAACCAACTGCAAACGGACCCAGGGGCTTGGCCAGCATTCCTATCGACTCGGTATGGTTAACCCCTAAATGCCCAAGGCCTGTTTTGAGTGACCTGGAATTTGCTCTAAATTGAACAAAATATCAACATTTTGATAAGTTGTATCAATTTTTTTTTAATTGTAACCGTACCAATTCAAACTAGACATGTTAGAGATCTCATAGGAAAAGAAAACACAACAATATCACTTATAGAGTGAAAGATTATAATGTTTGACCATGAGGGTGTTAAAATTGCAAAAAACTTTCAACCCTCTTTTCACAAATTGAATCTAAAAAAATGGTGACCAAAAAAATATGAGGTTAAAGAACCTAACATGTATAACCCCAATCAACTTATGGCTTCTTAAAATCTACTCTATAGTTTTTTTAAATGAATTTTGAATGTGATTTTTGATCCAAGATCTAGTGTATTTGAGGCTCATTTCCAAGAGCTCTCAACACTACGGGAAGTCAAGATTGCAATGGGTACCCTTGCACAAAATCTTCAATAGGAAAATCACTATTGGTTATTTTCAAGATCGCATTTTTGATGCTAAAACTAGACTTCACAAAGTATTTTCCAAAAATATTAAACTACTAAAAATAGCAACTTGGTTGAGTTTTGTTTGACTTCAAAGTTTTGCAAACACCAGATTTTGGTGCCTCGGGCATTTAGGGGTTAAGCTTAGCTAGCTACAGAGGATAGATGGCAGACAATTTGGTGAACTTACTGTAGACTCATGGAAATCTGTGTGCGCTGAGACTCTGCCGACTGTCTGAATGCAGTTGAGTGTGTAGGCCCATGCTCCGGCCAAGTTAGAAGAATGCAGCCGACTGCCTAAATGGATTGAATGATGAATTTGTGAAGGCCCATGCTCCCAAGTTACAAGAATACAGCCGACAGTAACAAATACGGAGTACTGCAGTCGAAGGAGACCCATGCTCCCAAGCCGACAGTAACAAATACGGAGCACTGCATTCAGAGGAGAGGATAACAGGAGGTCTCCGAAGAAGAGCGAAGGACGTCGGAGTGGGGAGGTCGGAGTGGTGGGGGTTCGGCAGGAGTCCTGTTCCGGTAGACTTCGCCTATTAGAGCATCGTCACAGCTGCACGTGAAGTGGCGCAAACCTGGGGAGTGGTCGGGCCCGGACACATATATTCCCCCACGGCACGCACGGCAAGGGTCCAAAAATGGCTGGGCTGCTTGGGCATGGCCAAATTTGTTGAGTACAAGGTGAAATGGTGTGTCTTGCCCGCGGCTCGGTGTGGAACGCTTTTGTCATTGTTCACAAGTTTTGAGATCATTTTTTAATAAAGAATGCTTTTGCTTGTCGACGCTCGCGAGGTGGCGCTCTTGGGGCCGTATAGACCCAGTTCCCCGTATTCTCATCCAGTTTCGCCGTGTCCCATCCTCCTTGTCTCAAGTGTGGGGATGCTCTTAGTCCAACAATCAAAGAGAATGCACCTATTGGTCTAACAATCAAAGAATTTTGGTGACTACCTTGGTCATGTAGGGGCACGTCCTTACCAGATTAAACGCATACAAATAAGCAATTGAGCATTATTAATTTCTATCATCAAATTGACCAATTTTTGGTTGGATCTTCTTGAAGGTCAAAAAAATATTCTAGATTCTCTCTTTATTCATTTTTTGGAATCCGGATGAATAAACTATAAATTTTTGAAGTGCTAGGAATAGGTATTTCTATAACCAACTTTAGACTCTCATCAATGATTGTAGGCTATGCTACTCATCTTTGGGAAGTACAACAACTTTAACCCTAAAGGACCAAAGCTTCCCTTAGGGGATACTTGGGATTCTAGGTAAGCTCATGTCACCTAAAATTTTGACCTGATTTTTTTAAACCTTTTTGAAGATAGAAAACATTAGAGAAAAAGTCGGGCCTCTAGAGGGTTGCTCCACAGCCCTCCGAGGACCCCAAAGTTAACCTTTTTTTGGCTTAAGGATATATATTTCCCCTATTCTCGTTCACCATCCATCAGGCTATCGGAGGACTGTCAAGGCTCCAAGTCCGAGTTTAAGTATTCATTAATCAGAATTACGGTACTCTAATGCACCTTAATCTAATTATTGAACACCTTAAAATTAGATGCTAATTGGACTCTAACCAAGAGTAGGAAAATACAGCAAATGTCAATAAAATATGTTTTCCACATTGCCATCAATTTTTTTTATGGCAATATGGAAGACTAACTTCATTGGCACTTGGTGTGAATGAAGGGTGAAGAGGTTGTTTTTGGAACAAAATCAATTGTCCATCATGAATTGCCAAAGAATATGGGATAGTTTGAAGTTGAGAGATTGGTCGCTCATTATCAAAATGCAGGAAGTGTGTTAAAAGTTAAATTTTAGACCTCTTTTAGGCATAGTAGAATAACTATTTTGAAAAAACTTTGAACTAAAAAAAATTGTAAAATTAAGCTAAATTTTATCTCCAAATATAGGTTTGAGGTTTAGAGCCTCCAACCAAAAGTTATGAACAAAATTCAAAGAAGGTGTTTGAAAATGTCCAAAAAAATGTCCCATCCAACCCCTCTTAGAATTTTGTCTATAACTTTTATTTGGAGTCTCAAAACCTCAAACGGATTATTGGAAATAAAAGTTAGCATAAATCCACAACTTTTTGTAGTTCAAAGTTTCTTCAAAATAGTTATTCTACTATGCCTAAAAGAGGTCTAAAATTTAACTTTTAACACAATTCCTGCATTTGGCTTAACTATGAGTGGCGGATGTTTTGCTTAGATCTCACAATGTTTTGGATTATCTCTTGATGACCATTTTTTTTTAATCTCAATGATCATTATTACTTTTAGACTTTCAAAACTTGTCCAAAAGTAGTTAAATGTGGCATAACAGATATATGAAAATGAATTGAATTCCATACATGTTTTCTTTATATTTTTTTTCCTAACACTTTTGCTTTTATCTTGCATTTCAATTCACTTTTTTAAGGGCCCCTACAGGAAACGCTGGCGCTTCCAATGAGAGGAATGCCGCGGGCCAATGGGAACAGGAAGAGCGGGGAACGGGGGGAATGAAACGCAAAAGGCGAACCCTAATTTTGTCTCGAACGGGAACTTGTTTTGTTGCAAGTTGTTCACTGAGTTGATCAGAATGCGCATCAATTCAGTTTCTGTAGTAAGACTATGAAACTAGAGGTTCTATTACTGCTTGTGTGTGTTTGAATTCTTGGTTGGAATGAAAGAAAGACGGAACAACAAAGAAATTGGAAAAGAATGGAAATTTCTACTTGACTTGTGTCCAACAATTGCGTTTTGGTACGATTTAGTTTGTAGGTTGCACTTAGGAACTGAAAGTGTCTAATTTCAGGGCGATGGTGAGTTTGGTTGAAGGCACAAACATTTTTTTTTGCTTGGACAGTGCGTTCTTTGGGAAAGAGCCGAAGTTACCCTAATTTGCACTCTAGAATTTTGTTGGAAGAACTTGCTCAATTAGGGTGCATCTTCATCAAGCAAAAGGACAATGCAGAAGTTCTCGCGCGAACTCACTTCCCACACGCAACTTAAGCTCATGTACGTTTGGAAAAAATCTTCTTGTGTTGGATTTTGGCTGAACTCAAGAGGCGAGTTTTTTTGTGAGACTGGCTAAATTAGGGTTTCTAGTCTTTGAAGCACTTGCAGTTCAAATCCTTGACGAGATTCTCAAGGAACTTGACAAATCCAATCTTTACACTTGTTGATTGTTCATTCTTGGGTCTACAATTCTTAAACCCTAAATTCATTGTTCGGTGCTACGTATTGGTACTTTGCAGGAGGTTGAGAGCAAACCACGGCCCATTGTGTTTGTGACTTTCTCCGGGGGAGCGAAGGCGTGCTTGTCCAAGATATTTCAAGTGCAGATTTTTGGTTCTCCTACTTGAGAATTGCTCAAAGAATTGATACAGAAGCATTTTTTTGTTTTAAGAAATGTGTTATGTTCTTTACAATTAATAGTGTAGCAAGCAATCAGGAACTTGAGGGTCATTGCATGCACTTGGAACGCATCAACAACAGCGAATTCACAAAGATGAAAGCCCTTAAATGAAAATCGTTATCTCAGACAATGGTCAATTATAATGCCAAAGCTTCGTTTCAGTATTACCACCCATCGACAAAAACATCAAGCTTTCTGCACTCAAGACATTTGTGCACTTCAGCGCTACCTGTCAAAGATACCCCCATTTGCTAATTCTACAGTGGATCGTGCACCATATGTTTCAAGTCATGTTGCAAGTTAATTGACCTTGCGATAGGGGACTGGTTCAAAAACGAAGAAATGAAAGACATAAAAAATACCGTTTCCTGAAGTAGAAGAGCTTGCAAAGTGTTGTAGAAATGTGAAGTTATGTAGCAAGGTAGTGGACCCTGTTTGCAATAGGAAACTCGTTCAAAAAAGAAGGAATGCTAGCCATCAAAAATGCCATTTCCAGAAGTAGAGAGCCCGCAAACTGTTGTAGGAACTGTTGCAAGTTAATTAACTTTGTTAGCAGTTGAGGACACGTTCAAAAACAAAAGAATGAAACACATCAAAACCCACCATTTCCAGAAGTAAAGAACACCTGCAAACAGTTGTAGAAATGTGACCACATGTTGCAAGTCACATTGCAAGACAGTCACGTTGCCAGTCAAATTCACCAAGTACGCTAATCCTAACAAATCCTAACCCTCCCCAATTTCTTCTGTGGATCTACTACCGCCCCACCTACCTCTTTGTGGGGTAACAAGTGATGGACTACAAGAAACCCCCGTTTTCCCTCCACAACAGCCTGGTCCGCCTGGGCGTCACCACCATGTACATCGTCATCGTTGGTGTTACTATTGCGGTTTTATTGACAATGTTGTTAAAGGGGAGTAGATAACAAGAGTCACCCAACTAGCGAAGTAATCTCTTCACGGTTTGTTAGTCAATTAAATTATTCTAATATATTGTGTGTCCTGTGGGCATAGGCTAGGGATTTAGCAAGAGCTGACTCTTAATTCACTCCGACCTCAAAAGAGGCCAACGTTTTTATAATTTAGTGACGAGTATTCGACGCTGTCCACCGTTTTGTATTTGTCTGTTTCTAATTCTTTAATACAGTTATCATGTGCCTTATCATTTTTTTAGTTTTGCTTCCAAAATCGATCCTCTCTAGGCTACTTGCATTGGCTGGATGGGAGTAATTAATGGACTTTGAAATGCACCCTGACATGTAAAATTCCAATCAGATTTATACATAACATAGTAGATTCCTCGTATATACAGGAAATGTGCAACTACACAGTGTATCATCAGAGAGAGTGATTGTACATTTGACAATTAATGTGTACTGCATGACAATCTGTGGGGTGTTCTGTTTTATTATGTGCATTGTGAATTCTAGTGCTCGCAGTTGATACTGTAAATGTTTTGTAAATTGGTAACTTTTCCTGCAATTGATTATGATGATTTTCTGTGTGCATGTCCAAGGGCCACTATTTTCATATGAGACCTCGGTTGACACTTTGACCTTGGTCAACCATTTTTGATGATTTCTTGTGCATTAGAGAAGTATTATTTTTCAAATCCAAACAATGAAAACATTAAATCAGACAATTTGAATATGTGAAAAATGTTAAAAAAAACTTGATCGCACATGTTGTAAAATTATAGAGTTTGAAGACAAAAGAAAATGTTTTTTCTGCCTTGACTAGTAGGAATACTAAAGTTTCACTCCTCTTGGGGTGAGATTTTTTCACTTAATATAGTATTTTGGAGATGATTGCATTGTAATTTTAGTTTCATACATGCCAACTTTCATACATAAATGAGGTGCTTAGTACACTTGTCCAAATTGTTTTGGATAGCATAACTTTTGAAACAAGTACCTAATCAAATTTTTAATTTCTTTAGGATATTATAGGCAACAACGCACCTATACAATTATTTTCAATGTTTCAGAGATAAAAAAAATTTAATCTTTATTATTGATCCAACCTACTTCAATATATATTTTTGTAGGTGATTCTCGAGGGCCCACACGTCTTGTTTCTTTATAAAGAATATAGACCAAAAATTTGCATTGACATGGGCATTTTAAGTAATGATAGATTGCCATAATATAGGTCATTTTAGAAAATTAAGTCATGATAGGGACCTTTCTATCGCTACCTTGGAGATAAATAGCCCCTTAAAAAAACCCATTGTTGCATGAGGTGCAAAAATCCCCATAGAGTGCCACGCTAAAGAATGATCCACACAGAAGCTCAAAAAAAATGAACAAAAATCTATATTGTTTGGCAATGCAAATAATTGTAGTTCTACACTTATACTAAGCAATCCATTCTTCACAAATATTAGGTACCGTACCAAGTGATCAAGGTTGGCATTGGCATTTCCTACCAAACAGTGAATTAAAGTAAGAAAATGTGATTTGATAGATGCTTTAAAATAGGGAGATTTGATATTTAAAAGATCTCATATTTATAAGACATTTCTATGGCAAAAAATATTGAGGAATTTATAATTAAGGAATATTTTTTGCCAACCCTAACAACCAAATACAATGTTCATGGTCATGAATTTAGAACAATTTTACACGGGTCAAACCACACTCAAAGGTACTATTGGGATACTTTTGTAATACTAGGTATAGAGTTCTTTTTTGAACTTTTAAAGCTATAAATTACTTTGATGTTGTCATTTTAAAAAAAATTTATGGATGAAGAGTATTGCAATAAGCCTCTTTAATAAATTGGAGAAAATTTTTTATGGATAAAATCCTTAAAAAGAAGTAAATCACCAGTTTTAAGGCTATATTTAGTGTCTTTTTTTTACAAGATAGCACTTGAAAAGGATATTTTTATCCATATTTTTTACACTTCTCAAGTATACAAATATTAAAAAGGATTTTTAGTGATTAAATCTTGAACACAAAATAATAGTGTAATTTTTTAATTAATTAATTGATTATTGACAAATTATTGTTTTATTCTAAAGACAAAATTAAACATTCAATTCCAAAAATAGCTTATGTAGCGCCCTTGACGTGAATAATATATACATTTTTTGTTTTGACACAATCATCATATGGATTATGTTATATATTGAAAAAGACATTTACATATTTTTACTTTTGAATATTACAGGAAAAAAAAGAATATTCAAATTATAGCAAAAGAGTCCTTTTCTACTATATCATATGATTATATATACACGTGATTTTTTTGGATTCAACCACATTGTTATTCATTAGAAGTTAGACTCCTTTTTGCCATTGAAAAACTTGACAAGCTGACACTAAAACTTCAATTGGACCTCTAGTAAAGAATGTTTGATTTTATGATGAATAAAAAAATAGGAATCTTAACAAGACTTAAAATACTAGTCAATAATTAATAAATTAGCTTTGAAAAACAATAGCTTGAAAGAAGTTACAGTGCAGATTTTAGTGGGTCTGACCCCTTTTTTGGTACCTTTGAGTGTGATTTGACACACTCACTTGGCAAATTTATTCAACTTAGCTTTGGTATCTTCAACTATCTTGACCAAAAGTATAAATCTATACATGTGTCAATTTTGGAAGTTGAGCGAGTGTCAATGCATGCCACACTTCTAGTCAATTTTTGAAGCATTCTTAATCGCAAATGATTTTGCCTTGAATTTGAGTTGCCTTCCTCACTTTTCCACTCACCTAAACATATGTTTATTCATCAATTCCTTTTTATTAACCCCTAAATGTAAGTGACTATTTTTTCACCAAAAATGCTCCAACACTACCATTTCCAGTATAAGTATCAAATTTTAGAAAAAAAAACATTTTTGGTCACATGTAATTGTAGGATCTTGTAATACGCTGGTTTGAGAAGATGTGGAAAAAATTTCAGAAATTTCCATTGAGTAGATTCCAAGATATTAATGTTTGTATTGACAAAAATCTTTTTTTTGTCCTTGCAAAAAATCGGGCCAGTTGCACTTCACAAAGGCACACTTCTATGAAAAAATGTGCATGTTGGTGGTACTTCTTTAGATTCATTCTTTAAGGCAAGTTGGCTACAAGCTTGAAAAATTTCAGATCATTTGGAACTGTTCAACATAAAGGAAAAAAATAGTAAGTAGAAAGAAATAGAGAATGATTCAAAATACTAAATTGTCAAGAATTAATTCCAATGGTTGTAATTTTGTAATAAACAATCTATGCCCAATGTTTTTATTTTTTTCAAAAAATATTGAAAATTGAGTTAAGTAAAGGACTTCAAAGTTTATTTTAGAATAGAGATTCTATAACTACCCTCAAACTAAAACTCTTCATAACTTTTATTTCATTAATCAAAATGGAATGATTCAAAATTTTCCACGTATATATAAATATATAAGACCAATTTCAAATTTTTATTTCTTAAAGAAGTGATTTTTGAAGAAGTTTTTTGAGCTGCCCGGGCTTCCCAGTAAACACAGAAAATTGCATATCATACAATAACTTCTTCACCATGCTTCAAAAGTTATGAAATTTTTTGGACTTTAAAGCTACTCTTTAGGCAAATGTTGTGTGAAAATTTCAAAGAAAAAAAATAAAAATAATGTTTGTAGTCAGCTACCGAAAATCACTATGATGCCTAAAAACAATGGCAGTTGGGCATTTGGGGGTTAACCCTTATAGAGTTTTAGTTCCCATGAAAACCAAATATATCAATATAATCACCACATTAATTATCATAAAATCCCAAAAATGTATGAGAATAAGACTTTGCTTTCATATACATGGTATATTGAGGTATGAGCTAAGTATTTTAAATATAACAATGTAATAAAATCTAATGACATCAAAACACAAAACAAAGACAGATAAGCAAATATTTAAGGCAAGAAACAACCATTAAGATCTTTAATGCCTAAGTGCCAACTTGAAGATAGTAAGATCACTTTTGAAAATATATAAAAAAAAATAATTGAAACTCCTCTAGTATAGCTATATCATTGATTTATGTAGAGCATTCTTTCTTTTTTCTTTGGCATATAACATGATTTTTCTTTAAGACTTTTCAATGAATATTAATTGCATGAAGTTCACTTTCCACAACATTTGTCATCACTAATAGATGCTTGAGTACTTAAGAGTTAAGAATTACCCCCTTAAAGAGTCCTTAAGACAATTGCATTTAGTTGTTATTATTCACATATGAAGATATAAATGGATATACTTAACCCCTAAATGCCCGAGGCACCCAATTTGGGTGTCAACAATACTTTGAAGTTAAATAAAACCTAACCAAGTTGCTATTTTTAGTAGTTTCCATTTAAAAAAATTCCTTTTGAAGTCTAATTTTAGCATCAAAATCCGATTTTGAAAATGATTGATTGTGATTTTTCTATTCAAGATTTTGTGCAAGGGTATCCATTGTAATCTTGACTTTCTGAAGTGTTGAGGACTCTTGGAAATGAGCCTCAAATACACTAGATCTTGGAGAAAAAATCACATTAAAAATTCATTTAAAAAAATTGTAAAGTCGATTTTGAAAAGATGTGAATTGATTGGAATTATGCATGTTAGGCCCTTTAACCTCATATTTTTTTGGTGACCAACTATTGAGATTTGACTTGCAAAAAAAGGATTTAAAAAATTTCTTAGTTTTAACACCTTCATGATCAAACATTATAATCTTTCAATCCATAAGTGATATATATATATATATTTTTTTTTTCCTATATGATCTCTAACATGTCAAGTTTGAATTTGTACAGTTACAATTTAAAAAAAAACTTAATACAACTTATCAAAATGTTGGCTTTTTGTTCAATTTAAAACAAAATTCAAGAAGCTCAAAAAAGGCCTTGGGCATTTAGGGGTTAAGAGATTGATATAAAAATAATTATTCATTTCAGTGACCATAGTTGTTCTTTCAAATTTTTATTTGATTTCGTTACAGCATTATTAACACACAAAAGAATTTTTGTGTAATAAAAAATCAAATTTTGTTTGACTTTTGAAATCTACTAAAATGAGTTTTTATAAATCTTAAATATGCAAAGATTCCAAAAATCTAACAAAAATAAAGATTTTTTCCTCCAAAAATTTGGTCGCCAACCTCTAGACGGATGCTCCCGACCGAATGATCATTGTTCCAAGTGGTCGCTTGCATCTATTGCGCCTCACTTCTAATTGCCCACCGTCGCTGTTGTTTGACTGTTGGTCGCCAATGAGCAGTCGCCGTAGTTCCAAAAATCACTGCCTCAATCTCGGAAAAAAAATCCCAAAACCTCCTCAGAGCATCTCCACTGCATCACGTAATCAGGAACGTAAAAATCTTTTCCATTACACCTCCGTTCAGTTACACCTCTACTACAGAAATTGCAAAGAGGTGTTACAAAACAGTCTTCCTGATTGTGCAAGGACTGTTTAAATTGATCCTTTAGATGAAACTTTGCAAAATTTACGATTTAATTTCAAAAGTGATCTGCCCTCAACTTACAGAGATTGCACAGATCGGAAAGTCCGGTTAGTAACAACTCTGTGCAATTTACGATTTAATTTTAAAGTTCATCAGTCTGTTTAGTAACAACTCTGTGCAATTGACGATTGTGCAAGGACTGTTTAAATTGGAGTAAATTTCTCTAATTTCTTCTTGTAATCTTGACGATGAGAAGAAATTTGAGCAAGGACAATTGTCAATTTCTTTTTGTGTAATTTTCTTTGTGAAATTTGAGCAAGGATGACTGTAAATTTTGTGCAAATTTGAGCAAGTACTCTTCACAATGAGAAGAAATTTACACAGTCCTTGTGCAAATTTACTTGACGATGAGAAATAAGCACACAGTCTCCTAAATTTACAGTCCGTGCTCAAATTGAGTAAACTACAAGTGAGAGCTCTTAAGTTTCGACATCATACTTGAGTTCGTTGTATGTGCTCAAATTGAGTAAATCAACGCAAGGACTGTGAAAACTTAGGAGCTCTCAATTTACGCAAGAGTTCATGCAACAAAGAAATTTACACAGCCCTTGCTCAAATTTACACAAGACTTGAAATATACATGAAATGCAGAAATGGCGTTTAATACACAAGACTTGAAATATGGCGTTCATGGAGGCTTGTAGCGTTGACCCCCGAAACATGAGAGCCTTTTGTGTGCCTATGGTGTAGCCCAAAAGTGGCGCCTTCACGCAACGGTTACGTATTAGATGAGCCGCGCTAGCGGCGAATAGGTTATCGGACATAACCGGTTGTTCATTTTTCGATCTCAACCTTTGATCTTCATGATCCAAGAGTGTAGGAAGCAAGTAGAAAGGAAAGAAGGTTATGAGTTGCAACTTGAAATGGCAATGGTGACGGGTTGCCTATGGGACGGTGCCACATTAGCGTTGAAAAGTCAACAACCGGTTATGTTTCCAGCTGCGTTTGTGGTCTGCGGTGACAATGCTCTAAGGCCTAAAACTTGCAAAACTTGAAATTTTTAAATGCCATTTCTGCATTTTCTTAGTACAAACCAATATTAACATATAATATGAAGTATCCAAATGCTTTCTTCACTTTTCTAAGTTTAAAAATGAAATTACAAACTAGTAAATGGAAGAATTCTTGTCAAGTGAGAAACTAAAAATCTACACACAAGAAGTCAAGCGATTCTCACTCCACAAAGGGAGAATCCAAGAGTGCAAGTGTGAGAGAAGAAGTGAAGACTTTACAAAATGATAAGCCATCATGTCCAAGCAAAACTAAACATACCATTCTCTCTAAACACACTCTCAAAACTTGACTTGATAATAATGTCAAGTTGAGGAGTTTTCTCTACATAAATATTCAAATCTTAAGTTAGATAAAGTCTAAAATTTGGATGAAACTCATCCAAAATTAAAATGAAATTTTATAGGAATCCATTTAAAATTCTAAATTGATGTGGGGTGGCCCCGATGCGACTTCACATAACAACTAGGTTTCTTTTTTATGTATCAATTTTAGCTAAAACATGTGCTTTAGTAAAAACAGATTTTAATTTGCATTTATGAGTCCCATTGATCGAGTCAAACTTTCTCATTATAAGAACAATCATGGTAGATTCTATCTTAGAAAATACTTTTGTACATCTAAGGTAAGAGTTAAAAAGATCCAAGAAGCTTCTCATTTTTGTTTTATCTTTCGGTATAATCCATTTTTCAATGGACTTGATCTTTTGAGGATCAATCAAGATTCAATCTCATTATAGAAGATGCCCAAGATAATCAACTTGGAGTTTAAAGAACTTGCATTTGCTAAACTTAGCAAAAAAATTGTTAGCTCTCAAGATCTCAAACACTTGTGTAAGGTAGTTCTTGTGTTCTTCTATTATTCTGGAATAAATTAGGATGTCATCTATAAACATAAGAACAAATTTTCCAATTGTTAACAAAATAACCAATTCATCAACGTCATAAAGGTGCACTATAAGAAACCCCCGTTTTAGGTGATGAACCCTAATTTTTTATGACAGATTTTAGGTGGTGTCAATGTTGACATAAAAATTTAGGTTGTCAACATTGCCATTAGAAGAAAAATGAGCCCTCAGGAGGGCTGTGAGTTCCCAGACAGCAGGGAACACTGGCTGAATAAACACAAAAAAAAATCAATTTTTTTTTTGCCGGCGAACTGGAGGGCTTGATCTGCGCGGGACTGCGCGACACAGTTCAATATTATAATTTAAAAAAAATTTAAAAAAACATTATTAATAAAATAAATACAAAATTTCAAAATTCCCAAATTTGATGTGGCCGAAATTATCCTCATCAGCCTAAAATATTATTTTAATATTATTTTAATTATTATTTTAATTATTATTTTAATATTATTTTATTAAATTTTTTTAATATTTTTTAAACTGTGGCCACTATTCATCATTGATGATGAATAGTAGCCATTGTTCCCCAAAGGGGCTGTAGGTTCTATTGCGGGGAACTCACAGCCCCTTTGCAAAGGGAAGGAGCCCTCCCAAGGTTTTTTTTTTTTTCTAATGGACATCACCTAAAATCCATCATAAAAAATTAGGGATTGTCACCTAAAACTGGGGTTTCTTATAGTGGTGGCTAGTGCATTAGTTAGTCCAAAAGGCATTACCACATACTTATAATGACCCAACCTTGATCTATTGTAAGTTCAGTCTTTGGTATATCAAGTTCTTTAATTCTAATTTAGTGGTAATCAATTTTATATCAATTTTTGAATATTAATATCAATTGCAAAGGTCAAGAATCACAATCTTCTAGGACTGTGAGGTGTCACCTACACCTACAGAACTTTGAAAGTATTAGTGGATGTCATGATGCTAATATCATGATGTGGAACATAACATACGATATTGCAACCTCACTTATCATGATGATAGTTTAATTCCATTAGACAACAAGAATTTTGATAATATACTTCCTACTCATGCTAACCTAATAAATGAATGGGGCCTATGGAAACTAGAATGGCCTATATTCAAAAAACATTTTTTAGGACACAGAAGCATTGGTATTCCAATTTATCTATAATGGATACTTTCAAGTGCGGACTCTCCCCAAGTCCAACTTCAAGAATTTATAACTAAGTCAATAAGAGTTCAAACTATATGAATCAAAGTTAGATGTGATTTGTACTTTTTCAAGAAATAAAGCTTAAAAAATGTTGAAGTGTGCAAGTCTTCTAAAAATCCACATTAGTGCTTTGAATAAAACTTCATGGACTCCACACCATATTGTATGGTAATGCATATATGATAGCCAATTAATCATATAGTTTGATGGATAGATTATATCTACATATATGGTAACTTCCTATCACATTATTTACATGGCAAAGATACAAATTGGACATGAAAGAGGGGTGACCAGCTCCTCAAATTTAACATTTGGAAGACTATGCATCATAAGCCTACATGCATGTACTTTTTTTTTATGCTATGGGACATATTGGCTAGCCTCTTAAATTCAATCTCAAGAGATTTACACCTTGAGCATTGTCATTTTCTTCAATACAACCTACTTGCAATGGTAAAAATGAAATATCCACCATTTATAGTTCCACAAAATCCCCATTACATATTGAAATGTGACTTTTTTTGAAGTTCTATTCGAATGTGGTACATACAAATGAGTAAGTAGCCTCTACAACATTCTGAGGGACTCCATTGTACTAGTGCTCCTAGTGCTATGAGCCTTCTTGGGGAGGGTAAAGATTTGGAGCTTCACTCCAAATTTTTACCTCAAGAAAAACGCAAAAACAACTTATTTACCATGGATGATAAATTTTGAAAATTTTGAATTCATATTTGAATCCTAGACCCCAAATTAGGTAGTCTATGTCATGAAATACATAATTAACAGCCCAAAATACGGGGCAGATTTTTACACCCATAACAAGGGTAAAAAAACAAAATTCTCACCCTCCCTTGAAAGGCTCGTAGCACTACTTTCGATAAACCCCCTTTCAAGGGTTGGTGAGAAGCATTCCGAGTGACTTAGTTCTATTTGTATCCTGGAATGCATCCTTCTGCCACATGAGACACACGAGATAAAAAATATGAGTGTGTCGATTCAGTTCTAAAGTCCAAAACAACAATGCCTCCGTAATGTAAGTTAACAGGTTTACAATCGTTGAAAACCAACAGGAGCACCGAAGGAGTCATTCACTATCACTAGGGCTTTGTACCGAGCACCCATGCCCGGGGGTACATTATTGGGGTCGTCATTCGCGTCCAACCACGGTGCAGGTCCATCTCCCACCAACCTCCAATACCTGAGCTTCAGAGCTTCAGCTTGCTCCTCTGTGGCATTTTGGACTAGCGCTTCAAGGCGTAAATTAATTCCTAGAGCTCCTAGAAACTCCGACTGCGTTATGGGCCCATATGCTGCTGAACCTACTGTTGCAAAAAAAATAAAATAAAATTGTTAGCATAATATTCAGCAACTTGGAGTATTCAAGAGTTTTGAAAGACACTTGAGGTTGAAGTATCCGATTAAGACATTCAGTACCTAAATGAGACACGCTAAACTCTCGGAAGGGGAGTAACATACAACCTTAACAAAAGAACTTGTACTGGTACTAGGTCATCCGTCAATAAAACTTTAAATCCTCTTGCATACAGTTTGCAAATAACGCATTGGAATCATTCTTTGGTGCATTGAAATACTCTTTCATTGCTAACAAGAATACATATTATTTGAGAAACTATGATCATCGGGTTAAGTGTTACATCTTGTAGCTGAAGTTCCATCACAAACTTACAGGTTCAGCATAAGTCTAGGGAGATATTCACCTGCAGCTTCTCGTACAACATGTTTTAAGGCATCGAAATCGACGTAAGCACTCAGATCTGCATCGCCTGGACTATCGAGGACATGCGCAAACTCATGCTTCTGGATTGCCTGCCAAAATGTAAGCAAGAATTAGCTTTCTAGCCCCCATGCACTAGCGATCTCATTTGAGAAAAATGTGAAGTTTTAACAAACCCATGAAGCATGGAATAAGGAAACAACACCCAATCGTGGTTCTTACTCAAACCGTATCTTTTCTCGTCTAAACTATACATAGTCTAAAGATGAGAGCCTACGGTTGATAGTTATTGGGGTACACCTGTAATCAATTTTTTGAAAATTCATAGTTTCTTCATACAAGGTCTAAAAAATAAATGCCAAGAATCACTGGAATCACCTTTCAATCGCCAATAAGAATTAAGTTGATTCAATGCTTAGGAACCAGGCTCAAATGTTCATTTGCATGCTTTTAATGAACATGCTACAATGTTCATGCAAAAATTTAGATGATTGTTCGAAATAAAACCTGTAAGCTGTCTGATATGATCTTATCATCTCCATAATCTACAATCAGTGCGCCACCCCCATCCTCACCAACCCACTTTGCAATTTCAGCTGTCACTTTCATGGCCTGAGGGCAGACCTCGACATGTTCTAATTCAGCTTTCTCTTCAAGAGAAGCCCACCTCATTCGTCTTGTGAGGTACGATTTGCTCGCTGTAGTAGGTGCAGGCGAGAGGACAAACTGCAAACCCTGGCTGGAACCATACACAGATGTTTCAAATTAGCTACAGAACTTGTGATCATCACATGAAATTTGTGACTAAACTGAAAGGGACAACAATCACAGCAAAAAGCTCACATTTTAATAAGAGAATCATTCTTATTTGCATTACGGTCTAACAAGATTCTCATTCGCCATTCAATCTAACAACGATGAAGGTTACCATATTTTGCCACCAAATTTAGTAAAATCATGAGAAACTACAAAACTCGCCATCAACTTTCAAAATCTGAAGTAAAACCTATATACTGATTTCTATTACCGACTAATTGGACTCGTTTGTCAACGACTTTAGTCAGAAAAAGGTTTAGATATGAGGTTCAGTAAGCAATTGGAGTGACGGTACAGATCTTACGACGTACAAGTTCTATGAAAATTTTAGTGCGAAAATGTACCTGGTGTCCTCAGCAACATCAACTAGCTTTTCGCACCATCCTCGTGATGTTTTCTGTACGTTGCCCACCCGTTGCCATCCCATTAGGCGAGATCGTGTACAAAAGCGACAGGACTTTATCAAAATTCTCAGTGACTAAATATTTATATAGAAAGAACGGGAAGTTGTACCTGAAACTGGTGGATAGGTAGAGCATCATAGAATTCGTGAGCGATTACAATTGTAGGAACTGCAATTTCCAAACAAAATCGGATAATAAAATTAATACTGTACTCAATTATTGAAAACGAGAGGTGCAACTTCATAGCATTAAGACTACTGCTATATCATAAAGGCAGCCTCCTTCCCAAAACTAAGCTTCAATGGAGTTTGGACTACCTCCGCGAGGAACTTGTTCAAGATCAAAATGCCAACATACAAAAGCCCCTGATATTTGACTAATCTGCTCCTTTCCCAAATCAGAACCTTCGACATCCTCAGCAGACTTCAGTTCCTCTCCTCCCTTAGGAATGCACTTCAATGTTTCACGTTGGATTTTCCTCAAAGCAGGACTGCATTCAACGAAATGAACTGATAGCTTTTGAGAGAAATCTTTGAATTTTGCAGTTCCCTGCAAAGACGACACACCTAATTTTAAATCCAATCTAGTCTGCATCAATTCCTTCTCCCTCAATTGCCTATCACAGATACAACAATTTTAGGAGGCAAAAGTAGATAACATTCAATTCTCCTAAAGATCTCCAGTTAGAATCTTTTCTGATGCGGAACAATGAAAAGCCTTGGCATGCTTAAAAAAGCTTTCAAAAAGCAGAATTCAGGGTAATTACCCGAAGAAGATCAGCCATCAGGGTGCCTCGACCAGGCCCCAACTCAATCAAATTCACAGCTTCTGGTCTACCCATTTGATGCCACAAGCACATGCTCCACACGCCCACCATCTACATCATGGAATAATAACATGCTCAACAACAGCGGAAATCAAAGTACAAAAGCCATTCCTTATCACATCACATTAAATAGAAACGAACATGATGCACATATCATCAAGAATCCACAAAATCAACCATTAAGAGAACTTACCTCACCGAATAACTGGCTGATATCAGGTGAAGTGACAAAGTCTCCGTGAGTTCCAAAAACATCCACGGTTCATGTAGAAGCCTGCCTTTGGATTTGTCAACACCTCCTCCATGTATTGAGCTACCGTGATTGGACCTCCCCCAAACTGCTAGTTAGCAAGTCCAACTTTCAGTTAAAATGAAACATTAACCCTAAGTGTCCGCACAAAACTAGAGAGTCCACTTTGGAAGCTAAGCTAAAATTGAATTATAGTATTTTCCAAAACATATTTCTATGGTTCAAAATGTAGGTCTGGACATGAATTTCCTCTTTCTATTGGTACATTTTGTTACCTTCCTGGACGATTTAGTTTAACCTATGTAGATATAGTAGCGTCCACCTTAGGCACTTAAAGGCTAATAACCTTCCAGCAAATCCAATTTCCTTCCAATTCTTGAACACCCCCTAACTGAAAGATCAAAGTGACAAGAAAAAGTGACGATATTCTTCAAATGTTGATGCAAAGGTGGTGCGCAGCACAAGCAATAGGTCATGCAAATGACAAAATCAGTGAAGTGTGTTGGTGAAAAATAGAAAAAAAACTCACCCTGATGAGAGCCTTGATGTGCTTTGCCATGGCAGTTTCCGCCGGCCCTCTTCCCCCATGGCTGTGTTCTATCAATCCAACAACCACACCTTTTAGAGAATACGTGACATCTAAAACCCTAAACCCTGAACCCTCGCAAAACATTAACATTCAAACTGAAACTCCTACAGCACAAAACTCTAGCCCACACTCAAAAGACTTCGGAACACTGCGGAGCATGAATTCGAAGCAGAAACGTCTACTTTCAAAGAAAGTCACAATTGCAACCATTTAAGACAATTCCTGAAATTCAAAACCCTAATCCCTCACATGACATTCCAAATTGAACTCAACTTACTAAAGCACAAAACTCTGACAACATTCAAAAGATTTCGGAATACTCAACATCCCTAAAATGAATCCGACCAACTCCCAAATTAAAAAATCACAAATGCAACCTTTCCTCAGCACCAGAACCACTTCATAATCCATGAAAATGGCAATCAAGGGGAGAATACTTTCAAAAGAATATCACGACAGAGAGCCTGGCGCTGTCACCCTAAACCCTAAACCCTCGCAGAACATTACTGATGAACCAAAATTACTACAGCACAAAATCCCAGCCCCAATTTCAGAATGCTCAAATTCATGAAAATGGAGCAAAACGAATCAAATTCAATATGCAACCATTCCAACCACTTCATAATGCAATGAATGAAAATGAAATCAATGGCAAAAACCACAACTGTGACCAATCCTCGACACCAGAACCACTTCATAATGCACGAAAATGATAATCACGGAAGTATACTTGCAAAAGCATGTTCACAACCAGGGATAAAGAGCGCAATTGCCTAGCACTTTGACATTAAACTCTAAACCCTGGCAAAACTCACTGATGAAACAAAACCGCCACAGCACAAAACCCTAGCTCCAATTTCGGAATGCTCCAATTCATGAAAACGTACCAAAACAAATTAAATTCAAAATGAAACCCTTCCAACCACTTCATAATGCACGAACATGAGAATGATTCAAAACGAATCCAGTTCAAATTGCAACCATTCCAACCACTTCATAATGCACGAACATGAGAATGAAGCAAATCGAATCCAATTGAAAATGCAGCCATTCCTAATGCAAGAGAATGACAATGACACTCCGAGAGGAATTGAGGAAGTGGTTTGGGACCTGGCGCATTGAAGAGTCCAGACCGATCGACAACGAGTGAAGTCGCATCGGCATCGGCATCCGCAGCAGGAGCATCCGAGGATGAAAGCTCGTGAGATCCTGGCGATGAGGAGGATGTAGAGGAAGAGAGGAAGCGAAATGAAGAGGGCAGGGAGGAGGAAGAAGAAGAAAGAGTCTTGCCTCGCAGCGCCACAGCAGAGCGAAGCAGCAAGCGAGAAGCTAACGCCATAGCTGGCCGACTCTCTGCAACGAAGTTATAGCAACTGAAAATTCCTGAAAAAACAAAGTGATGGGACTTCTGCCTAAAACCCTCCCTGGAAACCATGCGTGGAAACCATGCCGGCCCGCAGATGGCCGTGCGACGCAGTCTGACCAGGACTAACTGCTGGTCATGTGTATTTGACAACTTCTAAGGTAGAGCCACCCATAACCGACCAAATAAGGAATTCCGACACAATCTGGAGTTGTGAAGGCAAAACAAATATTTTTCAGAGGTATAGAGGGCAACCCATTTCTGATCACTTAAGGGATTTTATGTATCTGCAGGGCCGCTGTCATGACTGGGAAAATTTATCTTAGTGTAGCAATAGATTGCGGAAGGTTTCTACAATTTTCCAAATTTTTTTTTACAAAACATAATTATTGTGAATCTTTTAGTGAAAGATTCTATTCCTCCCATATCGATGAAATAGGGCTTGCTATTTCCAACCATGGACTGAAAACAAAATCGACCAAGGGGTGGTTTCAATATTGAGAGTCTCGTAGCCAATCAAAATGCGCCACAATTGCCCCGGGAATCACGCCATAATTAATCTTTGTTCTTCTCCTGCTTCACGGAAAGGAAACAATCTACATAGCCAAAGTGGGGCGTTGGTCAAGAATGGGTTGCCTCCCATACATCGATAGAAATGACAAGGATTGCAAAAAAATTGGTAATTTTATTGCTTGAACTGAAATTACTATGAATTTTGGGAGGCAAAAAAGTGCTCCGAACCCATGGCCAACTAATATTTAGACTCTTCCAACTCCAAGCGTTTGAGAACTTTTTTCCTAATCATTATCCCCTACTTCCTTTCTCACAACTTGGGACATGTGTCATGTTTTTATTAGTTCCAACCTTGAAAAGGAAAACAAAAAACATTCTAAGCTTGATCAGAAATACTTGCACCTGTAGGTCGGGAATGGGTCAATGGTCAAGAATGGGTGGCTCTACCTTATCATACTCATTACCCTCAAATGAACTAGGGGACGTTAAATCCGTCCCACAAAGTGAAACCAACAAGGTGGTATTTAACCCGAGGGAAAACGCAAGAATTTTTTATTTGTCACAAATTAATTTTTTTCAAATTCTGAATTCATATTTGTAGTCAGAGACCCCAAACTAGCTAGGAAAGGCCTACAACATACCTTGGACACGGATCAAAATCGGGGGCTTTTTTTAACTTTTACCTCCAAAATCCAAAATTTATCCTGATGGTCCTACTACTTGTGGGATGGATTTAACATCCTACACATGAACTACCGTAGTGTGCTCTATGCCATTGCCACAGTCAAAACAAAAGTAAAAGTAATTTTTTAATTTAGTAAAAAACTTCAAAATTCAATAACTTTCACACCGTATGTCTAAACGCTACAAAAGGAAGCTCGTGCATCCCTCCTCACCGAGGGCTTTTTGACGATACCAAGCACACCAATAGGAGACACACGGTCTGGGAGATCTCAACATAACAAAACAAACAAAACAAAACATAATAAAACAATCTATCTTAAGGTATGGATATGAGCCATAAGAAATGATATTTTTTGAATTTGAAAACAACTAAAGAAATGGAGATGATTTAAGTCTAGTTTCTATTTCAGTTTCAATTTATAAAAAATTCTCAAAATTCAATTTTTCATTGCAATTTGTGCATTGAGCCTATGTTAACCACAAAGTATTGATTTTCTACTTTTAGAATGACACAATAAATTGACTTTGCACCAACTAAAAATGTTCTATGCTATAGTATACATGAGTATACACATGGAGAAAATTTAGTTTTTTTTAATAATATTTGAATATGAGTTTGATATGAACTTTTTTCATTCATTTTTAAAAAATCTGAAAAAAAATCTGAAATTTTTATGACTTGAGGAGTTAAGAAAAAAATGTAATTACATCTCTAAAAAATAATTATGAAAAACTTCATTCATACATAGACTACTCACAAAATAGGAGTGTACAGAGAGGACTTTGGAGTTTCAGAAATTGGTCATTGGCCCGTTCTAACTCTTCACAAAATAGGAGTGTACAGGAGTTTCAAATTTTGGTCATTGGCTCGTTCTAACTCTTCACAGGTAGGATTTTTTTCATTTTTAATGAAGTACCAAAGTGGCGATATTAAATGTTATAGTGGTGCTCCAAATTTCAACATTCATCCACATATTGGATAGAAAATATCACATTAGCACATATCACATATCCATAATTCAATTTTCATCCACAATCTGACAATTTTATCCAAGATTTTTTGTTAATTTGAGGTTTCTTGGCGATTTTCTACCTTTTTAGTACTATTTTGCTTTGTAGGCTTGGTGCAAGGCCCATTGTTTTGCTGCAAATTGACTACGAATCGCAGGAAAAAAAATGCTCACAAGGTTACAACAATAGGATTAGATCACTAAATTTTTGCATACCTGGCTTAACCCCTCAATGCCCTTGCCTTTTTCAGCTTGAGACTAGTTTCATTGACACACAATGGATTGGCAAAGTGTTTAGCATGATGTAGGAAGAATCTTGCCAATTCACCGTTGAAACGTAAAGAAAAAAATGTGATGAATCTAAAGATCCATTTTTTGCAAAAATTGACCGCACGGATTATGAGCATATAGCCTTTGATCTTCGCCAAGTACAATGAAACTCTTGCCTTTTTCAAGGTACCGCACACTTCTCAGATATAAATATGCCACATTTAACTACTTTTGGACTATTTAGTGAATTCTGGACAAAACATCGTGGGATCCCACGATGTTTGGATAGATCTCTCGATATTTGGATAGATCTCTGGATGTTTTGGATAGATCTCTTGATGTTTTGTACTATCTCTCGATGATCAATTTTTTTTCTGTTGAAGACCGTTATTAATTATGGACTTTCAAAAGTCCAAAAGTAGTTATATGTGGCATAAATGACAATGCTGCAAGATTCAAATGGGCCTCAAATTTGAATGCTAGTAGGATGGTAAAGTTATAAGGAGGTCCTGAAATTTTGGGCATGATTGGGGCTACTGCGCAACCATGACGCAAGCGAAATTGTGGTGAGGTTGAGGAAATTGGGCTTTACAACTGGTGGAGGAGACTTGCATGGAAGGTGCGGTATATGTTGCCTCATTGGCCATGCATTGTCTTGCTGAGCACCCTTTGCTAGAGCTTGAAGTTCTTTGTATAGCTTGGAGCTCGAGGTGTCATCTTTGTTTGCAATGGATCCTAGGTCACTCAAGCTCAACGGCTAGTGACCAGGTACAGTTGGTCACTTTTTCCCAATTGCTTGTCCTTGTTTCTATCCTGCGGCAAATTGTGGCCACCGTTCAAAATTCCTAACAACGAGTGGTCGATCTGATGTACGCCTAGCTGCTACGCCGCGATATCATTTTGAACTGCAGTTTGTTTTCTCCAACCTCCAAAGATCTAGTTCTTGTTGTCCAATTTTCCGAGTGGGGAGGGTGCTGTCCTGGGGAGATCACTCCTTGTAATTTAAGGTATACACCTGAGTTAAGAGGGTATTTGATGTGGGGCTATTTACCTTAGTTATTGTATTTAAGATGACCATATTTTTACATAAAAAGCTACGAGGGGCATATTTCTAATACCCTATAGTTTTTATAAATTCATTCATGAAGTATTTAAGTGGGGCTATCTTACATATAAAATTTAAATGTCCAATAGACCAAATGGTTGTTTTTAACCTCTAAAGACCAATTGTCCATTGAATGAACAATTAAAAATTCAAGCAGGATCCTATGAAGTCAATTTTGGTCAGTTGTTCATAAAACTTTGATACAAGGTGTGAACATGTACAACTTTAGTAAGAGTATACTTTTTTTCTAATTGAGTATTCAAAACAAAAGTAGTGTTGTCATGAATTTTTTTGGCACCCTAAGCAATTTGGACATCTTTTAGGCACCTTTTGCAAAAATGCTCATCAACTTTTGAAATTTGGCATGTACATAATTAATAAAATATGGAATAAAATTATCAAAAAAAATTTAGTTTTCAAACTTTATTAGCTATGTTGGGGTGGCTTCAAGAATGAACATTTTCTTCTACTTCAAGCCCTATTATCTTGCAAATTATGAAGTCAAAGTTCTTGAAAAAAATTCCACATATTGTATTCCAAATGTTTGTCTCTAATTTCTTAATATTTGGATTTCAAATAAAAAATTTCTTCATTGCACAAGAAATCATCAAAAAATGACTAGTGTAAATTGCAAATACATTTAATTTCCTTACATTGCAAGTTGATTTAGAGTAAGTTAGACTCCATATTTGCTTCTAAATTTTTTTATGGGTAAATTTAAGTATCTAAAATTATATACTCTAGGAGCAGTTGAAATCTACTAGCCATATTTTGCAGGAATTTTTAAAAATAAAATTTACTTCAAACATTAAAATTTTTCAATCCTCAAGGTCAAATGGGCTATAATTTTTTCCACACATTGCTTTATTTAATTGATACACTTTTATATAATTGAAATTCAAAAAAAAAATTAATTTTTAATTTTGTACAATGCATTAGAAATGGGCAGTTTTGAACTTTTTCTCTTCCAAAACACCCTCCAGCCTTTAAGGGTTAATAATAAATTTACCATTTGAAATGCTTCAAAATCCCTATTGAAACTTTCCCATTAAGTGTGAGTGTTTAACTTAATATTTATGGCTTCAAAGAATGAAGTCAAACAAACAATTTCTGCCACTTGTGGTTTATGCCTTACATTTATACTTAATTTTTTTGATACATACACTACTAGTACTATGGCACAATTTCACTCAACCACCCTTCATTGTAGATTTTCTTGACTATGTCCATTTTATCATCCATATGAAATTATTTGTCTACATCTATACTCATCATACTATAAAAAACTTTTACAACATCTATCTACCAAGGCTAACTTATTAACCCATTAACGTCCATGGTTGATTTCGGGGGTGGGCAAAGCCTTCTGGGGTCGTATGGGCCAAAATTCTACCGCGGAAGCAAAACGATGTCTGGTGAAGATCGAACTGTATTAATGGGTGCGGAATGGGTGCCATACTGCGTGCAACTGAATTTGAGGGAAAATGCGGACAGATCTAGTTTATTATAAAGCATTTCTATTTGCATATGTCTGGACAAGCCTATAAGACAGATTAGTGTACAAAGGCTCACGTATTTCTTTCTGCAAAGCGCCACATGGATTCTTATGGGACCACGTTGTCCATCTTTCAGGGTGATCATAGCATGCACAAACGTCCCATACTTCAGGGAGCGCCAGCCTGAAGTTCCCTGCACCTACCTTATCCATGTTGACAAGCCAACGCAGACCCGCCAACGGAAACAAGAGCGTTCCCAATCCAAGGTTCTCAGGTTCGCAAAGACCGTCCTGGCAAAGTAAATGCCCATGTGGCGCGTACAATGGGTACTTCTTTTGCTCATTTATAGCCATCTTTTTGCTTTGAATGCGTATTTTCAGCCATGGCACCATCACTAATTTCGACCTTGATGCCACATGGAAGTTTAGATTGACTTACTTTTTGTTCCTGCGGATTGAGGTGGCAATTCCCTACATCCATCCTTTTAGGCCCGTCTCCCAATTCACCTTCAATTTGACCTCAGAAGGATAAATCTCCTAATTTCGACCCAAAACTGGTCGACTAGACCTTAAAGGGTTAATAAAAACTCCTACTACAAGATGTTTTTATATACCCTAATTTACATATAATAGAGTATGTAGCATTTTATAGACTGTATGGTAGCCCTACATATTGTATAAAATTTCTCTGCATTAAATTAAATGGACCCTATCTTTTAACTCACGTAGTTTTCTAAACAACCGATAGTGATCTCCCCGGGGGCGCTGATTGAGCCCCCTGGGCGTTCAAGTTTTATTTGTCATAACTTGAAGCAAATTCTTCATCTGCTATTAAAATTAAACTCCATGACCATATCATCAGGTTGCGTATATTATTATGTATATTATTATGCAAATGCATATTCTTATACAATCTTATCAAAACCAAGAAATTAAGCCACAGATTCAATATAATAATAGAAAACTACAAAGGAATCACAATATACAAATTTGGCACGACTTTTTACTCAGCAATTGCAATGGAACCATAACATAGTCTACTCTTAGGGCATCCCCACAGCTAATACGCATAACAGGCCCCGGGGTAACAGGGGTGCCAAACAAGGACTCATTGATGTTTGGCATGCTGCCATTTCAATTGAAGAGTCACGGCCCATGGGAAGACTCACCAAGTGGTCAAAAGGTGCACCATACTTCTTATTTTATTATTTTTAAAAAAATCTCTTCAACTTTTGAAGAGAAGCTTTCAAAAGGTGGGATTCAAAAGATTATTAAATAGCTTAGCAAGCTGCGTTCAAGACTCTCCATTTGCCTAAGCCCTCTTCATCTTCTTAAGCAGCTAGGCATATCTTTGCACTTGGCGTACGTGCCGTGGGGCAATTTCTAAGCCATGGCCCGTCCAATGCTCGTGTTGCGTGCCTTTGGTGCCTTGCTGTAGGGATGCTCTTAAGCATCTGCATTAGAAAAAAAATTTAGTCCACAAAGAGGCCGTGAGTTTCGCCCCCCCATTCTAATGTTTTAGCTTAATTGCAATTTGTCAAGTCATCAATGGTCAACACTAAAACCTACTATTAATTCCAACTAGACTTTTCATTAGCAAACCACCTATGTGCATCAATTGCGAGGCACCAGTATACATTCCTTTGAAAACAAAGAAGAACTAAAGTGAAGGTTCCCTAAGTTTGACCACATAGTTAGAGACTTGTCAAGTTTCATCATAGAACAAAATTCTCAATTCTAAAAGGAGCCCTCCAACTCTTTGGAATTAGCCATAACAGATAATAATAAAAAATTGAAGTTCACAAAATCCAAGACTCATCATTATTCTTAACCTAGGGATTTCTAATGTTAAAATTGAATATTCTCAAAAATAATAAGTTCTCTACTTCTTTTGGCAAGGCCACCAAGCTTGGACACCCATTCAAATAGAGTCCCGTCAAGAAAGACAAGTTCCCCACTTCCTTTGGCAAAGTCACGAAGCTTGAACACTTCTCCAAATTGAGTAGTCAGGAAAGACATGTACCCCACTTCCTTTGGCAAGGCCGCCAAGCTTGATCACTCACTCAAATCAAGTCGCGTCAAGGCAGACAAGTTTCCCACTTCCTTTGGCAAGGCCGCCAAGCTTGAACACCCATACAAATTGAGTTTGGTCAAGGAAGACAAGTTCCCCACTTTCTTTGGCAAGGCCGCCAAGCTTGAACACCCATACAAATAGAGTTCCGTCAAGGAAGACAAGTTCCCTACTTCCTTTGGCAAGGCCGCCAAGTTTGAACACCTTGTCAGATAGAGATTGGTCAAGGAAGACAAGTTTCCCACTTCCTTTGGCAAGGCCGCCAAGCTTGAATACCCAGTCAAATAGAATCCCGTCAAGGAAGACAAGTTCCCCACTTCCTTTGGCAAGGCCGCCAAGTTTGAACACCCAGTCAAATAGAGATCCGTCAAGGAAGACAAGTTCCCCACTTCCTTTGGCAAGGCCGCCAAGCTTGAACACCCAGTCAAATAGAGTCCCGTCAAGGAAGACAAGTTCCCCACTTCCTTTGGCAAAGCCGCCAAGCTTGAACACCCAGTCAAATTGAGTTTAGTCAAGGCAAACAAGTTTCCCACTTCCTTTGGCAAGGCTGCCAAGCTTGAACACCCAGTCAAATAGAGTCCCGTCAAGGAAGACAAGTTCCCCACTTCCTTTGGCAAGGCCGCCAAGCTTGAACACTCACTCAAATACAGTTCGGTCAAGGAAGACAAGTTCCCCACTTCCTTTAGCAAGGCCGCCAAGCTTGAACACCCAGTCAAATAGAGATCCGTCAAGGAAGACAAGTTCCCCACTTCCTTTGGCAAGGCCGCCAAGCTTGAACACCCATACAAATAAAGTTTGGTCAAGGAAGACAAGTTTCCCACTTCCTTTGGCAAGGTCGCCAAGCTTGAACACTTTCTCAAATAGAGTTTGGTCAAGGAAGACAAGTTCCCCACTTCCTTTGGCAAGGTCGCCAAGCTTGAACACTTTCCCAAATAGAGTTCCGTCAAGGAAGACAAGTCCCCCACTTCCTTTGGCAAGGCCGCCAAGCTTGAACACCTAGTCAAATACAGATCCGTCAAGGAAGACAAGTTCCCCACTTCCTTTGGCAAGGCCGCCAAGCTTAAACACCCATTCAAATCAAGTTCGGTCAAGGAAGACAAGTTCTCCACTTCCTTTGGCAAGGCCGCCAAGCTTGAATACCCAATCAAATAGAGTCCCGTCAAGGCAGACAAGTTCCCCACTTCCTTTGGCAAGGCCGCCAAGCTTGAACACCCAGTCAAATTGAGTTTGGTCAAGGCAGACAAGTTTCCCACTTCCTTTGGCAAGGCCGCCAAGCTTGAACACCCATTCAAATCAAGTTCGGTCAAGGAAGACAAGTTCCCCACTTCCTTTGGCAAGGCCGCCAAGCTTGAACACAAATACAAATCGAGCTTGGTCAAGGAAGACAAGTTCCCCACTTCCTTTGGCAAGGCCGCCAAGCTTGAACACTCACTCAAATAGAGTTCCGTTAAGGAAGACAAGTTTCCCACTTCCTTTGGCAAGGTCGCCAAGCTTGAACACTTTCTCAAATAGAGTTCCGTCAAGGAAGACAAGTCCCCCACTTCCTTTGGCAAGGCCGCCAAGCTTGAACACTCACTCAAATAGAGTTCCGTCAAGGCAGACAAGTTTCCCACTTCCTTTGGTAAGGCCGCCAAGCTTGAACACCCATTCAAATCAAGTTTGGTCAAGGAAGACAAGTTCCCCACTTCCTTTGGCAAGGCCGCCAAGCTTGAACACTCACTCAAATAGAGTTCCGTCAAGGAAGACAAGTCCCCCACTTCCTTTGGCAAGGCCGCCAAGCTTGAACACCCAGTCAAATCAAGTTCGGTCAAGGAAGACAAGTTCCCCACTTCCTTTGGCAAGGCCGCCAAGCTTGAACACTCACTCAAATCGAGCTCCGTCAAGGAAGACAAGTTCCCCACTTCCTTTGGCAAGGCCGCCAAGCTTGAACACCCATACAAATCGAGTTCCGTCAAGGAAGACAAGTTCCCCACTTCCTTTGGCAAGGCCGCCAAGCTTGAACACCCATTCAAATCAAGTTCGGTCAAGGAAGACAAATTCCCCACTTCCTTTGGCAAGGCCGCCAAGCTTGAACACCCATTCAAATCAAGTTTGGTCAAGAAAGATAAGTTCCCCACTTCCTTTGGCAAGGCCGCCAAGTTTGAACACCTTGTCAAATAGAGTTTGGTCAAGGAAGACAAGTTCCCCACTTTCTTTGGCAAGGCCGCCAAGCTTGAACACCTTGTCAAATAGAGATCCGTCAAGGAAGACAAGTTCCCCACTTCCTTTGGCAAGGCCGCCAAGCTTGAACACCTGTACAAATTGAGTTTGGTCAAGGAAGACAAGTTTCCCACTTCCTTTGGCAAGGTCGCCAAGCTTGAACACTTTCTCAAATAGAGTTTGGTCAAGGAAGACAAGTTCCCCACTTCCTTTGGCAAGGTTGCCAAGCTTGAACACTCACTCAAATAGAGTTTGGTCAAGGAAGACAAGTTCCCCACTTTCTTTGGCAAGGCCGCCAAGCTTGAACACCTTGTCAAATAGAGATCCGTCAAGGAAGACAAGTTCCCCACTTCCTTTGGCAAGGCCGCCAAGCTTGAACACCCAGTCAAATAGAGATCCGCCAAGGAAGACAAGTTCCCCACTTCCTTTGGCAAGGCCGCCAAGCTTGAACACCTGTACAAATTGAGTTTGGTCAAGGAAGACAAGTTTCCCACTTCCTTTGGCAAGGTCGCCAAGCTTGAACACTTTCTCAAATAGAGTTTGGTCAAGGAAGACAAGTTCCCCACTTCCTTTGGCAAGGTTGCCAAGCTTGAACACTCACTCAAATAGAGTTTGGTCAAGGAAGACAAGTTCCCCACTTCCTTTGGCAAGGCCGCCAAGCTTGAACACCCATTCAAATCAAGTTTGGTCAAGGAAGACAAGTTCCCCACTTCCTTTGGCAAGGCCGCCAAGCTTGAACACCCATTCAAATCAAGTTCGGTCAAGGAAGACAAGTTCTCCACTTCCTTTGGCAAGGCCGCCAAGCTTGAACACCCAATCAAATAGAGTCCCGTCAAGGCAGACAAGTTCCCCACTTCCTTTGGCAAGGCCGCCAAGCTTGAACACCCAGTCAAATTGAGTTTGGTCAAGGCAGACAAGTTTCCCACTTCCTTTGGCAAGGCCGCCAAGCTTGAACACCCATTCAAATCAAGTTTGGTCAAGGAAGACAAGTTCCCCACTTCCTTTGGCAAGGCCGCCAAGCTTGAACACCCATACAAATCGATCTTGGTCAAGGAAGACAAGTTCCCCACTTCCTTTGGCAAGGCCGCCAAGCTTGAACACCCACTCAAATCGAGTTCCGTCAAAGAAGACAAGTTCCCCACTTCCGTTGGCAAGGCGGCCAAGTTTGAACACCTTGTCAAATAGAGTCCCGTCAAAGAAGACAATTTCCCCACTTCCTTTGGCAAGGCCACCAAGCTTGAACACCCATTCAAATCAAGTTTGGTCAAGGAAGACAATTTCCCCACTTCCTTTGGCAAGGCCGCCAAGCTTGATCACTCACTCAAATCAAGTCGCGTCAAGGCAGACAAGTTTCCCACTTCCTTTGGCAAGGCCGCCAAGCTTGAACACCCATACAAATTGAGTTTGGTCAAGGAAGACAAGTTCCCCACTTTCTCTGGCAAGGCCGCCAAGCTTGAACACCCATACAAATAGAGTTCCGTCAAGGAAGACAAGTTCCCTACTTCCTTTGGCAAGGCCGCCAAGTTTGAACACCTTGTCAGATAGAGTTTGGTCAAGGAAGACAAGTTTCCCACTTCCTTTGGCAAGGCCGCCAAGCTTGAATACCCAGTCAAATAGAATCCCGTCAAGGAAGACAAGTTCCCCACTTCCTTTGGCAAGGCCGCCAAGTTTGAACACCCAGTCAAATAGAGATCCGTCAAGGAAGACAAGTTCCCCACTTCCTTTGGCAAGGCCGCCAAGCTTGAACACCCAGTCAAATAGAGTCCCGTCAAGGAAGACAAGTTCCCCACTTCCTTTGGCAAAGCCGCCAAGCTTGAACACCCAGTCAAATTGAGTTTAGTCAAGGCAAACAAGTTTCCCACTTCCTTTGGCAAGGCTGCCAAGCTTGAACACCCAGTCAAATAGAGTCCCGTCAAGGAAGACAAGTTCCCCACTTCCTTTGGCAAGGCCGCCAAGCTTGAACACTCACTCAAATACAGTTCGGTCAAGGAAGACAAGTTCCCCACTTCCTTTAGCAAGGCCGCCAAGCTTGAACACCCAGTCAAATAGAGATCCGTCAAGGAAGACAAGTTCCCCACTTCCTTTGGCAAGGCCGCCAAGCTTGAACACCCATACAAATAAAGTTTGGTCAAGGAAGACAAGTTTCCCACTTCCTTTGGCAAGGTCGCCAAGCTTGAACACTTTCTCAAATAGAGTTTGGTCAAGGAAGACAAGTTCCCCACTTCCTTTGGCAAGGTCGCCAAGCTTGAACACTTTCTCAAATAGAGTTCCGTCAAGGAAGACAAGTCCCCCACTTCCTTTGGCAAGGCCGCCAAGCTTGAACACCCAGTCAAATACAGATCCGTCAAGGAAGACAAGTTCCCCACTTCCTTTGGCAAGGCCGCCAAGCTTAAACACCCATTCAAATCAAGTTCGGTCAAGGAAGACAAGTTCTCCACTTCCTTTGGCAAGGCCGCCAAGCTTGAACACCCAATCAAATAGAGTCCCGTCAAGGCAGACAAGTTCCCCACTTCCTTTGGCAAGGCCGCCAAGCTTGAACACCCAGTCAAATTGAGTTTGGTCAAGGCAGACAAGTTTCCCACTTCCTTTGGCAAGGCCGCCAAGCTTGAACACCCATTCAAATCAAGTTCGGTCAAGGAAGACAAGTTCCCCACTTCCTTTGGCAAGGCCGCCAAGCTTGAACACAAATACAAATCGAGCTTGGTCAAGGAAGACAAGTTCCCCACTTCCTTTGGCAAGGCCGCCAAGCTTGAACACTCACTCAAATAGAGTTCCGTTAAGGAAGACAAGTTTCCCACTTCCTTTGGCAAGGTCGCCAAGCTTGAACACTTTCTCAAATAGAGTTCCGTCAAGGAAGACAAGTCCCCCACTTCCTTTGGCAAGGCCGCCAAGCTTGAACACTCACTCAAATAGAGTTCCGTCAAGGCAGACAAGTTTCCCACTTCCTTTGGTAAGGCCGCCAAGCTTGAACACCCATTCAAATCAAGTTTGGTCAAGGAAGACAAGTTCCCCACTTCCTTTGGCAAGGCCGCCAAGCTTGAACACTCACTCAAATAGAGTTCCGTCAAGGAAGACAAGTCCCCCACTTCCTTTGGCAAGGCCGCCAAGCTTGAACACCCAGTCAAATCAAGTTCGGTCAAGGAAGACAAGTTCCCCACTTCCTTTGGCAAGGCCGCCAAGCTTGAACACTCACTCAAATCGAGCTCCGTCAAGGAAGACAAGTTCCCCACTTCCTTTGGCAAGGCCGCCAAGCTTGAACACCCATACAAATCGAGTTCCGTCAAGGAAGACAAGTTCCCCACTTCCTTTGGCAAGGCCGCCAAGCTTGAACACCCATTCAAATCAAGTTCGGTCAAGGAAGACAAATTCCCCACTTCCTTTGGCAAGGCCGCCAAGCTTGAACACCCATTCAAATCAAGTTTGGTCAAGAAAGATAAGTTCCCCACTTCCTTTGGCAAGGCCGCCAAGTTTGAACACCTTGTCAAATAGAGTTTGGTCAAGGAAGACAAGTTCCCCACTTTCTTTGGCAAGGCCGCCAAGCTTGAACACCTTGTCAAATAGAGATCCGTCAAGGAAGACAAGTTCCCCACTTCCTTTGGCAAGGCCGCCAAGCTTGAACACCTGTACAAATTGAGTTTGGTCAAGGAAGACAAGTTTCCCACTTCCTTTGGCAAGGTCGCCAAGCTTGAACACTTTCTCAAATAGAGTTTGGTCAAGGAAGACAAGTTCCCCACTTCCTTTGGCAAGGTTGCCAAGCTTGAACACTCACTCAAATAGAGTTTGGTCAAGGAAGACAAGTTCCCCACTTTCTTTGGCAAGGCCGCCAAGCTTGAACACCTTGTCAAATAGAGATCCGTCAAGGAAGACAAGTTCCCCACTTCCTTTGGCAAGGCCGCCAAGCTTGAACACCCAGTCAAATAGAGATCCGCCAAGGAAGACAAGTTCCCCACTTCCTTTGGCAAGGCCGCCAAGCTTGAACACCTGTACAAATTGAGTTTGGTCAAGGAAGACAAGTTTCCCACTTCCTTTGGCAAGGTCGCCAAGCTTGAACACTTTCTCAAATAGAGTTTGGTCAAGGAAGACAAGTTCCCCACTTCCTTTGGCAAGGTTGCCAAGCTTGAACACTCACTCAAATAGAGTTTGGTCAAGGAAGACAAGTTCCCCACTTCCTTTGGCAAGGCCGCCAAGCTTGAACACCCATTCAAATCAAGTTTGGTCAAGGAAGACAAGTTCCCCACTTCCTTTGGCAAGGCCGCCAAGCTTGAACACCCATTCAAATCAAGTTCGGTCAAGGAAGACAAGTTCTCCACTTCCTTTGGCAAGGCCGCCAAGCTTGAACACCCAATCAAATAGAGTCCCGTCAAGGCAGACAAGTTCCCCACTTCCTTTGGCAAGGCCGCCAAGCTTGAACACCCAGTCAAATTGAGTTTGGTCAAGGCAGACAAGTTTCCCACTTCCTTTGGCAAGGCCGCCAAGCTTGAACACCCATTCAAATCAAGTTTGGTCAAGGAAGACAAGTTCCCCACTTCCTTTGGCAAGGCCGCCAAGCTTGAACACCCATACAAATCGATCTTGGTCAAGGAAGACAAGTTCCCCACTTCCTTTGGCAAGGCCGCCAAGCTTGAACACCCACTCAAATCGAGTTCCGTCAAAGAAGACAAGTTCCCCACTTCCGTTGGCAAGGCGGCCAAGTTTGAACACCTTGTCAAATAGAGTCCCGTCAAAGAAGACAATTTCCCCACTTCCTTTGGCAAGGCCACCAAGCTTGAACACCCATTCAAATCAAGTTTGGTCAAGGAAGACAATTTCCCCACTTCCTTTGGCAAGGCCACCAAGCTTGAACATCCATTCAAATAGAGTCCCGTCAAGGAAGACAAGTTCCCCACTTGCTTTGGCAAGGCCGCCAAGCTTGAACATCCATTCAAGTTGAGTCCCGTCAAGGAAGACAGGTCCCCCACTTCTTTTGGCAATGACACCAAGCTAGAGCAATGACTAAGATTTAGTTGTAATAGGATGTTGGTTGATGCAAATTTATTTGGTAATTGCTTAAGGAATGGAAGACCTACTAGCTCTAGAATCTTCAATGATGTACAAGTACCACAAAGATCTGATATCCTTTGTAGAATAACTGAAGTATAAGGTGAAAGTGCATGTGGCAATCCAATCCAATTGTCTAAGTTTCCTATGATAAATGCCTCCAGTTTAGGACATTGTAAAGCGACTTGTAGTAGGAAGCCAAAGTTGTCAACACGCGCTTGGGGTTTGCCCAAAGCACTTACCAAAATCAATATACGAAGTTTTCCAAAATCAAAACTTTGGTGCTCTTTAACCAAAGGGAAATGATGGTGTATAATTTCTTGCCAAGAAATGCCTTCAAGGACCTCAACATCCTGCATTTAAAAAGTTCAGATTAGAATGTATTATGTCTTTGTACAATAGGTGCAAATGGTAAATGATTTTCCTTACAAATTTCAAAATCCATGTTTTATACAACAATATGAGTTTGAATGTTTGGTAACTACATTCGATGTGTATAGCAAAGAATCTTATTCTTCCACACTTGCACCATTGAAATATTACCTTCCTTGTAAATCCACCCTCTGGTATCATGGCCGATGTCCAAACTCTTGTACCTTTAGCAATCATTCGTCCCATATCACGAAATTGGTCATGCATTTCTAAAATGTCACCATCTTCACTCAGCTTCAATAATGACATGTCAATCAATCTTTCCAATTCAACCACTGGAAGGGTACCATCTTTGGACCGCATAGACAAGATTGTCTCTTTTGATATGCCAGATGGATATACATCTCGGCAGAAAAAACAAGCCACGTCCAAAAACATCCTCTTTTCAACATCACCAATCAATCCGTCATAGCTAATTTTCAAAGTATTCCAAATTTCTTCATCACCATCCAAATTCTTCCCTCTTGCCATCCTACGTAATGCTTGTTCCCAACTTCGCAACCTCTTTTTACGATGAAGAAATGCACCCAACACTTTCAAGCTCAAAGGCAAGCCATTGCAAGCTTTCACAACATGCTTGCGTAAGTCCTCAAAGTCCGGTGACAAAGAAGCTTCACCCCAAGAAAGGTGAGTGGTGAAAAGCATTGTTGCTGCTTTTTCATCCAACAATTCAACGTCCAACTTTCCCTCAATGCCCACAAATGATTTCACGGTACTCCATTTGCGTGTTGTAAGAACTATTGTGGTACCCTTGCTAGCTTGTACAAAGGTAAGAGGTACAATATCATGCACTTGATTTTCGTCCTTGACATCATCCAATATTAAAAGGACCTTCTTTTCAACCAAGAGTTTTCTCATCATCTCTTGGGCATCTCCCAAATCCTCCGGTTTGTTAACATTCCCAAATTTTGGTAATATCTCGCACAATATCTCATATGAACTTTGATAGTTCTTGGATTGTGCAACAAAACATGATGCATGGTATGAGGACTTTACGTTCACGTCATCAAATAGAGCCCTTGCTAGTGTGGTCTTCCCAATTCCACCCATGCCAACAATGCCTATATAATTCATCTTCAAAAGCTCTTTGGCTCTAAATAATTGATGTCCCAAATCAATCAAAACGTCCTTTGGAGGTACAATTGGTTTGTCCGTCTATACAAAGACAAAAGTCATATTTACTAAATCAATTTCATATTAAAATAAAATACTAAACTTCAAACCATGAATGTAAAACTCCAAAGAGAATTATTAAAAGCAAACATCGCTAAATGAATTTCTTACTTTTGCCATTTCATACCTTTGGGACATGGTCCACAATAGACTTGCCGACTCTTAAGGCACAAGGTGAACCATACTCTGGAACCATCTTGCATGAATACGTTCCCTTCAAAAAAGACTTCTTTAAACTTGTGAGCCTTTCACAAATTTCAGAAAATGTTGGCCGTTGAAGAGGGTCTTGAGACCAACATTCTTGGATTAAATTGGTGAGTTCTTTGCAATTGTTGGGTAGGTCTGGACGAGAGCTTTTATTGCCTATGCCAGGTGTACCTAATATTTGATCATAAAATTCTTTTGCTTTCATACTAGAGTATGGAACCTTTCCAGACAGAATCTCTGAACATATCATGGCAAATGACCACACATCAGCTTGAAACCGGTACAACGAAGTGTTACTTCCTTTGATCATTTCAGGGGACATGTAACCTCGTGTTCCAATTGTATGCTTTGATGGCTTCGGAGACTTTGGAAGGTTGGGACTGCTACAAACCTCCAATTGAGAATTCCCATAATCAGTCACCTTGAATATGTGACAAGGATCCAAATCCTCCGTAGATATTGACCTTGCTAACACATTATCAGGTTTCAAGTCAAGATGAGCAACTTGCATGTCATGAAGGTAGTACACACCCTTGGCAATTTGGTGCATGATGTCAACAGCAAGATGATAGGGTAAAGGTCTATTTGCATTCTTCAATATGGTAGACAGGCTTGATTCCATAAGCTCCATCACCAAATACACCTCAACCATTTCAACTTCCTCAACAAACTCTCCAAGATTATTGTGAGACCCGCAACCAACAAATTGGACAAGATTGGGATGGCTCAAGCCTGCCAAGATGCCAATCTCTTTCCGAGAATTGATGAAAATTTCAGGGCCCCCTTTCAACACTTTGGTGGCACATGAGAGGCCCAACCAATTGGAGGTATGTACTCCTGCACCTATTTTTTTCATTAATTCCGGTGTCTTGAAATCATTTGGAACTTCCAATGCATCCAAATCTCCACCATCAACTCGATCCAAATTTCGAAATCTCAACAAAAGATGTTGCGCTATTTCATAATCCTCTAACACCTCTCCTTCAGGTACAAGTTCAAGCCTCCTCTTGAGAACCTGTCCATCTTCAAGCACTTCTTGATAGAGAGCCATATCAAATTGAAAAGGTAAGATATCGTTTAATTGATTCGGATGGTGGAATAAGTATACATCACGTGCTGTATCATGACAACACTTCAAATCCAAAAGCAACTCACGGAAAGTTTCTTTATTTTGGAGTTGAAATATAGCCAAATGACACCATTGATCTTGATCAATACAATTGTTTCCCACAATCTCTACTTTCTTTTGAAGATAACACAACTCTTCAAAAATAGATTGGAATTTGAGGTCCTCGGTAGCACATGACAACATTTTCGTTATCTCCTTCATGGCTAGTATGAGCTTGCCAAAAAGATGTACACATTGATTTTTATTCAAAACTTTCATCTCTGTAGTTGCTTTCATATCCTTCAAGCATTTCTCAAGTCTTGGTATATCATTGCAAAATCTTTTACAAAACTCACTTTGCACTTGCAAGAAATCCTTGTCTTTCCTGCAAAAAAATTAATATGTAGAATCAATGAGATGTCTTGCTCGCACGAATATAGATCCATTACTCAAAGATAATGAATAAATCAATTAAACATGTTCTACAACCAAAACTTCATTGAACATTTTTGATCGCTTGTCAAATTAAAATTAGGATACATATTTTTGGATTGAATAATATACATAAATGCTTAAAACAAGATTAGTTGTACAACTTTATAAGTAAATCAAGTAGAAAAGTACACAAAGAACTTCAGAAATTTGAACAATATTGAATTCTAGCATGCAATTTTCAATACCCGATACTTTCAAAATAACTTCTTTACTCACCGAGGAGACCAAGCCAAACCCATGTATTTCCAAGAGATTGCCATGAACGTCAAAAAGCGCCCCATTTCAATCAACGCGTAGAGTGATATATCAAAATTCTCCTACAGCTTCAAACATAATCCAATGAAAATAGTCAAAAATTAAATTTGAACCTATAAAAATAGCAAGAATATCAAATAACTAAAATTATAAAAATTATCTCATGTGGAGATAAATATGAAAATAAGAAAACAATTCCTGTATACACCTGATACTATTCAATAATGAAGAAATTAAAAAAATACCACATTTGCATCCACTTGTAAGGCCCGTGCCATGATTTTAAAATTATAATTTGTGAATACTGAAAGAACAATTTCATAATGTACATCATCTCAAAAAAGAACATAGGAAAAACACACATAAGACATTGTATTTGTCTCTTAGAATTCAAATTTGTGTATCAACATTAGGCTTGACCTCCACAAGTGGATTGATAATTTGACAATGACCACCTTCAACTCAAATTTCATTATACCACGTAAATGTTATGATGCTCAAATACAACACCATGCAATTCAAATACAAGACCATTGTGTCGCTTCTAAAACATATTAGAGGCAAAAAAATGAATCAAATTGGAAGCACCATGGCAATCTCCTTGGACCCAAAATCAACACAAACATAAACATTTGTCATTAGGGAATACTTTAACCCATGCACCCTTTATGTCAAATCCACCATGCTACAAATGCAATTTAGAAGTTTGCTCTAAAGAATTCCACTAAAAAGATGATTAAACTTTTCAAATACACAACCATGGACAATGGAAATTGCAATTCAAACTATGAGAAAATTAACTCTTCATCACCACATTAGAAGTGTTTGATGCCCTTCATCCAAAATCATACTTCCAAAATTTTCAAATGGGTGAAAATGAACAAACATTCAACGCCATATTCACTTTCACCCATCTACAAATTCCTTGTAGAACTCTAATATAACAAGGTAAGTTACAATTCCAATCCATTCACATCCATTTTCCAACAGTACTTTACACAAATTAGCACTAAATATCATCAAGATTGCTTCAATTTCATATATTTTCTCTAAAGGCCATCCAATTTATATACTTTCCAATGTCATATAGAAAGATAAGCAACATAATATTTGTATAATAATAACCATAACTCACATTAATGACAACATCATATTATAATAGTTGATTTTGATTTCCTTCAAAGGCTAAACTATCTATATTTGAAACCAAAGCTTAAACTTAGGGACAAATGTGGGATAAATTACTACCAACTCGGGAAGGCAATATAACTTTCAACAAACAAGTGGTAGATTTATATCCAAAATAATTAAATAATATTGACTTTCTATCCCAAAATGACAAATGTCTCATATCTTGTACTTGAGAATGAGAATTTTCAGAACATATGACAAAGCTAAAGAAGTTCACTACTTAATTTCCTTTAGTGCATTTGCATTGATGTTCTAATGTACAAAGTGAACATGACTACTAGTAATGTTTGAAGGTAAAGTTTCCCAATTGGAAGGTCACACCTTAATCCCTCCCCAATCTAAGAAGGTAAAAGATCCTCAAACACATGTACATAGTGGATTCTCCAATGGACCAACAACAAACAATCCAAAGTAGGGATTCTTTAAACAACTTGTCAATCCAACTTAAATAATTCATAACTATTTTGACAAGTTCCAAGAACAAAAGTTAAAGTGGGTTGGATGTGACCTACACTTGTCTTCCGTCACAATACTAAGGCCGGAGGTCCATAAAGCACCCATTTAAGAGCTAAAATAGAATTTGGGGGAGGTCAAATTTCTAAAAGCATTTTCCAATAATTTTTCCTAGAAAGACAAGTGGACATCCAACGCAAGTCTTTTCATATTTTTTGGAGCTTTGTGGAATTGGTTATGAAATTTTTGAAATTAAAATGGCATAGGGCTCTAAAATTGCCCACCGCTTCAAATTTACACTATTTGTACAATGTTGAAGGCAATGAAAAAGCAACATGTACAAATAGTGTACATTTGAGGAGGTGGGTGATTTTGGAGTTTGTGCCCTTTTAGAACTTCCTACCTTAGCACGATAATATACCTCAAGCCATGAACGCATGCTAAAATACAAACCCTAACAGCTATGAATAGTAATTTAATAACTAAAAAAAACAATAAAACAATATTGGATGAATACAGATGTACTAATTACTATACTAAAGGAGATACAATTTCATTAGATTTGTTGTGTCAATTAATCAATCCAACGTCAACTCAAAGTTCCACTCATAAAAGCTAGAAAGTATATCCAAAAAAGTGGCACAAAAAAATATTATAGTAAACAAAATGATATGACTTGTTAATGTCTTCACATGAAATAAAACCTCCAAAGACAACATTTGGATAATGAATTTGTAACTAATGCCAATTTATGTGGACAACATCGAATAAAATTTTCAAGTGTTTTCAATTGGTTGTTTTATTCTATGTTTTTAGCCATATACACTATCCTCAATCTCACAAACATGCACTCAATGATGCACATGTATTTTGAGAGAATTAAAAATACAATGCTTGATAAAGAGCATTTCAAGACTTACTTTACCTTGTAAATAATAAGATTTTCAATCTCAAGCCACGCCAATGATCACTTGACAAGTAGTTCCTTCCATGTAATTGATTCAAAAACACCTCCCTCCTATCCAAAGACTTCCTTTTGACTTATAATATGCTGCAAAAAGAGACAAAAGAAGTCAAGGGAATATTCTATCATGGACCATTTAGCCACGGATGAAATCACTTGATTGACAACAAAGTCTCAAACATCACTCTTTCAATGAATGCATGCTTGTGAATGAAAAGACTATCTTAGTTCACACTAATATGCCCTGTGCCATTGCCACAACCAAAATAAAAATAAAAATAATTTTTAAAATTTTCAATTTTCAATAAAAAATTTGAAATTCAATTCCAAATGCCACAAAATAAAGTCTATGCACCCTTCCTCACAAAGAGCTTTTGAAGGTACCAAGAACATGACCAAGGGACACAATCTAGGAGATCTCACTGTAACAAACAAACATCACTTAAGGTAATGGATGGATGGACAAATGGATGAATTTCATCTACATCCATGGTAGTCAATTGCTCCATCTCGAGACCCAAAATAAATGAAAAATGATGTCTTGCTTTGTTCTCAAGAATTCATAGCCAATTGTGTTCAGAGTTATCAATGTGCACACTCCTCACCAAACCATTTTCGTGAGAGGTCCAAACCCTCCATCATTGCAACCATTCGTAAATTTGTTCATCCCTATAGCATTGCAACCATTCATTTGCTAAGCCAAATTTTTCCACCAATTGGCAACTGATCATTGCATACTGCAAATTCACCCATGAAAGAGCAACGGCAGGATTTTGTAGAACGACACGCAGGTAATGAAGTGCAACTCAATTATTGCCCCTCAAGGTGCTGTACAACATCAAGCAGAACTGCAAGCAGAGCCTGTAGCTAGGAAACCTACTGGCAACACAAGCACCAAAGATAAGGCTATGAGCTCTCCAAAGTTATCGAGACCATAATGGTGATTTTGATTCCCAAGGTGCCGGCATTTGGTTCTAATGCAAGGTATGCTCTGATTAACACATCGACAGCCCAACAATTCAACATGCTAAATATGAGAAAGGGTTACAATTGTCCAAGACTTATCTCTCATTGAGTTACCAATCCCACGCTTCTTTAACATGCATGAAGCTTTCTCACTCATAATTTTGATAATGTTCCCGAGGAACTGAGGCTCCATCCACAAAGTCCTGATGTTCAAAATGCTTTCTGAAAAAATTTACATGTACTACGGGACTTACGAATGAGACACCGCCTGCTCTATCAGCATGCCGTTCCACTTTCTTAGTCTCTTCCATCCATGGACGCTTAGAAGCATAAAAATCTACAGCCATGCTTGTTCCAGTGCTACCCAAACCCCACCAGTTCTCAAGCAGTCTAACGCAGGAAACCTCGCTCAGACTCCCACTTGAATACATTCTCACAGCGCATACCTTACTACCGTGAGCATCCACGAGCACCTACGGTGGTCTCTCTCTCGCTTGTGAGACACTCTCCAGCGACGAAATGACACAGCACAGAAGGACTCCACAGGCTAGAACAACGTCACATGTATGAGAGCACTGCCTCATACATTAAGCTCATAGGACGCCACTTCGGAGACGCCATAGCTCGAGAACCGCCAACAAACACATGCACAACAGATGCAAAGGGGAAAGAAAAACTTACTGTAGAAAAGTTGGAGAGGCTGGGGTTGGGGGGGGACACGATGGGCGTCGTCAGAGGAGGGGCCAATCGGGAGCCTGGCACGAATGGTGGAGTAGCTGTGGTACAGATCCAAAAACCGGACAGCGACGTCCCTATTACCGCACAGTAGCCGCACAGCAAGCTCACGAGTTCACGAGTTCACAAAGTGCGTACGCAGTAGCATACTTTAGATTCATGACCGATTCTTAAGATAATGGTGAATTTTTCTTAAGAGAGCAAGCCGGACATGCAATGCTTGATCCTGCAGAGATGGAAATCGAAACATCAGACAGAAATAAGTCTTCCCCTCAGCTTGATATTCCGCTGACATTCAGCCAATTCTCTGAATCAGTGATGAGCTATCAGACAAGCAAGACAAATTCCAAATCCCGTCAAGTGGAATTTGCCTATTTCAAGTGCGCAAGAGCAAGATAGAGCACCAATAGTCCAGTAGGTCGATGATGAAATCCCAAGGTCAGAAGAAGATCAGGAATTGGTCCTAAACCGTGAAACATATATTGGCGTGGAAGTATGTCGACTTATGAAATGTTCCAGTGACGGGATCTGAATCTAAAATCAGTGATCAGGAAAGGCAAACATGTGTATTGGACCACATCACCCCACTCTCTTTCCAGGTTCAGCATGTCGTCGTTACTGAGCAACCTAGAACATGCTAGTCTCGTAAACCCCTCAGTCAAGGCCATTGTGCATGAAAACTTACCAGGAGCAGGACCTTTCACTTGGGGCCATCCAGGAAACGCCTGCACAGAAAAAACAGAAAAAACGGGTGCAACTTTAGAGCTCGAGAAAGAGAGTACACCCTCCTTGAAGCTTCCAAAATGATGTATTTCAACTCCCATAGATATGGAAGCCACCACTTCTGAACATTTGAGCACTTGGGGGTTAAATGACGCACCACAAAACGGTCAAGGAAGTACATACCGCATACATACAAATGGCTAAAGTTTTGTAGGTGATTATGTTGTAGTAGTCCACCATTGGCAGAATCTGCATGTCCCCATCAGTAAGAGACTCGCTCCACAGCTCTTCATTCACTTGATTGTTCTGGTGCTGCATAACCATCTAAGTACGTTATCAGGTGTAACTGCTCTCACCCAACACCTGTTCCTTGCAATATGAATATGAGTGAAAAACAAGAGTCGTGTACAAAATTTACGTACTATTGCATATTCTGAACACCAGAATTAGCAGAATTTAAACAAGCAGGGCCTTGCTCAGATGCATGCCCTACTTCACATCAAACTTCCCATATCTAGATCTACTTCCACTCTCGAAATCATACATAAAATGAAAAACTTACCAATCCCACAAAAAAACGCACCACTACAGTCCTATTTCGAACCTCCGGATACTGCATCCAAGTCCTTCACACAATGCGGCAGCCCCGCACAATACTGCTAGAGCGCAGCGACCAAGCCCACTACCACCTCGCGAAAGCAACAAAGACAAAAAGCTTGCAGCGAAACCTAAATTAAACTACCTTAACATTACAAACGACAGCGGAGCTCACTCTTCAATTCATCAGAACTAGGACACTCGTCAACAGAATCATAGCTACTTCCGAATCACAAGGGCTCTTTCTGGAATCCACAAACCTGAATCACGAAATTACACCAAAAACTCTCCAAGAGAAAGAACGCCAGAGAAAGAAAGAGGGGGAAAAAAGCGGGGAGCTCCTACAAACACGGAAACGGAAACTCACCACGATCAGCAGCGGAAGGACGACGCGATCAGCAGCAGCAGCGACGCCATAGCTCGAGATCCGCCAACAACAGACAACAGATGCAGAGCGGCCAGAATGAACGTACTGCAGAGAAGCTGAAGAGGCTCGGGAGCGGCATTAATGGCACCCGTACAGGAGTTGCGGACTTGCGGCCGAGAATAAGGTGGCGTGAGAATCACGTTGGCACACGACGGACTGCGGAGGGCCCAGCCGGCCAGGGAGGACGGAGTGGCTCAGGTTTTTTTTATCATTTAACCCTTAAAACGCCGAATCGCACGTTTTGCGGCCAATGAATGACAAGAGAATCTCCTATGTAGGACAAAAGTGCAACTATTCATCCTCCAAATTTTGTGTGAAAAAGGCAAGAGCATGAATAGTAGCTTGACCTCTAGTTAACAATAGCTTGACCTCCAGTGAACAAGCTTGAGTTCCAGTAAACAATTTTGAATTTTTCAAAGAAGATGATGTCATCCAATGCCAAAAGGGCTGATTTCCACGGTCACCAGTCCAGCATTCAAGGGTTAATTTAGGCATATTAGAAAGCGATAATCTTTGGAAGGATGAAGCTACTTACATCCTTAGAAACGGATCAAACTTGCAAATCTGGGGATGAAATTTCATTTATTCATCCAAAATGATGTACATCCATCCAAATTTGAGCAATCTCGTCCCAAGCTTTGGTAGCAAACATGCAATTTTTATCCACTGAAAAAACAAGATTATTTCTCCAAAGATTTCCTAGAATTTTATTTTTTTATCACTTTTGAGCAAAAAAATTCGCTCTTAAAAAAACGTTGAATTGACCCTCTTATTGCCCCGTGTTATACCCCTACAGAAAACATTGAAATTATTTGTTGGGGATATGAAATCCGTCCCATGAAGTGGGAACAGCAGGGTAGATTTACCCCGGGGGTAAATGTAGGAGTTTGGTGCATATGAATTTATTTGCAAACTTTGAATTCATATTTGCAATCAGAGACCCCAAATTAGCTTGAAGTGATTTGTTGTGTACCCTAGACACGGCATGAGATAGGGGTCCTTTTTCACATTTATCCTCGAAAACACAAACTTTCACTTGGCTAGTTTCACTACCTAGGATGGATTTGATGTCCTGCTTTTTTATTTGCCATCCATGATAAAATTTGCAAATTTTGAATTCATGTTTGCAATTAGAGGCCCTAAATGAGCATAGAGAGGTGAATAAATTCAAAATTTATGCAGCACAAAGTAGAGGGCAATTTTCACATTTACCCTCCATTGAGCCAATAAGGGGGTCAATCCTCCCTCGTCGGCCCAGCCAGTGTGAAGTACCGTTGTTGGGATGTAATAACTTAATATACATAGGAAAAAAATATCATTCATACAAAATAAAAAAGAAGGGAAGTTCTAATTTATTAAACACATAACAAAGCTTAAGAAGATATGATAATTATGACTTTTTTAATTGAGAACCAACTTATGAACTCTTTATACTTTTGACAACTTGCCAGGAATAAAGAGACACCAATATCGGTTGCATTGGGGCAGCTTTTGGAGTTGTCTTGTCATTATGTTGTTGGCATGGTAGTTTCTGGTCGGATTAAGGCTACTCTTACATGGGACATGCTACGTGGAGCAATGTTCAGCCTCCCCTATGAAGAGTATTATTATGCAACTTTTAGTAGGATTCCAAATTTTCATTCATATGATTTTCATTTATTCATTCTTATCTATTTCTAATGACATCCAATGAAATCTTGCAACTTGCTCAAACCTTTAGTTGGTGCCTTACATTGCAACAATATTTCTTTTAACCCTTAAAGGACGGTCGTATTTAGGCTTCGTCAAACTTCATTGGATTTCTACATTAAATAAAGATTTCAAAAAAATTGATTTTTTTTCACATGTAGTAATGTATGTCTAAAATTTATTCTTATTCTTTCATAGTTAAAAATGTCAAATTGAATTTTATATGATGTTTTTAATAGATTTCTTTGTAAAAATCACAATAATTACAAAAATGTTTAAATTAATACAATTTTTTTAAATGAAAATAATAGTGAAAAAACATCATAATATAAATGGTGTATTCTTTGAGCTCACACATAGGAAAATTTGATAAAAACATCATAATATAAATGGTGTATTCTTTGAGCTCACACCAAGAGAAATTTGATAAAAAAAACATCATAATATAAATGGAGTATTCTTTGAGCTCACACCAAGAGAAATTTGATAAAAAAAAAATTCAAAAGTGGTGTATATTGAGATTTTAAGATGCTATCTTCAACGTGTCACAAAAATTACAAATTTACAAATTTTGGAAAGTTTAAATTATGGAGTAAAAAATAGATTGTTGGAGCTATACTTTCTTAGTTAAGTTTAAAAACCTTTAAAATGAAGAATTATGTGAAAATTTTAGGTTTAATTTTCAAAATGCCTGCCCAACTTATCATGTCCTTTAAAGGTTAATGTGTTATATAAAATTCAAATTGTATCATAATTTCATTTGTCACAATTTTTGACACATTTTCATTTGCACTATTTTTCATTCATTTGTTTTGGATAAATGTTATATAATGACATCCAAACGACTTTTCAATAAACCCCTACCCCGTGATCAAAACTTTTGTGTGTTGCTACATTGCAATCAGCTCCGTTCTAGTGTTGATTATGTACAAGCTCTCATTTGGTGTTGATTATGCCTTGGACTATGTGCAAGCTCCAATTTGGTATTGATTATGTCTCAAATTATATACAAGCTCCAATCTAGTGTTGATTATATACATGATGAAGAATAAAATGTTGCATGATCATGTAAAAACACCAATATAACACCATTATCACTATAACTATAAGCTTTTGCCTCCAAGCTTTTGTCTCCTCTCATCCACAATGTTAAATTTTCATAGAATAAAGCAAGAACAAAAAAGAGAGGAAGAGAACTCAATCTTAAGAAAACCAATTATATAGGACCTTAATACAATTGAATTCTATAACAATGGAACACCACAAAGAGCAACAGTCTTCACTATCACTTAAAACAAAGAGCATTGCTATCCTAAAAAAAGCCTCTAGTAGTTTGAGTCAAATGTCTATTCCTTCCAAAACATGGTGTAGATCAAGATTGGTTTGTACTTACACCCCAATCAATGCCAAATTTTATGTTTGTAGATGGACTCTCCTTTTTTTGTACAAAACTTGGTACAGAGCTTGCTACATAAGCCAAACAACTGTGAAGTTCGATAAGGAGGTGCTTGAAGGTGGTCCACTACCAATTGTGGCACCTTGCAGCCTTGAAGTGCTAGAGACGTCAAATTAGCCCATAGCTTCAAATATTGGTGTGGACCACCATATTGGTTCACCTTTTAAAAATACAAACAATATGCGTAAATTTACAAGTCCGGAAGTATTAGAACTCCAAATTAAACTACAACTACAAATAGTGAGAGGTTTTCATTGCACAAGGATAGGAATGTTGGGAAATTAGGATGAAAATCTAAATTCATGAAAAGTCTAGTGAAAAAATATGGATTTAAAATTAAGAAGATGTTAAACAAGATTTAGTAGAGCAACCTAATTAGGCTAACAGTAAAATGATGATAAAATAAACACCAAAATATTACCATATAGGAAAATGAAATTAGAATTAAATAGGAAACCAAAAATAAAAAAAATAAAAAAATAAAAAACCAAAATGAAACTAAAATAGTATAGGTAGAAAATTGAATTAAATCAAATTGCAAACCAAAAAAATAAGAAACATAAAAACTATAAAAGTGAATTAAAAACAAACGACTAGAAGTAGGAAATAAAATTAGAAATAAAATAAAAACCACAAAAATAATTAATAAGAAAAAACACAAAAGAAGTTTATAAAACTAAAACTACTACTTGAACATTAGAATAGTGATGGAAACATTAAAATAGTGAAAGAAATGCTAAAATAGAGGTTTTATAGTCATTCAATGGATTTAACACTAAATTAGCGCATTTACAATAATTTAGCATGCTTTTCACTAATTTGATACGTTTTGCCCTAAATTAGTGAATTAACTGGAAATTAAGGTTGGATGAATGTAGTTATGAAAATTGGTCCGTTAAAGAGTTTGATTATATGTAATTATGGTTTGGAGCCCCCTCTCTCTCAACCTTTGTATGTGTGTTTTGGAAGCAATTTTGTAGTTTATAGGCATTTAAAGTATGAAATGTTAGAGATTAGGGCAGGGAAAAATTAGGAACAATTTGTCAAGTAGGTTCTCATTTGTCAATTAGGGGGTTTGAAGACAAATAGGTGAAAAATGGAGATTTTTGAGGTCAAATTGAAAGTTGATTTGTGGGACCTGAGTGAACTAACCCCCTTGCTCGGCTCCGGAAAAAATTGTTGAAATTTTTTATTTTCCATGCATGATAAAATTTGCGAATTTTAAATTCATATTTGCAATTAGAGGCCCCAAATTAATGAATCAAGGAGGGATGTACAAGGTAAATGAATCAAGCACAAAATACGAGGCTATTTTTTACATGCAAGCCTGGAATGACTTGGGCTGAGCACGTGGGTCACTTCACCCTGACCATTTAGAGGTGATGGACAAAAATTAAGGTTTGGAGGGAATTGGTGAGACATTTCTAAGGATTGATGAAGGGAAGTTTAGGGATGAAAATTTTGGGGTTTCCTTGGGGTTGGGATGATTGGATGACTTCAAAAGGGCTTGTGATTAGAAAGGCTGATGGAGAAATTATGCAAAAAAATTTAAGGTTAGGGAAATTGAATTTATACACTATAATGGCAGGCCAATATTGGTTGGGTTGAAGTTTGTGAAAGGGTCAAGGCTTACTGTTGCATAGTCCAAAAAACACAATTCTAAAAAACTACTACAATGAATTGCAAAAAATATCCAAGGAAGCAAATTCATAGCGAATGGCAACAAATCAAGCATAAAGGCAAAAGCTCCAAGGTAAAAATGGGGCAAAGTCAAACGACAGCAAGCCCAAGAGCAATCACGACAATAACCATGGAATCAAGTGCAACATTGACAGAGCCCAAGATCAGATTCTCTGCATCTCAAATTACTCCCCTCATTGTTTTGATATTATTTCAATGTTAAAAAAATTGTCCAATGGAAGTGGTATTGTTCTAATGTTGTTTTGTTACTCTTCTAATATCATTTCAAATATGGTATTGCAGCAACAAACACTTTGGTGATTAACAACTAAGTAATTGTTTCAAATTAAATTAAAATGGCATTACAAAAATATTGAAAAAATAATTGTTATATCAATGAATATTAAGTTAATGTTGAATCATTATTGTTGCAATGTACATTGTGTCAACAATACTTCAACTTCTCTTTTCATCAACATTGATTCAATACTCGGGGGATTTACTGCCTTTTACATTTGATAACCATGTGCAATAATGGGGTATTTAATAAGAGGATATTTATGCGCTTGCAAGAATTTTTTTCCTCCCTATCTGTAGAAAAAAATTATCGAGGGGTATATTTCAGCACCCTATTTTATTTTTAAATGGGTAGGGGGACTAATTTTTGGCACCCTATTTTTTTGAACTTTGTAGAAATACATGATACAAAAAAGAACACTATTGCATTGCAAAATTAAATGCGTGAGTAGCAAGCATTGGATAGTATTGAAATTGCTACAACAAACCAAGAAAGAGAAATTGTATTCCGTTGAAGGAGCCATTCAAAACACAAACCATATGTAAAAAATGCCATTGACAAAATATGCAACTCCAAAACACAAAACCACTGCACTGCCACACAAAATCGTAGAGTGCTATGAATTCTACAAACAAAGACCACACTCAACCACAAGTTTTGTTCAACCAAAATATGAACAAGAGCAGTGATAAGTGATCCAAATTTGGAACACATAACACAGGAGTTGCAATGGTTTTGCATAATCACTTGCATTGATTCAATTCACAAAGACAAAGCAAATTCATTCAATTCCCAACAGAGAAATCCAAAATTCAAGCACTTGCATTCAACCACCTAAGAAAAAACAAATTCATTTATTATACCAAGAGAACCTTATTGAGACACTTGCATTCAATTCCCAAAGACAATATCCTATTCAAACACTATAGTGATTCAATTTTCAACGACAAAACCAGATGGAAAGACTGGTAGTGATTGAATTTCCAAGACTTGTAGCACTTAAATTCTCAAACAATAAACAAGATTGAAGTACCACCGCCATGCATAGACTAACATTCACAAGAAAGAGAAACTGTGAAACCCAGCACAACAAATATGAAAATCAATGGATTGTGATTTTCAACTCGCAAGAGTACGCTCATAAACAATATAGCCAAATATACCAAAATTTTATACAAAACTCATGTTTAGAAATACATGCATCACTAGTAGCAACCGAATGTTGTAACCAAAATTTAGAAGTTGAAGTCCACGCTAGTTGAGAAGGATCCTACACCATCTCCTGCGATCTACATGCACGTAGAACAAACTCCAACCAAAACAAAGAGGAGCAATAGAACTATCACCTTGTGGTTCACTAATAATACTTTCTAAAGCATAAGAGACACAGCGTTTGCAACAGGTGGAAAAAGTTTCACAAAAAATTGAGGTCATGGGAACTTGCCCAAAATTCAAATTGTTCCTTCCGGAGACAAATGGAATTTTGAGAAGGTACCTACGGGCTTAATTTTTGTCCTGATTCTTTGAAACTTTTTTTGAAGATAGAAAAGCTGATTAGCTTTGTAAGAATATAATGTTTTTTTTAATCCATACTCAAGAACTTAAGTTATGCCCGAATAAACTCAAAACAAGGCAATGTAGGCAGCAAAAAAAAAATTTTAAATTAAAATTTGAATTTTTAGTTTTTTTCTAATAGATTATATTTTTGTCTACATGGGAAGCTCTCATTCATTTTATTTGGATTTGTTATGAGAAAGTTATGGACAATCTTGTTTTTCTGGCAATTAGAGCATTGGCTTGAAAAAATAATTTGTAGGTTTCATTTTTGAATGCAATTTTTACAGTTTTAAGAAGAAAGAAAAGTTTCACATGGTTTATTTTTCTTGCTAGAACAATATCACCATTGGAATTAGTATTTTTTAATTCCATCTTAGAGATATTAATAATTTAGATTTTCCTTCTATCTCGTATTTACTTCTATTTAATAATTTTTTAAAGAATAAAAATTGAGTTTTTTTTAGATTTTTTTCTAGACTCTCAGCTCAAATTTCCACCATAAAGATTCAAAGCTCAAAATTTTTAATGCAAAAAATTAAAGTTAAAAATATTCAAAGTCAAATAATCTAGTCCCGTAATGTGCTGAAAAACTTGTTTTTTCACTTTAAATGCAGATATCTTGCAATCTATGCAGTCAAAAAATTAAAAAAAAATTTCCTTACTCCTTTCGGGGTTTGAAGGCCATGTAATCTTCCTCATCTTATGAGGTTCTTACCATTGTTTGTAAAGGTATTGCAATGCACTAGGGTGCCATCTTCCATGAGCAGAAGACTCTAAGGATCATGCACAAAGTAAATGCCATTCAATGATTCAATTGACCCTCGTACACGATGTCCACAAAATTTACACTTGTCCATCTATCAAGCGCCATAATAACAATGCTTGGTTACTTCTCATAACTTCTCATAAAAGTATCCCAATTCCCCAAATCATAACAGATGTGTGACTGGATTTTTAAATGGGTTCTAAACAATTTTAGGAATAACGCTCATACAGACCTTCACTTGCAAAACTCACAAACAAAATGAAGCCCTTTTCAATCTCCACAATGAATTTGTATTACAAACTTTTATTGTAAGATCTTACCACATCTTCAAAATCATCACATGCTTCACAATCTAAAACTATGACAAAAGCTTTAGCATGAAATTAATTACTAGAGAAAAATCCAATTACATCCTAAAATTATGTGCATGCATAGCAAGCATCCTTCACCAACTACAAATCCAAATGATCAACAATTCAGCATCTTCCAGATGCTTTAGTTGAGTCCATTCACAAGTTTCATTTGTACAAAATTTGAATTTAATTTGAGGAAATCCATTACCTCCATAAGCATCAATGTTTTTAGAAGTTGTGTAGAGGAGTTGCCACTTCAATGACACATGTTTGTTGATTTTGATTCCTATATAGATTATTGTATTAGATCTAATCTATTGCTTTATGACACTTGTAATAAGACGACTAGTTATATTTAATGTTACTAATTACAAATCCTTTATTAAAGAGGTGGAAAAGAGAGAGCGACTTAAAGTAGTATGAGTTCCACTTCAATAAGAGGTAGTTTGGTGCATGTGGACAAATCAAAGTTGCTAGCTACTGTACACGGTTTGGGCTCTTCCAACTCCAATTCTACGCCCCCATTTCCATATCCATCTCTCACTAACTTCTAATTGTCACCAGGGAACTCCATGACATCAGGAGGCGGAGGCTTCTTGAAGGTGCGCCACAGACAAAAGATCACCACAACAATTAGGAGTACTCCTGGAATCCCCACAGCTGGCACTAGAATCTTTATCCATTTATTGTCCTTCTTTGCCACCGACAATGTCAATAATTCCAAGACGGTCTGATTTTGCAAATACGAAGTCCGATCAGTTCCATGAAGTGCCTCAGTTGGATACCCCAGATTGTACAAGGTGCCTGTCTTCTTCCGGCGCGTTTGCTCCATTTCGGAGTACACCGCTCCCGCGCAATGGCAATCTTCCGAGCACCTTTGCGCGCAATTGACGGAGTCGTTCCCTGTGATATTTTCGTAGTCCCCTCCCCACGGCATGTCTACCCCGGGAAGCTCCAACATGCCAACGGGATCAATAGTTGTGTTAGGATAAGTGTCGTCCTTATTTAGACAGACGGCCCTTTGGTTTGGAGGCGGACATCCTTTGGACGGGTCGTTGATGTCGATGGGCGTAAACCAATCTTTGGTTGCATTATTATCTGTCCCTGGACAATGACAAGCTAGTGACGGGCTCCAAGGAATCAATGGTGCTGACACACTCTAAGAACTGTCCACACATCCCAAAGACAGTACATTGGCTGCAACTATCGGGCCGCTCTGACACTACCCAATTCGCCACCACCTTCCAGCGTTCGTTCAATTGTAAGGTTTCGTTCCTAGGTTGGATGCTTTTATATTGTAGGATCCTTAGTCCACCATCCCGAGACATTGTGATCCGCTTCAGCATAGTATTAATGTTCATGTGATCTGGGCCTCCAGAAAGAATGGCGGTGGGTACTTTACTGTTGATGTAGAGGTGGCCTAATTTCTCATGGAAATAGACGTTGTCCACATTTGGGATGGTGTGCTTTGCATAGACGTCAGGGGCGGGGATGTAGGGTCCTCCCTTCCAATTGAGAAAGACCTTGGGGCAAGTCCAAGAGAGAGTCGGGATTTGCTTGGCGTCCCACCCAAAGAAGTAAGTATCGTTTGTATCCACAATTGCCGGATTGCATGTTCTCTACCACGAGGTCAAATTGTGGTCTTTGTTGCCGTTCATGCCTTGTCCAGGTAGCAACGTGTCTGTAGGGGGACTATTCTTGAAACTACTCCGGATAGGTGTCCCATTATTATTCATTAGCACCAGATTTCCTGTGTCTAGCAGCTGGACACTTACAACCTCCATCTGCAAGGCCAAATGAAAGATCAACAAATATAAAGTAATTGCACCAATAATTGCACAGTTAAGTAATTTAGCATGGTTCCCAATATTATATTGAATTTTTTTTGTAGGGTTCTCTTCGTAGTCAAAAGAAAATTTTAGATTCTCTTAGAATGCATTTTTTGAACACCTTGTGAATAAACTATGAATTTTCAAAGTGCTGAGAATGAGATTTAAGACAACCAACCATAGACTCTCATGAATAGTGAAAGTACATTTTAGACAAGAATCTGAATATTTCACACCCAACAGTACTTCACCAGTAACTACTACCAGGTAGAGTATGCACTGTAGAGCCAAGGCAGTTCTAACTAATGCTACTGAATGTTATGCATATTTGAAATCGTAATGCAGTAATTTATTGAAACTTAAGAATTAAGTGATGGTCCAAAGTTGAGTCTCAAGTACTTACATTATCTGTACCAGTGGATCAGATGCTGTTGTGTTGGACATTGTTCAGCTGGTCGAACAACTTGAGGCTACGAATTCCATTTGCATTAACCCTAGAGCGACCGGTTTCATTTTAGAAGTGCTCTGCGGTCAGGATACGACAAAGATTTTGAAGAAGCCCAGTTTCTAATTGCTGCACATGACGGAAGAAATTATCGTAAGATCTCATCTGCGAGAGTCCGAGGAGTCGAAATGTATATTCAAATTTGGTTAATTCAAAGTTGATTTCAAGATCATAAGCTTTGACCAACTGAATTCCGGCGTTGACTTGTGCGGGCAGGTAGTCTTCTCGTCGGAAAACAGTGCGCAGGTGACAGAGAGGCGCTCAGAAAAATTCTGAAAAAAATTTTGTGCGAAGATGAGGAGGTCATGGACCTGGTGAGCGAAAAAGTAGTGGCAATAAGGAGAGGTGTGTGAAATTGGAGATCTTGCAATGCACATGTCTCACAGTGGATAGAGAGGAAGTTCGAATTTCAATTGAGCTGCCCACTTTCCTCTCATGCCCGTCGAGGAATATGCTGGCATTGCAACACCATGCGTTCCGTGACAAGTGTCCACAGCAAAATGGAAAAAACTTTACAATAAGCACGAGATGCTGGCGAGGAGACGTATGACTCTGACATTGAGCACATTCTCCTGCACATTCCACTGTGGACATTCGAATGCCCATCGAGAATGACCAGAGCTGTTTCACTAGCAGAAGTGGATAGTGCCAGTCCTGGTCTGGAGCCGCTCATGACACAGCTGCCGAATTCAAGTGATACACACAGAATTCAAGTGATATACAAAAGCAGGAGTCGATCCAATGCGAGGACGTTCTTACATGAAAGGTTATGAACATTGCATCACTGAATATTTACAAAGTAAAGAGGGCATTCAGTAGTTCATGCCTACACAGTAAGAAATCTACTTGGCCAACAAAACAGAGGACATACAGCCTCTCGTCAGTGGCACATTGCAGCTGGACTCTACAGTAGCTTCACAGTTGATGCCAACGTCAGAACAAAGCTCCGTGATCGTGCTTCACTGCATGCCGGTTTTGCCCACGGTTTCTCTGCAGCAACGGCCGTGATGCCTCCTGAGGCAAGCTGCCGGCACCCTGGGCGATGACGCCATTACTGCAAGTCACAAACAGCAAACGGGTGGGACGTCAGAACCGATGGATTCGACGAAGATGCAACCAGGCAGACCTGACCTCGCCACAATGCCATTCCGTCCGATTGAAGGGCGCTGCGCCTGATATTCACGTCAACTCATTTTGGCAGCAAGAACGAGAGCGATAAATGAGAGTGATAAATACAAGACTGTTCATACTCTCGTTATACAAACTCTCGTAGTTTGAGCCCCAAACTCTCCAGGTTTGGGCCCCAAACTCTCCAAGTTTGGGTATTATTAGATAAGTGAGACATAATTTCAGTGTTCAGTGAGTGATAAGCTGAGTGTAATCTTTTACTTGCACTTTAATCTATTTTGCCATGTAATCTTCTTTTACGTGTACTTTACTCAAAAAGTTCGCCAATTATGCTATAAGTGTTGTATTGTATTTTGCCATGCTTGCACTGGATGGATTTATCATGTCGCCTTTCTTGCACTACTGTAAGTAGCACATCGGCATTAGAAGAACCCTAAAAAGAATTCTTTTTGCCACAGTTTCCTCTATTGATAGTAAAAGTGTCGCCAGTCAAAAGAACCCGTGGAAGCAACCAGATCGCCAATTGCAGTTCAACAGTACAGACTAGTTTGCCTTTCAGGCGATTTACTGAAAATGAAAAAAAAAGCCCTGAACGACACTACGGACCACCGTCCACAGAAAAAACAGGTGTTCCCTCTACACATGGAGTGAAGGAGGGTGACAGCATACGTACCTCAGGTCCAGCACGTGTTCTCCTCCACAAGCGCTGTGCAAGTTGGCCGTCACGTTCCGTAGGCCCAACCAAAAAGGAAAGCCACGATGACAAACACACCGCAGAAATCACACATCGTTTGCACATGCCTCTGTACAGGTCCGCACCAGTGCCGGCGATGACCTCATGTACACACAGTCTACTATTCACAAAGGCGACATGTCGCCCACAACCAAAACCACTATGTACATGACTTGACGATACATACATTACTGAAAACTACCGTCACAGCGTTGCAGAGGTTGCTGAAAGCACGTCGGCCTTCTGCAGCCCTGCCACTCTGCACAGCAACTGTGTCACTCAGGTGCACTGCAGCATTGGAACACATTCCTGCAACACTTCATCTTACCAAAAAGTGACCGCTTCAACACAGACATGCACAAAAGTAGTGACCTGATCAGGAGAAAACACTGTCTGGACTCACACATGTTCCTGCAATCCACAATGACCGTGGCCTGTAACCTGCCTTCCCACTTTTTCATTAAACTTCATCAAGAAATGAACATCTACAACCTCGCCTGTAACTGACCTCACTTGCAATGGACAACTTCTAGACGACGAGCACACCCGATCTGCACAGTGCTCACATGCGACCATGCAAATTCTGACGAGCCCATGGACCTCAAACGACTTTGACAAGAGAGGATCGTCAGAAACCCATAATCCTCACGAACTTCTAGTCACTCTGACAGAACCAGTGCTCACAACATTCCCGAACTCCACCAACCACTGCCACCACATGTACGACAACACATGAGCACTTTGAAAATGAAAACAACGCCTACAACTCTTTCATTCCAGCATACTGTAAACGTCACTCAGACATGGATATCCGTCCCCATTCACCAAGTGAACTCGAAGCAAAGAAGAGAGCGACATAAAGGACACGACGTTGGCACTAGCGGCGAAGGGAGTAGTCACTGCGGCTGAAGCAGTCACCTATGTGAAGTGGAACGCCTCCACACTGCAAGCACGACAGATTCGTTTGAGTGGACCCCAAGCAGAACCTGCACTTGCGACGACTCCCAGTTCGCACAAGAGAGTGCACCGCTGGTGTTGCTAGTCTGAAGGTGGACATGCAACCTCTGTGAACTAGCCACGGCTTGCAGAGAACTTCAGCAAGCATTATCTGGAAGTCCAAACGCGGCATGGCGTCTTGCACCAGTGCTTCTGAATTGGACTTGTACAATATGTAGCTGTTCACCACAGATATATCGAGCAGGAAAAAAAATAACCTGTGCCACCATTTGTGGCTCCTAACCTGTGCTGAGTACGCTCCTCGCATTTGGTCCGCTATGTCGACGCCACGCATGAATTCCGTATAGCCCTTGTGAATTGGGGAAGTGACAATGTCTTTCTGCTCACCGCGGACCCAACGCGGAACAATAGGCCACTCTTCGCCCAGACGTGGAAGAGGTGTGAAAAACGACGACAGCAACAGTACTGGTTTCTGATCCACCCACAAGACACACGCAACCTTCCTACTGTCATGCATTCGCCAGGCTAGGGTGCCCTGCGGATCTTTCGAAAATTGCTTCTTCTGTGCCAAAGCCTTCGGCAGACCCAAGCAGTTGCTCATGACCGTTCCCGCCGAGTAGGTGCCCAATGACGCCAAGTCCACCACGAGCTTCACGGAAGTGAAGAAATTATCTGTCACTACGAGATGCCCTCGACCGTGCAAGCCCCGCATTAAATTCATGACGACCTGGTAACCGGATTTGACGCTTCCAGCCTCGGATCCTGTCAGAGGAATGCGTGCTACAGCACCCTTGTACACCTTGAAGTCATAAAGATAATTACTTCGGGCATCCGCCAAGCACCATACTTTAATGCCCCACTTGGTGGGCTTTTTTGGAATGTACTGCCGTATAGGACAATACGACCCTTTGTAACGGACCATACACTCATCAACGGTAATTTCCTGATGTAAATGCCAGTTCGCTTTGCATTTCTCCTTGATCTCTGCCAACAGCTAGCCCAGCTTCGCTAATTTATCGTCATTCTTCATCCCGCCTTCGCCGTCACTGCCGCTGTCATTGGAGACATGTAAGTAGCGACTAATGTCCTCGTACCTACACTTCGACATCGTTCGCGCTATGAACTCGCAATGCAAGAACGAAAATGCTTTACTCCAATAAGCCCGATGGTTTGGTACTTTTTTAATCCCTATGAGCAGGGAGACTCCGAAGAAGGCGCGGAGCTCCATTGGGGTGAGGCCCCACCAATTTGGACCGCCCAATGGCAAATGAGTGTCCGGATCCATTTCACTGGCGTATCTGTTGGTCTCAGTGCAAATCCTGTCCAACGTTTTTTCACTCCAGAATCTTCAAAACAGTGACCCCTTGGCTGGCATTCGGCGGAATGGAAAGCGGGGACCCGGTGAGGGGCCGCTGAATCTCACAGGATCATGTGCAAATGAGCGGCTGCCAGTGGTCCACTTGCTTTCAGCGAAAGCAGCTACGAAGGCTTTTTTCTCCGCTGCAGCCGTAGCACGAAAACCCTGTCCCGTCGTCCTGTTGCAGCGTGTGCCTTCAGGGAGGAAGTTGGGAGCGGTTGGGAGCGGTCGTCGCGGGCCCGCTTGCCTTGCCTCGGGACACACCTACTGCATTTCCGCCGCGCGGGTGTCTTCTGCCATCAACGGTGCTCCGGTGTTCCGGGCCGCCAACAGTCGATCTCAGAATGCGGTCACTGGGCCTGGCATTATTTGAAGCTGTCTCTGCGAAGCGCGCTGGCACGTTGGGTTTGGTCGGGGATGCTGCGGAAGGCCGAGCGGATCGCTTCAACAAGTTGGACTGCGCACCGCGGCATCCGCCTCCCGTGTAGGGCTCGCACTTCCTCTCTGGCTGCATCGCCGGAGATGTTTGCGGAGAGCGGGCCCTGGGCCGGACGAAGGTGCGCACTTCCGGTGCCGGCACTGCAGCAGTCTCACCTCTCGCAAGCACAGGGCTATACGTCGGGCGTTTCATGTCAGCAGGAGCAGTTGCGGACACCACCTCGCCGACGTGGTCTTCTAGAATGCCATAGAAGAAATCACTGAAACTAGGTCGCACAGGGGAAGCGTCGGCGCGCTCTGTGGGAGCGGTTTCCAACCTTGCAGAGGACAAAGGAGAACGAGGCACGAGACCGACAGCCACCGCGCCTCCGTCACTGGGCGTCCCTGCATCTACGTCGGTGGCCATGTCTTTCAACGGGGAAGGGAATGCAGCGAACTCGGACAGCCAAGCGTCGATGTCGTCTCCCAAAGTAGCCACGCCGTGGCTTGCGCTTTCAAACGTGGAAGAGAGGGGAGCGCTGCTCCGGAAGGAGGTTTCCGCCTGCCCAGGCGACATCAGCATGCTGCAGTCATCGGACGACTCCTCCCAAGTGCCAGGGAGCTCAAGTGACGGGGCGTGTCCAGGTAAGGTCGTCGTTTCTGTGCAAGTGTCGCTCTGCATGTGCTTGTTCTGCTCTTGAACTGCAGTGATAGAAATAGGTTCCACTTCTCCACAGGGTAGGTGCAACTCATGTCCGTCATCGAGTAGCACGACGTACATAATTTCAGGGCGCCCTTCCTATCTGTACGAGTGGATTGCGAGACCAAGAAGCCACTGACCTTCGGCGCTCCTTGACGCTCGGTTCGGCAGTTGGCTCAAAGCCGAGGCGACTATGCGCACCGGAAGAGGATCACGTAGAGCTGCAGTGGACGTGTGCTGCCACTTGCTTCGTAAGAGGTATGCTTGCTCCTGCCACTTGAAGGTTGTCGTAGCCGGAGAGGGACTTTACAACGCCGTTGTATTCGCTCCGTCGTCTGGGTCATCATGCCCTTTGTTGCAATTCAGTGGTGGCTGGCATGTCTCTGGTGACGCCGTTGCTCTTGCCATGGCTCTCAATTTCTTCCGCAGTGGAGAGCTGCGGCAGGAGGGCCCCGCGTCCTTTCTCTTCCTTGACAGTGACGTTGTCGCTCTTCGTCACCTTGCAGGACTGTCGGGGTTCTCAGGCGCTGGATGCTTCTTCGAGAGGCGCCCAATATCCACCTTCCGCTCGTTCGTAGCCAGAGGAGGTTGCTCCAAGGCGTCTGTCACTTCCCTCCTCGACGTCTCGTGGAAGGGGCCTGTGGATGGCAATTGATCGGAGGGCTCCATGGGATGTGTCATTAGCTGAGTCAGGCCACAGCAACTCCCGGAGAGCAAAATTCACAGTGTCGCTGAAACCAGCTGGGTGGCCTTCCGGGATTCTCTCCTTCCAGTGGAGAATGCGAGCTGTATGGTAACGAAATAGAAAACGTAAGCCTCTGGGACTGTCTGTCCTATGCACTCCCTTTCTCACTGATTTCTGCAGGAGGAATCTCTTATCTAAGAGTTGTAAAATTCGTCTAGTCTGGGACTTAGTTGCACCAATTTCGGTAGTCCACTCTTTCACTGCCGCGCGACTAACGCCCTCTGCACTACTTGTTGCAGGACTACTATCCGGGATGTGAGCCTCTTCGTTGCCGGTCTCTGAGGACTTCGACTTGTGATTGGGCATGCAGACGGCGATGACGGATTTGGCCACCACCTACACAGTGAAAAGACACAGCGGATGCCACCTCTGCGAAGGGTGCAACTACTTGACGACTGGTACGTGAGTCCTGCCTCTCTTCGATGTCTACGTGCTCTAAATTGCTTGTGAGTAACTCATGCACTGCTCAAACGATTTTAGTGCTACCACCTCTGACGATGTGTGCAACTGCGAAGATGAGGAAGACGATAATTTCTGTCCCTATCATATGCAAATGGACAGTCTCGTAGTTAGGTGGAGCACTACTGTCTCGCAGCCGCTCTTGCTTCAGTTGTCACAGTGTCGGTCCCTACCCGATTTGTTGCGCTCATCAGCAGTGAATGCTGTGCATGCGTTGTGCAGACTGCGATCTCAATCTCTCAAGTGCGTAAAAGAAGGAGTTGGCATTTTCTGGAACTAGCACTTATATGAGTGACCCTTCTATTTTTTAAAATTTCCGTGTTCATGAAGGTCGGTTGTCATTTATGATTTGCAGTCCTGGAGCTACTACACTGTGAATGGCGATGTCTGTGGCCTTGTGTAGCATTGGCGGCTCCTTGAATACCCCATGTGAACAGCCGTCCCTTCGTTAGCATTTTATAGATCATATAGAGTCAAGTACTGAGGGCTGCTTTTATTTCACAAGCTGCCTTGACCTCCAATTCATATTCCCTAAGTTCCAAAATCAATGCTAGGATGAAGGAGTAGAACAATCTGCAATTATGCCTTAGGCGCTGAAGGCACCTGAGGCTCAAGCAACCGCCACTTCTAGCCTCAACTGCCATTCCATCCTCCCGGACGTCTTGCCGAAGGTCTGCCATGTGGCACTCTAGTGCTCAGTTTCTGAAGGCCCTACACCTACGTAGGCAGTACCATGATCTGACGTCTTCTAATTTTTTAATCAGATGCCGTCAATTTTGTAATGAAGACCTCACTCTTTTGGAACTGCCCCTTCCTCGTTGCCCCTACATCATTCTCTGCCCGGTCATGCTTATTATACTATTATCTTCAGTCGGGGCACTTCGAAATTTTCACAACAATCACACAGATTTCACTTCACACAATTTTCACTTCCACAGGCTACTGCAAAAACCACCGCAGCTAACATGAATGTCTTCGCCACTCACGCCGCAAACCAGGAAAAAATGGATGGATGAAATTTTGCTTATCTCCGTCGCGTGCAACAGCGTGAATTTGTTCGTCGTCCAGTTTTTGGACTTCGGAGCGCTTAGGGGTTAAGGTAGAAGGCTCATAAACCGACCATTTAAGGTCTGGTCCGCCTTTTTCATGTATTTCCTTGGATGGGAATATTTTTAGCTCATTTTTCAGACATGGAGAAGTTGATGAGGAATCTGACCCAAGTCGTTTTGTATTTTTCCGAGCATTTTTGAATTACTTATGAATTTTCAAACAAGTTGGGTCATAGGTCCCTATTTGTGACCCTAGGTCTTTCATAAATGGTTCACTTGCAATTCTAAATAAAAATGGGGAAAGCAAAGAGAGTGATTGGTTCTTACCATTAATAAGTCTTTTTTCCTTGGTTCATTCAATGACTGTAGTAGTCCATTTCAGAACCAACTCATGTTCATTTCACAGCCATTTATAGGGACCATTCTTAATGCCCGAACTGTTCTTGAACCTTCTACCTTAGTAAATTGCAGGACCGAGTTGTTGTTGAGAGGGGTGTTGCGATTTGCCATCCAAGTGACCGCATAATCAATTGGATATGCATATCTGATGGCAAGATAATACGAAATAATAATACTCCCGGTATTAATATTAATATCTGAGTAATTATACTCAAAGATCCCCAACTCAAAATAGGAGTTCGGGGAGGAAATTAATCTGTCCCCGACCTTCAGCTCGGATGAAGAATCATTCAAGCTCGTGTAGTCCGTAGTCCTCACTAGAGGCACATATGTCACGAACAAAAAGGAAGCCAAACAACACCCTCTTGCCTCCATATGTAGCCAAACTGCAAACAAAGTGGAATTACCACAAGAGCTAGAATCAGTCAACAATATATAATTTTTCTAAAGTAGTAGCCCTAGGACCGGGCTCAAGCCCCCATGCTCAAGAATATTAAGGAAATTTTTTGATATGTTATTCTTGGATTGGACCTAGTGCGGGACCAAGCAATCAATGCTCCATCACTTTAGAAAGGTCATTGCTTTAGAGAAGTTCACTTTAAAGAAATTCTACTGTATTAATTCTGAAAGGATGGACCCTATGACCATGAAAAAAACCTAAAAGTTTCATTACTTTGGGGTTTGGATGCTCCATTTTTCCATAGATTTGGCTAGAATTTTTTTTATTTTTTTAAAAAGATGCGATCACAAGTTCTTTAGAAAATTTAGAAAATTTAGAATTTTTTGGGTGAAATTTTGAAAGATAAAATGAAAAAAGTTCATATTAGATACAAGATATGCTTAAAAGATCTGTAATTTTTGGCATTGGCATATACTACAAGATAGATTATATCATTCACAATCCCTTCTCCATTCCCCATCCCTAATTTTTGAACCAAAGCCTAAAAGTCAACATATTCATAATCGAATTCCACTAAAGTCCACTCATCTTTTGAGATATTGATGAATTCACATCCTTTATATTCCTACTTTTTGAAGAACGGTTTCCAGACATGTTTAGAAATACTGAAAGGTACCTAGTACCTTTTCACTTCAAATATTTATAGAATTTAAAAAAAAAATTAAGACAATATTTATTCCATTGAGTTTTTCTCTAAAAGGCTAATCAATACAAATTAATTAATTACAACTCTTGATAATAGAAGGCAAATTTCTGAAAGAATTGGAAATAGGTTTGGTTTCTTACTTTAGTTTAAAACATCACGGTGTGAACCAAAGTTCTATGACATTCTAAAATTAAAAAAACTTAGCAGACCATGGTTATAAATCAAGTGTTTGAATTGTAATAAAATGTTGAATTTTATGAATTTTTCAACATTTGAAAATAGAATAGGAACAAGTCCAAGAAAGTTTCATTTTATTTGTTAAATTCAAATTAAAAAAAGACCATATTCATGCCTAAAATTCAAATCAAGAGCAAGGAGGTAGGAGTCGCCAAAATACACTAGAAAAACATCTTTAGTAATTCATTTATTTTGCATCTTTTTTTTATAGAAAAGTCAATATTACCTCAATGACAAAATTTTCACCAAGTGCCATGCATTCCAACACAATCAAAGAACTCTCACTTTTTCAAAAAACATTGATTGAAAAATTATAGTTTGACGTCTTGTACTATTCATTTGAAATCACTTTCAAGATTAAAGCAATACTTTCTATGCAACCTTTTGGAGCATTAATGTCTAAAGGTTCATGCATCTAAAAAGTAGACGTTTCTTGGTCAACCTTGATTATAACTTTCAATATAACCATTTTTGGTACTTGATTTAAACTAAGAGAATGAAGCTTCACAACATCTCTTTCTACTTCATCTTAAAATTTAAAAAAAATCTAAACATTGAAAGAATTATTACAATTGTAAGCTCCATGTGTTAAAATCCAAATTTTTTATAAAATTATTATTTTAATCATTCAAGGCTCTAATGTAAATTGGGATGAGATGGTGTTTGATGCCTAATTGGTGAGAATACAGTATCATAAGATGAGATTCACCTATTAAACAAGGCCGCGAGTTCCCCGGATTGCAGGAACTCTATTGCAACAACAACAGTTTGCCGTGGCACAGGGACTGCCATGTCAAATAATAATGTTTAATTTTTTTAAATTTTTTTTAAAACATTTTAAAATAATTTCATGGTTTTTTTATTAATTTTTTTAAATTATTATTTTGATATTCAGACTGTAGCACTATTTATTATAGCCAAGGGAACAAGGCTAAAATGGCCCTCTAATGCCTCTGAAAAGCATCTAATGCTTGTGTTTTTAATTCCCATTTTTTCTTTTTAAAATAAATTTTCAAATTAAATTAAAAAATTAGGTTTTCATTCTAACCTTCATTTATGGTAAAAATTCCAGATTATTCTAATATATATTATTGTTGACATAATTTTATTTCCACTTTTAATTTTAAAAAATCACAATAATTTGATTTATCCATCAAATTTTTTGAAAAAAAAGCATATATAGAAAATACATATTTCCACTAGAAAAAACTATCAAAATTTTATAAATCAATTAAATGAAAAGATAAAAAATTAAAAAAACTCACACTACTCTCCATTGCTACTTGTACTTCTTGAAATAAATTCAAATAATTTGGATTTTTTTTGCTATTTCTATTTATTTACTTTCATTGTTTGCAACAAAATTGATATCATTTACAATTTTTGACAAAACAAACTGAAACTTCTCATAGTGATATGCAAATCATAGTTTCAAGTAATATTAATATAGGATAGATATTCAAATACAATCTAATAGGCTACATTCAACTCAAACATACAATTTTACTAGTTGGCAATGGATCTTGTCCTTAAAAGGGTTAACCTTAAAGCCTTCTAATGTCCATATTTTATTTTATTTTTTGATAGAATTAAAGGAAAATTTTATTGCAAGAAAAAATAAGAACAAAAACCCAGCCGCAAGCAGCCTAGGAGGAGCAAGCAAAAGACACAACAAAGACACCAAGGACTATAAAATACAACAAGGCGCCAGCGGCGGGGCAGTTCCCACCCTGCCTAGGCGTGAAGCGCCTAAAGAGGTTGGAATACAAAGCTAGCCCAAGGCCCGCATATTTTGAACGGTGAATGGAGGGCTTGCAAGCACTGTTTTGTCCAACTAACTTCTCATTCACCCAATGTAATACTTGAATGTTGAAAAGACAACCTTCCTTAATGATCAATTTCATGAAATTTCATATATTTCTCTACAAAGATATAAGCAAAAATGTGCCAAAATTCAAAAAGGATCAAGACGTTTCAGGATTAAGTGAGCTCAGATTCATCCGTCTGTTGCACTTATTCCAGCAAAATGCTGCAAACACTACCATATAGGTAATCCTGCATCAAAACTTGGAGTATGACTTAGTCCCAAAGTGCAGGCAGGCATGTGTTCCGAAGCTTTAAAACAGGGGGTTACGGTCATCTGCAACCTAGACGAATTAAGTATTTAATTGCAGGCCACTATCAAAAGTCACAAAATCATCGATCCTTTTACAACCAAATATGTTGAGGGTAATCACCAAGGTGGTCAGGAGGGAATTCCGAAAATAAACAGACTGACAAGGAGGTCAAAGCCCGATTAGGAATGCCTGTTTATTTTCAAAATTCCCGACAACGAGGAGATTGCCAGACGTAAAGGCCTGTCTAGAAATGGATGAAATATCAAATATGCGATTGATGAATGAAAAATCCGTAATCACCAATTACGTGGATTTCACGCATCAAGAGGGGATTAGAGGAAATAATTCTCCCTCAAAATGAACAGGACATTTCTTGGTGGGGGCTTACGTATGTCCATAGCTTCTTTGTGCCTGTTCGTCCATCTGCGAGTATATAAGTCATGGGCCAACTTGACAATTTTGAGGCCAGTAACTGGGAAGAGCTAGTTAGTTATTGGAAATGGTTTCACCATAGATACAGCTTGGCTATTCCTAGTACGTAACATGGTTGCTCTTGTTAATTACCGAGTTCATAATTGTCAAACCAGTAGAGGATGTACTAGCTAGGCTTCTAAGTTGGGCAGTCTCTCCAAAGGGCAAAGGCCCCTGGCACAGGGAGATTATACAGTAGAACCTCTCTAAGTCGATCCCCTCTAAGTCAATAAAAAGCTGTCAGGAAGTATTTATTGTCGATCCCAACTGAACATTATGAACCACATTCAAAGATGATGACCCTCCCTAATGTAATAACCTCTCTAACTCAATGTGTCAGACCGGCCCAACTTTATTGACTTAGAGAGGTCCTATTGTACTTGTTTTCCCTGAGGGGGAAATGAGGAATTTGAGAAGTTTAGGCTAGGGTATGTTTGGCACTAGCAACAGGGAAATTAAGTGGATCGGGGAAAGGGGAAAACAAAACAGGGGAACAAATTTTCCCTGTCGGCAACACTGTAATCTAAGAACATTTGGTTCAATCCGAGAATTGAACCCGAGATAATGTCCCTGCGTGGAGGGACATGGAAGCTCACATTTCAAGACGGGATGCGCCTTGAAAACTGGCATTGATTTCCATGCATGCGTCATTAAATTACATACATATAACCCGACCTTAATCACTAACGGTACTAGAAATATATATCCAAATGCAAACCACGCAGGAGACCGTAACTAGTGTTCAGGATGCCTCCAACAACTATCTTGTGAAAGGCATAGTATTTCTAAACAACGCTGGCCTGGGGTCACATTGACTACCCCAAAATCCAGAGACTGCGCGCCCAGCGTTTTCATTAAAAGACTGCCTGATAACCCAGGCGGTGTCATCACTGTAGACTGGGGCTGGAAAGATTCAGCCAGTCAGGCATTGCGAATTAAACTGAAGGCTCAGAGAGGATACACATGTATGTAAACCCCCGTAACTGCAAACACTAGCAATACGCTCACAAAAAACGAACCACCAGCTAGGAGGCCACTTGTTTTCCGGTAACTAGTGTGAGCCCAGAAAATATGTCGGCAAGCAGTGATCGAGACATCCCGGCCTCAGTTTGGCGGTAATGCTAGCTACTCCTCAGAGTGCAAAAAACAAATACGAGCCATAGACACTGAAGAGCAGCACGTACAGGGAGCATTTCGCACAATCATGTCACTGCAGGTACGAAGCACCAATACCGGCCAGAAGTACAATCATACGCAAAAGAGAAGACATTGAACGAACTTAATTTGCAGTGGGCTCTAATTAAATCAATACCTGATCATCTTGCAACCCCTGAGCATGCGCACACGCATGGCTTCAACTCCGGCCTAGCTAGAGACTCCACTGTGTCCGAATCCACCACAGACTAACTTGAGAATTAGTCTCAACGTAACTTCTCCGTGCATGTGAATCTGGCCACCAGTCGGAAGCACACCACGTACAGCGACCGATCGACTGCACAAACAAAATCGCCCGTCTTGAATGAAATGAAAAGACCGAAAATCCGATGGCAAATCGATGACAAATTCACAATTATACCCGCTAGTCAGAACTCTGTGAACAAGCTCGAACACGTCTAAAAGCCCACCCGATCTAAGACAATGTTGTTGCAAGTCAGAAATGATCATTCCCAAGGATGTTGTAAGGAATGGTCGGAGACAACATTGTTCGGTTGTTTTACAGACACTCTTATTGATTAACTTATATATGAATTGCCAACTGAAGTGTTTACGACTAAACAATAACAATAATGAAAAAGTAACGAGGCAGAGCGTGTGAGTCAGCTGGCGGATATACAGACACTCTTATTATATTTGAATCATATTTGAATTGCCGACTGAAAAGTTTACGACTGAACAATGCAGGACGTTAAATCCGTGTTACGAAGTGGGACCAGAGGGTGAAAACGCAGGAATCCCGGGTAAAAGTGAAAAAGAAGCCCCCTATTCTGTGCTGTTTCTAGGGTATGTTCTAGACCTCACCCAACTAATTTGGGGTCTCTGATTGCAAATATGAATTCCAAATTTGCAAATTTTATCATGTGTGGCAAATAAAAAATTCCTGCGTTTTCACCCTCTGGTCCCACTTCGTGGCACGGATTTAACGTCCTGCCTAAACTATTAAAAAAATACACCGTGTGAGTCAGCAGGCGTACATAAGCCTTATTTGACCACCCACATTCACTGCACTTGCGTCGAGGGCAGCCCAAAGGGCAATGAAAAATCTACAGTAGGGCATTTGTCTTCTTGCTTGTCCGAAGTTTGTGCCGTACGTCGAGGCATGCCCAAGTGAATTACGGATAGTACTTGACTTTGCAAGCCATACCTTTAAGTTATTGATTGTTGAAGCGAGTGGAGTAGCTTAAAACACTCCAGAAAAATACGAAAGGCGCCCCTTTTTGTCAACGATTCTCTGCAACCAAGACCCAGGGGCTTGGCCAGCATTCCTGTCGACTCGGTATGGTTAAGCTTAGCTAGCTACAGAGGATAGATGGCAGACAATTTGGTGAACTTACTGTAGACTCGTGGAAATCTGTGTGCCCTGAGACTCTGCCGACTGTCTGAATGCAGTTGAGTGTGTAGGCCCATGCTCCGGCGAAGTTAGAAGAATGCAGCCGACTGTCTGCATGGATCAATCACAGGGAGACCGGGAGGTCAGTACCCGGGGATATCGACCTCCCGGTCTCCCTGTGAATTTGTGAAGGTCCATACTCCCAAGTTGCAAGAATACAGGCGACAGTAACAAGTACGGAGTACTGCGTAAGAGGTGAAATACCTTCTCCCTGCGTTTGCTAAGAGCAACCCCACTGCAACATGCTGAAGTAAATCAATGGAGTACATTCTTCATTACTGGAAGATCAATGGTGCAAAACTTTTAGAGTGTTGCTTCAACGTGTTGCAATGGGGTTGCTCTAAAATAACTACAATTAATCTTGCAAGGACGTTGCGGACCAAAGTGGTTTGATGAATGCCTTCACTGCTAACTATATCGGTCCAACAATCAAAGAATTTTGGTGACTACCTTGGTCATGTGGTGTCACGTCTTTACAGGGTTAAATGCATTTCAAATAAGCAATTGAACATTGTTAGTTCCTATCATCAAATTGACCCAATTTTTGGTTGGATCTTGTTGGAGGTCAAAATATTTTAGATTTTCTTCTTATTCATTTTTTAGACTAGAGATGCATAAACTATTAATTTTTGAAGTGCTAAGAATAGGTATTTATATAATCAACTTTAGACTCTCATCACTGATTGTAGGCTATGCCAATCATCTTTGGGAAGTACAACAACTTTGACCTCTGTATGCACTCATGTCTTAGTATTTGAATGTACCTTTGCCTAATCTCACGTGCTTTATTGAATTACACCATATTTGATCCAAAATACAAATACATGCCCATATAATGCAAATTGTAGAATATCCCTCATATCTTAATTTTTTTCCTCCAAAAATTGGACTATTTGCTTCAATCCATGGCAAAACTATTCTTAGAACATGTTGATACCCAATACAATCATTTTTCATGTCAAATACGGATTTTCACATTTTTCAAGGACTTTGTTGGTTTAGTGGTTAAGGATCCTTATACCATTTAATTGATTCAACAATCAATAAATTATTTCTAAGTTATACTTCAATAGATTCACATGTGGCATTGATTCAATAACTTTGGCCTTGGCACACTAGTAAAGTCATCATGAGTTCAAACCCTGAAGCATTGGCGGAAGTGTTTACTACCATAGTCACCAACCAACTACGGTAAGGGGTCAAATGATCTCATCATTATATATCGACCCATATATTTATCAGTTTAATATCTAATTTTTCTTGATTGGAAGTTTGTTAAGTAGCTTCGTATTGGAACCCATGCACATGACTTTGGTCTTGCACTACCTCCTTGGTCAATGCAACCATCTTCCCTTCTTCCAAGCTAGGGGCCCCCAATGCAAATCCAAAACACAAAATTTTTCTCATTCGTGCATGCCTAAAAAACAAACTCCATGTAGATGGACAAGACCATTAATGATATTGTGGGCATGCTAGTTTGTCAATGGCAAGGCCTAATTTACATTCAATTGATGACTCTGGTGGTTTGTATAGATGTCTAGAAGTCATGTTTAAATTCATAATTGTCCATAATCTTGAAAAGAAAATACATTGTATAGAGTACAATTTTTTTGAGAATCTTTCAATTTTTGTTTCTATGCATGCAACCATGAGATAAATTTCCTTTGGGTTTTAAATCAAGTCCCATGAAAGAGAGGAGATGAGGTAATACCCATTGTTGACCCTCAACCCAATTGCATCCCTATCTATAGTTGCCAACATTTGTTGGACTAAAATGTTGGGAAATTGTAGCCAGGGACGCAATTGAATTGAAGGTCAACAATGGGTATGCATACCTTAGTGCAAGATCAAAGTGATGTGCATGGGTAAAGCACTACAATTTCAAAACATATGGTAATGCTAAACATTCAAGAGATGACTAAGCTTACAGCAGCTTGCGTTGGGTGTCTGAAAGTCTAAACCAAATCTACAGTACATTAATTAGTACATCATGCAACCCCAAAATGGTCAGTCGCATGGACATAACATACGGTGAAATAGGATTCCTTGACGAGCCAAATCTATGGAACACAGTGCAACTTCATTTGTAAGTTCTGTAAATTGAATAAAAATACACAACTGAACTTCTGTATTAACACATAGATGCTACAGAGAAGCTTTGCTGTCATGCTTCAAGGTGACCTGCTATGTAATGACCCTTTTCCATCTGCAAAAATTCTCCCAGTTCCGAACACTCTCTGTTGTGGTCCCAGCAGGTGGCGTGACAACCTCCAGAATTTGAGTTTTTTTCATCCTCTGGTACCCTCAAGTAGATGACTGCAAATCAGTGTGGCATCTCCTCAATGAGACGAACCCTTCTTCACTTCTTGTTCTTTTTACCTGAGTAGACAAAACAACGACAAAAGAGTAAGAACACAACTATATGAGGATTAATGCATAGGACCCAGGCTTGCACAACCAGCGTTTTGTAGGATACTGAAAGTGACAACGTCCTACCCAAACTGTAGAGGACACTACTGTAATTATGAAAACCAAGGTCAATGAGAATACTTAAGGAAGCCTTCTTCATAAATATTTGACAAGACCCTAAGGAAACAAACCAATACCGCCTAATTCTGAACATATTACAAACCCTACTCGCACTGCTCCGTATGTTCAAAGAGCACCTTCTAGTAGGGATTGTGGATCTTCATCTATAGAGTCTTCAAAAGAGGCAAGCAATCTTGCAGTATATTTGGCTTCTTCCTAAAGGTCTTCTTCCTAAAGGTCTTCTAAGAAATCAGTTGTACCTTTTGTGGCCAAAACGTAACCCTCAAATATATTCTGAAGCAAAAATCTTGGCCATCAAAACATGTGTTCATTTTCGTTGAGCGGCAAATATGGTATGTACTGAGGGACTATCAAAAGATTTCTCAAAATACATCCAAGCCATAATAAGTCCATGTCCTCTTAAAAGCAGGCTTCCATATAGTACTAGTTACCATATTCTATGCAACTGGCACACATGAAAAAACAGATGAGAGTGAGAAGTAAAGTTTGAGGTATGGAGGTTGTTTTTAGTTACTTTTTTTCCTAGGTGGAGTCGCACCTTCAACAGGCTCTTCCTTTGTGTCTTCTTCATCTCCTTCCAATGTTTCGTCAAGCACGTCCAAGTCAGGTTCATCCAAAGGGACGGAATGCCGTTGTAAATGAGCTCCTAAAATTTGCATACATTTCTCCTTCAGGTCCACTAAGGTCGCCGAAAGAAGACCGTCTCTCGGGCAATGCAAGGTCACCACTTCGTGCTCCTCTGCCGCGAGATTAATTGTTGCTGATACCTCTGATGTCACTTCAGAAAGAGCCTCCATGGAATCACAACTTCAGTCTGAACAGACAACGAACACAACTTCATGAGAATCGTTATGCATTCAATGCAACAATAACGGAGAACTATGATATAAAAATTATCAGATTGGGATAGGACGTAACATTCTTAAAAGCATGTCAAAAGCTTCCACCACAGTAAATGGCTAGCGATGGAATAATGTGTAATTGACATACTCATAACCTGAAAGAGCAGCAAGCTGCACTTGTCGCAGCTACGCTATTAACCAAAGACGTCCAATATAAATGGGTTAATAATGTTACGGGAACCGGCTGTAAAAATGAACTAAACCCTAAACCACCAAAACGTACTTTAATCTTCCCATCCTAAACCCTAAACCCTGAAACCCTGAAAACCCTGAACACCCATCTAACCTGGAGGAAGTAACCCTAGAATAGCCTGGGTTTCCTTCTCCAAGTCGTCTGCAGCACAAACTAGCCACATGTCACATTCAATATCCAACGGGCTCCAGGACGTCAATTATAGTGATCCCTGTCGAATAAAAAGCCAAAATACCGACTGCGAAAAAAGGTCTACGGATAAACAAGACTTCAAAGCATTTCTAAACTCACGACGTGCTTGAAAACCCTAGAATCGATGCTCACACAATTCACAACAAATGCTTCTTACCAACTGCTACTCTCATGAGGTATCATCTTAATTCTCTCTGCAACATCTCGGGGACTGTATTTGATCCGTTAGGACGGTGGCTTCGATGAACACCACAAAAGAGAGAACTAGGTTTGCTTGTGTGCTCTAAAATGATCAAGCAAAGAGCTTGTCGGAGTCGGTAATTGTGAAAATGTATCCTTCCTCCGGCTGAAATTCTCAACTAGCTCAACAACAAAAAATTTCGACGCAACGTTACCGACGCAGTATGTAAACAATGAAAACATGAGCAGTCAAGAGGAATGAGAAGAGAAAACGTTATACTCACCAAAAAGAGAAGTCAAAACCACTTAGTCGTCAAAATTCGAACCACGTCGTCGTCCTCACGCCACTCGCAGCTTTTCCAAAACAGATTCTCGACGAACGCAACACAGAGTCTTCACGTAAACACACTCAGGACTCCTGAGCCTTAAACCCTAATTCGTATGTACTTCATGATGAGAGTGAGGTTTCATTCATCTATAATCCTTTGAATATCGAGTGAAAGGGATGATAAAGCATCACGAAGACCTCTTTTTCATTCGATGTTGTTTGCGGAACATGCTTTTTTTTCGCAGTGATTTTGCAAAGTAGGGTGGCTATGGCGGAGGAAGGGCTGCTATTGCAGCAGGAGAAAGCGATTTCCAAGCCTAAGCGCCTTTCGTGTATCCCGAAGATGGACGCTCTCTGGTTCTGTTACTGTGAGTCCATTCAAAACCCCTGTTTAGCATTGCAATTCTCGAATTAGGGTTTTACGATCTGCAAATTCGTTGGGCATCGTCGCTCAGCGTCTGTAATGTTCTCTTACTTTCAGATTTTAGCTGAAAATTGAGGGAAGCCAAATTTACTGCAGATTTTAACTTCTAAAGAACCGAGAAGCCCAATTCGAACCTCATATTTGTTTCTTAAGCCAGTTTTGAGTAGTTCATTTGGGACTTTTTTTGTCCAATTTTATTAGGTTCTATTTACCAACACATTGTATTTCCCTGATTCTGGTGATATAAAATTTGGCCCATTCTGAACTATGTTTTTCTCAATACGATCAATCGAATTGGTCGTTGTATAACCATGAATCCCTGGTCTTTTAGGGTTTAAGATAATAGCCTTTTTTTTGCTTACAATTGTGAGATTGTTGTTTGCAGCGCCTGTGTATCAGATGACAGAGTATTACAGGGATGGCACTTTTGACAATTGTCGCAGCAAGTGGACGGAGTTGTTCGATTGCATCTCTCTCAAGGCGAAGCCCGCTGATCAGGTTCAGGTATTATGCAAACTGATCAAGCCTTCTTTAGGTATGCTAGTATGTGTTTCACAAAGCCTAAATTTCAGGACTAATTCTGCTCATTTTCATGGAATCTTATTCATCTGTGTGTAGCCTTGCAATTCAGGCTTCACGACGATCTCCTGATGTTTTTGAGGTTTTGGTTTTGATGGGGTCCAAACTGTCTGTGTTTGCATGGAGCAGTGATTCCATTTTGAATGGGTCCAAAATTAGTCTGTTGTAGTGTAAAGAATCCGGTGTTCTATGTGGTATGGAAGGCGACGAAATCCAATCCAAAGCATAGCGGACCCTAACGTATTTATCTAAAACCAAAAGTTAATGAGATCAATTCCTAGGGTACCCGTTTTTGGAGAAAGAATTTGGACTCTAAGCACATGGCATGTATAGTCTACCAATCGTTTGACCTTATCACAAACCCTATTGACTCCATTTCGTATGTTTTTTTATTTATGAGGGTCCTCAAGGAGCACCTGAAGCCTGGATTATGGGTCTTTGACTGTGTGTGTTCAAAGCATGGTCCTGAAGAAGGAAACCCTATTTTACATGCTTTGAACCCTTCCACACAGTCAAAGATTTTCTCTCCTACAGTCCAAATTAGCTATGAAGACCAGGCATTCTATAGTGTATTAATAGCATCCCTTGTGCCAATATCAGATGTTTTAAGTCTTGTAAAAACCGTGCACTATCTTGTTAGGCCATACTGGAAGAGCGAGAGCGAAAGAAGCCTCATATTTGGCAGTTTCGAACCCCAGAGGAGGCGTCCAAGCATTGGAAGGAGGAATTCGGCCACCTTCAAGACTAGAAAATTTTTGCAATCCTAGGTGACTGTACATGTCCTTCTTCATTCTTTCATTACGTCTTCAGGTCTTGTTTTCGAAGTAGAGTAGGAGAAAAGTGGAGAAGTGGCTTTTTCATTCTTTTGAAAGGTTTAGGACTTCTCAGACAAAGTTGCGATATTGTGAACCGAGAGATTTTGTAGTACAAAGAAGGGTGTAGATTCTCATATTGATCAAAGAAGGGTGTATATGAGGTGAGCATTTGTTGAGAACAAAATGTTTTATCAATGCATATGAATTCTTTATGCAATTCGTCAAAGTGGGAGGTTGTAGACCAGTATTGTCTAGTTTAGACTTCTTCACTTCCATTCAGAGATTGGTGAAGTAGACAACCCAATTTTCATTGTGAGATTAGTGCCTGAGACATTTAGCCAAGTCATTCTTACACCACTTACTAGTGATTCCAAACAGTGAGTGTATGATTTGATGAGTTGCTATTTAGTCAATTGTATAAGTCAATATGGTCTATATATGAGACAGCACTATTTTTTTAATTTTTGTCCTTTATAAATAAAATTATACAATGGGGTGTGCTAACATGAAGATTTAGTTATGTGTACAATTTGGTTAGAGAGTTTTTTGTGGTGTCGTATCCCAATAATAGTTTTTCATAGTCTTTTACATTTTGATTGTGTACATATTTTGTAAGTGCACATCAATATTTAGTAAATAGTAAGAAGTGATACATATTGGTCCAAATGTCAAAACATTCTTGAACAGATAGTTGGAGGACCCTTTTCCTTCCATGCTTCCCATTGGCTTTTATGATTTTTTTTGGTCCTTGGATTATTGAAGTTTAGGAAGTCAACAACTTGTTAGACTTGTCCGGACACTTGCTTGCCTAGCATGGTTGGATGGGTTGGGAAGGTGGGAAAGGAGAGAGAATGGGTTGGGTAGGTACAGTAGAACTTCTCTAAGTTGATCCTCTCTAAGTTGATAAACCTCTGTAAACTAATCATGTCAGACCGGTCCCGGACTGGGCCACATAACAAAGGCTGTGACTAAAAATGACCCTCTCTAAGTCAATAAACCTCTATAAACCAATCTGTCAGACCAGTCCGGGATCGATCAACTTAGAGAGGTTCTACTGTATAAGGGAAAATTCTTGAATGTAATGTTTACCCCAAATTAAGGGATATCAGCCTTGTAATAGTATGAATATATTTGTGTGAAATGTGACAATGATACTATAGAAGAGGTATTATGCTCTTAGAATGTTGTGGTAGACATTGCATTTTGAGCAATGTTGATTATATGTGTGCATACTTCAGATGTAACTTCTATTACTACATTGTCTCTTCTCCTTTAGTTTAGGCCAATAAAGAATGTCCAATACCAATCCTTTGTATTTACAAAAATGTTCAATATTTGCATTTCAAAGTTTATCATAACAAAGGGTTGAGTGTACACTTGGACCCTTCTCTAGAATAAAATAAGAAAGCTTCTAGGATATCCCATGTGAGATAACATCTGAATTCAATACATGTACAATTCCACCTTTCAAATATCCCATACTATTTGGTTCTTGCAACATTATCTACTATAAGAGGATTCATGTGGAATCATTAGTCATCCAAGAAGATAAGTAAAATTAACTTCCACAATCAATTGTGATTGAAAATTGACTAGCAGCAATTAACTATCACAATTAATTATGGTTGGAAAATCTCATTCATCTTCTCGGATTTTGCTTAAATTTAATTTAAGTATTGCCCAAAGCCTCTCAGCTTATAGGGGTCAAAAGTCAACTAATTTTTTTTTACGTTGGAGATTTTCTTTAAATATAATTTATGTATTGCCTGAAGCCTCTCAACTTCTAGGGATCAAAAATCAACTAATTTTTTTTAAAGTTGGGAATGAAATTAAGAAGCAAGGAAATCTGTTGTCTATTAGGTGTTGTCTATTAGGTGTTGTCTATTTTTTGAAGATTTTTATTTTACTTTTTTATTTAAGTCATCTTTGAAGGGTCACATTTTGAATTGAAATAAGTTATTATTTGAGGTCAAATTTACAAATTCCCCATTTAAATTTCACGATAGTTACAATAGTTACAATAGTAACAAAGCAAAGTCTTCAAAATTTATAACATACAAAAGCTAAAGAACTAACACAACAGATGAAAAAACGGAAGGGAGAATAAATGCATTGAAAAGTGTTTGCTTTCATCCATTTTTCAATTTTTATATATTTTTTAACAAATGGAATAACCAATGCATTGAAAAGGAAAAAAACGAATAACAACAACGAAGCCGTGAGGCTGGACAATCAAGAGATATTTGAAAGACAATTGTTCAAAATTTGAAATGCATTGGGATAATTTGAATTCTGGGTTGGTTTTGGTGAACCAAGGATCCTAGCCTGTCAGGCTCAGACTCAATTTATTTCATCCATAGTGGAAAAATCTGAGATACCTACTTGCTAAGAACTTAAAAAGCCTGAACATAGTCTCTTAAGGTACCAGAAGACAGTTCTGAAAAAGTGAGACTTTATATAGGACACCCTACATCCCTCACCCCTGATTAACGTCAGACTTAATCACATTTGCAAACTATTGTTCGAGAACTAAAATGGTAATCTAATCAAATTTCAATGAGAAATTTCTTTGCAAGATTTTTTCAGAGATTTCATTGAATCTTCTGTGTTTTCTAAGCAGACCATTTGTCTACCCAAGCACATTGGCGATGGTCTATACCGGTATATCATGCATCATATTCATGATCTTCGTATTGTACAAAAGTTCAGTGGATTTGCGGTTGGCGACATTGATACACCTATCCAGTCTTTGAGGCAGCTTCCGTGAATGCCTCCACCGATTTCCATCGCAAGGATGATATACTATCAGAACATAATCGACTCCTCCTGCATTGGACAATCAAGAAGACCACATAGGTTTAAGAACTTTTAATAGCTAACTGAGAGCCATTACAACCACAGTGGCCTAAAAACTTGACAGATCTAGCTACTTCAGTTTCAAACCACTATCGCAATTAACATAAATCCTTTGAGGTACGATAGATTTATCCTGTGATCCCTATTAGTATGAATCAAGAGATTTCTTCCGCAAGACTCCCTCCACGTTTTTACTGACCCAAAGAGCAACATCTCCCTTTTTGTCATGAATCTCATGAGGAAGAGAACACTAAAACCTGATCCGATATCCTATACTTGTTATCAACAGCAATTCATCCTTCCAATGCACTAGACTTGGCTAAGTCTCGATGGCTACTGATCTTTGAGAAACGGAGTTCTCTAATCTCTACTATCAATAGTGATTTACAACCTCCCACTTTGAAATCGCATAAAAAATTCATACACAGAAATAAAATTTTGACCTCAACAGATTGCCCCTTGTACCCAAAGTGCACGATGCATCTTCCAGGAATCTCATTCCTACAGATGTTGAAATTCCAAAAGTGATGCAAATAGTATCCTCCATCATACAGGAGAGAAATATGGCCACTGCAATCTTTAATCATTAGAAATTTCCAGGAAGACTCAAATTCTTGACATGACTATTATGCTTCAGTTAGTAAAAGCTGCTGTAAAAATGAATCTGCACTTTGCAATGTCCCCCTCATATTGGGATTTTGCTATTTCTGCGCTCATAGTTCAGATTTAAGCTATGACTGCTACTGACAGAGTTGAAAGAGAGCGAGAATAACAGTATCATAAGAAAGTAAGATTCTCACCTTCTAGGCCGCAGGTTGTAGCTATGACTAGGTGTCAACGGGCTTACAACATCTATTGGTGGCATGTAATCAGGGTCTTGGAATCCATCATCCACTTGCGCTTGATCATCAATAGATCTGTCAAGGCAAGACTCCTCTCCACACACACTGCTTGAGGTCCAGGACGGAAACAACCACGTAAGTGGATTACCTACGAATCAACAAACAATTAGTGATAGTATTATCATCGTCAAGTACCAAGCAACCGAACATGAAGCAGATCTTCCACGCAAAGAGTGCTAGAATCAAAGGAACGTATCTCAAAGCCTTGACTTAACCAGTGAGAGCCCAGATTTCTGTTACTTAAAACCAAGCAAATGAACTCTCAGTTCACATAATCCACTGACTTCCCCAATTCAAAAATTATGTAGTTCTGGATATACCCTAACCTTAAGTTAAATTCCTTGTTGTACCTCTCATGCATTATTTCATAGTAATAGCTGTCAATTCATTAGTGACACTAAAATCCAGCCAATGCCAGCCAAAGTTGACATTACAAGTCCACTGACAGAGCCAAATTCAAAATCATGTATTTCTGGATGTAATACCTTAGGTTGAATTCCTTGCTGCACCTCTCATATAACATTTCCTGGTGAATGAGGGTCATAGCTGCCAATGCATGAGTGACTACTAATGAACAAAGAATGCAACCTAACGTTAATATTAGTAACTTCCTTTCAGAATTATATTCTTTTGTTGATGTTAATTAAAAAAATTACTCATGTACTAAACAAAATTCAGAGATAGAATGGTCACAAGATGCTGTAAGTGATGCGACAAGAATATGTATTGGACCAAAAACTGAACCTACGTGAATCCTTAGATCACCTCATATGGAGTATCTCGATGTTAGTTATGCCCAAGTTTTAGATTTAGTAATTAATAAATAAAAATAATGTAGTAGAAAATAGTATTTGTAACCATATAAGTGTGAAATAGGAGGTAGGAAGTGATGAAAAAGGCACCACAAGCTGTCACTGCAAAAATTTACTTCGACAAGCTCGTTGGGCTCGCCGCACAATCTTCTTGGAGAGCATCCTCTCGTAAGAGTCGGTGCTGCAGCGCTTGATTCTGGAAAGAGGTTCCAAGCTATGCTCACAAATCTCCTCAATTCCAGGTTTAGCCGAACTTGAAGGAAGACCCTTGAAACGTTCTTGTAGATCCAGCAATATCTCGTAGCTCATCGTTGCATAGTCCCTGTAGGGTTTCAAGTACAACTCATTCGTGAAATTTGAGTTCCCCATAAGTAGGGCAATGGACAACACGGACTCCACGGGTCATCACTTGAACCACTTTAAACACGAATTATTCACGATATAAAAAAAGGATTTATGAGATTTTGTTTTACAGACAATACGGATGATGCAAGTGGAACACTAATTTTAGAATCTAATTTAGAGGTAGAAATTCCAAACACTCACAAAATACTATGAAAAGATTCATCGAAAATCAAAATTTGAAGACGCAAATGAAATGGACTTGACAAGATTTTCATAGACGAGAAACAGAAATCAAAGGTTTGTCCATTCAAATAATTGGCGCTGGAAAATTAGCAAGAGTGACTTCAGAGACAGAACACGTACCTGTAGTTGAATATTTGGTACAAAAGAAGGACAACAGTGGTTACCCCATAAGTCAACCGAGGGAAAATCAATAGCAACAAGGTTTTATGTAATCCTCGTGACGCAGCTGTCTGGCTACGAAGAATCCATAGCTCCACTGCAAACGTGAGAAGGAGCCCTGCATCATTGTAGCAACGGCCTCAATTATACCTATTGGCAATTCGAAAAATAATTCACTCTTTCTTGTAAACAAAATACAAAGATGGTTTTCTCTATTCTTGAATACTTCAACAAATAAAACAAAGATAAGAAAACATTAAGATGATCGAGACTGTTGAGAGAAAATGAACAATGACAGCGAAAGATGTGAGACAAAATATACCGCAGTAAAGTAACGGGCGAGCATTGTAAGTCTGCTTCGTGCTGGTGCTCATGTAGATGAAAATAGAGGTTGCAACATAGAACAGGAAGGTCTTTAGAGCCCTTGACTCTAGCAGGATTGCATTGTGTAGAGAGAATAACCGCTCAAGAGATGCAAACACAGCTGATTGCTTTGACACAAATGACTCCTGAAACAACCCATCACAACAGCTGGCTGAGTTAGAAGAAGATTGAAGAAACTCTAGAAGCTTCATCAACAATCTTGGAAAACACAGAACATTATAGTTACAGATGTTTACAAGAAGAATTATCCCATTACTACATTAGCTCCCATACATAACTGACCCCATGATTATGCTCAGTAACTGGAGAAGTGAGAACAAAACAAAATATGCCGTTTGTTACCTGTGCTTCAAGCATTGCATTGGAACCACTTGTCAGCTGTTCATGCATCGCTTGTAGCCTTGTTTGCCACGTAAGAAACTCTTGCTGATGCATCTTAGCTTCCTGAGTGAACGCCAACACAGAAGCACGGTTCTCTTCAAAAGCACTTTCTTGCAGCTGCTTCAGATTATGAAGTCCCTCTTTAGCTTGGACCTGCTCATCGAGCAGTGCTTTCTGACCAGTCAAGGACCTGCAAAATGCTCAAGTTAATACGACGCTCATTGCAATACTTTCACGTCAGAGCTGATTGATATTGTCAAAACAAATGATGCTGGTTAAACACCAACAAATTAAAGGTGAGTGCTATCAAAGACTAAAAAGTATGGCAACTACTAGAGAATAAGCTCACCTTTGAACTCCACTGTCGATTTCATGCGATATGCCATGAAGACTGGAGAACTCCGTTGTTAAAGACTGAGCAATCTCATGCGATTTTTCATGCAGACTTGAGAACTCCTTGGCCAAAGAGTTGGCCATAATGTGCGATTTTTCTTGTAAAGAGCCTAAAGTGTCTGCTATCACATGAGACTTCTCATGTAAACTTGAGAATTCTTCAGACATGGAGTGCGCAATTTCATGAGTTTTGTCATGAAGCGTTGCAAACTCCTTAGAAAGTGAGTTTGCCAGGCTGCGCTGGTGATCAGACATGTCATTTTGCTGGTCTAACATCTCTTTTTGCTTGTCCGTCATCTCCTCTTGCAAGGATTCCACACCTCGCAACTGCTCATGAACCTCCTTTGTTGCCGAGCTGAGATCTACAGGTAGCGGACGTCAACCATAAAATTTGCTTGACAAATACTTTAGACCATCGACTACAAAAAGCCCCACTAGTGAAGACTTAATTGCATATAAAATCCAATACTAGAACAAAGAATTACAAATGATACTTTCCAACCTCCAGAGAACAGTGAGCGCACAAGCTAGATCGTTAGTTAACCCTGAAGTACCCAAGCAAGAATTTCAATATCCACTTTCAAAGCTTAGAGCCAATTATTGTAAATAAAAAATCACGTTTCTGTCACAAAAAATGAAAGGTATTATTTCTTCTTGGGCACTAAGGAATTAACATCTGTATTTTCTCTTAGCAGAGATGGAAAATAACAGCATTCAAATTAGGTAGTCATGTCCAAAGTGAAACAAAAATCTCATTAGCAACAGATGAAGAGATATGTAATTGAAGTCAGAAAAAGAATACCTGAGAAGCCATCCTTGACCCTTCCACGCATCTCCGCATGCAAACGATGATATTCGCTTACAAGTTGATTTGAATGCTCTTGCATCTTGGTATGTAGCAACTTCTGCTCAGTAATGAGAAACTCATTCTGTTGAGATATGGCACTCGTTTGAGATTCCATTGTTCTTAGCTGAGTCTCCACCCAGTGGGCAGATCCTTTGAGCTCATTGATCACGTGTTCAGTTTCCTGCTTAAACGCTTCGCTCCTGTCAAGGAAAACAAGGGTTCATCAGTAGTCCAAGGATCGTTCCATCAGATTCATTTAGACTATGCACTGCTGATGGGTAGAGGGCGTGAGTCAGCAAGAATCTGTCTGAAGTCATCGGTAGTGCGAGTGATCTCTCATAATAAACCAATATCTGCTCTTTAAACCCTAAAGACCAAGGATTCAAAGTTATTAAACAACTAATTTGATTGATCTTGTAGTGAAAATACATTTCAGAAGGGACCAGACTTTACATCACTAGAATCAAAGCAAAACATTGCATGTGTTGGACAAATGAAAGTTCCTGTGTGACCTACTCAAAACTGCAAATTACAAAATTATGAGACCCAATTTGGACATCTTGGTTCATTAGGGTTTAAGGATATCAACTCTGAGTCCATTAGGGTTTAAGAATGATAAGAAGCAGAAATATTAGCATCTTGGCATGAAAGCTAAGCCCAGAAACTGAGAGCATTGAACAAATATGAGTGAAGAAGGGCACAGAAGAAATTACGTACTGGAGATGGTGGCACATAGAAGCCGCGTCAATGAAGAAGGCGAGAAAGATAGAATTAGTATGATCGCTGAGGCTACTTGTACACTTGGATATGGGGACAGAGTCAGGGCAATCTATTGCGTCTCTCTCAGAAACCTTCAAAAAACAGTTCGTCAGCCTCATAGCCAGCCGTGCCTTTTTCTCTTCCTCTTTTAAAATCTCTCTACAAGACGAGAGCAAACCCGAGTACGCATTGTGCCAACAAGAATGCTTTGCTGTTTGGTGACGAGCTTTCTCAACAAGATCTTTCCCTCTGGAGCTGCTCAGAAAGCTTCCAGTCTCAATGTCAAACTTCGCAAGGTCCGTGGGTCGGGAGCACTGACGCTCCCTTAATGGTGGATCGGGCTGCGCTGCTGCTGGCCCAAGCGCAAACCATTTCCACAGCGTGGCCTCTGAAGTCGAAGAAAGCGAGAAAATGAGAATAAAGACGAAACAGAACTCCCATCTCTTCACGACACTATTGCGCCAGATAGCCATTTCTAGCTTGTGACTCCGCAACAAGCCGGAGTCTGGTTAAGTCTAAACGCTCCAGCAAGAAGAGAAGTGGAGGTGAAGAAGACAACTGAAGCCAACGAAAATCTCAGAATTCCATAACTCCTGGTTCGTGACTGCCTAAGCTCAGCTACACCTGTTTCGTTACCGCAACTTCCCTTCGTCACTCGCTCTACTCTCTAATCAATTGTAAGCTTCATTCATGCTCAATTTCTTCCTAACGAGACCACTCTCTAAACTGATGCCAACGGATTTATCAAGTAAGCTGAGCCTCGGTCTGTTCTTTTCCGTTCGCAAACGGTTCAGGAAAAAGTGCGTTAAGAGTTGCACGCTGATCCAAATACTTCAGAAGCTTGAGCATGAAGCAACCATTAGTTTTCTGTCAATGATTTGCCTCAATTCCTCATCAGTGCCATCTGTCAGATTTGAGCCAGACCCGTTATAAGATACAATAATCACCGGGATATCGATCGGAAGCGAATTCTTGAAATCGACCTGAAACTCGGACCACGCACCTCTACAGACTTCCGGGGATTCTGTTCTGTGGATGTACTGTAGTATGCAGACTTCCTCCTCTGCGTTCGTCTTCATTTGAAAAACTAGTCGTTACGACGTTTCAGGCGCCATATCCGCTGTGTATTGCCACGCGACGGGAGGTAGGTTTATTCGGGGTTTAGCAAAATTAATACAGAATGTTGGATAAGCTTCTGGATCTTCTCGCAAAGCTCAGCATACTTCTTGCCAGCTTCGAGATTTGCACAACTCGTCGGGATTTCTTCTCATAGCAGCAACTGCTTCTCGTTATTGTAATTTCAACAGCGAGAATTCTTGGTTACCGTCTCTTCCTTTCACATAATACGATTTCCTACTGGTCATTGTATCACCGCACAATTGTATCCCTAAATTGTATCTCTTCCTTTCGCCGCACAATTGTATCCCTAAATTTCGCCTCACGCACATTATCAATTAAGCAATGCGGCGATGCCTGCCATAGCTGTACGACGCCAGCTCCATGGCCGATGGCCACACTAGCTTAATTACGAGCTCCGACCTAATACTGTAAGTTAACTTGTTTCACTTGCGCAGAATACGAGGAATTGAGGCGAAGTGAGAACTAAGCATCTGAGGCTCCGAGTAATTTAATAATGTATAAGGAGCGGCGATGGAATCCATGAGCTTGAGCTTCACGCCTGGCAGGAAGGTGTCGTCGCCAGAGTGACGATGGCTTGGTCTCCAAGCTAAACAGCTGACTGCAGGCCCAGCGGCACGGTTCAAAACGCAGGACCATTGTTTAACCCAGTAAGGACGCCGCGGACCATAAGTGTCCGATGAATGACAAGGGATTTTCCAATGCAGGACAGAACTACAACTATTCATCCTTGGAGTTTTTTGTGGAAAGTGGAGAACATCTACAGTAGCTTGACTTCCAATGAGTACTTTTGGATTTTTTTATTCCAATGACTCTCACGGTTATACAATGCATGATTTCCAGGGTCACCCCCCGCGTCCTTACAGGGTTAACCCTTAAACGAGGCAGATGTTTTGTGTCCAATGGATGACAGGGAATCAAATTGTATAGGACAGAAGTGCAACTATTCATCCTCGAAAATTGTTGTGGAAAGGGAAAATCTTCTACAGTATTTTCACTTGCAATGAGTACTTTTGCAATTTTGGAGGCTAATGATTTAGACAGTAATGAAAAAGGATGATTTCGAGGGTCACCCCTTCGACATTTAAGGGTTAAACCCGTCCCACAAAGTGCTACTAGCAGAGTGGATTTAAGGTAGTACGGCCTAAAAGCGACCATTTAAGGGCTGGTCTACCTTTTTCACAGGTTTTTATGAACAAAAATATTTTTGAATCATTTTTCAGAGAAAGAAAAATGGATGTGGAACATAACAAAAGTGGTTTCATATTTTTTGAATCATTTTTGAATTACTTATGAATTTTCAAAAACAATTGTTGTAGGCACCTGTTTGTGACCCTAGGTCTTTTAAAATCTAACCACTTGCAACTTCTAAAGTCATTTGAGTAAATGATGGCCAATGATAAGCTTTTCTCTCGATTGTCTCAATGGCTTGAGATCACCTAATGTCCATTTTAGATCTAAATATAGGGTCGATTTGAAGAGGCCGCTCGCTTTTAGAGCACCCTTTACCCCAGGGGAAAACACAAGAATTTATTATTTGCCATATTCAAAAAAAAATTGCAAATTTTGAATACATAAGGTAAACTACCCCATTACGGGCAAAATGGGAGCAAGCCCATTGTAGGCAAAATCGTAATGGTGGTAAACATTTCAGAACTTGAATGTACACTTATTTGCAGTTAGAGACCCCAAATTAGCTAGAAGAGGCCATTAAAATATATCCAAAGCATAGCTCAAAATAGAAGGTTTTTTGTTAACTTTTACCCCAAAGACCATAGAATTTACCATGCTAGTTTCACTTCGCAGGACAGATTTAACGTTCGAAAAAGAATTGGCAAACTATAGAGTAACTAATTTACTGAGAATACGGTACCCTACCGTAGGGTTAGATTCATTAGGTCCTATACAAAATGATTTATTTTTAGGTTGAATTTCCGTTTGTTGACCCGATTTAGAGATTTTAGGATATTTTATTTGGAAGGGTTCAGAATATTTTGTGATGACATTCATTGGTACTTGCGACTTTGGCATCCTCCATTGAACTCTTAGAGCCTTTGGTTTTTGAGAAATTAGCTAGTTTACAAGAATTTTTATGTAGAGAGATGAAGAGTACACTATCAATGGAGTCATTAGAGGGGATTTGTGGGCATAGAAGATTGCAAGTTCCCAAATAGCGGGAAACAGTGGCCCAAAAGAACACACACACACACACACAAATATATATATATATATATATATATATATATATATATATATATATATATATATATATATATATATATATATATGCACAACAAATTGCAAGGTCGCCAAGTTGCACGAGTTAGTTTAATGAAATGATAAAAAAAACTAAATTTTTTTTAAATGAAAAAAAATTATTTACAAATGATTGGGAACTTTGCCACATTAGAAATTTGATGTGGTTGAGACCTTTCCAGATTAGATAACATTGTTTAATTAATTTTTAAATGTTTTTCAAGAAAAATTAAAAAATTTATAGTTTTTTATTATTAAGTATTCAAATCAATGGTACGCTGGTTCACAACCCAAAAATGGCCCTCCCATGCCCTCAAATCCCCTCTAATGTCATTTTGGTTTTTATTTCTTCGATGGAAAGTGTTGAAGTTTGTACTTGTATATGTTGTGTGCATAATTATTGTTGTTGTAATTTAAAATTAGATGGAACTCTGTCAATTGTAGATGGAGGGTTGCTATTACTAGTATGTGAGCATAGAAGCATGATCCCGTGAGCTTAGAAGATTGTACACCTATATTATAGGTGTCTATCATAGAAACCTTCTATGATTATAGTGTAATTATATCATAGATATCTATATTATAGGTGTTTAAATCATAAGCACCTACATTGGTTGTAGGATACTTACTTATATATATGCTCAAGGCTCACATGCTTGCATTTTCATGCTCACACACTAGCACCGTTGATTGTAAATGCTCTTAGAAAAAAAGGGCAAAGAAGTATAGATGTAGATTCAAGAAGTAGTTGTTGCTAATTTTATTTTACAAGAAAATAAAAAAAGTGCGAAGAAAAAATCTCTTGAGAACAATAATGAGGAAGACTGTGTAGGAAAAAATTGATAATTTTAATAGACTTTAATTTCATTCCAAGTGTAGAGGGTGTGGATAGTGTATTTTTCTAAGTCTACAATGGCCAATATCAGTAGGTTCTTCTAATAAGGTTTACAAGGCCAATATTTATAAAGAACATGAAGCAAAATTGAAGAAGTTTTCTTGTATTATTTCTCAACAAGCATCATATAGCTACGGATGTTGTTGTTGTAAAGAGACAACCTAGATAGCCTCAAAAATGAATAGTACATGAGATGAGTAAACAAGAGCCCAATGAATCCATTGATAGTGTTGGTTTAAAAGTCATAAATGCTATGGGAATCCTTAGAAGTTACAAAAGACTAATGAACAAACATCGGTTGACCTTCCACACGTTTGGAGACCTCATAATGATTGCCACAAACCATCCTTATTACTACTTCCATGCTTTTGTTTGCAATGACATTACAATTGGTGAATAAAAAATCATATAATAATTGATTCATTGTTGACAAATGGCCTCTCATTGCAATAGTTGTTAAGCAACACAAAAGTATTTCTAAAGTATTGCACTATTTGAAGATAGCCTACTAGTATGATTTTTGAATATTGAGGCAAAAAATTTGTTGGAATAAATTGTACGCTTTTGAATAATATTTTTTATATTCCAATTATGTTTTCTAATCTTCTAATAGATTTTAGATGTGAGTCAATAACAAATCATCTAAGTTTATTTTTTTAATATGTAATATTTTTGTGTATACAAGAAGCCTAGATCAACAACAAGAATGTTTGATGGACTTAGCCAAAGTATTATTGCCAATTGGTTCACTAAAAGGGAGCTTTGAAGCCAAAAACTTTGCTTTACATTAAGAGACACAATAGTTGTATACCCCCATCTTAGCATAAGTCTCTTCTTTCCTCAAGGCCTAAGGTATGAAAAGAGATATGCAATTTGTTTATCGCCATGAGAGATGTAGGACAATCATTAAGTGTAAGAATTGTACAACCCATAATTTTGAAAGTGCTATCTTCTTAAGCATTAGAGCTACTTGGAATTTGGAAAAATTGTAGTGAATTTGGAATAAACACAAAAAAATTTGAAGCATTAGTTGAAGTGGAGCTATATTAGGTGTGCAACTATAGCTTGTAGATAACTTCATTAATTCCTCAAAGCCTAGCAACTTTTTCACAATGGAGGTTTTCAATGAATTGTCCCACTTTGATATTTTTTTGCACATGGTGTGCTTGAAATGATTAATTTTAATTGTATAAAAGTAAAAAATACTTTGTCTAGTATGTATGGAATTAATTGTGAAAAATACTAATTGTTAGATTTTTAGATTATAACAATTTTGGATGATCAACTTTATAGGGAAAAAAATAGTTTCTAGGAAAGAAAAATCATAAGAAGATAAATAATGTTTTTGAAACACCCTAAAAAATTATATTGGAATCTAAGGCACATATAATATTTTTTAATTTTAAAAATGAGAAATTAAAAACCTTCTCAAATTTTTTTATGCATTTTCAAACAAATTGAATAGAAAGTCAAAATTAAAGTCAAACTGGATCCTATAAAATTTTAAAATTTTAATATATGCATCAATTTTTGAAATTTAACAATCAATATTATTACAATATTGTTTGGAACATCTTCAAAAAATTTGGAATCATTCTAATTATTTTGTGTTATTAATCACACCAAATTCAACCTTGTATTTTTAAAATTACTAAAAATAAAAATTTGAAGAAAACAACTCCAAATCCAATTTGTTTTTGCAAAGTAAAGTCCAGAAATGTCCAAGAAAATGTTTTTTTCCATCCCTATTATTCCTTTATTGGAAAAATGTTATGTTTGCTTCCTTTTTCTTTAGACTACATTTTCTAAATAAATTTTTAAATAATTTCCACATTGAAATTTTAAGAATTAAAAAATGCAGCAAGTATATCAATTTGTTACTCTACAAGATCCTAATTTAAAAAAATATTGAGATTTGTTTCACCCTATGGAGAATTTGCCACCATTAGAGGGGATTTAAGGGCATGGGAGGGCTATTTTAGAGGTATTCTCCTTGTTGTGAACCAACATATTGCTGGTCAAAATATTAAATAATAAATCCAAAATTTAAAATCAATTAATAATCAATAATAAATTTAATATTTTAATTTTAATTAAATAATATTATTTGAAGTGGCAAGGTCTTGGCCATGTCAAATTTTTGATGTAGCAAAGTTTCCAATCATTTGAAAATGAAGGATTTTTTTTCATTTCAAAAAGATTGAAACTTTTTTTTATCATTTCATTAAACTATCTTATGCAACTTGGTGACCTTGCAGTTTGTTGAATTTTTATTTTTTTAGGCCATTGTTCTTTGCAGTTCGCAAATTCGCAATCTTCTAACGCCCTCAATCCCCTCTAATGTAAAAATTTGAACAAGACACATTGTGTTGTTTTAGTCCTTGAAGGGTTAAGAGTAGAAGAATGAAAGAAGAATGATGGCTCTCAAAGTAATTCACCTTGTAGCAACTTATGATATCCCACTAGCTTTGGTGGCAAACAAAGATCAAACTAATAAATGTCATCTTGTGTTTTACTTAACCTCTAAAGGACCAAGCTGTGTTTTTTGGAAACATAGCAATTTTGAACAACTCACTACAAATGGAATCTTCTTCTTCTTTTTTGAAATTTTCACATTACATGGGGACAAGTGTTTTTTTTAAGGCCCAACAATTTTTGTAACTTTTGAATACATGGTTGATAAGATATTGTATAATATGTACTTTTTTTTCCTTGACTGGACAATCCGGGCATATTAAAAAAAATTACTTTTTTCAAAATTGTAAATTGGTTTTCTAGATTTATATATAAATGAAAGCTTTGAATCATTCCATTTTTATCAATGAGATGAAAGTTATGAAGAATTTTTTTTGTAAATAGTTATGAATTCTCTATACTAAAATAAACTTTGAAGTAATTTATTTTACCCAATTTCAATATTTTTTGAAAAAATTTATATCATAGAATGTAGATTGTTTATTACAACATTACAACCATTGGGATTGGCATTTTTCAATTCCATATCTGAACTCTTAACAATTTTTTATTTTGAATCATTTCTACTTATTTCTACTTACTATTTCATTCCTATATGTTGTACAATTCCAAATGCTCTTAAATTTTTCAACCATATAGCCAACTTGCCTTGAAGAATGAATACAAAGAAGCACCACCAACATGGACATTTATTCATACAAATGTGACCTTGTGAAGTGCAACTGCCCTATTTTTTTTGGGCCAAAACAAGGATTTTTGTCAATTTAAATGCTAATTTATTGTAAAATACATGGGATAAATTTCTGAAATTTTTTCCACATCTTCTCAAACAAGTGCACTATAAGATTCTACAATTACATGTGTTTTATTGGTACTTGTACTAGAAATGGCAGTTTTTGAGCGATTTTGGTGAAAACATAGTTAATAAAGAACTTTAGGGATTAAAAGTGTTGACAATTTTGTGTTTTAAAAAAAATTAATTATTGTATGTCATGAACTAATTTTGTTAATGTTGTTTAGGTATCCATCTTGTATCAATAGCGAGATCAATAGCCAAAGAAAAGACTAGAGACAGAAGGATATCTAAAGCTCGATCTAAAGATATTAGAATTATAGGAATGGATGATAAATATCTAGTCATAGCAAGTATCTCTTTAGCAACAAATGGAACTTTCTTGCCAATTATACAAATCATCTTTATAGGTAAAATAGTGAGATGCTTACCAAAGACTCATTTGACAAAACTTTGCTTGAGCTTTGGTTTTCAGTTTATACTGATTGAAAATCATTGGTCAAATTTAAGTGCTTGTTAATAGTTTGAATGTGAGATTCTTCATTCATATTTTCAAGATATGAAGCAAAAGTTGTAGCTGCTTGAGAAGCAAAATTATTCCTTGTTGTCTATTCTTCTACTCTCAACATTTATTCAAATTAACTTTATGTTCTCTTGAATAGAGATTGTACGTTTTAGACAAGAATTTGTAGAAAATCAATTGGTTTTGAGAAACATACTACAATCAAGAGCAATTATATTAGAGCATGTTTCAATAGAAGAGATTTTGGGGCAAGGGAGGCCTGGGAGGGACGTTTCACTCTTGTTTACCTTGTTGGGAAATGCACTATGCAGTCAGAATAAAATGATGATAATAATAATAATAATTTTTTAAATTTTAAAAATAAAAAATGTATGTATATATATATGTATGTATATATATATAATTAAATAATAGTTTCTGACGTGAGACACTCTCGACCACGTCAGACTGCACAGCTGGTAGCATTCTTAGAATTTTAATGATGTAGGAACTCGCAATTTTTTGGAGCCCACAAATCTCTTCTAATGCTATGTCTCTACATTTTTGCAAGGACAAAGTCATGCACATGTTCACTTTTATTCTCCAATTTGTTAAAGAGATGACAAATCTTCTACAAAAATGTGGAACTCTCATAAATGTGTGGCAAGGTCTTTCAACTTAATAGGTGCTTTTATTTATTTTGTAAAATCAAATTAAGTTAGGGGTCAATTGTTCCGATCTCTCTCCTTTTTAGCTTCTTCCTTGAAATTTTCTTAAGATTTAGAGAGCCTTGAGAGAACTTTTATTTTTATTTGATTTCATTTCATTTGGTGCACATATATGAGTTATCCAACCTTTTTTCCTGTGATTGGATAGATTGATCATAAGAGAAAGATGCATGGAAACTACTAATGCTGAATCCATAGGAAGACCAAGAGGACAATACCGGAGAAGGTATAATATTCAACATCTAATTTCTCCCCCCCCCAAAAAAAACAACTTTCTTAAAACAGAAAGTCAAAGGGAGAAAAAATTACATGTTGAATATTATATCCCCTTGGTATTGCCCTCCTGGTCTTCCTGTAATTAGTGCAAACTACTAAAAAATGCAAACACTGACTCTTGTATAAAGTAGAACAACCAATTGTAGTCAAAAGTCTTCATGGTAGACACCTAAGAAATGACCTCATTATGGGTTTTTTTTTTCAATAAATGAGATTTGGGCCACAATCTATGTCTTACTTGATAATAATGGAGTAATTAGTGACCTCATGAGGAACTTCTACAGTAGCTTTTCAATGTAATTTCATTGTAAGAAGTGACTTTTTTAGGCCTTCCATGTTAGAAAATATTGCGACTCCTATAGACTGACGTGTAAGATGAACATTATGGATACAAATCTTGTTGGTTCTAGGGTAGTCTAGAGACTCTTTTAGGTCATGATGGACTAAACACTTCAAAAATTTATAACAAACTTATACTTTGTCGAAAAAATATAATTTCAATTGTTCTTGTTGTTTCTCTCACTTATCTTGGCGTGGAAAAAAAATTAGAAAATTTTAGCAATGACATGAGGGCAAACTCCTACTACTTTTGACCACAATCAGTTGTTTTACCTTATACTTGGCCTCCATCTTCTCTTGGCAAAATAGTGAAATTAGGTTGTCTTAACAATTAGGTTGCCTTACCCCAAGAAAGTTACTCTGCAAACCATCAATGTCAATAGGTATTTCTACAAACACTTCCATTTGTGTACGTGGAGGTTCATGAGTCCCAATTACAACAATAGCTAATTCAAAAACAGTGCATTCTTGTACATAAACAATAAATATTTATATAGTATCAAATGTCAAGAAATTAGTGAGGGGCAACCTAATTTCACTATTTTGTGTAAAAGATGTCATCCTTGCAGTGCTGATAAGTAAGGTGGGAATCCCAATGCGCCACTAACCTTAAAGCGCCATCTTCAGCGTATGTACATCTCCAAAATCAGTTATGTACCTCTGTGATAGAAACACTTTTAGAACCAAACTTTGTTCCTTCATAACTTTTGCATACAGTATCCAAATGTTGCGTTATTTGGTGCGTTGGAACCTCCTTTCCCTTGCCAAGAAGAATATATAAGAATTTGAACAGTCTAATAGTAGTAATTAGGCACAGCAGCAATTAGTGGCGGTTTTATGAGACATGCAAGGAAAAAACGAAGTGGCGCCTTACCACGTTCACTGCTGTCGATCACACTTGGGTGTCCCGACAATTTATTTCCCGATTCCAGCGGTTTTCTCTAACACAACATCTTCCGCCCTCCACAACTCCCACTGACCTCATGGCCACCTAGCTAGATCTGAAATGAAAATGAAATCACCTAACACAGTCACACAAAGCAATTACTTCACACTACAAGGGAAGAGGGTGTTTTTAGCATGGGAGATTAGTAATAAATTACTGAAATTCCCTTCATGATGCTGTAAGGTCACGGACAATCGTGCAAATGATGAAATTCAGTACCATGATCCTCATCGGTCAAGGAAACCACGGAGTTCCCTGCATTTCTGGTCGTTTTTCTGTCAGGTCTTTTGCCTGCCAGCATTTCGGGGGAAAAGTTGCCTGCTTCTAGCTCGATGCTTGTGCTTTCCCTTTAAAAAATTAGAGAAAATGAGAACCGCATTAAAAAAATCAGAAAAAATTAGAACCACATCCTCTCCGGCTCCTTTCCATTGGGAGATGTCGTTTTACTGAAACTTCTGTGTTTATTGTTAGAAAGAGCTGGACTATTGAGTTGTACGTGGTGGACCGCAGCAGACATGCTTCTTTAATAATTATTTTTTTCACTTTCTTCGCATGTTTAGTGAGAACTTGCCTTCCCAAGAATTCAGATTCTCATGTATTGATTTCCGAAAGCGCATTTTACCGAGAAAGGCTTCTTCATTTCGTCATGTACTCAACTCATTTCACTTGAAGGCAATTACTTGGAAATTTCTTGTTTTCCTTTTGCATGCCGGATATAGGTCCACTGATGCAGCATCAGTCACTAAGCCTGTGAAGCGACCTCACTACTGTGACAAACATAAACAACGGAATTATGAATTTGCATGTCTACACAATCATGATCTCACAAGATTTTTAATGGATGTGAAACCGCCTTCACCTGTTATGTGAATGTGAACTCTATCACCAATAACCACTCCAACAGAAAAAAGAACACAACACTTCTACCCAAATAATATATGTATTTGAATAGAATAGTCTTTTACAACTGCCTCCATGTCATTCGATGAATTCATACTCCCAGTACTTATCTTCTACAGAAGGATATAAGTCCTCGGTTTTCCTATCTTTCGCCAGTGCCTGCTGTCTGCAAGGCAATGCCAAGGATACCGTATTCATTTGTACACATGTTTTCCCGCTGGAAAAACAGTAGATTCACACATCACTCCAGTGCTTCCACTCCACTGTATAACCACTTCTTCTGGAAAAACGGAAATCAGAAACATGGTAAGAAAATTATTCAGAGGGACACATAGAACAAGTCCAACAAGAGAGGGCTCAGAATTTCGAAATCATTCCATGCCAGCTGTAAAATTCGCTTAATCACAAACTCCTGAACTCAATTCTTCTCTGGTGCCTTCTTTGTAAGTACAACGAACGGTGCTCCACTTCTACGGTGTTCATACTGTAGTCATGAACACCTTGCAGGGATACGACGTCCAAAGAAGACAAACAAAAGTTGACAAAGAGACGATACAGAGCACAGTCCACGACTTGTAAGAACGTGACATACAATGCCATGTGCAATATCCGAAAATTGCAGTGGTAACACTTACAGATGCCATTAATAATGATCAGCAGAGCCAAACACATTTGCCTAATTCCTTTACACCGAACTCATTCCCGAACACTAGAAATTCATGACTCCTTACTGCTTTCTCGAATATTGAAATCGAAATCCCATGTCCATTAAAAATTACAACGTCTCATTCATCAAATCGATACTTCACTAGCCATGACCTGTCGTTCCTCCAAAAATGCACTGAATCCAACTTACCTACACCAATTACGGACATCCCTTACAAGAACAGTCGCTTCCTGCCTTTCCCTTATTTTTAACTTGCCTCCATATGTGTGCTTATGTTTTCAGTGCCGGTCCAAATCAGCTCAGATACTCTTCTTCTTAAACTGAACCTGCACACCCGACATTCCCCGCACTCAGAACAGGCATGAACAACATTTACGTTACCTACTCAGGAAAAATACGTCTCCACGTTATTCACAGGCACAGACTGTTTGTCTTCAAGGCCACCACTTCAATTGCACTGAACGAATTCAAAATCCAATCAAGTACGATAATGCAAGTTCCTTTCACTTCAGTGTGCACGACATCAATTACTGAACTACTTAAAAGTTCTTCAGGAAACTAGTCTGGGCTACCACTTCCAGTCTGCGGATACTAAAACTATTTCCTTGAACTACGGTACGGTTATATTAACGTCTCCAATTTTGCTTATCTTCACACATCCCAAATCCGTTTCAAAAACCAGTCACTTCTTCCAGTTATGCTTTCTTTGTCTCCATTGAACGATGTCTTCACAGTGCCTAGCTTTGACAGGCACGTCCTCACTTGGGTTCGCAATCTCTGAAACCTCGTCACATTGTTCTCTCCTGGTCTTCCATGACAAGCACCACATGTGTGTCAGTCCATAAGGGGTGAGAAATGTATAATCAATTTTCCTCAATAATATTCAGGGACAATGGTGACCGTCACTTCGACTTCGCCCACCTAAAACTAGTCATCCAATAGCAGTGACAGAAAATAAACAAAGGGAAGACTTAAATCCATGTCCACTTCCACATGGACAAAGACGGAAAACTAGAACCTCACGTGCACTCCCACGAAATTGTATTGATCAAGAAGCATGAATGAAAGTCCTCTTCGCACGACCTCTCATATTTGAAAGAATGAGAATCCATATATTCAGCATGAAGGACAGTCATTATCATGGCCTACTAAAATTACGACTATTTCGGATAACTCATTCTGTAAGTCTGTACTGTGCTCTGTTTGTAGAAGTTTCTCTCAGTGAAGCAAGTGCATGTCATCCCACTCACATCAAACTTCAATCAAACGGTTAAACTTCTTCATGATTAACAAACAAATATGTCGGTCATGTCTTCGTTTCTACGCAAACTTGTGGAGTCTTCCGTTCGAATCACATGCCATCCACCCAAAAATGATACATTACAAATTCAGTTCCATCCATGGAATAATAAAACTGAAACAACCCCGGTGCACATCCAATGTTCATCAAATACCTGATAATGTACTACTATGGCCTCCTACTAAAATTATAATCTGTCTTCAGTATCATATTCAACAACACCTCTACTTACCATTACAAGCGTTCATTTCCAACAACATCCTCTGCACACAGGATGCTTGAAAAAAAAAAGGAATTCATGACTTTCACGAATGAAAATAAGAATTGCACATGGTAAGATCTTACCCATTCCAACTTCAACAGCTTAATGTGGCCAACCACATTTCATTGGAATCATCAGACCGTCTCAACTTTCCAGTTTCCTCCACTTCTAACGTCAACTTCGCCGTGTTCTTCATAATATTAATCGCGACCAACACCTTCGTCTTCGTCGTCGTACCTGCCAGCACTCGAACTTCAGTGACGGATGTACATAACACTTCTATATAACCTCCACCTGGGACAACTTAAAAATCTTAACGAAGAAAACATGAATTCCGTACAGACGGTTTCTCTTTTCCCAAAACATGTTAATGAACAATGGCTCACAGTACTGACCAGCAAAAGGCATGCGCCCCGTACTCTTCTTCCGTTCTTCTGCGTCAGTGGAACTCGAACTCTTTCTATCCTTCAACGTCAGTCGGGTTACATTTTTCAGTGCACCTCATTCACTGACGGTTATTATAAGCATCTATTGCACATACTTTCATTATTAGACATCTTCAATTAAACCATTAATTTCTAAAGACATAAGCCATGAAAATGGAATATGGATGCCATCTCACAGAGCCATCAACATAGGATATCTGTTCACAAATGCCTGGTGCAGTGCTCACAGAAGTTTCTGTATCAACGTCCCAAGAAGTGATGACGACAATGGGAGTTCCATTCTCTGTCACCTAAATCAACGTCTTCTCTGATGCCTTCCACAACACTGTCCATTTCTTTTAAATCAATTATTAATTGAATGGACCAAAAACAAAACAGAACATAGTTCACGCACGTTGCACCTTTACTATAGAACAGAAGCGTCTGAGCGGAAATGCAGCATTTCAAAAACATTAGTAGGCTTCTCAGCTGAACATGTGACACCCAATAAAAAAATTAAATTACCTAGGGTCAGCATCATTTTCTACACGCAACGGGTTTTGAAGGTTAAGACCCGGTTGAAGAAAATTCCACTATTGTGTGTTTCATACCTCAATGAACGTGACGTTCAGTTCCCCGTGGAAAAGCAAGCCTTCGCCCTCGTCAATATCAAACAAAAACCAAGACAGCACTGTAATCCAAAAAAAACATGAACTTCATAAGCCAAAACGTATCTTGCATTAATAGCAACACATATCAATAACGACTTCAATAACTCAAGTGCATTTTGAACACTCTGCTCATTATACTCTGTCATGACACAATACTGTCATACCTTCCCACCTCTTCGGGAACTACAGAAATGACCTTGTAAAATACCTAGAGATCACGAAAATCTCCAGGTAAGTTCACGATGACTACCACTTTCTTGTTTCACTGAACATCGCACTGAATACATTTTCACTTTCACTCAACTACTACTGTCAAAGTGAACATGCTGCTCACTTTACACAGCACAGTACTGGAGCTCTGGATAAGAGGTCGGAACTAAGGAAGGACTACATAAGTCGGTCTCCCCACTTCATTCAATGTTTCCTGTAACAGCTTCTTACTGCACTTGACATAATTAAATTAAGAACTCATTCCACCAACGCCGTGCCAACCTCACAGTCACTGGTCCTCCATGTTCAAGTGCGAAATTAAACATTCACAGCTACTGCACACTCCAAGTTCACAGATGATGACAAACAAAACAATAGATGGTTCGGATGTCCATTTAAACAATGAAGATCATGAGTTCAAACGACACAGACAGACAATCATTACTCCTTCCCTGCACTTCCCTTCATTGAATGAAGAGGTGTACCCTACTGTTTTCAAAATTAATGTGATCATCCTCGAATTAAGAGCACTCACGGTTCTGCATGCTTCACGGGAAAAAATGACGTCACCAATAAAGACAAGATTAAACATCAGTCAACGCTTCTTTGAACAGAATTGTAGCGATTGATTACAACACGATATGGAATCATTATAAACGGTTTTAAAGAACAAAATGAAACAAACTCTTATTGTTAGCGGTACTTCGCCTACGACTTACAACTCCGTTGCAACAGAAAGGAAGGCCTTGTCACACGCCCGTTCAGTCTAAAGCCTCCCATTCAATGTAGAAATGCAGCGTCGACTGCAATGACAGTATTTCCTACTGCAATAACTTACAGAAGATGACTCCTGTCAACGTCGCATACACTCTTCCAGAGCTCTGCCGCAAGTCCTTTTCAGAAAACTACAACGACATACGTCCCGCACTATGCAGCGACCACTGCCACTTGATAACAAATCAATCTTCATTCCCATTGCTATCATATAAATCGTCTTCATCAGATTCTGTGTCATCCAACTCCCCACCTGCAAACTCTACAGACATATCAGGAACTATTAGATCTTCCTCTGACACATCGTGTCCCCAACTCTCGCCGCTTCCATGCCCGTCCAGCAATTCTTCTTCCCAGTCTGGTTCTTCGGTCGTCTCCTCAGGCAAACAATCTCCCATGTCGACCAATGCAAGAGTATACTGTATATCAGTTTCCTGATAAACACGCGTTGACCTGGGATCTGTGCGAACAACTACCGACCAGTCCGGTTCTTCAGAGAAGTTCAGGAAAAAAATTTGCGACGCTTGCACTGGGAATACGAAAGAATTGGCTGACATCCTCATGAGTTTATTTGTCTTCACCAACGTGAATCTAAAGTTGTCGATCTTCACGGAGGCTGAAGGTCCTCTGCTAATAGGAGTCACCCAATCACAAAATAGTAGAATGGGCTTCAGACGTCCGTAGACGAGTTCAAGAATTTCCTTCACTTTACCGAAGTACGTCACTGCCCCTGATACTAAATCATTATCAGACAGGCCACTACGTTGCAATGTTTCACAAGTGGCGGTGACTCCAGAGTTAGCGGTCACCAAGTTCAACTTTGCATGGGATACACGAAAATGCTTCCCGTAAGCTTTCATCGATTTAAAAGATCGAGTTCTTAACCTGGGGGGCATGGACAGGTCGACGACATCGACGTCTAAAACAAGATTGTCCGATTGGACAACAGATTGAAGCCACTGTGGGAAATCGTCAATTACATTCAATTTAGGTGGGTATTCCATCCTCCTTCGTTGTCTCGGATGTACTCGTTGTCTATATGACGCTCTGGCGTTTGTCCTCTCCTCTGAAATTTGCTTGTGAGTCCTGAAAAACAGAAGCATCAACATTAGCATAATCACTTCTTCAAAACATGAATTGTACCCTCAAATGCAGCATATTCCTGTGATCCTTTAATTCAAGGATCACAAATACAAGAGTCTAAGGCTGCAATTGACGACATTAGTCAGTGGAAACCACAACAAGAAACAATTTCAAACTCACTCTCTCAGGATGTCAAGGAAGGTGGAGTTATTGAGCACACAGGAATGTGCCCAATTACACTCTTCAAGTGAAAGAGTGCGTATTTTATATGTGGCACAAGGAACCTCCCCACTATCTCCAAGTTCCTCGTCCCCGTCCCACACTCTCTTCTGTGTTGATTCGCATTCGAGTATGTACTCCGTGGATAAACCCAGTCCAACTTCCATTGCTGTTCCAGTAGCCATACAGCCTTCAGGGCGTGCTTTGTTCTTCACATACGATTTCATATACTTCATATATCTTTCCAAAGGATACATCCATCGATTGTGAACTGGCCCACACAAATCTAGTTTTTCCACCAAGTGTACAAGAAGGTGCGTCATAGGATCAAAAAATGACGGAGGAAAATGGCGTTCAATCAAGCACATGGCTATTGCCACTTGTGCACTCAAAGCCTCAATCTGTGTGGGTTCAAGCACCTTCGAGCATATCTTCTTGAAAATGTCACTCAACTGCAGAACAACTTTCATGACTCCTTTCGGCAACAGACCCCGCAGACAGGCAGGGAGAACATATTCCAAAAGCACATGATAATCATGGCTTTTCAAGCCGTGCAAGGTTCCATCTGCGTCGATTTTGGACCTTAGATTCGACATGAATCCCGTCGGACTTTTCACATTCCGTAGTCTCTCTATGAGTTTTTTCTTATTCTCGGCAGACAACACATATGGGGCTCTTGGAACGTGGAAGCCAGTACCTGGTGGTTTTTGTTTACGAATATGCAAAGCTCTTTTGCAGTTGACCTCTTTCATGTCATTCCGGACAGCGGGACTATCCTTCAGTCCAAGTAATGTATTCAGGAGGTTCTCTGCGAGATTTTTCTCGCAGTGCATGACATCAAGAACGTGCCTAATGAGCAATCTCTGCACACAAGGAAAGACTATATGAATATGCGTTTCATAAAGGAAACTGACTACATAGACAAGTGAATGTCCAGGAAAGCAGTAATACACTACAGAAGACTACGGTAAAGCATTGAATGAAAATGTAGCCCAACTGTGGAAAGCATTACAAGAAAACAGTACAACTACGAATATAGACGGATAAACAAACTTACGTCCTAGTATGGCAGTTTGAATAATATGGAGTGACACTTCACTCCATAGCGCTTCACAGGGTCACTTTCACTACCTGCAATCCCACCTGCTCGGAGCTACCTCTCACGTGCTTCGCCCCGTCGTCTGTGCTCGACGCCTGAGACTCTTGGAGGTTTGGAACGATGTTCTTCTTTACCATTGAAAACATCGCTCATAAATCTGAACGGGTGATTCTGAGGTAAATACCGGCGATGTCCTTGGAAAATATTTTTTCTCAAACTTCTTGAGAACCTGGAGTCCACATGTGGACCACAAACGGGACAACCTCGGTAACCTTTGGTTGCACAACCAGAAATCAAGCCGTATGCCGGGTAATCATGAATTGTCCACATCAAAATTCCTCGTAAAACGAATTTACGATCCTGTGGACTAGCTGACATGTCCACAGCGGGTACCCCAATCCACAATTGCATCAATTCATCCACAAGAGGCTCGAGGTAAACATCAATGTTGGCAGACTTCACGGATTCTTTTCCCGGTATGAGTAGGGAAAGCATTACAAAGAATCTTCTAGTGACCATCCATCCAGGCAAATTGTAATTCAGGAGGAAAATTGGCCACGTCGAATGCTTGGTAGGTTTATCAGCAAATGGATTCATTCCATCCAATGCCAAACCAAGCTTAACATTTCGGGTTTCCTCGAAGAAAGCATTGTCAATGTTATTGACGTGCTTCGAGGCTGGAGAATCCAATACTGATCTCACTTTTCCATCTGTGGATGCGTTTTGCTCGTGCCATTTCATTAAGGTTGCAATGTCTCTGCACCGGTACATTCGGAGCAGTCTGGGAATTAATGGGAAATGTCTGAGGACTTTGACGGGAATAGAAGTGCTTCCTTCTAAAAATCTTGACAAATGGCAAATGGGACAGACAGATAGAGAGGCTTTCTCTTTCCAAAAGAGGACACAACCATTTCTACAGGCATGTATCGTTCTGAAGTTCAAACCCAAACGGTCTATGAAACTTCTAGCTTCCTGTCTGTTTCTGGGTAATCCGTTGGAGGGAGGAAGAATATCCAATCTAAGAAAGGATAAGAGTTCATCCATGAAGGAATTACTGACATTATGTATGTGCGCCAGATTCATAAGGATAAGCACAGAAGCCAGAGCAGAGAGTTTAGAGCCTTCATACAGAGGTACCTGACTCTCCCTTAACCATTCTGCCATGTCTGGGTCCGCTGTCTCTGTGTCGTCTTCCATAGCATCAGCAATGCCATCGTCGTTTGTAGCGTTGTTGTTAAAAAAAGACTCCCTTCTTTCATTTGTCGGTTTGAACCACTCCGCTGCCATCCTCTGAAAGTCAAATTCTTCGTCAAGTTCTGGCGGCGGGGGAGCATTCATTTCTGTTTCTTCAGGAGTATTTTCATTTTCAGCGGCATCAAAATTAAAGTCCTTAGCATCAGAGTCTTCCGGCTGCAAGGAAGGAACAAATGGAGAGTTCAAGACGTTATGTGTGGCTCAAGAATTGTGATAGATAAGGACATTTTCCATTGTCCATTAACTTTTAATCAACTATCTACCGAGTACAGAGAGAACGCCGATTACTTGTTGCTGAAGCTTATTTTGAAAACTAAGAGAAGCATGAGCGGCTGAAGTCTTGCGAGAAAGGAGGCATGCTTGCTAACACTGCAGAGAAGAAGGTCCATTAACATTCTAGGTTTTTAGCCGCACAGGCGTGGAGGAGTTTCTTATTCGGAAGCAGTGGAATAGGGTTTCAGCCGTGTGGACAGAGAGGAGGACGTTGATTTTGTTGTTTTCTAGGCTTCCGTAGAAGGAAGACGACAAGCGCGTTTCAATTTGTAAGGGCGTTACTAGTGCAGCGACTGTCTAAGCTGATTAGGTAAATAGTACGCGTTGGACCTAACTGCCGATAGTCTATAGAAACATTGACAGACTGAAGTTGGGAAACTATGTCCTAGTTTTGCCATTTTCTGAAACGCATTAAAAACATTTGAAAAAAGCATGTAGAGAGCCATCGTGGATTACAGAATGGAAACCCTAATTGAAAACTCACCAGCATGCAGTGTCGGAGTGTTGGGTCTCGGCCGTTTCTTCTCAAGTGATTTTCGATGCTGGTTCGGAGGATTGGTCGCCCGCCGCCCTTGCAGTCGTTGCAAGGGCATTTATAAGAACGCAAGTCTCTCTTGTTAGCTCGCGACCTCTCCAATGCATTCAATGCCATTGCGAAAGGTGAAAATCGCAGGTCTTTTCTACTGTGCACAGGAATCATTTTGGTCGGCGATGAAAGAGGTCGGTCCTCGTTTGAAATTTCAGCTATCAGGAATTGAGGGAGGTGACGCTGAAGGCTTCGATATGCACGGGGGAATGAAGTCGATCTTCAACGAGCATCTAAGGTTAGGATTCCGACACAAGGTAAACAGTTGCAAACGTTGTTTCTTGATTTTCGCCATTCTATTATTGACGGAGTTTTTGCAAGGAAGTTTCGTAGCATTTGATTACTAGATTCTAGTATTGGTAACAGGGCGGAGTGAGTGTGGGACCGCAACATCTAACGAAACCACTGCGTATACGATGAAATAGGTACAATATTTGGAAAAGTAGTGTCGCTGTCGACGTCGACGGGGAATTCAACAACGAACAGGTGAACAGAGTTTTCGTCCGGTCCAAGCGGTGGACAATGTTTGTCATGTGATTGATGTCTCGATTAGCATAGATCAGATGACTTGGGAAACCTTGAACCTGGAGCCTCAATTTCTCATTTGTGATGTTCTAGTCCGTATCCTATGTGTTACGTTGAAGAGTTTTTATTTTGTGAGTGTAGTGTGATTAAACGCCTTCAATTGTACAGTATGGGATCCGGAGAGGAATGCAACGCTTACGAAGAGTTGAGAAAAAAGAATGTGCAAAGAAACGAAGAAATGCTTCGTGTCCTGGGATTGCTGAAGCCCAGGTGAATTTGCGACCCTATGCTCATGTTCGTATTTCCATGGGAGCGCATGTTTTTGTTTTTGTTAATTAGACGGGATTCGAGGTGGACAGCGTGAAGGTGTTGGTCGTCTTCTAATGTCGTTTGAAATTTAAGTGAATGTGATATCTTCGCGGTTAGTGTGACGGATACCTTCATTTCCAGTTTTCCTGGTCAGTACAGAGAACCTTACTACACGGATTGCGAAAAAGTGTTGAGCATTATTTGAGTGTCATGTTATTTCTCCGTTGTAGAGAATGCCAGGTTGTAGTGAGAGAGATGAAGAGTATGAAATTTCCTGAGAAATTGTTGTTCGTGGAATGAAAAGTGTTAGTGTTTGAGTTCATGATCTGTCAAGTAATTGAGGTTTTTGATTAGCCGCCGCCTGCTCAATGGTGAACCCATGTGCGCTTTAAATGCACCTTCCTTAAATTAGGAATGCCATGTCATGTTCTTTGGTAGTTGCTTGTATACCGTTCGTGCTCGATAGGTACCTGTTCATTTGAAACGCTATTGACGACTAGTAGGTGGAGCTGGGAATTAGACGTGGCAGATGAAGATTCTTTTTTTCTCTGAGTATGATACTGTATATTCTTAGTCTTTACGAGGACGTCATGTGAAGACCTCCTCTATTTTTAGTGAGTTTTTAAGACTGTGGAGATTCCTTGACGGCTTTCTCTTCTTCCGTTTATGTCCAGAGAGGAAGAAAGTCGAGGACGAAAGGCTTTTCGAGGTCTGAGAAGTGCAAGAGTCAGGGAGGAGGAAGGTTGGCAGCCTCGTCGTAGTGGCAGATTGGCGGTCATGCAGGAAGCCTCTCGTGCGTGTACTGTGGGAAAAACCATTTCAACGCCGTTGACGGTCAGGAGAGGAAAGTCAGTGATCAGTGGACAACGACAGGGACTTCGTGAAGTGGGAACTGCATCAGAACTCGAAGTACACGGTTGTTAGGTTAGTGGGTTTGGATCACGCAGGCATACGTGTATTCAGTGATGTCAATAATTTCATGGATGATGCAGAGTAGCATGTATGTAAGCCCGCATGATGTTACGTATTTCCTGTATTTAGTATCTCTGATTTTTCATTGCAGGAGTACTCGGAGATGAAGAAAATGGAAGACGAACACGGAGTTAAGAAGGAATACTCCACGGATGCTTCTTCAGACAGTTTCTATGAAGTGCCCGTCGACATGGACTACGGTTCAAAAAAATCAGAGGGAGGAAGCTGCTAGGAGACTCCGAATCCCATCAACAACCAGGGAACATCTGCGGTTGGCTTTACTATGGACTCCAGTAGCGCTCTCGCAGCATCCGCCTTTGGTACACAGTTGCAGGAGTTGGTTATGAGGGCGTTGTTTCAATCGACTGGTGCCCTCATAGGACCCCCTCCAAGTGTTTTGGGCACTGCACAAGGGGGGTTCACGGGGGGCACCTTGATTTCTGGTGAAGGAGTGAGCCCAAGCAGCATGTGGAAGGAATCGACGTTCAACAAAATGGAATCCCGATGTCGGAGAAAGGCTAAAATGAAAAGGACATCAGCAGGAGAGGAGTCAGACTCGCAACAGGACTTCCCAGTACCAGAAAACGAAAGTCCCCAGCAGAAGTCACTACGCACACGTAGGTTGAATCGTTTTCGTGAGAAGAGGGCAAAAGAATTGACAAATAATCGGAAAGCAGAGAATAAGCAGCCGTATGTTCTTCACATTGATGGAATGGGGACAGCGAAAGGGGTCCACAGACTCCAGTGGCGTGCTGCAGTCCGTGGTCAATGCGGAAGGTTGGATCCAAGCAAGGATAACTTGCAGCACCATCCAGAGCAGGTGGTGGACAACATCTGGCACGCTTTGGAGAGAGAGTGGGAGTTTGAAGGGTTCAAACACAGGGCGAGGGAGGTGTTTGAGAAGTCGGCAACAAAGTGCATGAGAAATCGGAAATTTCATTTAAAAAAGAAGTCTCAGAGAAGTTCGAAAACTACTAAACCTGACGATGTCAGTGGTGTGCACTGGTCAAACATAGTGGACATGAAGTCGAAGTCAGCAAAGCAAAGTCCTTTCTCAACGTCCATGCAGACAACACCGAAAGGGAAGGAGAAAATTGAAACCGATGAAGAAGACGACCCGAACTCGTTTTTCATTTCTGATGTAATTTCTATATTAAATATCTTCTTGTTTGATGTCATGAGCTTAGTAGGAGGCTTCTCAGTTTGTTTGATATGAGAGTGAAGAATGTGAAGTATTGAATTCTGAATTTCAGAAAGTGGGGACTGTCCATTGCATTGAGGAATTTCGAATTCTGGTTTCTGGTATGTCGAGAACGGTGACGACTGAACATGGAATTGGGACAGAATTCCATGTGGTTCCAAGGGATACGTGTGAAGGGTTCGTGAGGAAAAAGAAAATTGGTTTTCTCACTGAGTTGACGTTCTTGTGTATGTGAAAGTATATGTCCCTTAGTTAAATGAAGGAAGAAGACATGGCTTTGATGTTTAAGAAGTTGACATTATTTGTTCTGTGCACTGTTGTTTGTTGACAGGAAAGCGACGGCAACATGAGGATGTGCAGTCCGGATATTCAAAGGGGGGGGACAGCGTATTACCTGAAAATGATGCAAAAGATGTGGATGCCAGAATTCGCAGCTTACAATGTAAATTGACAAGGCTGCAAAATTCCAGGAAGGTAATGATGTTTTATACACAGTTGGAAATGAAGATTTCCATGAAGCGAAGAGCATGTTGTCGGTATTGATGGCATGATGTTCCCAAAAGTATTTCTTCAGTATGATGTTTACCCAAATGTGGTTGAAGCAATCAGAAATGTCTACGCTGCGAACGTGACATGCTTATTCCTAATCGGGTGTTTCGTCAATGTGGAGAAGACCGGCTGGTTCGTATGCAGAGAAATGTTTTCTCTATAAGTACTATCTTACTTTCCGAGGTAGTGTTTGATTAAGACTTACCGGCCTTATCGCATTTGTGCAGAGTGGTTTCTCTGGCAAGGAATGTATTCGCAAAGAAGAACCGAATACCAGCCACGCAGTTGCAGTACTGGCAGACTCTGCCGAAGGTAAGATGTGGCGGACTTATCCATGAGTTATGGCAAATAAATTTACATTGATGCTTCATTTACAGTGTTCCAAAGACTGTCATGCATGTCTATGTGAATTTGGTGAATCCCTTGGACGGTAGGTCGTGTTCATTTGTACAAGGGCACCTGTTCCTCGTACTGATGCCTTCTCGCATGACGAAGTTGTTTTGTGTAACTGGAATGAGTCATATAATTGGTTCATAACTTTGGAAGTAAGAGCGACTGACAGAGTCAGTGGACTTGGAAGGGTCGTCTGGTTCTGACTTACAGAAGGGACAGCTGTCGTGCGGAATTGCAACAGGTATCTAGGTCATTGTAAAGGACGTGAAAGTGACCGAAAAATAACTTGTCTGTGGGGTTTGTAGGAGGTGAATGGATGTCGAAAAAACATAAGTGCCACGTGTATGTGAGGAGGACGCTAGTGATGCTTTCAGAGAATGTTATAGTATTTGAGAAAGGCTTTTGTAATGACTTTGAAGTAGGACGGCACTACACTTTATTGATTCAAAGAATTCATGAATTGCAGCACTCAGGAACATGAAAGGAACATGTTGTTGGTCAATTTTCTAAGAGCCTGAAGTGCTGAACTTCAGATGTGCTTAAATGAATTGACATTAAACATTTTGTTGGTCATTGATTTTTTGGCAGTTGTGGACGGCATGAAGGAGAACCTGAAGCCTTCAAATACAAATATCGAAGTCAAAGTGGAGATGAGTTTGCAAAAAATGACAGAGGATGTCGAACCTGGGTCAGGACCTAAAGAGAGCAGGCCAGCTGTGCCCTCGGATGCATTACGAGAAATATGTCAGAAAGAATCAGCAGATGTTATCATAGACTCGGAGGTGAGATGAATATGTACTTGCAAAAAATGTTTGTTATTATGTGGAAGTGCAGGTAGTGGTGCTCACATGTGGCAAGAAGAAGTTGTTTTTAGCGTAGAAGGAGGTAAGGGATGTTGCCCGCCACAGGATGACAAAAGTGATTTTCAAATTTCAAATGAAGAAGGCGAATAGTTTATTCGCCGCATTTTTTCAGTGACACTTTGTGGAGAAGTAAAAGATATTCTTGGCAGACAGAGATTCAGCAGTTCTACGTGAAGTTCATAAAAGACGGAGCGGAATCATTTTAACCGAAACCGGTTGCGGGGTTCACTTGTCGAAATTTGCGGGCGTGATTTGTGTTTGCAATTTCATATTGGTTTTAGATGATGTGTTGCTTTTCATAGACAGCATAGTCGTTTTCCAGTTACTAGAAGTTGTCATGCTTGAGGCTTCATAGTAATGTACTTGTTTGTACTGAAGTCTTTTATGTTTTTCTTGGAACAGATGGATTGCGGGGATGTGGTGCGCTTGCTTGCAGTCATTGACGGAACGGAAAAGGAGATTGGGAAAGCTATAGTCATGGCTTTGGCTGGGTCCAAGTTGAACAGGCAAATAATTCCAGAAGACTGGCGGGCCGTAAAAGTGACTTCTTACACAAGTGCAGCATTGATTGAAGCTTGTCCAATCCCAGCCGGATGGACTGAGCACGCTAAGTACCGGACCGTGAAGCAAGCCAGTGGTCGCACTATAGTGTGGCCGGATAACCGACTGCGAACTCTTTTTCAACTGTGGCGAGTACCGCAAAAGTGAATTGGTCATCGTCGCTGCTTCTTGGCATTGCTGCCAAGCAGTACAGAGCCTAGTCGGTCGAAGAAGGTCGATGTTAACGAAAATAAAGGCCAAGAACTATGAATACGTCAGTAGTGTTCAGGTGTAAGTACATAATATAGGCCGCTTAGTTTTGTTTGCAATCAAGCCACTTCCGTTCGTCTCTGTGCATGGAGCATTAAGAAGTGCTTGTACTGAAAGCCACAGATTCAGCTTTATTGTACATGAAATAAGAGTTTAATAAACGGATTTGGTTTACATAAATGCATATGTGGGCACAATTCCAGTTCATATGGGTGTTTGTATGCAATACACGTAGTGCATGCATTTAATTGCTTCCAAAAAAACAGAATTCACTGATTCGCTGCTAAGGACACAGTAAAACTATTGGGAACCACTTCATAATCGGCCAAGTGGCAAGAGATGGGAGGATAGGCAGCTAAAACGGAAAGTGAACCTCAGTTACCATGACGAAGTTACAGTGTGATGTGAAATCACCGCAGCAGATCCGGTGAGATTTAAAGTCGTGCTGAAATCTGCGTAAAGGATGCCTGTTTTCAATTGAAGACTGTCTTTTGAAGTAGGTCCTAGACACAAGTTTTTCAGAACAAGCTTACTGAAAATACTTGACCTTATAGTATGCAGAAACTGCCTTAAAATTGCACTTATATTCCCCCTTCTCCTTGTAGTGTCATAGCCTTGTGAAACACTCTGTTTCCGCATGAATCAGTTCCCACTTCCACAAACAAGAAAAGCATTGTCCACATGCATTTATGTAAAACACCTTCTTCAATCCTCCATGCCAATGCTGATCGACATGAACTTCCGAAATTCGGAGGCCCCACTGTTTCCCTTCCTGCTTCTCAATCGATCTTCACCGACGCCGACGCTGCTGCATGCTTTCATCGATCCTCGTAACTACGCCTTGCCTCTCCGATCCTTTTTGCCCACTGTATAGCTAGTAGTTTGAGTCCACTGCACCCGTGTTGACAGTTTGCATCCGGCATTCGCAATTGCAGTATTAGTATTCTTACGGGGGGCACAACTATTCTTCCTTTCGTCATGCACGTTCATTGCTATTAGCACTTGCTTGTGGTTAACTTACAGAAGACGTTGATCACGAGGTCATACGTACCAAAAATCAGTGGATTAAGGAATACTCTGGAATCAGGCAGCACACTCTACTTGGAGTAGGGCATGGGCACATTCAGAAATCCATACCGTAAGTGAGGCTGTTTGTTTTGTTCTGTTGGTTTGTCACTTTGAGCTGTGAGATCTCTTTGACCATTGGTCCCGTGGTCGTGTTCTTGGTACAGTTGGAAAGCGCTATGCTAGGAGAGGTGCACGGGCTTTGTTGCATGGCATTTGGACCTATGTTGTAGAAGCTATTGGATTTCAAAGTTTCTATAAATGATTAGAAAATTAGAAAATTATTTGAAAATTAGAAAATGACTTTTGACTTTGACTGTGGGCAACTGCACAGGGTACAAAACTAGTCATTATAAAAATAAGAATTGTAGTCCTGCCTTTACTTGTGTAAAATAAAATAAATAAAATAAAATAATAAATAATAAATAAAATAAATAAAAATGAAAAATAAAAATTGTGCAATGACACAGGTCGTGAGTCAACTAAGAGTTGCCTGGTCGGGACTGGGGAGGACATTTGCAAATGCAAAGCTTCACAGATCCTACAACAGCAATTCAATTGAAAAGCAGGAAACAAATCCGTCCGGTCTGTGGTTCGTAGTTCCCCGCCAGGCCACTTGTGGCTGGTGGTTCTGTATTTTACCCCTGCAATGAAATTACGTCTCATTTGTTTTCAAAAAAAAAAAAAGCAGGAAACAATCATAGAAACTAACCAAAAGAACTGATCATTGCTACAAGAACGTGCAAATTTTTGTTTTTATTTTTTCCCGTGGCCATATCCTCTCAGTCAGCAACTGAAAGGCACATGAAGACACATTGTCCATGAGTTTAAAAAAAAAAAAAAGGCACATGAAGATCCATGTTTCAAGAGAGAGAAAAAAAAAAAAAAAAAAGGGCACGTGAGGGACACATTGTCAAGCTGACCGTGGAAGTCAACAGCTACTTTTTGACTAGTCAAACCTCATAATCTGTAGATCCTTTTACCTATGTTCCGGAAGAAGAGGCACTTTGGGAAGAACCGGCAGCTACTTCAAAGGTAGCTTCACAGTTAGCCGGTGGAGTTGGGAACTAATTTGGTTGCAATTTGAAAACATCAGCAAAAGAACTAGTGGAAAATCTACAAAATTTCTATTTTGAGTGATAAATAGAGAAGACAACTGGACTCGGGTATATGAAAAAACGGTTCAATTTGGGAATTGGAGGAAATTAGCTAGTAAAATTGAAAAAAACTTCCCGAATGCTACCTCTTACAATAGGAGAGGCCAATCTTTCGGAATGATGTGCTTTACGTTGTTTGGCACAAGAAGAGCATATGAGTACTTCGTGAGCTTCAAATTCAAATATGTGTGACATTAGAGTTAATTGTAAAGTGCATGCAATGAGGGATGAGGAGACGGGGTTTGAGAAAAAAATATAGGACAAAATTCCTTGAAGCACCCAAACTTGGTCTAATGGAGTTTGATATTGTAGTTTCTTTTGTGCTTTTTTTAGTTAACCCCTAAAGGACCATTGTCCCTTCGAGGGACAAATGCGTTTTTGGGCAGGTACCTACAGGCTGAAATTTTCTTCTGATTTTTTGAAATTTTTTTTGGAGGTAGAAAAGCTGATTAGCTTTGTGGGAATATAATTTTTTTCACAATCGGTGCCCGGGAAAAAAAGTTATGACCAAATAAGCTCAAAACAGGGGACAGCAGGCAGCAAAAAAAAATGGCAAAAATTAAAGAAAATTAAATTAAATATTTTTTTCTCATAGATTATATTTTTGTCTATCTGGAAAGCTTTGATTCATTTCCTTTGGATTTATTGTGAGAAAGTTATGGACATTCTTGTTTTTCGGGCAGTTAGAGCATCTTCTTGAAAAAAATAACTTGTAGGATTCATTTTTGAATGCAATTTTTCAATTTTTTCAAATTTTTTTTTGCATGGTTTAATTTACTTACTAGAACAATCTCACCGTTGGGATTAGTGTATTTTAATTCCATCTAAAATATATTAATATTTTAGATTTTCCTTCTATCTTGTACCTACTTCTGCTTAACAATTTTTTTAAGAATGATAATTAAATTTTTTTGAATTATTTTTTCCCCTAGAATCTCAACTCAATTCTCCACTATAAAGATTTAAAGCTCAAATCTTTGTAGTGCAAAAAATTTAAGTTAAAAATGTTCAAAGTCAAAAAATCTGGTCCTGCAATGTTATGAAAAACTTGTTTTTTTCACTTTAAACTTCGATATCTTGCAATTTGAGCAGTAAAAAATTCTGAAATTTTTTCCACACACTCTCATACTAGTTAGCTGTAAGATCCTACAATTCAATGTGAAAAAAAAAACATTTTTCAATTTTTTTTACTTTTTGCTATAGAAATGGTAGCTTTGAGTGTTTTTTGGCAGAAAAAAGGCCTTGGTCCTTTAGGGTTAAACCTTACTCTGACACCCCTTCTACAAATTGAGGTTCACTTCACGATTAACTACTATGAGCACCATTTCTAATAGCCCTGACTTAAAGGGCTAAGAGATTGGGGAAAAAATTCCAATATAAATCTCTAACAATTCATGTTTACAAATTGGTTCATTTAGAAAGCTGAAAAACTCCCTGATCAAAAACTATACAGATTATACAGCCAATACTCAATCAAAGGTCCGTAGAAGAGGGCATCATAACCCTAAAGCATCTCCACATTGTGGAAAAGAACATGTCTTCCCTCATTCAATGAGAGAGTGTCCTGTGTCTTGAAAGTAATGGATTCCATTGAAGTTATTAAAATTGGATTGGTTACCGAACCTAAAAACACCACTTTTTTGTGTAGCAATCAAAATGATGAAATTTTGATGTGAAATTGTTAGCCTCCTTAAGAGAAATTCAATCCAAATCATTTCATATTTTTTTAACACTTACACAATATTCTATGAATTTTCAAAGTTTAAAACATAGGCAACCTATTCATGCCACTAGACTCTTCTTAAACCGCCACCCCTCCCTCAAAGAACTCTTCAACTTGGAATTTTGGTTGCCCTCACGGACTATTGGCAATTTTTAATTTTTTTAAAATCATTTTGAAGAAGTAGCCAAATATTTCTTTTATACTCATGTGATATTTGGATGATACTTGGTGATATCTTTATCAAAATTAAGTGATACCTAAGTAAAATTTGGCTACTATTGTACATTCAAGTTAAAATTCGGCGCTTGGGTGTTGAAATAATTTAATTTAGGCATTTGGACAATTGGGCAGCTTGATCTAAATTTCTTGTCTTTTAGCATGTTGCTCTTTCTAATTTTTTGACACTTTGATGATATGGATTAATTTTTTCTATTTGTGTGTTTATGTGTTCCTTTTTCTAAATTTTCTAGAGAATAATTTTTAGATATTCAGAATTGGCAACAATGAAAAATTCTCAAATACCGTACGTTGGAGTTAGATTCATTAGGCTAGATACAAAATCATTTTTTTTTGGTTGAATATTTATTCATTCACTCAATTTAGAATTTTTGGAAGTTCATTTTATAGGGTTTGGAATATTTTGTGACCTTTAGCACAGTTCAAAATATTCCATGCCTTATAGTAGTACTCACAGCTTTATTGGTATCAAGGGCTTTACTAATACTTGCGTTTTTAACAACTTCAACTTCCCTTTTTTTTTAGGATTAAGATTATTTTCATTAATATTTACTACACTATTCAATTATGCCAAGTTATAATTTCCGGAAATTTCATTGGATGCCATATTTAATTATATTTTGAATTATTTTTGAACAAATTTGACCCTAGTGTAGGGTACAATAGTAATTTGAACCGTTTTGACTGGGAGAAAAACAAATTTTCTTTATAAAATATAGCCGATTGACATCTTTTGGTTGTAGCCAGATTTATGGCAAAAATTTGTGCATGAGAAAAACATTGAGTGATGCCAAGTGAACAATAGTGTTTTTTTTGGCAATTTGGCGGCTATTTGCACCAAAGTAATGAGCACTGCAGCACACCTTTGGAACAAAATAGTGCTATAAGGGCGGTAAATCATCAGGAAACTTCAAATTAAAATAGAATCTTGGATGAAATCACTAGATTGTAGATGAAATCAAAATTATGAATAATATATATGATATGTGCTACTGTAATATTTTTTATGCAATAGAGTTAATCATAAAGTGTGTGCAAGGCGTGACCAGGAGCCGGAGTTTGGGAAAAACACAGGACCAAACTCCCTGGAGCACCCAAACTCAGGTCTGATTGTGTTTGTTTTGTTCTATTCTTAGTTAAACCTACAAACACATGACAACTTTATGATTAATTCTAATATGTAGATGAATTTTGAAATTTGGAGCACCATTGCAACATTTAATATTGCCACTTTGGCACTTCATAAAAAGATGAAAAAACAAACAAGCTAGCAAGTGAACCCTTTTGCCACTAAAATAGGCCCCAAAGCCCTGAATATTATCTCGACTCTACTTAAAGGGTTCTCTCTCTGGCTAATCTGGATCTTAAGGAATAGTCAAGTTTTTTCTCAACATCGATGGCCGCTGGAGTTTACGTGAAATAAGAAATCTAAGATGCTCTCTTGGATTCCAGTAGGGCTGCACAATTGAAGGCCCAAATTAGGACTTGTCAACGTCCGGGTGACTCTGGTAGGATTTGGACTAAATTCGACTACTAAGTTCTTGCTTGTAGGGATGACGTTAGCATTATTCGGAACAAGAAGGCCCCTCCTTCTTGCCTTTTTACTTAATTTGTTTCTTGGTGTTTCTATTCTTCGTTTGGCTCTTACCTCTTCATTGTCCAGCCGGGAAGTTTGTTTCCCGGTTGCGTGTTTTTTTAATGCAGTGGGTTTCCAATTTGTTCAAAAAAATAAAAAAAAACAAAAAAAATAGGCCCCAAATAGCTGCCGGTGGTACTGAAAACCTGACGTCATTATTAGGTCCGTCCACCTCACCAGTCATTGAGTACTGTACAGTGTGGTTGGGCCCAGCCACAGTCAACATCCAGCACTGAATGCATGACCATGTGTATTGCGTGCCCACACTAATAATTCTTCAACTCCGGAGTTCAGTTGCACTACAGTACTGTACAGTACTGTACAATGTCCTACCAAAAGTTCTTGCCCATGCAATTTGGATCATTCTGTTTCTTGGCATAATGTACAATAGAGTTAACATTTTTGTTTTGCACAACCAACGTTGATATCTTACGCAACCCCCCTCAAACATACTAAATTTTCAGTTTCAAAAAAACAAATCTCCATTTTTGGTGAATTTTTTCAATTTTTTTCATGGTTTTACATGAAAATTCATAGGAAAACATTGGAAAGGATTTTTTAAATTTGTTTGCAGAAATATGTAGGAATCATCCATGTGCACATCTTTCCTTCAGCAAGCATCTTCAAAAAAGTTTCACAATTTCCTCCAAAGAGATTTCAGTGGGGCCTTGACAATGCCCTAAATTTTGAAAATAGATAGCTCTTTGATGTAATTAGATTTTCACAAACAAATTGTACCATCATGCTCAAATGTACAAAATTAGTTGTGAAGTGAAGGAAAAATGCAAAGATCTAATTACATCAAAGAAATATCTGTTTTCAACATTTAAGGCATTGTCAAAGCCCCACTAAAATCTCTTTGGAGGGAATTGTGAAACTTTTTTGAAGATGCTTGCTAAAAAAAAGATGTGCGCACGAATGATTCCTACATATCTCTACAAAAAAATTTAAAAAATTCATCACCAATGTTTTCCTATGAATTTTCATGTAAAACCATGAAAAAAAAATTTAAAAATTAACCAAAAATGGAGATTTGCTTTTTTGACATTGAAGATTTTGTATGCTTGAGGGGGATTGCGTAAGATATCAATGTTGGTTGTGCAAAACAAAAATGTTAACTCTATTGTACATTATGCCAAGAAATAGAATGGTTCAAATTGCATGGGCAAGAACTTTTGGTAGGGCATTGTACAGTACTGTCCAATTTCATCTTCGATCAGGTCGGCGACTAGGTGAGGTCTCTCATTGCCCTTTTTGCACAAAGTTCCAAGGATGAACACATTAGCACTTTTCTCTGGAAATCATTCCTTTTGGGATGGTGTAAATCATTGGTTTAAAAATAATATCTGAAAACACTCATTGGAAGTTGAACTACTGTACAAGACCTCCCCTTTTTGCACAAAATTCTGAGGATGAATAGTTGCACTTCTGTCCTACATAGGAGGATTCTCTGTCATTCATTGGCCTAAAAATGACTGTGGCCATTGTTGTGATGTGGACCGTTTACTAGATAAAAATAGGCATCTTACTAAATCTAAGTGGGTTCCAAGTTGAGAGGTGGTTAGGCTCACGTTGGGTTGTTAGTCTTGATGGGGGTAGCCTCTTTGGGGATTATACTCTTGAGGTGGCTAGGGGTTGGTTGGGTATTTGTCCCATATTATTTGCAGCCTTGACACCTTCTTGAGGATACTTAATCCTTAAGGGATGACCCTCGAAATCATCCTTTTGCATTACCATGTGAATCATTGGCTTAAGAAATAGCAAAAGCACTCATTGGAAGTCAAGCTATTGTAGAAGATCTTCCCTTTTCACAACAAATTTTGAGGATGAATAGTTGCGCTTTTGTCCTATATGATTTGATTCTCTGTCATCCATTGGCCACAAAACGGCCTCCTTGTCGTTGAAGGGTTAAAGGCTTGGCTTCCTTCTTTGGAGCACTCTTGTTTTATACTTGTTTTCAAGTGCTTTAATTTGAGATCATTTTCTTTTGGATATATACTTTTCACTAAGTATTGAAGTTGTATTGTGAGTTGCTTTTACTTTTTGTGTTTTTGTGAGGATTATACTTTAGAGTTTGAGAGGGTGCAATAGGCAAACTCGAGAGGGTTTTAATTGAGTGCTATTGCATCTTACAGGTTTCAAGAGTTGACTTCTAAAGTTTGAATTCTTGGTGAAGGGAATTCGTTAAAGCAATAGTGTTGTTCCCTTAATTGTTGAGAACTGGTTTCTTTTGGATTTTGTGGATTGGATTAGGTGTTGGATAAAAGTTACTTTTGTCTTTTGGCATTTCTTCCCCTTCACAAACATTTACCACAATCAAAAGCCCTGTGCTTTTCTAAATAGGTAGCAAAACCTCATGACAACATCTTTCAAGGATTAAACTCTGACAAGTTAGTACTGAATTGGGTGGCCCAAGCAATATGCATTATTTAGAGTAAGTATTAAAGAAATGGAACCTGGAGCACTTTCAAGTGCCATTGACCTCTCCGTAGAAACGTCGGTTTAGTTTTTAATTCACATGAACTTTACTTTGGAAATTGACAATAATTCTTTTTTTCAAAAGATAATTAAGAGTTTACTTGGATTTGTCTCCTCTACAAATTTATCAATGTTTGAATTATATGCCCGTTTAAAAAAAACACTTGTGATCAAAGTATTTGGATTGTGGATGGTAATAATTATTATTAGATGTTAAGATTTTGTAAAAAATAAGTAGCTTTGTTACAAGAAGCAGTATCCCTAAAGCATTGACCCTAACGCTAGCTCATTTTTCAAGCAAGGTGCTACTCAAACTTTTCCATATGTAAACTTGGGGGTGGGTCGTGACATCAAGTCTATCAAGATTATGTTTTTACAAGTGACATTTGCAAATTCAACAAGCAAGATGGATTGTTGTAAAACCAATCATGAACACAATTCTGTCAAAGCATATTGATTGCATTCATTATTGAATGTAAATCTAAGACTATAATTCAAATTATCTTATTGTCGGAGAGCCCTAAAACAACAACCTTTGGATAGTCTTAAATAGACAATCTTACATTGATATTCTATAATGACATCATCTCCTAGACTAATTTTGACAAAATTGGATCACTCTTGATTTTATAGCAACTTGCCGTACTTATTGTCAAAGAGTTTTCTCTTGAACAATCAAGGAATTTGTTTTAATTCAAGTACATAAAGTACAATTAAAGTGTTTCCATATTTTATAAATTGTGTTTGGTTGATTGTTGATGCTCTACACTAAATAGTGAAATTAGATTGCCTTCACCAGAGAAGTTACTTCATGACTCACTTCTTGTCCAGATGGAGGCACATGCCATTCTCATACTCAAGCCATGAACCAATGCATCAACCCATGCAATACACATGGTTCTTATAATATTGCATCCTTCTACAATAATTGCATATATTTATATAGTGTAGAATGTCAAGAAGTTAGTATGGGGCAATGATCTCAAAACTGGCTAAGTTTTGCTTGGTTTCTCTTTAATTTTTTTGCCCTCAATGTAAATTCAAAAAAAATCTTCCCAAAATGAACATTTGGCTAAAAATCCTGAACCTGTTTTGAGATTGTTGGTACGGGGTAGCCTAATTTCATTGTTTAGTATAGATTTTGGTTTTACAACCATACTATTTAACAATTTCAATGGCCTAGGGAGCTTCCACTTTGAAAGTTCATAGTAATTAAATGTCTTATTTAAAAACTCTAATTTTTTTTTAATGAAAATTCATAATTTTTAATTGCTGATACTACAAAAATGTTTTTTCTTCTTCTTCTTGAAATAGGTGCCTTCAACAATGTTGAATTGTTTCCGTCTATTGACAGCACTAGAGGAAATCCTGTTGTTTTTCATTTAGGAGTTGTCGCTTTCCACTAAAAATGATCTATTGTTAGTATGCAAGTCGGCCCCACGATTTGTCCTTTGTGACTTTTTTCACTCACCACTCGTTTTTTCTCTATATCAGGGAATGAAAAGTGAAGGGTTTCATAGTATGGGTGCAGTTTTGGGTTTCACGGTAGGTAGGAGGTCCATAAACCGCTCATTTAAGAGCTGAAACTGAATTTTGGGGAGGTGAAACGTCTTGAAATATTTTTTTAGTAAATATTTTTTGAAAGACAAGAGGAATTGACATCTAATCCAAGTCGTTTCATATTTTTTGGAGCTTTCTGGAATTAGTTATGAAATTTTGAAGTTGAGTGGTATAGGACTCTAAAATCGCCCACCTCCTAAAATGTGAACTATTTGTACACCACTGAAGGTTATGAAAAAGCAACATGCACAAGTAGTGTACATTTAACCCCTAAATGACGAACCCATGACCATTGATTTTTAACCTCACTGCGTAGGACTCAATTTGCTACCATTTTGCAACTAGATATGTATGAAAAAATTTATATTTATTTTTCAGAGATGAAATTACATGTTTTCTTTACTTCACAAAAGAAATTGGATTTTTTTGTGGAAAATTGATTTTTTTGAGAATTTTTGAAGGAAAAGTGAAGAAAAATCATATTAAATAGAAAATTACCTCAAAAAATCTGAAAATTTCACCATGTGTGTATGTTACAATGACAAACATCATGGTGTAAACTAAATTTCTGTGTCATTCTATAATTAGAAAATAATAGACATTGAAAATACACTCAAAGTTCAAATTGCAATAAAACATTCAATATTAGAAATTTTTTCAAAATTCAAATTGGAGTAGAAACTAGAGTAGATGACCTTCATTTTGTTAGTAGGGCTCAAACTCAAAAAATATCATTTTTGTGGAGAAATTTCAGATTTAGAGCAAGGAGCAACAACTTTCCAAAATACACTAAAATAGCATATTTAAGATCCGTTTTTCTTAATAACTTCTCATTTATGTGAAGACAAACATTGGAAAGACTCCAAACTCAATTGGATACTCTTCAGAATTCAACATCAAAGGTCAACAAGAATAAGGAAGATGAAAAAATGGTAAAAAACCCTTTCCATCTCCACAGTATTGTCATCGGAATGCCATGGAATGGCGTCCGCGGCGCTCCAAGGTTAAGTAGGGTGGACAATTTTAGAGCCTGTGCGATTTCAGAACCTCCTACTTTAGTGCAGTTTTGGGTGTTTTCACCTTCGGCTCTTTTCCACTCTCCTGCTGTGACAGTGTCATCATCAGGAACTTCAAGGCATGTGAATAGGGTGCCATATTGACATCAAAACTACATATTGTTAAGTTAATGTGGAGATTAATGTCAATCTGATGTCATGTTAATGGGTGTTGGATTAATGCAAGCTGGATTCTAAAAGGGATTATCATTCTAATGCTAAAATGGCACTCAAATGACTAGACATTCTGTTGATGCAAAAATTGGTTTAGACTAATGCTAGGTAATTTTGATGTAAAAATTGTACCACTTGTGCTCTGATATGACAACATGCAATTTTGACTACCACAGTACGCCATATATTTCAATGATGAAATGGCTCCACAATTACACTAAGTTGGTGCTAAAATGTAACAATCTTAGATTGATGAGAACTCTAATATGATGACTTTTGATGTTAAAATGGCAACACAGTTGTGCTAAAACCAAACTATATTTTCAGTAAAATGGCATTCATTAATGTATTTTTGATGCTAAAATAGCTATAAAATGGCAATATAATAGCAACATGTAATTGCAGCACTAACACCATATTGTCATATACTTTTGATGTTGAAATGATGCCAGAACTGCATTAAAATGGGATATATCAACATCTTGAACTTTTGGTGTTGAATTATTATACAAAAGAATGCTAGAAAACATTCAATGCTAATGCTATAGTGGTACAAATAGAGCAATAAACAATGCACCATCAATACATCTTCTAATAGTGATGGTAGTAGGAAATTTGATATATATAAATAAAAAAATTCAATGTTGAGTGCCAAAAATCATTTATTCAAGTTTGTATAGTATATATACTATATACACTACATAGTGTTCAATACCTAGTAGATGCCTATATGTATTCAATACCTAAATATTACAACCATAACTTTAGGGCCTAGAAAGCTAAACTTATTCAGTTCTCTTCATTGTCACAATAAAACACTATAATTCATATGAGTGGCAGGTCACTTTGCAAAGGTTGAACATCATGTTAAAAATACTAGCTCCTTCTAAATTTGATACAACTTTGGATCCTTAGTCACACTGAAAATAGAGAAGAACATCTACTTGTGTCTATGTACCACCATCAATTCCTAACACTTCCTAGTCTGCTTTTGTGATCATTTGCAGCAAATTGATACTTTATTAGTCTATAGTACCAACATACACAACACATACAACAATCCAATCAATGATGGCCCTACTATTGTTTGGAATGAAGTAAAAAACATATTAAATGAGTAAACAACTGAACAAGGATTTCAATTTCTGGTAAAGAGAATTTTGAAGAAATTATCAAGTTAAGCCCAATAGGTTAGGTATACACACTTAACCTAATGTAGGATACATAGAACACCCAAATAAGAACTCAAATAGTTGAAATCTGTTCCATTCAACAATACACACATTAGTTATAGAAGAGCCATTTAACAATTTACTTCAAAGAAAAATGAAAGGTCAGGAATATGGCATGATCATTTAATATTTTTAATATGCAATAATATACAAGCTTAATATTATATTTAGTACATAGCAAAGGGATGGATTAGAGAGAATACATCTTCAATGCAAGTAACAAAACATACCAATTGGCAATATAATTTAGTTCTTACATTTTTGAAATACCAACTATACATAATCAAATCAAGAAAGATGTGGCATTGAAGAACCTGATCTGTAGAAAAGATTGCTCCAAGCCGCTTACACTCATTTGTACGCAAGTTGTTGATTTTTTGTGCAGAGTCAAATTGGGCCCATGAAAAAATCATAAATTTGTGAACAAGTGGAATAGAAAAATGTACAATACATATTGGCTATTCTAATACACAAATATATAGACACATCTAATGCATAATCAACATGAATACTTCTCACACCTTCATGGAAAGAACTTTTCTATAAGAAATTGTGCAATATAGAAGGTCTGCATAAGAGTCTTCATAAAACTTACAGTAATATGTCTAGTTTATAAATTTGCGAACTACAAAGTAAAGTTAAAGCAAAATAAAATTTCAATCTTGTTCCAAACAATACAACTATCAAGGTTCAAGAATGATCAGCTACATCAGCCATAGCTGCAGCTGATGGATTGATTATGTGAATTCGTTTCATATTGTTTATCTCTTCCAATGCCACACATTCCCAACTAGCCATCATCCTACGATCGTCCATTGTTTTTTGTGCCTCAAGGTTACTACCTGCCATTGCCAATGAAAGAACATGAAACAACCATCCTACCTGTTCTAATGTAATCTCAACCGGTGCCTCAATATCGTATGTCTCACCGTAAATGGCTTTTGCAATAGCACCATGTATAGCTTTGCTACCAAAAGGATCTCGAGATCCATCAAAATTGGCCTTCACCCTCCAAGCATCACTTGTATAATTATTTCCAAATCATTAGATTGGACAATGGAACATGGTCAATCAAACCATTATAATAGGGAGGAAAACTATACACATACTATACTTGCTTTTAGTTCTTCCATCTTAGCTCCACGACATGCAATTTCTTCTAGAGTGGCATTACTGAGCAAAACTGGAATACCCAAGAGCCGGAACAACTCTGTTTTGCTATGCCTCCAAAATTTGATCTCCGATTAGAAAATGTCCTAATAACAGTGGATCTAATGTTCCTTGCTGGAAGTCGAGGCTCATTCCATATCTTTGTAAATGCAGCACGGGCTTCAACATCTTCATCAATCTCAAAAGACATAAGAATTGCTTCCATCATCATATCAAGTGAAGGAAACATTGTTGAAAAATCATAAGCACCAAAAAGAACTTTGTTGATGATCCCTGGGAGCTTTGCCTATAAAGAATGAATGTAGGATTAAATTGTCAAAACCAATAAAGTCATTGTAATAAAATTAATCAATGAAAGATATTTTCTAAATGAGAAGTTTTTGAGTACAACAATCAAGTTTTAAACTGTCTATAAAACATTATCTTGATCTTGATAATGTCCAAGTAATCAGGGATTGGCTCATTCTTTTAGAGGGCTGCTTTCAAAGCATCTGTTGCCACTTTTAGAGATGATTGGCACTCAATAAGGGAATCCTTGTATTTTTTGCATTGCTTCAAAATTTTTAAATTTTGAATCCGGTAATAAGCTTCAGTTCTATCAACAGAAGTTGGAGCTACACCAATTGTAGAAGCTTCGGGTACCCTTCCCACACGAGTTCCACCAATGTTTTCATGTTCGTGTGCATTTGTTGGTTGTGGAGCATTGATTGCTTCATTATTAGGTCTTGTATGTTCAGGATTTGGAATACCTTGCTCACCATTGTTGGCAAAGTTTAGGTCATCATCTAGCATCAATAAAATCAACACATATTATATACAACACTTTCAAACAATGCTCCAATGATTTGAATACTAAGAGACATCTAATCACTATATTTTATACAAGGATAGGTAATAGGGATGAAAATTTACATTCCGGTAGAGTAGGTGATGTGAAAATTAGATTTTCTGTTTGGATTCCACCACTTCTTAGGCGCCGAGCTTCCTCCAACAATAATGATGCATGCTCTTCAACAGCAAGACGTTGGCTTTCAGTTCTTGAGTGGGGCAATTGTTGTCTCCTACCATTGCCAGCTGTTTTAAATGTAACCCGTGCTTCTTGTGACATCCGTTGAGCCATCTCAACTTTTGAATTCAACAACTCACTAAGTTAGTTTTAAATTTTACTACAATTCTTTAAATTCATTTTCAAACTACATTTCTATTTGTACATCACATATATCATTGAGATGCCAAAAATTTTGTGCATGTTGAATAATCTAGGTAGTGCAAACAAAACTAGAAGGAATCAAACTACTACAATGGCACTCTATGTAATTGACAAATACAAATGTAGATTGTCTAGAAGATCCAATGATTTGCAAGTAATAATGCCATGAAATGTGTCTAATTTCAAAAATAAGCAAGGAACCTATTACCAACTATGAACTAAAGAAATAATTCAAATATGGCATGGAGTATGAACAACAATAACTCATTTATACTAAATGAAACTACAATAAATGAAGGTCTACATTACATTACTAAATAATGATGGAACAACTTCTATACCCTTTGTTGGGGTTGTAGTGGCCTGTAGTTAGTATGAATTAAGGGTTTTAAATGTGAACAAATTCATTCATACAGAAGTAAATGCCAAGTATCTACACTAATGATAGAAATTCTGGAACAAACAATATTTGACAAATGACCTTCTGTCCTACTATAATTTTGATAATTCAAAGTTTCACAATGTCAAAGAGTACAAGAGATATGTGTCCATTTTGGACTTCCAGTCTTCTTGCATATCTATCATAGCTAGGCAATAAAATTTGTAATCCATACTTAGATTCTAAATACAAATAATTAAACAACATCCTTTCTATAACTTGTACAGCTACTCGATAAAATCATTTTGAGATACTATACAATACAAACATATGCTAAAACAAGTGTTGAATTACATACAAGGTGCTTAGACTTACCGCGCAAATGAACTGCACTATTGTGCAAGAAGAATGCCGGCAGTCCAGCACAAAAAAATCCACAAACAAACGACTAAATTTTAATAGTTCAAAGTTTCACAATGTCAAAGAGTACAAGAGATATGTGTCCATTTTGGACTTCTAGTCCGTCTTCTTGCATATTTATCATAGCTAGGCAATAAAATTTGTAATCCATACTTCGATTCTAACTACAAATAATTGAACAACATCCTTTCTACAACTTATACAGCTACTGGATAAAATCATTTTGAGATGTTATACAATACAAACATGTACTAAAACAAGTGTTGAATTACACACAAGGCACTTAGACTTACCGCGCAAATGAACTGCACAATTGTGCAAGAAGAATGCCGGCAGTCCGGCACAAAGAAATCCACAAACAAACGATAGAAGTTGGACCTTCTTAGCCAGAAAACCTTTAGTCTGAAGCTTTGTGACAATGTATTTATTACAGCCGCCAACCTTCTTATCGTACACAAGTAACCTTTTGACACGTCTACCGTATAAAAACTCATTAGTACTACCTGTATTGTATACAAGAAGTATTATATACAAGAAGTATTATATACAAGAAGTATTGTAGTTGTATTGAAGTTTGAATGACTACCACTATAGATTACCTAATAGAGACATTATATTTAGAATATATTTTAGAGGACTTGTAATTTCAGATTCTAAAAATAATAATAAAACTCCACATCACAGTAATATATTACATTTTAATGCATAGCACTTATTTTTATTATTTGTTTACAGCCTTCATATTGTAGCAATTATTTATAGTTTGGAAAAAAAATTACATTCAAAATAATGCATACATCCTTTCTTACTAGCTTATTATTGTAAAAAAATTACAAAACAAAGATTGAAGAGCCAACTACAATCCTCTAAATGTGTAAATTGTAGGATCTTTATAATAAATAATACAATATATGTTTTTACAATGAATGTAATTTTCATTTGAATATACAAATTAAACTAAAAGTTGCAATTGTAAATAACAACTAAAATATCACCAATTGGATTCAGGCAGGTACCTTTAGTCTCAACTTTGGTTGTTATTTTTTGAAACTTTTTTTGAAAATATAATTATTTAGAGTTGTGGTAATATGACTTTTCTTTCAATTGGTATCTCAAATAAAAGTTTAGTCCAAATAAGCTTTAAATAAGGGAGCCCAAGTAGGAAAAGAATTTCACAAAAATTAGATTTTTTTACAATGGATTACTTTTGCCATTGATTATATTTTTGTCTACATAGAAATCTTTGATTCATCTCATTTGGATAAGGGATGTGAAAGTTTTGGAGAATCTTGTTTTACCTACAATTATTATAAATGGAATATTCATTCAAAATTTTTAAAATTCAGATTTCAATTTGTCTAGAATTAAAACTAAACAAACTAATTATTTTTTTATAGCTTTTGAGTACATAGATAAAAAATAATTATTGATTATGTAATTTTTGTTGATTAATGGGTATGATTACCTAAATATATCATTTAAAATTATAGTGAAATTTATAAAGTTTTTTTAGATTGATGTATAAATAAAAAAATTTAAATCCTTACTTTTAAATTATAAAGTAGGAAATTCTAAAATCCATAATTCAAGTGTCATTTAAGAATCTTTGATATGAAATTTATCTTTTATATTCTATTTATATAATTAACATACCGACATTCTAAACATTATAATTGTTTAATAATTTTCAATATGGAATTTAAAACAAAAGATAATTATGAATTTTATAATACCATAATACCTTAAACTTTCCAATATAATTTTTTTAATTTAACATTCCAAATAATAAACTTTTTATAGATAAAAGTGAATAAAACTTTTTTTGTGTTTATTTATTTTTCCTTTGAATATTCTATGAAATTGCTTAAAATCAACATATTTATAAACTTTGATGTTATATTTTCTAAATACTAGCGATTGGCGCTTGCTTTGCTAAGCATTAAATATATTACTTTCATCCATTTTTCATGTGATAGAATGTAAATAAACAAAGTACGTATACTAATTTTTAAATGAAAATATTGACATCCTCATGCAATATTCTTTGAAAAAATTTATATAGTGTAATATAAAGTAATTAAAAAAAAATCTTTGTATCATAATTTTTATAAAATAACTTTTGCAAAGATGAAAACATTGCAATAAAAATAAATTAATCAAATAAACAATGCAAATAGAATCTTCACATTTGAATATGTAGAACAATGCTAGTGGTTGGTGCTTCCTTATTATTTAATATCACATTTAAAAAAAACATGGAATTTATCTATAGTTTTGTTGTCTAAAAAATTTCTTTGAAATTTTTTTAAAAGTTTTTATTTGATTAATTTTCAAATATTTCACAAAAAGAATACATAATATGTAATAGAAAGTATCCTATGGCTATTATAAAAGCAATTGAATTTTTATAATATTATTCAAAATTGAATTGTGATAATATAGAGGTTGTTGTGATTTTAGTAGTGTGAATGTTTCTAAATACAAAATAACATTAAAATTTCATTAACAAATCATAAACTTTCTTTACAATACAACCTGTACAATGTGTAATATTTGAAATACTTACAAAAAATTAACATACAAAAGCACAAAACCAAAATTATGAATGATAGTATTGTAAACAAATATATGTTTACAACATGTAATATGCTAAACACTAAAAAAAAATTTACATACAAAATCACAAAACCAAATTTACAAATAAAATTTTTTTAAGCACATACTATAATGAAAAATACCACATATGTCTTATACTATGTATTACAGTACCATTCTATGTAAGAACTCTTAAATTTTCCTTTGAATTTCTGCTAAAATCCGATCAAGTCCACGAACTCTATCATTAAGTTCTTCGAACGTATCATACTCTATGATGAGTTTCCATATCCTGCTAATCAAAGTGCAATTGATCTGCACTGAACTGCCTAACCAACTGTACTCATCTAAACTCTTGGATGGAAGAATTGTATGGAAATTTTTGTTAGATCTCCAAACAATCTCTACAATTCCGTTATGATTACTAAAATCAATATTGATTTTGTAAGAGGGAATAATGAACTGTCCACCTTCAGAAATGAAACCGTTTCCTTCACCCATAACAACCAGTTCACCCGTTTTCAAAAGTAAAGGAGCCCAAATGCCATATGCATAACTGTTGTAGTTATTGTCCTTGTGAATTGCATTAGAAAAATCATTGAGAGTGAAGGTTAGGTTGCTTGCCAAAACATTCTTGTTCTGCTCTAAATCCACATACTCTGTTTGACAAAAGTCGGGCACTCCAAATGTGGTTGCCTCCTTGGATATGTCCTCAAACAGTCTTAGAGCCATAATGGAAAAACGTTTTCGATAAATATCACCAATCCAAGCAATGGTTTGTTCTTGATCCTGTCTCCACTTCTCTAAGTTTGTTGGTGATTTCTTGGTTGGACTATTAGGCATGTACCTCCCCATGGTTAAATTAGCATCTGAACCTCCTCTCCAATCAAATGCATATATGTTTTCACTCCCTTCCTTGTGGCTTGCGTTTCCCGTAATTTTGTTGCCCCTTTTGGATAGCCCAACAAAAACGGATGTCAAATTCTGAAACTCACTCATCTCCTCAGGTTTCATGTCACTGAAAGGAGAAAATCTAATCAGAACTACTATTTCCCGTGTGTCTACATCCTTCACTGCAACCTGACCATAAAAGATCGGAGTATAATCATTTGGAAATGATTTCATGAATTCTTCTTGCAAATCATCATCTACACATTTTTTCGCAAAAATGAACTCAGAGTTCTCAGGTCCCAAACTCTCTAACACTCTCTTGATTTCCTCAGCTTTCTTAGCCTTGCTAATCTTTCCCTCTCTCCTGGATTGCGAACCTTTCCCCCTTGAAAGTCTGCCCTTTCTAGGCATTTGAAAGATCCTGTAAAATTACAAAGAAACAATCTTTATTGATATCATAAATAAATCAAAAATCAAAATCAAGCTCTTTTCAGTATAATAATGCATTAAAAATTAAATAAAAATATATACCTTGCACAAAAGTTGTCCAAGGAAGAGAAGTTGCCCAAGGATGATAAACCCATAGTGCAGTTTTAGAGGGGACAACTTTGCCTATGGGATCAATCAATTGCTAGCTAGAATCCTGCCAAAACCTAATAAAACATACACCCATTGATTAGAATAAAACAAAAATCAACAAACTCAAGCATTGAACAATAGAATCAAATATACAATGTTCAATTATTTTCTAATACTTGATTCATGAATCACTATTGAAGCAAGACGACATCATTAGGCCCAATTGGCCTTTATGCGCACAACTTGATCAGTCATGAATAATGACCTAAACCCTAAACAAATATACTTTAAACCATAAACTACAATACAACAACATTGCAAATTAAGGAAAAGAAGTTACCCAAGGATGAAGAACCCGTAGTGCAGCTTGAGGAGGGACAGCTTCGCCTATGGGATCAATCAATTGCTAGCTAGAATCCTACCAAAACCTAATAAAACATGCACCCATTGATTAGAATAAAAAAAAAATCAACAAACTCAAGCATTGAACAATAGAATCAAATATACAATGTTCAATTATTTTCTAATACTTGATTCATGAATCACTACTGAGTCAAGACGACATCATTAGGCCCAATTGGCCTTTATGCGCACAACTTGATCAGTTATGAATAATGACCTAAACCCTAAACAAATATACTTTAAACCATAAACTACAATACAACAACGTTGCAAATTAAAGAAAAGAAGTTACCTAAGGATGGAGAACCTGTAGTGCAGCTTGAGGAGGGACAGCTCCCCCTATAGGATCAATCAATTGTTGGTGAGAATCCTGTCCAAGCCTATTAAAACATGCACCCATTGATTAGAATAAAACAAAAATCAACAAACTCAAGCATTGAAGAACACAATCACTATACAAGATTCTCAGTATTGACACAATCCATAGAAACCCTAAAACCCTAGAAACCTTGTTTTTCATGCAATGTTAAGGAATTCTCTTCTCTAACCTTCAAAATGTGCTTTTCATGTCAATCAATTGATCCCTCAAACCCTAATTTTGATTCAATTAGGGCAGCTCTTCCACATGTGCCCCAACCCTAAAATTCATTCCCGTGCATCTTTCAACATCCAATTTAGCAACACATACATTCACAAACTCTTTCCATGATTCAATGCAATGAAAATTGCAAGCATTCAATAAGAATTGGGCAAAGTTCCATCAAAAACCTCAAATTGGGCTACTTCCTAGGGCAGCAGACCTTCTACTGGCAAAAATGTCTGCCGTGGATTCATCTGAGCTCCAAATGGCGCAAGAACGGTCTTTTTGGAAAGCTAACTTCTTTTCCTCGTTCTCCTCCAAAATTCAGCTCCCTGCGCTTCACCAATTTGCCGCAATTGCTGTCCAAAGTTGCAGCTTCAAAATCCTACGGCAGTGGACCTTCCGCCAAAATCCACCATCACCACCATGTCCGAGCTCCAAATTGGGCGAGATTGGTCTTCATCAAAATCTGACTTGAAGGCGCAGCTCCCCTTCAATTTTCAGCTCCAAATCTTGAGGCAATTGTCCGCAGCAGCTCGCCAAAGCTGGTAGTTCTTCCAAGTCTTCCAAACCCTAACTTCTCCTTCTTCCCTCAAAACCAACTTTCCATCTGACCTTGGTAATTTAGCTTTTTCACCCATCTCCCTTCATGAAATGGTGAAAACCTACTCGACAAATTGTCCTACCTTTGATCCTAACTCATTGCCATGATGTTTCTAACACTTTTTCTCCATTTTTCATTGCCATTTCTCCACCAAGCTCTCAAAACACACATACACACACAAGTTGAGAAAGAGAGAGCTTGGAACCCTAATTTCGCCTATATCCAACACCCTAACGAATAATTTCCCTAATCACATTCATCCCACTCCAATTTACTGTTAAAATCGCTAAATTACTGTAAAATGCACTAAATTAGTGAAAACTGCGCTAGTTTAGTGCAAACCCCCCTAAATTACTATTTTTTCCCCAATTTTATTGTTTGGACCCTATTTTAGTGTTTCTAACACTATCTTAGTATTCTAGTAGTAGTTTTAAGTTTACTAACTTGTTTTGTGTTTTTTCATATTTATTATTTTTTGTAGTTTTCAAGTTAATTTTAGTTTCATTCCAACTTGTAGGACTTTGCTTTAGTTTTCTAAATGTTTTACCATTTGCCTAATTTGGTTATTTTACCAAATCTTGCTTAAAGTCTTTTTAGTTTTAACTTCCCATTTTTTTCCCTAGTTTTTTCCCTTTACTTTCTTCTAATTGCATTTCTAGATTTTCAACCTAAATTCCTAGAGTTCCTATTCCTATCTCACGAAAGACTCTCTAAATTGTAATCATGGCTTAATCCATTGTCCTAACACTTCCGGACTTGGAATTTAATACATAATGTTTATGTTTTCTACAATCTAAAAAGTGAACCAATACGGTGGTTCACAATGTTACAGGGAGAGACAAGAGAAGATGGACGCTTTGATGCGAAGATTTCTAGCATTACAAAGCTACAGTAGGAGGAAACACCAAGCTCCAAGTACCTAACAAAGATCACCAAACCTTTACCTTCGTTAAAAATACTAAACCTTGAATCTTACCATCAACCCGTCCCATAACCTCAATAAGCTCTAAACCCTAAACCCTGCCCGTTTAAACATGTATTCCACAATATTATAGTAAAGATGATTAAGAGCTCTGATCAGCAAGAAGGAAAAGAATGCAAAGCGCACCTTCTTGAACTTCCCCTCCCGTAGTACGCCTCCCGAACACTTACTAGAGTAGGATGGCTCGACGACGATGACAACAGGAAGCAGGCGCCACAATTGCGCCCCCTCCTGCGATCATCCCACTCCCAACCTCACGCCCTAATGCCAAATCAATGCACATTAGAGATCGGACGGTGGGAGGTGGTTGGGACCCGTATCGCGAGAGACACCGGATGAACTTTTCTGATTCTCTGTTCATCCGATTGGATGATTTCTGTTCCATTGCGTGCTGCCAGTGGATGACCTGGTTGTAGAGATGAATGAGACCGTCGGTTCATTCAGCCCAACCTCTATTCATCTCTTGCTCAGCCAAGCAAGGGGGTCAATTCACCCCAGGCATGAAAGTCCACATGCGGGAGGAAAGTCAATAAGTTAACTTGAGTTAAATAAAAAGTATTTTTTATTTTTATTTCTGTTCTTAATTTTTGAAATTGAAAGTAAAAGACAATTTCATGTGCTTTTTCTACCTTCATTACCTACAAAATTAAACCCCTTGGAACGTTTTCCTCAATATTTGAAATTGAATGGTTCAAATGTTTTTATGTAGGCATCCAACTATACAACCTTCAAAAAATAATTAATATTTTTAGATAATATTTTTTGAATTTTTTGAATTTATATTTGAATTTCTTCAAATCTACTTCAAAATATTTACTCCAAAGTGAGGTCAAAATTCTCATCAATATTTATTTATTAACAATCCACAATCATAGGATCCTTTGGTTAACTTATTCAAGTGCATTGCCCCAAAATTTTAGAATGAATAATATCTCCACTAATTGTAAATTCAACTTCACTAAACTTCAAAATGTAGCCTTTTCAAAAAGTGAAGTTTCTTGTCTTTTAACATTTGAAGGAAAAAACATGCATGTCCTATAACTTGTAAATTTTAGTCAATATGTTGAAAAATGGTTTGAAAACATATGTCAAAAATTTTAACCAAAAAACTTCATACTTATTTTATTAAATTATAAAGTAGAAGGTGATACTCAATGAAAGATAAAAGTAGTATGCTACAACCTTTTGGAAGAATGTGAAATTGTTAATTTCTAAAGTGAAATTGAAACTAAATGGTCTAATAAACAATAAATATTTTTTTATTTCTATTAATGTTCTTAATTTTTGAAATTGAGAGTAATAGACAACTTTACATGCTTTTTTACCTCCATTGAAGGGAACTGAATGGCATATATTGACCAAGGTAGGCACACCCATTCCCATCCGTGTACCCCATTCTGTCATCATGTACAAATGTAATACATTCTAAAAAGAAAATGTGTGCCTTTGCTACATAGTGACAGGATGCGGTAAATGGACGGGAATAGGTGTACCGGCCTATCTCAAACATTTTCAAAGAGAGACGGAATGAGTACGTATATCGCATTATTTTGTCCTGCTCAATTGTCAACTTAGAGTTGTTAATTGAAGGATGTTCAGTTTCCATTTCTCTAAAACTCTTTGTGTTTGGCAGCTTGCTCATTTGTGCTTGGCATTGTCTTGTCATTGTACAAAGTTAGTGGAAATGGCACCATCGATAAGGATTGTTTTGAGATTTTGTGCTGTTTTTGTTGTTGTGCGGCTGTGCTTGTGAAAGGTTTTTATTTTATCCAAAGGTGAAATTTACACATTTTAGGGTATATTTTTTTGGATGGCCTTCATTCTAATGCCTTGGGAGCGAGAAGGGTCTACTTCATGAGTGTTGCATTTGTATTGTTGCTATTGCAGAATTTGAGAATTTAAGGGTCTACATTAAATTCAATAGGTTTTATCGCGGCATAATAGAACCAACAAACTAGGGTTTTGCTAAGTTCAATGTAAGATAGCTGCTGCCAACCTTCTGAATGCAGGTGACTTACTTACTTACTTATTAGAACTTGTACAAAGTCATTTGAAGTGTTGTAACCATTAAGAAATTGTTGGAGTTGGTTCATTTTGGTAAATATGGATAAAACATTGGGCTGCACAAGATGTGGCCTTTTTAGGTTTTCAACGATGGCTGGTCTATTTAGTCACCAAAGGTCTCGGTGTCAAGGGAGGCAGATAGTTGCTAATTTGTCTACTTCTAGCCCTATAATTGCAAGTGGGGTTGGTGAAGCTTTTGTAGCTGAGATTCTTGAGTGTCATAGTGAGATACACAGTAGAAATGACCTTCCAACACAATTGCATGGAGGGTGCCAAATGGGAGGCTCTTCTTTTAACCCTGATATGTACGGATCTCCAAGCTTGCCAACTACGCAGGACGATGATATACCTTTACAGCCATTTGATTCTAATTTTCATCTTGTAAGCTTTATCCGCAATTGTAAAAATAAGCAGGGTCTATCTAGACAAGATATTAAAGCATTACTGGATTTACTTTTTGATGATCGATTTGATCTCAAAGCTGTGACAATCAGAAGTTTGGATGATATTGAAAAGTATGAAGAGAAGGAATTATATCCTATTGCAAATGTAAGCAAGCATCCTAACAAATGTTTTTTCAGTTTCATTATTTTAGTTTTCTAATTCTTGCTTAGGGATTGTTGTGTTTTTTAGATTGATTGAGTGGAATGTGAATTTCTAACAATCAATGTGGCAAGGTTGGACAAAATATACATTTGCAGAGGTTGACAATGGTGATGCCAATTTGTACTTTAAAAATCCCATTCATGTTTTGACATCTTTATTCTCAGCTGCCGAGAATGCTAGAGATTTCAAACTAAAAACCAACCACTAACCTATCGGGCATTGGAGAACGAATTTATACAACACCTGATACTGGATCTTGGTGGCATCAAATGCAAGAATTCATTGATTTACAATGCACGGGAGCTGTGATTTTCCCATTGATTTTCTATTCTGATCAAACTTGCTTATCAAACAATACAAGAATCTCTGGATATCCTTTGGTGATGACAATTGGAAATATCTCCCTTGAAAACAGAAGAGAAGCTACTGGGCATGAGTTGCTTGCTATACTTCCTACCTTCCAAGGATCAAGTAAGTAATTCATAGTTAGTATGTTAATGTGCTCAAAATGTTTTAGATAATGTGTTGTTTCAAGTGCATTGTTATATTTTGTATTTCATTATTTACAAGAATTTTTTTCTATAAGTTCAAAATGCTAAGTTCTAATCATAGTGATTTTTGAAGATTTTTATTATTAAATGTTAATGGTGTATCCAGATTTGTCATCCACCAAGAAGATGGAGTATCTACATCAAGGTCTTGAAATTATTTTCCATTCTTTGAAAGAAGCAAGCTTTACAGGTCTCCCTTTACTTGATCCCAAAGGAGAGCCACAAATAGTCTACCCTCTACTATTTGCGTATATATGTGATCATCCGGAGTCATGTAAGGTAACGGCTACATATGACACCAATCTTTGCCAATCCCCTTGTAGTAGATGCATGTGTGGAAAATAAGATCTTAGTAATATGCGCATGCAGCACCATGTCCGCACAGAATCAAAGATGGCAGAAATATATCTAGTTATGGAACAAGTGCACCTGAATTTAGCCATAGAGATTGGAAGAACTTGGTCGCTACATCCTATTCAAGTAAGTTCTTTGATCTTGTTCATATTGGGATTATTGGACATGGATTTAGTTTAAATTAAAACATGGATATGTATGAATTTAATATATAACTAAAAGTGTACTTGCATTTGTGTGTGAAGTGCGCACTATGGGGATTTAATGGCGGTGATACAGAACTTGGCAATCCTTATCTTGCAATACATGTTGATACCTTACACCAAAGTGACCTTGGGATATTTAAAATGATTGTTGGCATCCTACATGAGATAGCTACTGTTCATCTACGTCAATCCAAATTGAAGGAGTTGGATAGAAGACTCTTCTTTATCAAGAAAAATTGTCGGTTTCCATCATTTCGAATTCCTGGCAATGAGCAAGGAGGATATTTTGTTTCACAAGCCAATTTTGCTGGATTTGAACATCGAGCTGTCATGCAGGTAGCATTTTCAAAATAACACTTTGTTATTGTTTATTAAGAATTTTGTTCAAGTTTTGAAATCACTACTTAATGCCATGCCATTGTTAAAATATTGCAGGTCATTGTTCTATGCCTAGTTGGCTTGTTTGATTAAAATGTTATATCGGCAATAGTGTTATTTCTGGATTGGTATGGTGTAGCATGTCGAAGAACTTTTCACACAAGTACAAGCCTGAAGCACATGGATGAACAAATGTGCAGGTACATTGTCTACTATTGTTAGTTATTACATTCCAACTATTTTTGCATTCTCCATTTGAAGCATCCATACAACTTTGTTCATTTTCATTTGGTAATGTGTTGTATTAAGAGGTGAATGTAATTTTTTATTCAGGGCTGTCGAAGCTTTGAAAGGCTCTATGTTTCAATGGCAGAGGTCTGGATTTAATACCTCAAAGGTTCATATGATGAACCATTTCAGGCAATGTATTAAAAGATCTGGATTACCATGGGAGTATTCAACAGATATGTATGAGCAATTCCACATTGCTCTTATGAAAACAGCATATCGGAGTAGCAATAGAAGAAATGCAACGCCTCAAATTGTGCGACATAATCAAAGGTTGCAGTCTTTGAGAAGAGTTGCAAAGCAAATAGAAGGACTAAAAAATCACAAGGAAGTCAATGACACAACATTGAAAAAGGTATGAGTTTAGGAATTTAAAATAAAAGCATAGTGATGCTAGTGATATATATTATTTTATTTTATTTTATTTTAGATTTTTGAAATTTAGAGCTAAACATGTATTTCACTGTGGACAAATATAATGATTAGTTTCTAATTTTTTTAATACAACTTTGTGTGAATGTTGCATATGTAGGCTTTGAAGACAGGTCAAAATGTTATGTCACCCATCTACTTGAATCTTCACCGCATTTGGCTGCATAGAACAAGAGATGAGTTTGGCCAAACACCAGAGGTTACAAGTGGAGACCTTCGTATGGGAAGAGTACATGAGTTAGCTCGAGTTTCTGTTGCAATCCAGAAATTGTTAGTGGATCAGCTAGAAATTTCCCAAGAGTTTTCTCAAGCTCTACGAATTTATGAAGTACAATTGAATGTCACTTTATCACAAGTTTTGGGTTTATCTTGATGTTGGCAATTCCTCCTGGAGCTGGAGATAGATATGGAAATTGGCCTATGTATGCTCGAGCAACAATTAATTTTCACAGCAATCCATACTTTAGCAATGTTGCATTTGAAGTAGAAGAAGATGGCATTCAACAAATCTACTACGGGCAAATACGGCTTCTATTCCAGACAAGTAGCCAATCAAATACTGGAGGTGAAAAAAGTCAAAGACAGATGGTCTTTCTGAAGTTATACATCGAAATTGAAAATGATGATTGGAGTGCATTGACAAAATGCAAATGTTTACGGTGGAGTACACAGTCTACCTTGAGAGATGTTCAAAATAGCATGCGAAGAAACTCTCAAGCACAATTGAGAGCACGTTATGTGGTAACAAATATCCAAACCATTCTGAAAGTGGTACACATCATTCCACATTTTGTTACACCAGGACGCTTCTTCATCAATTGTTGGAAATTCTAGGTAGTCTTCTTGGAAGGACTTGATTGACAATTGATTTAGATGTGTTAAGCAATGTACAACATTGATATTTTTAACCCTGTCAAACAACTATATTGTATTGTAGTTGTGCTTGTTTATGATATTTTCTAGATACATCTTTACCATGTGTTATATTCATATAGAATATTTACATAGAATATTCATGTATACTAATATGCATGTGTAAATAATGATGGCAATACCAATCATAAATTTTAAAAGTATATGCAGAAGAAGAACAAAAAAATTGTGCCATGAGAGTTTGTATTACTTCTATAATCCTATTAGATGTCATGTGCATGCATTTCAAGTACCAAATGACAACTTTGGCATTGGTGCATTAATGAAGGAAAATTTACATATACACTATATTTGTGCTTGGTTACAGAAGGAAATCAGTATTGTAGTGTGGCTTTGTCTACCATTAGGTATGCTAATTAGTATCCAAACTTCATTCACCTAAATTCTACATACAATATAATTACAATGTGATACAAACTATTTACTAACTAAGTCTATGTTTACTAGCAATTGTTAATTTTAGATGCCCTTTTAATAATTAGATATCAATTTGTGTGGTTGTTCCTATAGTGAATTCAAATCCATCTTTATTCATTGAGTTGCATGTACTGCAACAAAAAAGATGATATAAGCCTATGAAGAACAGCACTACAGTAAGCTACTATTAGCAAATTATCTATCAAAGTACAATAATTTGCAGCAATATGACATTTATTTCAAATATTTAAAAAAAATGTTGGTGCCAAATTGACAGTCAATTGGCTCTAGAATAGCTTAAAAAATATGTGAACGTCGAAATAGTGTGAAAATGACATTGAAGTATTATTACTTACCATGTCTTTTAAAGTGGCATTGAAATTGTGCATATGATAATTGTAGTGCAATGGCACCAAATAGGCATTGAAGAAGGGAATGTCAAAATTGTGCCCACATAAAGTTAAAATATTATTGTCATGATGCAAAAATGGCAATACATTTGCCAAAAATGAATTCAGAATTAGTTCACATTAGAAAAGTGTCAAAAAGGCATTCAAATAGTGTTAGCTAAATTGGCATGAACATTGCATTGAAAATGTGCATGTCAACAATGCTCTAACAAAACAACAAAATGGGGTACAGATGATAAAGGAATAGTGCATATCTAGAGTTGCACTAAAGCAGCATGAAACTGACATTGGAAAACTACATTGTAAATTGACATGAAAGTAATAGTCAAATGGTTCAATCACTATGGCATGGAAATGGTAACAAAATTGCACTAAAATGGCATATACATGACATTGCATTATTCCTTCTCTGTTATTGCATCAATAATATTAGAATAATTCATGTGAAATTGGCATCAAAATAACACATAAATAGTGCATGTCCAGTTTAGCATCATTTTGACACTCAAAGTAAAGCCAAGTTGACTTTGGATTAATGAACACCAAAATGATGTTAAAATGGCTCCACAATGATGTGAGGCTGACAATGCTAACTTCGCATGAAAATGATACTACAGAAATTTGGTGCCACCTCAGTATCAAAGTGAATCCCAAAATGACACTAAGGTGGACTCCATGTTAGATTGCTGTCAAAATGGCATCCAAATATTCTTGCCCAACTTTTCTGATGATCAACATCGAGGGTTTAGGGTTTAAGCCTAGTGTCGCATTTTGGCAACTTGCCGGCAGTGATGATTATGGGTGCACAAACCGCCTTCCTTCGGCGATTCCCATTAAGCTTAAGTTACTGCACCTCTGGTGGGTGGAACACATTCAGCACAGCCGCAGAGGCCGCCATGGCCATGGACCCATGGAAGATCGAGAGAAGCTCCGGCCATGGAACACATTCCAGAATCTCCTGCAGATACGAATGTCAGAAGCCACAGTCATCGTCTCTTTAACTTACCTGCAGTCATCGCCACCGCCACCCATGGGACATGCGTCTCACGCTCCTCTCGCCACAACCACACATCTGCAGCTTAATCGATCAGCTTCACGGAACTTAAGTTTAAGCTAAGCTAAGCTAAGCTTAGATCTCTCCTCAAAAGTGCAGGACTGACAGTACATACGCAGTCTACTTCGTGTTGCCAACCACTTCCATTTGCAGTACAGCAGCGTTGACGATCGATCAGCCAGTTCAGTGTTTTCTCGAGTGTTTTCAAGCATAGCAAGTTTTCAGGTATTGGGATTGCAGAAGAGTGTCCTGCTTGTTTCATCACTGATCGACTCACTCTGTTGGGAACTAGCTTCTTTGTTGCTGCAGGCCACAACTTCATAGTTGGAATGAACGATCGATCAAGAGCTAGCCTGTGTGCGTGTGTGTGTGTGTGCGCGCTTTGTGGTTTGAAGCTTCTAAGTATGATTCCAAAAGTCTGTGTATGCTTTGTTGAAATTGATGGGGAGGAGGCTTTACATTGATAATATCTAGCTGCATGTGAGGAAGTTTGAGTACGACCTTAATACGTGCAAAATGCAAGTCAATGTTAGCTAGAGTTAGTTAGTGTTAGTAAGATGAGGAACAGAGCTTCTTGTTGCGTCGCTGCTTGTTTATTGCAAAATTCTAACTTCTGTTATGTTAGTACTCTGTGTTTGAAGCGGTGAAGAGTGGGTGGTAATGTAGTGAATGTACTCCCTATGATTTACGAAACTTCATTCCTATGACCGTTTTGAGCGTCATTCTTATCTCCAAGTGCGAACATGCATTGCAAATAGTTGAGCAAGGAATGTTTTTGCTCAAATACTTGAACTCTGTTGCAGTACGTGCAGGTCGTGAGAATTTCGGATTTGTTGAAGATATTTTGGGAGTGATCCTTGGCAGTGGTTTCCGATTAGGTTTGTTTGGAGCTTAGTTGGAGTGGAGCGAGGACGACGGGTCAGAATGGCAGTTGAGAGTAAACTTCAAAATGGCCACACAGAAGGTATAAATTGATCTTTGATTACTGCCATGGCCAATTTCGTATGTTTATGTATCACTTTGAAAATTTGTCTGTCAATGAAGCCTTGAAGAGCTACTGTAAATGAATGTGCTTTGACCTTGTTTGCGTTTTACAAAATGCAGCAAAGGAGCATGAATCCAATATCATTCCGCAGGAAATTCTCTTCGCATACCAGAAGGAGCAGGGTCGCCTTTCACCAGACGGCCGGATGCTGGCCTATTTGGCTCCCTCACCTGACCATGTCCTCAATGTGGTAAGTAGAGAAAACCAACTCTCAAATTTGTGGAAGGCAGTCAAAAGTTTGGTTATTAGATTCTCCTTGTGTTTCTGTATAATACCGGTGTTTCCTTTGTGTTTTACAAAGGAAACATTTGTATTATTCAGAAACAATATTATTCAGAAACAGAGTATGTACTAGATAACCAAGCAAAATGAGTTCGCGAAGTTGGTTATTGAACACTTAGCCCTCTCCTTCAAACTAGATCAAGACAGTCAAATCTTGGAGACTTAGGGGTAAATCAAAGAGTAAGAGGAGGATGGGATTACGACTCGAATTAAACAACCCTCATCTTGGATTCAAATGGCCTTGCGAGTCATCTTGGCAATGAAAGTGACAAGAGAGGGTTATGGATTGACATCCTTGAATTGTGCAGTCTCATGCTATTAGTCTTTGTATGTACCCTTTGAGAAAATTGGAGAATCTTCTTGTGGAACACAATTTCATTACAGTTCGTGCAACACCGTGAATTGAAAATAGGAAAGTATACAACCTTCATAACAATTCACTGATTTATTCCATTTTCGAAGGTGCAAAATTAGTGTCTTTACAAAATTTCTTTTTAATTGTGAATTAGTGCAATACAATCTACTACGGTAGTAAAAAGAATTTAGTAGTGAAGAAATGGCACAGTATATCATTTAGGGGTGTGTGGTCGGAGCTCGTACAACTGTTTGCTATATTACCAATTTTCTACCATTGAATTAAGAATAGTAGCATAACATCTCGCAGATGTTATTTTCGAAGCATCCTTGAATTAAACGACGGAGACATTTAGGTGCTTTCTGCTGAATTGAAGAGCTTGTTTTCTATGGAGTGTAGGAGGCCTTGTAATTTAATTTACTTAAAATTCTGTGTCTGATTTTCTTGTAGTGGGTTCGACCGCTTGAAGGCACTGAGGAGGAGGCTAAGATGATGACTTTCGAAAAGCGTCGGGGGGTAATGGATCAGAACTTCAGTTTTTTAGATTCTGAGAGTTTTCAAATGTTTGTAGAGGCTACTGTTTGTTTTAGGTTAACTTTAGTTGCGTATTTGGATTTTGTATGTCAACCTTGTTCAATTGTTCTGTGCATGAATCTCCTGGACGATAAGTAATACTTCAATCTCAAAGACTCTTCCTGATGCAGGTGCATTTTTTCATCTGGAATCCAAGTGGGGAACACATCATTTATAAAGTCGACAATGGAGGTGATGATTAATCATGCCCTTCAAATCGTCTGTGCACAGACAGCATTTACCCATTCTTTAGTTCCTGATCTATAAATAGATTGTAGGACAAGGTTTCTATTTGTATAATTTTCCAATCTTTCTTGGGTTTTTTTAATGGTACATTGCAGCTCTAGTAATAGTCATGGACGAGACCCATATTTGACCATTAGGCACTTTTTTTTGCAAATGTTTGCAAAGTTGTTACTTGTGTCCAGTGTGATTACCATCGTGTCTTCTACCTCCTAGTCATCTAAAATCTAAGCTTCCAGGAGCCAATTGAAAGAATGTCCAAATATGTTTTAATCGTACAAGAAAGTAGGTCACAGTTTCTTCTTTCTAGTTGTATGTTTTGCTACCTTCATTGAAGCTTCTTGAATGGTTACTTTGAACTCCTATAGACTAAAAATATGATATGGAAGTGGCCACTTTAATTTGAGCATTTGAGCACTTCCTTGCAATGTTTGTGAAGTTGTCACTTGCAGTCAAAGCTACGATTTCGATTACCATGTTAGAACTCCCAGACTGATTGTCCTTTTAAATTATGCAGGATGCGATGATCACATTCATTTTTCCATTGAGGTGTCTACGGGCAAAAAACAAGCATTGACGCCATTAGTTGGCGTGTGTTCAAAGCTTGTTCCCAGCAGCATCAGTGGGCTTCGTCCGTATGAGATGTTATTCTGCATGAATATCAGAGAGGCTTCAGACTTTGATGTGGTCAGTTACCAACACCAGAAATAAACCAAATGTGTGAATTGAACTCCAACAAGTGTTGATTGGAAGAAATGAGTTGGTGTTGGTAACAACCGTAAGATAATATACCAATGGGACACGCAATCAAGTTCATAATTGTTTTGAGTGTTCAATACCTTATTGGTTTTGGACCAAAGGAGAGGATTATAAGGCTTTGCATTGACAGAAGCTACATGTGAGGAAGTTCCATTAGGGCATTACTCAACAAGCACGCCAATGCTACATGGTCAGAGCCTCTTGTAGTGTTGCTGCTCGTTTCAATCCTTTCATGTATAACCCTTTAAGAAACACCGAGGACTAGAAGTGTCCTTGAACAAGTGACGCTTTTAAAGAATTTTCATAGAAATGAAGTATAGTGTACCTATTCATCCAGGAATCTGATAAATTCTAGATGGCTACCTTGATAATAGGGCCGTGTCCATCCAGGATTAATTAATTATTGGTGAGTGCTAAATAATTGTGTTTTCGGTGTGATTTTTTGCAGTACAAAGTGAACATCAAGAGTGGCGAGGCCGCAATCGATACTGAGAACCCTGGCGATGTTTCAGACTGGTTGTGTGATGGAAATGGCGTGGTCCGTGGTGCCTTAGCATTTGACTTGCTGGATGGAAGCCAAACTGTTCGAGTGCGTGATTCCCTGGAGTCCGAATGGCGTGATGTTCTTCGCTGGAGCTCTATGGATTCCGGAAGCTTGGTAACTATGTGATTTCGTATTCCATGTCCATATTTCCCGTTTTTAAACGCATATGGATTAGTTGTCGTCTTCTTGGGTTGTTTCAGTTTACTTGCACGCAAACCTCATTACAATTACCTTCTCTAAGATGACACTCTAGAATATCTTTCACACTTGCTATACTATTGTGAACTGTAATGCTGTTTTAAATTTTATAACAAATACATTCACGCTATGTCTTAGTGAAAACGTTGGAACCACACAAAGCTCTAAAACTAGGATTGTGAATTAGTTTCCTTCTTCTTCACTTGAATCATTTTACAAAACAAATTTGAGGTTTTGGTCCAAAATTGAGGAGTTGAGTTGATCGGTGCAAATGAAATAAAATTCAGTACAAGTTAGTTCGCGGGAATTAGCACCAATTTGTTAAATAACACAAGTTGGCCAGTGTGGGCATTTGGTAACTGATTCATTTCAGTTTGGAAGTTGGTGCGGTCGAGACCTAGTTTTTGATCTGCAAGAAATGAAGTGAATTACATTGACAGTTGAAAATTCAACATGTGGTGTGTATTTGTGTAGGCTGGATTTGGACCCAGCCCAAACCAGATGTACATCACGACCTCTATGGATTCTCCAACAACTCGCTTGCTCTTGGTTCGTAAATCTCCCCCACTTTGGTGTAATTGGGCAAATTGGTACTCGTAAAAAAGAAGATTTTGGTGCACCAAGCAACAATATGAATGTTGGTATCGAAGATCCATTTGGGTTTGGTGTCCATATGAGCCTTTGACACCATGCTCTCACATTGTAGCTTGATATCCTTTCTATTATTGTGACTTCCTACATTGTTTCTCAATTACGAGCCTCTAGATTTGTATATAGTCTGAGTTGAGCTTTTTAGGTTTGAATAAAAATAGTATCTTTTACACTGTCTTCCAGTCAATTGTAAACCAAGACTTGGATAGTTCGTAGCAACAACAACTACAATTGCAGAAAGCATGTATTGAAAAGTGTGCAATCAAGTGTTGGAATTATAGTTTTGACACTTGTAGAAAGGAGATCTTGGGGCACCACGTTACCAGATCAAAGCTTGGTTCCACAAATCCATTGATATGGGTACCTCCTCTACTACACCAAACTCTGATACTATAGCTTGGTGCCCCAATCCCCCCCTCCCCTCCTCTCCAGTAAGGTTCATAGAAAAGTAGCATATGCCTAAAACGTTTCACAACTCGTGTTTGTTTTCATTTTAATGTCAGATCAACACCGAAGATGGATCGATTGTAAGCGTGATTGCCTCGGACCCGAAAATCGATTATTTGCCTATCAAATTCGATCCCTCCAAGGTGATGCTCATGGACTTTCGGACCAAACAATACCTCGCAGTGGGCTTCTTCGATGACAAGTTGAAGTGGAAGGTTGTACACCCGAGGTGACGGATTCAAACACAATCATGCTTGAATTAAATTGGGTGTCCATAAGCAGATGAAACACAACTCATTTACATTTTAATAGACTGGTTGATGAAAATGCACAGGAATGATCTGATTCAACTACACAAGGTCTGTCTGTGCTGCAATTTCTGTGGACAATACTAAGTCTACTAATTGTGCTTCACATGAGTTTAGAATCTTCAGATTGTGAGATAGGAATCTTTGGTCTCTTAAAGATATTTCAACCCACAGTCAGTCAAGTGATTCAACTCGTCTCTCCAGTCAAGATGATTCCCTTTAATTTTGTGAGTGCAGTGTGCAAGAGGATTTTGATCTCCTAACAAGCTTCCGAATGGGGAATATGTACATCGGGAGCCGTGATCGCACAAATCAGAAGTAAGTTCACCTGAGCTTTGACTTGAGAGACTTGGGGCATCAAGCTACAGTGTCAAAGTTTGTCTAAATAATGTCTGGTTCGATTCGGCACCCCGATTGCCGAAATTTAATTTTCACAGCAGATTGTTAGGGGTCCACATCACCTCACACCATTCATTCACAAGATGATATGTGGCACTTCGTTTTACGAAAATGACTTAATTTATGCAGAATCGAATCTGACCTTCACGTAGTAAGGGTATGTTAGTTCAGGCAACCAAAAGGCTGAATATGAGAATGACAGTTTCGAATCTATCACTGTAATATTAAGTCTCATAGTCTGAGAAAAATGAGCTTGAAATGGTCCTTCACAATACAACTGTAATCCCCTTAATTTGATTGCCTTCTTAGCCAACAAACAAACAGTCATATTACAGGTCAAATAGTTTGAATTTAAGGTCAAATAGTGTGCTACAAGCAATGATAGATAGTGCGGTAAGTGTGCAAGGTCTTTGAGAATGTCATTTGAAAGAGGGTACGTTAGATTAAAGAGGGTTGTGTGTTAGTAGTGAGAGTGGGGGAACTTATCAAAACTTCTAGTGTGTTTATCAATAGAGAGAAAAACTCTATTATTGACATGATTCTTCTTCGGATCATTCATCAAAGCTAGATTTGTTATTATTAATAGCAGTTTTGTTAAACGATTTTAATGGTTTTCGAATCATCATTGATTTTTTTGAATATGTTATGGAGAATTTCTAATCGTGTGTCCCATTGTGTGTGCTGGTCAGGTGGGTGGTGACTTATGAGACTGATGACTGTTCTTCGGAAACGTACTTGTACCATCGAGAGTCCAAAAAACTGTCATTGCTCTTTCAGCACCATCCTCAATTAAATGAGTATGTCCATTTTGAAGCCTTCTCTGGAAATTGATTTTTTTGAAATGGTTTTATGCATGTGTGTTTATAATGTGTTTACAAGTGGCTAATAAAATTGCAAGTGTCTCTAACCAAAATAGAAGTATCAAACTGTCTTAAATTTCAGAATCCTAAAATGTCACTAATCCTATTATCACATGTTAGACATACGGAGTACTAAATTTCATTCTTCAAAATGATGGCCAATAGCGAGCCTGAAGAAATTGTAGAACTGTCTACATTTTTGACTAATTGCTTTTGCCTCTCTCCTTGGGAGGTCGAAGGTGGGTACACCCAAAATCACACTATGTGTACATCTCCAAATCATTATGTATATATGTTGAAGAAACGATTTTAGAACATCTGCCAAAAAACACTTCAATGACCCTTTTGCATACGGTATCCAAATGCTATGTTCTTTGGTGAGTTGGAACCTCCTTTCACTTGCAAACAAGAAAATCAATGAAAATTTCACTAGTCTAATAATAGTATCTAGGCACAGTAGCAAAAAGTGGCGTTTTGAAGGGTACCCACCTTATGCGTTACTGATTATTTAGTGTTTTGCATTTTTTGCAGGTACAAACTGGGCAAAACTCATTCTCATACCATTAAATCAAGAGATGGCCTTGAATTTCTAGTGTACCTCACTTTGCCTCCAGGAATTGAGGTAATTCAAAATAGTTCAGAGTTTTTCTCAAAGCCTTGATAAACTGTTTTATTACTCCATCTTTAGTTATAATAAAGAACTTGTACGTGCTTCGGTGCTTTTGATGTCTCTGTCTTTTGGACAAAACTTAGGTAAGTTATAGAATATCTAATTTACGACACTTTAAAAATTGATGCTTGAACTGAACAAAATAATGAATCAATATAAAACAAAAATAGATGTAATAGATTTTCAAACTTTGGAAAATTCACCAATACCAAAGACAATTCTTAATTTTTGATATTTGGATTTTCATATTTGAAAGGCTAAAATCGTAAGCTATCAACATGATATAATAAACATTTCGGAGTTAAAGAAGCCCTTGAATGCTTTATTGTGCAGCCCAAAAATCTTCCAATGGTGCTGAGAATTCATGGAGGACCCTGGTTCCGCGATTGGTGGGGTTGGGATGCAGAGAATCAGTTCTGGGCTACTCGTGGTTACGGTATGTCAAATTTTCAATATATTTTTGCTTCCTCCAAAATCTATATTAATACTTGCTTAACTCTTAAAAAGGTTCTTCGGGCATCATATGTATATATACCATATTTAAAGTTTTGTAAAAAACCTCATAGTGAACTAGAATATGGCTTCTTTTTTTTTTTCTTCTTGAAACACATGGACAAATTCCAAAAAGAATATGGCTTTTGATGTCACACAACACTACACCCGAGTTATCCTAGTGTCAAAAATTGACGTGTGGGCAACATTTTATTCGTGTGGTCAGCATGCCTACAAATGCAGTATAGAGGCTCAGAGGGATTTGGTAAAGAGTTCATGCACGCCGGCGACAAGCAATGGGCAGGAGATATGCAGGTCAGTTTTCAGGAATTTTTTTGGGATTTAATTATTGACTAGTTTCCTACAATTCCTACAAGAACCGGTTTTTCAAGTGCCCATTCCAGTTATTTTCTCTGTTTTTTTTAAGTCTAGAAATAAAGATTTTCTAGATTTTTCACCACTTCTTTTTTTTATGCTTTTAAAATTCAACCGGTTAGTTTCTCATTTTCACTGGCTCACTTTGCACAAACAGCTGTTTTTTCCCAAACATTGATATATGTCCTTATCTTGTGTTCTTTCAATCTCTACGAGAAGTACCTATTGAAAGTTTTATTATACAAGAGTACCTCCATAAGAACTACTCTTTTGGGAGTGATTTGGACAATAATTTTTAACTTAATCCCTAGTAAGCTCTCCAATGTCCATTGGGTGGACTATGAATGATGTGAAATGTGCACTGTAGCCAATTAATATTCATTGAGAAAGCTTTAAGAAAACTAAGGTCCATATGTTAATGGACAGAAGAAAGAATTCTCTACATAAATCTATGATATAGATATTTTGGAGGAGTTTCAATCATTTGTTACAAATATTTGAAAGTACTTACTCTGTTCAAGCATGACAATTTATGTTGGCTGACAACCAGAATGACATAACCGACTCTGTGCATTGGGCCATTGCGGAAGGCTATGCGGACAAGGACCGCATAGGCATCACCGGCATTTCGTTTGGTGGTTTTTGCACCCTTGCAGGAATCACCTTCACTCCAGGTATTTCGCACTAATTTGGGAATTATGTGAATTTGCAAGGCACAATAACATAAAAGTTCAGTGACAATATAAAATAAGTGTAAAATTAATGTGATTTGCGGTATTTTCATACTTCCTCAAATAACAAATTACCTTGATTGTCATCCCCAACTTTCATTGACATTCATCTAGTTTTCACCTCGATGTTTGTTCTAATTAAACCACATTAATCTAACATTCATCCCAATTATTTAGTGTGATCATGGGGTCTAGCAGACTTGCACTATTCAAACTCTCACTCTAATTTAAATTAACTTGTATTAGTAGTAGACCTGCCCTTTCTTCTATTCAACTTAACTTGTATGTAAACAAGGCTAAATTAATTAAAGAATACCATAGGTGGTCTATAAATCTAAGCCTTTTACGATTGGTAGGGTTACTTTATGTTTGAAGTTGCCATAATTGACATTACAATTGACAAGGTAAGAACCGAATTTTCTAAAAACAAGGTTTTCTTCTAATGAATTGTTTCTAATGGATTGTTACTTGGGAAAAATATCTAATTTTTGGAAGAAAAATAGAAATGATAGTTTTATCATGGAAAATTAATGAATTCACTATTTTGTAATGCAGAGCTTTACAAGTGTGCTGCGGAGCTAGTTGGTCCTTCCCAGCTCTTCACAGTCACAAAATACATTGTCCCATACTGGTAAGTTTCTGACCTCGGACATACCGTAATTTTTTTAAGTTAGTCTCTATGCCTCCATTTGTAATCACAAAAATCGTTCAACTTTGGAAGGACGTAGCCCTATTAGCAAGGTAGTCATTCAAAAATGATCAGATCTATGGATGAATAGGTGCATTCTTTGTTTCTTTTGTTTCTCTTGAGGTCATTCATCAGCCACTTACGTTTTTTGGGTGCTCAGACATTTCAAGGTTAATATATTTGTAGTGATTACCATGCCAATATGGAGGATGCTCAACAAGTATTTTGTAGAATTTTTATGAAACTTGTTCATCTTTGAACAAAACTGTCTAATGCAATTGTGCTTCTTATAGGAAACCAAGACGGAAGCTGCTCAATGATAGAGTGGTGGACTGGAGTAAGGACGAAGACTTGAACAGGAAACGATCTCCAGTTTTCCATGTAAGAAACTTGTACTTGAGTTGGTTTTGTAGTCTCAAATTTAAATGGTGGTTGCCCTTGAAAATCAGCCCAAAATATGTTCAAACTTATTCTCTGTCCCAAAATGATCTTCTAGTTGCTCAAAAATGATCATTTTTGTTCTTGAAGATTCAGTGAATGAATAACAACTTCCTAGAACTACTTAGAGATGGGTTGAAATAATGTAATTTTCAGCCTTAATCTCAAACATTTTGTCCACCCAGAAGATCATTTGGGGACAAAGGGAGCATTAGCTATTTCATGGGAATGGTGAATGGTAGTTGCTACTCAAAAAAATTGCCTTGTGTGAGGTGAAGTATAATGTCAATGTAATTTGATTCAGATTTTGAATAGAATTTTTATCTGGATTTGGAGAAAGTGTGTTAAATTAGAATGTAGAAACATCACCTCTTAAGGGTGATTTTCTTCTAGTGTGTTGGTTACTTGTATTTTAATGCAATTTACATTCTTGCAGGCTAAGAATGTCCAAGTCCCGCTTATTATGGCTCATGGCAAAAATGACGTTATTGTGAATCCTGGCGAAAGTGAACGCATGTTCCAAGTAAGTTAATTGTGCAACTCAAACTATGGTTTAGTTTCTCTATATAGATTTTCTGTGTTGGAATTTTCTAAAGCTCTATTAATTAGACTAGTTGGGCATCTTCTTGTGAGCCATTTCCTTGGTCTACACAAACCATGTTTCTATGAATGGTAATCAATTTTGCCTATTTGTCGAATATTAATAACATATGACTTGACTAGCAAGTGGTGAGTAGCAAATTGCCATTGCACCAACTAACCAAGGTGTCTTTGTTGTGGTTTGTGATACTCCCCTAGGCTTTGAAAGCAGCAGGAAAGGAAGTGCAATACCTCATCTATAAAGAGGAGGTACGAGAAATTCAATCTTTAAACTTAAAATTAAATTAAATGGCTAATTGAAGGCCAACCAAGTGTGTTGGAAGCCAGATGAGTTGATTTTGGTAACATGGTCTAGTATAGAAGACAGGATGACATCGCGAATGGTTTTAGCACCCTCTACCATAATTCCTTAGCATCTGAATCCTTTCTTGAATTTTTGCATATTTTTGCTTACATCTTTAGAAAGTACATATTATTTAGTACTTCAATTTCATTAAATTCATCACATAGAAAGTGTTTTTTTTAAAAGTGAAACATTAGTTTGGATGAATGAGAAATTCTATGATAAAAAAAAGGCCTTGAAACCTCTTTGTCTATTGTCCAGATTTTAGATGTTAGAGGGCTAAGGATTAACAGATTTGCTCAATGTATGTGCAGGGCCACTATTTGGAGCGTCCTCAGGACAAGATGGATTGGTACAGTCGAGTGGGGGCTCTCTTCCAGAAGCACTTGGGTGGACAAATTGGTCCAATTCCAACTGTTGTTGATTCAGGAGCTCAAATTATTACAACATTACTACCAAACTAGTGAACTTTCTTTTCCAAAGTTTGCAAAGGCAGTCAGGTTGTTGGGGTTTAGGGTTTTTTAGGGTTCAGGGTTTAAGGTTAACTCCATGCAAAAAAGATAATTCAAGTAGACTTATATATGTCTACATAAATTGAAATGGGTACAACATGGTACGAGTCTTTTCTTGGATTTCCTCTCAAATGTAATAATTCTAGAATGTTGGGTTGGTTATTGTGCAAAACATCCTTTTGGATATTGTGTGAATCATTTGCTAAAAATAAAATCCGAGAGTCTTCATTGGAGGTCAAATATTGTAGAAGACCTTTTTATGCAAAATTTCCTAAGATGAACATCTACATAGGAAGATTCTTTGTCATCCATTGGACTCTTTTAGGTTGCCATATCCTTTTAGGGTGAACCATTGAAGGATGTGATCCTATCATTGAGGTAGGCATCCATACAAGAGTCATCAAATTTTTGGATGAATAGGAGTGTATTCTTTGATTCTAAACTTTTGGAAAAGTCAAATCATTAGATTTTTTTTGTCCTTCATGGTGTCTTTATTGGATTAATCTTGTAACAACATTATAAATGTTTTAATTTGACAGATGAAAACAAAAGTGGATTACGTAGAAGTGAAGATTTCCATTTATTTTTTTGTGTGCAACTTTATTAATGTTGTATCCATATTGATGAGCTTAGTTCTAGGGATGTTAGTTATTTTTTTGATTTAAATGGTTTTAAATATATATATAATCTTATATATATAATATCTTCATAGAAATGTTTAATACTCATAGTTTTCTAATTCTTGAAACTTGCTTTTGACATTTAGAATGTTTTTTTTTTACTTTGAGAAAAAATAACAAATTTAACTTCCCAAGTTCATTTTTTACTGATTGCTTAATCTCTAAAGGACCAAACAACAATTTTTTTTGCAATATAGTGATTTTAGGTAGTTCACTATAAATGGATTTCTTTTTTGCAATATAGTGATTTTAGGTAGCTCACTATAAATGGATTTTTTTTTCCTTTGAAATTTTTGGATAACATGTTTTTAAGGAGTAGCTTTAAGGCACAACAATTTTTATAAATTTTGACTACATGGTTAAGAAGTAATTATATGATATGTAGTTTCTATTGTTCAAAGGGCATCTTGAGCAGCTAAAAATAAAAATCAATATTTGAAGAAATAAAAATTTGAACTTGGTTTCATAGATTTATATATATGTAGAAAGCTTTGAATTATTCCATTTTGATTACCAAGATGAAAGTTATAAGGAGTTGTAGTTTGTAGGCAATTATAGAATCTCTACTCTAAAATAAACTTTGAAGTCCTTCATTTAACTCAATTTTCAATATTTTTGAAAAATAAATAAATCATTGGATGTAGATTGTTTATTACAACATTTCATCTATTGGAATTAGAAATTTCTAATTCCATAATTAAAATCTTAACAATTTAGTATTTTAAATTATATTTTACATCTTTCTATTTATTATTTTTTTTCAAGCATAAATATGAAATATTTTTTGTTGAAATTTTTTAATATGCACTCCTAACTCATTTCATCAACATACTATGGAAAGTTTCACGTTGTAAGATCTACATATTTTTGTTTAAGAAGTTTGAAAGATGAAACCTAATCATTTGAAAAGAGTTGAAAATACTTCTTTTTGGAATCCAAGCATCATAATCTTGCAATTGGTAAGGTTTGGCTTATTTTGAAATTTTAGGAGGGTAACTTTACTCTAACAAGTTAATTAAAGTCCTGATCCTACGGTTGGAGTTGTTAATGAATAATTATTGCTGAAAATTTTAGCCTTGCTTTGGATTTGAGTCTCATTTCTATAAAGCTTTTAGAATTTTTGTTTTGTATTTTATATTTTTGTTTTATTTTTTGTATGTTTTCACTAATTTTTTAACAATTCAAATACCAAAGCATTTTTTTATATGAAATTTTCCATAAATTTGTTTTGTGCATAACTTTTGAAGATTTTTTTTCATATGCCTAAAATTTTGGGAATCAAATATTTATAATGTCATCTAATTATCCATATTTTATTTTTTTCCAATTTTTTTTTCCAAACGTTCATAATACTCCTATTACTACCTTCTGAGATGACCCAATCACTAGTAGAAATTCAGCATTCTATAATTGCATTTATTACTTAGTTTCTAGTTATTGTGGATACAAATGATTGCTATAGTGACTATAAGCCAATTTTTAGGCTTCTGAGTCATTGTGGACGAGTCATTTATATAGATGACTACAATTTTGATGTCACCATTCATCTTCCTTCTTGGAAGTTGGAACTTTATCAACTATGTTTTCTTACATGTGTGTTGTGTCTCTATAGCCGTGACAGGGTAGTTCCATTCACATATACATGTGGCATGTAATTCCAATGTGGCAGATTAAATGTTCTGTTATACCTCAATACATGTGACTATTTTTGGAGACATGGCGATTTATTAAAGGTTTATTTTTTGGTTGTTTTACATGTGCACTATAGTTGCTTGGTAGTCAATTTCATTAGAGGAGATCTGGCCGTCTGGAAGACCGTTTCAGGGCTGTTCCCAATGCTGGGAACCAGCCTCCAATGTCAGAAAAAAAAATTATTAAAAAAATTTAAAAAAAAAAAAAAAAAAAAGTTCTTAAAATATTAAAAGAATACTAAAATAAAAATAAATAAATAAATAAATAAAAAATTTAAAAAATGACGTGGCAGTCGCTCGGCCACGTCGGACTGGCCATGTGGCAGTGTTTCAGCAGTCCTGCAGAGTTCCCACAGTCCGGGAACTCGCGGGCTCTTAGAAGCCAAAATCTCCTCTAATGACACTAGAATGGTAATGTAAACGAGTCATTAATTTGGCTAGCTATGATTTAGGAGTAAGGCAATCTACTCTAATAGCGACCATTTAACCCCTAAAGTTCCATGACTCTGTTTTCACCGAAAACACTCAAAAACTGCCATTTTAGTACAAGTACCAATTTTTTGAATTTTTTTTTTATACATGTAACCGTAGGATCTTATAGTAAACTAGTTTTAGAAGATGTGGAAAAAAATTCAGAATTTTCCACCATGCGGATTGGAAGATATTAGCATTTGAATTGGCAAAAATCCTTTTTTTGTCCCTGCAAAAAACAGGGCAGCTGCACTTCACAAGGTCACATTTGTATAAAAATGTTGTAATAAACAATCTACATCCTATGATTTATTTTTTTTCAAAAAATATTAAAAATTGAGTGAAATAAATAACTTCAAAGTTTATTTCAGAGTAGAGAAATCAAAACTGCCCTCAAATTAAAAACCCTCATAACTTTTGACTCATTGGTCGAAATGGAATGATTCCGAGAATGATTCAAACCTTTCCACGTATATATATATATATATATATATATATATATATATATATATATATATATATATATATATATATATATATATATATATATATATACATATATATCATTACAAAACCGATTTCAAATATTTATTTTTGAAAAAAGTGATTTTTTTTATCTGCCCGGACTGCCCAATTACAAAAAAAAGTAACATATTTGGCCATAACATTTGACTCCTATTTGCAAATGTCATGAAATTTAGTGCATATAAAAGATATTCCTCGCGCCCACCTTCTATTAAAATTTTAGCTTAAAATATAGAAGTCTCTAGTTGCACGTACCTGGCCAAAATTTCTATACAGCCAAGAAAAGCATGCCGGTCCTTTAGGGGTTAAGCCTAACTCATCATTGACAATAATAGATATTTCAAACAACATGTCACTTCTTCCTAGATAGGGGTCGCATTTAGAACACGGTCCCTTTTAGAGCAGACTACCCTAGGGGAGTGATATTGCAATTGGAGGTGAGTGATACTGTACTCATATTTATGATTGTGGCACAACCATGAAACTTAAAGATGGATTGCCACAATTATAGAATGAATAAATTATTCATACACAACTCAAAGCAACAATGACTGCAAATTTAAATGACTATTGCTTCTTGGACAAACTCATTTCTTAATCTTAGTTATTGATGTAAATTGAGGCACGTTGTCAATGACAATACTGTGATAGCCTAAGAGACAAACAATAATCTTGACTCTTTCGTAAGATCCCAAGATAGGTGTCGCAATTAGGAGAGTGTCACTTTTAGGTGCACCTACATGTAATAAAAATATAGGATTGATATTCAAACGCAATCTAATAGGCAAAATGAAGTTTGACCATTTGGCAATGGATCATGTCTTTTAAGGAATTAATGTCCATAGAGATACCAACCAAGCCCACCCCACAAACCCAAACCCACTACAAGAACAAGATCTCTCCTAAACTTTCAATCAAACACTCACTAGAAGAAAATTGCGTTGTACTTGTCAAAAACTGCATTTTACTCAACAGAAAAGTATAGAATTGATTTTGTTGAGGCCTCCCTTTGTAATGCAAAATTTTGCATTGTAATACAAAATTCTGCATTTTACTCTTGTCAAAAATCTGCATTTTACTTGTCAAATTTTGTATTGAAATGTTGGAACGCAGAATTTTGCGTTACAAAGGGAGAACTCAACAAAATTGATTCCATACTTTTCTATTGAGTACAACGCAGTTTCTATCAATTAAATTGCAGATTTGACAAGTAAAATGCAGTTTTCTTCTAGTGACTCCAACTTGTTGGATTTGTCTAAAGTAGTGCTATAAAAAGGGGGGAAGTCTCCACTAGCACTTTTATTTTGGGTGAAATTTTGCCAAATTTGCCAAAAAAACACCAAATGCACTGATATCCCTCCAAATTGAATGCAATGGCATTCTACCAAGAACACAAGTTCTATAGTAAAAAACCCGTTGGTCCCCACAACATTCCCTCACTTGCCATGGATGTAAAATTTGCCCCCGTACCAAATCACCAATTTTGAAATTTCGACTTCTCAATGTGATTTGAGATCTAGGATTCCAAATACAAATTCAATTTTTTTTCAAATTTCATCATCCACGGTAAATAATTAGTTCCTACATTTTTTCCATGGTAAAAATTTGGAACTCCAAATCTTTGCTCTCCCGAAAAGACTCTAAGGTGGGTACACCCAAATGCGCCACTGACTTTAAACCGCCATCTTTACACTGTGTACATCTCCAAAATCAATTTTGTACCTATGTGGAAGAAACCATTTTAGAACCAAACTTTGTTCCTTAATAACTTTTGCATACGATATCCAAATGCCACGTTCTCTGGTGCGTTGGAACCTCCTTTCAATTGTCAACAAAAACATATGAAAATTTGACCAGTCTAATAATAATAGTAACTAGGCTGAGTAGCAAAAAGTGGCGGTTTTTGGGTGTACCCACCTTAGTACTGTAGAGTCCCTTCTCCACTTTCCCTTCTCCACCCAATCCCTTGGTGACGACGACCTCCCCGCAATCACATTCACCCTCCCACAATCCACTCAATCCGTCAATTCGAAACGAGTGGAGAAGAAAAGCCGAAGAAATCTCTGCAGAACCCACATTCCAATTCATTGCGAGCACAATCGACTTCGAATTTCCATACGTACAGATGACCTCCTCGCACTCTCAGTTGTCGGAGTTTCTTTAACCAAAACTCTGTTGGAAGAGAATTTCGTCGCCTCAAAATTTCACGGATGACCTCCTCGGATCTTAGGTTTTGAATTTACTCGCTTGCCGTGTTCTGCATTTTCTCACGGTGCATTTTTGTTGCACTGCCACATTCTCGCAGTTATCAAGCTTCCTCACAGTTTCGAGCTTGAAGTTCCTTCACATTTTGCACTGCCACTTTCTAGCTATCAAACTTCCTCATAGTTTCGAGCTTTGAAGTTCTTCACATTTTGCACTGCCACTTCCTAGCTATCAAACTTCCTCATAGTTTCGAGCTTTGAAGTTCTACACATTTTGCACTGCCACTTCCTAGCTATAAAACTTCCTCATAGTTTCGAGCTTTGGACTTCTACACATTTTGCACTGCCACTTTTTAGCTATCAAACTCCTCATTAAGTTTCGAGCTTTGAGGCCTCTTCACCCATTTGAGATTTGGGTTTTCTTCACCCATTTCCGAGCTTTGTATTTTCTTTCACATTCCCTTGTTTTGAGCGATGGCGTGCTTTCAGGTCGCAACAGCAATGTCGACCATGGCCATCTCCTCCCGACCCTCTCTAGTCCGCCACTCCCCTTTCTTCCCCCGGCTCCCTCTCGCTCGGGTTTCACCCCGAACGTCTCATCCCCGCGTTCCCTCCCTTCGCGTGGTGTCGCAGCAAACCTCGGACACCTCCGAGATCGGCACAGCCGGCGTGGCCGCCATAGCCGCAGGTTTCATCGCCAACCCCGTGGTCGCCTGGTCTCTCTACACCCTGAAAACCACCGGGTGCGGCTTACCCCCGGGTCCAGGCGGCGTCATCGGCGCCGTGGAGGGCGTGAGCTACCTGGTGGTGGCGGCCACCATCGCCTGGTCGACTTACTCGAAAGTGAAGACGGGCTCCGGGCTTCCGTCCGGACCGTCGGGGTTGCTGGGCGCAGTGGAAGGGCTGTCGTATCTTAGTCTTCTCGCCATTCTCGTGGTGTTTGGGTTGCAATATCTGGATTTTGGCTTCATTCCGGGTCCTGTACCGAGTGATATGTGCTTCGGCTCGCCGTCTATGTGAGGAGGAATTGAAGCGGCATTTGTGTATCATACTTCATTGTTGGGACGGCATTGTCCCGTTTCTGTAAGTAAAAGTTTTTTTTTGGATTTCTGTTGCGCTTTGCAATCAGGGCTGCAGTCTTCGCAGTATCCGTGTGTTGTGCTTGGAACTCCTTTGTTTCGTTTCTGTAATTCGAGATTCTTTCCTGCATTTACATTGCCAGGGCTGCAGTCTTCGCAGTATCCGTGTGTTGCACTTGGAGCTCCTTTGTTTCGTGTCTGTAATTCGAGATTCTTTCCTGCATTTTCGTTACCAGGGCTGCAGTCTTCGGATCGCACCCTAATCGGGGTGTCTGTGTATCGTTCTTCATCTCAATTGCGTTTGCGTTTGGGAACTGTGCAACCAGAGCCGCAGTGTTAGCAACTTCATTAGGTGTGTCTGTGTCTGCAATGGGCTCACTTACCTTAGAGGATGGACACCATGGGGGCAGCCAAATCCCCACGGCATCACGCACATTGTGGGCTTTGGGTAGCTGGTGCGCCTGGCAAGCAGGGAGCCATGCAGTGTGGGCTTGTGCTCAAGGACAATGAAGCTCTAGGGGATTGCGGATAACATTGTTATAAGGTAGTAGGCTCAAAAAGCGACCCTTTAAGGGCTGGTCTGCCTTTTTCACACGTGTGCATGAACCAAAATATTTTTAGCTCATTTTTCAGAGAAAGAAAAATAGATGCAGAACGTAACACAAGTGGTTTCATATTTTTTGAAGCATTTTTGAATTAGTTATGAATTTTCAAAGATTTCAGTAGTAGGTACCTATTTGCGATACTAGGTCTTGCAAAATCTGTCCCCTTGCAACTTTGAAAGTGATTTGAGGAAATCAAGGCCAATGATTGGCTCTCGCAATAAAAAATCAATTTTTCCTTGATTCATTCAATAGCAAAAGAAGTCCATTTATGGATCACCTCCAATCCATTCTATAGCTAAATATAGAGACGGTTTGAAGGAGAGGGTCGCATTTAGAGCCTACTACCTTATAGGAGGCAATTCATTCCGTGAAGGAAGAGAAGAGCAGCCATTAATTACGGCATGGTTCCCAAGGCAACTGGGGCGCATTTTGATTGGCTTCAAGACTCTCAATATTGCAACCATCCCTAAGTCAATTTTGTTTTTAGCCCATGGTTTGAAATAGCAAGCCTTGTATCATCGGTAGGGCAGGAATAGAATCTTTCGTTGAAGAATTTGTAATAACTATGTTTTGAAAAATAAAAATTTGGAAAATTGTAGAAACCTTCTCAATTCTACTTCTGCGCTTGGGAAAATTTTCCTAGTGAAGAAACCTGCCTTGCAAATGGTCATAACTACTTAAGTGGTTAGAAATGGGTTGCTTCCCTTAGGTTATAGAATTTATAGATTTGTTTGCAAATACAAATTTGTTGGCAAAATCAAGACTATTCCAGATTCAGTGAAACTTCCAATGTTGTTGTGGCACTTATGATTGGATACTAAACTTTCAATATTGCAACTAGCCCTTGGTCAATTTTGCAACTAGTCCTTGGTCGATCTTGTAACCAACCTTTGGTTGGAAATAAGAAGACCTAAGATAAAACAGCCCATTATGGACAAAAGATCCATTGTGGACACCTACAAATGACCCCATTATGGTCTTCTTCCACCCATTATGGTTTTCTTCCAGTGAATGAGATTTGGGCCACAATCAATGTCTTAGCTAACTGGACTGGAGTGATTAGTGACCACAGTAGGAACTTCCAGCTTTTTAGTACTAATTCATTGTAGGAAGTGATTGTTTTAGGACTTCCATGTTAGAAAATATTGTGACTGCTTTAGGTGAGTAAGATGACTATTATGGATATACGGTAGTTTTCTTTGGTTTTGAGGTAGTCTAGAGACTCTTTTAGGCCACATGGGCTGAACACTTCAAAAATTCATAACAAATTCACACTTTGTTGAAAAAATATTATTTCAATTGCTCTCACCATTTCTATCACTTGTCTTTATATGGAAAAAAAATTGAAAAATTTCAGCAATGACATGAGGGCAAACTCCCCATTCTATCCGTAATGGGCTGTTTTACCTTATATGACTAATATGAGTCAAAAAAACTCTTCAGCTAAGAAATTCATGGAAATTATATTTTGAATTTATTTTTTTGAAAAATTATGGAATCATTCCAAACTCTATTTCTATACACGGAAAAAATTTCCCATTGAAGAAAACTGCCTTGGAGACATGTGTAACTACTTAAGTGGTTGGAAATGTGTTGCTTCCCGTAGAATTCACAAATTTGTTGGCAAAATCAAGACAAGTTCCCTGCGCATTGGAAGTTGAGGTACAAGAGATGATATTAGTTATACATGGCTATAGAAAATTGGGTTCTAGCTCCAAGGTAGGGAATTCAAAGGAGGCCAGTCATTGCCTTTATTTTCCCAGCCTTTATGGGGCTTGCCAATCACTGCACATGCAAAATTCAAATATTTCTCGATACTAAAATGGTGACTTGAATGCTCTCAAATTTGGTGTGATTCTTAATTGTCATGTTAAGATTCACTTTAAAAAATAGAATGTGAAAAGGTTTTTCCCTACAAATTTTATAGCGATATAATGGCAATGAGTTTGAAATCTATACAAAATATTTTGACAATCCTTGACCGCACAGTGTGCGATCATTGGCAAAATGTGATCTCATTGTACTCCAATTCCTTCCCCAACATTAGCAACTTGTGCGGTACATGTGCAAGATTTGGCCTTTTCTATATGCAATGATTAGCTTTGTGAGGTCAATGGCATGTTTATCCTAATAGGGATGTTAGTATGTTGTACTATACTTTCCTTTATATTGCATTTTGAAGTGTGCGATCATAGTTGCAATCGTATTCTATGAGAGGTGTCAAATGTTTTTTCCATGTATAGTAGGGTTTGATAATCTTACGAATTTTGTTCCAAGGCAAATTCAAGAAAAAGTTCATGAGTTTTAGGAAGCTCTAGCACACTAAAAAAAAGACAAATTTTCAAATTGTAAATTGTATTGGAATTACAGTGAAGAGTGTCTACTAGTTCATAATTAGTTTTTAAATCTTCTTCTATACATTTTCATGCAAGTCTAGTGGATGATCCTGTGGTTGGATATCCCAAAAACCAAATGTTTATAAATTTTGCTCTTCCATTGGAAATAGTAGTTTACAATGTTTTTGGACAAAAAACTATAAACTTGGGATCTTAGGACTTAAAGGAGTTGGGGGTATTTCTTTCCAAAGTTGATCATAGATTGAATATTTTTAATTTTCATAGTAAAAAATGTTGAATGAATATTTATACTTTCATAGAAAAGTGTTTTAATATTTGTAACATTACTTGATAATTTTCAAACTGATATATCGATACTAAATAGAAGACTTTATTGAATGACATTGAAGATATATATAATTAGAGCTTTAAATTGGTCACAAGTGCAATTTATAAAAATTAAACAAAACTTATAAAATTGAATGAATATGTATTAATATATTTATGTATGAAATTTAAAATTAGTCATTTGTATTTGACTTTTGGTGATTGAAAATTTGAAAAAGCATGTAAGGTTAAAATCTTAGCAAAGTTAAATATAAAAATAAATCAATGAATTCAATGAAAAATAATCAAGAAATTCATATTGCAAAAGCACATTATGATACGCTTAGAAATAAAGATTATGGTGAAATTCATATTCCATTGTGCTCATTGAATCATAATTCCAACATCATATTGAAAAAACATGGTTCCAAAACTAATGTTTCAAACTTTTTAGAAAACAATAAAAATGAATTCCAAAATTCTAAATGGAAATCTAAAGGAGACGAAGATGATACTAATTGTTGCATACGTAATACACCATGTCCATTGATAGACTTTCAATTGAGAAAGATAAAACAATTAGCCGAGAATAGACATCCATGGTTGGAAACAAATTGGAATAAAGTGAATAAAAATTCAAAAATTGCTAAAGAAGCATATCATGACTTTCGCACTTATATAACAAATCACAAATTAAGTATGCTATCACTTGATCATAAAATCCAGTTATATAAAGTAGGAACATTTTCAAATGAACCATGCTATACAAATGAATTGCAAAATGATGTATATAATGGACAAGAATATTTACAAAAATTCAAAACATTTGAGTATATATCAAATGACATGCCACAATTCTATGGTAGAAACCAAAGAATATGCAAACCTTTAGAATTTGCAATGCCATCTAATTTTGTAGACAAAACTGTCAGACAGTATAAAGCTTCCATTAACTCAACAACTTTGCAAGATTTGCAAGAAAAGATTGGATTAGAAGAATTGTCTTGTGATGAGGAATTTGAAAATAAAAATGACAAAATATTCACATGCAATGACAATTTTGAAATTTCTAACTTGGATATTGGATTAGTTCCATCAAATGTAGAAGGAATCAATAAAGAGCTTTTGCACTTTCAAAATTCTATCAATGACAATCAAAATTTAGAAACTATTGTAAAAAAAGAAAAACAAAGGTAGTCAATCAATGTCAATTAATGAGCTATTTAAATTCTTTAAACTAATTAAATAAATAATTATTCATTTAAAGTTAATATATTCATTTATGCCTAAAAGTCATGTCTTTTCAATTTGTAGACCAAAATAATTTGGTTAATTCAATTGACACTTATAACATAAAACAACTTCCAAATTTTATAAACACTTAGTGAAAATTATTGTTTTCATACATAAATATTTCAAAATATTTTATTACACAAAAATAAATTTTGTTCTATGAGAATGAATTAGAATAGCATCTTTGCTCTATATAAATTAATAAATAAAAATAATTCTTAAACACATGAATCCCTTGAAATCTCAAAAATAATTATTTTGATGTAAAGTTATTTTTTAATGATGGTTGTTGGTATAATATCAAATACCGTACGTGAAGGTCTAATTCAACACCTAAGTGCTGGAATAGATTCTTTTTTGCGTGCACATAGTTTCGACAGCTCGAACTATTGGTATTAGGTATTCAACATTTTGGCACCTAAATTTTTTTGTGTTCAGCAACTTCTAGTTTTTTTTGTTTTAGGAAACTTGTCATGCAGGGCTTCAAATGTGATGTAGGCTTTCAAAAATATTCTAAAATTCAAACAATATAGATGAATTTTTTTTGCAACATTTCAAACATTTTACTTGTAATATTCCAAACATTCAAACACTCCAAAAAATACTTAATTTATGACTAAATTTGACCTTCACGTAGGGTATACCATTATGTAAAAGATTCTGTTCCAACAATTTTTTTTTTGTAATTTGGAAGTTTTACTAGGACAATCCTATAATCTTCTAAATGAAATATTCCTTAAGAATTTAATCTATCAAATAAAAGAAAGTCTACTTGAAAACTAACAATCATTTTAATATCACTTTACAAATGTAAAAATTTGAAGCTTTCTTAGAATTCTTTTCATTTCATCAGACTAGATTTCATGAAATGAACATTATACATATATAAATTCCTAAATATTAAAATACATGAAGCAATACAAGGGTTCTTGTTGATTTTCAGTATAACCATAAAATAGGGGCTAGAAATTAATTTTATAATTAAATTTTCTTAAATATAAATAACCAATCATTGACAATCATCATCTATAGTTATTATAAAACATCCTATTTTGATACTACATGAAAAAACAATTTTCAAACTTTAAGCAATTAAGCAATTATGCCTTTGTCAAGACAAAAGGGTTACATTACAAATGTCAAACATACTTCCAAGTTTCTAACAGTAATACTTTTGGAATGGTTTGTATAAAGTTTAAATAGAATGGACGACGACAACAATGAAGATAATGAAAAAGTATCTCCAATCGCAGAGCATATCAGAAAAGAACTTCGCAAAGTAAGCAATCAAAAATCAGATGATACATCGATACTAGATTTCAATGACAATGAAGCCAAAACACGAACCCACTATGACGACAACATAGATTACCTTGGCGTCGGACCGTCATACAGAAACCTTGAAGCAGATGGTGACCCGTTTTTTAAACGAAAGGAAGAAGATCCCAAACCTGCAAAACATAACGCTACAGACCCCACATTCACATACAAGATGTTGCTAGGATACAGCAACCCTGCTCAAATTGATCAACTGAAAAAGGCTCTATTTCAGAGCTCTACTGTGCTACTAGAAGGCACTCGTGAACCAAGCCAAGACCTCACTAAGCTTCTCAAATTGCTACGAGAAGCCCACCCTGCAGCCAAAAAGAAAAACATCACGTATGAAGAGAGAAAATCTGAAGCAAAAACAGAAATAATTGCAGCAAATCATCCGTGTCTAGTGTATAAGATGAAAATAAAATGCCACGATGTGGATCAGATCAAAAAACTTGAAGAAGGGCTCCTTGATACATCAGTGATTTTATTTTCCTGTGTCAGTCCATCTCCTGAGAAAGCCGAGGCATCAGAAGCCAGTGTCAAAATGCAAGTGAAACAAAGAATCAAAAATATTTTCAACCTCGGGTCACTCAATTGAAGCTCTCCGAATACAAGGATGCCGGATGAATCCGTGTTTTGTGAAACTTCATACGGTATGCTCGTCTTCCAATGAGAATCCATTTTCAAGTTTTCATTCAATACCAACTGAATATTTCAGCCTGAGATTCAGTTTTGAAAACCATCTTGCTAACGAGTTGTAAAGATTAAACCTATCCATGTACAGTACAGTACATTACCCTCCAATAAAGGTTGTCGTTTTTGTATTCACCCCCTTTTTACTGTTGTTTTTGACAACGAAATCAACCATTACACACACTTCAAGCTCAATGGCTCTGTAACTCTGCACAGGCCTTCTCTAACATATTGAGAAGCCTTGGTAGAAGTATCAAGGCTGTGGAAGTAGTATTCTACATGCATTAGGGTTTTAAGCTAGAGGTATGCTACCATCGAGTTGATCCTCCTTTTGCAGCAATCACGACTTGGATTTGATCAGGAATCAAGCTACCAAGCTCTGCAGCCATTCTGGGTCAAGGCCTTCCCAAATGGTTTGCAGCTGCACCCACATCTCTTTGTCATTGTGAGCAGTAGGCCGCTTTTGCAGGTCTGCTTTCATCTTGGCCCAAACATTCTCGATAGGGTTCATATCCGGGCTATTTGCTGGCCATTCAAGCTTTCCAATCAAAAGCAACTCCCTCCATTCCTTCGGTACCTTCAATCAGTGGACCGGGGCACCATCTTCCATCAAGATAGGGTTTCAAAAGCTCCCCAGACCATCTCTGAGGAGCGGCCTGACTTAAAAGTCGGCGCAACACAATCCATGATGTACTTCTCATAAGCCGTTCCCCAGACCAACACACGCCTGAAATTCTTCCCAATCTCAAAGGTCGCGATTCCAGCCTTCAACAGTTCATTTCTTGTGCTGCAAAGCAAACTCCAACCTCTTCGCCTTGTGTACATCGCTTAGGTAAGGCTTTTTCGGTGCCACTCGCGCAAACAATCCAGTATACTGAAAGGCCTTCCTGATAGTGTTAGGGCACACCTTCTCCGGCATATTGTTCGTGATCTCAGCCAAGGTAGCTGGTCTGTTGCCTTTAACCTTGCGCACTAAGGTCCTGACATCCCTCCCACGTAGTTTTGGAGGTTTACCTGGACTCTTCCTCGGATGAAGTGACTCTCCCTCACGGGCCTGCTTCATTACCCTCTGAATCTATCGCGCCGAAACCTTCATTTCAGCGGCAATCTCAGGCGCTTTTGAACCTGCGATCTTCATTCCAATGATACAGGCCTTCTCTTCAACACTCAGAGAATCTCTTTGTGGCGTTTGGGGTTCCATAGTTCTGTTTTGAGCATCGGAGAGCAAGAAGTTCGGGGGAGGGAGTTGACGGGTGAGTGGAAAGCAAGAAAAAAATGACAAACCATTATTGGAGGGTACTGTACATTGCTGGCTCAAGTCAACTACACTCCTCAAATCTAGTAAGTGTAATTTGAGTTAGTGTACAGTATATTATTGAAAAATGGCGTGCATATAATTGAGAAAGTAATGCCATGCTTAAGACCAGAAGCATCGACAGCTATTTAAGAGATTGCACTGTAGATTTCCATCCATATTTGTGACGCAAAGAAGAATGAAGAACGTTGCCACAGAGCTCTAACCTTTTGCTTCGGTTGCATCCGAGAGTGATCAGCACAAGTAGAACTAGAACTAGAGGAAAGGGAGAGAAAGAGACACTTGCAAAGGCAAAGAGGTAGAGCCGAGAGGAAAATATACAAATTCAGCAAGTGCAGTTGTTGACCTTGTCTCACACATCAAGAGAAGGTCATCAACTGGCTATACATTGGAGGGTTGGATTACTGCAACAGGCATCCGCTAAGCCAAAGCTTCTGTCAATTTTTTTCGAAACGAGACTTGTTGCTCATAGAGAGACCTGAAAATCTCGTACTTAGCCTGGTGATATTTCTTGACTCGCTCATCCTGTGAAGGCTCCACCACCTACAACCACAATTGCAGCACTCAGTTCCGATTTCTAGTATTTGCAAAAAGTACAGCAATTCGTACGTACGACAAGTGATACTACCTAGTACTATTTCAAGCCTGGATTCTAACTCCCATCAACGCAAATCATGGTGCAGCTTAAACTTCAAAATCTGCTTACCAGACCGGGGGCATTCAAAGCAACCATAGCATCTCTGATGCTACTGTACTTTTTGGCCGCTACTGATCCTAGCACTGCAGCGCCAAGCAACACAGCCTCGTTTTCTCTTGGCAATGAAACTGCACACCCTGTCATATGCAAGATACAAAACGGCTTCAAATCCTCACTGACTTTGAGCAATGTGCAAGGGTTTGGAATGCGATAGAGTTAAATGATCAGCAATCATAATAGCCATTTATTTGCAACAACCTCTCAGACAACTATAACGTGGTCAGCATCGTACCCACTATGTCGGCATGCTCCTGAATGTACAGCTTGTTCTTTGAGAGGCCCCCACAGGCCAACAATGTATCAATCTGCCAGGAAAACAATGACGCAATATGATCACCTAATCTTTCAAAGCAAATCTTATATGAGCTCATTCACTTTCATCCTTCTGCAGAAGGCAATCGAGTCAATTATGGAAACGAATGGAAGAGAGGTCACAGCGCAAATGCATATATGCTGTTTACATTTTAATCAGAAAATCTACCTTTAGACCGTGAGCATTACAATGGTCCACTATATGTTTGGTTCCATATGCGATACTTTGCACTGTCGCCAAATATAAGAGAGCAAGATCTTCGGTGCTGGCATCCAAGGACAAACCACTTACAAGCCCCCTGGCCTTTGGATCTGCCATTGGTGACCTGTACAACCCAGTAATTAGAATGTCATTCATTGCTTCCCAATTCCAAGCGATACGGAAGAGATATGGAAGAGGACAGCGCAGTTAGAGATAGTACACACCTATTTCCGTTGAAGTCAGGTAACACATGAATTTCCTTTGTCAAAGCACTCTGGAAAGGCACATTTTGCTCAGAAGCAAGGTCCTCCAGGATGCTATTCAATGCATCGTAGATGGACAGCTCTGTTCCAAAACATTCCGTCCGTGAATAATAAGATGAGTATCACAGCTTGATGACATACACAATAATTGTCGAGGATGGTGGAAGATGAGAGGTACAGGCCTATTACCAACAACGACGTCAAACTACTTCAGGAGGAGTCGCATATAACAAGTGGCGACACAGATAGCACTAAGCAGATCATTAAAGCTAGTAAAAGAATAAAAACTCACTCTTATGAGCTGCCCGGTTAGCGAGGGCAGGAGCAGCAGGGTGGGTCTCAACAATGTGATCCAGAAGCGCTCCCGTCGCACTCTGACCTCCTTCCGTAAGCCATAACTCAGGAATCATAGCTGCAGTAATTCAGATCACCCGCAACATATAAATCAAAAGAAATTCTCAGTAACTCTGCATCCCTGATAAGTTAAGGTACAAATTGCTTCATAAAATCCAAGGGATGTCCTGAAGCGTACATCATTATTAAGAATTAAAGGAAAGGAGTATCCTCGAATAAATGTTGCAGCTTCCTAGCATTCTCGACAAGATCTTACACGTAGCCGAACTGTGCCTACAAAATGAGTTAACGACCAGCGACCAAAAGCTACCCCTAGAGAATACTAGAGCTTTCAAAGTCAACGGGTGATCCATGAAGTACCTGACCAGAAGGGTCCCCAGACACCAGGAATGAAATGCCTCTCATGTGAAACAGCCATGTGGCACGTAGATGTGCCGCACACTAGAACCATTCTTCGACACAACGCATCAGAATCATCCCTAGCGCCTGCAAATTCCAAATGTTTCAATTGGATATCAGTAGCCATACAAGCCTGACCAGTGATGAAGTGGGGCCGCAAGGTGACGAATTAGTCATGCCTTGTGGGATAACTTGAATCTATTTAGGCAAATGCAGATGCATTACGAGCGAGTACAATACTTAACCATTTCATCTTGTTAATTCAGTAGTAATTCACCGGATTTATAAGTATGTTGTCCACCTGAATTGGATACCGCTCCTGGGCTTCTTGGGATGCTCTCAAGAGTCCCAATTCCACCTGCATGAGCATCGATTAAAGAGGTTCCAACTGGTGTTCCCTCCTTCAAACCAAGTTCCTACAAAGACACAGGACGCGCTCAGTGTGTATCATCATTCTCCAATTCCTGAACTTTCTGGAATAACAATATTGGCTATGACAGCCTGGTTCAGAAATTCTGGTAATCAATCTCCATTCTTGTTCAAGCAGGATGTAATGCCACAAGGAACATTGAAGTACAAAACACGATCACACAAAATGCAGAGTGGTCATTGCCGTCATAAAGACTTACCTGAGCAGCCAAGTGAGAGAGGCCGAGACCAAGTGGGTGACCAGGGAAGGCCACATTTCTTCCTAAAAGGCATACAAATTCACGAGTCAAACCACCAGGCAAGTATCGTATACCAGGATAACAATACTGATTCCTTTAGCCAGATCCACGTCGTTTCACGCTTGTATAACAAATGATAGAGGAGCAATTGAGCTAAAGGAAAACAGAAGGCAAAGTTAACAAGCGAAAGGAAGAGCAAGATGGTACCGATCGTGGCATATCCCGATTCAACGAGATCACCAAGGCCAATCTCTTGCCAGAAAAGATCGTCCCATCCAGAAGCTTTCATTGCCACCGAGTGCTCACTTGACATTTGTTCCAAATGGGCATGCCCCAAGTACGCCCACTTGCAAACGGTAGTACACAGGCTTCGTGTGTCGTCGCCAGTTGCCCTGTGACAAACCGCATGCACTCTATCAGATCTTTCTTTTCTTGGATCATGTACTACTTGTGATGCGCAGGAGGTATTCAATGCGAAGGCCTTCTTCTGTATTAAAGTAGGGATTAAAAGTCATGCTCTGAAACCTGAAAGTGAGCCAATCACTCAAATCCATCCACCGAAATGCAACAGCCCAGGATTCCTGTAAATTCTCTTTGACCCACAATAGCTGCACAGCAACAAGAACCCAGGTTATTCAGAGTAAGACTGCGCAGCACCATCCGAATTGAATCAAAAGACGTGCTATACTACGTCGACCAAAAGATAAGGAATGAGAGCAGAGGGGTATAGCCTTCACATTGCTGCAGTAGAGTCTTCATCACTCAACTAAGCTTTTTCTCTTTAAGAAATTGAGAGTGCAAAAATGTTACACTATCGAGGCTCAATCCAATGTGGTCGACATCACAAAAATTCTTCGCTCTTGAAATCAGAGCATCCTATCTCAATACACAGAGATCTACATAGCGACTTGTGGGCGCCAGTTTTGAGCACTGAGCGATTCCTAAGTCTAGCTTTACTTAAGCTAAACATGAAGTCAAGCATGAAGTCAATTGCAGGTCAACCATTAAATCAAAAGAAAATGGTGATCTAGAATGTCATATCATAGACTTGTAACATGTATCATTACAAAACGTGTAATACCTTTGGAGCCTGATGTTCCGGAGACAGGGAACCCCCTGCGAACTGTAAAACTGGAGACTTGCAGGCATTGATGCGCTCTGCCTGCTCTTCAGCCCTATGGTCCATCCATACAATCACATTACGCCTTGCATCCCCGGTCTTTGAAACTGATACAGGAGACTCGTCTGTGCCAATAGCCACTGTATGCAACTCACGAACAGCATTCAGTGAAAGCAAGAACAAGCCGAAAATCGACAACTTTAATTCAACAGATTTCCAAGACAGGGTAAGGAGTGATTCTTCGTCGCAAGGTTAACGAAAATGGAATATTCTGAAATTAATGATAACGAATGCTCTGAATGTCTAGTTTGAGACGTCGTGACGACAACAAGATGTTCTACTTAATTACTTGTTGAATCAAGAACAACGCAACTCCTCGTCAGAATCCACTCAAGTTCGTGAAGCTGGAGATCAGATGCGCTTTGCAATGTAACCTAATATCACTAAGCAACTCAGGAAGCACAGACTTACCAAGAGAGCAAGTAGCTGAGAATCCCATTCCGCAAATATCAAAATCATTGAGCTGATGCTTTGCGCATACTGACTTCACCGCGGTGCAGATAGCTAGCCAGATATCTGTAGAGGATTGTTCCACGAATTTTCCTTCCTTCCAAATTTGAATAGAGCTGCTTGCAGTCCCCAATAATTTGCCCTCTCCATCAAACACCCCTGCAGATACAACAATTTGTCAGTGAATCAAGGATCATGTGGAAACCAGAATATCACAGTGAACGCACAATGCACCAGTCGAAGGAGGACACTTATAATTCTAGGGTTTAGGTAGCCCATTCCAAACATACCCCTAATCGAAAGAAGCTGCACGGCCATAGGGGTAATTACTCTCTGGCAACTAGTAATCAAGCAAGGATCGCCACAAGAACAGAAACAACTATAACACTACGTCTTGTCGATTATTCCTGCTGAACGCGGATACTTGAATTTTGCCCAAATGCTCATTCATAGAGGGCAGGTTAACAAATACAGAGGTAAGAAGAATTCGGCCAGATTAAGAATTCAACTTCTACCAAGCCAACTACGTTCATACATTTTAACCTAGACTAGCACACCACCTTTGATGATATTCAATGGACACATGGAATGCTGCCAATGCATTCCAATGCCCCTGAAAATCATGATAGCACGATTCAAAGACGTAAATATTCGTTTAGGTCAAGTAGCTGTAAAATCTAGCGTCTACTAACAAATGCAACTAGAGCACTGACACACCGGCAGGATTGATTCTCTATATAATAACCTCTACGCCACCTGGAGAGAAAACACTGCCGACGATTCCACATCATCTGAGAGCATTCACTGCTCCTAACAATGAACGCTTCGAGCTGACAGATTTTTAGGTCAAGCACCATTCTAGCTGATATTTCTACCGATATAGATGAACAATATCATCTAGTCACTCCAAATAATCCGACGGCCATTACAATTCACAACTCCAAATCTCACAAAGACCAATCCGAGACGGTTATTTAAATAAAAGCATAATACTCCAACTCCAGCAACGACCGTTTAAAAAAACTTCAAAGCACGAATTCTCCTTCCTATCACCGCAAAGAAAACTCTCCGTTGTAATGCGACAGAGAATCTCACAAAGCACAAGCTAGAAATCAGCTCCGCCACATCTCACCAAAACTAGTCCCATTTGTAGTACTCCTTCAATCCATTCCCCTTCCAATTAACAAAAATCCAAAACAGTCATATCCATCCCCCTCTCTTCGAACAATTAAACTCCAAACAAACCCGAACCAATGCAAAATCAATCAATCTCCAAACCTAAGTCCCCGAACCTCCAAAAATTCCCCTAAAAATCCTAGAAAATCATAAAAAATCTCGCGAATCCAGCATTACAATGCGCCGAGAAAGAATCTCACAACGTAATCAGCTCCACTAAATTGCACCAAAAGTACTCCCATTCACAGAACTTCACTAATTAATTCAAGCTTCCTTCTCGAACTTAACCGCAATCACGACACCAGCATTCCACCTCTCTCTAATCCACATCAAACTCCAAATAAACCAAAATCGGGCGCCAAAACTCCAAAAACAATTTAGAAAACTTGAGCTTACCGGCTCGGGCGCTTCCGGTGCCAACATCGACGCCGAGGAAGAGCTGTCGTCCTTCCCCGAAGGAGTGCGACTTGCTGTGAGCGAACTTGTTGCTCTTCGTCCCCGTCAACGTGGGGCTCCGCAGAAATGGCGACGATTCCATCATGGCGGCAAGCTTGGCAGCGATCGGGCGATGCAAGATTTCAGGAGGAAGACTGTTCTAGTGAATGCGGTTGAGAGGAGGAAGAATTTGGGATTAGAAGGCTAGATTTGTGTGAGATGTGAAGAGCTTCGGTCGCGGCAATGGAGGCGATGGCGGAACGAGGAAGACGCCATAGCCAGCACTTGGGACTTGGGGAGAGCAGCACGGGTCCTCCTTTCACAGACAGCCATTTCGGGGGGGTCTTCGTGTTGAAGCGCGGGACACGCGCTCGGGAATGCATCCAAAACAGGAAAAATGAATAAAATCCATACTTACTACACTCCGTCAGTATGTGTACTGTACATATTCATCTATTCCCCCCTAAATGCCCAAGGCCATTTTCGAACTTCTAGGAATTTGCTCTACATTGAACAAAAATACAACATTTTGATAAGTTGTATCAATTTTTTTTTAAATTGTAACCCTAAAAATTCAAACTAGACATGTTAGAGATCGTATAGGAAAAAAAAATACAACAATATCACTTATGAATTGAAAGATTATAATGTTTGAACATGAAGGTGTTAAAAGTGCAAAAGTGACTTGAAGTCTTTCAATCCTCTTTTCACATGCCAATCTTAAAAGTTGGTCACCAAAAAAAATGAGGTTAAAGGGCATAACATGCATAACTCTAATCAATTTACAACTTTTCAATATCTACTCTACAATTTTTTTAAATGAATTTCTACGGTGATTTTTTCTTCAAGATCTAGTGTATTTGAGGCTCATTTCCAAGAGCTCTCAACACTTTGGAAAGTCAAGATTGCAGTGGGTACCCTTGCACAAAATCTTGGATAGAAAAATCATAATCAATCATTTTCAATATCAGATTTTTGACACTAAAATTAGACTTCAAAAAGATTTTATCAAAAATATAGACTACTAAAAATAGCAACTTGGTTAGGTTTTATTTAACTTCAAAGTTTTGCCGACACCAAATTTTGGTGCCTCAGGCATTTAGGGGTTAAGGTAACTACACCTGAAATTGCACGATTAAGCTCTATAGCATGACCAATATTGCTCTAGAAAATGTAGAAATTTTTTTGTATATAGGTAAAGGACTATGAATCACAATGCAAGTGGTTCCATAATTTTTCAAAACATTGTGAATTAGTTACAAATTTTCAAAAATACAAGGTGTAGGGTGCTAATTAAAAGTGTCATCTAGGTGATGCCAAAATCCATTTGATGCACATGAAGACATGACAAAGAGAAGAAGTTAAACCAACAAAAAGGATATCCAAAATGGACCACTTGTGAGGTTGCCACCTCCATAGTTCTATTAATAAAGCTGCACACTACTCGAAATGGGCCTTAACACCATCTTACACTTGTCCTTTAATGTGCACCATTTTGGATTTCCTTCCAATTCATTTTCACTTCAAAAATAGAGGTCGATCCTGAGGAGTGGGTCCATTTTAGGTGTAGTTACACTGATGAACAAAATCGAGTATAGATGTGGAACTTTTTCATTCAAACAACCATACCATTAGCATCAATGGGCAAATTCCAAAAGTTGATATACAAAAGTTGTAGTGTGCAACATGTAACACATTACTATGGAAGTCTCACGAAAAAATTAGTTGTGATGTGAAAGAAAATTAATTTCAAAGTTAGCCATGTTAAAACTTGGTTTTGTACACAATAATTTGGAATTACTTTATATTTTGTCAATGTTTTTTTAAAACTCCAAAAAACCTTTTTGCGCCTTAGCATATTGGTATATATCATTTCAAATTGTTGTATACAAAAATTGAAGGAAATTGACATTTATAGAAATTAAAATTTAAACAATTTGACAAATATACAAATGATGTTGGTTCTTACAATATTTGAATTTTTTTTGGAATTGAGAGCATGGAATTGCATTAGCCATTGTAGAGAGAGTATAGGTTACAACATAGACCATTGTTATATCTTAATGCCCTTGCATTTGAAATATTTGTTGAAATGGGCAATGTATTCAGTTTATATTTCATAGACGTGTAGTGCGTTTTTAGGTTCAATTTTTTTGTCCAAATACTAGAGCTCATGATGCACATAATTGATCCAAAAAATCCAAAAAAACTAAAAATAGCATTGACAATATCATCAAGAAATTGCCAATTTTATGAAGGCTAGTGTAAATTTTGGCAATATGCCAATTCTTGATGATATTGTCAATAATATTTTTAATTTTTTTGGATTTTTTAGATCAATTATGTGCATCATGAGCTCTAGTATTTGGACAAAAAAATTGAACCTAAAAACGCACTACACGTCTATGAAATATAAACTGAATACATTGCCCATTTCAACAAATATTTCAAATGCAAGGGCATTAAGATATAACAATGGTCTATGTTGTAACCTATACTCTCTCTACAATGGCTAATGCAATTCCATGCTCTCAATTCCAAAAAAAATTCAAATATTGTAAGAACCAACATCATTTGTATATTTGTCAAATTGTTTAAATTTTAATTTCTATAAATGTCAATTTCCTTCAATTTTTGTATACAACAATTTGAAATGATATATACCAATATGCTAAGGCGCAAAAAGGTTTTTTGGAGTTTTAAAAAAACATTGACAAAATATAAAGTAATTCCAAATTATTGTGTACAAAACCAAGTTTTAACATGGCTAACTTTGAAATTAATTTTCTTTCACATCACAACTAATTTTTTCGTGAGACTTCCATAGTAATGTGTTACATGTTGCACACTACAACTTTTGTATATCAACTTTTGGAATTTGCCCATTGATGCTAATGGTATGGTTGTTTGAATGAAAAAGTTCCACATCTATACTCGGTTTTGTTCATCCGAGTGTACTTTGAGTGCTTGATCTAAAAATAGTGACACTACTTTTGAAAATTTGTAATAAATAATTGAACATTCTTCAGTATATCTGCATTGTGGTATTGATTCATGTAAGGTAAAACAACCCATTGTGGTCAAAATTATGAATTTGCCCTTATGCCATTGCTGAATTTTTTTCTTAAAATTTAATGTAAAAACAAGGGTGAGAAACAACGAGAGCAATTGAATTATATTTTTTTAATAAAGTTTGAATTTTTTAATGAATTTTTTAAGTATAATGCCCATCATAGCCCAAAAGAATCTCTGAACTACCCTAAAACCAACAAAAATTGTATCCTTAATATTCATCTTACCTAAAACAATCACAATACCGTAGTGTGACATGGGTTTTGTTTTTTATTAATTGATTAATGTCAAAATCGAATTTCTATAAAAAACAATTAAGAGACCAAGAACAATATTTGTGGAACATAAGTAGGAGCTTTGTCAAAAACTTCACTAATTAATAAATACCAGTGTTGGAGGCTTTACAAGACCTTGACTATTGAGTTAGCATAGATTGTTGTGGCTTGGAGACATTTTATATATATTCAATACCTTGAACCATTAACAAATAAATAAACCACCACCAATACCTTGAATTGTTTCAAAGTTCATTTTTTCCATGTATGCATGATTCTCTTAACCCCTAAAGTCCCTACTCCCAAGGCCACTTTTTTTTGTCAAAAATCACTCAAAGCTGCCATTTCTGTTGCATTTACCCAAGAAAGCAAAAAAAACATTTTTTTTAAGATTCTAATTGTAGAATCTTGTACTTCACTTGTCTAAAATCATGTGGTAAAAATTTCATCAAATTTGATTGTATAGATTGGAAGATATTAGCATTCAAAACTGGACAAAAAGTTTTTTTTTCCAAGAACATGCTTAAATTGCCCAAAAAACAAGATTGTCCATAACTTTCTCATCACTAGTCCAAATAGAATGAATCAAAGTTTTACATGTAGACAAAAATATTTTCTTGGAAAAAAAAATTTAAGAAATTTTTTGTGATTTTTTGTGATTTTTTTTTGGGTTGCCCACCGACCTCCATTTTTGGCTTTTTGTGCCATAACTTTTGCTTCCAAGCACTGATTGAAATAAAAATTATATTCCCAAGAAGCTTTTGTGTTTTTCTATCTTTAGAAAAAGTTTTAGAAAATTATGATGAATATTGAGACCGTATGAGCCTACCCAAAGTTGCATTTTGGCCCCTATAGGACTAATGGGACTTTAGGGGTATTTGAAAGGACATGACATTTTGATCACATTGAAGAAATGACGAATTCTGAAATAATTACAAGACTACAAAACCAAAATCATCATTAATTCATATCAATGTAAGCAAATCACTTTGGTTGAAAAAAATAATCAATTTGTCATTGCAAAGATGAAACGCATGACACACTACGGGTACCCCCTCCGTCCCAAATTAAATCAAGGGGTTCTTGGACATGGCTAAATTTGTGTGTGAGTTGTTTCCATTTTCAAAAGATTGTGTAGCTATCATTGCTTCTAGTCAACCCCACTAGACCGTGTGAAAGAATGGAAGTCAACAATGAAGTAGCACAAGTTGAAAACATGTGGCGAAATTGACAAATTTCTCCCTTTTTTGGAACTGCTCAAATGTTATTAATTTAGATCATTTTCCGTTGGTGCAAGTCACTCTGATGATGTCCTCTATATTCAATTTTGAGGATGTCCTATGATTCAACTCCAAGAAATTTTCAACAAGAGATTTTTAGTAGTAGGTTTAGTACAATTGAATGTAGGTTGAATTCATCACCTTTGATTGGTTAGAAGTTGTGTTTTGATTCTTTTTGTAGGAATCAATTAGCTATATAGACTCTAAAATGTGGCATCTAGAGATTCTTTTCTTTAGGGTGTTTGAACTAGCTTCAATTGTTGTCAATCAAGTTGTGGAGAGCCTACTTCAATTTTAATTTGGGACAAGTATATTTGGAAATCCCAGATTTATTTTAGGATGGAGGGAGTATTTTGTAATAGGGAAGGCATAGAAAAATCACTTCTTATAGTGAATTTATACTAAAAAGTTGGAACGGTTCCTAATGAAGTCACTAATTACTCCATTACTCTTAGTTAAGACATAGATTGTGATCCAAATCTCATTTATTAAAAAAGCGTGTAATGGGATCATTTCCTAGTGTCCACTATTAGATATTTTGATTGCAATGGATTGTTTTACCTTTGAGCATTCTTTCTTCTTTTCATTGATATATTGCATGATTTTTCTTGAAGCTTTTTCAATGAATACTAATGTGATGCAGTTCATTTTTCACAATGTTCATCATTTATTAATTGAATAGTTGAGTGCTTAGGGGTTAAATCATCTATTCTTTAATAGTTATCATTATTAATTATAAATCTAGTATTCTTTGAGAGGGATTTGACAATTCCATCCATTTGTTATTTCAATTTTTGTTAATGTTACAATAGCTAGTACAAAAATGAAATAAGATTCTTGGCAAAAGTTTGTTGTAAAAAATGTGGCTGAGCATGAACAATGTAAAGTTAGAGAATGGAATTTATTATGTTTCAAATGAATTTTATTTCACTGACAAAAATTTCACCAATAATTTCACTTTCAATTTTGCACAGTTTGTAGTGTAATTTGTGGAGTGATGAAATATATCAATAAGTATATAGATTATGATGAGCAATATTTTTTCATCCAAATTTATGTACATTCATTCAAAAGTGGAAATATTTATAAGAAAAATAGAATGTGCACAAGAAATTCCATCCATTCAAATTGAAGAATAATTTGCAAAAAATTCCTAAAGAACAATTACAAACCAATACATCTTGGTTGTTCAAATATTTCTATTTTTAGAATTTAGAAATATAAAATATTATAATAATCAAATATAAATAATTTTGGTTATTCAATGGAATTAACTACATCAATCCTTAAATGCCTAATCAACCATTTAGTAGATTGTACTTATTTAAATTCAAAAAATGTCATTGAAAAAAAAATCACCCTCAAAGTTTAAATTTTATTAGTTCACACATAATTGTCTAATGTCACCTTTTATTTAAAAATTATTTCAATTCTTATTCTAAATTGTATTTGAATTTTGATGCAACTTAAAAAAATTTAGAATGACATCAAGGCATGACTTGCATGCTATCTAAATTTTTCTCTCTTTAAATCAAGATATGGCCCTACCTTTACAACTCCAAGACACCAAAAGGAAGGTCAAATTATTTTTTACCCCTTTGATGGTGCTAAAGAACATTGACCCCATTTTAATTCTTGGAGTTGTAAATGTTGGACCAAAACCTCAATTGGGGGGGGAAGACAACTTAATGTGATTAGGTGCGGTATAAGATCCAAAAACTCAAATTAGAAAAATGATACATTTTATTTTTAGTACTTTGAGAATTTATAATTTAGTACAATATCCTATAGTTTAGAATATGAAATCTTCTTTTTACTTCAAATAAGATCCAACAAAGTCTTTGATAATTCAATATAATAATATTTGCTCAAATGCACTTTAGCACAAATTTAGATGCAATTACCTTAATAGTTGCAAAAACCGAGATCCTAAGTTCAATTTTATCATGTGAACAATTTACAATCCCCCCATCCAACATTGAAATAGCAACCCTCATTGGTGGATCTAAATTCATCTAATTGTATTTTTCACCTGTATTCAAAAGCTTGGCCTACAATTTTCTCAAACTTTTAATTCTATGCCAACATTATTGAATAGGTTCAATAATAAAATGATTTACTTTTCGAATTCTTGGTATATATTCCTACCTTTCTTTAATGACTACAATTAAATGATTTTTTCCAACCAATTTCTAAATTATTTTCCACATATTACAGCTACCTAGATTTCACATAAGAAACAACCAATGTCAAATCAATTTTGTATTATCCGTCCTTTTAATGTAGAAAAAAGACCAGAGTTACACCCGGCCGAGCACATATCATCCAGACCATTGAACTCCGGCGACGGCCAGGATGCCACGAACCCTTGTGAGTTCAGATTTGGTCCCCGTGGTTCCCAGCTGCTGCCTTAGCAATTCGCAAGCAATGGCGCTCGCGGCGCACACTCCCACACTTGGGACCACTGTCACGCTGCAGGAATCGCGAGTTCGTGGCATTACCGCTCACGAATCAATTCCGCAAGTGCAGAGCTTCGCATCAAGTCAGGTATCACGAAATTTGGTTTACAATCCGCTTAGTTCCATTGCTAATTCAGTTAGTTCTGTTGCCCATTCTTCGGGAGCTCTGTCCCGCGCTTCGATTTGGTCGAGAGGGAGCTACAGAATTCGGAATTCGCGTCGCGCAGGGGCGTATGAAGTTCGTGCGGAGGTGGAGACTGATCCCAAGCTTGGCGTCTCCGTGTACAAGCCGGCTTCGTATGAGGCCCTAATTTCGGACGCTGCTAGAACGCTCAGCTATGGCCTAGACGACAATTTGAAGCGCCTCGAAATTGACTTCCCTCCGTTGCCGAGCGCGGTCTCTGGTTACAAGGGCGCATCAGATGAATTCATCAGCGCCAACATACAGTTGGCGCTCGCACTCGCCCGCAAAGTTTTTGAGCTTCGGGGCATTTCTTGCCGGCTTGTCTTTCCCGACAAGCCGGAGAGACGAAAAGCCTTGCGAATGTTCGGCTCCGCCATTCAGATGGCAGGCAATGTCTCCGTAGGATGCCTGGATGACGTTCCGGGAGGGGCGGGCAAGTCATTCTGGGGAGGTGTCCGGGGCGCTTTGGATTTCGACTTTGGGAAGGATGTGGAAGGGCAGTATGAATCCTCTGATGCGCCAGGGTTTTGCATAGTGTTGAATTGCAGCACGGCGGAGCTTCCAGCGGTGGAGGAGTACGTGAATTATTTTTGTAAAGAGACTCCGGTTGTGCTTTTTAATCTGGAGACGGACACTCTTCGTGCTGATCTTGGTTTGTTTGGATTCCCGCCTAAAGAAGTGCATTACCGGTTCTTGGCGCAGTTCCTGCCGGTTTTCTATGTCCGAACGCGCGATTACTCGAAGAGTGTCAATGTGGCGCCCTTTATTTTGAATTACAGTGGAGCGTTGTTCCGGATGTATCCTGGTCCATGGCAGGTGATGCTGAAACAGACAGATGGATCTTATGTTTGCGTTGCAGAGTCGCAAGAGAGGTTTACCTTAGGGCAAACCAAGGAGGAGCTCCTGATCTCATTAGGGTTACAGGAAGTAGCGGGGAGCACCATGGAGTTTCTGCGTAGAGGTTACAAGACAGCGACGTGGTGGGAAGAAGACACCGAACTTGAAGAAGCTTCAGCGTGGAGGTCGTAACATCTCCTTTCCCTCCTGGCTCGTCTATATTGTATCACTAGAACTTGATGTGCTAGTCCTAGATTTAAAGTGCAGATTTTCACATGCGTGCATGCAGTATCATTCTGGAGTGAATCCAAAACATTCTTAGCTAGGCTGGATTTCTGTGCTTCAGGAGCTTACTGCACATTATTCTTTGACTGAGCAGACACTAGAAGAAATAGGGAGTAGCTAGCTAGTCATGTTAAGACAGCAGTCTCAACAGGAGAGATTCTTGGGATATACAGGGAATGTGCAATTACAGAATTTGCAATTAGAGAGCCTGGTTGAGTGTACTGTCCAGAAAATTAGTCTGAATTAATTCAGCAATTCAACATGAGCTTGACCTTTCAGAATCTGCTATAGTGTTGTCTACATTGGGTTCCATGTTGAACATGCACTAATTTACCTTGAGCTTCGTGAATCAGGGAGTCTGCTCACTGTAGTCATGGATTGACCCCACGAATTGATGTCTCAGTCAAGCGTAGTGCAATATAAAAGCAGAGGTTATGAGTGGAAGCTTAGCATGATACTCAAGTGAACTCTTGCGTTGAGATTGATACAAAGATCTAGTTTTTCTTCGCTGCACCCTTCCAGCGTGCCAGCTGCGGCACTTGGTTTCAGGTTTGGTCACAGATTTCCATTTAAGACACTGTGGAGTGTTAACAAAATATAAAAAATTGAAAACTAAAGAAAAAATTCTAAACGGAGTTTGTTTTTTGTCTGTTATTTCATGGACTTTGGTAATTGAAGTTCTACATTTTTGAAGTAGGTGTAGTCGTGCCTTGCTCTCGCTCTCGTGCTCATCTTGATTGCTCTTGTGGTCTCTGATCTTAGTATGTTCATCTTGTGTTTGTGGTCATCTCCTTTGTAGGCGGAGAGCTCTTCTTTTACAAATACCAGACCTTGCTTGCAGAGAGTGTTTTTAGATTTGAACTCTAATGCTTCTCCTTGCTTGCTCAACTTCAAAATTGTCACTCTTTCATGACTTCTCGTTTAGTGCACTTTCATCACCTCTTGTTCTTGCATGTGTTCCATCTTTTTTGGCATTTTGTTATGAGGATGTTGCACTTTTGGAATTCAAACTTTGACGTTCTTGTGTTGTTTGTAGATAATGCATTCTTGAGTTCTGTACATTGTTAGAATGATTCAATATCTGAAGTTGGAGTTAGGTTTGAATCTAAGAGGAAGTTGGAACCCACAAGAACTTCACCTACATCGATCCCGCTTTGAAACCATACACCATTAATGACTTGTTGATCTTGTACTTAAGATGGTTACCTATTAATATTGAGATTATGCTAAAAGATTTGTTACATGCCCTAGATGTTCTACTACATAGGTACACCGTCACGCAACATCCCAACCAATCTTTTTAAAAGTTCATCTCAATAGCCTAAGCCATGCAGATTGTGTTCTATATCCCCATCCAAAATATCAAATTACATTCTCTTAGTGATGACGATGTACATATAAAAATGCAATCAACTTTGCAAAGTTCACTTTGTTCTCCAAAACCAATTCAGACAATGATTCTTTTTCGACTTCAATTCTATATTGACAATATATTGAAAATTTCTATCTCTAAACCCCCCTACTATCAGTCATTATTTGTAACGTAGTTAGTGGCAAAGCCTAATAATATGATCATGATTTCTTTGAGAATAAAATTCAAAAGAAAATTAATTTTAGGCTAAGCAATAGGTTATTTGATTTATTTCCATTCCATTAATTTTTAAAAGTTTTGTTGTAATGAGAGCAATTTTAATTTGAAGGTATGAAAAGATTCAAAGTATTTTTTAAATTAAATATCATAAAAGTGGAATATATTATAAAAAGAGGACATTAATTTTTATTTATAATTACAAAAATTCAAAACAATATAAATTATTTTAGTGTATGAGTATAGAAATAAATAAATAGTTTTGCAATGGATGTTTGTTACAATTTTTATATTCAAATTCCTTATTTGAATATGTTCAATAATTACGTTTAAAACATATGAGGAGATAAAGTAACTTATAGTGCCAATATATGAAGCAATAAGAATACCTTGGAGAAATTAATTGAATTTGAAATTAGAAGGTCATTATTTCTTTGTTTTTCATATAATTTTAGGTATTTTGTTTTTTAAGAGTCTTTGTTTAATTGAGTGTTTAATAGCATTCAAAACTTACAATGTTGTAGTAATTTAAGATTTAGGCAAAAGACTTTAGTCTTCCACACAATGATATTTAGTCAATTAGGGATTAGTACGCGACCATTTTTTAAACAAATTTTATCAAAGAAACAACTTTTGAATGCTTTCAACAACATTCTTTTGTTCACAAGTCAACATCATGACCAAGAAAATTATAAGCCATTGAATGAGGACCAAGTTCTAAAATATTTGCGTTCAAAATCAAATCAATCTTCTCATTTTTGGAAGAAAAATAAAGTCTTATTACAAAAATGCTATCAAAAAACATTCTCAAATAAAGAAAGAATACAAAATGAAATGTGCATATTGATGAAGCCTCGTATAATAAATTCAATACCACTACAACAAGAAAATAGAGATAATCAAAATGACCTATGTATATCTAGTTTGAATTTTCATGGATTGTGGAATAAAATTGAATACTACAAGCATGAATCATTTTCTTGTCTCCATGATGATGAATGCAAATCTTTTCACAAAGAAAACACTATAATTTCTCCCAACAATACAAATGTTCTGTGTTTCTTAAAACCTATGTATGCATTTTTAAATCTATATTGGAAACAGTGTAAAGGTTTGCAAGAAACAAATTCTTTTTTTCAAAATTCATCAAATTATAAATATAGATATATTGTTGGATATCAAGATTCTATCCCTAGTTGTAGATCTCAATTGCATGGGATTGTACATCAAATTAGATACAACAATTTTTCATCAAACTTTGAAGGAAGTGGTGGCCAAAACAATAACAAAAGCAACAATGATGAAGCTTCTAAGAAATTGGCAAGGGAAGCTGAAGAGAAAGCTAAAAGAACAAAAGCAATAAAAGATGATCATGAACAAACCATTGCTCAACTTGAAGTATTAAAAGCTCAAGTGAAGAAGGTTCATGAAGAAATGCAAGCAAGAAAACATGAGAGTTGGACAATCAAATTTGGAAAATTTGCAAGTAACATTGGAAGTTTTATAACAAAAATTGGCCCTACAATTGGGAACATTTTATCTATGAGTAGGTATGTTGATTTTTCATAATCATCATTTTAAAATTGTTGACAATAATTAACATTAAGAAAAATAATATCATATGCTTTAGATACATGTATATGTCATTTTCAATTATGTACCCAAAATATTTACAATCTATTATGAACAGACAAGATTGGAATACAAAAATTTCCGGTTGGAAGAAAATTATAAAACTTGAACTACAACATTATTCGATTGGTGGAAAGTTATTGTGGATTGATATAAAAATTTCCAATAGGTTAATTTATAAAATACTTAGTGGAAAGAATTTGACTAGACGAGAGAGACAACAATTAAAGCGCACAACGGCTGACATGTTTCAACTTGTACCATTTGCAATTATTTTAATTGTGCCTTTTATGGAATTTACAGTACCTTTTTTATTGAAGATATTTCCAAATATGCTACCTTCAACATTTGTTGACAAAAATAAAGAACAAGTAAGAAATATATAATAACTTGTTACATATTTTATAAATATAACTTAGCATGGATGTGACCATTTTGTTCAATATCATTAGATTTAATATTTCATTTATCATTAATCTTTTGGTGTTAAAAGTACAAATAATATTGTATCATTTTCTAGGAAAATGTGAATACTAAATTAGTTGCTCGAGTACAATATGCAAAGTTTTTGAAAGAAACAGTGCAAGACATGGCTAAAGAACTCAAAAAATCTCCAAGTGGGGAACTCCGTCGTACTGCTGATGAATTAGAGAACTTTATGAATAAAGTATGATTGTACAAAATAGTATATTGATGATTGAATCATTCTACTTGAATAATCTATTATAATATTCAATAGAATTAAAATGAATATAAACATAAACAATTTAATATAATAATCATAATTTTAGTTTTTGGCTTAATATATTACAAATACTTCTGAAAATAATTATCATAGATTATTTATTATTAGGTTCATACTGGAGGAGAAATAACAAATAAAGAAATAATTGCATTTGCAAAGCTATTCAATGATGAATTGACTCTTGATAATATAAGTAGGTAAGTTATTGATTAAAATATTGTAATAAATAAGTTTTTTTGTCTAAAATTAGAGATATCATTAAAATTTAATTAATTAATTTTTTTGTGATGTAGACCACGACTTGTAAGTATGTGCAAATACATAAATATTCAACCTTATGGCACGGACGCCTATTTGCGATATAGCCTTCACAATAAGATTCTTGAGTAATGCTCTATTCGTGTTCACTTTTATATAATAATTACATTCAAATTAATAGATAAATACACATGTGTCTATATCCACATCTATATTTACATTTGTGCATACACATGCACATACATTTTTTTTATTCTATTGTACTATACCATGTGGATTAGGATTAAAAAAGATGATATAGAAATTGAAAAAGAAGGAATTGATTTGTTAAATGAATCTGAATTGCGAGCAGCTTGTCGAGAAAGGGGAATGTTGGGTATTCAATCTGTTGGTCAAATGCAAATACAGGTAAAAAGAACAAACAACATCATAAATTTGTATAGACATCAATATATTACTAATCATGTATTAATTTTTATTAGAATTATTTTGTAAATCTCATCTAAAATTCCACCTTTTTTATTTTATTTTTGCCTTAAAAAAAATATATATATATATATATATATATTTTTATAATTTAAAGAATACAATTATATTTTTCCTTGACTAATAAAGTCCATACAAAATCATATTTTCATCTACATTAGTGTTAAAAGTGCATGTTAAAAAATGTAGAGGAAGGTGGAATCAAAGGTCATCCTTTATTTCACCCTTTTTTCCATCTCAACTCATAAATAAATAACTATTAAAATTCAACAAGTAATTCATGGCATTCCAAACTAATTGTATCCATACAAACATAAGTCTTTAATGATATAAAATACTAAATGTGCACAACAAGAGATATAGAGATTGAAAAATGAAAAAAAGTCGTGAAATATTTATGTATCCTATTTAAATGGAAAGAAATCTTTTCAACCTCTTTTCAATAAAATTTTACTTAAAAACTTACTTAAAAGACATTACTTAAAAGACGTGATGTCTAGGACACTACTTAAAACACCCCTTTCTCTTGTAGTGTGTGCACCTCCAATGCATGACTTAATTAGAAAAATTGAATTTATGCTTGAGCAACTAGTCTAAGAAGGTGCAAATTCTTTCATTGAATTATTAAAAATACATTCATTTTTATGAAGCAAAAGTGAAATAGCAATGCAAAATCTTGGTTGAGACTAAAGGAACAAACTGTATAATTGAATTTCATTTTTCATTCAATGTTTATTGTTTTTCACTAACTAAATCTATTTTAATTAATTATTTGTGATGGAGCAGCTACGTGATTGGTTAGATTTATCCATTGTACATAAAATTCCTTCATCTCTTCTTATTCTTTCAAGGTAACCAATATTATCGTAAAATGCATTCTATATTCATAAATCAAGTATATATAACACTAAGTTTGCATAATATTAGTAAATAATAAAAATTTCATCTAATAAAATTTTATTGTTTAAATATATACTAGAGCTTTTTTAGTTGCTGGAAAAACGGATGCCATTACGGTGGTAGAAGCCACTTTATCATCTCTTCCAGATGAAGTAATTGCATTTGTTGACGTATCTACAAAAGCTTCTGAATTAGAGTTAGAAGAACGTAAAAAGAGGCTTGAGATTTTGCAACAACAAGAAGAATTTATAAAGGTGATATTTTGATATGAAACTTTTAATATATTTAGAATGTTTTGATTAGAATATCTAATTAATTTGCACTTGCATTTAAATTAGTATGATATATTCACAAGCAAAATTAATTTATAAATTTTTTAGTAATATTTACAATTGAACAACAATTTTGTTGCATTTTGTATTTAATAGATTTATAGTAGATTCATATGCAATTTTATAAAATCATAGTTGTAGACATGACTTATATACTTTAATTCAATTATATAGTCTTTTTCGAAACTATATATAATTCATGAACTTCATTATACAATTATACAGTAAGCTTATGAAGGAAACATATTATTTACTTGATTGAAAGATTGATTTTTTTGCTACAGAAAGAAAAATGAAGCTTACCATGACAAACAAAATGAAAATTTGATTTTCAATTTTGTTAAAAGACATAAGATATATTTTCATACTTAAATTAAGGTCACATCATATTCTAAAACATGATTTGTAAATTTTTGTAAGTCCTATTTTTATCTATTTTATCTATTTTTATCTATTTTAATTATTTTCTTTCACATCCAACATTACAAAAACTATGTTTGTTATAATAAATATTAATTAATTAAAAAATATCTTTGAAAGTCTACTTATTAATTATTGTAATTAGTGTTTGATTTTTCTCAGTAGATGGGCCAAATGAACTAAATGAAAGAATTTTGCAAATACATGAATATCAACACTTTTGATTCAAATAATCTCAAGAATGTGAGTAATTATTAAGACGCATTGTTGTTTTCATTTGAAAATAGTATTCTATTTTTTAATGTATAATTTTGTATTGTTTAATTATTCCATTGATACCAAGTTGCAAGGGCTATAAGGTTCAAAGTATAAATTTGAATCTTCAAAATTTCTTATTTGATATCTCAAGAAATTAATTGAAAATACTAATGAAAATTCATTTACTATAATTTTTAATTTATTTTGTAAATTTAAAAAAAGCCTACAATTGAATGACCTACTAAAAAAATTCAAGCTTTGGATATCAAAACTAAACAGGTTATTGGTGAAATTTGACTTAAATTTATAGTTAAGGATATATTAAGGTATTTAATGATGGTATACATTGTTGGTACCTAGAATTAGTAGTAGCCATTTTGTTCAATCAAGTTGTGAGTTATATTATTTGGCAACCCTCAAGTGCCATATTGTCATAATGATGATGGAGGAAATAATAGAAACAGTGGTGGAATAATCAAATTACACTAAGAGAATAGAAAAAAGCTAAAAAAATATATTTTTGTGTGCAATTCTTTTAATCATGGTAAGAAATTTTAAATTTCTATTTTCTATTAAAGATAGTTTTTATTATTAATCCCCTAAGAATAAATAAGGCCTTTGCTGCAAACATTATAAACTAGAATTAGCATCTTAATTTTTCATTTTCAATATAATGAAATTTATTTTTTTCATATATTTTGAAAATGAATCTATAAGTGTTTGTCATCTTTGAAGTTTTCATAAATTTATTTATCTAGAAACTAAAATTATTGTGATTTTTTGAAGTTATGTATATTCAAATAATCATATTATTTACAAAAGATACCCCCAAAATATAAAATTTTAGCCATTAATTAGTAGAGAGCACAATAGAAATGTATTTTTGCAATATTTGCAATTTTGTTGATTAAAAAAGTTAAACAAAAATTAAACTTGACTATCTAATAATCTCTTATTTTATTTTATATGCAATAAAGATATTTTTAAGGTTAAATTAAGTTTGAGTGGAGCCTATTTTAGACCTTTGTAACTTTCTAAGATTAAAAAGGTCAAATTTTAGTAGATTATTATTGGTGCATTAAAAAATTCTAAATGATTATAGCATTTGGTACACATGTAGGTCAATTTTTAAAATTGTAGATGCTTTGAAACTTTTTATTGGCATATATCTAAATACAAGGGCACAAACTTGATTTGATATGTATTTTTCATATAGTTAAAGATGCAAAACTTAGCTTGTATATGCAAAATAAAGATTTATAGATCCTTTCTAAATTTTTAAAATAAAGTATTAAAATTTTTTAATTACTAAATTGATAAATTATCATGATTTTGGGAATACAAATGCAAGTACACATGTGGTGTAATCTTCCTAAGAAATTTGAAGAAAACAAAATTTTTCATTGAGTGGTTGATCAACTCAATAAAATAAGTCATTCTGGAAGTTGTTTTAATTTTAAAAATAGAGGCATATCAATGAAATGTATAGTCGCAAGAGAACATATATCATGTGACAACTTTAGATATCTCTACCATATAATCCAAGAATGTCAAGCTTTCAAGAAAGCGTTTGAAGAAAGTTAGAGTTTCTTAATAGCGGGTCTTTGTCTCTACAGTTCCAATATATATAATATAATTAATCTCTACTTTTGATTTTTAAAATGGATTTTTTTTATAAACAATGTGGTTAGACAAGTGTAGCTTGTTAGGCTATATTTGCTTAAGGTTAAAAATTTAGCAAGGGGGATGTAGTCTTGGTGTCACTTATAGTTGATTCTAAGAGTAGATGGATAATTAATGCCTTAAAAAAAATATTGGAATTATTTCTTTCTCCTCTTTTAACCTTTATTCAATGTTCTTGCTCGGTCAAACTTCATTAGTTTTTTATACACACCTTTCAAAAATTTGACAATTTTTTTTAATATAATATATGTACAAAATTAACTTCACTTTTTCATCATTAAAACATAAAAATGAATTTGAAGTATTTTTTTTTTAGATACTTTCTTTGTAAAAATTATAGTAGTTTATATAAAACTCTTAAAATAATATGAACTTTAAAAAAAATTGGAGATGATAGTGATAAACATCATGGTATAATTCATATTCTTCTCATTGAGTTCACACTAAGAGAAATTTGATAGAAAAGTTGAAAGAAGTGTATTTTTATTAAGCTTTCAAGAAGCTACCTTCAAAGTGTCACAAAAGCTAGAATTTTACTCCCTCTGTTTTTGAAAGAAACATGGGTTTCAGAGAAGGGGCTAACTTAACCTAGTAAGGACGCCACGGATAATAAGTGTCCGATGAATGACAAAGAATTTTCCAGTGTAGGACAGAACTACAACTATTCATCCTTGGAATTTTTTGTGGAAAGTGGAGAACATCTACAGTAGCTTGACTTGCAATGAGTACTTTTGGATTTTTTTTATTCTAATGACTCTCACGGTTATACAATATGCATGATTTCCAGGGTCACCCCCCGCGTCATTACAGGGTTAAGGATAATTTCAAGAGTTGTGGAGATTTGACACGCTCATGAAAAAGTTAACATGCTAATGTCACAAGTAACACGCTTTTGGAAGATGAAACATGGTTATTGAGGGAGTGTATTAATTTTTTGGATGCTTCGTTGCAGAAAGTGAAACGTTCTGTGTAGCTCTTGCAATCCAAGATTCCAGGACGTGCAATCTGTTTGTCATGAACAGACCTTTAGAATTTTTTTCAAATTTGGTCTCTGTGAGTCGGTTGCTCTTTGATTATTTTAATTGCATAACTTGCAGTTTTGTATGACTACATGCCTTGCTAAATTCTCTAATTACAACAAACTGAGAACTTGTCAACCAAATAAAAAGGACACAAAATCATTTTTGGTAGAAATGCAAGCGTTGTTTATTATACTTCTTCCTTAGTGGTATTAGCTACTCTGTTTTAATACAAAACACTAATGCATTAACATCTCCATGTATCATTCAATCCTTAGAATCCAAATCCGGGGTTTATTTTGAAACACAAAAATACTCATGAATCCCTGTTTTTTCAGAAACAGAGGGAGTAACAATTTTGGAAAAAATTAAAGTGGAATAAAAAGTAGATTATTGAAGTTACATTTTCTTAGCTAAGCTTAAAGATACTGAAAATTAAGAACTATGTGAAATTCAAGTTTGATTTTTTACCATGCCTAGCAAGCTTGGTTTGTCCTCTTAAGGGTTAATTATTTTGACAACATCAAAATATCCTACCTTAGTTATTCTAAGACTATCTAGAGTTCTTGGCAGGGCTAATCCTTTTTAACTCCCATATCCTTGATTTTTTTTTTACACATTTTTCTTATATCTTTGTATAAGTATATTGTTTACCTCAATTTCATTAAATTGATCATAATGGAAGATTGTGTTTTCAACACTTAAATAAAAATAATATAACACTTGAATGAGTAAATAATTAAGATAAACTTACTAGTAAACTACTACTACTAGTATTGCCCTGAAATACTCTGTTCATCATCATCCAGAATAAGAGACTGAATTTCAAATAGCCGAAGAAGCCAGAGCAATAAGCGGCTAGGATGCCAGATCTTTAAGATCGGACGGCTGGAAACGAAGGTACCTCATCCAATACCCGAAGCACTAAACCCTAAACCCTAATTGCTCTTCTCCATCGCCAAGTCCACGATCACTCTCTTTGCTGCAGTTTCCTTTCAAGCTCGTCGTCTCCGTCGCAAATCCGCCCGCTACGATGACTGCTCAGTCAGCGGAAGATCTCGCCACCGAGCTGGAGCAGCAGAAGCTCCACGTACGTTGTTCATTTTATTCATATTTGGTTGAAATTTTGTTGAATTCCAAAGGTTGTGTGTTTTGGTGGTTCCAATTGTTGAGTTTTTGGGATGCGCGGAAGTCATGAAATGTTGTATTCTTTCGAATGTGGGTGAAATTCGAGGAGAATGTGTTTTGGGTTTCTATGAATTTGCCATTTTAGAGTTTAGAGAATTTTTAGGGTTTGGGTGAAGCTGGTTGAATTCAAGGGTTGTGTGTTTTGGTCCGAAGTTTTGGTTTCGATTGTTGAGCTTTCGGGATGCACGGAAGTCATGAAATGTTGTATCCTTTCGAATGTGGGTGAAATTCGAGGAGAATTTGTTTTGGTTTTCTATGAATTTGCCATTTTAAAGTTTAGAGAATTTTTAGGGTTTGGATAAAGCTGGTTGTTTTTGTGTGTTGCCAGTTTATGTGAGTGGTTTGGTGATTGTTGAGATTGAGAATTGCGGGTTTCTGGTGCTTAATTGGAAGAATTGTGAGTACCTGCATTGTAGTTTCTGTTTGGGGTAGTTCAATGGAGTTTCTGTAATGATTGGAATTTGTGTGAATCCTAAATGTGCTGATACGTTGCTGCGGAATTGGATAGCAGTAAGAATTTTATGATTTCGACGTCTGTTCTTATTGCCTTATGGGGAGCTATTCTTACTTGGTTGCTCGTGAGAACGTGAAGTGCTCTAAGTATACCATGCAATGTGGACCGCAGTAATTATAAAAAGTCACAATGGTATTTAATTTCAGTGGCGCTGTTGACCACCTTTGAAGCTGCAAAGTAGCTTACAGACTCCTCGCCCACAGTATGCGGTGACCAAATTTTTTGATCACATTCCTACCGAGAGATGGTTATCAGGCAGTTAGATTAAAATGGAAGGGACTTTATATTTACGGAATGAGAATTGTAGATTCAGTTTGAACAGTTGATCCACTTTCGTATCTTAATTTGAATCATGACACACTCAAAGTTGGTATTTATGTGGTATAGTTCCTCTGTCTAATGGTTTGCTTACGGCGCTTGTTAGTCTTCCAAAATTATTATTACGGAGTCCGAATGATATCCACTTTTATTATGGTAAACTGAAGTATGGAATTTGTATGTTCTTTTTCTTGGTGTCGCATTCCAGACCTAGATTTTGAAATTTTCTGTAAGACCACCTGTAGAGGATGGATTTCTGATAACGCACCATTTCTATGACCAGTCTGACGATCCCATCATTGAAGACGGGAAGGATGACGACGATGACGATGACGAGGATGAAGAAGACGATGACGATGCGCTTGATGGAGAGGACAGACTAGGCGAAGGTAAGACTTTCCATTGCTCCTCATTTCTGCCACCATTCAAATTAGGCCCTACCCATTAATGCTGTCCACTTGGGAAGCTAGTTGTCGATTAAAGTAAGTTTCAAAGCATATTCCTATCGGTCAAAAATATACGTTATGATTTCTTCTTTCTATTGGTACATTTGTTATGTTTCCACTCCTATAGGAAGTGGTCTTTTTTTGCCATTTTTGAGCTAACATGCAATGTAATTTGGAACTCATCTGAAGTAGTCACTTGCAGGTGAAGCAGGTTCAAAGTCGAAGCAGAGTCGTGGTGAGAAGAAGAACAGGAAGGCTATGCAAAAGCTTGGCATGAAGCTAGTTATTGGTGTCACAAGGGTGACAATCAAGAAGAGCAAGAATGTATAATTTCTGCACGTAAAGATTTAAGTCTCTGCATCTTTATGTTGGTTAGTGTGAACAATGTCTTGTCCTTACCCACTTTCTATATTGTACCAATTATGCTTGAATGACAATGTCAGGTCTTCAGATAAGTGTTTTCAATGATGTTAGATTGTTTCAGGAACTATTAGCCATCATCGTGAAGAGAATTTTCTGTATGCTTCAGGGGAGGTCTCCCTATAGTTATAGTGATCATGTGGAGACCTCCCCATGGCGAAGCATATGTAGTGATCATTGATCACTACGACTTTGGGGAGACCTCTCCATGAAGCATGGAGGAAGTTCTCTTCATGACGTTGTCTAAAACTTTCTTAAATAGTCAAAATTTAAAGAAAAACGTGTGAATGGTTGTATACCAAGACTTCGTTGTTTTTTTCTCAATGACTCGTGTTAACGTTCGTGTTTATAATTGCAGATCCTTTTTGTGATCTCAAAGCCTGATGTGTTCAAGAGCCCTGCCTCGGACACCCACATCATTTTTGGAGAGGCGAAGATCGAGGACTTGAACTCTCAGCTTCAGAGCCAAGCAGCAGAGCAGTTCAAGGTGCCAGAAATGGCCAATGTAGAGTCCAAGGCCAAACCCTCTTCTGCCGTGGAGATTGAGGATGAGGGTGATGTTGACGAGACAGGTGTGGAGCCCAAAGACATTGAGTTGGTGATGACGCAAGCGGGAGTTTCTCGTGGCAAGGCTGTCAAAGCTCTGAAGGCATCAGACGGAGATATCGTTAGTGCTATTATGGACCTTACTGGTTAAGGTTAGAGCCTCTCGTAGTGTTTTTTCATCCCTTTGCATATGGGAGAAGTTTTCCTATATTGAGAATATTGCCTTAGCATTAGTTGGTGTTATTTATGCTGTTTATGCTCTCTGTGAATTGTGACTGCCCGAGTAATTGCGAGGTGTTACTGATATCTTAGTTTTGGCGGTTTTGCCAGAGCGTTCTTGAATTCTTTCCTTTTTCCCCTTGTTCATCTTTCATCACTGAAAATATATACTTTCTCCACATTCTTACAAACTGCTTGAATTCAAGATATAGCAATATTTGTTGCAGAAGCTAGAGATCTGATGTTCTCTCCGAACTCTCCCAAGGCCCTATATTCTTGCTTCACAACGGATCCATTCCAGGTGGTTCAAGAATGTCACTGTATGTCCTTCGTTTCACAACATGGTAGGTGGTTTTCCTAAGATATGTGTAGGGATTGTATCTGACATTGATGGGGTTGAATTTTTTTTATACGCTTTTGATGTTTTAGCGTTTCCCATGGAAGAACACGATGTGCTTCATAAGTTGGTTTAGAGTTATAGAACTGTACTCTATTCGTTGTCATATTGGTGTGGCAATTAGACATTAATCGCACGGCAGTTACTCCGTAAAAAATGCTCAATATGTGTCACGTAAGATTTAACACGTGCAGTGTCCGTTGTTGGTCAAGTTCTACTTCAACTAAATTCCAGAATGTGACAACTCACATAAGGTATTGGCAAACCAGTACCGCCAAGCCAATGGCACATGAACACCAACCTAACCTAAATCCAAACAACAATTTGTAACCCCTAATGGACAGGTATATTGTGGGCAGAAATTGTCCAAAACTGTCTCCTTGGGGGCAGTGGAAAAAATGAAGATAAAGACTTTTTAAAAATAAAAATAAATCGAACTAAAATGTGCTCCCTCTTTCTCAAAATAAATTTGTGGTAAGTTACTCCCGTAGTTTCCTAGTAGAATCCACAGATTTATTTTGAAATAGAGGGAGCACTATACTAAGGGAATATTACCGTAGTTATACCCTCTTTTCTTGTCTTTTAATTCCACTTTGAAAAACAACAATAACTTGGGAGCATGGGCCTACACAAATCCATTCAGATAGTCGGCAGAGTCTCAGCGCACGACTCCAACCAAATTGTCTGCTATCGTCTACAGCTAGCTAACCATAGCGAGTTGACATGAATGCTAAACGACAGGCGAACTGGCCAAGCCCCTGGGTCTTGGACTCTTGGTTGTAGTGAATCGTTGACAAAAAGGGGCTTTCGGAATGTTTTAAGCTACTCCACCCTATTCAACAATCAATATGGCTTGCAAAGTCAAGTACTAGTCGTAATTCACTTGGGCATGCTGGCCTTGACGGCACAAAATTTGGACCAGCAAGAAAACAAATACCCTACTGTAGATTTTTGATTCCCCTTTGGTCTGCCCTCTACGCAAGTGCAGTGAACGTCGGTTGTTTTAAGGCTTATCTACGCCAGCTGACTCACACGCTCTGCCTTATCACTTTTGCATGGTTTAATCGTAAATACTTCAATCGGTACTTCAAATAACTTATAACAAGAGTGTCTGTAAAACAACCAAACATTGTCTTAGATCGATTGTTCCTTACAACATCCTAGTTTGGGAATGATCATTTCTTGCAACAGCATTGTCTTAGATCGGGTAGACTTGTTTACAGAGTTCTGACTAGCTAGCAGGTATCGGGGCAGGTATTGTGAATTTGTGATCGATTTGCTATCGGATTTTCGGTCTTTTTCATTCAATACGGACGGTTTTGTTTGCGCAATCGATCGATCGCTGTTGTGTACGTGCTTCCGACTGGAGGCCAGATTCACGTGCACGGAGAAGTTGAGATTCGAAGCTGCTTCAAGTGGTGGATTTGGACACAGTGGAGTCTCTAGCTAGGCCGGAGTTTAAGCCATGCGTGTGCTCAGGGATTGCAAGATGATCAGGTACAGTATTGATTTAGAGTTCACTGCAAATTAAGTTTGTCCAATGTCTTCTCTTTTGTGTGAGCTCTTCACGACTTCTTGATTGTACTTCTGGTATTGGTGCTTCGTATCTGCAGTGAATCAATTGTGCCAAATGCTCTTCAGTGTCCATGTCTGTTTCACACTAAGGAGTAGGTAGTATAGTACTACCGCCAAACTGAGGCCGAGTTCTTTCACGTACTGCTTGCCGACATATTTTCTGGGCTCACACTACTTAGCGACAAACAAGTGACCTCCTGGAGGTTCGTATCCGGAGAGCACATTGCTAGCGTTTGCAGTTACGAGGTTTACATGCTTATAGGGATCTTGAGGACGCATGCAAGGATGTTCGATCCCGCTTTGTATACGGTCATTTCAGTATTTGTTAGTATAACTGGCAAACTTGTGAACCCCGGTCCAATGTGTACCCTCCTCTGGGGTTTCCTCTCCGTATTCCTAGGTGGAAGGTATTTCCGATATGTACCTTGTGCTGTGACTTCAATTTAATTCGCAATGCCTGCCTGGTTGAATCTTTCCAGCCCCAATCTACAGTGACACCGCTCGGGTTATCAGACAGTCTTTTATTGAAAATGTTGGGCGCGCAGTCTCTAGATTTTGGGGGAGTCAAAGTGAGCCCGGGCCAGCGTTGCTTAATACTAGTAATACTATGCCTTTCACAAGATAGTTGTTGGGGGCATCACACTAGTTACGGTCTCCTGGTGGTTTGTATCTGGATTATACGGGAGTATATTACTAGTACCATTAGTGATTAAGGCCGGGTTACATCGGTATGGATCTTAATGACGCATGCATGGATTGCCAGTTTTGAAGGCATCACGTCTTGAAATGTGAGCTTCCATGTCCCTCCACGCAGGGACATTATCTCGGGTTCAATCCTTGGATTTCCATTCTTAGATTACAGTGTTGCCATCAGGGAAAATTTGTTCCCCTATTTTTCCTTTCCCTAATCTACTTAATTTCCCTGTTGCTAGTGTTAAACATCTCAAATTTCCCATTTCCCCCTCACGGAAAACAAGTATAATCTCAGTACACTAAATAGGGTATTTAGTGTTTGATTACATTTAGTGTAATTACCACCCTACTTGACCCTACACTAAATGTCAATTTTAGGATGATTAGTGTAGTGCTAAACTTCAATGCGCCGCCTTTGTGTTGTCTTCAGTTTTGTCATCTCCTTCCTTGGACTTCTTCTCTGGACTTCCTTTGCAATCTGCTTTTGCGGCCTTACCTTGTATGTTGCCTTTTGGGCCTCTCTTCCATTCCGACTTGGTTACCTTCCCTACGGCTTGGCTTCTTCTCCTCTATTGCTCTCCCGCTTCTCCGCACTTAGAATTCCTGGAATGAGTGAATTTTTTTAGGGGGGGGGGTTATACTCCCGCATTCCCGCCTCCCGTGAGCGGTTTGAATTTCCCGCCTATTCTCGCTCCCGATCGCTCCTTGTTGTGGCAATTTCATCCAGGTTTATTTTCCCCTGTTCATTGATCCGTCGACCTTTTTTTTTTTTTTTTTCTAGGAATCCGCCATGGCCAACGCCCCACCACGCAATTCCACACCCCGACGCTTACAACAAGTTTCTACAATTGTTGTTCGCAAACGCATCATCACTTGGATGGTTCAAGATGAACTTGTGCACGGCTTTCCTGGGCTCTACATTTGCACAATCAATACATTTCCTGAGCATTTTTGAGCTCAAAGGAGTGCCAACCTTGTTCGCGCTTCCCATTGGTGGGCTCAACGTCAACAATTTTGCAATGAAGGAGAGGCGGACAACACATCTCCACCACTTTCATGCAGTCGGAGCCGGGATGGTAGGCGAAAACAACTCCGCACAAAGGCAGCTCTTGGTCGTGGGCCCAAGCAAGCTGAATGGGTACTTTAGATCTACCCTATACTTTTGGATGCATTTGACAGATTTAGAAAAGCTGGGGTCAAATTTTCATCCAAATTACTCATTGAGCTAGCTATGACCATCTTATTAGATCCTACCTCTCCATATACAGCCAAATCTCGTGATCCAAAGGATGATGTCCTACTCACGGCCAAGTTGACCTCAAGTTGGGTTCAACAATTTATGCATGTGCACAACATTGTTTTGTTGTCACAAAGGGGACGATTGTCTTATAGTCCCAAGAAAGAACTACAAATTGAGAGGGCAACAGCTTACCATCTAGGTGTGCTGCAAAGAGGGTTCCAAGCCGGTGTTTTCGATGAAAATCTCATGGAAAACATTGACGAAACTCATTTTGTTGTAAATTTAGACAATGGTCGGACATTGGGATTTAGAGGAGACACGAGTATCAAGTATGCTGAAGTGGTTTCGGGGGGAGATTCTATGACCATGGTCATTAGAATTTCCGGGGGGCGTAGATCAATGATTGAAGCCCCTATGCTGATTTTTACCAATTTCAGCAGTAGTTACCCTATTCGGGGCTTGGAAGACAATATTCCAGGAGTATGTTACAGATCTAGGCCTAAGGGCTGGATGGACCAAGTACTTTTTGCTGAATTTTTGGTTGAACCCCGAGCCTTCCAAGCTGATGTTCATGGCCGTACAAAAGTCATTTGGGTTGACAATTGTACAGGCCATAGTATGACCCCAACATTATCGGTTGTTTTGGAAGCAAAACAGGCCACTCTTAGGTATTTGCCACCTTGTTCTACACATTTGTGTCAACCGGCGGATACATTCATCATTTCCAAGGTCAAAGATGCTTGGACCAAGCGATGGGAAGCAAAAAAGGCCGAGCTCATTGCAACCAATGCTTGGCAAAATACTCCTCGGGTTGATGGGTAGTGGTTAGGAAAACTCACAAATCCAGGAAAAAGGTTTTTCCTACAACTGGCTGCGGATAGCATTGAGGATGTGAACAAAGAGGTAGATTGTGATAATTTGTCATATGCTAGGAAAGCTATGATTAGATCGGGTATGGCTTTGGGTGTTGATGGCACTTGGAATGTCAATCAACTTTTTCCACATTTGCAGGAAATTATAGCCAAGCATGAACCATACTTCCATGGACAACAAGTTCCAGCCCAAGTATGAAATCTGTATTTTTTTGGCTCTAAATATTAATTTTTTTTCCCTTATTTGATGTTCAAAGACTTCTTTTATTGCACATGTTTTCCACATTTTCTACTCCTTCCATCATTTTCCAAGTCTTTAATCTTTTTCTTTCCAAATTATTTTTTTACCTTCTAACACTAAATGTAAACCTCTTCATATTTCAGATTTACCATAGAGTACTTTTAGTGTTAAAAATTACATTTAGTGTTACTTACTTTAGTAGGATAAATGATATTTAGTGTCATGGTTCGCAAATAGTGTTGCCAACACTAAATACCCTATTTAGTGTACTGTGCCAGGGGCCTTTGGAGAGACTGCCCAACTTAGAAGCCTAGCTAGTACATCCTCTGCTGGTTTGACAACTATGAACTTGGTAATTAGCAAGAGCAGCCATGTTACTAGGAATAGGCAAGCTGTATCTACGGCGAAACTATTTCCAATAACTAGCTAGCTCTTGCCAGTCACTGGCCTCAAAAGTGTACGTCAAGTAGGCCCATGACTTACCTGCAGATGGACAAACAGGCACAGAGAAGCTATGGTCATACATATTTGGCTGTAAAAGGAACGATGATTTTGTGACTTTAATTTTGATAGTGGCATGCAATTAAGAACTTAGTTCGTCTCGATTGCAGATGATCCTAAAACGTCCCTCCAATCCCCTGTTTTGGAGCTTGAACACATGCCTACCTGCACTTTGCCACTTTAGGACTAACTTAACCCCTAAACGCCAAGGACGCCATTTCATGGCGTTTGGATGACTGTGTGGTGCTATGGAGGGAGATTAGAAACAATTTTTCATCCATTTTTTTTTCCTTGACCTTTCACAAAGGATTATGAAGAGTACCCAAGCGAATTTGTAGTTTTTTTTAGTGTTTGTTAATTTGTGAATGAAAAGTTGGTAAAAAAACGGATCACAAAAATGCTATTTTTAGTGTATTTTAGGAAGTTGTTGCTCCTTGCTCTAGATCTGAAATTTCTCAAAAAAGATGATATTTTTTGAGTTTGAACCCAACTAATGATATGAAGTCCATCTATTCTAGTTTCTATTCCAGTTGGAATTTTGGAAAAATTTGTAATATTGAATATTTTATTGCAATTTGAACTTTGGATGGATTTTCAATGTATCCTACATTCTAATTATAGAATGGCACGGAATTCAAATTTACACCATGATGTTTGTTACTATAATGTACACCCATAGTGAAATTTTCAGATTTTTTGAAATAATTTTCTATTTGATATGATTTTTCTTCATTCTATCTTCAAAAATTCTCAAAAAAATCAAATTTTCACAAAAAAATCTAAAATTTTGGTGACGTAAAGAAGACATGTTATTTCATCTCTGAAAAATAAATAAAAAATTTTCATGCATATCTTGTCACAAAATGGCAGCAAACTAAGTGAGGGGCGGTGAGGCTTAAAATCAGTGGTTATAGGCCCGTCCTTTAAGGGTTAAGATACTCCAAGTTCTGAGAGAGTTCTTTGAGTGTGTTCTTTGAGTGCATGTTGGTGAGAATTCTGTCAATGAGGTATTATTGACTTCTGTATAGGAGATGCAAAATAAACAGATCACAAAAGATGTTTTTTTACTATATTTTGGCCACTCCTACCTCCTTGGTTTTGATTTGTATTTTAGGCATGAATATGATATTTTCCTAATTTCAATTTAACTAAGGAAATTAAACTTATTCGGAATAGTTTCTACTCCATTTCCAAATCTTGAAAAATTCATAAAATTCAACATTTTATTACATTTTGAACATTGGTTTTATAACCATGGTCTGCTGATTTTTCTAATTTAAAGATGTTATAGAACTTTGGTTCACACCAAGATGTTTTAAACTAAGTTAAGTAACCAAAGCTATTCCCAATCCTTTGATAAACTATTCACCCTCTTTTATCAAGAGTCATAATTGATGAATTTGTATTGATTAGCCTTTTGGAGAAAAACCTCATTGAAAAAAATTATCTGTAAATATTTGAAGTAAAGAGGTAGTAGGTAGCTTTTAGTGTCTCTAAACATGACATACAAACTACTAAAAATGTTCTTCAAAAAGTAGGATTCCACAAGATGCGATTCCATCAATATTTCAAAATATTAGTGAACTTCAATGGAGAAAAATAGATTATCAACATGTTGATTTTGGATCAAGACACAAGGCTCAAGAATAGGAAAGAGGTTGAGAATGGGGTGTTCTACCTTATATATATGCCAATGCCAAAAATAATAGATCTTGTAAGCATATTTTGTATTTGATATGAAATTTCTTCATTTTCACTTAAAAAATTCACAAAAAAATCTGAAAATTTTAGGATTTCTTATAAACTTGTGAGTGCATGATTTGCATCTATGAAAAATGAAATGAAACAAGATAAATTCTAATCAGATCTATGGACAAATGGAACATCCAAAGCGGGATACAAAGCAATGAAATTTTCAAGTTGTTTTCATGGTTATACGGTCTGTCCTATTAGGGTTAATATATTAGTATTACTGACTAATTCTAGTAGTTCTTGTGTTAATTTCACTTCATTTGCAGCTTGGACTCGTACGGAGGCAAGAGTCGGGTGTTGCTCGACTTCCTTCTGTTGGCGAGCTGTGTGCTTCTAATGAGGACTATAAACTACCCGAGCTTGAATGCTACTACATCCAAGCTGATGGTTGGAGACAGATTAGTTTCCTCACCCAACCCCTATTTTGAGTTGGAAATCTTTGCCTCTGAATATTCAGGTATTACTACTCCTTCCTATTCCCCCAGACTAAGGGAACTCACAATATTGACGCAGTTGCTTCCTTCACTTCACTTTTCTTATCCATAAGAAGGGAACCCGCTTTTTCATTATGTAGGTAAAAACATAATAGGAAAGAAGACATTGATAAGAATCTCATGGTACAAAATTTTAATAGAGAAAATATCTCACTTTCAAGATTTTCATGTTCTTTATGTAACATGAAGTGCAACACATACTTCTAGAATTTAGGCTTTCGTAGACAAGATATTGAAATGTATTAGAAACAGAAATCTGAGTCCTAGCTCCTCTCATAAAGCTTTATTAAAACATTATCATAAGTTATCAAATTTGAAGTATGCAACTTATTTTGCTCTTTTTAAATTGCTGCCCCCTCTGTACTATACAGAAGTTGCTACCCCGGGCTATTGCCTTCCCATGAGGTATGCATTTCCAATTGATCCCGAGGTCACCGGGATGGAAAATCGCAGCACCTCTCTCAGCAACAAATCAATCCTGCAATTCAATGCAAATGGAATCCTCGAGTTGTCTGATCAGAACCAGAACACCCAGCAGGACAATGTTCGTACTTGATACTCAACTCTGGACCATCACTTAATTCGTATTATAAATGACTGCATTACGATTTCACATGTGCATGTACCTTGATGTGAATGATTCTCTTGCCTGCCTGCCCTTTGCAGACTATTGACCTATTGTGATCGAATGCATATAGGTCTTTCTCAACCGGAAGGGAGGACCCTACATCCCTGCCCCCGGCGTCTATGCTGCGCTGCCTGCGCACACCATCGAGAATGTGGACAACATCTACTTCTACATTGAGAACCGGGGCCACCTCTACAAACCACCCAATGCCATTCTCTCCGGAGGCTCAGGCCGCGTGAACGTCAATACTACGTTGAAGCGGACGTTATCTCAGGATGGTGGATTGAGAATCCTGCAATATGCAATGATCCAACCCAAGCCGCACCGGAAGGGGATCGGTGCCTTGTACAATCTGGGGTACCCGAATATGGCGCTTCATGGGACCTATCGGGCTTGGTTTAGGCGAACTCAAGCCGTCGTGGAATTGCCGACACCGCCGGCGGCAAAGAAGGACAACAAGTGGGTGAAGATTCTAGCGCTGGCTGTCGGGATTTTAGGAGTACTCTTGATTGGCGTGGCGATCTTTTGTCTGTTGCGCTATGAGAAGGTTCGGCAATGGCTCCGAACATGTGGTCGTTGTAGATCGTGCTGCAGGACACCTAAGCCTCGTGATGAGTTCAAGTTCCCGGGTGACAGAAGTGAATCGGAAGATGGGGGCGTAGAACTGAAGGCAGAAGAGCGAGAACCCGCGCTGTACTGTACAATGCAGTGTCATATGTCATTCAAGTGGCATTCTGGTAGACCATAGATTTGTAAACTTAGAGTTTGTTTTGGATTTGCTTTGTGATTCCTCCTTGTAATGACACCGACTTCTTTGGATTGGATTGGTCCACGTTGAACATATGTCAATCCTTTTCCTAGATTGCATTTGAATTCTTGTTCAATTTGAGTTTGTGTTTAAGAGGAATGACAATAACTCATAGATGCATGTACAATTTAGTTGGCTCTTTCAAATGAGAATATTGATCCCAGTCTTGCAACTTTGACCCAAACAAGGGACGAAAGGGCTTAGTGCATGTCAATATATGGTTTTGTTGTAAGGTAGATCAGCCCTTCACCGTCTGCCTCTCAATTCCATGCCCTACTGTTTGGCCCCAATTGCGTCCACTGGTCCATCCAAATCTGTCCAGAAAAGATTCTAAACCATTTAAGGTTTTGACAAAATTTAACAGGATTTTGGCTTTAATGTCAACATGGGATAACGTGTCAATCCTTGATTGGTGGATTCTTAAGTGCTAATAGATACATAGAAGGACGGTTTTGGGTTGTTGATAGGGTGTTTATGACTCTAGTCTATGGGCGGTTTTGTAATTTCAGGCTGATTACTTCAAAAATTCACAGAAATTATAGTTTTGATCGGAAAATTATAATTCTACTTGGCTTTGATTCGTGAAACAAGTACACACCTCTGAAAAATATATGACCCTCTTGGAATTAGCCCCAAGATATTCAAATTGCAAATCAAGGTGGTCATAGGCTTGTCCATCTTAATTGCTGAATGGATTGCTGTGAGAAAGCTCGTGCCAAATTGTATCAATTTTGATTCATTGGTAGTTTTCCATCATCAATCTTTGGCTTAATTTCCTGACTTTGATAAGACCACAGAATAATATGCACTTGTATTGCAACCTGATGATACTATATGGTCTCAAGTTTTATTTCAACAATTGATTGAAGAATTTGCTTCAGGTCATGATAATTAACCAATTCCTTTTGATTTTGAATTTACATAGAATTAGAGATAGGAAATTAAAATTGAATCCTTAGGTCAGATTCTTAAATTTTAATTTAGAATTTAGAATATAGTAGGTAATTTTTAGAGGATTTTAAAACATCTCACACTTAAAAAACAACCAAAAAATAAGAAAGCTACAAAGGAATGAACTTTAGTAGTAAAATTGGATGAGGATTTATTAATTTCATTCAAAGGAATCTAAAAAGAATCTAAGAAAGAATTTAAGAATCTAGCTAAAATTTAGAATTTTTAGGTTAAGGTAGAAATTATTTTACCATTTAGATTAAAAGTAATTTGTGAATGAAGTTTTAAATTACCAATTAAAGGTAAAATTTCATCCATTAATAACTTTTTACATAGGAAGTTAGTATTTTTTATTTTATCTTGTTGGAAAGATAATTTCTTGTTTTTTTACTTAAATATTTAAAAATCCTAAAAATAGTAATTTTAGAGTAGAAGTTTTGGATTAGAATTAATTAGAAGATAATTAAGAAGAATCTTTTGGAAGCTACTAAAAAATATTCTAAGATTAGAACCTCTTAGATCATTTTCTAAAGATTCTAAAACCAATCTATACTTTAAAACTAATTCATTTTTAAAGAAGATAAAGGTGAATGAAGTTTAAACCTAAGTTTGGATGACGTTTTTTTATCTTCGACTAAAAATAGGTTAAATTTCAGATTTAGCAAGTAGAATTAATAAAAAGATACAACACTAAAATTTGGATTGATTTTGAGTTAGATTATCTTTTGCTAGGAAAGTCCGAATTTAGTTTATTTTACCATTCTAAAAAGGAAAAATTATACTCTACAAGTTAGGCTAGGTTAATTTCTGCTTTGATTTAGATTTCATTTCCAAATTTAGTGCTTGGCCTAGTTAGCCAAAGGTCCTGGATTTCTAACAAGTAAGGTGTTTTTGAGTGATTTAGGTTTCTTTTAGGTTACTATATATTACAAATAGAGCGTCCATTGCTTGGAAGGCGTGATTTGGACGAGACTAAGACACTTTTAGGATAAATTAGTCAGAAAAGCCATCAAAACCCGTGTGTAACTTTCTAGCTCAAGGGTGGAATTAGAAACACTCATAGTGCCTTTAGAATTAAAGGACAACAAAAATTTTGTATGTCAATGGGATTTGTCATTTTGGCAAAATTAGTAGCAATTTAGGTTGAAAAATTGCTTCTAAGACTACCCAACTTTACCGCCTTTCATATTCATTATTTGCAGTGGTCCTAGAATTGATTTTATCTTTCATCTTCTATTGAACATAGTTGGTGACGTTTTAATTTCTTTATATGACATTTATAGTCCTTTGAATTATTTTAATGGAATGGAATTTTAAAAAATCAACCGTTTTTGGTGAAATATTTTGAAATTTTAGACATAGTTTATATAGTGTGCCTAATATAATTATTAGGCAATTCCAATAACAATTAATTATGGCCTAAGTTGCCATGACATAAGGGTGGTAGATAATGAAGAAGTTCAAAAAAAATTTATAAAAGGTGGGGACATGGAACTATATAAAAATCCTCATATGTTGATTGGGCAAACCAATCTGGTCTCTACAGTCAATGTAGAATGGCTTTCTTATCAGTGAGTGAGATGGATAAAAAATAATATTTTTTTTCACTTATTGACAAATGCAAGAAGAGGGGATATCAATTGAAAACTTACAATTATTTTATTTGTACACTAACAATTGGACTAAAATCATCCATTTTTTCAAATGAAAATTGAATTGTTTGATCATTCACAAGCTACTTTTTGGCTCATGCAACGTGACGCAATTACCTTGTAAAGATGGAGCCTATAATTGCTATATACTCAAATTTCAAAGACCTTCACTCTATATGCTCTCTTTTGCCTCTATAATATACCACCTATGAAACCTTTAAATACCACTTGAAGGTGTTTTCATACTACAAATATTGCAAAAGAACAATCACAAATTGACAATTTCACTGTTTTGCAACTTTGACACTTCCTTGCAAATTATAGGCTTTATAAAATGCTTAATCCATTTTATTTCTATATTTAGGTTTTGATTTCTATATATTTCTAAAATTTGGTAATTTTTGGAATTAGAAAATCTACCAAGCTAAGTCTTTTATATCCTTACATTTACAAAATATTTAAATGCAATAAGAAATCATACATACTTTTATAATGAAGTGCTAAGAACCGTCAATTGTCTATAGTTAAAGGAAAATAAAATATTTTTTTCAACTTAAAACATTAAAATTATTTTATAATTTTTTTTAAATTTAATTAAAACAAGAAATGTTTTGGGAACTTTGAGCCTTTATTTAGATTCTTCAAACAATGGGATCTAAAAGTAATTAAATGATGTAAAATCCATGTGTAAGAAAATTCACCTTATGCCATCTTTTCCTATTTATTTGTGATTTGGTTCACTTACAACTTCTAGTTGGAAGCTAATTTGAAACAATTTTGAAATTATAGTATTGAAAGAAGGTTTTAAAGTCCCTTGATGTTTATAATGAAGTTTATTTTCAATTTTTAGGAAAATGTACAGCTTGTGTATAAATTAGAGATTTGTAAATCAATTCCTTGATCTTAAATTTGTAAAAATTCATTACAAAACTTATTTCAAATTATTATTTCAGTAATATAATTTCTTTGTGTGCACAATGTGCATTGGAAATGAAGTCTTAGTTCCATGACCATTGAACTATTAGAGTATCTGCAGTGTGAAAACGCCCCTTTGTTCAAATCTAATAGATTTTGAATAGAAATGAAATATAACAAGCTAAAATAAATAGAACAATTGGGAGACAATTCAATCACCTACACAACTATCAATGAATTATACTAGGATTAAGTTATGGCAATTAATCCCTAATTTCCAAGCCCTATTTTTTCACTTAAAAAAGCCTTTTAATTAACACTTACAATGTGGCACATCCAACATGTTGTGCATCACAACTATTGACATATGGAGTGGAAAGAGTTGAAATTTATGGTAGAGATTTATCTTACACTTCATCCTTTTAAATATATATATAGAGAGAGAATATACATACACACATGATTTTTTAATTTAAAAAGCATTATTGTTAAATTGACAAACTTCACACTTAAATGAATTTAATACTTTTGAACACCTTACGTGTTACGAGTATTGAGAAGTGATTCTTTGAAGGTATATACATTGTTTCAAGAGGTTGATACGTAATATACAACTATACAAGGGTCATCTAAAAATAATAAAGTATTGTACCCTCTACAAAGGCGCTAAAAATGGTTCCCCTCTTCACATATATCTATACATTCCGAAAAACTATTCTTGCAATTTTTTTTGTAAAGAGGTTTTTTTTCTTAAAGAGGTTTTCATCAATGGTTATTTTTTAGGTGTTGCCCCCTTTTTATAAAACTATGTTTATTAATGATTTAAAGTCACGATCTTATGTAATTTTAATGGAAAAAGTGAAACGTTTGCAACTATGATAGTATTGCGTGCTATATGTGAATGGTCCATAGTACTAAGTATAATGAACTTATTTTGACTACATGGGATCTTAGGTCTTATCAAAGGTTGAGAATGGAGAACCCAATGAACGTCAAAAGTAGTCCTTAGTATTTGTAATACTCATAGCAGTGGCTTCAAATTTTGCCTAATGCAACAATCAATACTAGTGTATCTTGCCTTTACCCTTCATAAGTTTTTGGAACATTTAATTTTTTATAAATATGTTCAATTCAATGAAATAAAAATTTCCAAAACTATAGTGCAAGTATTATGAATCCTCTACCTCAATCAAATTATCAAAATTTAAGATAAAAAAATATTATATTGGAATTTGTTATTTTACATTCTCAAACTCTAATAGACATATTGTATGATAATAGAATACAAATTCATTCAATTACTGCAAGAACTCACTAGATCATTTCTTTGAAATACTACATTTACTTTAAGAAAGAAGATAAATTGTCAATCGTTGTGAACATTCCAAAGCCATAATTAACAATATAGTTGTGCATCAATTGATAAGTGGTGAATGATTGACTTCAACCCTGACTTCAACAAGGTCAAGAAGACAAAACGAACACATATTTTCATTCAAAAAGTGGTTTTGGAAGTTGTTTGAATGCACTTTCAGTGGATTTGTCACTATGGTATTATTGACGTTTCTACAAAAGATGTTACTCTCTAGATCACCAATTAGTGTATTTATGCAACTTCTAGCTCTATACCTTTTATATGAATTTGAACAATGAAAATGATACCTTTTGAATTGAAGACCAACTTGAGAAATGAAGTTTACCAAGTTTATAATCTACTCCAATTGATAATTTTTTAAATACTCAATAGTTTATTAGAATTGAGAGTTTGGGCCTATTGCCATGGTTTTTTTATTTTCTAAAGTTAGAATGATATAGAAACCAGATTTGCACTACTATTTTCTACACTAGAATCTATTATTTTAATTTATTATTTGAACATTTTAATCATATATTCATAGAAATTTCAATTCTTATTAAAAAAAGCTAATAATGATGTTTCTATCCATTATAGAAGACAATTATTTGTGTCTCATTTAAAAAAAATACAAAAAATTACATTACATGTACATGTACTCTCTCAATCCCATGATACTAATCTTTCTATTAATGTAATGAAACTATTAAGGATTTGGCAATAATTTTTATGCATGTTATGATCACATGATTCTATAGTAAATGTGCAATGTGTCCTTTCAATTGCTAAACAAGTGGATGTGACTATTATTGACATTAACCCTTTAAGGACCAGTCGACCACTTTTGGGTCGATTTCATGACTTTTTGTCTCCTACTATTCATAGAACATTTGATTTCAAAAAACTCAGAGAAGAACGCAATTAGAGTGTCTTCATACACTCCTAACAGAGCCAATTTCAAGAGAATGCGTGCAAAATTGAGTGAGTTGTGCTTGTTTAAACTTGAAATGGCCTAACCTTTCATATTGGAGTTTTCAAAGAAAAGTGCATATTTCATGTAAAAGACAACTATATATATGTGCGAAGGAATTAGCCAAAAGGTTTTTGGTCGATTTTTAGACCATATACTCAAATTTATGTCCAATTGTAGCAAACCCTAATTAGAACTAGTGCCAAAAGGTGTTTATGACACATCAATCTTCAAAGAGTAATTACAAGGATGTGAACCATTGGATCACTTTCATTTTTTGTTTGCTTCAAGGATTTAACCCATAGAACCAATTTATACAATCGGATCTAAAATTACATCCTTGAAGAGGGCAAGAAACAACACTTTTCATAAATGTATGAAAAAACTACACCTGCCCCCCAAATCGACCACGGTCCTTAAAGAATTAAACAAAAGATCTAAAAATAGATAGTTGCAATAGCTATAAAGTACAACACATAAATATGAAATAGGCTTTACAGAGTAGGAAGACTTCTTACACAATTACCTTGCCTTCTTTGTTGGTGTAATTAAAAATGGCTTGAAATTCAATCAAATTCAACAAAAAGTTCAATGTCTTTTGGTCTTGACCTAGTCAACTTCAAATTGCTACAAGAAATTTGATTTTCAAATTTGATTTTTATTTGTAAATTGGATAATAAACTAGACTTCTTGTGCTTCATTTCATTAGTTAACACCAAACACAAGAAAAATCATCCTCAACCAAAAGATTAGATGTGAAGTAAAAGGGACAAGTAATTTAGGACAAATGAAAAAATCATAAAGGACAAGAAATATGGGACCAAAGGAGAAATTGCAAAATCAAAGCATGTTAAGAAAAAGACTTTGAAGTTTGAAGACTGAATTGACATAAGCCCATTTTTGTTGAGTTAGTAGATTCTAAATACAATCTACATTCTTATTCTAACCATTGCAATAAGTAAAGAAGAACTTCTCTTTCACTAGAAAGTGATGTTGGCAAAGAATTTGTAAAAATTGAATAAACTTGAATTCAAATTCAAATCCCAATCAAGCATTGGCAAAATCTGAATTACAATTTATAGCCAAATGAAATCATTTCCATATTAGAAAGGTCTAAGCTATGAAAAAGTACTGAATCAAAATGATAACAGCAATCAAAGCTTACATTTCATATACTAAACCCCAATAGAGCTTCTATTTACTTAGTAATATAACCTCACTCAATTGAAGGGATTGGTTGCGACACTCAAAGTCCAAATGCAAATTGCTATCAGCTTTTGTAAGAAATTGCAAAGAAGAATTGGGTGTTGAAGAATGAAAACTGGAGGATTCCATAGCATATGATGAGGTTGAACCTTCACAATAGTCTTCCAATGCAAAATCATTCACATCTTTGTTGCCAATGAGCATAGCCACAACTTCGAACATCGTTGGACGCCTCGAAGCAATATGGTGCAAACACCGCAATCCGACTTGCACAACTTGCTGGAATGTGGCATCTTCTACTGATGTCATTTCTTGAAGGGACTTGTCTCTTAAATTTGACAAATTGTCACTTGCAAGCAAATCTTGAGCCTACACATCGTCAAATTTCATGTACATTCAATCAACTAAACAAGATCTTCAATAGCATTTATACCTTGAAGGTCATATTTGTAAACATTGCAACATTGAAAAGTGATATACATTGAAGACTCACCCATTGCACCAAGTATTGTTCAATCGATGGAAACTTGTAATCAATGTTTTTTCGCCCACTCACAATCTCCAATAGCAATATACCAAAACTAAACACATCAAGCTTTGAAGAAACTTGACCATAACACAAATATTCCGGTGCCATGTATCCCCTGCACAAACTCACAAAAACCATGGTGAAGTTGTGTGAAAAGTATTTCAAACTTTGAACAATGCAAGGCATGGAAAAACACAATACTAGCAATGTTTTAATTCAAAATAAAGGCTTACATGGTCCCAACAACTTTGGATACATTCATGTGAGTTTCTCCATCGTCAAATGATGGAAAAAAGAGTGCTAAACCAAAGTCTGCAATCTTGGGATGGAAGTGTTTGTCAAGGAGGATATTTTCGCCTTTGATGTCTCGATGTATTATAGCTGGTTGCACTTCTTCATGGAGGTATGCCAAACCTCGAGCAATTCCCAAGATGATGTTGAACCGAGTTGGCCAATCAAGATGTTTGCCACTTCTTGAATCTCCCCACAAGGCATCTGCAAGGTTCTTATTTTCTACAAATTCATGAACCAAAATCCGTTGGTTTTCTTTTATACAACATCCCTTTAATTGCACCAAGTTGCAATGTTTGATATTGGATACCGTGATGATTTCACTTAGGAAATCTTGGATTCCTTGTTCCATACTGAATTTGGTCAATTTCTTCACAGCAACAAGGTTTCCATCGGGGAAAACACCCTAATATACATCCACATTCAAAACACAAGGATTTAAAGAGAATCCAACATTATTCCGCATGTGACTTGCATAGATTTGAAGATAATCTAACATTATTTTTTGTCATGCATAACAAATGAGTATCTATTATGCCTATAGAATTGTACATTTGCTAAAAAGATATCTTGCAAAAAAAAAGTGGATTAAAGTTATGAATCAATATGAAATAGAATTACATTGAAGATAAGTAATTAATATGCTAGAAATTGGACCCTTGAAATGAAGTTAAGACATATACCTTGTATACTATGCCAAATCCACCTCGGCCCAGTTCATTTCTACTATGAAAATCTTGGGTAGCAACTTTCAACTCAGTAAATGAATAGAGGTTGGGCTTCACATCCTTCTTGTTAAGTTCTACAATATCTAACAATTTTTTTAAAATAATGAAATAATTAAACAACTCTTCAAAAGTAAAATATTAGATGCAATGTATGGCCTACAATAATAAATCAAGCTTACCAATTCAAAATTCACGTAGTACAGAAACTTTTTTCTTCAACCTTTGGATCACAAAAAATGCCATAATAAAGGCAAATACCACCATGGGGCTTACACTAGCAATGATAATTATTAGAATTTTGTTTGTGTTCTTGACAATTATGTTGGGGTCTTCAATTGCACATAGTCACATCATATAGTTAGAAAAGACAAAATTTTACATATTTCAATTATAGATTTTATTTTTAATTCAAAATTTGATCATGGATGATGCACTATTTTCTTCATCAAAATTTAATGTTTCAGTAAACCAAAAGCATACATAAACTTGAAATGGAACTTAATCTACATAATGTTGAACTTTGGCATTGATTACCTTCTACAGGCAATGATGCATTGAATCGACAAACCAGTTGTGATACTCTTGTTTTGAAACTTGGATTTGTGCAAATTGGATTTCCTCCTAAGAAGATTTTATCATCTGACAAAATCCTTGGCTCACTAAAGCATGATGAAGGATCATTAGAGGGATAAAAACCAGTGATGTTGTTATGCAATAGTGAAATCAACTTGATTGTAGAATTTTGACATGAAATATTTGGAAGATGCAATTCTCCTGTAATATAGTTGGAATCCAAAATATTGCACGTGAAACAAATTTATTGTATATAAGTTTTTATGAACTTTGAATTAAATTAGACATCAAAATTTTCATATCAATTTGAGTTGTAGACTTGTAATGATATTGGTGAATAAAATTACACAAATTGTTGAATGATAATTAAAGTGATGTCTCCACTACTATGTTACTTTGAACAAGACATATTTTGAATTTATGCAAATCTAATATTTACACTCAAATTTAATTCATTGTTAACTATTCATATTATAAATAACTAAGTTAGAATACTACAAGTCCATGACATGTCTAATTGATCTGAAACACATCATTCATTTTGCTCACAACAATTGAAAAATAGCTCAATAATCATGATGTTATCATAAAAGAAATGAACAACTTACATTTCTTCCAATTTTGGTAATTGTAATAGCTGTTTTGGAAATAATTGAAAGTTGTTGTTGCGCATGGATCTACACACATGTCAGTAAAACATGGTTTATTTCCATTCTATTTGAATAGACTAAAGACAATAAAAATCAAATTTAATGTATAATATTTTCACTATCTAATAAATAGATTAAAAAATCACAAAAACTATGTATATATCATAAGAGAATAGTACAAATACAAATATATATATATATATATATATATGCATTATATGTGAATCTTACATCTTTTGAATTGTTGAGATATTGGTATCTGAAAAGTCTTGTGGGAAGCTTGATATATTGTTGAAGTCCAAATAGCTGCGCATAAAAATTTACAAATAAATTGTTGAATATTACTGTTGTAAAATACAAAAGATTTACTAATTACATTCACTAAAAGAAACTAAATACTTAGTCTCTTTTTCCTATAAATTGATAGATATGATGCAATCATAGATTGATTAAGAAAGTTAAAGTGGAGAAAACCTTAAAAAAAAGATCTTATGACATTTGGATACTTACATGTTTTGAAGAGTCTTGGATTTAAAAATTTCTAATGGAAACCTCATTATAAAATTATTTTGCACATATCTGCAAACAATGCCAAGTTGAGTGACATGATTCAAAAGTTTTTTCATCACAATTAGACAACATAGAATTCAATTTTGACAAATGATCAACATGCTAAACTACACATCCAAATTTATCCTTACAAAGTTACAATATTCAATAATGAAAATTTACAGAAGTAATTTTAAAATCAAACTAAACAATGGCAACTGATGTAGTCCACAACGGCACAACTCACATAGATTTCAAATCAGAGATCTTAAGATGGCTAAAAGAGATATTAGTTATGAAGTTGTTTGACAAATCGATAGTCTCCATGATGGAAGAACACTCAAGTGAAGCCTCTCCTTTTAATTTGTTGTTGTTGACATTCAACATCATATTCATTAAAATAGGAGTTTTGGACCCTCCCAAAAAAATATTTTCCATTCGTACGCCGAAAAATTGAAATTGAGTTGAAGGAATTTTCAGTTGAGGGTAGTTGGGTGTACGAATATAAGGTGCAAAAATGGGAGTTTAGGGCAGTCACAACACCTTATACAGACTACGATTCACTATTTCTTCAGTGGTTTTGATATATAAATTCATATTGTGTTACCTGCTAGACACCAAGTCATGAGCTAAACGATTGGTTGTAAGAGGCTATTCATCTCATTTAGGCGGTCCGGGTTCGATTCCCATTGACTTCGTATGAGCGGCTGTGAGATGTACATGACTTGGTGCTGCTTAGTGAGCTTTGCAGGCAGGAAAGTGGTAACAACCAACTAGCCCCATCCCCAGAACTGTGACAAGTGCTTCATGTATTAGCAAAACAAAAAGTGGTCTAATCCACTACCACTTTTTCCTACTCGTCTTTTATTTTCAAAAGAACTTCATAAAGTACATACATTATGAAAATGATGCAAATATAGATAGAAATAAATGTAATTGCAAATATATTTCATACTCTGTATGAATGCACTTGCTCCGCAAGGAAATTCGTACAATATAAAATAAAAGTTCAAATACAAATCAATGAAATCAAATCATTCATAATATTCCAAACTACACTATCTATTCTATAAAAATCATATAAAATCATATATGTAGTTCTGTAAAACCACGAAATAGAACATCAAATACAAACTATCAAACGTACGTTATAACACTAAAAAGTATCTCCATAATACTCCGTAAATGCTCAATGAGAGGGTCTTGAAGCCAAACTCTCTTTGATAATATCAACTTGAACCAATGGGATTTTATAGATAGGATCCACTTTGTCCTTCTTCACCCGAGACTTCCATGCCGTGAGTAGACCTCCCGTGTTTTCCCAAACCGGATCCTCATCCTCATTCACTCTCCAACGCAATCCTTTGGCAGAGTCCCACCCAGAATAGGATGCCTGGATATCATGATGTCGTGCCGTGGGTTTCAAGTACTGAATGTGTATACAATTGGGATGATTTGGGTTTGTAAAAGGATCGGACAAGGCTAAAGCAATCCACACAGGTTTTGTATCCTCCGGTCGAAGGGCGACGACATACCCCTTGTACACATCACGCGCCACTTGAAAAGACGGCAACAGGCGATTGCGGAGTTGCCCCACAAAGACATCATCCTCAGCAAAGTCCTCACAAACGTCACCATCCTCATCCCCCTCATCCCCCTCTATTGTTTCGATTCGAGAAGAAGGCCAGAAGCCATCCTTCAAAGCTACAGCCGGTTCGATCGGCTCCTTTAAAGCTGCATTCACAGCCCGCCAATAGAACACCAAGTGCTCAAAACGTCTTCTATACTCCCCACTTCCGTCTTCATCGCATAATGCCTTCCAGTATTTGATGAACCCAGATAACCCCTTATAAATGTCGTCTACACCACGCATTGGAAGGTGTTCAACACGCAACGGCTCCCCACGAGGCCATAGGCTACGTCCTTCGGAATCCTCTTGCCACAGTTTGATCCCTCCACCTTCTTTTGGGAGCCAATCACTATCTGTGCAGTACAGCTTATACTTCATGACAGGGATACCTGTAGAATTCAAATAAAACTTGAACTGTTGTGCCTTTGTATGACCAACTAGTGCATCCTCCCCTCCCAAAAGCGAGCCTTCTATGAAGGCCTTGAAATCAGGTACCTCTTCAATAAGGTGAGGAATTGTAGGAACGGAGTCCACATCCATGAAGGACTTCATGAGGGATGGGATGGTTGGAAAGTTATCTTTTTTCAATTGCATACTCCATCTCCCGAATAAGGCGTCAATGTCATCATGCGTGTGACCGACTAACATAAAACTCACATGAACCTCACGAAAAACCTTCTTAGCAACGAGAAGGGACCAAAACGCAAACACAAATCTATTCTTGTTGTCTCCCATGGCGTTGTCCATTTGTACGTTCAGAACGGGAGGCAACGGAGTTCCTGGAATTTCCACTTCCGGAGCAGGTCGAAGCGATGACTTGCACATATCAGCTCCTTGCAGTACCGCGTGAAATAAAGGAGCCGAGCCTGACCCAACAAACAATTCCCTTGAGGAATACTTTGGAGGTAGCTCAAGGTCCTGCAAGAGCTTTGCAAACGACCCCACCGTGTAGTTTGAGTCGTGAAGGAAGATATCAAGTCCATAATGTGCGTAACGCACATCCCCATGCCCATGGGCAATCATGCCCGTCACGGACATCAGGAGTTTCATAAGTCCGTCCAGTTGCTTGCTTTTGTGCAAGAAGACAGGAGAAGCCGTTTTAGCATGATCCATTTTGTCATGCATGATCGTCAATCACTCATCAGGGTACGCGCTTGAATTGTAGCGATTGGCGTAGTACTGGTCCCGATGTGCTCGAGCTTTAGCCAAATGTTTATCCAAGACTTGGGTCCACTTCTGTTGAAAGCCAGCAATGGCCGTCCTCTTCAGAGTCTTCAGTCTGTTACATTTTGCGCAACGCGCAAAGTTATCTCCGGGCTTCTTGGCACTGTATTCAGGAAAGTTCAATTTTCTGATCTTGCTGATATTAGAAACTGAGACTTTTTCTAACCCAAACACAGCGTTTGCTGCGTTAACCTCGGAAATAGCCTCTTTCCATTTGAAGGTGGCTGGCAAAACCTTGGACACCACTTTCTCCCCTGATGGAAGTGTATGCGTGCGATGTGGCATATGGTCCGCCGACTTCTCAAGCACACACTTCAATGTTGCTGTGGCTTGCAACGTATGTTTCCGAGGCTTGAGCATGCCGAAGTTCCCGTGACGCTGAGCTTGTTCACCTCTGGCAGCGTACCCTTGGAAACGGTAGAAGGTACTAAGTCAGAAACACCCGAAATAAGTCTCCACGCCGCCAAACAAACCTCTATCCCATCGACAATCACCACTCTCTTCCCATCAGCGTTACGATGGACTTGTCGATGTACATCTAACTTCATGTGGTACCAGAATTCGTAGGTAGACTTTTGGTACATACGTTCCCGAAATGCCCGAATCTTCTCCCTTGGAAATGGTTGAATACAGTTTCTCGAGCAACAGGTCTGGCTTGAAACAAAGTTGATCGATGCTTGGCTCAACAATGTTTGGGACTTCACACAGGTTTGAGGACGAGGAACTCTTACGGTGGATGCATACGACCTCAACCTTGAAGACGATGGCTGCAATAAGCTGGCTTGCCGACGGTTGAACTCATCACGAAGCTCGTGATCGCGCAGACTTGCCCCATTCAAGAACACTTGCGCAATTGGCCATGCTCTTAGAGAGTACCTCCAGTCGTCCGGAACGTCTACATGCAAAGACTTTGAGATCTGGATGGCAACCGGAGAATCTCCAAGGGGGCCAGTGGAACCTAGAACAAGGTTAGAGTTTACGCTATGACAAATTCCCTCCCCCACTGCCACACCAGCCACATTGTGAAGAGTGACAAGCATAGTGCTCCAAAGACGACGGGATACACCTTCACAGTCCGGAATATCGACAACCTCCTCGATAACATTCTGAACCTCTTCATCCGAGGAAGAGTAATCCTATACTGGTATCCCTGATGCCTCCATATTGCCTACACATAAAGCAGAAGATATCAGACACAACTTTGAAAGAAATACCATACACTATATATGCAATTACTAAAAAATAAAGATATTTCAGAACATACTGTTTAACTCGAGCCGGGTTGAAGTGAGTGCAATAAATTCGAAATCACATCACATCAAACATACTAATTAGTCAACAAATATTTCAATGTAATTGACATTAATATAGTACGATGAGATCAATACGAATACTGCATTAAACAAAGAAATATCACAAGACCATTTTCACTCGAATCGACTTAAATTTCCATGGTTAAACATAGAAACCGGACTCACCACTTCAACAAAACAGACGACAAATGAGATGATCCGCTAAGACCACACAATGGTGTCAAAATAATGTCCTACGAACATAAATGCTCCATAAGTCAAAATGGGGCGACCCACACCATCAGTACTTCAACATCTCAGACCACATGAAGAACAGAGAGTACATGCAAACTATCCATGTCTACATGTATGCACCACTAAACATATGTTCCGGAGTTCAAGGCCTTCAAGGTTAAAAAAATGAAATGATTTAATTTAACAATTCAGGAATCGAGAAAAAACAATCTCAAGACTCAATAGAAGATCTGCTGACTTAAACTTCGTACCATCCCGGAAACTGAATGACAATTACTTGTGAAGTCCATGTTTACCATAATTTTCTCAAAATATAAGTGAAATTACGTACGAAAGTTTTAACTCGAATCGAGTTAAACAAAAAATTATTATCGTTCCTAAATACCCACTTCAACAACATCAAAGTGGGTCAATAATAAAATTAGAATAATTCAGACTATCTTTAACTCGAATCAAGAAAAACCTTTCAAAGACAATCAAGTACATCAAAAACTTCAATCATCCCATTGAGGATCAACTCCAGAAGACAACATGATCACTCTAAACTGGTAGTAATCCAGATTAACCGATATCAAACAGTTCTGATGAACTCAATTTAAAACTGAGGAGTAAACGATATTATAGTCGAACCGAGATAAAGGCAGATAAAGAGGACCAAACTGAACTCCATCTCCGATCGCATGGCCAGAGCTTAAGTTCAGCTCGCTCCGAGTTAAATAATTACAGGAACATCCATTCTGTTACCAAATACTTGGAACCTCTTAACTCGTTAGAGATGTCAAGACTCGATAATTAACTCTCTCCGAGTAAAATCGTTAGTGGAACATCCATTCTGTTACCAGTTACTTGGTACATTTTAACTCGAATCGAGAGGACTTCTTCTGTTGGAGATGTCAAGACATGAAGCTTAACTCGCTCCGAGTTAAATCTTTAGAGAAACATCCATTCTGTTACTAGTTACTTGAAACATTTTAACTCGAATCGAGATGACTTCTATTGTTAGAGATGTGAAGACATGAAGTTTAATTCGCTCCGAGTTAAATCATTTATTTGAACATCCATTCTGTTACCAGTTACTTGGAACATTTTAACTCGAATCGAGGTGACTTCTTCTGTTTTCATGCTCTGAATGGCATTTCCCGTAAATTACGGCGGATATATCGGACAAAGTATCTCATGATAATATCCATAAGAAATTATACACAATCAGGAATTTCAGTGATTTCGAAGTGCGATAATCTGAAAACCATAACATCGATTACATGATCTCCTCAATGCAAAGAAATAGATAACACTACAATACACAGAATAAAACAATATGCGCAATACCAAGACAGAGACAACGTTCCAGTACAATCATGTTAGAGCTTCTACAAGACACTCAGAAGTCAGAACATGTAGGGGTTCCAACAATCCATTGTCATTGTGAAGTACAAGCTTCCGAACAGCATACCAACGTCTGCGACAACGACATCCGTGAAATTGTGAAGGTTGACACCAAATTCTTGTACTTCAAGAATAAATGATAGTAATGGACTCGACGCCAGTGTACTTTACAGACTAATGAAGGCAGGCGCCAGAACTCACCAAGCAATGAACGCAACAACAGAACTCAACTGATAATCAGAGTAACGGAAGGCGACAGCGACAACGGAGAGCAATACAAATGAATCAACAAGCAAATGAATGCAGCGAGAAGAGAGAGACAGAAGCCCGTCCGCGTTCGAATCGTGGAGGGAAAACACAAGACCTCAGTTTCGGCGGGAGTTTCAAACGGTAGTCTGTGGCAGCGCCATCACCGGTGATCCGTGCAGAAATTCTGGTATTTTTAGTCAACACCATGTGTAAAGTTCTGACATTCTCATTTTTTACTAACTCAAGTTCTAAAGGATGGCAGGCAGATTAGGAGCGGGAAAAATGGCGGCGCTTCCACCTATTCTTCACAATCCAAAGGAATCCGACGAAGCGACTATTATTCTCGCTTTTACAGATGCCTTCATTTAATCCGAACAACTTTGTAACTACAAATCTGAAATCTTTTGTCAGAGCTTCCAATTTCAGAACCTGTGTCAATCTTTTTTTGGCCTTCTGACGACAACTTCTTTATTTTTGATAATTAATTTGGTTCAAATGGAAAGAATCATTGCAACTAAAAAAGAAATATACAATATAAAACAAAAGGGGTCAGAAAATCACAGAATATTTTCGGAAACACATGCAGAGTTTACATTGGAAACAGATACAATAACTATACCCTAAATTCTGTACCTTGAGCCCTAAACCCTAAACCCTAAACCCTAAACCCCTACTGAACTTGAAGCCCCAAAGGTCAGGCAATTTGTGGTCAAAAGTAGGGGGGAAATGAAGAAGTTCAAAATAATCCAAACTTGTAGAATTCATGATTTAGAAAATTTAATTGGTTATCTACTTATAGTTTTTACTACAAAAAATTTCTTCAAAAAACATGTAGAAGTGAAATAATGTGGTGGGCATTCAAAATTCATGACGTTATTAAATATGAACCTCATTTTTTAAAATACACTAGAAGAATCCATAAATATTAGCCTAAAACCTATTCTTGCAGTTCTGGGTTTGCAACTCACGTACTTTACGTAGGGGTCATAGGTATTAAAACGGCTTATTTCACGGCTTTTGAAAAAAATATATGAAATTAGAAAGACCAAAAAATAATTGACATTATATATGAAGAATTGAACCACCTATGCGTAGTTCTTAAAATAGGTTTCAAAATAAATTTTTGTCAAAATAAGCTTTCAAAATAAGTTTTTAAAAAAAAATTTAGTAAGTTGAACTTGGAAATACTATAGGCAATACTTTCAAAGCCATGCCTACCTGCATTCAATTCACCAAACAATATTTTTTATTCCCGGCGTAATAGAAAATTATGAACCCTGCCTTATATTTTAATGAATCACAGATTTATATGTTTTTAAATGGGTCCATGTGGGCATATTAAAAAAAATGTAGTTGTTGAAAACAATGCAGGCATTACTTCAAAATGCATAGCCTCATTCAATAATGCCAACCATTTCCTCTGAATTTGCCATGTGACCCCAAAATCATGGACCAGGCCCTGCATTTTAGAAAATCAGTAATTCACGAGTCCTAAAAGAAGTCCACGTAGGCGTGTTAAAAATTAATGTACAAGATGAAAATACCTTAGGCATTACTTTCAATTTCATGGTTGCATTTAATTCATCAACCATTTCCTAAAATCTGTTGCCTAGGTGACGATTTAAATGTGGAAGTTCTAAATGATCTCGAGGCACTTGAAGAATGCATGTGTAGAATGATTAAGTTTTTGCCTTTTATACATGAGAGAGGAAAAAAATTAAAAATAACGCATTCATTTTAGTCTGTTGAAATCTCTATTCCAAATTTCATAGAATTCATTCATTTCTCAAATCGAGGAGGGAAAACATGTGTAAATTGTAAATAATCCCCATGTGGGGATTCCATGTGGAGATTAAATTCTTGCCTCTTCTACGGGAGAGGGAAAAAAAATTATAAAAAAAAATTCGCTGTGGTTTAGGGAACCACTTAAACCCAAATGTCATGAAATTTTAGGGCAAATGGATGAGGACAAAGAATGTACAAGTTGTAAATAATACCCACATGGGAAATCCATGAAGGAATTAAATTCATGCTTTTTATATAAGAGAGAGGGAAAAAATTAAAAAGATACCATTTGCTGTGGTTTAGGGAACCACTCATTCAAACCCAAATGTCATGAAATTTTTGGGCAAATGGACAAGGAAAAAAATGTACAAGTTGTAAATAATCCCCACATGGGGAATCCATGAGGGAATTAAATTCTTGCTTTTTATATAGGAGAGAGGGAAAAAATTAAGAAGAAACCATTTGCTGTGGTTTAGGGAACCACTCAAACCCAAATATCATGAAATTTTAGGACAAATGGATGAGGACAAAGAATGTACAAGTTGTAAATAATACCCACATGGGAAATCCATGAAGGAATTAAATTCTTGCTTTTTATATAGGAGAGAAGAATAAAATTAAAAAGAGACCATTCTCTATGGTTTAAGAAATCACTCAGTGAAGCCCAAATGTCATGAAATTTTTGGGCAAATAGACGAGGAAAAAAATGTACAAGTTGTAAATAACCCCCACATGGGGAATCCATGAAGGAATTAAATTCTTGCTTTTTATATAGGAGAGAGGGAAAAAATTAAGAAGATACCATTTGCTGTGGTTTAGGGAACCACTCAAACCCAAATGTCATGCAATTTTCGGGCAAATGGACAAGGAAAAGAATGTACAAGTTGTAAATAATCCCTACATGGGGAATCCATGAGGGAATTAAATTCTTGCTTTTTATATAGTAGAGAGGGAAAAATTAGGAAGAAACCATTCGCTGTGGTTTAGGGAACCACTCAAACCCAAATGTCATGAAATGTTCGGACAAATGGACGAGGGAAAAAAATGTACAAGTTGTAAATAATCCCCATGTGGGGAACTCATGAGGGAATTAAATTCTTGCTTTTTATATAGGAGAGAGGGAAAAAATAAAAAATAAACCATTGACTGTGGTTTAGGAAATCATTCAGTGAAGCCCAAATGTCATTAAATTTTAGGGCAAATGGATGAGGAAAAAAATGTACAAGTTGTAAACAATCTCCACATGGGGAATCCATGAGGGAATTAAATTCTTCCTTTTCATATAAGAGAGAGGGAAAAAATTAAAAAGATACCATTTGCTGTGGTTTAGAGAACCACTCAAACCCAAATGTCATGAAATTTTTGGGCAAATGGACGAGGAAAAAATTGTACAAGTTGTAAATAATCCCCACATGGGGAATCCATGAGGGAATTAAATTCTTGCTTTTTATATAGGAAAGAGGGAAAAAATTAAAAAGATACCATTCGCTGTAGTTTAGGGAAACACTCAAACCCAAATGTCATGAAATTTTTGGGTAAATGGACGAGGAAAAAAAAGTACAAGTTGTAAATAATCCCCACATGGGGAATCCATGAGGGAATTAAATTCTTGCTTTTTATAAAGGAGAGAGGGAAAAAATTAAAAAGATATCATTCGCTATGGTTTAGAGAACCACTCAAACCCAAATGTCATGCAATTTTCGGGCAAATGGGTGAGGAAAAAAATGTACAAGTTTTAATTAATCCCCACATGGGGAATCCATGAGGGAATTAAATTCTTCCTTTTCATATAAGAGAGAAGAAAAAAATTAAGAAGAAACCATTCACTGTGGTTTTGGGAACCACTCAAACCCAAATGTCATGAAATGTTCGGGCAAATGGATGAGGAAAAAATTGTAGAACTTGTAAATAATGCCCACATGGGAAATCCATGAGGAAATTAAATTCTTGCTTTTTATATAGGAGAGATTAAAAAAAAAAAAAATAACCCATTTCATTGTTGTGCTTTGGTAATTATCATGAAAGCCTAAATGTCATGAAATTTATTGTCAAGTCGAAGAGGAAAAAAATGTGCAAGTTGCCAAGTTGTAAATAATCCGCACGTGGGAATTCCATGTGGGGATGAAATTCTTGCCTCTTATTAACATCAGAGATAAGAAATTAAAAACAATTGCAAAGCTTAGTCTGTAGTTTGTGGAATGCAAGCCAAAATATTATGGAATTTAATAATGGCGAGTAGAGCAAACATGGGAAAAATTTAGAAAGTGCGTGAAGAATTCAATGTATTAAACTTTTAAACTTCTTTCCTACGTGCATGTGTATTTATCTTTTGACTCATGAATCTACTATTTTTTTAAATTCAATTTTGAAGGATTACGTGGCGAGTGAAAGACAATGGCAGGTCAATTGAATGTGGCCATACATTTGAAGATAATGCTTACAGGATTTCCACTTTCTATTTTTTTTAACACATTTACGTAAACCTATTAAAGGATTGATGAATTTCAAATTCATCAAAATTCAGGGCAGTGTCCATGAATGAAAATGGTGATGGATTGAATGTGGTCATGGATTTGGAACAAATGCCTAAAATATTTCCAACTTCTACATTTTGTTCCTCCACTCCCACGTGGACTTCTTTTAAGACTCGTGCATTATTGATTCTCTAAAATACAGGGCATGCTCCATGATGTTGGGTTACGTGGCACATTTTAAAAAAAGGATGATGAATTGAATGTGGCCATGGATTTGGAAATAACGCCTACAATATTTCCAACTTATACATTTTTTTCCACTCCCACGTGGACTTCTTTTAGGACTTGTGAATTATTGATTTTCTAAATTTTAGGTTGTATGGGTTACGTGGCAAATTAAAAAAAACTGGTGATGAATTGAATGTGGCCATGGATTTGGAAATAATGCCTAAAATATTTCCAACTTCTACATTTCTTTCCTCCACTCCCACGTGGACTTCTTTTAAGACTCGTGCATTATTGATTCTCTAAAATACAGGGCATGCTCCATGATGTTGGATTACGTGGCACATTTAAAGAAAAGGGTCATGAATTCAACGCGGCCATGGATTTGGAAGTAATGTCTACAGTATTTTTGACTTGTACATTTTTTTTCCACATGCATGTGGAACTATTTGATGACTCATGAGTTTGTGATTCATGGAGATATAATAGGACATGGCCTATATATGTTCTGGGTTAATTTGTTTCAAATTAAAGAAGAAGAGTTTAGGTTTGAAAATAATGCCTACAATGTTTCCATTTTCTACATTTTTATTTTCAATTTCATTTGCAGTTGTTCATGACTCATGAATTTTTGATTCATTAACTTATAGAATATGAGTGGACGGTTTTCTTTAAGGGAAGTGACAACTTACATTCAACTCCATTACTAATAAGAAATGCATTGTCTTTATAAATCGTGATCTATATAGTTACACTAAAGTATATGATTCATTAAAATATAGGATATGATTAGTCTGTTTTTTTGGGGTGAAGTGACAAATTAGATGCAACTCCATTATTAATAAGAAATGCACTGTCTTTATAAATTGTGATCTTTATAGTTACACTAAAGTAAGTGTGTGTGGCCTATGCCGTGAGTTTAGTATTTCAAATTTTTTTGGATATTATTTATATAATTTTGAAGCGCACGCCCAATGTTTAATTAATGTTGTTCCAATTGGTCAAGTTTAAAGTAAAAACAATTGGCGTATCTTAAAAATAATAAACGACTTCGGTTCTAGAACCCTGAAGTATTTTAGTTTGAACGCCATAAATCTAAGTCTTTGCTATTATTTTACATTTTGAGATAAAAAGAAAATCAATTAAAACTGCAAGCTTCTGCAAATGTCACTTTATTCAACCTCTTATTAAAACAAACTACACCCAACATCCTATTCAATTGAATGTTTTGATGGACTACCGTTAGTGTGGCGGTGCTGAAGCCTAAATAAATTACACTTTATTCAACATCCAAAATTAATTTTATATCTAAAAATTATTGTGATATAGGTTTGAATGCCCTGGAAATTAGACTGTTCACTCTTTTTGAATGATGTTTAAATTGACGGTTTAAACAAAAGCAGACTCATACATTTGTGTATATTTCACTGCTGCATTCATACCTTAGGTTACGCTGACTGTTAGGTTTTGGTTTATTTGTTTGTTTGTTACGGCGCGATGCGATCTACGGTACCATTTGAAGTACCATTTAAGGTACAATCGGTATGCACTTGACTGGCAAGGAACCGGGAAGGTTGCATTGGGCTTTGTTCCATGCTGTTTGGGCTCATTGTCAGAAAGTTAGGTCTTTTATTTTGTTTATTTTGTTTTTTTGAACAATATTAATAAATTACATATATTATTGTTTTGATTTTGGCAAAAACATTGCGCATACTAGTATATTGAACGATATGTTTTATTACCCTTCTTTGCTTTAGATATTGGGGCACATTAAAAATTTACTTTACTATTGTTTTGATTTTTGTAGTGACATCGAGCACACTAATATATTGAAGAGTGCATTGAATTTCATTTCTTAACTTAGAAAATTATTTTTTCTATTGCTATTTCTATTTTTTCTATTTCTATTTCCATTATTTTTTCTATTTTTTCTATTGCTTTGGTTTCTTTAATGACATCAAACACACTAATGTATTGAAGAGTACATTGAATTTCCTTTCTTAGTTGAAGATATTGGTGTAGTATACGAGTATTGTGGGCAACGGGTTGGATACGCGTATGTCTCTCCTATTAAATTTGCATGGTATACTGATCTATATTCAGGTGCCATATTTGTTTTGTTTGTCACGGTGAGATTTCTTGGACCGTGCGTCCCCCGGTGGCATGCTTGACACCGTTGGAGAGCTCTCCGCGAGAAGAGGTGCACGAGTTGGTTTTGTGGCATTAAAAAAATATATCTTTTTTGAGTTATTTTTTATTTTTAAAATTATATATATATATTTTTTCAATGTGGCAATGGCAAAGCGCTATACTAGTACAAATATTGAGGGATAGGACCTGGTCAATTCCATCCGGGTATATTGGCAAAGGCCTAGTTACTCACTCATCCGGGTATCGAGGATGCAAGGTCAGATAAGAAGGCCACCATGGTGTCAACCGGGTCAGGTATCGTATACGAGGTTCGGGTATCAGGGATCAGGTCTGCGCGCTAGGGTTTGGCGAAGTCTGTCCACGGGCTTGTTTTTGCGGCTGTTTCGATCTGGGTGTTGCGGTTTTACATGTTAGCAGAATCTCGATTCATGTGCGATACATCTTGATACATGTGCGTACGGTATTAGCATATGAGCTTGCGGCGTCCAGTCTCTCAGTTGAGCGTCCGATCTCTCAGTTTAGCTTTCTTCGGCTGAAGCTGGAGCGAAGCGGGGCGGAGTGTAGCGGCGGAGGTTCCAATTTGTGTTTCGAGGAGCAGCTGGAGTGAAGCTTGAGCCGGCAGCAGCGATAACAGAGCCACCACCAGCAAAGCTTGAGGCGGAGGCGGAGTGCAGCTTCAGCTGGAGTGGAGTTTTTGGCGTTTGGAGGTGTTGCGGCTCGTCAACAAGAGCTTGACCGGCGGAGTCGGAGCGTTGCGCTGAGCGGCGGGCGGCAGGTGTGTAATTTTCCCGTGGCGTTTGTTTAGTTTCTGTCTGTTTTGCACTTTGTTTGTGGTGCGTGTTTTGTGTTGTCCCCGAATTTTAGGGTTCAGGTTGCTTGTCTTGTGCTCTTCGTCTTCGTTTTGCAGGCTGCTTGTCTTGGTTAGGTTGCTGATGCTATTGCTAGGGTTTTAGAATGCTTGTCTTCGTTAGGTTGCTGAGACTATTGCTAGGGTTTTAGAATGTTTCGACGAAAGCTGAAGATAGAAATTGGAGCTGCAAAGCAATTTCAGCAACTTATTCTACAGGAAGTGAGTTTGGCAGACGTAGTTTTGTGTTTTCCAACTTACATAGTCTTCATTTTGCGTTGAAAATCTGTTCTTTTTGAATTCCTGGATTTAGGGCCCTCCGCATTGAACTTGAGGTACATTGAGGTCCAGTTGCTGCAGAGGACTTTCAAATGCTATTTTACGATTGAAGGTTTGTTTTCTGAAGCTATTATTATGTCTCACTGTTTTCCTTGTCCCAATTTCTGTGCAGAATATACTGAAGCCTCTCTCGGGTACTGGTACATTGGAGCTTGTGTAATTTGAGACCACGAAGAACTCATTCTACGGTAAGTCTGAATTAGGCAACATTTTGTCTGACAAATTCTATTTTCCAGTCTCAATTTCTTATTTCCGCTGTGCACGCATTCAAGTCGTATGGCTTAGGGTGCAGATCCATAAGAAAGGTCAATGATAAACCAGTAGCGCCAGATATTGCATTCAGAGAGTCTGCAGTCGATTTAAATCGATAGCAATTCATCTCGATGGCAATTCATGTCGATGCCAGCCAGGAATTGCTAGAATGAGTAAGACATAGCTCTCGATAGAACACCCTAGTAGCCAAAATTAGTAATACTAAAGGAGGAACTCCCAAACCCAACAAAGCCCTTGTTTTTTTAACTCGATTCCAGTTCACAGAAACCCAAATCGCAACCAAATTCAACTGGGATCGAGATAAAAAAACATGTAGACCACTGAATTGACAGCAGCAACAGAGATAAAAACAGTAGCCATACCTCGGGTTGACATCAAAGAGTGTAATCCTCAGTGACAGAGGTTAACTCGATTCGAGTTAAAATACTTCGGGATGAGAAGCAGACACCAAGTAGTATTTGAGTGACGAAGCCGTTCAGTCACAGAAAACAGAATCGAAAACGAATTTAACTCGGTACGAGTTAAAGCAAAATAAACTTCCACGGCCAGAATAGTACAGCAGGCATGAGATCAAGGTAGGCACATTGTCGAAAAGACTACCATGATACCACATCCCAGTTTAACTCGGCCCGAGTTAAATTCCAAACGGCAGGAAATTCCTCACAGAGTTTATCTCGATTCGAGATAAACAAGGTTACAAATATCGAAAAAGCTCAGCAATCCTGGTCACAAACTAAGAGAGAAACAGCCCAGGAGCAACGATAACGAGAGAAAGGAAACTAGGATAGCAGTTTTAACTCGAGCCGAGATAACTCAAAATACCATGATCCTAAGCCCTGAACGGGCAAGAGAAAGTATACAGACCACCTCGGGGAGTTTAACTCGGATCGAGTTAACTGACAATACAGCGGCCCATAGTCCTCAGCGGGAAAACGAAAGTAACCCGACCTAATGAACGACGTTAACTTGGACCGAGCTAAGTCAGAATACGCCAAACCAAAGCACCAGCTGAAAATCGGAAATACCCAGACCTCCTCAGGGAGTTTAACTCGGATCGAGTTAACCTGAAAAACAACGAATCTAGGAAGCCATCAGACAGACGCTAGTACCTTGACCCTCGCAAGCAGTTTAACTCAGGCCGAGATAAACTCAACAACAAGGAAACCAAAACCACCGAAGGCAAACAATTGTACCTGAAGATTCTCAGAGAGTTCAAATAGGACGAGGTAGACAAGTATACTAGAAGGATAAATGAAACCTAAACCCGTCAGAACTCACGCAAAATGAGAGAAGACCGGATGAAGCCGCCATTAGGAGACAGTTTATCTCGGACCGAGATAAAGTCCATTCCTGGTGAATACAAACATTAAGAAGCCCATGATGAAAATCCCTAAGCCTACAACACTGAAACTCGTCCAAAGCTGAACCCCCGTTATTAAAGAGTAGACAACCTTGTTACGAACCATCTGAGTTGGTGGATGCATAAGTAGAAGTTGTACCTTAGGATTGATATGCTCTGTCTTGATCTTATCTCGACCCGAGTTAAAGTAAGTGATTGTTGTTCTGTATACAGATGGAGTCGCAGAAGGAGAAACTACAAATGCATTTTCAGCTCTTCAGTATACCGGAAGAGAACTCCGAAGAGTATAGGGACTTGGACGTCTTGGGAGAATGCTGGGAATGGAAGGAGCCAGAACAAGTTGAGTTCTGGACAACCCTGCTTGTTCCCATGTCGACTGAGCTGAGTTTCATGACGAAGTATAAACGGTCTGAAGCAAACCTCCCGGTATCACTTCACGAGTCCATCAGGGAGATCACAACTGGACCAAATGGGATAATTTTTGTGTGCTGTAAAACAACTGATCCACGCCAAGAAGAAGAATATCTCTTCTCGTACGTTGTACACACACGGAAGACTATATACTCCGTGTCAACGTACTACACAAGTTTGGGAGACTCCGCCTTCCGAGATCTGCAGAAGGACTTGGAGAAGAACATCGCAGACAAGAAATGGGTAGCAAAAGATGGAGGTCCCCTTATTTGGAAATCTCTGGCGTCAAAACTCAACGCCCTAGTGAAGTCGTTCGATTACATGAAGGTCAGCGTCGACGAACGACTTAAAAGGCTTGCTCCAATGTCCCTCACTCGGGATTACAGCAGTCAGGGTGGGAGCCAGACTTCACTTGTCCTGACCACGCAGGAGACGGGCAGAAGCCACACGAAGAAGAAAACTACAGAGCGATTCTCTTGTGGTAACCCCGCCGACGCAGCCCCACCGGTTGCAAAAGGTCGGAAGAAGAAATCAGCCCCGGAGAGCGAGAAGTCAAACCTGGGAGAAACCAGCATGGCTTCCGAAATCCTCAACATACCGGAAGATATCGGTGGCCACGTGAAGGAAATAAAATACGTGGAGTCGTGCAAGTCTTACGATGACTACTGGAAGGAGTGCACCGACTCGTATGTGGAGGGAATTGGGCTCCACTTAAGAATCCCCTTGGAGCAGCTGGAGACGCCTCCTCAAACATTAAACATCCGCGAGCTGGAGGAAGGTGACGTCAAGAAGTCACTGAATTTTCTTCTGAACATGCCAGACCCAGATAAGAAGATGACCCTCTGCGTCATGCCTCAGGACCAGACGAAGAAACCAGGGAAGTTCGAGGATGTGAAGGACTGCAAGTTCTGGATGGTCAGTGGCCAGCATTGCGTAGAGGTATCGAAGAGGATGCAAAAAATGGACATAATCAAGGACTCGAAGAAGGAAAAATTCAAAGACTGGGACTGCTTCGTGGTTTGGAACAAAGACCATAGGATCATCCGGAAAATTTCAGCATACTATAATCGGGTGAACCATTTCCAGAACTTCATGCCAACGTGGGCGACAAACATTATTGGGGCACGCTTTGTGTGGACTCAGATGGGGAGCCCGACGCCACCAAGGGAGGCAACTGAGTTGGGGAAACCTGTCAGGCCCCTAAAACCAACATCCAAGGACGTGAAAAATGCAATCCTCTTCGCGGTAAAATTTTAACTCGGCTCGAGTTGATTAGCGCATTCAAAATTTTGTACATGCAAACTATTTGTGATGATACTTAGTTGTTGTTCAGACTTCATGTTTATGCAAGATTTACCTCGATGCGAGTTAAAACCCCTTACACTCCTTTACTAACGATTTCCTAGTACATGTAATCAGGACTTCAAAGAAGCTGTGAAGCTTCGGTTCTCAATGATCGACGCGAAGAGAAACCAGAAGGACATGAGCCAAAAAAAAGAGATGGATGTCCACAATGAAATAAAGATTATTACGGCCGCTTCGGATGTGTACGACCTGTGGAGTCAGGTCATCTCCAGTCATGCCCAAGGCGAGCTCATCAGTCCTGATTTCTTGACAAATTTCAAGAATACCAAGGGCTGGGATGAGGAGAAGGATGGGATCATCAGTCGAGAGTTTTTTAAGTGGATGGGCAATTGCTCCGAGGCCGACTTGAAGAGACTGGCTATACATTTGCTGAACAAGACCAAGGATAGGACGCTGCCATACCCGAAGGTGACCATGAAGTCCACGAAGAAGGTGATCCCCGAGACTTGTAACGCCAAGGAGTGGCTCGAGAGGTGCAAGCGGAAGACGGCTGTGAAGAGGCAACTCCATACCCTGAAGCCAGATCTCAAACTCTATGACAAAGAAGGCAACTACAAGAAGGAGTGGAAGAAGTTTAAAAAAGAATACAAAATCACAAGGGCCACGAAGAACACGCTTGTCACTGCACCTGGTGAGCAGTTCTTCTCGATGTCCAAGTTGCCGTCCAACAAGTTCAAGAGTTTGGGAGAGCTGTCTGGGATAGCGAAGGAATTCTTCAATGTCTTTCTGGAGAGCAAAGGCCGGTTTGTGAAGCCAGAGGCGAGGGCGTTCTTCAGGCCCTACGAAATGAAGGATGATAGCCTTGAAGAGTGGGACACCAATGTGTGGAGCGAATCCAAGAGATCAAATTTGAAGTTGGCGGTCATGGAATTCAGGAACATCCCGGGGATTGATGAGAAGGATTTGAAGTCCGAAGCCGACGCATATTATGAGTCGTTCCTCTCAATCCTGGAGACGTATGTGGACCCTGCGGTTACGGACCCTCAGGTTTGGCTCTGGATCTGTGGGGAGAAGGAGGTAGAGATGGACCTGCGCAACTACATCAGAGTCTCCTCATTTGGGACGTCCTATTTGGTGCATTATGCCGATTACATTCCTGGACCGTTTGAGCGGGTTGCAGACGTCCCCGAGAGAAGCAAAGGGGCCAGGGATCCTATCCAATTGCTCTTCCTGGTTAAGAATGGGACGACGCCAAAGACCACGAGAATTCCAAGGCGGTTTACAGTTGCCCAAAAGTCCAGGCACAACATTCGCAAGCAAGGTTATGAGATTGACTATAGGTTGTACAACACGGAGCTTCGGATGGAGTTCTACTTGAAGGTGTTTGACCTGTTTGTTTCATCTCGAGAGGAAGTTTTGTCCATCTTCGCAGGAGGAAAGATTACCTGTGCCGCCTGGGTATGTTCTAGTCTGTCTCTCTTGATTTTAACTCGGGCCGAGATGAACTTGACTTCAGTGTAGTTTATGATTTTAACTCGCTTCGAGTTGATGTTGACTAACGTTTCCTGCTCTCGTTCTGCAGATGAACTCCATCGATCACTACGTGATTGATGACAGTTATAACAAGGATGATTTCCTCAACCTCTGCGTAAGATCGGAGAACATGGACAGAGACGACTTCCTTGACTCCCACTACTTCCTCGACGAAGATGATTTTGAGCCTAGACAGGGCAAGGCGTCTTCGTCTTCTAGGAAAGGGAAGGAGCCCGTTGACATTGAGGAGGAAGATTTCGAGGAGACTTCTCTCGTAGACACCACTGTGAATGTGTCCTCACAGGTCCACGAGCAAGAGAAGGAGGGGGATGATGCGGCGGATGCAGTGGTGGAGCTGACACCCACAACTGGTCAGGGGTCGGCTGCGATTTTGGAGACTAGCGACATGCGGGGTTCATCTGGGTCCTCGGCGCAGCGTGGACAGACCCCGATATCCAACCGTCGGTCTACTCAGAAGAGGAAGGCGCCGCCCGCTAGGAGGAGTTCACCTGAGGAGCCAAAACAATGGGTGATTGACCTCGTGCAGCAGCAAATGGACGAGAATGCCAAGTTGAGGGAGGAGCAGAGGGAGGAGAACAAGAGGGCTCGGCTGGACACAAAGGAAATGATGAGTGAGTTCCTGAAGTCCTTTCCCGCCGTGGTCGCCACCACAATGCTTACGGCAAGACCTGTGCTAGCGATTGAGCCTCCATCAGATTCTGCCGCCTTGCAGATAGCCGATCACGCTCACGGATCCGCTGGCAGCAAGAGGCAGGATGAATGAGGATGTGGGACAGTTTCTGGTAGGCAGATGGTGCCGGATCGGGTTGTGGTTCAGCAGTCTCCAGCTTCTGCCTCGAACAAGGCAGAGTCGGTGCTTGTCCAAGAAGAAGGCTTAGGCGAGCACATGCAGGTGGATCCGCTTTCGACAGTGGTGGTGGATGCAGCACCAGCGCAACCTGTTCGTCTTGACACGCAGCAGGAGATGGATGTCGCTCGTGACTCGGAAGGAGTAGAGGCCGAGCAGTCACAGGATCCTGTGACTGGTAATCCTCCAGGTTGATCCTTGTGACTCTCTGCCTCTATTTCAACTCGATTCGAGTTGAAATCTCCTTCCGTTCACTTGATGTAGTTTATTGTGTACTTAGACAGGAGTAGTTTCAGTAGAACTGCACTTATATATATTTGTATATATTCCTCAGTTGGAGGGTTTTTCTAATATACTACTGTCTTACAGTTTTTTTTCCACCTTGAATTTGCAGATCATGTAACTGGGACAGAATGCGTTCCAATTTTGTCAAACTCTGGTGTGAATGATGCTCCTCCGTTATGTCCTGAGCATGTCTGCTCCCAGTCATTGTATCCACATGGTGAATCCCTTGTAGACACGCTTCAAACAGATCCATCAGTGTCCCTGGACGAAGGTGCAGATTGTATTCCAGACAAAGCACTTCTGGAGTTGCACATCCCTGCCTCCGAGTCATTGGTCAATGCTACCATTCCTTCCCCTAGGGCTGAGGAGGTTGATCCCGTAAGTTTTATTCCTGTTTTTTTCTTGGATTCTGTGTTCGTATCTTTTACCTTGACATTTTCTTTTTCCCATAGGAATTACCGGTTTGCTTTTATTTTATTTTTTCTTATAGAGAATGTGGTGGACAGTGCATTGGTTTAACTGTCTGCACATTTCGTTGTAATTCGTGGACAGGGTAGCAGTGAGGCCATCGTTCCAAGTGGTGAGGTGGAGGACGAGGTCCTCCTTCCATTCACGTCCGGGGAGGCAACAAAATGGCTTAATGTCGTCCTGGATCTGAATGGGGTACTCTGCGTCTGTGAAGATAAGAAGTATAATATCAGGGAGAGCAGATTCACCGAACCCGAGGAAATTTATCCGAGTTTAGACACGTTCATCGTTGGGGTCAAGAAAGTCATAATTCGACCTCACTGTCTAGCTGTTCTACGAGAGTTATCCAAGATCGTTAACCTCTCCGTCTGGAGCTCCATGAAGAGGTCCACAGTTAGGGATGTATGTGGGTACTTGTTTAAAGGTTTAGACCCCCCCTTGCATGTCTTTGGACAAGAACAATGCGACATCCTTAAGTGCAAGCTTAAAAATGGAAGGCCTGGCACCTACAAGGTCAAGGAAACAAGCAAGGACTTGTTCCTAAAACCGCTAGAGAGGTTGTTCCGGATGAGTGATTCCGTGTTCACGACTGAAAATACACTTATAGTGGACGACAGTCCTGCCAAGCACGTAACGAATCACCCAAAGAATGTCATTCTTTTCGAGTCGTGGTCATACGGGGGGTACGGTGCGGTGGATGGGATTCTCATTGATCACCTACTTCCCTATATTCAACGCTTGCATGCAGCTAGGCCTAGTGAATTGTACCCTTTCCGGAGAGACAATATTTTTGGACGTTTGCACCTTTTTTACGAAGAGGATCAAACCAAGTTCAAAGAATTGACGGAGGCAGTGGAGTATTCCAACAGTTTATTCCTTCAGTGTAATGTAGGGAATCCTCATTACACGTCGGCTTTTGAAGAATCGAAGAGACCCCAGCATAGAGAGGTCAAAGTCGATGAATTTTGTCTCTTATACTATCACGTATCGAAATCACGGTGACTTGAACTCTTAGGAATCACCGTGTAATAGTCCATATGACCCCTAAACGTATTTGTTGTATTGTATTTATATGAATATTTTTTCTCTTCTGTCCTTATAATCTTTTGTATGTGGCTATGTCTGTATTTTGTACTGCATCTAATGTCTTCATTTCTTCCCGTGGACAGTTGATCGTATCCTATCGTGGATTGAAGCATGTCTTGTATTCAGAGCTAACTGTGCAATCAACAATGGATTTCTCAATGATGCCTGTCAATGATGGGGTTGTCGATAGTCCACCTAAGCGAAGAAAGCGAGCTCACCCTGTGAGCTCGCCTTCTTTGCTCAAATGCTGTCCACTATCAAACTGTCTATGGGATTATTCAAGTGGGAATGTAGTGAAACAAAGGAAGCTCTATGACGACGAAATGGCTATAAGGCCTGCCATTCAGGTAATGGGCTGGAATCCTTGTAGTTGGTTATCCACCCAATACTTGTCACTGTGTGTTTTATGTTTTTAAATGTTTGTGTAAGGTTTGATTTCATTTGTTTTTTCAGGGTGACCACGTAGGCGATAAGTTTGTTGACTTTCGTGTCACGGATTCTCAAGATTCAAAGTCTTCTAAATTCAATGGGACCGAGGAAATTGTGTTACGTAATGTTCTTCGACGTAATTTGCCTAAGTGCAATTCAGTAGGGGTACAATGGTGTGAACAAAAGCCCCGTGAAGATAATCCTGTATTGGAGCGTCCAAGCCATCGTCCGTGGGATGCTTGGGAGTTGAGGTCCTTGAGGAAACAAAGACGAGAGGCATCGAGTCAAAGATCGGCTAAATTTACTGGATACAGTCAAGGACCTGAGATATTTGAGGCCATGAAAAGGATGGAAATGTTTCAGTCATAGGAATTGTAAACAAGATAGGATAGCTCTCTTACAAGGAATGTAAATGTGGATAGGGTAGCTTTCTTACAAGGAATGTAAATACGGATAGGGTTGAAGAGTATTATAGAGTAGAGAAGGTGCCACGGTGTGATAAGTGAGAATTTGTAAGGAAAGTACCACAGTGTTTGAAGGATGAAATGAACTGCAAAGTGTAGGTAGCAACTATTTCCACAGAGGATATGAACTCAAGACTGGAACTTAGAAAATTCTAGAATCAAACTATGTCATTCTTCTTCACAAATACTCTTATAGACTGCAGTTTACACACTCCGGTGTGTAAGAGTACTTGTCAAGGAGAGTAATATAGCTTGTTTCTATAGTTTTCTAAGTTTCGATCTTGACTTCATATCCGCTGTGGTTATAGTTGCTACATATAGCTTGCAATGAATTTCATCCTTCAAATATTGAGGTATCTTTTTTACAAACATTTATTGTCAACAATGTATCATTTTCTTTGGAAGGATGTGCACGTGTCCAGCGTAAACAGTTAACTACTAGTAATGCATCAGTATAGGAGCTTAGTTGCTTTAACAAAGTCACATGTCAATGTGATTGTACATTCAATGATTACTTTCATGAAATTGCAGTGTATTTTGTAAGTAATCTTTGGTATGTACAAATTTTGTTCCTATATGCATGCTTCCTCTGTCACTGCATTGCAAGTTCTGTATATATAGAAATCAAATTCTCTTGAATTTATGATTTGTAGGGTTTCCTATACTCCCATTTCCCTGGAAAACTCCCATTTTAATGAATATGATGTTATTCCTGCAATTAATCAATAAAACAGTTTAGATTCAATATATACCGGAACATGACAAGAAACTTTTGCAAAACTTAGGGTCAAAGCTTGCAATTGGACAATGGACAGTACTCACCTCAAACATGTAAACTCAATTTCCAAAGAATTATAATTCAAAAAACTTACAGATGTTGAAGAGATAAGAAATTCTCAGTATCAATGCTTGTGAATGAGTTCCATGATAAGTCTCTGCAAAAAGACATACATAGGAATCACAATTAGAGCCTTGAATTTATTTTCTTAAAGTATCTTCACAGTTGTGTTACATGGTCAAAATTTCTTTAAGAGCAAAATCCAAAGCACCCAAAATCTCACATTCAAGTACTAAAATTTTCGACTATCTATTGCCCAAAGTTTTAAAATCTAGGCTTACAAGTGCTCAGAGTCTCAGACAGATAGGTTTTCAGAAACTGAAATGAAAGTCTGCAACTGATCATTCGAACTGAAATCTCAGAACTCTAAAATCTTAGATTGGTGTACATCTGAAGTTCACCTTGGCAACTCTGTAGAGATCTAAATCGCTCCAATTTTAATCGGGAAACTTAGCATTGGATGAACTTACTCCTTAATTTGATTAATCTAGCCTTTACTATGGACACCGGTTTCATGGTATTCCACCACGGGTGAGGTAACAGTTAAATGATTGTATGGGCAATTTCATTAAAATGGCGATATTATTTTGAAATGGCATGAAAACACTTCAGAACGGCCGTTCTAAATCTACACCTGTCCTAGATGGTTCAAAACGGCTGTTTTGAAATCTATACCAATTCTAGATGGTGAAAATGGCACACCATCAAAGTGGCACTTAGAATACCGCCATTTTAATGAAATTGCCCATTTGTGGGGTTGTTCTAATTACTGGCCCAAACTTAAGGAATTGGAAGCATAATGAAGTCAAGAGATATCGGTATATGCACCAGACTTACAGAATTTGAAGAGCATCATTAAAGTTCTGGTCACAATCAAGGGCCCATGGTCCAATACTTATGTTCCCAGTCAAGGAACAGTTTCGAAGTGTCCTGAAGAAACATGTCACACTTGAGATCATACATTAGGAACATGTTATCTACATTCATAGCAAAATTAATTCTTTGATGTAAACTGGTATAGACTGCACAGTGATCGGTCAAAGAGAAAAATAAACTTGAATTCTTGCAAGCGCAAGTAGGTAGATACCAATATACTTACAGTGTTTTAAGATCTTTAAGGTGATAGAAAAGGGCTGGCGGAAGAGTTCCAGAGAGGTTGATTGCATGAGAAATGTTGCTGAGCACAAGAGAATTTGAAAACAACAAACGCTTAAAATTAATTGAACAATATAAATATTGAGAGAATCAGCAGCACAGAACATGACAGGGTAGTCTTATCGATCACTCAACGTGAATTTCACTTAAGGGGCACGATTCGAGAGCCAAAAATTGTGACATATGTATACGTAAAAGTCCCAAATCTAGGACTTGTATGAAAATGTTTTAGAACATGCGTTCTGAAAGGAAATGTGCCAAATATTGGACTTTACTCCGGTTTGCTACCTCTTAACCCACGTACTCATTTGCAAGTAGATAAAGCATCCTAGATCTTTGGAAATTCATGTATATGGAAATTAAGAGTGTTGCATGCCTCTAAACTTGCTTACAGATTTTGAAGGCTGGTCAGGTTCAAAATTGCAGGAGGAAGTCCACCAGCAATCCTCGTAGGGTCGATGTTCCTCATGGAACCCGTGAGAATACTCTTAATTACGTGATTCCTGAAGATGTACAACAATTAGTCAGGACGTGAAGGTCTTTGTCAGAATCGTTGAATCTAGAAATGTATACCTCAATTGATCATGGCCTGAACTGAAATGTGACTGAACTCAGATCACGGGAGTTCACCCAATTACTGCCTCACATCCCTGCTCGAAGCTCCAATATATATCATGTTGTAATTCTTATCGAATTCAATGAAACCAAATTTACCGCAATCTAATCTACCAAAGTCACACTATTTGTCCTGTTTTTAAATTACCGTTTGTGCAGGCAGCAATTCTAGCTTTGAATTCTGTATTGAACTGGTAACTAGCTAGAAAAGAATCACTTTGTAAAGACACTAATTCTGTGTCCTCACTAATAGGATATACAAGTCTGAGTAGCTGAGTGGAAAGCTTCAAACGATGCTACAGAGTTAAGGCCAGAATTCTTGCGAACTCACAAATGTATGGATGTCAAATAGTAAGATCTGACCAAGGTGCTGGGGTTAAACTTAGTGCTACAATAAACTCCGTGCCAGGGGAAACTGAAACTGAGATTCTGGGCAAAGACTTCGTATTCACAGGTGTAGTTGCGATAACAGGGATTTTCCGTAAACGACCACCTCATTGTACCATTTGTATCAGTTAACCATGAAGAATTGGTGCCTTCGTCTACCCAAGACTGCATGATGCTGTGCACGGCATCTCCTGCACAGTGCCAGCAGACACACTTGGTCAATTTCGTTATAATGACACAATTCCAGCGCCAGAAATTGCAAAATATATGTGCATGAATAAACGTCTAAAATCTAGGTAGGAATGGATTTATGTTTCAGAATGTGTGTTCTGAAAGTGCCAAAGTATTGTCCAGAATCCCACCAAATTAACAAAATTCACATTTTGTCATGCACATTTAGTTGACAGTATTACACTCGTCATGTACCGCAAGAGTTGACTATATTTGTTATTTTGGCATGATTTCTTTGTAAGGTAAACCACCCTATTCCAAATAGAAGATCCATTCTAGACACCTAGGAAAGGACCCATTAAAGTTTTGCATCAACTTATGATAAACTTTCCTCAACAAATGAAATTTGGGTTACTATAGGTTGAGTTAGTATCTACAATTAATGTCTTGGGCAATGATAATGGAGTGAATAACTTAGTGACTTTAATAAGAATTCCTAGCTTTTGAGAGTAAATCCATCACAAAAAATGGTTTTTTTAATTTTGGGCTTGAAATGCTTTTTAATTAGGAAAATATTGGTATGTATTTTTGTTGATCTAACCATATCAATGTGATCTATAAATAGCATTTTACAACTATTGTTTGAAATTCATCATCAAAATATTCTTCTAAGCTGTATTTTATAATAGATCTTAGCAATTTTGGAAATCTGGAAACCCCTCCGGTCCTTTAGGGGTTAGTTTGAGGCCATGATAGAAAATTATGTAATGAAAATGGATGTTCTAGTATAATGTATTTTGAAACTTCCGGATTTTGGAACCAAACTTTGTTTAAGACCTCAAGATTATCTTAGTATGATGCATTAGAGCTCAAATATCTATAGTACATTCAAATTCAAAGTGTAGGACCTTGTATTAGACTATTATGTGAAAGTTTGAAAATAAAGACAATAGATTCAGTAATAGTGGAACAAACATGCCTACATTATATATACCGTACGCGTAGGGCAATTTTGGCACTTCCTTGTCAAAAGAGTTTACTTATTTTCTAATTCGACAATTTGGCACTTTTATTTAGATTTCTAGACTTCCGGCATTTTAAAAAAAATAAAATTTCAACACTTTTAATTTTGGATTGATATTTTCTATTCCATGTAAATGTGTTATTTTTCTAAACTTTCTCAAGAATAATTTTTGGATATTTTAAATTGGCAACAATGAAATTTTTCAGATTTTCAAAAATAGTTGTACAATTTTCCAAATTTTTGACATTTTCCAAATTTTTCCAAGTTATTTACAAAACTGACCTATGCTTATGGTATATTTGAGTTCAAGAAACTTTAATATTTGTTATCAAAAATTTTAAATTCAAATGAGTTTTTGCTAAAAAATTTAGTCAAACATTTGAAATTTTTTTATCAAAATAGAAAAAACATTATTTTCATTTTATAAAAATTATTGAGTTTAAGTATGTACAATATGGAAAGAAAAACTAAATTTCTAATGGCTCTTACATACAATAGAACTACATTAATTCCAATGATGAAATTGTGGTAAGAAACAAAGTAAATTGTGTGGATTGTTCAATTTTTTACATATTTTAAATTTAAATTACAAATGAATCTAGTTTATAAATTTATGTAAGAATTTGCTAAGATTGCTTTGAAAATATATAGCTTTAAACTTTCACATGAATTACCTAGATGGCATGAATCAAATCTTGGCATATATGAATTTTTTTTAAATAGAATAAAAATTCTAAACCCTGCTCATTTTTAAAGTTTTTTTTAAACTATTTTGCAACTAGTGGGGGTTAGGATCTTCAATTTTTTACTTTTAAATTTATTAAAGAACACATATAGAAAAATAAAATAGGCTTGCCTTGGACATGAGTGTTTTAAAATAATTTTGGATTCAACATCAATACATAATTATAGGGATTAATGTAAAAGTTTCATCTTTTACTTTATACCTGACATACCTATATATATGTCACAGATGTGTTCTATCTATCTATCTATCAGTTTATACTTGTGGTGTGTAAGCACATCCAACCAAGCATCGAATAATGCGTTTAGTTGGCGGAGATAGTACGGCTAAGATAGCTACGAGTCTTGATGTGCGTCGGTTGCTACGAGAGAGTAATTCAGAGATTATTTTCCGGCCCTTAGGGACTCAAGAGAACATATTATCTAGTCAGACGTCCACTTTGGTTGAAATGCAAGCAAAGAAAACCAAGCTTACACAGCTTGAGGAAGAGCTTCAAGATGTCAAAAAGCAATCAACAGTTCAAGCTACCCTAATTGAATCTCTCCGTGCTAGATTGGATGCAATGGAGAGGAGAGAAAAGGCTTGGGAGCTTATATGGCAGGACCCTCTATGCATCCGTGCAAGGGCTTTTTTTGACAAATGCATTTTTGCATTTTTGAAAGCGGCCCAACTTAACGGATATGTGCTTCACGGTGACAACAGCGGGAAGAAGAGTTGGCTAGATTCTCTTGACGCCAAACAGTTTGCAGCTCAAGAACGCTACATAATGAATGTTTTTGGGAAAAATGTTCTTATCAATCTTGAGACTCTGAACAAAATGAAAGTCTTCAGAAATCTTTCTGGTGGAATTTCAAACAGTAGTGCCTATCAAGGAACCTTTTTGAATGTGGTTGTGTATACATAAGAACACATTTTTTCACATCCAACCTGTTATTGACATGTTCCAGATGTTGTTTGGAACACACCCGAAGGATGTTGTAGAAGCGATTGAGAGAGATGAGCTGGATCTGTTTTTTACTACTAGGTTTAAAGTCTAGCTTGATTTGGCTTTTTACAAGTCTTGTATAGAACTTGATTCAATTTGAAATGAGGTTCACTTCACATGGTAATGGCTTGAATGATTTGTGCTCTTTACTCCTATGACCTCATTTTTGCAAAGAACAAAATAATTTTGGACAAACTTTCTTTCCGAGGGTGGCTTTGGTTCAGTTCACAAGGGTGTCCTAACTTAACTTGTCTTTAGCGTTGTCTCTTCCCGGAGCGTTTTTGGAGCGTTTTGTTTGGATTTCTCCTATTTCTGCCTTCAAGCTTTGAAGCTCGTGCATCTCTGCATTCTCAGGCAAAGTTGGAGCTAGTTGATCGGTGGAGCGGAATCACCTTCTACTCGATCTTCTATCAATGTGAGTATATTTATTGAATGAAAATCTATAATCTGTGTGACATCCAAATTTGATGCATGTCAGACTTGATAGATTAGCTCTCAAGAAAAGATTCTGAGACTAAGGACCAATTCTGTTGTACGAAGCTGAGGAGAGTGAAGAGTAATTAGGCATTTAATTGTTGTTACTCTTGTAGGGGGGATTAATATAATCGCTTATGGTATATATACATGTCATGATTAATACATTATATTTGCCTATATATAGGGTCTGACTAATTTATTTGTTCTGTGGACTGCTGACTCTGGTTGGCGTTGCAAGCCTGACATATCGATGCCTCTTGATGCAGACGAAATTAAGACCGACTGAGCTTGGCCTTTGAGGCCGTTGCGCTTTACCAAAATTCAAATAAACCGTGTATGGAAGTTACATTTCACATGATGTGTATATGCATTAAGCGATTGTGATTAACGCTTAATTGTGCACGTGATATAATTTGGATAATGTGTAATCAACAACTTCAATATGAGGACATAACGTGGATGGACTAACATATCATTGCATGAATAGCTTCAAATGAAACAGTGCCGGCTAGTTCGTCTCCATCCACTTGTACGTACCCTTTGCTTTCCGCATAATTTGCATAACTCAGTCAAGCTCCATCACTACTGTAGCTGAGTCCAAGACCGACAACAAAAGCCAAGTCGGCCACAGTGACTGAAAATGGAAGCGGCAAGGCCTTGTAGATTAAGACGTGGAGACTCTCACTGACCCTCAAGTTCAATTTGAGTTTCCTCTCTACTAACAAATGTCATCCACCAGAAGTGACCTAAAAAGTTTGTTCCTTATTTGAACATTTCCAACGTTGGAAAACAACAGCAACCATCCAGATCATTTCTTGTTTCCTGTCAGTGTTTGCCGGACCTCATAATTGTAGAACTCTATCCGTCAGATGCATGTATGAAGTCAAGTTTCAGTGGAATGGAAACACGGAACTGGCAAAAGCAAAAGCGGCAAAAGCAGTTCAGTTTGAGTATTGACACTGAGACTGGGAAATCCCAAAAGCACAGACATCGGTATCAATTCATTTCGTCAAGACGCAATTCATTTGGAGCTTTGCCACTATGGAACTGAAGTGCGTGATCTAATAATTCTCGTGGTTTGGTTTTGGACGGTGACTAAAAATTAATAATAGGAGTCAAAACAACAGTCGTAACATTTGCAACAGCAAGCACCCGAGTTGCGTAATTGCTAGGACATTCACACCGAGTCTACGTTACTTAGAAAAAGTGTATGTTTTGACATAAGATCATGAAAGGTTTTAAATAATTTGTTATTCCCTTTGTCTCAAAAAAAATAATACCAATGGAGTACTATATAGAGTGGTTTGGTTTGGTTTGTTGTGTGCGTCGTTGGAATTGGTAGATATAGATGGGTGAATTATTAAAAGAATTGCAGTTCTTAAACTCATTTACATACTTAGGCAACACTTGGTGTGAACATTTAATTAATTAAGAAATGTAGTAATTTTTTTTAGTTTGAGAGAATTGAATTTTAAAATCAAGAGTGCTTCCCAATTTTGAATGTAAATGTGTACATGTGAATGAATATGTGACCATCACAATGGCATATTGTGTAGGTTGTATCTATGCACTTTTAACCCTGAAACGCATGAGCAGTCCCAAAAGTTGCTCTTGATTTAATGACTTTCACATAATGAAGAATGCACCTATTCATCCACAAAAAGCTTATTGAATTTTTTTGCTCACAACCTTGGTCATAGCTAGGTCTCATACTTCCAAGGTTAATATAATAGGTATTATTGATTTAAGTATATTGAATGTGATTATGGTTGCGCTCATCCACTGGAGCCACTGGCCAGCAATTATGATCATGGTAATAGTGAAGAAGTTGGAGGCAGTGCCAACTTGAATTACTGCAATCTCGGTGAGACCTAAGAAGTTGCATTGTTCACAAAATCTGGCTAAATTTAGCACATGCTTTTTTCAATTTTTTTCAATTGTTACCAAAGATGTTAAATTTGGATGTTTCGCAATGTTTTCAGTAACACAAGTTCATGAAGAAAATCACATTTGGGACCACTCACTGCTGGGACGATTCCACAGAAGTGATCTGTAAGCATAGTGAGCACGGAAGAATGTCATTGAAACACGCACGACTGTATCTAATTTTGAAGTTCAACTTTGTAATGTCGAACTGGAGGGTTTTTATGGAGTTGCAAGATCTAGAAGCGAATCCAGAGGCGGAATTAAAGCTTTCCTTGTCACAATTGTCAATTCAATCATTTCAGCCGGTGATTTCTTCACCATTACCATACCATCCACGAGATGAAGCTGAACTTTCTCGTCCGCTAAAAAACCCTTGTGCGAGCCCTTGTATAAAGCAACGTTGGCATGAAATTTTTGATGAAGACGCTTGTGCTTTGGTGATTTTACTTGAAGTAAGATGTGTTGAGCGGGACACTCAAGTTGTGACATTTGAAGCAAATTATAAGGGCTTGAGGCAAATTATGAGGGCTTGAACTAAGAGGAGTATTATTATATGGTAAGGCGAGACAGAGAAGGCACTAACTATCACGCTGGTTGAAAGGGCCAGCGAATCCTTTAACAGAGGCCGAACATGCAGATTACGTAGCAAACATAATCAAGCGGATCCCCAAATTCTTGTAGATGGAGTAGCACTCTTCTTCAACTTTAGTTTTTACCTTCGTTTAGTTTGGATTGGAGTTCTTTAGTTAATTTAAATTTTTGTTGTTGTTGTTGTTTTTATGTTAGCAAATTGAAAGATAAAATAATAAAAGAATAGAAGTGATATCCCTACTAGTTTAGACCTTTGGGGTTCATTGATTTTAGAAAATGAATAGGAATTTTTCTTTTGATTTTTTCTAGGGACAATGGAAAATAAAGAGGCTCATGTGATGTATCATGGGCTGATTTCTCTTATCTTAAAAGTCTAGAAGATAAGTCAGCATCTTTTACTTTGTTTGAAGGGATATTTGTGTGGAGGAGAAGTGTGGTTGTTTTTTATGAGGTGTATGGGAGGAAAGAAGGGTTTTGAACCCGATTTTGATTGTTGATATCTTTTTTTATACCAATAATTTTGCAATGAAATCATTGGAAGAACTATTATTTAAAAACTTGTCTTTCCAAAATGAGTTTGCAAACTTAATTTAAGTTTATATTGAGAAAGTTATGAGAGTTTAAAGGTAACGCAGTTTGTGGCTATGCAACTAAAACAACTGAGATTTTTAAGGCTCATAACTCTTGTTCAAGTAAGCATCTTTGAGTAAAAATTTGTGAAAAAATAATTTGTGATGTTATCTTTTCAAGAAGCTATTACATTTGAGATTTGAAGAAATATGAAAAGAATTATGGAATATTAAGGGAGGAGAGTTTCGTTGCCTTTCAAAAGAGAAGGTCAAGACTTTGCTTGTCTATAACTTTTGGACAGTATCTTAAATCAATTTGAAATTTGAAGAGAAGTTAGTTTGTGGATTTAGCTTTCTAAAAAACTATCTAAGAAACCATCATACTTGGGATTTGAATAAAAATTGAAGAAGATATAAGATTTTGAGATAGGAGAGGTCTGTTGTTTTCCGAAAGAGAAAGTTGAGACTTTGCTTGTCTATAACTCTTGGATATTATCTTAATTCAATTTGAAACTTTTAGAGGTGTTAGATTATCTCAATAGCTTTCCAAATTTCTATTACATTGCGCATTTGAAGGTTGGAGCTGTTTTTGAAAGTAGATCAAAGAATGTAGCTAGACTAGAGTTTGGTTTTTAGTTTCATTCTATATTTCTTGAAGACTTCAAAGTTTGAAGAGTTGAAGATATCAGAATATGAAAACATGAAGATTCGTGTCTTGTGGGTTGTGACTTGTTATTCCTAACCGACTTTGAAGGCTCGTTGTCTTTATTTTGTTCCTAGCCAGTTTGAGAGGCTCGTTGTTTTTTATTTCTGCATTGTAAATTTTGTTGCGGACTACGTGGTGATTCAGTATTAGTCATGTTTTATATTTGTGGCGACAAAATGGGATTGATCACCTATATGGGTGATCTTTTATGTTGTTCATATTGGTGAGACTTGTTTACTGATTGTGAGCCTCTAATTTGTCACTAGGGACTCACAGTTTTCTTTTTTTCAATTTTTACAAATTTAAGTGTAGTTTTATATACAAAAAGCCCCAAAAAGAGTGTAAAATCAAAATAGATATGTCACGTACCAATATAGCATTTGGTCCCTTATAGATTGTTTTCCCCCAAATAAATCCAATTTCCACTTGTACATAGGTTAAAACGTGAAAATGTAAGAAAATAGTAGAATTAAGGCTAATCCAACCCAAATAATCAAACCTATGGTACATGTGACATCTTGTGGCTAAAATTGGTCCGAGGGAACACCGTTGAGGTCCTAAGTCCATTCCCAAAGATAGGTTTCGCTTTCCCCGTAGAATCGAAGAAATAGCGGAAACCCAATTATTGACCTACAGGAGTTACAAACTCAAGATGGACCTATAAGAGGAATCTACGGGTGGAGTATGGTGTTCTAGGGTGTAAAATCACATTTGGTACTCAATGGCGAAATCGGCTTGTCAAGATTCCCTTGTATGTGAAAGATTTCCTAGTTGCCGGAATTAAAAGGAGAAGACAGAATTTGATTCTCCTCTGACCTTTGTGCAAAGTAAAAATATGAGCTTGCACATACTTTGTAGAATTTCATGAGAGGTCTCATAAAAAATTTCGAAATTTTCTGACTTACAGAAGATGCCCTTCCAGACGGTCAACTACTAAAACCTACGATGGGAAATTTTTAGAAATTATCCAAGTTGCGATAAAATCTCACTAAAAATTATATTAGCTTCTTTTATTCTAATAAAGTGCCCCACCAAGTTTCAAGACATTCCGATAGCCAGAAGTGCCCAAACCGGCGAGATTCTCTGATAATTGACAAATTTGAAGTTTACGGTGGAGTTGACTTGCGTACGGGGAGCATACGAAATCGGAATGAGGTCAAAGCTAGGTCTTTTCTTACTCCCTCATACCTACTAAAGAATTTAGGCTAGTTATTTTTCTCAGAAAAGTCAACCTCCAAGATTTGGGCTTTTACCCTATTTTGGTGTCGAGTTAGCGGTAGGTTATGTTGCATTTTTTGGAGTTTGGTTAAGGGGTGAGGGATTCTCCTAGACTAAAAATGGCCTTCTGAAGCCAATGGCGCAATCGATTTTCAATTTGGAGTTAATATTCAAAAGTTAGAAGTTTGGACCAGCGTAGAAAGTCAAAATTGATTATTTAGGATGAAAATCTTAGATGATAAGATTACTACTAGGAAAAAGAGAGGGAGTGAGTGCCCTTAAAAATGTATATAAGGGGGCTCATTTCCCTCTTACAATCACACCTTGTAGCCACATTTTGGCTCACTTTGCACATTTGGGTCCATTTGGTTGGATTTTGGCCATTTAAGGCCACGTTGTCAAAATTGTGTGTTTTTGGAGCATTTTTGAGCTCCGTTGTCGCTACTTTTCAAGCTCTCTTTGAAGGACATTGGAGTCCCTTCAAAGTTTGCCTTGTTTCTATCATTGAGGTCCTTTTGAGGTATTATTGTTGGATTTTTGAAAACTTTAAACTAATCCTAGAGCTTATCCTCCACCGTAACTTGGCGATGCCGCTTTGGGGGAACTCTAGTGCTTGACGTATAACTTTGTGGTGTTGTTCATGTGGCCAATTTGCTAGTTGTTTGGGAGTTTAGCACGTGGTACAATTACAGAAGCTATATTTCTTTATGTTTAGAATTTTGGGTATGAGAAAAAATACGGCGAAGCTTTGGCTCTAAGAAGTCCTAAAACAAAATCTATAAAAATTAGGTGCTAGTCAAAAGCTCCATTCCTTCGCTAGTCATCAAGTTTAGTTTCTAAAATACCATTTTGGAATGTCAAGTTTAGTCTCCAAAATATAGTGCCAACCTTTGGCAAAATTCACCCCAAAGCGATAGTTTTAAGTATTTTCTCAATTTGGCTTTTATCTGTCAGTTTGGTTATTGTGTTAGATTCAAAGATCTAAAAGATTAAAAAGTGACCCTTGGTAGTAGAAAAATAAAAAACAAATTATCAAAGTTGGTGCGGAGAATACCTCCAACCAGTCCGAAGGCCAAACGGGAGCAGTCCAGGATAGGAGCAGTCCAAGGACGGGGAGCAGCCAACGGTAGCAGTCAAGGCGGCCATCGGGAGCAGCCAAGCTGGCCACACAAGCCGGCTACGTAGGGATCTGCCCTCTCGGAGTCTGCCACGTGGTGGCCGGGGACTGAACGACTGGCTGCACCTAAATTGAACTGACTGCGACGAATTGAACTGGCTGCGACTGAATGAACTGGCTTGTGACTGAATCAAAACTGGTTGTATAACTTGAACTCATGGCCGGTTGGAGGCTATGCCTTGGGCCAAATTTTGAGTTTTAAATCCAAAATCACACCTTCATGTTGTCTTTTGGAAACTAGCAATTTAAATAGGAAAGATAGAAGTAGTATAGGGAGTGGAGGAAATAGGAATTAAAACCCACTTAGACAAAACATTCATCATCAAAACGTCATCTTAGAATGAAGGTAGAAGATTAGAAGTAGTATAGGAAGATTAGGAACATCCTACTTAGCAACATTTCCATTGCAAAAGAGAAACCTCTCATAGGACTCTTCAACCTTTCAAAACCTAGTAGAATAGAATGCAAATGAAATAGAAACATGTGAGAGTTCAATTAGAAGTTGAAGAAGGATTTGGAATTTAGGATTAGGTGGAAATCCTTGGGAGCTACTTTGAACCATGAAAATGTAGATAAAACAATAATTGACTTGAAGAATTGATAGAATATCAATTATTGTTTATTAGCCAAGTCAACCTTTGAAGTATAAATAATTGAATTAGAATAGTGTTGAAAGCAAAAGAGGAATTAGGAGAAAAAAAAAAGGGGGAAAGTCCAAGAAGTTGGCAACCTTTGTACGGAAACTCCTACTTTAAGGCATGAGCAAAATTACCAAACGATTCCAAAACATGGCAAATGACGGGGAGCTTAAAGGGGTATACGACTACCTAAACAACGACACCAACTCCAAGGTAAGTTACTAACTACAAACCCTCCATTTCAAATTCTCAAAATAGACATTTAAAAGTAGGGCCGAACTCTTAAGTCAATTCAGAGTGTTTAGACTAGGATTATTCCAAGAATCAAGAAATTAGTGTTGTAGAGCCTAGTTAGAGGTTTCCAGAACCATCTTACACTTAGAATTTGGAGTCAAATTATAAGAGATATTAGCGGATAAAGTTTAGGAGTAAAATTGGATGAAATTTACTAAATTTCATCCAAGTGGAACAAGAATGGAAACTTAGGTAGAACCATAAATCTAGAATTTAGAAATGAGACAAAAATTAGAATTCAAATTGTAGTTTAGTAGAAAACCATGGATGAAGTTAGAAGTACCAAGTAGCGGTCAAACTTCATCCATCGATAACTCCTAGCAGAAAGTCCAATTAGAAAGTTTCTTATCATTTTGAAAATCTAGAATTAATACCTACAAAGAAAAATTAGCAAAAATCTAAAAATAGTAAACTGCTCAGAATAGCACCGAATCACATAAATAGGATAGGAATCAAACATGCACTAAGAAACATGATCAAGGAAAAAAATTAAATTTGGAAATAGGTTGAAGGCACTTAGTAGAGTCCAGAACTAGTTTAACTTAGGAAAAAGTCATAATTGTTTAGGAGCACACAACGGATGAACTTTGGGTTAGAATATGGATGAAAGAGGGTAAAACTCATCCATCTAAGTCCAAACTTAGAACTTAGGTAGAAGTTGACAATATAGAGTTAGAATAAAAAATTTGAAATAAAATAGAATAAGGAAAGGATTTAAATCTAAGGATGAAGTTTAGTTAGACTTATAGAAGCTAGAACTTCATCCGTCCATAATTTTTGCTAGGAAGGTCATAACTATATCACCTTTCGTTCAAAAATCACAGCGGCCTAATTGATACGCCCCAATTAGAGTAAACATTGCAAATTAAGTTAGTTTTTCTTGATTTCTTTGGTTTTCTTGCAAACTTATGTATATTTAGGATTTAAAAAAGATCCATTGTTTGGAAGGCACAATGGATTTATGCTAGGCACTCGTAAGACAAAAATCAAACCTAAAACTCAAAAGCCTGGTTGTGCTCACTTATTTACCAAGGGTGGGTAAATAAGCGCTCACATTGGTTACCGTGAGTTTGAGATTTAAAAACCAATTTTTTGGACAGTCAGCTCGTGATTTGTCCGTCCTATTGTACCCGTCCGAGGCCGTGGATTCTTATCACCTACTCTTACCCTGACTCTTATAGAACCACTACAAGATAGACCATCAGGGAGAAGTTTGAAGATTAAAGAATGAAGATTGTAGACTGAAGACTAAAACATTTGATGGAATTCGATAGCAAATTATTCCTAGTCGCAACCAGAATCCTCGTGATTTTCCAAAGCAAACTCTCTCTACACGACAACGGATGTCATTGCCGATGTAGGAGTGCAGAAGGGAGGGGAAGAGACTGAAGGAGCTAGAATTGGTGTAGAAATTGACAAAGGGAGCGAGTTTTTGTGGTCGGAGTGGACATACAACATGGATAAAATACTTGTTAGTGTAAGAGTGCGGTCTTTGAGTAAAGTGAAAGCAACCAAAGATACACCATATATAATCAATCATAAAGAATGGTATTCATCTACTACAATATATAATTCTAATATTCAAATTTAGAACTTTCAAGCTAACTAGACAATAATTTATAATAAACCGGAGTTCTGTAAGCCACCACATTGGTTTACAATTTTGAACTAATGCAATTACGATAATTTATGAACAATTAGGAGTTAAAAATGATTAATAGAAATATTTAATCTTTAAATCAAAAATTAAATTTTTTTAAATAGGTAACAATTTGAAAATTAGAACAATGGTGTGAATTTTAAGAAATGCAATTGTGTAAAAATAATTTCGAATGAGAGGGTGGCAGCTGCCAATGGCAACCAAGACTGCCAACTTGGGGGGGCGATGTCCGACGAACAGTAGCTTTAACGAGGTTGAAATTTGAAAGAGTGATAGATCATAAAGTTAGTTTTCTAAAAGGTCTAAGTTTGCTGAATTTCAAGCAAGGATGAAGACACGGCGGACATTTTACTGTGAGGGTGTTAGTTGCTAAAGGCGACCAAGATCTTTTAGAAGGCAAAGACTGCCAACCTTAAAAGGCAGTATCTGATAGACAATAATTTTGATGAGGCTGAAATTTGAAAGAAAGCTAAAACTTGAAGTTAGCTTTTCAAAAAGATAAGTTTCACTAGAAAGCAATAAAAAATGAAGTCATGGTGATCTTTCTACTACGGAGGGGTCAGCTGCCTTCTTAAATGAGAATGAATGTTTTTCCAGCTTCGAAAAATTATATTTTTGTGGATGTCGTGAAGATCACTTAAAGAAAGAAGTCTTTTGGTACAATGCTATGCCAAATTATTTATGTCTATCCATTATCTTTGTACAATAGTTTAATTCATTTGCTTTGCGTAGAAAAACACCTTCAACCTAGCATATTATAAATAGTTTGACTCTTGACAAATAAAAGTAGACTTTGTTGCCATCTTTATCTCTTATACCTAACAATTTAAAAAAACAAAGTTAGTATAAATCATTCAAACATTAAATCTACAATAGCATAAGTAAAAAAAATAAAAATAAAAATAAAAATATTTAAAAATACTCACCATGAACACCAAACCATTCAAAAAGTTTGTAGGAAATATCATTAAAATCCATATAAATGCTACAATCATAATCTTGTGTCATCGACATGATTGTGAAAAGACTATTATTAAGCTTGATGTTATCCTCATGTGTTATGCTTTCTTCTTGAAAAATAAATTTCAAATGATAAAAAATATCTGAAACATATTGTTTCAAATGATCTCTAATCAAATTACAAAGCTGATCAACACACAAATAGCAACCTTGTTTAGTATATCAAAACCTACACATTTAATTATAATAAAAATAGAATGAATTTCAAAAAACAATAAAGTTAAGATTATATTTTATTTTCAAAATGTACATACTTATCTGCCAATTTTGCCATATGTATACTGATATTTAAAAGTAACAATCGTAGAATCAAAATCAAATCTTTTTATTTCTCCACGCTTAGTAGCATTTCCATCAGCCTCTAGGAATGTAGCATACTCAATTGCAACCCCCATGAGGTTACAACTAAATTGACCATTTATAAAAAGAAAATGAAAAATAAACCCTAACACATCTATATACAAATTTGGCGATGCAATGCTCTCATAACTATAACAATGGTCACCAAAATTGTACTCATTTGTTCAATATGTTTTAGGTTTAATCTTTTGTACCTTTTGTAGAACATCAACCTCTTCATCACATGCATACGACTATTGTAAATCTGTAAAAAAAACCTGATATTAATTGTGAAGACTCACAATCTACACATTTAATAAATAAATTTTGAGTTTTTTTACATCTGTTGGTATACCAAACTACCCACATTTTTTACTCTCGTATGCCTTTGAGAGAACAATCAGATCAGACCCTTTTTTTTTTAAAATGGCGTATATAGATAAAGATTTTTTAATTGCTTATAAATTTATTATTAATAATTTAGTAGCCTTTCTTATTTGGTATAATGCAATTGCAGAATGATCATTCATGTTTGATAAGATCTGGATTTTCAGCATCCCTTGACATTTATATACCATTTTTTTGGGTTTTGAGTCTTGAATTTTTTCCCATCTTGGACATATAAAATATGAATATACATGTTATAACAATCAAAGCAAAAGTAAAGAAATATAAAACTATATAGATACTTCAAAGCATCTTGGTATGCGACAAATTATGTTGTAACAAAACTCAGCCAAAGCATCACCAACTTCTATACTTCGGAAGACAATTTCAACTCTAAAAGACTTCAAAACATTTTAACATGCCTTAAGGTTAAGTATTGGCATGTCTTAATCGAGGTTCTGATCAATTACATTAGCAATATTTCAAAATAAACCTATTCTATAAATAAATGTGAAAAGAACTCTTTTGTATTGTCTTAAAAATTAAATCGCCAACACTAGATAATTTATAAATAGATTTGAATGTGGTTTTGCATTATTTTGTTGAACAAAGATTTTAAATGGTTCTGCTTTTGAATTTTGTGGTCAAACTGACCTGATGTCTAAAAATACCTTCTCTATCAAAATCTATTTTATGACCTCTTTTGTAAATGCTATAGTTGACTTCGTCTCTAGTGTCTCAATTAAACAATTTTTACTAGATCATTTGGCAGGTTCCTAAAATATGAGAGGTTATATTTTAAACTTGTCATTGAAATATTTATTTTTCAAGTAATAAAAGCGAGAGTGCATAATGGCAGCAAAGAATATCACCTTAAGAATGAAACGCTTATTTTTACCAATACGTTTTGGCTCTTGTTTATTGAGCGGTAGATAAAAGTTATCACTACCTTTGGTTAGATGAAATATTTTTCACCAATATAAACACAATGAAATGAATTGTTGAACGTTGACAATTCTGTATTCAAGGATGATGATTTCATCATGAATAGTACGTATTGCACTTAGAATTTTTTATTCGCTATAGTAAAAAATAGTTTTAGCACACTCAAATGGCGGCATAGTAGTAGAGTTTCTTTTCTTTTATGTGTCGATATAGCGTTGATTTGGAGACATTCATTGACAAATGCCAAAGATTAAATGTTTTTACATTGCTTCAACAATATATTTTTAATTGTAGGTTTGTAGCTGCGTCAATCACTTTCATTTTTTTCATCCCAAATTTTCTTGAATATAAAAAAAATGTCTCCAAAATTGTTTTCATTTGATATGGATGCCTAATCCTTTGTCTAAACACTGCTAATTGTTTGAAAGAAAAACTTAAATCAATAAATTATAATTATAATTAATCTTTTTTTAAAAGTTCTATTGTTAAAAGTCAATATGAATATGGCATGATCAATGTTCCAATTTAGTCATATTTGTCTTTTGGATCGGTACAATAATTCTGGATTGTAGTTGGTCCTCCATTATATACAAGATTGAAATAAACTTGACAGTATTGGACTTGCCTTTAGATTTAATATGTGAATTATAAAAAATGGTGGTACAAAGACAAATGACATCAATATGTCAAATTTTTTTTTAAAAAGTTGTTTATTCTTTAACAATTAATATCAGAGCACGTCATTGCTGTCTATTGCACTTAGGCAGTAGCAAAACTAGAATTTGATTATGGAACATAAGTAAAACAAAACATCTGTTACATTACTTCACTAATGAAAAAGTTATGAAGGATCATAGTTTATTCAATCAATTCATCAACATACAAAAAAATAACCTTACACCACCCTTTATTCTTTTAGTCTTGTTGTAAAATCCACAATTTATTTCCTTCATTTAATAGTTTGTAATGACCATTGCAGTGGACGTTATTCTCGACTCTCATAAATTTTTTCACTAGTTTTCAGTAAGAATTCCATTTTAAACATTAATTTTTTAGCCTTCATTTTAATTCTATTATTAAACTAATATATCAAGTTTTTTTACAAAGATAGGTTGTTGTAGTAAAATGAAAATTTTAGAGCAATTACATGCATACGCCAAGTGCATAGATAAATTGATTAAAAATTAGCAAAAAAACAAAGTTTTAGATTTGAAGGTGTAAATTCTAAAAAAACATAATTAATTTTTTTCTGCAAGGATGTAACATTGAAATTGTTTTTTTATTAAAACTTTAATTATTGTAATGACAAGAAATATTTTCATCGCTTCAACACAGAAGCAATATATACAGACCAGTAGAATCAATGAGAAGACAAAATAAGCAATTTGATACCTTTGAGGAAATTTTTTTTCTTCTTAACCCCTAAAGGCCCAAGGTCTTTTTTCTGCCAAAAAACACTGAAAACTGCCATTTCTATAGCAAAAAGTTAAAAAAAATTAAAATTGTTTTTTTTCCACATCTAACCGTAGGATCTTACACCTAATTGGTATGAGAATGTGTGGAAAAAATTTCAGAATTTTTGACCACACAGATTGCAAGATATCTGCGTTTAAAGTGGAAAAAACAAGTTTTTCAGCACATTGCGGGACCAGATTTTTTGTCTTTAAACATTTTTAACTTAAAATTTTTGCACTACAGCGTTTTGAGCTTTAAATCTTTATAGTAGAGAATTGAGTTGAGAGTCTAGGAAAAAAAAAGAAACTCAAAAAAACTTAATTTTCATCCTTAAAAAAATTGTTAAGTAGAAGTAGGTATGAGATAGAAGGAAAACCTAAAATATTAATATCTCTTAGATGGAATTAAAATGCACTAATCCCAATGGTGAGATTGTTCTAGCAAGTAAACTAAACCATGCCAAAAAAAAAATTTTGAAAAATTTGAAAAATTGCATTCAGAAATGAGTCCTACAGTTATTTTTTTCAAGAAGATGCTCAAACTGCCCGAAAAACAAGAATGTCCATAACTTTCTCATAACATATCCAAATGAAATGAATAAAAGCTTTCTAGATAGACAAAAATATAATCTATGAGAAAAAAAATATTTAAAAAAAAAATTCAAATTTTTGTCCATTTTTTTTTTGCTGCCCGGGCTGCCCCCCGTCCCCTGTTTTGAGCTTATTTGGTCATAACTTTTTTTCCCGGGCACCGATTGAGAAAAAAATTATATTCCCACGAAGCTTATCAGTTTTTCTATCTCCAAAAAAAATTTCAAAAAATCAGAACACAATTTCAGCCCGTAGGTACCTGCCCGAAAACGCATTTGTCCCCCGAAGTGACAACGGGCTTTTAGGGGTTAAGCCTCATGATGACGTTTCCATTTTGCACATCTTAAACAATTTTCAAAATGTGAGAATGCATAATCAAGACACTCTACAAAATAAATCAACCAAAATAATGTAGGCATAAAACCTAAGGAACTACTTTACGACAATAAAAACCCGAAAGCACAAAACGAAAAAGAATTTTGTCACAAAGAAGATTTTACGGCATAGGCTATAGGAGGGTTGTTTTAAAGTTGTTTCCTTTAATATGAACCAACGCACTTTTGTCAAAACATTAAATAGTTTTAAAATAACTAAAAAAGTTAAAAAAATAAATATTAAATTAAAAAATATTAAAAAATAAATAAAAATATTAAATAAATAATTAAATAATATTACATGACATGGCAAAGTCTTGGCCATGTTAAATTGCTATTGTTGCAAAATTCCCATTGTTCTTTGCCGTCTAGGAACTTGGAGTCTTTTGATGCCTTTAGGTCCCTTGTTCTAATTGAATTGATACTTTTCTTTTTGTGAGCCCCTAATTTGTCACTAGGAACTCACAGTTTTTTTTTTTTCAATTTTTACAAATTTAAGTGTAGTTTTATATACAAAAAGCCCCAAAAAGAGTGTAAAATCAAAATAGATATGTCACGTACCAATATAGCATTTGGTCCCTTATAGATTGTTTTCCCCCAAATAAATCCAATTTCCACTTGTACATAGGTTAAAACGTGAAAATGTAAGAAAATAGTAGAATTAAGGCTAATCCAACCCAAACAATCAAACCTATGGTATATGTGACATCTTGTGGCTAAAATTGGTCCGAGGGAACACCGGTGAGGTCCTAAGTCCATTCCCAAAGATAGGTTTCGCTTTCCCCGTAGAATCGAAGAAATAGCGGAAACCCAATTATTGACCTACAGGAGTTACAAACTCAAGATGGACCTATAAGAGGAATCTACGGGTGGAGTATGGTGTTCTAGGGTGTAAAATCACATTTGGTACTCAAATGGCGAAATCGGCTTGTCAAGATTCCCTTGTATGTGAAAGATTTCCTAGTTGCCGGAATTAAAAGGAGAAGACAGAATTTGATTCTCCTCTGACCTTTGTGCAAAGTAAAAATATGAGCTTGCACATACTTTGTGGAATTTCATGAGAGGTCTCATAAAAAATTTCGAAATTTTCTGACTTACAGAAGATGCCCTTCCAGACGGTCAACTGCTAAAACTTACGATGGGAAATTTTTAGAAATTACCCAAGTTGCGATAAAATCTCACTAAAAATTATATTAGCTTCTTTTATTCTAATAAAGTGCCCCACCAAGTTTCAAGACATTCCGATAGCCAGAAGTGCCCAAACTGGCGAGATTCCCCGAAAATTGGCGAAATTGAAGTTTACGGTGAAGTTGACTTGCGTACCGGGAGCATATGAAATGGGAATGAGGTCAAAGCTAGATTTTTTCTTACTCCCCCATACCTATTAAAGAATCTAGGTGTGAGCTCCCAATTCGTCACTTGGGACTCATAGTCTTCTTTTTTCTTAGATTGTGCAATTTATGTCGTAATTATACACAAAAAGCCCTAAAAAGAGTGTAAAACCAGAATGGACATGTTACATACCAATATGCCCTTCGGTCCTAAATAGCCTTTTCTCCTTAGAATAGTCCTAAAACCCACTTGTAAATAGGTTAGAGCCATAGAAGTAGTGGGAACTAGAAGGTTTGAGGGTTCTTACCCAAAATAGCCTAAAATCACTATGCAAGTGACCAAGCTGGGCTAAATTGGTCTGAGGGAAGTCTAGGGAGATTCTTAGGTAGATTCCCCAAGAGAGGTTTCAGTTTTCCCATTCCATCGACGAATAGTAGAAACCCCAATTGTTAGCTTGCAGGTGTCACTTTCGCAAGACAAGCCAATGGAGGAATCTACGGTCACCGGATTGTGATCTTGGTTCTAAACCGTACCGGGAAGTCAAAAGCGAAATCCATTCGCCAAGATTCCCCCGTATGCGGAAGATTCCCTGACTGCCGGTAAACCAACGGAGGTATCTTTTTGCCCTCCGTATCAAGACATGCAAGATCAAGATGTGAACTTGCAAATCTCTTGGGAAACCCCATGAGAGGTTCCCCAAGAAGTTTCGGAATTTTCTGGATTGAAGAAATACTCCTTCCGGACGGTCCACCGCCTAAAACCACGATGGAAAATTCACGATAATTACCCAAGTAGCGGTAAAATCTCACTAAAAATTAGGATAGTTTCTTTTATGCTAATAACGCGTCCCGACGAGTTTCGTGGTGTTTCGATAGCGGGAGACGGCCGAATCACCGACATTCCTTCGAATTATCCACGTCGCGGGATTTACGTGGAATTGACCGGCGTCCCGGGAGCACGCGAAGTCGGAACGAAGTCAACGAAGGGTCTTTTCTTACTCCCTAAGACCTCCCAGACCACCCTGGCTAGTAACCTTTGTCAGAAAAGGTAACCTTCAAAAAGTAGATTTTTACCTCTTTTACTGACTCTAGTTGGCGATAGTTTTCGGTGGGATTTTGGCGTTGGAATAGGGGTAGGAGGACCTTAGGACTAAAAATGGCCTTCTGAAGCCTATGGCGCAATCGGTTTTCGATTTGGAGTTAATCTCCAATAGTTAGAGTGTTGAACCAGCGTAAAACCCAAACTACGTGAAAATCCTAAAAGATAAGGATGAAAATCCAAGTTGATAGGGTTACCTAGGTTAAAGAGGGGAGGTGAGGGCCTTGGGAAACCTATAAAAGGGCCCTCATTTCTCTCCAAAACCACCCCCATTCATGTTTTGGGTCCGTGGGTCCAACTTATGTTGGATTTTTTGGCAATTTTAGCCAAAGGCACTTCCACGGTGTTTTGAGCTCGTGGTGCTCCGTTGTTGTTCTATTTTCAGCTTTTGAAGGTCTTGGGGGTCCTTCTTCTGTTGTGTCTATGAGTTTTGAGTAGTCTTGGGTGTTATTTGGCTTCTTTTTGAGTTTTTTTGGTCACTAACTTGTTAGTTGAGATACTTTTGCTTGAAGCACTAACTTGCTTGGGAGCTCTTTGAGTTTTGTCCTGATCCTAAAGCTCCCCCCGAAGCGCCTTGGCTTTGCCGTCCACTAAGGGGTCTTTAGTGTTTAAGAATTGTGTTTTCTAACCCGCGTGTCTAGATTAACCTCCGAGTGTTTCTCTCCCAGTCAGGGAATTCTTTTGCTTTCTCTAAGAACCCTTGGCGTGTGGTCTTCCCCCCGTACGGTGGAGTTGTGGGCCCCCCAGGGTGGTCATATGAGCCCCCCTTGTGGACGGCAAAGCTTTGACTATTAACCCCCCTAGTCCTAGAGTGCGTGTTAAAAACCCGCCATACGGCGAAGCTTTGAACCTACGGGCAGGGAGAAATCCTAGAGTTGGTGTTAAATCCAACTCGACGGCGAAGCTTTGATCTCCCCAGAGAACTTGATTCAAAGTTTAGTTTCCAAGAGGTTCTTGAAAACCTTCAAAGTTTAGCATCCAAGAACTTAGGAAAACGTTATAGGCAAAAGTCCATGTAGAATTAGGATTAGTTTTGGCTTTCCCTTGGTTTAAGTGGCCTCGATCATTATTTTGGCATTTACCAAAAGTTCAGAAAAAAACGTCCGGAAGAAGGGAAAAAACCCCGGGCCGAGCCAGCCCAGCAAGAGCCAACCCAAGCGGGAGTCAGCCCAAGCGGGGCCAGCCCAAGCGAAGCAGCCCAAGCGAAGCAGCCGGTACCCACAGCCCGGTACCCGCAGCCGTACCCGCCGCCCGATAACCGCTCCGGTACCCACAGCCCGGTACCCGCAGCCTGGTACCCGCAGTCGTACCCGCAGCCCGATAACTGCTCCGGTACCCACAGCCGTTCTCCACAGCCGTATACCCGCGCCCGATACCCGCGCCGGTCCCGTGCTTGCAACTGCGCCTCCAGGCCACGCCTCCAAGCAGCGCCTCCGACAGTTCGTGTTGGTTTTTTTTTGTTCCTTTTGATTCTCCTTTTTAGGAAGACTAAATGGGGGAAGGAAGGGTAGAATGAATGGGAAATTAGGGTGGTAGAAGTGAAAAACTAGGGTGGTAGAAGTAGAGATATCTTCGAAATAGAAAGAGGGAAATTAGGAGAAAAGGATTTGAGGGTACACCTTGTAGTAGGAATTATCATTAAAAGCACATAAAAACCTGCAAAAGCTCACACAATCACTCCACGCACAACTCACCCAAGCTCTCCACACACCATAACCAAAACCTTGAGCATCACAAGCAAGGAGGAAGATGAAATAAGAGACGGGGTGTGCTAGTGGATGGATTGGGGGAAATCTCAACTAATTAATCTGGACCACTAAAAGGGCGAGCGTAAGAGTAAAAAAGAGCGTGCCTTGGGCGTAAGAGAAAGGTCAATCGTGTAAGCACTTGGAAAGGGTAAAGATGTAAGAGGTGTAAGAACGAAGTCAACACGTAAGAACTTTGGAAGACAAGTTGGTTGATGGAAAGAAGGAGAAGAAAAGAATTCCACCGCCTCTACCACTTCGTTCTCAAATCTTCCCCGAGTCAAGAATCACTTAAGGAGCCGCGAATCCAAGAGGAAGAGACGTGGCCGAGGGGGAGAACCTCGACCGGTTAATCCAAGATCTCCAAAATGAGGTGGGCCCCTAAACATCCCACTCTTCCATGTTTAATTTTGTTTTATCAAGATAAATAGAAGGAGGCCGAGAGCTAGGGTAGGGAAGAAGCAAAGTCAGGTTAGAATTAACTTTAAAATCTTATATTAGAGGGCTAGGGGTTTCCGAAAACCTAAAACACATCCGGATCCGAGCTAAAACGAAGGAGTTATGAGCGGATGAAGTTAAGGAGTCATGTTGGATGAAACCTAACAAATTTCATCCAAGAGGAACAAAAAAGCTAACATAAAAAGAGGAATTAATTTAGGAACCGAAAGTCAAATTAGAATTTAGTTTTGAAATTAGGGTTAGCCCTAATTAGCGGATGAAGTTTGAAGGACCAATTAGCGGTCAAACTTCATCCATGGATAACTTTTGATAGAAAAATCCAAACCTAATGTGATTAGTCAAAGTGGAAAGCTAAAATCAGGATCTCCTCGGAATAAGTCTTAAGTTTCTAAGATTAGTACATTAGTAACCACACTTAAGATCCTTAAGTAAGATTAGAGGGTGGATTAGGGACGTTTAAGATTAAGGTTAGGTTAAGTATAGATTTAGAACATCTTAGAACAAATTTAGGGTAACCCAAAACTAAACCCAGCTTAAGGAAATACCTAACCCCCAAGCAGTTAAGAAGGGATGAAATTTGGAACAAGTAATGGATGAACCCTAGAAGATTTCATCCATTTGAGTCAAGACTTGGTAATAAGGTTAACATTAGGGGGTCAGGCCCATAGCCCAAATCCCAAGTCAAATCGAAATCCGGAGTTCATAGAAAAGCATGGATGAAGTTTGAGGGACCGAGTAGCGGTCAAACTTCATCCGTCCATAACTCTCTTTAGGAGAGTCCAAATCAAACAAGCTTTATACTTTTAGAAATTGCATGAGGTACTCTTTTATTTAGGATAGATAAGCTTAGACTAAGATCAACCCTTCTCCTAAACCACTAAGCCCTCTTAGGCTCTGATTCAAACATAGCAGTTATAGCAATTCCAATTAGGGTTTTGTTTTGTTTCTTCATTACCCAAAATTAGCGAGTCTTAGGAGTTTAGAAAAGATCCATTGCTTGGAAGGCACAATGGATTGGCACTAGACACCCATAGATCGAGTCAGAACGGTTAATTACCGAGAGTCTAGTTGTACTCGCTTCTTTACCAAGGGTGGGTAAACAAGCGCTCATACTAGGCTAGTTATTTTTTTCAGAAAAGTCAACCTCCAAGATTTGGATTTTTACCCCGTTTTGGCGGTAGTTAGCGGTAGGTTATGTTGCATTTTTTGGAGTTTGGTTGAGGGGTGGAGGATTCGTCAAGATTGAAAATGTCCTTCTGAAGCCAACAGCGCAATCGGTTTTCAATTTGGAGTTAATCTCCAAAAGTTAGAAGTTTGGACCAACGTAGAAAGTCAAAAATTGAAGATTAGGATGAAAATCTTAGTTGATAAGTTTACGGCTTAGGAAAAAAAGGGGGGGGAGCACCCTTGAAAATGTATATAAGAGGGCTCATTTTCCTCTCACAAACACCTCTTGTAGCCATATTTTGGCTCTCTTTGCACATTTGGATCCATTAAATTGGTCATTTTGGTCATTTTAGGCCACGTTGCCAAATTTGTGTGTTTTTGAAGCGTTTTAAGCTTCATTGTTGGTGTTTTTGGAGCTCTCTTTGAAGGACATTGGGGTCCCTTCAAAGTCTTCTCTTATTGCCTTGTTCAAAGTCTTGTTGTGAAGTTGTTGTTTATTCTTGTTGTGTCTACTAATTCTAAAGCATCCCCCCTCCATACCTTGGTGATGCCGTTTAGGGGGGCTCTCTAGTGTCATTTTTAAAAGTATTGTGTTTTAATCCATCTTGACTAACTTGTGTTCGAATTTTGACATCTATCAACCATCCGTATTTCCCTCTTGTTAGTACATGCTTGTTTTAGCCCTTGTAGAGTTGTATTAACAATCCTCCTTTGTTGGTTTGAACCCTTGATGTTAGTGAGCTCTGTAATACGGCGGAGCTTTGACTTTGCTTTGTTCAAATTGTCTAAGAGTTTGGAATTTTCTAAAACATGGCGGAGCTTTGACTTTGCTTTGTTTAAATTGTCTAGGAGTTTGGGGATTTTCTAAAATTCGGCGGAGCTTTGACTTTGCTTCGTTCAAATTGTTTAAGAGTTTGGGGATTTTTTAAGAATATGGCAAAGCTTTGACTTTGCTTTGTTACAAGAAAGAGTCTAAAACCATTAAAGTGCTAGTAAAAATCCCCAATTTGCCCTTGTCACCAGGTTTAGTGTCCAAAACACTATTTTGGACCATCAAGTTTAGCATCCAAAAGGGTAATTTAATTATTGCCGGAAAAGACTAGAGCCTTTGAGACCAACCTCAGTGTACGCAACCTTTCTTTTTTTTGTTTAAATTGTTGTTGTTTTTTCCGTAAAAATCAAAATACCTAAAAAATCAAAGAGCCCGAAGGGCTTGGACGGACCAGCAAGCCTGTTCGGGGCGGAGGCTGCAAAGACGGACGGGCTGCAAGGACGGACGGGGCTGCTAGGACGGACGAGGCTGCAAGGACGGACATGCTGCAAGGATGGACAGGCTGCAAGGACGGACGGGGAGCCGGGCCCCCACGCCTCGCCACGTGGCATGGCCACACGAGGGAGCGACCGCGACTGAACTGCTGTGACTGAATTCTGGGGACTGGATGTTGGCTGTGAGCTTGCCATGACTGAACAAAAACTTGGTTGAGAGACAAGGAAACTTAAAACTCAAGGCCAGTTGGAGGCATGCTTCGGCCCAAATTTTGAATTTTTATCAAAAGCTCATCACACTTTCATCTTGCATTTTAGGAATTAGAAATGTTAGGAGTCTAGGAAAAAGGAGAAAAATTAAGAAAGTAGGAGTCCAAAGAATCTCAATTTGCAACGTTTCCATTGCAAAAAGAGACTCAAAAGCCATAGGAAGTAGAATACTTGGAACTTTCAAAACCACTTTGAAAATGGAGAGAGATGAAGTGACAATTTAGGAGTTTGAAGAGGATTTAGAAAGAGATAAGATTAGGTGGAAATTTAGGAAGAGCAATTAGAACCATCAAAACTTGGATAGAATAATAATTGACCATGGAGTTCAAGAGTCAACTATTAATTGGGAGTTGATTAAATTATTTTAGTTCAAGACTAGTCAACCCTTTGAAGTGCAAATAATTGAATTAAAATAGTTATAGAAGAAAAAAAGAAATTAGAAGTAAAAGAAAAGAAAAAGGAAGTCCAAAAAATTGGCAAACCTTGTACTAAAACTCCTACTTTAAGCCGTGGGAAAAATTACCAAACAATTCCGAAACATGGTAAATGACAAGGAGTTTGAAGGGGTATACGATTACCTAAACAATGACACCAACTCCGGGGTAAGCTCCTAACTTTAAACCATCCATTTCAATTTCTCAAAAATAGGCGTTTACAAGTAGGCCCGAACTCTCAAGTCAATTCAGAGTGTCTAGAATAGTAATATTTCAAGAACCATGGTAGTGGTGTTGTAGAGTCTAGTTAGAGGTTTCCAAAACCATCTCACACTTAGGATTTGGAGCTAAAACGAGTGAGATATGGAAGGATGAAGTTTAGAACCTAATTTGGATGAAACGTGATTAGAAGATAAACAAGACAAGTTAAATTAGGAAATATCAACTAGAAGTAACCTAAGTCTCAAAAGTGAAATTAGAAGTTAATTATCAAATTAAAATTAGGAGTAATCAACGGATGAAGTTTTAAACACCGATTAGCGGTCAAACTTCATCCATCAACAACTTTTGATAGGATAGGTGGATTTTCAAGTAAGATACCATTTTGGAAAGCTTAGGCTAGCCTCTAAAAGGAACAACTCCAAAAATTCTAAAAATAGTAACTGTCCAAAACTCAAACAAAACCTCAAAGAACAAGGATAGGAAGAACTAGGATGTTTTAACTTGATCAAAGGAAGAAGTTAGTATTAGTAAGTCATAATAAAACCCTTAAGTAACCCAAAAGTGGGTCAAACTTCAAGAAAGACCAAAAACCCTAGGAGATATTCAAGGATGAAGTTTGGATCAAGGAACAGATGAAGTCAACCTAAAGTAGTTCATCCAAGTCAAAACTTAGGATTTAGGTAGGTCCTAACCACATAAATCTAGAGTACAATTTTCAAGGGTAATTGAATTAGGAAGCACGTCTTACATCATGGATGAAGTTTAAATAGCCCCGGAAGGGCTAAACTTCATCCGCCCATAACTTTTGCTAGGAGAAGGGGGTAGGCTCGAATTTCATGTTTTTAGAAATGGCATGAAAAATTCTACCACTTAGGGTTGTTAAATTTTGACTATAACTAGTTCAACTTCGAAACCACCGTGACCTGTTTTTATTAAGGAAATTAGAAGTAGAAATTGCCGTGTTGGATTTATTTGGTCTTTATGCACATTGTGGATGATTAGGAACTTAGAAAAAAGATCCATTGCTTGGAAGGCACAATGTATTTACGCTAAGCACCCGCAGGACAAAAATTAAATACCAAAACACTTAGAGCCTAATTGTGCTCACTTATTTACCAAGGGTGAATAAATAAGCGCTCACACTTTTACAATCCTATAAATATTAGCACACAAGAGCAAGAATTAAGACAAAATTTATACCTCATTTTTGCTTATTATTGGATTTTTTAATGACTTAAATATTGTTTCCTCAACGTATCAATTTTGGTGCTAGCAATTTTGATTAGTAAATGAACATGTCAATTCTAAACTAATGTTAGTCAGTGACTAGAGTTCGTGCAACATTGATGAGAGTGGACACTTATTGAAGTTGAAGTTGATTTTTTTAGCAAATGAAGATAGATCGGGAGGCTCATTTAAGCACCATGTGAAATGACCAAAATTTAAAATTCAAGTTCAATATCGAATAGCGAGACAAAGAATATGGATGTATTTAGTCAACAAAATTTTAGACCTAGCATCAATAGGAGTTGAGATAGTAATGAATAAAATTGATTGGAGATGAAAACAATCATTGATAGGAGTGAATTTAATTTCTTGAAATTGCATTCAATAGCACAAGACTGACGCTAGAGTATTCATAGTGCTAGGATGGCGTAATTAAATCTTAGCTGGACCTTATTTTTTGTTTGCAATTGGGTGTATAAATTGGGTGTACAATGCAAAACTGACTACTTTAAAACTTTGCTTTCTAAAAGACAATGAAGTTCCTTTCCTTCAATTAGAAGAATGAAAAATTATTTTTTATTAATTTTCAATATAAAAGCATTGTTTTTTGGTTTTGGGCTACTCAATAGTCAATGCTATTGCTATGCTGGAGTTCCAAATTTTTGGTTGGTGGAGCTAAGGAATCATGTGGGGATTTCATTGCAGCAATTCAATTGGGTCAAACCACACTCAAAGGTACCAATATCATTACTTTGCTAGGATTAGGTCTAAAATCTTTCTTAAAACTTTTAAAGCTCTAAATTACTTTGACGTTTGTATTTTTTAAATAAATTTATAGATGAATTGTATAGCAATGTATGCATTTAATAAGTTGGAGAAAAAATTTCATAGGTAAAATCCTCAGAAGGATGAAAATCACCAACTGCAAGGCTCAATTTAGTGTCTATATTACCATATAACAATTGAAAAGGATATTTATAATTAAGTTTTTTATATTTCTTTACCCCTAAAGGACCAAATGGTTGTCTAGATTTCCAAAATTGTGAAAATCTATTATAAAAATGCAGCTTAGAACAATATTTGAATGATGACTTTCAAACAATAGTTGCAAAATATGCTTTATAAATCACATCCATACGGTTAGGTCAAAAATTACACAAACCAATATTTTACAATAAAATTTGAAACCAGAAATTGAAAATTCCTTCTAAAATCAATTGTAGATTGAATATTTATAATTTTTACAAGATTTTTTTTTCTATAAGTTCAAAATTTTAATTTCTAATTAAGTGATTTTTGAAGATTTTTATTTTATTTTTTGATTCAAGTCATTTTAGAGGGTCTTTTTTTGAACTAAAAAAGTTACTTTTTGAAGCTAGACCCATCGATACCTTTTGAATTAAAAAATATTTGAAAAAAACACCTTTGTAATCTATATTGTACAAATGTTAAATAATGAATACAAGAATCTTCAAAAAAGATGATGGATGAAAAAATGCATTTCGGTGAGTTTGGGATGCATTTCCATTCATTTGTTGTTCAAAATTTGCACTCATGGTCCTTAAAGGGTTAAGCATACAACTATTAAAAAGAATTTTTAGTGAATAAATCTTTGACACAAAATAGTGTAAATTTTTTAATTAATTGATTGATTTTTGACAAATTATTGATTTAATAAAAATAAATCAATATTCAATTGCAAAAAAAGCTTACAAAAGGCCCTTGACATGAATAATATATACATTTTTTGTTCTAACACAATCATCATTCGGATTATTTTTTATATTAAAAAAGAATTTTACATGTTTTGACTCATAAATATTATAGAAAATGAAAAAGTATTCAAATTGTAGCAAAAGAGTCCTTATCTAATATCTACTGTGATGATGCATCATGCCTCGTTGCCCCCCCTCCAAACACAAAATAATTATCACCCGTCGATTGATTTTAGAATAAATAAAAGAAAACCCGCCCTTGCCGTCGATTTGAGTTGGTTGTGGGGGAAAAGATGCCTCCAGCCCTTGCCGTCAATCAAATGCATCTCAGCCGTTTGTTGAGTTTGTAGGGTTTAGGGTTTGAGTTTTGGCGATGCCCATGTGTGGTGCTGCGCTAGGATGCTACTCGTCGGGACCACGCCTGCTCCGACATTGCTGCATGGCGTTGTAGCGTGCTATTGAGTTTGTAGGGTTTGAGTTTTGGCGCCGCGCTACTCTTGGCGACGTTCTTTTGAGTTCCTAGGGTTTGAGCTTTGGTGACGCTCATGTGTGGTGCTGAGTTGCTGGGACACTGCTCTTACAACAATTGATGTGCAACCTCAATTGTGTCTTTCAGGCCAGAATTGGTGTGTTGTAAGGGTAAAATTTTCTATATGCGGCACACTAGGTGATTTGTCTTTTGTTACATTATTTGATTGCTGAGCTTTCAATCATTTTTTCAATTGTGAAGTGAAGGAGTCACAAGAGTGATTGTTCAGTGGGATATTTGTGCTGGTGATTGATTTCATTGTCTGGTGCAGGCAATGTAGAAGAATTTAGGTCTCACCTTCTTGTTTTGAGCTTGTTTCTCTTTAGTTTGCGCGGCGCTGGTGTTGAGAATCTGTCACAGAATCCGTTACAAAATTGTGAGATCCAGACACTGTGGATGCCCAATTTCATTATATTTCTAGAAATTCCCACAGTTCCAGTGCCCCGTAGTCCAAGAAATCTTAAAGATGAGGTTGTGCGTGGCTTGCTGGAGCTGCAATGAGAACTTCCAATGTGCTTTGAACGTAAAGAAGCTTTGGAAGTAGATATTGATATTGTCTTTGATGAACATGAGGAACTGAAATATTAAATTTGTCAAGCCATCTACATGACAACTTGAATGTTGAATCCATATATAGAGAAATTTTGATTGCAGACATTGAAGAGCATCAAATTCTTACTTCATGAAAACATCCTGTTCAGAGTTCAAAATATAAATTCAGTCCTACATTTTGGACAAAAGAGTCACATGTTAAGCACTTCATTATTGTAAAAGTATAACAACCAATGAAAACATGACATGTATACTTGTCCTATTATTCTTGTTTAATTCATTCAGAAAATACTTCTTTATCACTATGCGTTCAAAAGACAAGCACACCCACCTTATCTACTCTATCATATGATTATATATACGCAAGATTTTTTTGTATTCAATCACATTCAGTATTATTCATTAGCTAAAAATAGACCCTTTTTCTACCATTGAAAAATCTGACAGGTTGACATTTGAATTTTTGATTTTTAGATAAATAAAAAAATATTAGTCTTAACATGGCTTGAAGTACTAGTTAGAAAGGACTAAATTATCTATAATTAATAGATTAGCTTTAAAAAACAATAGCTAAAGAAGTTAAATTTCAGATTTTACTGAGTCTGACCCCTTTTTGGTACCCTTGAGTGTGATTTGACCCAACTATAGCGGCATGTAGATAGAATTAGTGTCTTTCATTAGATTTTGGGATTTGGGGCTAAGAAAGGGCCGTTTCAGGCCCGTTCCCCAATCTGTCTCCATGCTGTGAATAGTGGTATGGGCTGTCCGGTAAATATATTTTCAAAATTTTTTTTTAAAAAAAAAATCTGATGTGGTCGAGTCCCGGCCATGTCACCCTACTGCGGTGGCGCAGTTTCAGCAGTCAGGAACTATTCACAACTTGTGGAGAACTCATGGGAACTCGCGGCCCTTTAGAGGGCCCAAATTCTCTCTAATGACGCGGGAACCATGACTCCAATCGGTTGTACCTTTTCAATTCCACTACAATTTTGGAGCTACATTATTCAATATATAAGTTGTTCTACTCTGATAACCAACATGAGTTAGCCGTGGACGCAAGAATGACAATATATAGCATTGGAAGACCAACACGATGCAATACAAAGCATGGAAACTCTACAAACAATTGGCTAAGAGTGCTTCTTCAAAATGGCCCCAAAATGCCATTCTTCATTGCTCCACAACTACATTTTGAAAACTATTTTAAAACTAAAAATTCTAGGATGATAGAATGCATCAAATTCTACTTACAAATCAATTTTTTTTTGAAAAAAATGTTATTTTCAACCTTAACCCCTAGAGGCCCAAAGCCTTTTTTTTGCCAAAAAACACTCAAAACTGCCATTTTTGTAGCAAAGAGTAAAAAATTTGAAAAATATTTTATTTGCACATCTAACCTTAGGATCTTACACCTATATAATATAAAAATGTGTTGAATTTTTTTTAGAAGTTTTGACCTCACAGATTGCAAGATATTTGCATTTAAAGTGAAAGAAACAAGTTTTTCAGTACATTGCGAGACTAGATTTTTTGACTTTGAACATTTTTAACTTAAAATTTTTGCACTACAGAGTTTTGAGCTTAAAATCTTTATAGTGGAGAATTGAGTTGAGAGTCTAGGAAGAAAAAGAAATTCAAAAAAACTTAATGATCATTCTTAAATAAATTGTTAAGTAGAAATGGATATAAGATAGAAGGAAAATCTAAAATATTCATATAGTTTAGATGGAATTAAAATGCACTAATCGCAATGGTGAGATTGTTCTAGTAAGTAAACTAAACCATGCAAAAAATAAAATTGAAAAATTTGAAAAATTTCATTCAAAAATGAATCCTACAAGTTATTTCTTTCAAGAAGATGCTCTAACTGCCTCAAAAACAAGAATGTCCATAACTTTCTCATAACAAATCCAAATGAAATGAATAAAAGCTTTACAGATAGACAAAAATATAATCTATGAGAAAAAATATTAAAAAAAAATTCAAATTTTTGCAAATTTTTTTTTTGCTGCCCGGGCTGCCTCCCCCCCCCCCCGTCCCCTGTTTCAAGCTTATTTGGTCATAACTAATGTTCTTGGGCATTGATTGTGAAAAAAATTATATTCCCACAAAGCTTATCAGTTTATTTATCTTCAAAAAAAAATTCAAAAAATCATGACAAAATTTCAGCCTGTAGATATCTACCCAAAAATGCATTTGTCTCCCAAAGGGACAACAGTCCTTTAAGGGTTAATCTGGAACATTTTATCTAATAAGAAGATCATTTTAGGATGGAAGGAGTAATAGGTTGCAATTGCTCTATCTACTAGACCCGCTAACAAGTCCGCTAGTGATTAGATGCATCAATTGATAATTTTGTTGTAAAATTTAATCTACTTTTGATTTGACATCACCAACTTCCATTAGCTTCATCATCAAGTAGAACCAACTTTTGACTAGACTTCACCAACTGCTACTATTTATGTTTAGGAGTTGAATCCATTTTTTAATAAGCATTGCCAATTGCCATAGACTTAATAAGTTTCTAAAACCATACCATTATTTGGAAGTATATGACTTGTATATCTTGAATTGAGTATGAAACCATATGCATGTGTATTTATTGCCCTATAGAATACATTGTGTATATGAGCTCTCCAACTGTAGCTAATGTGCGTTTTCTCCATCCCCATTATAAAAAGTATTATCCCTCCATTGCTATTATTGGAGACATAATAACCATTGATGCAATTTTCTTGGGAAATAAATATTTCCACAATGATCTAGATCTGGATTTTCTCACAATTTTTGGACAAGGTGGAGTTTCTTCTTCTTTACGTAGGTTTTTGTCATCTCTCACCAAAAAAATGTACTCTCTCTATTTTTGAATAATACCCGTGTTCGTTTGTAAAACACAAAGGAAACATGAGTATTATTTTGAAACATAGGTAGTATCAAATAGATGATTAGAAAAATCAAATTGTTGAGTATTCACAATTCTTTGTATTTTTAACATAGAGTTGACCTTGAAACTGTGGCAGTCACTTTGAAGTCAACATTTCATAGTTCATAAAAGATCACTATAGCAATGCTTTATTTCAAAAGTACAACAAGTACCATGTGAACTTCTCTATAGAAATTGAGGTCTAAAAAATGCCAATTTGGTCATTATTGAATTTAGGGTCCTTGATTCTTCTAATTCATTGATAATCTAATATTCATTAGAAATTTGGATTCATTAATTTTATTTGAATACCAATCCCATATTTTATTACTTGAAACTACAAATTGCACATCACTGTGAAACATTTCAATTAATTTTGTGAATAATTATATTTGTTATCATTTTTTTACAAAAAATTAAAATAATTAGTAAAAATAGAAAAAACAATCTAAATTATTTGAAACTTTTTCAAAAAATAGAAGTAGCAATGGAGATTAGTTTGAAAAATTTTCAATTGGTTATTTTTTTTTTACACCCAAAACAACCACATCAAAGATCTTGGACTCAAATTTGGCTATCAAATTAAATTTATCCTATTATTTAATTATTTATAAACTATTTATATTTTTATCTAGTGGAAAAATATATTTTCTATTTATATTATTTTTCAAATAATTTGATGAAAAAATCAAATTATTGTAATTTTTAAATTAAAGGTAAAAATAGAATTACATCAATTAGAATATCAATTAGGATAATCTAAAATTTTTATTATAAATGAACTTACAATGAAAAACTTAATTTTGTAATTTAAATTAAAAATAAATTTTAAAACAAGAAAATGTGAATGAAAAATACATCATACTTTGTTTTTTGGATTTTAACGCATGGAGCTTGCAATTGCAATTATTCTTTCAATTTTTGGATTTTTTCAAAATATCAAGACAAAGTAGAAAGAGAACTTGCCAAGTGTCATTTTCTTAGTTTAAATCAATTAAATATTAAAAATTATTAGTATTGAAATTACAATCAAGCTTGACCAAGGTGCATCTACTTTTCTGAAGCCTAAGTCTCCAAGAATTAACTTAAAGCTTCTAGGTAATTGACATTTCTTTTCTACTTTAGCTTACACTCATCTCACTAAAGCAGCCAATGGCCAATGAAAATATTAGCAACATGAAATCAAAAATTCTAAAATTAGTGTTTACTAACTCATATACTAATTAATCATATTCTTTTTGTTTCCTAAGACTAAAGATTAAAAAACATTTTATTATGCACTAAATAGAATAAACAATGGAATCTTCTTTTAATATAATAAGGATGTCAAGTAAAAAAAGGTGTCCGAGAAACAAACAATACACATATTCAAACAAGAATTTAATAATTTTTGGCTAACTACAGTAGAACCTCCCTAAGTTGATCCGCCATAAGCTAATAAACCTCTGTAAACCAATCTTGTCAGCCCGGTCCCGGACTAGGCAGCATAACAAAGGCTGTGACTAAAAATGATCCTTCAGAAGCCAATAAACCTCCCTAACGTAATCCTGTCAGACCGGTCTGGGATCGATCGATTTAGCGAGGTTCTATTGTACCTTAATAATAGGATCATGTCCTACCATGGTTAATCCATAAACGTCGGGATAGACGTTTGGCGTCCGATGGATGACAAAGAATCCTTCTAGTAGGACAAAAGGGCAACTATTCATCTGCATAATTTTGTTGTGAAAAGGGAAGGTCTTCTATAGTAGTTTAACTTCCAATGAGTGCTTTTGCAATTTTTTAAGCAAATGAATCACATGCTAACCAAAGGTATGATTTCCATGGTCACCAGTTCGTTGTTTAAGGGTTAATCAACTTTAAGAGTTGTAGATAATTTATGCCCCCACAATATTTTGCATAATGTGATTAAAAATAATTCGACTAATATGATATCATAGGTGAATATGTATATGTTTAGATGAATAATTGGTTATCATCTATGACGCTACTTCATCCATGATTGCAATTAAGCTGCTAGAAGAGAAAACATAGCTCCTCTGTTCATCGGGGAACGCGGGAACGCGGGAACGGCATCAGGGAACCTAGTCTCGCTGAAACCCTAACCCTAACCCTAACCCTAACCCTAACCCTAATCGAGTCTGCGACAGCTTCCTGCAGTATATATCTTTCGATGCAATCCCTTAGCTTCATAATAAACTTCATTGTCCATCTACTTTTCAGAGTGTTGCATTTTGTGTGTCTGGTCTCTGTAGCGCGTTGGTTCGGTATTGACTTTAGAAGCTAATTGAGTTCTTGCGAGGATGCGCAGTCCTACCATAGTTTTCAGATTTGTGTTTGTTTGCGAAATTTCTGTTTGGCTTCTCTATCTGATCCTTGGTTAAGGCCGTGCCAAAGGATCCGTTCCCTGAAGCGAGATCACAAGGGGGAAGGCGCCTAGGAAACCTCTTCCTTCTATGCACCCTTCGCTATGCCGGAGTCGATGATTCCTAGTTCGGCTTCTGGTACGATAGGTTGTTGACACTCTTTTCTCCTTCTCTTTCTCGCTCAGAAGCAGATGACGAAAAAAAGAATAGGGACATCATAGCAAAGCCCTTCGGGGATGTGATGACATATTCGATGGGAATCTCTATGATGCTTCTGCAGTAGATTTCAATATGATTGTGCACTTTCGTTAAGTAAATAAAATTTGGCGCTATCTGACTTTATATTGTTCTGAATATGTTCAACCTTGGAATGATATCTTTTGTCCTTCCGGGTAGGGCTCTATGTGCGTGGAGAGAAGCAAATGATGAAAAAAAGAATAGGGACATCTTACAAACTCTTCGGAGGTGTGATGACATATTCGATGGGAATCTCTATGATGCTTCTACCCCTAAAATTCGTAATGATTTTGGCATTGAGAAAGTTTCAGCGTAATGGTAGTATCACTCGGGATGAAGGAGCTGCTATGGGACGCAAATAATTATCATAGAAGTTCAGTTTTTGGCGCTGCGTAAGACTAGGTTCAGAGTTGAGTTTGGTGACTGTAAGGATTTTGGGTCTTCACAAGTTGAAACTCCAACAATGAAAGTGGCTACTTGCGAACTGTCATACAAGCAAATAAAGTTTCTGTCCCATCTGGTTACTGTAAGCTAAGACAGTGTGCTGGCAATTAAAGGGAACAGAATGAGGTTGTGCAAAATAAAATCATCTGTTGCTTGGTGCGGTTAACGGAAAGCTCCTGATATAAATATGACTTCTGCGCAGATTCGTAATGTCGTTACATCTGAGAAATCTTTCCAAGCACAGTAACCAATGATAGTCCAAATCGTCTTATTAAGTTCACGGTCGTCAGGTATTGGGGATTCTTGCCAAATCATTAATTCATTTGTCGGAGCGTGACAACCAATGAGCAAATTTAACTGTTTAGCAACCTTTAATGTAAATTGAGAGTTTGCAACTCGCCGAGTACATTGTAATTCACATGAATTCCGATACAACGAGATTATAAATCTGGAGTGCGGCGCCACGGGCAAAGTCTAAATGGTCTAAGAACGGTCACAACACGTCTCGGAATCTTTTCATTCTTTGGTCATAGTCTTTATACACATTCTAAAGTCAAATTCTATCACAGGCAAACAAAAGATGAAACTAATTCGTGCAGATTGCAAATTACACTAAACATAATTTAGTGAGAGGAACGCCGACTTACACACAAGAAAAAGCATTCAGGTATGAGTCTTTTAGGTGCACATTCCCCAAGTACAATTGAAACAATCAACTTTTGTAAGGCTTGGCAACTGCAAGCACATCACTGTACACAGGTTCTAATTCTAAGTCTCCTCAGTCCTCATCACTGTCGTTCGTGAAAACAGAGGCCACTTTAGCGACTACTTTGGTCTTCTTGGTAGCAAGCCCCATTGACATCTGCACAAAACACGAACAGATCAGGATATCTGCGTTCTGACCCCCCAAAACACAGCTCCTGGAAAGAACCTGCTCCTGGAAGCTTTGGAACTTGCATAATAACCATGTTGGCACTGACGTAGAGAATGCTCAAACTAGCTCCTACTGAGATTTTGGAAAGATATGAAAAGAAAAGTATTGGTAATAGAAGATTTTCACCTTGGAAGCAACCGGCTTGGAGCCAAAGCCAAATTTCAAAGCTGGTCGTTGTTCGTGTACAATTTCCATTGCCCCGCTGCTGCCAGCATTCTTGACTTCCTTCTGAAGGCGCTGCGCTTCAGCTCTGGAAAAATAAGAAAAATGGCATGTCAAGATGACTGAAACCAACTGTCTGAACTCGAGCAATAATAATACGTTGGCTAGTGTTCAAGGACGTTGAGGAGGACTGATATACGAAAAATAATAATTAACCTCCAAGTGCCCAAATGGCCAAAAGTGGCTGCTCCTAGGAGTTGAAATGAATCATTCAAGAAATAATACAAAATGTACCTTAGAAAGAAGACATTATACCCTACATTCTTGAAATATAGAGACAAGTACTGAATATCTCCTGGTAATTACTGTGATTGAGTACTAGCTTCCAACGTGGACTATTTTTTTAAGCTATGGCACTTAGGGGTTACAGTAGCACATAAACCAAGTATAAAGGACATGGATATGAAGGGAAAAAAATGTAAGAACGAAGAACAACGAAACTCCAATAAAGGACGGCAACATTACAATTCTTTCAGCAACAGCAACACCAATAATCGTCATATCAAATCTGGCTTTGAGCACCTACAGTTGAGCAGCTCTGGCCAATTCTTTCTCTTCGCGAGCTTGTTCCCTCTTCTGTCGCTCATCTCTGTTTCGACCACCTTGGGATTCACGCATCTCCTTGAAACGCTGTAGTGCCCAACCATCAAAATCCTTTTATCAAAGATGAATTGTATAGAACTGGCTCCCAAGATTCCATCATATCAAGAATTACGAAGTGGGAGAAGCAATGCAGTGATGACAAAATCTATCCGCAGTACTGACCTTTTTGTGATTGTGGTCGTAAGAGCTAAGATGCGTTTCAAACTCGGTAGCCATCTTATACTGTTTATTGCAGAGCTCGCAGTAGAAGACGCGGTGGATCTCTTTCACTTCGTTTTGGATCTTGGTCTCGCGCTCAGCAACAACCTGTGACGGACGCAACGAGCCGGGAACGGCCATCCGGGTAATACAGCGCACCACACATTGACGAGAGAGCCAGAGCCTTCTTCTCTCTCAAAATATTTTGCCACGAAAACACTCTCTCGCAGCCTATAGCTGCCTGCTCCTTTATCATGATGATCCAAATGAGATAACCCTTCCACCCATCAGCCTCTCTCTTTTACCATAGCTGTGTTCTAACCCTCCAACTACAACCATGTCTTATACGAGCCCTATATATAACATTCTTGAGCAGCTACCTTTAATACCCTTTGTCAAAAGAATATAAAATTCTTTTTGAGCAGCATCAGCACCCTTGGAAATAGAAGACAGGTCACTCACTAAGCGCCATGCATGCTCTCCACAGGGAGTGGCAGACGTTTGAATATTTTTTAAGTTTCCATCTACAGAGGAGAACCGAGAGTTCTGGCAACTCCTCAAGAATGTTATGTACGAGCCATGACCTTGCATTATCACTAATTCCGAGAATTCACAACGCTAATTTCGTAGAGTAACTTACAAGAGGTATACCGTACTCTTCATATGTGAGATGCAACAAGCAGTTAAGAAAATTCTATAAATGAGCATAGGCACGACACTCACTTCTACGAACGTTGTAACATATACTGATTGTGTTTTTGTAAAGGCAGGGAGTCGAAACACACCTCACGTTTCTTTGTCTGTTCCTCTGTTTCTTCCACTTCCACCTCAAGCTTTTTGCGGTGGATGTTTTCTTCGGCAGTGTAAAAGTCGTCTTGCTCTTGCTTCCCTACCCCAAGTTTTGCATCTCGTGCACCTGCTTTGATTGGTTCCACAATACCTACGCGCAAGAAAGGAACGAAATACACGATAAGGATTTCGAGCTCATTGCAAAAGCAAACGCTCAAGAATCCTAAGTGCGGTAAAACCCTTAGATCTAACCTAAAAAAAAAAAGACTAGAGCAAGAAAACAACTTCGCGATGCGTACCTTGTTCATTTTTACCAAGGCCTTTCCCTTTCCAGCCCATCTTCTGCAGGAGGCGAAATCCAATATTCGACGAGGGCAGAGACGTTTCGACTGAGGCCTGCTCGAGATACTCCGTGTTCAAATTTTCGACGGGCCTGTGAGTAATTGGCAGCCTAAATTCTTCGCCCAAATCATCAGCTAATGAGTCCTCATAGGCCTGCAAACAAACGAGACGCGCTTATCCGGCAATTCACAGCAACAGTCGAACTTTGAAAATCTATGATTTATCAAATATAACTTCAAAATTGATAATTCCAATTGCATCACCTTATAGTCTTAATGTCCTACACATGCATGCTTTCACCTTATAAAATGATAACTGGAGAAGTACATTTGCCACCTAAAACAATGAACAATTAGTTTCTCCGTCAAGAGAAAAGCATTTTGTTTTCACTCATATCGTAGCCCTGTTGGTATGCAGCTGAAGCACCAAAACCCAGTTGGAATTAGGTGCGTGTTTGTCAACTGTTTACTTTTGAGAGAGCTGACAGGTGCCCATGAGTTGACACAAATCGCAATTTTGAGCCTAGACCAATCCAGAACAAAAGTACAGAACTCATTCGACAACGACAATTAGACCCACACTCGTTTGAAACTCGAGAGCCAATTACCTGTTCCCGCTCTCGTTGCCGCTGCTCTTGCGCAAACACTGCATACCCGCCACCCTGCCGCCTTGAAAAGTCCATGGTTCCCTCAACCCCTACGAAACTCCAAATTCTTCAGAAAAAAAATTGCAAACCACGGCTAAACCGCGATCTTCACATCCAATAAACAACCTCTTCTTCCCCCTTCTCTCCAATCTCAAATGCATAGCCAACGCCACCACTAAAAATCACTCCATTAAACAAGGAAACAGAGAAGTGCAGACGAAAATCCAAGCACACACACACATAATCTCTATCGTACTAACTCACAATTCACTGCATCCCTACTCACCAGAAAGACATGGAAACAAACTCACCAAATTCCACAAAAAAAATTCTCGGCAATGCTAAGAGAATCCGTAAGCAGAAGAGAATGAAATCAAGACCCCGCGGCTAGTGTAATAACAATTGACCAGCAAAAGCTTCGACTCTGGACGCGAGCTATGGCGAAAAATGCTCGACGAGATCAGAGGTTGAAGGAAGGCGTAGCCCTAAAACCTGCGAATGAATGAAAATATCGTCGATGAGAAAGGAATATCGATGAAACATCTATTTTTGGATGACAAAAAGTAACGATAAACAAAAAAAGTCGTTTCTTAGTCCATCTCTTATCTAGTTCCAGAAATGGGCTTCCTGTGAAGACGTTGCGTGTTGTTGTTGTTGCAAGATTTGTGCCTTCGACCCATCACGGCGCAAACTCGCACAACAATTTTGAGCTTCACAAGATGGCTTCCATAGCCGCCACCGGGCGAATTTCTCTTCTAGAGCCCTCAATTCACCACCACCACCAGCTCGCAACAACACCAAGAAACTCCCACGTCTCGTCTCGCGGATTTTCTCTCCGAAATTCGTTTCTAGGACAAGAACTGAAGCAATTTTCATCAGTCGGGAGATGCGCACACCAGAGACGTGTTTTGACATTGGTGACGAGAGCTGAGCGCCAAGGGAAGACTACTAGTGGTGGTGCGAACGGAATTGAGCCTGTGGTGGCGCCGGCAATTAAAGAGAATGAAGAGGAGGCTCTTGGCGCGAAGGAGGATCGTCGACCTGCGTGGTTGCCTGATTGGGCCAGAATCTCGTCCGACGATGGGAAGACGATTATTGCTGCGTTTGCTTTCTCTTTGTTGTTCCGAGCGTTTATTGCGGAGCCGAGGTTCATTCCGTCGCTCTCCATGTATCCGACGTTCGAAGTTGGCGACCGGATTATTGCTGAAAAGGTTTGTGGTCTCACCTAAAACCCTAGGCTTAGGTTCACTGGAGAGAGCAATTGGTGGTGCCATTGCGAAATTAGGGTGTGTGAACGGGACCAGAATTCATGAGTAGGAAGTGGGTAACCTAATTCTTGTTCAGAGTTTGGAAGATTTCGTATTCTTTGAGATATTATACTCGTTTGTGCTTGGTAGGGGCACCATTAGCCGGGCGGAATTTTTACACGTTTTTGTTTGCAAATGAAAGAGGATTCCAATGCATCATGGAATGCATGATTTGGATGGCGTATGCAACAGTTATAGTAAGACTGGTCAAATTTCATATGAACAAATGAAAGAGGATTTGAACGTGCCAAAGAATGCGGCCTTTGGATAGCCTTCGGATACCGTATGCAAGAGTTTTAGAGGGTCGAGGTTTTTTTTGTAGTTGTTCTAAAGCCTCCAATGTTAAGGCGTTGTACATTTTTTTAATCAATTTGTACGTATCGTCTAAGATTTTAGGGTGGTGCTTTTGGCACTTCTGGTTCTGTGGCCAGTCTTGATCATATTCGACTTGAAGTAATTTTCATTGAGGACATGAGGTGATCGTGTGCAGCTACGAGTTTAAGAGGTTTGAGTTAAATGTACACAAGCAGCAACTTAGGGTTTTGCTAGAGAGGCTCTAACTTGTTCATGGCAATGCTGTTTGCGCAGGTGTCGTATTACTTTAGAAAACCTACTGTGAATGATATCGTCATCTTCAAGGCGCCTGAAATCTTACAAGTAAGTTCTGACGTCCTAATCTGTTGGAATTCCCCTAACTCTTAGTCAGGGTTTTTGACCTAAATTTCAGATGTTGTCCCTGCGTCCTCAGAATTCTTTTCTGTACAGGCGAAGGGCTACAGCGCAAGCGAGGTCTTCATCAAGCGCATAGTTGCCCAGGCAGGAGACCTTGTTGAGGTGTGTTTTTCATCCGGACTGCTACTGTATGTTGTCCTCTGGGTCACGTTTCTTGTTTGTTTAAATGGAGGTACTGTGCTGAAACTTAAACAAAATTTTGAGTCGATCGTGGCAAGCAGCAAGTGTTTGTGGAGGTTTTGAATACCCGTATATACTCATCAAATTATAAAATACTATAATTTTGAGCGTTTTCTTAGATTTTGATTGCGTATAAGCTTCTGACGGCATATGATTGGTCAGGTCCACAATGGCCAAGTATATGTGAACAAGCAGCTCAGGAACGAAGAGTTCATTGCCGAGCCACCAATCTACAACATGAAGGCTACTGTAAGTGTCTTTCTAGTCATTTTGCAGTCGTTGATGGTTTAACCCTCAAGTGCCGAAGATAAAATTATACAAAGTGCACTTTGGAAGTTAATTTTAGCAACTTTCAAAACATATCTCAATTGTTCAAAAATGTAAGATACAATTTCTTCTTCCTTTTGAAACATTCTGCGACCTTCATTGAAGCGTCCCAAGTGATTTACTTTAATTCGTGTAGATATGGAGGCAGCCATTGTTGGCCATTTGGCCATTTAAGTGTTAGACTCTCTAATGCACCTGGCTTCTTTTTGTGTCATTTTCATTATCTCCGGACGACTCATCATCCCCTCCCTTGCGTGTGTAGTATGTTCCAGAAGGTTCAGTTTTTGTCATGGGAGACAACCGTAACAACAGCTATGACTCACATATCTGGTAAACTGTCTCTCACTTATCACTTCCTCATTACGTCTAAAAGATCATGACGTGTGGTTCTAAGTTCTAAGTTCGTTTGGGTACATCTAACTTATCAACTTAGGGTGAAACATGAGCCTTACGGTTTACATAATATCCTTGAAGAGAGTACTTATATCCCTGCTCACATAACCAAACAAGCTTTCTCTATATTCACGGACTCTCTTTCATTCAAAATCCCTCTCTGATAGGTGGCTTGGGCCCTATATTCCTGGCTGAGTCCTTCTAACCCAGGTTGAGAGGAAACCCATGCCATTTGTGCCTTGATTTGTGGTCACAATAGCATTTTTTAACAATTATCTATTGACTAAACAGATAATGTGTTATTGGATCGTACAAGACGGGGTTCGTGTAGTTACAGTCGCTTCTGCTCCTGAGTGAGGCAATTTGTAAGCAATAACAGTAATCTCCCAGATACATGGAATAACAATTCATGTTAGAATTTGGAAGGATAACGTTTACTTGGGCAATGCTTTAATGTGATTGAGGCTGTGTTTTTTGCTGGCAGGGGATCTCTTCCTGTAAAGAATATTTTAGGACGATCAATTGTCCGATATTGGCCTCCCCCTCGAGTCGGCAGCACAGTATTGGAACCAGAGGCTCCTGGCGTTCGTCTCACACCCGTCCTTCCACTTCTTCAGTCTCAAAGTGCGGTCAGACCTTCATAGCCTTTCAGCAGATTTAGCAGCTTAAGCTTCTCGTTAAACTAGATTGACAAGGTAAATTTTTTGCCCACCCATAGGTAGTAATCCTAGTGTTTAGTGTTTATTGAGCCGTCAGTTGGATCCCACAGTAGCTTAGGGGATCATGTATCCTTATACATTGCTCTTGGGGTTAAAGAAATGCTCCCAAGCTCCTATTTTTCTAAAGATGCAACTTTCAACATGTTCAGAACTTGCTCCAAGCACATTATGTTCCCTTTTCTTATGACTATAGGAGGCAACCCATTTCTGACCACTTAAGCAGTTTTGACCATCTGCAGGGCGGGTTTCTTCAGTGGGTAATTTTTTCCCCTGTGCAGAAATAGACTGCGGAAGGTTTCCTTAATTTCCAGATTTTTTTTCCGCAAAACATAATTACTATGTATTGTTTAGTTGAAGATTTAGTTCGACCCATATTGGTCATATAGACCTTCCTATTTCCGACCAAGGGCTGGTTGCAAAATCCACCAAGGGTTGGTTGCAAATTGAGAGTCTTGTAGCCAATCATAATGCGCCACAATTGCCTCGAGAACTACACCATTATTAACCCCTAAATGCCCAAGGCACCCAATTTGGGTGTCGATAATAATTTGAAGTTAAATAAAACCTAACTAATTTGCTATTTTTAGAAGTTTATATTTTTGAAAAATTCTTTTTGAAGTCTAGTTTTCACATCAAAAATTTGATTTTGAAATCATTGATTATGACTTTTCTATTCAAGATTTTGTGCAAGGGTACCCATTGCAATCTTGACTTTCCATAGTGTTGAGGGCTCTTGGAAATGAACCTCAAATACACTAGATCTTGGAGGAAAAATCACATTAGAAATTCATTTAAAAAGATTGGAGAGTAGATTTTGAGAAGTCTTAAATTGATTGGGGTTATGCATATTAGGCCCTTTAGCCTCATATTTTTTTGGAGACCAACTTTTTAGATTTGACATGTGAAAAGAGGATTGAAAGACTTCAAATCACTTTCTCAATTTTAACACCCTTGTGATCAAACATTATAATCTTTCAATCCATGAGTGATATTGTTGTATTTTCTTTTCCCATGTGATCTCAAACATGCCTTAGTTTGAATTTGTATAGTTATAATTTTTTTGAAAGTAATACAACTTATCAAAATGTTGGCTTCCTGTTCAACTTAGAACAAATTCCTAAAAGTTCAAAAGAGGCCTTGGGCATTTAGGGATTAACCCTTAAACGACAGGCTCATAACCATGGAAATCATCTATTTTGTCACCGTGTGAATTGTTGGATTAAAATAATGCAAAAGCATTCATTGGAAGTCAAACTACTATAGATGATCTTCCCTTTTCCCAGAAAATTTGGATGATGAATAGTTGCACTTTTGTCTTGCATGAAGAGATTCTTTGTCATTCATTGGCTAGAAAATGTCCTCCCATCTATAGCGTTTAGGGTGATTGCAAGAAACACTTGTCCTGTTTTCCATCACACGTTCAATGCAAAAGTTGTTTTGTGCCATAAGTATTGCAAAAATGATTGAATGAACATGAAATTCAAAATCAGGCTTTCTAAAGTAATAGAAAATGCACTTCAATTTTTTTAATTTTTTCATAATTAATTCAATAGGTGAAATTGAATTTTGAACATATGTCTAATATACGGTATTGGTGGTTCTTAGTACTTATTGAGTACCTTTTTTGAAGAGTTACATCATCAAATTTGGTACACTAGTTCTTCTAATAAAAATACCCCTTTTGGGAGAGGGATTTCCAAAAATATGTTCCAAGTGTGTTTTACATTGGCCTAAAGTGTACTATATTCAGGTTATATTTATGTTGAATTAAAAATGTTTTTTTACTTCTAGCTTCGATCTTCCTACTTTGCTCTTAGTTGGCAACAATGGCCACTTTTAAAATAAAATTTTCAAATTCATTTCCTAATTTAAAAAAATAGAAATGTGAAAGTCTCATTTTCTAGGATAAACTGTAGCATGTGGCTCAAAATAGTACTTCAAGGTATATAAAAAGACTCAATAGTACTAGAAGGGCTCATAGTACGTCCTATCTACCAATATATATTGTTTTTTTTAATAGAAAATTAGTATTTCCATTCATTTTTGCCATCTAATGATGAACATTACATATTGTCAGAATAGTAAATTTGAAATCCAATTGACCATTCAAATTTGATGTTCCATGTGTCCAATAGTATTGAAGATGATTCGTAATACAAAAAGTACCGAAAGGCCAAAAATAAAAAATGCAACAAATAGTACATGTGTTTCTTGCAATCACCTTTTATGGGTTAATTACTCTTCATCTCCTCCTTCATAGAAAGTAAACAACCTATACAGCCACAATGGGGGGTGACCACAACGGGGGGTGATCAAGAATGGGTTGCCTCCCATAAATGCGGTGAAGCAACAAATTTGCAATTCTTCTTACAAAGATGATTTAAAGGCCTTTGAAAGCAGCTTCAGTGGGTCCACAATTGTGTTGCCCTATAGTATTTAGAATGGAGATCATTCTTTATCAAGAAATTAGAGATATCCTTAATGTCCAACTCTCATTTTAACTTTGTGTTTTTTCTTTCTATAAGTAGTTGTATTTTATAGTCAATAGAGTACACCTTACTATTCTAGACTAATGAAATGTACATTTGAATTTGTAACTAATATTATAGAATATATTTCACTTTGTCCATTCTGCAAGATTAATGAAAAAATTTGGACATTGGATTGAACAACTCAAATCCCCCATTGCAAGAGAGAAAATGAGAAGCAACCACTTCAAAACTTGTTGAATATTTATTGACTTGATCTATGATGATGCTTTTAATTTTCAAGTCTATGTCCGTGTGGAAAAAATAATTATTCTATAGATTTGAGGAGATGAAAATATATGTAAGTAGAAAGCCTTTTGCAAGCCTGGGTTTAAAAGGGGGAAAAAACATCTTTGGGAACAAAACCCTAGAATTCATTATTTATCATTAATTTGAAAAATTTAAACTTAAAGTTGGAATCAAAGACTCCAACTTAGCTAAGAGAAGACAAAAATTTCAAAATTAAGTAATATTCTAGAGTAGAATATATATGGCAAATTTTTATATTTGAATCCCAGAGAGTTTTTTTAGGAGACATAAAAGGCTCACAACCTATAATTATAAACTTGCTATAAATTCAAGGAGTTGGAGTTGAAGATGCTATAAGAAAATTTCTACTCCAATCCCTTAGAATAGTCTCAAGAATAGTAAACAAGATGTTAAAATGATTTCATTCATATGATATTAAAATGTGAGATTGTTGTCATTGTAAGCATTCTAAAAATTATATGAAATAGACACTAAAAAAATCTAAAATTGGACATTAGACAACCCAAAATAATGCCAAGGCAAGGTAAAAAAATAGCGGTAAAGAAAATACTTCAAAATTTTCTGAGATTTGTTGTTGATTTCTAAAAATTTAGAGGATTTGAATTGACACTATTCATTTTAACCTTGCAAGGGAAAATTTGAGGAATGCTTTTATATTCCAATGCTCTAAATTTGTTATACGTATTTCATATGATTTTTTAGTATACTTCCGAAGACAATACTCTCAAGCTATATTTCCAAGTGAATAAAAAGAATATTTTGACCGTTCTAAAAGGTTGGAGTGGAGATGATCTAAGAGTGTATTTTCCATGTTGTATTAGAATAGGAAAAATTAAATTGAGTTTTCCAATTAGAATTGTTGTCACTAAGTTTTATAGTGTTTTTCATTTAAAAAGGGAGAAACTAAATTATAGGAGTAACTTTATGGCTTGTTGTCAAACTACAAGCAACCAAAAAATTCAAGCCACTCAATGTTAGAATTAGTTTTCTAGAAGTTGAAAAGTTGCCTCTCTCTACTTTGTACGAGACTCTTCCTAAAATTTTGTAGGCCAACAATTCCAGTTCTCCTTGTGCAATTACCTTTTACAAATGTTGCACACTTTGAATATGGAATTCCAAAATTCTATTATGTTTTTTCTGCAAAGTTTGGCTGATATTTGTACATGAAAGTATATCAGTGGAAATTGTCCATGTGTTTTAAAAAAAAAAAAAATTCTGCTCTCAAAAGAGAACCTCGCGCGCAGTCTCAAGCACGGTCTTTCCCCGTGGAATCTTCCCCGCGCAAGGTTTTACGCGCGGTAACGACACGCGCCCCTTATCCTATCCGTTTTCGGATTCTCCCCACTTTCCTCACCGAACCTCTTCCCCTGCTGTCGCATTCTCTTCAACTCCGTTGCTTGCAAATTTTGCAGCTCCACCAAGCTCCATAGCCAACAATGGCAGCTATGGCCGCAACCGCGGGCACTGCCGCTGCTGCAATCGGAGCTCACCAGGCAACAGCATCTGCATCGTCGTCGTCTTCGACGAGTCGGAGCCAACAGATGCTATGCAGAGGCCGTAATCAGTCTTCCTTTGTAGGACAGAGCTTGCGCGCGGTGGTGGTGAGGAGAGAAGCGCCGCGGAGGTGTGTGACATTGGTGACACGAGCCACGGGCGAAGTGCACGGCCTGAACCCGGAATGGAGCGACGACGATTACATCGTCCTCGGGTTGGCGCATTGTTTCAAGAAGGACGAGAACGGCAAGCTCAAGGACGCCTTGATGGTGGAGCCCGTGACGGCCGGGACGTTGGAGTGTATGGAGAATGGCGGCGTGACGTGTTACAAGTGTGTCACGGCGACGACGCTCGGCGTGGCTTTGAAGGAGGATTTGTCGTTGTTGCCCGTGGAGATGCAGGTCGGGAGTGTTTGCGATGAGTTTAATTTCCGTGCCAAGTGCGCCTCCCGGACGTGGAAGCGCGATCATCCGCAGGAGAATTTGTTGCATTTGGTGCCGAGGGATGGCGTGAAGGCGGATTACAACTTTAACCTGCAGGACAAGCGGGTTCTTAATGAGGAGGTGGTGGTGAACGACTCGGATAACATCAAGCAGGACATGAGCATTGATGTCTATGGTCGGGAGAAGGAGGAGGAGATGCAAAGCGAGATCAAGGAGCTGTACAGCGTCTAATTTTGGTGTGGCACTTTCTCGAAGATGAGAAGGTACATGAAGTATTATATGCTTAGTACTGTAGATTTGAGTGGTTTCCATAGCATCATCAGACACTTAGTATTCTGGATCCTGCAAAGAGAATGTATTCTCCGAGCACCGAGTTGTGCGTAGGGAAAGGTAGTGAAGCTCTAAATTTTCAGCTCTGCCAGGCTTGAACGAGTCTCGTTTTGAAACACCTCACATCTGGTTTGTATCTTATTACTCCTAGTTGCTCTCTCGCCTAGGAGAGGCAACTTCTGGATGCAAGATTTTGTACTACGCTTTTCAGAATGCATTAACATCCTTCGCCTGCACGCCGAGGTTGCACAATTCACTTGCCTTCAATTTGTTTGTCCTGAATGCTCCCAGACGAGGTTGGATTGTTTTGAATTCCCAATTTGTGATATGATTGATACCATTTTTCTGCGGATACCATACTATGTGAATGTCTAAAGTGACAGGGATTATAGCGTTAGTATCTCCGCCTGCCCGGATATTATTGTCCATTTACATCGTGCCTGTAGAAAAGAGAAGTGTGCCAAAAATGAAAGAGAGAAAGAAAAGTGGAGACGTAAATATCCCGTATTAATATCAAGTAGAAGCTCCGTCATTTCTGGTGTTCTATATGAAAGGTCTTCTGATTTTTTATGATTATAAATTTACCATTAAACTTCATTCAATTATTTTATTCAAGGATGTTGAAATTTTGTCATTTTCAAGATGTTATTTCAGTATTCGCAACTCAATGGTAGAAATTGTTGGTCATATTACTCAGGTGAGATTAACATAGAAATCGTTTTCATCAACTTGGACTACCTCTTAATGATATACTTGTTAAAACTCGTTATCAGTACCAATTGTCTTCACAGATTTTCAAAAGCAAATTGTATTTTCTTAGAAAAGTAGTATACTTTCATTTCTAATGCACTTTGTTGCTTAATTAAATTGTAATGAAATTATTCACGGAGACAAGGTTTCTAACTTTCTGGAAGCGAATTAAGACTTATGGCATGAAGTTGTTCTTTATTGGTACAAAAAAGGCATCATATTACACGTCCCCCATTGAACCGTTTTTGCAGTTTCTTCGTTATGCAAATGGACTTCTCCTGCAACAGAGTGCATTCCAGTAAACGCTTATTTTACAACTTCCTACATGCTTGTTTTGTGGGATAAGCTTGAAGGACCATGCTGACCTCCTTAAGTCCAAATTAAATCTACAGATCTGAAAATCTTGCGAACATGAGCACGTTTTACTTTGTGTGACCACCCAAACCTTTGGTCAGCCAGACAAAGTTCCAGCCAACTTTGTTTTGTTTTACATGACCCGCTGTCGGTGCAAACCGGAAGAAATGCTATCAATGCTGTTTCAACCCTGCGCAGTTTCTTTAGTATTTCTGGTCTTCCAGATAGTTCCAGATGTTCGATAGTTCGATGGGGGACGTTTCCCGCAACACCAATGAATGAGACAAAGAATGATCCCATCCAAATTGTCTCATATCCTCCCCAAAAGAAAAGAATTCGAGCAACACAGGGTCCATAGATTCTCCACCTAAACGTGAAGAGTATGTGATAAAATACCAAGATCCTGATCCAGGAAATACTTTTGGCAAAGAAGATGGTATTCCTGCGTAAATTAATCATCAGGTGAGATAATGTGTATGGTACTTGCTTCAGATCGATGCTGCATAGCCTGGCGTGTCCTCACGTGACTACCCGAAGCCAGTGTTGAAGCTGAGAATGGCAGCTGCTCACCAGGAGTTTGCAAGCTGTCGATCAGATCCTGCACGACCTCAAAATACAATGTCCCGTCTGAGCGAGTGTTGTCAATATTAGGGCAGTGCTGCTTCAAGAACTTCTTCATAGGCATTTTGCGGATATGTATTGGAAACTGGGACATCATCAGCTGCAGTTGAGCGGTGAGGCTGGCCATGTGACTATCTCTTATGGCCGCGATTGCTGCTGATCGCGACTCCACTGCAGCCGACGAATGAATGCAGCGTAGGTCAGGTCATTTGTCTCCTATGAGAAGGCAGTAAGCTAATTGCACTAGCTACAGTATACTGTATGCTTCTACAAATTTCACATATATTCGTGAAGGCTTATACATCTATTGGGAGATTGCAAACTAAACATCAATTACGGAAGCATAAAGTGCTTGTCCACCCGGATGAGAAGCCAAAGCATCCACCCTGAAATTCAATATCAGTGTTCTCAGAAAACGGAATAATCTTGCTCTCCGATTTCTAGTTCAGTATAACTTGAACGTTTTTGTAATGTGTTCAATCTTCTTATGTTCACTTAGGGCTTTAAGAACAGAACCTTCAAAGGCAGAGACAAAAAAACGAATGCAGTCAAAATCAATCAAAAACTCAATCGAAAATTTGTGTGAACTAGAAAATCCCGTTCTCTGGTGACATTGTTCAAAAGTCAGAACTCTATTGCACGATCGATATGAGCTTTGTAGAGCGAAATGCATATGCCAGAAAGACTTTCAGAGATTGGAAACACTACACGCATTTTTAATTAATTGTAGGACGGTAGACAGTAATAGGAAATAATTCTATAGAATTTGCCCGCTATTCTCTGTTTGTGCGCTTAAATCACACCGGTTCCGTAAGAGCTTCCGAATCGGCAATTCTTGATTCTCCATAACCTCAAAACATGTTGGCCAAGAATAAACCACTCGTAATTGCTGAAAAGAACACCATCACTGCCACGGGGAGCATGCAGAAAGAGAAGAAGCTCACCTATCAGGTCTACGGCGTCGCACATAACGTTCGCAACGCGCTTCTGCTCATCTAAATCGTCCAGTTCTTTTTCCGCAACACCTGCCAATGACATTAATTCAGCTGGCACCGATGCACGGTGCTCCCTCTTCACTGTGCTATTCTTCGGCTGGTTCATTGGCCTCCTATTCTCTTACCTCCCACACTCCGTACTCGATTTCGGCCGTCGAATTACCTCGTAAATGCGACCAGATAGAGACTTAATCGCAATCTCTAAACCGAGCAAGTTCGCTCCAGTCCTCTCCAAAGTGCTTCACCATGGCCGCACCTCACTCCCATTTCCTCAATATAGAACCAATTTTCACAAGATAGGCAGCGTCAAAAAGATACTCAGAACCTTGTTGTAGCTGAAGAATTCATGATATGCGGTGACAATGCTCCACAAAATTGGCAGGGATCTCTTTGAAGTGTGCAAGGAGAGACGAAGAGCGAATCGAAGGAGGGAGGAGACGACGAACGACAATGTGAAAGGGAGGGTCGGGAACCAGGTACACCGAGCATAAACAGGTTATGCCAGGTTATCAGCTGCAAGCAACCATAGTACATTGGTGCCACCTACTAAAAAAAGAGAATTGACTCATTTGTCAACCGGTGTACCTTATCCTTGTAGCACATGTAGACAAAACCTAGACGTGTTATAATATATGGCTTTTTCAACTCTTTTGAAGTTTGTATTAGGAAAAAAAATGTTAGACATGATTTTTGAAAGCAATTGTGAGGTCAAACATTAAAAAAAATTCATGAGACCTTGAATTAATTCAGAAGCATGTAGATTTGAAAATTTACATGAAATTCAATGTGATTTGACTTGAAAGTTAGTTTTGTTTGACCCCGTGGTGCTTATATATTTCCTAAAGTCTCCATTATACAAACCCTATAAAGATTGTGGTTGTGCATGATGACATAAACAAACCTAAACCCCTAAGAGCTCAACTATTCACTAGGTGGACGATGAATGTTTGTGAATAGTTCATTCAATTGATATTCATTGAAGAAGCTTCAAGAAAAACAATTCAAGATACCATTGGAAAGAATGTTCTATTTACATCAATGATGTAGATGTTTTGGAAGAATTTGAAATATATACTATAATTTATTTATTTTTTATTTTACTTTCATTATCTTTAGCTAAAGCAATTAAATATTTAATTATTGATTCTAAGTAAATATTTTTCTTTTCACATATAGAGGATCAAGTAACTCAACTACTTCATATATTGAATAAATTCATAAACCAGATCAATAAATTTGTCTTAATAAATCACTTGACTATACCAATAAGTAACAACAAAAACAAAATTGTGCATGGATATCCTCTACATCTACATCCAACCACACTAAAAAAACACCTCCAAATAACCCAACCAAAGATCATATTATACCATATGCAAAATTTATATATTGCAATGACTATTTTTTTCAAAGGCAAGCAACACAAAAATCAATAAATGTCAATCTTTAATGCATGTAGAAATAGACTATAGAAACTATAGGTAGAGCCCCCATAACCGACCAAATAAGGAATTCCGACATGATCTGGAGTAGTGAAGGCAAAACAAATATTTTTCAGAGGTACATCGACAGAAATGACATGGATTGCTAAAAATTTGGTAATTTTATCGCTTGAATTGAATTCCTATGAATTTTGGGAGGCAAAAGTGCTCTAGACCTATGGCCAATCTCTAGACTCTTCTTAGACTCTTTCAATTCCAATTATTCAATAACTTTTTACCTAATCATTATTTCCTACTTTTTTTTTCACAACTTGGGACATATGTCATGTATTTATTAGTTCCAACCTTGAAAAGGAAAAAAAACATTCTAAGCTTGGTTAGAAATACATGCACCTATAGGTCGGGAATGGGTCAAGGATCGAAAGTAGGGGGGTCTACCTTATACTCATTCAATAACTCCAACATGAGATACCCCATAGCATTTAATTAATTCTAATAATGATTCTTTGAATAATTTCATTAAGGAATAAAACTCGACACACTCAAAAACAATAGATCCTATAAATCATACAAAGTAGCACAAAAGTTTCATTCCAAACAAAGAAATGGTTTCATTAATTTACATTGTAGGTAGGTATTTTTTGATTGGATACATGTGCATCCTTGTCCAAGTGTTGATTTGGAACTTACTTAATTATATTTTGAAAAAGTAGACCACCAATACATTAGTGACATACAATCCCCTTTGGATTTTTCTAAATTCTCCTAAATATACTTGTTAAGGACATATATTAAATTTTGAAAGGAAGCCATAGTCTTTTCATGTGTATATACTTTATGTATTAGTTGCACAAGTCAAGAAGTTCAAAAGATATAGGATAATTTGTGTATCCATATATATACACACATGTATATGTACACACATGTAGTATGAGTAATTATGGTTGTATGCATTTTTACTTGCATTTATATCCGTGTGTATATGAATTTGTATCCCCATGCCATCTAGATTCAATTTTTTTTGTTAAATTTTTTTTAACATGGTTTGGTTGGGCATTTTTGAGAGGATAGTACTGTATATGAAGGTCAAAATCAACAAACATGCCAAAATTGAATTTCAACATCAAGTTTTTAGAAGAATACATCACCTTAACACCAAAAGTCTTATTGTCTCCACGAAGGACAAAATAAATTTTGGGCAGGCTTCTACGGTCTCAATATTTGTCATTATTTTTCTGAATTTTTTGTGAAGATAGAAAAACACATTAGTATTTCAGAAATATAATTTTTATTTCAATCATTGTTTAGGAGCAAAAATTATGGCACAATAAATCCAAATTTTAGTTTAGCAAGCAGAGATTAAAAAAACCCACAAAAGCTTATATATTCTAAAAATTTTAAATTCTTTTCTCATAGATTTTATTTTTATGGAAAGCTTTTATTTATTCCATTTGGATTGGTTATGTGAATGTGATGAACAATCTTGTTTTTTGAGCAATTAAGGCATCTTCTTAAAGAAATAACTTATAGGATTCATTTCCAAATCCAAAATTCACGGTTTTTCAAAAAGCAGTTTCTCAAGGTTAAGATCTCTTGCTAAAACAATCTCATTGTTGAGAATAGTGTGTTTCAATTCCATCTTAAGTAGAGCTACTAACAATTTAGTTTTCTTTTCAATCTTGAACTTACTTCTACTTAATAATTTTTTTTAAGACATTGTATAAAAATTTAAAATAAAATAGTTAAAAAATTTTCCTAGACTCTCAATTCAATTATTCAACATACAAAATTAGAAATTTAAAATCAATATATAGTGCAAAAAATTTAAGCTAAGAAGATGATTTCAAAGCCTCATATTCTAGTCATGCCAAGTAAAAAAAAAATCCATTTTTCTTCAATCGAAACGTAAATCTCTTGCAATCTAGTACTGGCATGGTCAAAGTTTTGTGAAATTTCTTCCTCACATTCTTCCACTAGTCTAGTGCAAGATCCTACAACTAGGTACACAAAAAAACCCCTACAATTTTTAAGCTTTTTGCTTTTTGCTTTTTGCAAAAGAAATGCGGCAATTTTGAGTGTTTTTTTGTGGGAAAAAGGCCTTAGAACTTTGAGGGCCATTCACAAGATGACATGTGACACTTTTGACAATACTCTTTACCAAAAGGAGTCAACATCTTTTCGTAAGGTGCCATTTAACACTTATGAAAGTTACTTTCCAATTCGACCATCATGTACCTAGGATGGTTTGGGCCTATCAAACTTTAGCAAGGTCTTTAGAATTTGTAAGGACAGAAGGCATCAGGTAAGGGTCCACCCTAAGAGTGGGTTTCTCTTTGGAAGGACAGAAGGCTCTTCTCAGTTGGAGTCGCGTGAATCGTGAGCCTACTGACTCCGAGTGTTTTTGGTATTTGGTATGGCACGATTGTTCGACATTTGGCTACAGCCGAAAAACCGAACGTTGGCTCTTCTTGGTGAAGAAAATTTTGGACAAATATCCTTTTTTTCAGTCCAAATATCCAGCTTACTGCTGTATGTTAAGACCCATAGCCAAATCTTACATACTGTAGGTGAGTTTTGATATAAGGTAGGTATCCTTAAACCGCCACTAATTGCTACTGTGCCTACTTACTACTATTAGACTGTTCAAATTCTTCTATATTCTTATTGGCAAGGGAAAGGAGGTTCCAACGCACCAAAGAATGCATCACTTGGATACTGTATGCAAAAGTTATGAAGGAACAAAGTTTGGTTCTAAAAGCGTTTCTTTCATGGAGGTACATAACTGATTTTGGAAATGTACACACACTGAAGATGGCGCTTTAAGGTCAGTGGCGCATTAAGGATACCTACCTTAGAATATGAGTATTGATAGCTGGCTACTTCTCCAAAATGATACTAAAAACAAAGAAACACTGATGGAGATTTTTGTTAAGAAGGCAGTCCTTCCGCAACTTTGCCACTTTTATAGTTTAGACCGTGCAATCTGAAATCTATCTGTCCTAGATGGTTTAGATTGCGCGGTCTGAAACTGAAGTATGGAATATTTTAACAAAATTCGCCATTCTGATCTTATTGGAGGATCATCACCTTTGCATGCTGCGCTTTCACTCTGAATTTGACACATTTTCCTTGAATCGACTGTGACGCGGTCAAATCTAGCTCGTCCACATGCATTACTTGGTCCTGAGTTCCGCTTTGTAAGTTCGTCTTTTCTATTCTGTTCGAAAACAGAGCTCACTCACATTGCACTGGTTTCTGTTTGAAATTAAAGAGAGTCAGTGCGTGTACTTGCATTGGCTTGGTGTAATCCAAGGATCGTATAATTGAACGAAGGACGGGATGCCGACGAGTGAGGGGGTGGTGGAAGCCGGCGAGCATCCGATGAAGGTCTCCACGTCGCCGTTGAATCGGTCGCATTTCCCCGACCATTTCGTGTTCGGAACTGCCACTTCGGCGTACCAGGTCAGAGGATGTTCTTGTTCGTTTTTAGCAGATTCCGAGCACGCTCCATGTATTCTCTGTTCCTTCCATTTTGTTGTGAGCTTCTGTTTCGTGAGAATTTGTAATGCGCATTTCCGCAGCCATTTCGATTCGTGTACGTTCGGAGTTGTCAGGTCGGACGATGTTCTTGTTTTTATTAGCAGATTCCGACCGTGCGTCATGTTGTGATGTAGTGCGTTTTCTCTTTTCCTTACTTTTTGTTTGATTGTTGTTGTGAGCTTCGGATTCATGAGAATTTGTAATGAGCTTTGTTTTCGATTGTATTTCTGCGGCCAGTTCGTGTTCGGACTTGCCATAGCGTCTTATCATGCCCGAAGATGTTCTTGTATTTAGCAGATTCCGACGGTGCGCCATGTTGTGATGTAGTGCGTTTCTACCCGGTTTTCTATTTTTTTAATTTTTCTTATAGTTGGTGTGAGCTTATGTGTGTTTGGTTATATTTGCGAGACTCTGTTTTGTGAGTCTAAGTAATGAACTGTGGTTTGGGGTGTTGCCACAGGTGGAAGGTGCGCACGATGAGGGAGGTCGAGAACCGAGTATCTGGGATACTTTCTGCAGAAAGCCAGGTTTGCATTTGTTTCTTGTTGCCAATTTCACTGTTGGTGACGTTCTTGAATTCATCTTGTGTTCTGGTGTACGTGGTGTCATATTTGTTAGAATGGCGAAATTGCAGGAAACTGGCAAGTGCTTTTCCGGTCGCCTGTCTGCTGGAACCTCACGTCTGTACCAGTCCTAGTTCTTACAGTTTTTTTGACTTGAATGTCATACTTTTTGGCACTCTGCAACACGCCAACAAATTAGAAAATATGCATGCATATTCCTCTTCACAAAAACCATCCAATCCAGTTCCAAGTTGCTTAGTGTTTGAGCTTTTGGATCCGTGTGTTCAAATTCGTCTATGAATATCCTCTTTTAAGAGTTACCGTTGTGGTCCAAGGCCTCAAGCTCTTCTATGTTAGTTCAGTCTAATCTTTTGTATTTTCTAGATGGAACACATTGACTTGCAATATCGTTGCCGCGCGGATTTTGGCATGCCTCAGATCGCGGTTGGAATTTTGTTATATGCAGGAAAGATCTCGGATGGAAGCAATGGCGACGTCGCGGACGACCAATATCACAAGTACCTGGAAGACATTGATTTGATGACGCAAATGAATCTGGATGCATACCGGTTCTCCATATCTTGGACTCGCATAATGAAATATCGTACGCCGCACATCTGCTGAGAAATTTTGAGCCGATTAAAGAAAGATTTTGTGGTTTCTTTGCCCTATCTTATCAAAGAGTAGAGATTCCTCAGAAGTATGTTGATTTGAAAGACTCTGTTGGATGGTTGCAGGTGGATCAAAACCCGAGGTTAACAAGGAAGGAGTAGCATACTACAACAACCTAATCGATAGCCTTTTGAAGAAAGGTACTTCACGTGCCGGGTGATTGCATGAAACACCCCTACTATTTTCTGTCACATCTTGCATGGTGATTTGTTTTTTGGCCATAACTTTTGCGTTGTGGCCCCAAATGACTCAAAATTCATAAGCAAAGTATTCATGACTATTATACGCGTTGTCTAATTTTTGGAATATTTTAAAGATGTTTTATTGTCCAAAAATAGCCCTTGATTTTATGTTGCACTTGCCAATTTGTGTTTATTTTTAACAAAGTAGTAGCCAAAGAAACAAATTTGGAGCTGAAATTTGGAGGGGTGGTCTTGTAGTACACTTTTAGCTATTGTTGAATTTTTTTCTAAAAATAGTTAATTATATGTTGTGTAGAAGTTCACAAAGTGAGCCTCTTTGTACTTGCATTTGAAAACATGTAAAAATTATTTTGGTGGTTTTTTTGGTGAATGACCATCTCCATAGAGTTGCTACAAATGGCCAATTAAAACATCAAAGTATGTATTTTCTTGAGATTTGGCACTTTTCTACTTCTCCTACTTTAAAAAAATTTCTATGATTTTCCTTTGGTGGTTACCTTCATCTCCATAGAGTTGCTAAAAATAAATAAAAATAAAAAATTGTTTTTCTAATTTTAAAGTACTCTAGGAAAAAAAAGCATGAGTACTATAAAACACAACAAAATCGGTAGTTCTTTCGTGCAATCACCCTGCTTGGAACTTCAGTATGCTGTGTATTTGCTATTCCGTGGCTTCGTGTATAGCTCGAAGAATGCGAAGACCTTGAAGGAGCTGTGTTCCTGTAAGTTCTGTTAGCTGTTTTATCTACTGGACTGTCGACTTGGTTGTGCAGGAATTACACCATACGCGACGCTGTACCATTGGGACCTCCCACAAACCATATATGATGAGTATCGCGGATGGATCGACAGGAGGATCATGTATGTATGGGACCGATTCTCTTCCATGGGCTTGTAAGGCTGTCATTAGAGAGTAATTGGGAGCCCTTATCGATCTAAGCACATGTACTCTATGATACATTTGTCTTTAGTGACCTGTGAACTTCCTCCATGACTTTATCTCTAAGTCCCAGCTAGGTTTACTTGTCTTTTCGGTTTGTGGCAGAAAAGATTTTGCGGAGTATGCTGAAGTGTGCTTTAGTTCCTTCGGTGATCGTGTCAAGCAATGGACGACGATCAACGAGCCTCAGCAGTTCAGTTGTTTAGGATATGGAATCGGAAACCATGCGCCTGGGCGATCCTCTGATAGGACTCAAAGTGCTGAAGGCAACTCCGCCACTGAGCCTTATCTGGTTGTGCACCATGTTTTGCTTGCCCACGCTACTGCATTCGATCTCTACAAGAGAAAGTTTAAGGTGCGGCAAAATCTAACTGAAAAAACTTAGTCACTCCAGGAAATCCTGATGCTCGGTGATGTAGCATTTTCAAGATCCTTATTGCGTTTTCCAGGCTAACTGGCTGCAATCAAAGGAAATAAATGAACTTTAACTCCTCTGGCTGGTGCCACTAGTCCCTTCCAGTTGATTACTAGGAAAGAAGGCCATTGGAATAGGCATTTAAGCTGATCAAATATCTCATGAAGGCTTGTCCAGTTTCTTCTGACAAATAAGTGGTGTTGGCAGTCTACCCAAGGTGGGACATTGGGCATGACACTGGACAGTGAATGGGGTGAAGCCTTGACAAGCTCTCAAGTAGATAAGGAAGCAGCTGAGAGATTTGTCCAATTTCAGCTGGGCTGGTAAGTTCGACTTAAAACTTGAGGATATGTTTTGCTAACCTTATATTTGAGAGCCTTTCTGTTTCAACATGGCCAGCTTCACCTACAGAAGTTGCAGTGCTGCAGGTTTTTGGATCCAATTTACTTTGGAGATTATCCGGCGGTGATGCGTACAATTCTTGGTGATCGGCTCCCTCATTTCACTCGTGAAGAGATTGCATTGCTGAGCGGATCATTGGACTTCGTGGGTGTCAACCATTACACTTCGAGGTTCATATCTGACGGCGGTGATCCTCAAAGTCCGCTACCTTTTCGAGACCGCGAGGTGAAGGTGTCAGGTTGCATTCCCCCTCCTAATCTCTTCACTTCAGTCTGTCATGCCATCGCAATGAAGAATCTTATGTGCCCTTTAAACGCATACATCCAGAAGCACCGTGCAGAGAGGTTTGTTGTTAGCGTCCTTCGTATCATTTTACTCCTCTTCCAAGTCGAAGACTTGGATTCCACTCATTGCAAGGAGACAGATCGGATTCCTCACTAAATTTTGATGCGCTTACACTCGTGATTGTGCCACAGTGGAACGAAATGGATCAGTAATCGGCAGAAGGGTACGTCCCAGTTATGGGCAATTTCGTTAAAATGGCGATATTATTTTAGAATGGCAAGAAAACAGTTTAGAACGGCTGTTCTAAATCTATATCTGTCCTAGATGGTTCAGAACGGCCGTTCTGAATCTATATATGTCATAGATGATGAAAATGGCACACCATCAAAGTGGCACTTGGAATACCGCCATTTTAACAAAATTGCCCATAGTTCTATTTTGTGAATTATTCAGCTCAATCATGCCAGTAGAAGTTGCAGTTGCTGCACTTGTCGGCTAGAGTGTGCTGGATTACTCACCCAGTCTGATGAATGTCATTACTCGTGTGCGGATCTTTGCAGGCTGCTTCTGAATGGCTCTACATAGTGCCATGGGGTCTCGGAAACATATTGACATGGATTACAAAACGTTACAACCGACCACAGCTGTTTGTTACTGAGAACGGTGAGCTTCAGGATAATCAAAATTCTGACCTGAATTTCTCATTCAGTTCCTGCTGATGCATTATTGTCTTCTACATAACTTCTCAGAAATCTTTCTGACATCCTTATGATGTAGCTTAGACTCGCATGTTATGTTTGCCATCAAGAAATAGCTAATGATCTCTCCCTTTTTCATCCCCCAGGAATGGATGATGCCGATGATATTGCAAAGCCGAGGCCCCTGCAAAAAATGCTGAGTGATACAGATCGCGTTGCTTTCTATGAAGATTACTTGCGCTCTGTCCTTCAGTCTATCAGGTGATATGTTGACTCACTCCTTAACTCGATTTAGATATCAGGCTGCACGAGTATGAGTGATCCCGCACTGCATTTGGGTTAGTGTAACCTATTGAGACGTGATTTGTCACGCCTGTGATCGAAGCTCCTTGCACTGGATATTGAGTCGATTAGCATGTGCTTCGTGAGAGTCAATGCAAAATGAATGTATGCAATGATTATTTAATTCTGTGTTGGCATCATACACTCTGTTGACATTATACATTTCCGTTTGTGAGCGACATTTGCAAGCTTAGCGCTCCAAGCCAATGGAGTCCTAAGAATTAACCCCGTCCGAGGTTCTGTGGTAGATACAGGTTAGTGCACGAAACTTGAGTACATAATTCATTAACATGGGAAGTGATTTTATCTGCAGGGATGGTGCAGATGTGCGGGGTTACTTCGCATGGGCACTGCTGGACAACTTCGAGTGGACTTCGGGCTACTCGAATCGTTTTGGATTGATATATGTGGACTACAAAAATAAGCAGAAGAGATATCCTAAGACCTCCGCCTTGTGGTATTCTCAGTTTCTTAACCCTAAACCGCCCAAGGGGACGGATTTTGGCCATCCAGAATTTAAAAAAGCCCCAGTTGCGATGAGAGTGAACCGGAATTGGTGGGACCAGATGTGGGGTTGGGTGACGACTGAATATGTAAGGTGGTTGTGGCCTTGCTGGAGCCATTGCGATGTGGCAATGTTAGGAATGGAGGTCGGACTGGACAAGAGTAGAATGCGGGACTTGGCAGTTTGCCTGGAATGTCCCAGATATGACCGGGACGAGCCGGTGCAAGACTGTTGGCCTTGGATCCAGTTTAAGAGGCGGGGACAGAATTCTCATAGCGAGGTTTCTGAATGGCAACAATGACTGGTGAATTGCTTTGGTTTATTGTAGAGCACATTGTACCCCTGCATGGAATTGGAGTTTTGAACTCTGGCTACGTATCCTACCGTCCCATGTTTTCACGTTTGAGATCAGTTTTTCATGTCCTATCTTTATGTTACGATTTGTGTGTGTTTTTCTGAAATTGTTGTCTCTGTGTAGTCAGATCTTGAATGGGGAAGGTATGAATTTTGTGGGTGTTATCGTGGCCTTCGATGGCCTTGCTTCCTTACCGGCTCTTACCCAAACTGAGCGCAAGGTTGCTCTGGTTGCGCAGCGTCCCTTACTTGCGTTGCCGCAGCACTCACTGTATACTGGCCATACCCCGTGGCAGCCACGACCACGTTCCGGTTTGCTCCGGTCACCCTTCCACAGCTACTCGCCTTTCATTTCTTCCCATTTGGTCCTTTTCAAGTCTTTCGTGCCAATTTTTCACCACCGAGTCCCTTTTTGTGGTCTCAGTGAATCCCTTGTACACTTGTTTCAAAACAAAGTTCCTGTTGTCCACAATCGGCCGGAATTGTGCTGCGATACCCAAAAAACAACGTTGACCCTCAGCAGTTAGACCTTGATCAACTGCTATAACCTGCACATCTCACCGCTCAATTCCGATCTTTCCAACAGATCTCGCATCGGCTCTGACTTGACGATCGTAGCCACCGGTGGATTTCTACAATTCCACCCAGATTGTCAATTCGGCTCCGATTCTTCACTCTCACGTATAGGAGCGTGCGGCTGATGCAAACGAGGGCTGGGCGGTGAAGGGTTAAGCGGGATTCCAGAGTGAATCGGGTTGACAACATTATAGATCAGTTTCTGCGTCCTCAACTCCTCATCTCGTGCTTTGCGTGGAGAATACCCTGTATCATCATGCACACCTCGGATTCAGAGACTAGAACGCCAGTCATATATTGTGTTACAATCCTGCACTTTTTCATATTTATAGGTCATGAAAGAATAAGAGATTCTTTCCCTCTTTCAATAAGACTGGAAGCCTGCACCCCTGTTGTCAGGTTCTAGAGCTTTCACCGAGAAACACTCACTCGTGTCGCTTATCATCATAGATTAGCCACTAAGCCATATAAGGTATACATTTTCACCTCTTCTGCCACTTCCTGGCCGGCCTTTTGTCTTCCCTTAACGAAGCGAAGTGCTGGATCACTGAATTTCTTGTGCCTGCCCGTCTCATCTGCTTGTTAAAGACACATACCTGGTGGTAGTAGAGCTCATCTGAGCCTCATCCCTGCTCCGAAGCCTCGTCAGGACTGCAAACTCTCGTCGTGACTTGTTTGGAAGCCATCAATGTAAGACTGTCATAATTTGTATGTGGCTTATTACTGGAGCATCTTGTTCGTTTTATGGTTTTCAATCCAGCCTTTTTGTACGTGCAACTGAAGTTCTCCGGGTTCTTAATTTATGCGGTTGCTGATGGGGGCGAAATCATTTGCCGCATCTGCATGTGTGAGGACCAACCCTGAAAGAGGCACCTGTTTTTGTGAAGCCCTGCTTGGAAATGTGGATTCAGACCTAGCCATTCCTGCAGTGTCCACGCGACATACCCGGTAAGCAAAAGAATTGATCAGACATAGATTTTGAATAAAATTTTTGAAGCTCTTTTTAAAAAAGGGCTACACTAAATAGGGTATTTAGTGTTGGATTACATTTAGTGTAATTACCACCCTACTTGACCCTACACTAAATGTCAATTTTAGGACGATTAGTGTAGTGCTAAACTTCAATGCGCCGCCTTTGTCTTCTCTTCCCTTCTACCTTCCTTTAATAAGTTCTAATACTAAATGTAAACATTTTCAGATTTCAGATTTACCATAGAGTATATTTAATGTTAGAAATTACATTTAATGTTACTTACTTTAGTAGGCTTAATGATATTTAGTGTCATGGTTAGCAAATAGTGTTGCCAACACTAAATACCCTATTTAGTGTAGTGTACCCTTATTTGTCATTGGTAATTTATTTTGAATGTTTTCTTCAAATGAAAAAATGGCATGTATACTTGCTTTTAATCAATTTTGGGTTTCCATGATAGTGCGCAGTTTATCACTATGCACTACAAGAAAATGGCCGGTTTTGCAACTGCAAATGAATGACTAGCTGTCGGGAACAACTAAAAAATGACTCAAGCTCTGTAATTGCACCAATGGTGCAATATTCTTAGCATCTGAGTCATTTTGCAGTCATTTCGCAGTCGCCAGTGCGACTTCGGGATGAAGAATGCATAAGGTGAAAATTTCATCCACTACTTTCCATTCACAATGTTGACAATTTTCTAAAGTGGACTGTTGTCATATATTCAAATTGCACTTTACTTTAGGCTAACTAAAAAATGACTGTAGAATAACTAAACAATGACTTTAGAGGCTCTTATAGACGTCTTCTAGGGAGTTTCAACTTACTAAAAGAAAAAGAGACAGAAATAGGCTACAACAAAAGATGCGGTAGAAAGAGACTTTGTAAATGACTTTAGTTTCATTGTAGGGCCACTACAGAATGAGTGACTTGTCACTGCACTTGACTTTGGACTTTCATACAAAGTATTTATATTCTTAAGGATGTTGCCATGTGCCATGTCAATAGATTTAGGTTTAAAATAGATTATGTCTTATCCAAAATTAAATTAGAAAATAGTGGACAATGAATTTAAGTGCCTAAAGTTCTAATTACTTCGATTCATTGAATTAATAGAAAAATAGAAAATTTATGCTTTGCAAATGATGATGTCATTGGGATTGAGGATATGACTTCCACTTATTAGTTAGAGTACTATCAATTGGTGAATTAATGATGGTTTCTCCTTTTCTATAGTGTAACTTGTTCTTTTCCTTGGATTTTTTTATATGATTTATTTTATCTCTTACACTTATAGGAGCAATTATTTTTGATAATTTTGCCAATGTTGTTGGATGAGTGCAAGAAAAAACTATGAATTTTGCTACGTTTTATTGTACTCATGTCATTTTTTGGATACTTTAAAATTAGAAAAAATTGGTTTTTGAAAATATAGACAATGCATACACTTAAAAGATCAATGTAACCACCAAAAAACAATTATAGAACATTTTTCTAAGTAGGAGAACTAGGAAAGTGCCAAATCTCAAGATAATAAATATTTTGATTTTTGAATTACTAAAAAAATATAATAAAACACAAAATTAGACATTTGTAACAACTTTATGGAGGTGGTATTTACCACAAAAAATACCAAAATAAAATTTTACATATTGAAATATGCAGGTAAAAAGAGACTCACTTGTGTACTTCTACATGACATATAATTCTACCTAATTTCAAAAAAAAATGAACATTTCTAATAGTAATTTACAATACTAATTCAACAAGCCTAGCTATGATTTTTACATAGTCAAGTTGAAGTTGTGTTACAGTATTGCAGTGAAAGAACGACTCAGTAATGACTACGTTACGTCTTTTACACTACTACATCTAGAAAGGATGTTAGAAAATGTCAAAAAACTATCCTTATTGATCTCATTTTCAAATTTGACCACAACTTTTGAATTGAAGCTTGAATTTTGAAATGGATTTTTGGAGATAATAGTGAGATTGATTTCCCAAATTTTATTAGTCAAAAGTTTTATGGAAAAAATTAATCTATTGTACCTATATGAGGTCTAAAATATTACTTGTAACACAATTCCTGCAATTTACATATCCCACATGGTTTGTCAAGCCTCCTACCACCCCAATACTATAAAAGGCTCGTCATTTCACTTCTTTACACTCACACACTAAGTGGCTTTGAAAGCCATACAACCCATTTGTCCAAATATGGTGTACATTGTGTACAAAATTATGTATGTTGTATTTTGAATTGTGTACTTTGTATGGTGTATTGTACTTGGTGTAGCTTGAATGATGAATGGTGTATGATGTTTGTTGTGGAACTCCAAATGCATTTTTAAATGATTATAGAATGACTATTCCTCATGCATTTTTCACTACATTTCTATTTGTTCTAAGAAAGTAACCTAAACCCTAAAACCATGTCACCTCAAAATGACTACAGAATGACTTGCCATGTGGCAATTATAACTTCAAAATGACTTTGAAATGACTGGCCATGTGGGTGTCCACGTTAGATTTAAAATGGGTTTGTTGTTACTACAGAATGATTGTAAAATGACTAGCCACAACTGCCAGGTGGATGTCCACATCAAATTTTCAATGGGTCTGTGCTTTCCACATGGCAGCTTCATAGCCATTTCTTTAAGCCAAACTTTCTTTATCACTTAGCTAACCATTGAATTCTTCATCCATTTATACATCCAAGTATTAAATGGATGGTGATAATATACCCGCAGTCATTTACATAAAGGACTTGTCCACAATGAGTGTAGAACCCCTAAGTCATTTTGTAGTTGAAAGTGTTCAACACAACCAAATTTCAGTCATATTTTATACTCATTTAAGTCCCATATTCTTGTAGTGATGGTTTTTATTTAAGCACTTGTGGCATTTTTGGGTTCAATAAAAAATGTGAAGTTCTAGTACTAGTGTACCCATTGAAATTGTTTTAAATGTTTTTTAACCAAATGGAAAAATGATATGCATACTTCTTTTTTAAAAGATGTTAAATTTTCCCAATTTTTGACACTTAGTCGGTCACTATGCCCTTAGAAGTGACAAGCATTGCTGGGCACTATTCAATTTGTCTGTAGGTATTCACTCCAGAGTTGTTTTTTTCTGGCAAGATTTTGCCTGACAAATCTGGCCACTACGGCTCTGTCCCTCCAAAAATTGGCCTGTGCAGTGAAGCCAGAGGAAGGGACACGGGTCACAAAAAAAAAATTGATTCACACCCTTGTCCATGTATTGATTCAAAGCTTATTTGTAAAACTAATCAATAAAAATCCAAAGGGGGGCATGTGTCACTAAAGTATTGATGGTCAACTTTTTCAAAAATATAATTAATTTTTTCCAATATTATCTCAAATGTACTTGTCAAGGGCATACAAATTTTTGAAATGAGATCAAATAGAAGCCATTCAATGTTTTATATATATATATATATATATATATATATATATATATATATATATATATATATATATATATATATATATATATATATATTGGTTGCGCAACTTAAGAAGTTCAAAAGATATAGGACAATATGTGTTTGTATATGTATACATACCCACATATGTACCTACATGTAGTATAAAAGTATACTTGCATGTATTTTTACTTATATTTGTATCCATATCTATTTAATTTTCCATCCCTATGTCCCCTAAATCCCCTTCTTTTAAGGAGACCATTATCATAAAGGGCTACTATAGGGTCTATGAAATGCTATATACTTTATTATACATAAATTAGGCTATGTAGAAACATCATGTTGTAGGAATTTTTATTAATAAGTTAGCATTGATAGATGGAGGTTGTGCAAATTTTTCATAGTACGGTGAGTATAGATGTGGATAGATAATGGACACAATGAAAAGAATCTATAATGAAGGGTAGTTGACTGAAATTTTGTCATGATACCAATAGTGTATAAATAAATAAATAAGTAAATATAATTGTAAGACATTGACTACAAGTGACAAAAAATGTCACATTGTACAAATAAGGATGTTTACCTTAGTGGGTTCAACAAACTAAAAATTGAAAAATTTAGGTCTGATTCATTTATAGACTGCCTATTTGAGGCACTCAATTTTTTTGTACACTATGTAGTTTAATTGGTACATTTTGGTAAGCATAATTATCATTGCATCCTTATGCAATTCCAATCAAGCATACCAAATTTTAGTTTCAAAAAAGCAAAATTTCATTTTTTGTGAATTTTTGAAGTCAATTTTTATGGTTTACATAATATTTTATTGAAAACAATTGGTGATGAATTTTTTTAATTTGATTGCATAGATATGTAGGATACATCTATATGCACATCTTTCATATTAAAAAATACCTCATTAAGTAACAAAAATATAATCTAGGAAGAGTTCAATGTAAGGCGTCATATGATCAAAGTTTGTGAAATAGAAATCTCTATATTTTAACTAGATTTTGTTATTTTTCCCTCACACTATAACTAGTTTTGTACATTTCAATACAATGGTACAATTACTTTGCCAAAATCTAGTTAAAACATTAAGATTTCTATTTCACAAACTTTGGTCATATGACACCCCACATTAAACTCTTGTTAGATTATATTTTTGTTATTTAATGGGGTGTTTTTAAATATGAAAGATGTGCATATGAATGTTTCCTATATATCTATAATCTATGCAATCAAATTAAAAAAATTCATCACCAATTGTTTTCAATAAAATATTATGTAAGACCATGAAAATTGACTTAATAAATTCACAAAAAATGAAATTTTTCTTTTTTGAAACTAAAATTTGGTATGCTTGATTGGGACTATATAAGAATTACAAAAGACAAAAAGTTCCAATTTTTTTCTATACTATGCAATATAAATTGGAATGGCTCAAACTACTTATTTTTTATGCATTGTCCAAGTAAAAAGTTACATATATTTTTGCATTCCAACCATATGAAAGTGTATTCAACAAATAAGGCAATGTGTGGGAAAAAATTTAGTCCACTTGACCATGTGGATTGAAAGATTATAATGTTTGAAGTGAAAAAAAAAACTTTTTTTTATTCTTATAAAATAGGGGTAGTAGACTTTGAACCCTCTTAGAGTAAATTATTGCTCTATACAAAATGATGATTTTGACCATTTTTACGTACATGATGTTAGGTTCACTCATGAAAAATTTAAAAGCATATATAGAGTCTCTCTTACTCCAAATCAATCTACAATGAAAGGAGGTTCAAGAAGAGGTTAAATGCATTGGCAATACACTAGTCATTTTTTGATGATTTCTTGTGCAATGAGGAAATTTTTTATTTAAAATACAAATGGTAAAAAGTTAGAGAAAAAACATTTGGAATTTGTAGGAAAAATTTCAAGAATTTCAACTTCATAGATTGCAAGATAATATGGCTTGAAGTTAGAAGAAAATGTTTTTTTTGAAGTCACCCATGAACATAGCAAACAAAGTTTGGCTCTTCTCAGAATGTGATTTGAGAATTAAATTTTTTTAAACAGTTGTATGCTATATTTTATTAGATATATACATGCCAAATTTTAAAATTTGATGAACGTTTTTGCAAAAGATGTCCGAATTGCCGAGACTAGGAAAGTTTAGGAAAGCATAATTTTTGATTTGGGCATCCAATTGAATAAAAACTATATTTCCACTAAGGAGACACATATTTGTACCTTGTATATATCAAAATTTTGTGAACATCCAACCAAAATCGATTTTATAAGAACCCGGATTTTCAATTGTCTATTCAACGGACAATTGGCCTTTAGGGGTTAAAAATTGCCACTTGGCCAATGGCACTTGAATTGAGTTGATTGATGTTGGTTTTATGGCGTATATACTATACATATATGTAGTAGAGGGAAGGAAAAATTTGAGAAGAAAACTATGGGTGGAAAAATATTAGACACTTAGAATTTTATATGTAAGATAGCTCCACTTAAGAATCTGCATGAATGAATTTACAAAAACCATAGGGTATTGGAAATATGCCCCTCGTAGCTTTTTATGCAAAAATACAGTCATCTTAAATACAAAAATTAAGGTAAATAGCCCCACATCAAATATCCTTTTAATTCAGATGTATACCTTCAATTATAAAGACTGATCTCTCCGAGCCCCTTCTCCTTTTGTTTTAAACTTTTTTGAGATAGTTGGTTGCTGAATGTTATTTTGGAGATAATGGTATCATTAGAAAGGGTTTAAATAAAAAAAATTGCCAAAATTGAATTTCTACATCAAGTGTTGAGAAGAATACATCACTTTAACCCCCAAAATCTCATTTTTCCCATGGAGGACAATAATGGATTTTGGGCAAGCTCCTAAGGTCTCAATATTTGCTATGATTTTTTATAACCTTGTGTGAGAATAAAAATTACTTTAGCTTTGTGGGAATATAATTTTTATTTTAATCAAAGCCTGAGAGCAAAAGTTATGCATTGTAAGCCCAATTTTAGTTCAGTTGGCAAAAGACCCCCCTATAAAAAATTAAAATTGTTAAAAATTCTTTTCTGTTAGATTGTATTTATATATATATATATATATATATATATATATATATATATATGGGACGCTTTGATTTGTTTCATTTTGATTTCTTATGTGATTGTTATAGACAATCTTATTTTTTGGGCAATCAAAGCATCTTTTAAAAAACAAACTTATAGGATTCAATTCCTAACTTTATTTTCACAATTTTTCAAAAAAAAATTTTACAAGGTTAAGATCCCTTGGTAGAACAATCTCACCATTGAAATTAGTGTATTTCAATTCCATCTTAGAGCTATTAAAAATTTAGTTTTTTCTTCAATCTTGAACCTACTTCTACTGAATATATTTTTAATGTTTAAATATTATATTTTTTTGTTTATTCTTAAAAATAATCCTAGACTCTCAACTCAATTACTCTTCAAAAAAAATAGAAATTCAAAATCAATAGTGCAAAAATTTTAAGTTAAGAAGATTCAAAGTCCTATATTCTAGTCATTGGCAAGGTGGTAAAAATAAATCCATTTTCACACACAAACAATGGAGGGAGATTAGAGAAGGAGGAGATGAAGTAGGGAACAAAAGGAGAGAGACGATAAACATGATTTCTTACACTACGGTAGAAGCACCCAAAATCGTCAACATTAACAATTCAACATAGTTGGAGGCACCTTTTTCTAAATATAATGTTTTTGTAATACCATACTTGGATAGCAGTTTCGTCACTTTAGTGCCAAATATTTAATTTAAATCCAAAATAATATTCGGCACTTCAGAATTTTATTTTTTGAAAATTCGACTTTAAGTTTCAAAATTTTACAAATATTCGGCTTCCATCTTTCAAAAGTTTCAAATGCCACTTGCTATTGTGAGTGCAACAAATTGAGAGGACAAGAACTTTATACAAGTAAAGGCGTAGGAGGTAAAGCAACCTATATGGGATAAGTAAATTGAGGTTTAGAAGGAGCTCAACCGCTTATAGTTAAATCAAAAGCAGGAATTTATTTAAAGTAAAATTTCAGACCTCATTTAGACATAGTAGAATAACTTTTTACAAAAAACTTTGAACTAAAAAAAGTTGGGGAATCAAAGTAAATTTCATCTCCAAAAATCCGTTTAATATTTTAAGCCTCCAATCAAAAGTTATAAACAAAATTCAAAGAAGGATTGGAAGTAACATTTATCAAACATCCTCTCTAAATTTTGTTCATAACTTTTGATTGGAGGCTTAAAATCTTAAACGGATTTTTGGAGATGAAATTTACCTTGATCTTTCAACTTTTCTTAATTCAAAGTTTTTTGTAAAAATTTATTCTACTATACCAAAATGAGGTATGAAGTTTAGCATTCAACACAATCTCTGCATTTTGATAATAAGTGGTCAAGCTCTCAATCTTGAAATTGTCCCATATCCTTTGAGGTTTCATGACGGACAATGGATTTCATTATAAAAACAACCTCTTCACCCTCCATTATCTCAAAATATCTATTAAGTAATCCTTTCAAGATCTTATAAACTAAACATTTTCAAGATACATTGTCAAATGGTAGATTGGGATTTGACTCAATGGTTTTTTGGATTTTCGGCAAACCATCTTTACATTTATTTGTAAATTTGGCTATTTGGTCCCAAACTTAGCAGAAAATTCGGCATTTTTTTATTTTAATTAATTTAAGCCGAACCTGCTATCTAGGTACGGTATTAGCGAGTGAAAATGATGAATACTAAAAAAACATTAGATTTTTGGATGTGGTATGTAATTTCTATGATTTTCAAAGTGAAGGCTCATTAGACCACTAAAACTGTCACACAGGTGGACCCAGAACTGAAATCTACAAAAACCAATAATCAACAAATGTGAGTTAGGTATGTGTCCTTCAAATGCGTCAGCAAATTAGAGCTAAGCATTTCAAGGACACATTAATGGGAAGTCTAGGGACAGATTTAGTGACAGTCTAAGGTACATGAATGGGAACAGGGACGCTAATGGGTGTTTCTACCTTAGTCTAGTGCAAGCTCCTACTATTAGATATGCAAAAAATAAAAGAATCAAAGCAATTTGAAATTTTTTTTGCTCTTTGCTCTTTGCAAAAGAGGAGGCAGTTGTGAGTGGTTTTTGATGGGAAAAATGGTCTTGAAACTTTAGGCCCATTCACAAGATGGCATTAATTTAACACTTTTGACCTGAGTTACTTTCGAATATGAACATCATGAATGGGCAATTTCGTTAAAATGGCATAAAAAAACATTTCAGAATGGCCGTCTTGAAATCTACCGTATACTTGTCCTAGATGGTTCAGAATGGCCGTCCTGAAATCTGTACCAGTCCTAGATGGTGAAAATGGCACACTGTCAAAGTGGCACTCGGAATATCGCCATTTTAACAAAATTGCCCATATGACTGTTAGCTTAGGTGATGGTTTGGGTATTGATCAATGGAGCAAGCTCTTTAGAACTTGATGTGGACCCTCTGAATTCACGTCAACCTCAACCTGGTTGAAGTTATCATTGCTTCTCTCTTTCTCTCAGCGCAGTGGAGTCCATGCCGGTGAGAGCGACCTCGCCGCTTTTGTAAGGACAGAAGGCTCTTCTCAATTGGAGTTGCGTGAATCGTGAGCTGACTGACTCCGTTTCTCCGGAAGTCAAGAGCAGGCACGTCTGCAAATTGAAGCTTATGTTATTTTATTACGCAGTGTTTTTGGTATGCACGAGATTCAGTTTTTCGACACTTGGCTACAGCCTAAAGACTGTTACTAGGATCCTCTTGGTGAAGGAAACTTTTCATTTTGTTTAGTCCGAATATCCAGCTTACTGCTGTACGTATGATTAGACCAATAGCCAAATTTTACATACTACTCCTGGAGGTGAGTTTTGATTTAGAATATGAGTATTGATAGCTGGCTACTTCTCCGAAATGATTTTAGAAAAAACAAACAAACACTGATCTTAATTCCCGGAGAATCATCACCTTTGCATGCTGCGCTTTCACTCCGAATATGACACATTTTCCTTGAATCGACTGTCACGCGGTCAATTCTAGCTCGTCCACATTACTCGGTCCTGAGCTCCGCTTTGTAAGTTAGTCATTTCTATTCTGTTCGAAACCAGAGCGCACTGAGATTGCACTGGTTTTCTGTTTGAAATTAAAGAGAGTGTACATTGCCGGCATGCATTGGCTTGGTGTAATCCAAGGGATCGTGTAATTGAACGAAGGACGGGATGCAGACGAGTGAGGCGGTGGAAGCCGGCGAGCATCCGATGAAGGTGTCGACGTCGCCGCTGCATCGGTCGCATTTCCCCGACCATTTCGTGTTCGGATCTGCCACTTCGGCGTACCAGGTACGTCAGGGGATGTTCTTGTCCTTAGCAGATTCCGAGCATGCTCCATGTTGCGATGTAGTGTGTTATTTCTGTTCCTTCCAATTTTTTTGCGAGCGTCTGTTTCGTGAGAATTTGTAATGCGCATTTCCGCGGCCATTTCGATTCGTGTTCGGAGTTGTCAGGTCGAACGGTGTTCTTGTTTTTATTAGCAGAATCCGACCGTGCGTCATGTTGTGATGTAGTGCGTTTTCTCTTCTCCTTACTTTTTGTTTGATTGTTGTTGTGAGCTTCGGATTCATGAAAATTTGTAATGAGCTTTGTTTTCGGTAGCATGTCCGCGGCCATTTCGTGTTCGGACTTGCCATAGCGTCTTATCATGCCAGAGGATGTTCTTGTATTTAGCAGATTCCGAGGGTGCGCCATGTTGTGATGTTAGTAGTGCCTTCTCTTTTTCCTTTAATTTTTCTTATAGTTGGTGTGAGCGTATGTGTGTTTGGTTATATTTGCGAGACTCTGTTTTGTGAGTATAAGTAATGAACTGTGGTTTGGGGTATGGCCACAGGTGGAAGGTGCGCACGATGAGGGAGGTCGAGAACCCAGTATCTGGGATACTTTCTGCAGAACGCCAGGTTTGTATTTGTTTCTTGTTGCCTTGGATTTAATTTCACTGTTGGTGACGTTACGTTCTTGAATTCATCTTGTGTCCTTGTCTACGTGCTACAGTCATATTTGTTAGAATGGCGAAATTGCAGGAAACTGGCAAGTGCGTTTTCGGTCGCCTGTCTGCTGGAACCTCACATCTGTACCAGTCCTAATTCTTACAGTTTTTTTCACTTGAATGTCATACTTTTTGGCACTCTGCAACACGCCAACAAATTAGAAAATATGCATGCATATTCCTCTTCACAAAAACCATCCAATCCAGTTCCAAGTTGCTTAGTAATTCAGCTTTTGGATCCGTGTGTTCAAATTCTTCTATGAATATCCTCTTTTAAGAGTGTTACCGTTGTGGTCCAAGGCCTCAAGCTCTTCTACGTTAGTTCAGAATGTTTTGTATCTTCTGTATCTTCTTGAATGGAAACCATTGACTTCCAATATCGTTGCCGCGCGGATTTTAGCGTGCCTTAGATCGCGGTTGGAATTTTGTTATATGCAGGAAAGATCTCGGATGGAAGCAATGGCGACGTTGCAGCCGACCAATATCACAAGTACCTGGAAGACATTGATTTGATGAAGCAAATGAATCTGGATGCATACCGGTTCTCCATATCTTGGTCTCGCGTAATGAAATATCGTACGCCGCACATCTGCTGAGAAATTTTGAGCCGATTAAAGAAAGATTTTGTGGTTTCCTTGCCCTATCATATCAAAGAGTAGAGATTCCTCAGAAGTATGTTGATTTGAAAGACTCTGTTGGATGGTTGCAGGTGGATCAAAACCCGAGGTTAACAAGGAAGGAGTAGCATACTACAACAACCTAATCGATGGCCTTTTGAAGAAAGGTACTTCACTTGCTTGGAACTTCAGTATAGTCCGTGTCTTGGTGTATAGCGAAGAGTGTGAGTCCTTAAAGCAGCTGTTTTATCTGCTGGACTGTCGACTTGGTTGTGCAGGAATTACACCATACGCGACGCTATACCATTGGGACCTCCCACAAACCATATATGATGAGTATCGCGGATGGATCGACAGGAGGATCATGTATGTATGGGACCGATTCTCTTCCATGGGCTTGTAAGGCTGTCATTAGAGAGTAATTGGGAGCCCTTATCTAACCACATGTACTCTATGATACAATTGTCTTTAGTGACCTTTGAACTTCCTCCATGACTTTATCTCTAAGTCCCAGCTAGGTTTACTTGTCTTTTCGGTTTGTGGCAGAAAAGATTTTGCGGAGTATGCTGAAGTGTGCTTTAGTTCCTTCGGTGATCGCGTCAAACAATGGTTGACGTTCAACGAGCCTCAGCAGTTCAGTTGTTTAGGATATGGAATCGGAAACCATGCGCCTGGGCGATCCTCTGATAGGACTCAAAGTGCTGAAGGCAACTCCGCTACTGAGCCTTATCTGACTGCTCACCATACTTTGCTTGCCCACGCTACTGCATTCGATCTCTACAAGAGAAAGTTTAAGGTGCAGCAAAGTCTAACTGGAAAAACGTAGTCGCCAGAAGTCGCATTCGAATAGGCATTTAAGTTGATCAAATATCTCATGAAGGCTTGTCCAGTCTCTTCTGACCAATAAGTGGTGTTGGCAGCCTTCCCAAGGTGGGACATTGGGCATGGCAGTGAACTGTCGATGGGGTGAAGCTTTGACAAGCTCTCAAGTAGATAAGGAAGCAGCTGAGAGATATGTCCAATTTCAGCTGAGCTGGTAAGTTCGACTTAAAACTTGAGGATATGTTTTGCTAACCTTATATTTGAGAGCCTTTCTGTTTCAACATGGCCAGCTTCACCTACAGAAGTTGCAGTGCTGCAGGTTTTTGGATCCAATTTACTTTGGAGATTATCCGGCGGTAATGCGTACAATTCTTGGTGATCGGCTCCCTCGTTTCACTCGTGACGAGATTGCATTGCTGAGCGGATCATTGGACTTCGTGGGTGTCAACCATTACACTTCGAGGTTCATATCTGACGGCGTTGATCCTCAAAGTCCGCTACCTTTTCGAGACCGCGAGGTGAAGGTGTCAGGTTGCATTCCCCCTCCTAATCTCTTCACTTCAATCTGTCATGCCATCGCAATGAAGAATCTTATGTGCCCTTTAAACGCATATATCCAGAAGCACCGTGCAGAGAGGTTTGTTGTTAGCGTCCTTCGTATCATTTTACTCCTCTTCCAAGTCGAAGACTTGGATTCCACTCATTGCAAGGAGACATCTGGATCGGATTCCTCACTAAATTTTGATGCGCTTACACTCGTGATTGTGCCACAGTGGAACGAAATGGATCAGTAATCGGCAGAAGGGTACGTCCCAATTCTATTTTGTGAATTATTCAGCTCAATCATGCCAGTAGAAGTTGCAGTTGCTGCACTTGTCGGCTAAGGTGTGCTGGATTACTCACCCAGTCTGATGAATGTCATTACTCGTGTGCGGATCTTTGCAGGCTGCTTCTGATTTTCTCTACATAGTGCCATGGGGTCTCGGAAACATATTGACTTGGATTACAAAACGTTACAACCGACCACAGCTATTTGTTACTGAGAACGGTGAGCTTTGATCTCTTGAACTTCAGAATAAATGGGCAATTTCGTTAAAATGGTGACATTATTTTAGAATCGTGGCCAATTTCATTAAAATGGCGGTATTCCGTTAATTTGGCACTTTTAGCAGTTCAGACCGCCCAGTCTGAACTGTTTTTTCTGTACCAAAATCTATATTAGTATTAGATTTTTGAAATCTACATGAGTCCAAGATATTTAAAATCTCTATCAATCCTAGATTTTTCAATCTGCACGGTCTGATATCTATGTTAGTCCTAGATTTCTGAAATCTGAAAATGACCTAGATATTAGCAATGTACACTTGTCCTAGATGTCACGGTGTGAAAATGGCACATGGAATACCGCCATTTTAATGAAATTTGCCATAATGGCAAGAAAACAATTTAGAACGGCCGTTCTAAATCTAATCCTGTCCTAGATGGTTCAGAACAGCCGTTCTGAAATCTATATTTGTCATAGATGATGAAAATGGCACACCATCAAAGTGGCACTTGGAATACCGCCATTTTTACTAAATTGCCCATATAAGCAAAATTTTGACCTGAATTTCTCATTCAGTTCCTACTATTGCATTATTGTCTTCTGCATAACTTCTCAGAAATCTTTCTGACATCCTTATGATGTAGATCAGACTCAAATGTTATCATGTTTGCCATCAAAAAGTAACTAATGATCTCTCCTTTTAATCCCGCTCTCAGGAATGGATGATGCCGATGATGTTGCTAAGCCGAGGCCCGTGCAAGAAATGCTAAGTGATACAGATCGCGTTGCTTACTATGAAGATTACTTGCGCTCTGCCCTTCAGTCTATCAGGTGATATGCTGACTCACTCCTAAACTCGATTTAGATATGTGAGTGATTCCGTAGTGCATTTGGGGGTAGACTATTCTATTGAGACGTGATTTGTCAAGACTGTGATCGAAGCTCCTTGCGCTGGATATTGATTATCATGTGCTTCGTGAGAGTCAATGCAAAATGAATGTATGCGATGATTATTCGATTCTGTGTTGGCATCATACACTCTGTTGACATTATACATTTCCGTTTGTTAGAGACATTTGCAAGCGCTCCAAGCCATTGGTATTCTAAGAATCAACACCGTCGGGGTTCTGTGGTAGATACAGGTTACTGCACGAAACTTGAGTACCCAATTCGTTAACATGAGAAGTGATTGTATCTGCAGGGATGGTGCAGATGTGCGGGGATACTTCGCATGGACACTGCTGGACAACTTCGAGTGGTCTTCGGGCTACTCGAATCGTTTTGGATTGATATATGTGGAGTACAAAAATAAGCAGAAGAGATATCCTAAGACCTCTGCCTTGTGGTATTCTCAGTTTCTTAAACGGGATTCCAGAGTGAATTCCGGGTTGACAACATTATAGATCAGTTTCTGCGTCCTCAACTCCTCATCTCGTGCTTTGCGTGGAGAATACCCTGTATCATCTTGCACACCTCTGATTCAGAGACTAGAATGCCAGTCATATATTGTGTTACAATCCTGCACTTTTTCATATTTATACTGTAGGTCATGAAAGAATAAGAGATTCTTTCCCTCTTTCAATAAGACTCGAAGCCTGCAGGTTCTAGAGCTTTCACCGAGAAACACTCACTCGTGTCGCTTAGCATCATTGATTGGCCACTAAGCCATATTCGGTGTACCTTTCCACCTCTTTCTGCCATTTCCTTGCCGGTCTCTTGTTCTCCCGTAACGAAGATATTAGTGCTGGATCACTGAATTTCGTGTCCCGTCTGCTTGTTATTGAAGAGACCTACCTGGTGATAGTAGAGCTCATCTGAGACTCATCCCTACTCCGAAGCCTCGTCAGGAGTGCACACTCTCGTCGTGACTTCCTTGGAAGCCATCAATGTAAGACTGTCATAATTTGTACTGTATGTGGCTTATTACTGGAGCATCTTGTTCGTTTTATGGTTTTCAATCCAGCTTTTTGGTACGTGCACCGGAAGCTCTTTATGCGGTTGCTGATGGCGGCGAACTCATTTGCCGCATCTGCATGTGTGAGAGGACCAACCCTGAAAGAGGCAATGCATTGCAAGCACCTGTTTTGTGAAGCCCTGCTTGGAAATGTGGATTCAGACCTAGCCATTGCTGCACCCAAAGCGTGACATGCTCGGTATGCAAAAGTGTCCTCAGGAATGCCAAGAGCATAATATGGATGATCAACTCAGACATTTTACGCAGGAACTCCGAGGAGGACACTTATAGGGCCTGATGGGTGACTTGACCCCTAAATGCCCAAGGCACCATATTTTGGCGTCGATTGAACTTTGAAGTTATATGAAATGTTATAAAAGTATTATTTTTGGTAGTTTCTTTTTTTAGTTGAATAACTTGTAAAGTCTATTTTATGCATCAAAAATCCGATTTTAAAAAAATTGTTTATAAATTTTCCATTAAAGATTTTGTGCAAGGGTCTCCATTGCAAATCTGGGTGCAAACTCTTGATTTTTTAGTATTTGAGGTTTATGGAGATAAGCCTCAAATACATTAAATCTTGAAGGAAAAATCACATTATAAATTCATTTAAAAAAAATTGTACAATAGATTTTGAATAGCCATTTAAATTGATTACGCATGTTATTTTCTTTAGCCTCATTTTTTTTTGTCATGGCCTCAATTTTAGATTTGACATGTAAAAATTGGATTTAATCTAAAGACCCTAGACTCCCCTTGGAGGATTCTTGAAGGTTTGGACAAGTATCTTTGGGTGATTGCAAGAAACACCTATACATTTTGTGTCACACCTTGCAAGCTTATTTGTTTTTTGGCCATAACTTTTGCATTCTAGCTCTAAATGACTCAGAATTCATAGGTAAGTTACTCATGACTATTATACACCTTGGCTAATTTTTTTGCATTTTTCAAAAATGTTTTACTATCCAAAAATAGTCCCAATTTTTGTTACACATGTCAATTTTGGAGATGGATTAGTACTATTTAGTACCCAAAAAAACAAATTTGGAGCTAAAATTTAGATAGATGGTCTTCTAGTAGACTTGTAGCCATTGTTTCAAGGAATTCTAAAAATAGTTAATTGTATATTGTATAGAAGTCTACCAAGTGAGCTTCTTTCTGTTTGCATTTTGAAACATGTAAAATATTATTTTGGTGGTTATTTTGGTCAGTGACCATTTCCATAGAGTTTAATTAATGAACTATTTATTTTTTTATTTTTTATTTTTTATATTATTCACAAATTAAAACATCAAAGTATCTATTTTCTTGAAATTTTGTACTTTTTCACTTTTTCAATTTAGAGAATTTTTCTATACTTCATCTTCTTAGATACAATCTCTTTAAAGGTATATAAATTGGCTATTATTTTTAAAATTGCTTTAAAACTATTTTTTTAATTTTAAAGTACTTTAGAAAACTAAACATGAATATTGTGAAAATGAAATAAGATTGTGAATCAGGAAGTGTTGCTTGCAATCACCCCTATATATGATTTTAATTTTTAGCAATATTTTTCAAAAAATTTAGAAAAATTGATTAGCTTTCTAATAATATAGTTTTTATTTCAATAGGTGCCTAATAGCAAATTTTATGCCACAATGAGCCCAAAATATGCAAGAGTGGGCAACCCCCCCAAAATATAAAATATTGAAATAATTTATTTTTAATTTATTTTTTATAGATAATATTTTTGTTTATATAGAAAGATTTGATTCATTCCATTTGAACAAGGAATGTGAAAGTTATGAAGTTTCTTGTTTTGCAAGAAATCTTAGCAAATTCTTGAAAAAATAATGCATTGGATCTATTTTTGAATTTAATTTTAATAATTTTTCAAGAAAAAAAGTTGCTTGTAGTTTAGTTTTTTTTCCTGAAACAATCTCACCATTGGGATTAATATGTTTCAATTCTATCTTAGAGCTATCAACAATTTAGTTTTTACTTCCATCTTGTACCAATCCTACTTTGACTTCACAATTTTTTAAAGAATGAAAATTACAGAAGGAAAAAAATTCCCAAACTTTCAACTCAATTCTTCAACAATTTTTTTCTTAATTTTCAATATGTTGTATTAAAAGTTTAAGTTGAGAGGATTCAAAGTCTTTTAGTCTATTTGGAACAAAAAAACTTGTTTCTTTAACTTAACCCCTAAAGTTCCTTGACTATGTTTTCACCAAAAACGCTCCAAAACTGCCATTCCTAGTATAAGTACCAAATTTTAGAAAAAAACATGTTTTAGACACACATAATCATAGGATCTTACAGTAAACTAGTTTTAGAAAATGTGGAAAAAATTTCAGAATTTTCCACCATGCGGATTGGAAGATATTAGCATTTGAATTGGCAAAAATACTTTTTTTGTCCCTACGAAAAATAGGGCGGCTGCACTTCACAAGGTCACATATGTATGAAAAAATGTCCAAAATGGTGGTGCTTCTTTGAATTCTTTTTCCTAAACAAGTTGGCTACATGCTTAAAAATTTTCAAATCATTCAAAATTGTACAACATATAAAAAAAAATAGTAAGTAGAAAGAAGTAGAGAATGATTCAAAGTACTAAATTGTTAAGAATTTAATTATGGAATTGAAAAATGTCAATCCCAATGGTTGTAATGTTTTAATAAACAACGTTCATCCTATGAATTTTTTTTTTTCAAAAAATTTAAAAAATTGAGTTAAATAAACGATTTCAAAGTTTATTTCAGAGTAGAGAATCTATAATTGCCTGCAAACTAAAAACCCTCATAATTTTTGACTCATTGATCGAAATGGAATGATTCAAAGCTTTCCACATATATATAAATTTAGAAAACCAATTTCAAATTTTTATTTTTGAAAAAAGTGATTTTTTCAGATGTGCCTAGATTCCTACCCGGTGAAAAAAGTAATATATTAGGCCATAACTTTTGACTCCTGTTTTGAAATGTCATGAAATTTAGTGCACATGAAAGATATTCCTCGTCCCCACCTTCTATTAAAATTTCAGCTTAAAATATGAAAATCTCTAGTCACACGTACCTGCCCCAAATCACTATGTTTGCTAAAAATAGCAGGTTGGTCCTTTAGGGGTTAAAATGTTTATATCTTGTGATCAATACAATCAAAAATTTTGAAGTTTCTTCCATTCATTTTTATATTTGTCTAGTGCAAGATCCTATGACTGTATATACAATAAAAAATAAATGTTTAAAATTCCTAAAGGACCAAAGGATGGTCTAGATTTCCAAAATTGTGAAGATGTATTTCAAAATGAAATTTAGAAGAATAATTTAATGACAATTCTCAAATAATAGTTGTAAAATATGATTCATAGATTATATATATACAATTAGATCAATTAGATGGAAAAGGTCCTACTGAGGAATGGACTTTTGGGTGAATGCAAGAAGCACTTGTATTATTTTGCGTCACACTTTACGTGTTGTTTTGATTTTTGGCCATAACTTTTGCGTTGGGCTCCAAATAACTCAGATTTATAGGTAAGGTACTCATGACTATTATACACCTTGCCTAATTTTTTTTGTAATTTTCAAAAATATTTTGTTGTCCAAAAATAGCCCCCAAGTTTATATCTCACTTACCAATTTGGAATTTTTTAGTACTATTTAGTACCCAAAAAAACAAATTTCGAGCTGAAATGTGGAGGGGATGGTCTTCTAGTAGACTTGTAACTATTGAACAAAGGAATTCTTGCATTCACCTTTTTTTGTCCACATTTCTATTTACAAGTTAATACAAGGGATTGGTTTCAAAATTATAAAATTCCCATAAAATTAATGTTAGCACTTTCGGATTTATATTTTTGAAGTTGATATGGGCTTTAAGAATGATTTTTTTTGCTTTGAGATATACTCTAAATTGAAGTTTTTCAAGTCAAACCTATTTTTATACGAAAATTTTAAAATTCTTAAAAGTAAGAATTTTATAGCAAATTAAAGTTGAAAGCATGCATACCACTAGGTTTTTAAATGTAATAAAAAAATTTATGCAATCATATTCAATACTATAATCATCATCTATGGTGAAATTTTTAGACCTTTTCATGTGTGTTTTGTGGATGGAATTATTTTTCTTCACCTTTTCTTCAAAAATTAAAGACATTTCAATTCTAATTATACAAAAGATTTGGAAATACTCGTATTCATAGAAGACAAATAACTTCAGCTTTGGAGGTGAAAAAATTGCCAATATTCACAAGCACAATGGAGCATATAGAATGAAAGATTTTGAGGTTTGACTTACACAAAAAAATTTGGAAGCCACAATACACCACACAGAAAAAAACAAAATGAATCATGCAAGTGGCACGTCACGTTGAATTATAAAAGTGGACCAACTCAAAATCAAGCTAAATTCTAGTCTAAAAAGATGATCAACTACACCCTTGTAGTAAGAAAACTAATCGCTGAAAACCACCAATTTGCCATGGCTTGCATCCACTATAATAGAATCATTCAAATGAAACTTAAACCAAATTAAGAAGTCGAAGAAGTTGCAATTGAAGTGCTCAAGACAATGCTTTGTAAGAATTCTAATGAATGATAAACTCCTGGTGACTTGGTGGCCGGCAGTGATGGCATGGATACTGTTGTAATGGAAGATACATCCCCTATATCTCGAATGTGTTGCAATAGTCTATTCACTTCTCCTATAGCAGGTTGAGCCTTGGGATTGGGAAGGCAACAAAAGAGCCCCAATTGAAGCAAACTAACAACCATTGCCATTTGAATTTTCAAATCAATTCACATCCGCATCTATTGATCTAGATGCAGTGCTACAATTGAAATTGTAAGAGTTTGATGGGATGAAAGGAACTTGTGTTGTATGTGTGGTTTCATGAGAAAGAGGTATAGACACACTCGATGGTTGAAAAGCTTTAGCAAACATTCTTAGATCCGCCAATGTAAAGAGTGACCCACCTTCACGAGCTTGCCAAACTGTGAACAACAACACAAGATCTTCAGGTTCCACTGTCCACAAATCCAAGGGATGTCTTCCACATACCACTTCCAACACCAAGATGCCAAAACTATAAACATCGGATTCTTTTGTAGCTTTGCCCGTGTATAGCAATTTAGGAGCCATGTAGCCAAAGTGGTCTTGTCCAACTTGTACTGATCCATCAAACGAGCAAGTCCAAAGTCTCCTACATAGGCTTTGAAATCCACATCCAACAACACATTACTAGACTTGATGTCTCGGTGCAAAATACAACTTGAGCAATCTTCATGCAAGTATTCTAAGGCTGCACCCACCCCTTCAAGAATGGAATGCCGCATTTTCAATGATAGTACTTGTTGGCTACCATTTTCATGAAGCTAGTGATTGAGAGTTCCATTGGACATGTATTCATACAGCAATAGCAATTGGCCCTTTTCTTGACACCATCCGTGCAACTGCACTACATTTCGGTGTCAAATTTGGCCAAGACTTGCCACTTTAGCATGAAAGAGGGATTCCGCTTGCTTGGATTCTAACATATTGATTTGCTTTACAGCAACCAAAACACGTCCACCTGGATCAAACATGGATTCAACAAGTCAAACTTCTTTTGCAAAGAATTGAATCAACGTAGGATGATTGCTTATAGAGAGGTAAGATAACCATACGAGAATGCAATTGAGGAAGAGGTCTACTTTAACCTATTTGTAAGGAGCTTTAAATTCTTGAATCACAAGTCTTCCAACGTTTTCAAAGACGGAGGCGGTGTGCCTGTACACATGATTGACTGGTAAGTGGCCATCAGTTCTCCCATCCCACCACTCACATACCTACTCCAAAATGGAATGGATGATTAGCAAGTGTAATTTCACTGAAACGCCTGCTCTCACCTTCCAAAGAGCCTTTGTAAACAAATCCTGATCCGTCCCGTCCGAGCAGATTTCTCTCATCAAAGTTCTCAGTTGCCTTGCGGAGCTCATTGTACGAGAACACGTGTGGTCCTGTGGAGTAGCGTAATGCACTGTAACTGGTGGACGGCGTTGCAAATGAATAGATGGACCAGAGAATCACCAAGGCAGCCACCGTTCCAACTAGAACGCCTCCTGTAGTTACACCAACCCCTGTTCTCGACTTCCAATAATGAAGCATCATGTGGAGCTTCGACTCTGATACCTCGGTGCTGAAGAAGCTCCAAGACAAGAGCTCATGCTCTTCCATGTGGTTCACATCGGAGTTTCTCCAGAAGATGGCCACCACCTCACCTCTGACCGATTTCGGAAATTTGTAGTTGGAAATGAGCAGCAGAGGTTGCAGGGTTTTGGCATTGGATCCGTTTGCCATCCTGACTTCCAGTGTCTGAGATGAGCTCGTGAAATCAATCCAAGCCGTGAAAGTTCTCCCATTGGAGAAATACGTGCAATGCGTGTCATTGCCACAAAGGTTGTGCGTGTACCTTTCGAAATCATATTCATAGGGAAGGTTTCTGGCCATCCTGATGAAGTTGTTGCTGGGATCCTTGTGGTGAATTGGACTATAGTCTGTGTCAAAACGGACTGAAATTCTTTGAGGAGTCAATGCATCGGTTTCAGATCGATACGTTTTGCAGCCCCCGAACTTTCCCAGTTGGGAGACTAGATCACGCATGGCAGCCATGGGTACGTTAGGGAGAAAGGCAAAGCCGAACTGAGTCCCGTCCAAAGGGTTGTCCCAGTTATCCCAAGGCAAGCCGTGTGTCGTGAACGTGAAGGAGAATGAGGTGCTGAAGCTAGCCATGCTCCCAGTTGCTGCATTCCAAATGCGAACCGGCTTCCCAAAAACGATCATATCACAAGACCCTGTGGAAGCAGGCGTCCTGGCCCCGACGTTGACGATGTAGGAACGATTGGCGAGATCGTACGAAGCATCTCCAAATGTTAAGAAATCGCCATTTGATTCAGGCGAGAAAGAGGGGAATGTGATTTGTCTCAGTCTGCAGTTGCAGCTGAAAGAAGGAAGGCAAACAGGAACAGGAGACGTAGAACTGACTTTGGAGAAAACATTGAATCAATCACTGCTGCAAGTGGGCTGACCATAATATCGGATGTTAATTGCTCCCACGAAACGTACCTCCAAGCTGCCTACTTCCACGGACTCCAAGCTACCGCAGGCTGGCTAGGGGATTAACTCTGATCTGGATCAGGCCAGAACTTAGTCATGCTATCACGTTTGCTAACTGTTCCCAACCGAATTGACGCTAGCTCACCGTGAACAACGTTCCCAAGTCACTCGCCAATGGCAGGCTAATTCCCCCAATCTTCGCACCTCTTAAAGGCACAAATCCAGTTATTGATGTTTCCAAAGGCGAAGAGGACTCGGCACGCAAATTCGTTGTGGAGTTCCTCTCCTTGTTGGCTGCTTCGATGTTGCCCAATTCAGAATGACCATCTGATATGTGGCATGAACTGGATCTCTCGAACCTGGCATTCTGATTCATGTCTCCTCAGAATGAAATAACTTACGAGGGTGGCAACCTCATGACCAAGGTGGTGAACTGCGGCTAGGGCAACCCAAAGTAGTTAACCTTTTCAAGAGCGCGTGAGAATAGATAGACATGCAGAATTGTTTGAGCCGGCAACTTGGACAGTACTAGTGTACTACCACAATTTTAGGGTCAACACAGGGAGACCAGGAGGTCGATACCGGGGGGGTATTTTTTTCTAGGCTGTTACTATACCCCCCCAAACTTTCTGTTTTCAGGAAGTTGGGGGGTACAGTAACAGCCTAGAAAAAAATACCCCCTGGGTATCAACCTCCCGTTCTCCCTGTGCAATTGACTGGGGCACCATACCAAGTAACATGGAACGTCAATTTCATTATATTGCCTCAGACATTTCAATACTTTGGCACAATGGCACCTTTCAACACATGCGTTCTAAAACATATATCCATGCATATCTGAGATTTGAGTCTTTTATGTACAAATATGTCACAATTTTCGGCTTGCCAGTTTAGCGAAATTTGCAATATGGGGGATCAGTTGCAATTTTCAGTGTGGACCTGTACGTAGAATTTATTGCCTAAAAATATTGAAGAGCTAGTCATCATCAAAACATCACACTTGATCACATGCTCAACGTACGAATCTTCCTCCAAACTTTTACATTTGAGTAATCGTATGGATTATCGTCCATTTCATTATTTTGGAACAATTTTGAAGCAATCAGTACAAATCTCTACAAAACTAGGACTCATTTAGGTTTACATTTCAGGCTGGGCTTGCACACTAACAATTGCCAAAGTTTTGGGATTCCGCCAATTCAACGAAATTGATCTTAAAATTAGATATGACTGTTGACGAAGCCCCATATTGGATATAAATTGTTTTAAAAATTTATGATTCGAATTATGTTAACATAGGGGTGAAAGCACGATTTTGTTGCTTTTGAGGATGGTATGGGGAGTACTCAAGGGTTTGGGAAAAAGAATCAAAAAGGATGATTTGACAGCATGAGACACTAGTCTTGTTTTGTGTCGCAAGTTGAACATCGAATTGAAATGCCAGAGTAACTTTTGGGATATTGGGCCAATATATTTGAAACAAGTATTAGAAGTCTGTTGTGCACTTCCAACTAGGATTCATGATTTTATCGGCTCAGCTACAAGCCATGACAAAAGTCGCCAACCTGCGGATTCTGGGAATGAAGTGGTCGGGGGCAGCCGTTGCTTATACTGAGTGATTTCTAAACCGCTTCGGAGCAGTTGCAAATATTAGTAGGAAGAGAAGTGATTCTGAGCTGAATTTCTCATTCAGTTCCTGTTGTTGCATTATTGTCTTCTGCATAACTTCTCAGAAATCTTTTTGACATCTTTATGATGTAGATCAGACTCGCATGTTTTGTTTGCCATCAAAAAGTAACTAATGATCTCTCCTTTTAATCCCCTCGCAGGAATGGATGATGCCGATAATGTTGCAAAGCCGAGGTCCCTGCAAGAAATGCTGAGTAATACAACTCGCGTTGCTTACTATGAAGATGACTTGCGCTCTGCCCTTCAGTCTATCAGGTGATATGCCAACTCACTCCATAATGTCAATGCAGGAGAGTTTCGCCGTTGTGGCATGGTTCGATTGGTTAAGGAGAGGCAGATTAAGACTGATAACGCTCAGTGCTGGCTTTATGCAAATTTCCAACAGGGTGGGTATGAAGAAGAAATTTCATTGGTGTGGCAGTGAGAGAAATCTGAGAAAAATATCTACTACTACCAACCTGTATTAATTTAGTGAGTGCGGATCCACCTAAAATAATCTAAATGCAAGAGACTTTTGTTATTGTGGTATGTTTTGATTGGTTAAGCAATAAACAAGTCAAACGGCTCAACTCTCCTACATTGACATTATGTCTGGTAATTGCAAAGTAGGTCAATTTATCAAAAATAATCACCAATTAGTACCAACATCGCCACCCGTGGCTTGGTAGGTCCTAACTGGCAATTATTTTTGATAAATTGGCCTACTTTGCAATTACCTAGTCCTCAACTCGATTTAGATATCAGGCTGCACGAGTGTGAGTGATCCCGTAGTGCATTATTTAGGGGTAGACTGACCTATTGAGACGTGATTTGTCACGACTGTGATTGAAGCTCCTTGCGCTGGATATTGATTATCATGTGCTTCGTGAGAGTCAATGCAAAATGAATGTATGCAATGCTTATTCGATTCTGTGTTAACGTTGGCATCATACACTCTGTTGACATTAGACATTTCCGTTTGTGAGCGACATTTGCAAGCCCTCCAAGTCATTGGAATCCTAAGAATTAACACCGTCGGGGTTCTGTGGTAGATATACTGTATCCGTGTATGAAACTTGACGGTGTGCACAATTCGTTAACATGGGAAGTGATTGTATCTGTGACAACATTATAGATCAGTTTCTGCGTCCTCCAGTCCTCATCTCGTGCTTTGCCTGGAGAACAGGTATCATCTTGCATACCTCTGACTCAGAGACTAGAACACCAGTCATATATTGTGGTACAATCCTGCACTTTTCACATATAGTTCATGAAAGAATAAGAGATTCTCTCCCTCTTTCAATAAGCCTGCATCCTGCCTGTTGTCAGGTCCTAGAGCTTTCACCGAGAAACACTCACTCGTGTTACTTAGCATCATTGATTGGCCACTAAGTCATATTAGGTAAGCATCTTCACCTCCTCTGCCATTTCCTTGCCGGTCTGTCTTCACTTAATTTCGTGTGCTGACCTATCCCATTTTCTTGTTAAAGAGACATACCTGGTGGTAGTAGAGCTCATCTGAGCCTCATCCTTACTCCGAAGCCTCGTCAGGACTGCAATGCCTCAAATGTGTGAAGCAATTTAGTTAGGGCTAATGACTGCTTGGATATTGTGTTTGCACGAACTTATTATTACAACTCTTCTCCAACTGGGTGAGAAATTAAAGTGGTCCCTTATTCTTACAAACTCTCTTTTACCAGTGTTCTTGCACATTGTTTCGCTCAGTTGAAAACCTAAGAGAACCTACATGCAGAACATTGAAGTATGCTTGTAGAGCAGTTTCTGTCTATTTGTCAGCTTTATAGTGAAACCTTTATGGTTGCCGATAGAAACTACCACAAAAACAAATGAAACACCTTCATATTCACATAATGAGCATCATATTTTTTTATACAATGACTTTTTTAAGAAACTACAACCTTTTTTGATGCCCATATGAAAGCTTTGATCTAAGACAATCCCAGTCTTCATCGCTCTGAGCAATTGAAGGGACTTCACAGAGTTGACTATGATTATGTCATACTCAAGAATATGATCATAATCATATTTATATTAGCTCCCGTTGTGCCTTGGTCAACAATGGCACCTCATTTTAAAGTCAACTTTGCTGAATTGGAGGTATTCCAATACGGAGTACTTTGGAACTTAGCAGTGGGCAAGCCCGGACGGAAATGAAAAGCTATATATATATATATAAGTCCTTGTTTGCAGAGTTTGTACTGATTACCCAAAATTACACCAAATTAATGGAATTCCCCATGAATGCACGAATGTATGAGTTCGGAGGAAGATTTATACCTTGAGTGTGATGTTTTGATGATCACAGCAACAGAAGCTCTTTAGTACTCATAGAAAATGAATTCTACCTACAGGTCCACACTAAAAATTCCAATTGATCCCAAATATGGTCAATTTCGTTAAACTGCAAGCCAAAAATAATGAGACATTTGTGCATTAAAGTCTCAATTCTTGGATATGCATGGATTTACAGTATGTCTCAGAACATGTTGTAAGAACCAATATTTCTTTAAAATTGTGGTATTCCACAAACTTGGCACTTTCACGTTTAGACTGTGCAGTCTGAAATCTATACTAGTCCTAGAAATGAATGGGAAAATGGTGTATGGAATACCGCCATTTTAACAAAATTTCCCATAAACATCATGCATGCCAAAGTATTGGAATACCGCCAATTTGAAGAAATTGACGTTACATGCTGCTTGCTATGACCCATTCAGTTGACCCTAAAATTGTGGTAGAGCTGTCCAAGTTGCCGGCTCAAACAACGTGGCATTTACTGCACTGTACTGTACATCTATTCTCATGCGCTCGTGAAATGGTTAACTTTGGGTAGCCCTAGCCGCAGTTCACCTCCTTGGTCATGAGGTTGCCACCCTCGCAAGTTATTTCATTCTGAGGAGACATGAATCGGAACGCAAGGATTCAGTTCATGCCACGTAAAGAGATTAGATTGTCATTCAGAATTGAGCTGAGGGCAACAAAGAAGCAGCCAACAAGGAGAGGAACTCCAAATGGAATTTGCATGCCATCGGGAACATTAATAACTAGATTTGTGCCTTTAAGAGGTGCGAAGATTGGAAGGAATTAGCCTGCCATTGGGGATGAGTTGGGAACGTTGTTCACGGTGAGCTAGCGTCAATTCGGTTGGGAGCAGCGAGCATATTAATGTAAGTGACTGTGTTCTGGCCTGAACCAAATCAGAGTTATTCCCCTCGCCAGCCTGCGGTAGCTTGGAGTCCGTGGAACTAGGCAGCTTGGAGGTGCGTGTCGTGGGAGCAATTAACATCCAGATATTATGGTCACCCCACTTGCAGCAGTGATTTATTCAATGTTTTCCCCAAAGTCAGTGCTACTTCTCCTGTTCCTGTTTGAGTTCCTTCTTTCAGTTGCAACTGCAGACATGCAAATCACATTCCCCTCTTTCTCGCCTGGATCAAATCGCGATTTCTTCACATTTGGAGATGCTGCGTACGATCTCGCCAATCGTTCCTTCATCATCAACGTCGAGGCCAGGACGCCTGCTTCCAAAGGGTCTTGTGCAGTGGTGGTTTACGGGAAGCCGGTTCGCATTCGGAATGCAGCAACTGGAAACGTGGCTAGCTTCAGCACCTCATTCTCCTTCACGTTCACGACACACGGCTTGCCTTGGGAAAACTGGGACAACCCTTTGGACGGGAGTAACTTCGCCTTTGCCCTTCTCCGTAACATACCCATGACTACAATGCATGATGCAGTCTCCCATGCCGGAAAGTTCGGCGGCTGCAAGTCGTATCGATCTGAAACCGATGCATTCACTCCTACAAGATTTTCAGTCCGTTTTGACACAGACTATAGTCCGATTCACCGCAAGGATCCCAGCAACAACTTCATCAGGGTGGCCAGAAACATTCCCTACGTATATGACGTCGAAAGGTACACACACAACCTTTGTGGCAATGACAAGCATTGCACGTATTTCTCCAATGGGAGAACTTTCACGGCTTGGATTGATTTCACCAGCTCATCTCAGACACTGGAAGTCAGGATGGCAAACGGATCCAATGCCAAACCCTTGCAACCTCTGCTGCTCATTTCCAATTACGAATTTCCGAAATCGATCGGAGATGAGGTGTTGGTCTCGTTCTGGGGAAGCTCCGATGTGAACCACATGGAAGAGCATGAGCTCTTGGCATGGAGCTTCTTCAGCACCGAGATATCAGAGTCGAAGCTCCAAGTGATGCTTCACTATTGGAAGTCGAGAACAGGGGTTAGTGTAACTTCAGGAGGAGTTCTAGTTGGAACTGTGGCTGCCTTGGTGATTCTCTGGTCCATCTATTTATTTGCAACGCCGTCTACCAGTTACAGTGCATTAGGCTATTCCACAGGTACACACGTGTTCTCGTACAATGAGCTCCGCAAGGCCGCTGAGAACTTTGATGAGAAAAATCTGCTCGGACGTGGTGGATCAGGACTTGTTTACAAAGGCTTTTTGGAAGGTGAGAGCAGGCGTTTCACTGAAATTACACTTGATCCATCTTAGGTATATGTGTGGTGGGACGGGAGCCATTTAGCAGTCAAATAATTATGTGTACAGGCACTCCGTCCCTTTCAAAACGTTGGAAGACTTGTGATTCAAGAAAATATGCGGGGACAAGCGCTCCTTCCAAATAGGTTATTGTAGGCGTCTCCCTGAAATGCATTGTCATATGGTTATCTTACCTATGTGTAAGCAATCATCCTGAGTTGATTCAATTCTTTGTAAAAAAAGTTTGACTTGCTGAATCCATGCTTGATCCAGGTGGTCGTGTTCTGGTTGCTGTGAAGCAAATCAATTTGTCTGAATCCAAGCAAGCGGAATCCCTCTTTCATGCTGAAGTGGCAAGTCTTGGTCAAATTCAACACCGAAATGTAGTGCGGTTGCATGGATGGTGTCGAGAGAAATGCAAATTGTTATTGGTGTATGAATACATGTCCAATGGAACTCTCAATCACTGGCTTCATGAAAATGGTAGCAAACAAGTACTATCATTGAAAATGCGGCATTCCATTCCTGAAGGGGTGGGTGCAGCCTTAGAATACTTGCATGAAGATTGCTCGAGTTGTATTTTGCACTGAGACATCAAGTCTAGTAATGTGTTGTTGGATGCGGATTTCAAAGCCTATGTAGGAGACTTTGGACTTGCTTGATTGATGGATCACCACAAGTTGGACAAGACCACTTTGGCAGCGGGTACATTTGGCTACATGGCTCCTGAGTTGCCATACACGGGTAGAGCTACAAAAGAATCCGATGTTTATAGTTTCGGCATCTTGGTGTTGGAAGTGGTGTGTGGAAAGCATCCCTTGGATTTGCGGACAATAGAATCCAAAGATCTTGTGTTGTTGTTCACGGTTTGGCAAGCTCATGAAGTTGGATCACTCTTTACATTGGCGGATCCAAGAATGATTGCTAAGGCTTTTCAACCTTCAAATGTGCCTATACCTTTGTATGATGAAACCACATATACAACACAAGTTCCTTTCATCCCATCAAACTCTTACAATTTCAATTGTAGCACTGCACCTAGATCAATAGATGCGATTGTGAATTTGGAAATCCAAACGGCAATGGTTGTTAGTTTGCTTCAATTGGGACTCTTTTGTTGCCTTCCCAATCCCAAGGCTCAACCTTCTGTGGGAGAAGTGAATAAACTATTACAACATATTCGAGACATAGAGGGTGTATCTTCCATTACAACAATACCCATGCCATCATTTCCGGCTACCAAGCCACCAAGAGTTTATCATTCATTGGAATTCTCACATAGTATTGTCTTGAATACTTCAATTGCACCTTCTCCTACTTCCTTGGTGTAAATTTCTTTTGAACGATCCTATTAGGTTCAAGCTAGGGTGAATTGGTGATTTTCACCAACTAGTCTTTTTACTACAAAGGCAAAGTTGATCGCCTTCTTAGACTAGATCTTAGCTTGATTTTGAGTTTGTCCAATTTTATAACTCAATGTGATGTCCTACTTGCATGATTTTGCTTTCTTCAATGTTGTGTAGTGTGGCTTCTATATTCTTTTCATGTAGTCAAACCTCAAAAAACTTTCACTCTATATGTTCTATTGTGCTTGATAGTATTGATAATTTTTTTCCTTCAAAGATGAAGTCATTTGTCTTCCATAAAAAAAGAGAATTTCTAAATCCGTTGTATAGAATTTAAATGTTTTTAATTTTTAAAGAAAAGGTGAAGAAAAATCATTCCATCTACAAAACATACATGAAAAAGTCTAAAATTTTCACCATGTATAATATTATATTGTCAAATATGATGGTGTAAATATTTGTATCATTAAGGGTGATTGCACAAAACACGTGTACTATTTGTTGCGTTTTGCAACAATACTCATGATTTTTTCTGGAGTACTTTAAAATTAGAAAATCAATTTTAAGAAATAAAATAAAATATGGCCAATGTATGCACCTTTCAGATGAAGGTAACCACTGAAGGAAATTTGTTAAAAAATTCTCTAAGTAGGAAAACTAGAAAAGTGCCAAATCGCTAGAAATTACATACTTTGATGTTTTAATTAGTAGAAAATAGTAAATAAATAAATATAAATTTTAAATGGCCCATTTTTAGCAACTCTATGGAAATGGTCATTCTCTAAAAAAGCCACCAAAATAAATTTTTACATGTTTCAAAATGCAAGTAGAAAGAGGCTCACTTTGGAGACTTCTACACCACATAAAATTAAGTATTTTTAGAATTCCTTTGGACAGTAGCTACAAGTCTATTAGAAGACCATTTCTACCAAATTTCAGCTCCAAATTCGTTTTTATAGGTACTAAATAGTACTAAAAACCTCCAAATTGGCATTTATGACAAAATATTGGGGGCTATTATTAAATAGTAAAACATTTTTAAAATATTCCAAAAAATTAGAAAAGGTGTATTATAGTCATAAGTACCTTGTCTGTGAATTTGAAGTCATTTGGAGTCAAAATGCAAAAGTTATGGCCAAAAAACTAATCAACATGCAACGTATGACAAAAAATAGTACTAGTGTTTCATGCAATCACCTTTAAATTATATTTAGAAATGTGGTTACAAGCTTTTAACTTTAATATGATACAAAATATTTACTTCTAAAAATTTTGAAGTTTTCATGTAAATTAATTCTAAAAGGACCATTGTCCCCTCGAAGGACAAAATGGATTTTGGGCAGATTCCTATGACCTCAATTTTTGGTGAAACTTTTTGAAACTTTTTCACAAAATACAAAAACTTATTAGTTTAGTGGAAATATCATTTTAATTTCAATTAGTGCCTGAGAGCAAAAATTATGCCATCTTAAACATAAGTTTCATGTCAGCAAGCAAAAAAAGGAATCCACAAAAACTTGAAATTATTTTTTTTAAATTTATTTCTTGTAGATTTTATTTTTGTTTATATATGAAGCTTTGATTCATTCCATTAAAATTAGTGATGTGAAAGTTATGAACAATCTTGTTTTTTGGACAATCCAAGCATCTTTTTGAAAAAATAAATTGTAGGATTCATTTCTTAATGCAATTTTTCCAATTTAAAAACAAAAATTGTTTGACAAGGTTAAGTTTGTTTTCTAGAATAATCTCACCGTTGAAATTATTGTATTTCAATCCCATCTTAGATCTATTAATGATTTAGTTTTTCTTTCAATCTTGGACCTACTTCTACTTAATAATTTTTTAAAGAATGAAAATCAAATGTTTTTTTATTAAAAAAATTATCTTAGACTTTCAATTCAATTCTTCAATATAATAAAATTTTAACTCAAAGTTTGTAGTGCAAATTTTTTCCACAAATGGCGGTCAAAGTCATTTGAAATTGCAACTGAAGCCAACGTTCAAATTTTTTTTTTCAACTTTGATTGCTAATATCTTCTAATCTATGCTGTTAAACTTCATGAAATTTTCATGATTTTAGACAAGTAAAGTGCAAGATTTTATGGTTAGATTCTAAAAAAATATTTTTTTTTGTTTTTTTGGATGAAAGTAGCAAAAATAGCAGTATTGAGTGGTTTTTGACAGAAAAATGACCTTGGTCTTTTAGGAATTAAAGGTTTGACTTGGAAAACTTCATTTTAGTTTATTTTCTCAAAGCAAAGAAAATTACTTTTAACACCAATATCAACTTCAATAACATAAATCCAAAAGTGCTACTACCTCCATCCCAAAATGATCTTTTTGTTGGACAAAACATTCCAGATTAACCTCTAAAGGACCGGCATGCGTTTTTTGGTTGTATAGAAATTTTGGGCAGATACGTGTGACTAGAGATTTCCATACTTTAAGCTGAAATTGTAGTAGAAGGTGGGCGCAAGGAATACCTTTCATATGCACTAAATTTCATGACATTTGGAAATAGGAGTCAAAAGTTATGGCCAAATATGTTACTTTTTTTCGTAACTGGGCAGTTCAGGCAGCAAAAAAAATTTGGCAAAAATTTGATTTTTTTTTTAATATTTTTTTTCTCATAGATCATATTTTTCTCTATCTGGAAAGCTTTGGTTCATTTCATTTGGATTTGTTATAAGAAAGTTATGGACATTCTTGTTTTTGGGCAGTTAGAGCATCTTCTTGAAAAAATAACTTGTAGGATTCATTTCTATATGCTATTTTTGCAATTTTTCGAAAAAACAAAATTCTCATGGTTTAGTTTACTTTCTAAAAAAATCTCACCATTGGGATTAGTGTGTTTTAATTCCATCTAAAATATATTAATATTTTAGATTTTCCTTCTATCTCGTACCTACTTCTACTTAATAATTTTTTAGGAATGATAATTAAGTTTTTTTGGATATTCTTTTTTTTCCTAGATTCTCAACTCAATTCTCCACTATAAAGATTTAAAGCTCCAAACTCTATAGTGCAAAAATTTTAAGTTAAAAATGTTTGAAGTCAAAAAATCTAGTCCCGCAATGTGCTGAAATACTTGTTTTTTTCACTTTAAACGCAGATATCTTGCAATCTGAGTGGTCAAAAATTGGCAGTTTTGAGTGTTTTTTGGTAGAAAAAAGGCCTTGGGCCTTTAGGAGTTAAGGCTAAAAATAATATTTTGAAAACCTGTTTTTCGCTATAAGTAGAATTTGGTGTAGTCCTAGCATTCTAAAAACTTTAAGTTTTGAAGCCCTTTTCAAAGTGTAGTTTTGGATTATTGAAAAGTAGAATTTTTGGGCATTTTGAAGGATCACCACTAGTCAAATAATTGTTGAGATAGTTTGAGGTTGTCATTTTGTAGGCATTTTGTATATGCCCAAGCCATGTGTGGCCCTTTGTTCTGCGTTCGAAAGCTTCATCTTCTTTAATTGTGCAATATTCAAGGAGATGCAAAATATAAGAACGAATAGTGTTGATTGACTCCATTAATCATTTCATTTGTCTCTTGATTGATGATTGCATGGATGGAGGGAAAACTACTACTTGGAGTTGTTTTGTTGGTCCCAAATAGCAATCACTATAAGAAAAAGGGGTCTTTCACAATCAATTGAATAATGACTTACTATACTAAATGACTGTGCAAGAACTGGGGCTTTGTATTTGTACAAGCAACATGACGTGTGTAGAGGAATAGTTGCTTTGCAGTCATAGGAATGATTGAAGGATGAAGAGAATCGCAACGTTGACTACAGACTATGTTCATCCGCGTCTATTCTGTAAGCAGTTTAATTGAAGGCATGATGTAGACCTTGTGGGCGCTAGATTATCCCACCCTTGGTAATAAAGCGAACACGACCAGGTTCTTAGCTTTTATCCACTTTTTAATGTAAGGGGTGTTGTAAGCACGGTCCACTATGCCTTCCAAGTAATGGATCTTTTGTTAATGTTTCCTAAGTGTCGTGGATGGGCAAAAGAAATACTTAGAGATGCACGTGGTGACTTCTAAGCTAATTGTCGATGATCAGGGGTTACAGTAATCTACTAGTGAAATGCTACCATTTTACCTATCTATCCTATGTTGAAGGTAGACTGGGTAGTTGGCTACCACTTAACTTATCCTAGCGTGGTCAATTTAAAGCCAAATCCTAAATGTAATATGTTTTCGGAAACTTCTTCTTCTAATCTACAAACTTTTGAATCTAAACTTCTAATTTGCACTAATCTCTGCTTGCTAACGTGGATTAACGGCTGATTAAAGAAATCAACGCTAATTAGGGAAAAAACTCCAAAGATTAGATTAAAAAAACTCACCTCTTCACTGCCGGTGTCGGAGATGACCTCGTCCACATCCGCATACGCATTGTCATGCTCCATGGTAGTCTTTTGTTTTGTTTTTATTTTTTCCAAGCTCACCGCTTAATTTTTAGAAAATATTACACTTGATGGTCTAACTTCCTTTCTTCCTTTGTCTTTTCCTTTTCTTTCTTCTCCTTCTTCTACACTAGGACTATTCCACCAAATGTCTTGATGGGTGTCTTACAACTATAAACTCAAACTCCAAGGACCTTAATGGTGCTCTTCCATCTTACAAAAAGAATCTTACACTTGTCATTCCAATCCTCCTTCTAATGGTCACAAAGAGCTCTTTGAGATTTCCTTCTTAAATCTACCTAATCCTAGGCTAGGCACTATTATCGTCTCTCTCTTTTTTCCTTCTATTTCCTTCCTCTCTCTTCTAATCTCCCTCCATTCTTGTCGTTTATGTTTGGTGAGAAGGAGAGAGAGTGGGGACTTTTCTTTTGGCGTGTGCAGGTGTGGCATGTGGCGTGTGGCATGTATTCTTTCCCTTCCCTTTCCCTTCTTCTTTCTCTAAACCTCCATTCCCCTACTCTAACCCCTAGCCCCTAGTTAAGTAGGTTCCTAATCCCAGCATTTTAGGAAGAGAGAGAAAGGAAAAAAACCAAAAAAAGGAGATCCCCCCCCCCGAGGACCCAGCCTCCCACCCCCTGGAGCGCCACGGCTGCTAGCTTGATCGGACTGGCCTTTGCTTGATTTTTTTTCTCTTCACACACTCCTTGGCCCGTGGCCTAGGATTTGGAATTTTTACAAACGAAGTGGTGGAGGTTATGATGCTAAACGCTAGACTTACTTTGGGATAATTGGAAAGTGAGGACAATCCATTTGCATAGATAATTGGAAACTAAGGCGAGGCTTTGGCGTTTTTTAAGGATAGTAATTTGGTATTTTTTGTTAAAAAATATCAATGACCCCTAGACACCTCTAAGTCAAAGCTTCGCCGTCTCGTGAACTTCTTGAAAAATACCAATGACCTCTAGACACCTATAAGTCAGAGCTTCACCATCTTGTGAACTTCCTAAAAAAATACCAATGACCTCTAGATACCTATAAGTCAGAGCTTTGCCATCTCGTGAACTTCTTAAAAAATACCAATGATTTCTAGACACCTATAAGTCAAAGCTTCGCCGTCTCGAAAGAAGTCCACCTACCATGAAAACGTTAGGAACAACCAAGGATGAGGGCCTACTAAAAAGTAACACACAACTAGGACAAGCAGAGTAGTGCAACTTATACACTAGAGGCCCCCCCAAAGCGGCATCACCAAGGTATGGTGGAGGGTACTATAGGATTAGTACAAGACACCCAAAGACTTCCAGAAACGTCAAATAGTTCACGAGGGTGCAATGGCAAGAACAAACCTTTTGACTCACACTTAGTACACAAATGGATGCAAAGATAAAATGGAAGGACCCCCAAGGACCTTCTAAAGCTTGAAATACAATAACAATAGAGCCAAAAGTGCTCCAAAAATTGTTTTAGAGAGAGAAATAGGGCCCTTATATAGGTTTCCAAGGGCCCACCCCTCTCTCTAAATTTCTAAGGTAACCTTATCAACTTGGATTTTCATCCTCATCCTCAAAGATTTTCATCCTAATGCCTAAAAAACTACTATCTACCATCTATGCTGGACCCACATCATAACTTTTGAAGATTAATTCCAATCGCCAAACGGATTGCGCCGTTGGCTCTAGATCGCCGTGTTTAGTCCTTACTCCCCCTTGTCCCCCATACCGGGACCAAAAATCTATCGTAGGCTAATTTAGTTTTAAAAACCAAGTTGTGGTAAAATCCTAAATCTTGGGGGTCTCCTATTTTGAGAAAAGTAATTAGCCTAGGGTCTCCAGTAGGTGCGAGAGAGTCGGAAAAGACTCTTGGTTGACTTCATTTCGCTATCGTATAGTCTCGGAATGCCGGTCAATGTCGCGGGAACCCCGCCACGTGGTTAATTCCCGAGGAATCTCGCCGGTTCAAGTACTTGCCGCTCTCGGAATGTCGTGAAACTTCACAGAGCGCATTATTAACGTAAAACAAGCTATTCTAATTTTTAGTGAGATTTTACCGTAACCTGGATAATTTCCACGAAATTTTCGTTGGAGGTTAGAACGGTTGACCACCCAGATAAGGTTCTTTTGCAAGTTGGAAGATACCGGGAATTTTCATGGGACCTCTCAGGGAGTCCCACGAAAGATGTGTAGGTGCATTTCCGTACCTGATACGATTGGTCAACGAAGATTAAAACTGGCCATCTCCTCGAGTTGTCGATGGTACGGGAATTTTCTGCAAATGAAGGAATCTTGGCGAATTGATTTTGCCGTTGGACGCCTGGCATGGGATTTATCCTAGAACACCATCCTTGGGCTGTAGATTCCTCTATTGGCCCTGTCTTGCGTTAGTGGCTCCTACATGCTAACAATCGGGATTTTGGGAATTCGTCGATCTAATGGGGAATTCTAAATCTAACTCTAAAACTTGACCTAGTGGCCTCGTTGTGGATCCCTCCGACCGACTTAGCCATAAATTCCTACATTTATGGTGGGATTTAGCCCTTTTAGAGCTATGTGACTCAAATCCTCTAAATCTTGCTATCTCGTTATTTCTACTCTATTTTTAGGCGAGGTTTGGAACGATTCTAGGTATAAATACAAATCTAGATCAAATACTATAATGGGTATGACACAACCCTATTCTGATTCTACACTCTTTTTATGGCTTTTTATATATTTTTATCAACTTAAAATTGCAATTTTTAAAATTAAAAAAAACTACGAGTCCCAAATGACAAATTGGGAGCTCACAATACTCATGGGGTGGTAGGAGGTAGAACAAGCCATGTGAGATAAGTAAATTAGAATTTGTAGTCTCTCAACCACTCATAGTTAAGTCAAAAGTAGGAATTTTGTTTAAAGCAAAATTTCAGACCTCGTTTAGGCATAGTAGAATAACTTTTTTCAAAAACTTTTGCACTAAGGAAAGTTGGTAAATTAAGTCAAGTTTCATTTCCATAAATCATTTTAGGATTTCAAGTCTCCAATCAAAAGTTATGGACAAATTTCAGAAAAGATATTTTAAAATGTCAAAAAAATGTCCATTCCAAACCCTCTCTGAAATTTGTCTATAACTTTTGATTGGAGACTTGAAATCCTAAACGGATTTTTGGAAATGAAACTTGACTTAATTTACTAACTTTTCTTAGTTTGAAAGTTTTTGAAAAAAGTTATTCTACTATGCCTAAATAAGGTCTAAAATTATACTTTAAACACAAATCCTGCTTTTGATTTGAGCTCCTACTAATTCTAATTTTGATATCCCACATGGGTTGTTTTACCTCCTACCTCCCTATATGTATATAAAAAGCTTGTCTTCACTTAGCCAAACACAACTACTGAGTAACTTTCAAAGCTTTGAGAGCTAGAAGCTAATTCATTGTTTGCAAAGAATTTTTTTGCTCAATGTTTTATAGTTGTAGTTTAAAGCTTTGAAGCTTAATTACTTACTTTGATGAAATTAGAAATACCACACCGTTGAACTTGTTAACTGAGCACACTATTGACAAGTCTTAAGCGGATTGACACTTGTCTTTAGTTGTTGATTTGGTGTCGAATATACGACACCATTTCATCCGAATTGGATGAAATGGTGCGGTATATTCGACACCATTATGTCCGGGAGGAGACAGTAGTCAGGAAGACTATTGAATGTTATATAAGGTAGAATTGCCTATCACCACCTTGATTTGTAATCTGGATATGTTGGGGCCAAATTTTTATGACAACAAGGGGCATATATTTTTCAGAGGTGTGCACATGTTTCACAAATCAAACCAAGTGGAATTATAATTTTCTGATTAAAATTGTAGTTTCTATGAATTTTTGGAGTATTCAGCTCTGAAATTGAAAAACCGCCCATAGACTAGAGTCATGAACATCTCATCAACCACCCATAACCACCAAGTCAAGTACTAAACATTCACCATTAATGGAGTGACACGTTACCCCTTGTTGTCATAAAAAATTTGATTTTGTCATAAGATTCTCTGATTTTGTCATAAAAGGAACGGATTTAGATGTTTTTTGGATGGAGTTGGACTCAAAGTGGGGTGGAATTGGGCACAAAGTGGGGCTGACAGAATTGGGATGGTCTACTGATGTAATTGGGAAACTGACGGTAATGGGCAGTTCTACCTTATGTGGACTACAGAAATAAGCAGCAGAGATATCCTAAGACCTCTGCCTTGTGGTATTCTCAGTTTCTTAAACGGGATTCCAAAGTAAATCCCAGGTTGACAACATTATAGATCAGTTTTTGCGTCCTCAACTCCTCATCTCGTGCTTCGCCTGGAGAACAGGTATCATCTTGCATAAGGTAGGAGGCTCATAAACCGACCATCTAAAGGTTGGTCTGCCTTTTTCATGTATTTCCTTGGACAGGAATATTTTTAGTTCATTTTTCAGACATAGAGAAGTTGATGAGGAATCTAACCCAAGTTGTTTCGTATTTTTCCGAGCATTTTTGAATTACTTATGAATTTTCAAACAAGTTGGGTCATAGGTCCCTATTTGTGACCCTAGGTCTTTCATAAATGGTTCACTTGCAATTCTAAATAAAAATGGGGGAAGCAAAGAGAGTGATTGGCTCTTGCAATTAATAAGTCTTTTTTCCTTGGTTCATTCAATGACTATAGTAGTCTATTTCAGAACCAACTCATGTCCATTTCACAACCATTTATAGGGTCCATTCTTAATGCCCGAACTGTTCTTGAGCCTTCTACCTTATCTCTGACTCAGAGACTAGAACGCTAGTCAGATATTGTGTTACAATCCTACACTTTTTGCATATTTATAGATCATGAAAGAATAAGAGATAAAAATAAATAAATAAATAAATAAATAAATAAATAAATAAATAAATAAATAAATAAATAAATAAATAAATAAATAAATAAATAAATAAATAAATAAATAAATAAATAAATAAATAAATAAATAAATAAATAAATAAATAAATAAATAAATAAATAAATAAATAAATAAATAAATAAATAAATAAATAAATAAATAAATAAATAAATAAATAAATAAATAAGAGATGCTCTCCCTCTTTCAATAAATAAGACTCCAAGCCTGCATCTTGCCTGTTGTCAGGTCCAAGAGCTTTCACCGAGAAACACTCACTCGTGTTACTTAGCATCATTGATTGGCCACTAAGCCATATTCGGTGTACCTTTTCACCTCTTCTGCCATTTCCTTGCCGGTCTCTTGTTCTCCCGTAACGAAGATATTAGTGCTGGATCACTGAATTTCGTGTCCCGTCTGCTTGTTATTGAAGAGACCTACCTGGTGATAGTAGAGCTCATTTGAGCCTCATCCCTACTCCGAAGCCTCGTCAGGACTGCAATGCCTCAAATGTGTGAAGCAATAGTTGGGGCTAATGACTGCTCCCCGTTGCTTGGATATTGTCTTGGCACGAACTTATTATCACAATTCTTCCCCAACTCGGTGAGAAACTAAAGTGGGCCCATATTCTTATAAGCTCTTGCACATTGTTTCGCTTAGTTGAAGATAGTGATTTTTTAATTGGCGAATAATCGCCAATTAAGGTCTTCAGGCTCCCCTTGAGAAGAGCCGTATGAGGCCGTAGGCTCACGTACGGTTCGGAAGCCAAGCCCCTGTAGTGATGTTGTGGCTTAGATTAACCAACACAAAAAAGAGACAGTTTACTCAATTATTGCCTTTAGGTTCTGAACTACATATAGGAAGAGAGCATTGTTGTTTGTGAAGTATTGATCAATTACATGGACCCACCTTTCATTCCATTTGTGGAAATTTGATTATTTATAAACCGTCCTTAAAAAATCCATTCATCTTTGATTATGATGAATCATTTCGTGCCATAATCGACTTGTTGCCAATTGCTACGCTTTCGTACCAGAATGAAAAAGTTGCAAAAAAAAAATATTTTTCTTTTCAACTTTTTTCCATGGTGACAGATCATGGAGAAATCGCGAACATCATAGTTTCCCACTTTGATTGACTGTGTTCCCAGAAAAAAGATTTTACCAAAAGAAAAAAGTGACGTTTTTTACCTGTCATTCGCCGGAGCACGATGGGCCAGGTGGCTTGGAGGGCTACTTTAGCCACCCCGGCCCGGCTTGCATCGCCTGTAAAGCGGCCTGTCACTTCTAAAATTTTGCCTAGTGCGCTTCATCTTCTTCTCTTCCTCGCCAGATTCATTTGATGTCTGGGCCCTTGTGCTTTCTCTCTGATTCGCCCAACTTGCTGTTTGCGCGGGGAGGTGGCAGCCAAATCCTGCTCCTCAGGTTCTGAAATTTTGTTTTTTGTGGTGTTTAGGGCGGTTCATTGAATCTATAGGTAACCTGGTTTAGTCGTTGGCTAATCTTGTTTAGGGGCTACATTCTTAGCCCACAATTGCAGTTAGCGTTCATTAATTTGGAGTTTGTCTGGTATCGAGAATTGGCTTAGGGTTTACGTGTTGTCTTGCATTGAATCACAGAATTAGAGTCTGCATTGTAAAGGTTTAGCTGACGAAGGTTTCTTTTTCGAATTTAGTTTCGAAAGTCAAGGATTCTTGGTGCGCAACGTTGTCTTGTTCAAAAATTGGCAATGTGCTGTTGGGTTGGGCTTTACTCCTGTTGTGGTTGTTGCTTGTTGCGTTGTGGACGTGGGTTCCAATTTGGAGATAAATTGGAGACCTCGTGAGCACATGAGTCATCTTCTCATTCTTCTGCACTTGCTAATTCGATTTGGATTTGCTTGCATTCTTCAGTTGCTTTGCGGTTTTGGGTCGATGGCTCCCTGTTAATCCATCATGCATAAATTCTTGTACGAAGGGAGGGTGAATTGTATAGGGAGTGAAGCTGATGGATTACCGTTTTCCTTGCAGATTGATGGATCTGGTAGCTTGGGAGATTGCTCACAACCATCGATGTATATGAGCACCCCTGCATCCGCCATTTTGGAGGACATTGACACACCACCAGTTGCCCCTTCGGCCCGCAGGTGCAGACGTGATAATCCTCGATCCAGTGGAGGCTTCCCCGACCCATGATCTAGCTCGTGCACGTTGTTAAAGTTACGAGCACAACAGGCAATGGCAAGATTCGTGGGTTGCACGCCTCCCGTGGGCTGAGAGTGTATTGGGAGTAGACAGAAAAATCCGCCAGGTAAGCTACAAGGTCTGTTCCACGGTTGAGGGGAGGGACAAATTGCTAGTTCCGAAGTTGGATTCGTTGTGGAAGCATTGTGGTCGAAAGAAGGCCACCACGTCCTTCGGTAAGGTAAAGGCTGATGAGTACTATTTCCTCAACAACAATGTTCATGTGAAGGATTTTCTTTGCGCAATTGGAGAAGGTTGGAGATACTATTTTGGAGCAAGTCGCACAGGGGACAATTCGTGAACGGAAGAGGATGACTATGCAATTTCGAGCAATTCGGTGGTTACTCATGTAGGGACGGCCTCTGACTGAGTACGAGCACATACGGGACTTGTTCGAGCTCTTAGGCGTTCCAAACTTCTCCAAGAAGCACTGGAGTATTTCTGTGGCTTGGAAAATGGCGGACCACCTAGCCATTGTACTCGCAGATCATACGAGGCAAGTGATATCCAAGTCACGTTTTTTTTTCTTTAAGTGCAGTCAGTTACTACTATTGACTCCCAATCTTGGTTGTCAATTCATGCTTATGTTTGCATAAACTTCAAGAAGGTCCCCATCTTGCTGTCTTTGAGTAAACTTGAGGATGGCAATACCTCTTTAACTGTGAGAGAGGCTATTGAGGGCATGCTTGGCCATCACTCTGGACTGTCTGCAGTTGCAGTAGCAAATCGGCTTGTTTGCTTTGGGGCGGATGGGGCAATGGCTTTCCAGGGATGCAAGAATGGGATCACTACGCAAATGAAACAGCACATGGCACCATTTTTGTTTGGTGTGCAGTGCATGGCACATCGGACGAATCTTGTTGTGGAGCCGCTTTCCAATTTGCCCGTAGTGGCAAAACTTGAATCGCTCTATCAAGCAATGTACGCTTATTTCAGCCACAGTCCCAAGCGGCACTTAGAGTTTAAAAAACTTGCCGACGTAGTGGAAACAGAAGGCTGCCGCATGCTCAAGAATGTGAAAACACGATGGATTTCTTTACTGGAACCGTTGAAGTGGGTCATGGGAGAATACAAGACTCTCGTGTTGAAAATGTGTGAGGATGCAGCAGTTAAAGAGCCGAAGCTCACTGCCAAGCAGGCAGCTGCCAGAGACACAACCTGGCAGAATTACGACTTGCTTTGTGATGTGGGGACTCTTCTTGGTCTTCCTTGTCTCAGCCGTTATTGGAGACGGTGAATTGCTTGATGAAGTTTGCCCAATCTGACCATGTGTTTGTGAGTGATTATGTGGCCGCAGTGAAAATCTGCCAGAGGGAGTTGTATGCAATGTACTCAGACAAGGATTCCGCATGGCAAAAGCAACATTTCGAAATTTTTAATAATATTGTGCACGATCAATCATATTGCATCAGTCAGGAGTGGGTGATTGACTTGAACACCGGCATGGAGACTCTTGCCTTCCAAATTGCTGGCCATACGTATCCAGCACACTCTATCTGTGCAATCAGTGGGAAGAAGCTGCCGGTCACCAAGCCAGATTTGGCTGCAATCATTACCTCCATCAAGGCTCAGTGCCGAGATGTTGCAGAGATATTGTCCCTCGAATTGGACATCCGTTTTCCTCAGGTGGAGTTGATGAATGCTTTGGGTGTAGTATTTCCTCAATACTAGATGCAACCCAACTGTAATGATTTGTTTCCCTTGCATGTGAAGACATTGCGTGCGCACTTTGGTATTGTGCGCAAGGTTAACTTTGGCACAATTGAGGACCCCAATGAACAGCAAGTGGATCCCGTGCTAGATGGCAAGCTCCTTGCTTTGCAGATGTCATTGTTCAAGTTGACTATGAAGTCACGCTCTAAAGTAGCCTTGGCTGAATCCAAGGATGCGAATCCTCTTACTGAAATGTGGGTTTGCATTGGGCAAAACGCCCTGATGGTAAACCGCCTGTCAGAGTTCTTCAAATTGGCCGAAATTGCCATTTGCACAGCCTTGGGCAGCGTTGCTGATGAGCGCACATTCTCTACTCTGAGCTTCATGAAGTCCAAGCTTCGAAATCGCCTTGTTGGACATATTGACACATGTGTGAAGTTGTTTTCACAGGACTTCTTCACATTGCAAACATTTTTTGTGAACAAGGCAATCATTTCATGGCGGGAGGGCGATCTCGCAGGGGAATAGAAATGTAAGTTCTGTTTCCATTACAGCGGCAAGTTTGCAGTTCTAAGTTACATCAATTTCCTAATACTAACTTGGTTGGGGGTGGGGGGGATTGAATTGCTTATTGCACTTGGGCAAGGCCTTCACGGCCGGGGTTCAAATTCCCTAAGCAATTTTTTTGGGGTTCAATTCGCCACAGGAGTATCAAGCAAATGCAAAGCCTCGCCAGAAGGACGTCACAGTGCAAAAGTACTGTCGCCAAATTCACCCCGGAGATAAAACTGTTGTAGCCAGAAAGACGAGTTAAAATTTTGGATGAAGTCGCTAGCAAGGGGCATCCACCAACCCTGCGGCAGCAAGTCACGCAACCAAGGAAATTACTAAAAAATTCACTGGTTGAAGACCTAAGAGAACCTACATGCAGAACATTGAAGTATGCTTATAGAGCATTTTTTGTCTGTTTGTCAGCTTTATGGTAAAACCTTTATGGTTGCCGATAGAAATTACCACAGAAACAAATGCAACACCTTCATATTCACATAATTAGTATCATATTTTTTAATACAATGATTTTTTTAAGAAACTACAATTTTTCCTTGGTGCCCATATGAAAGCTTTGATGTAAGACAATCCCAGTCTTCATCGCTCTGAGCAATTGAAGGGACCTCACAGAGTTGACTCTATGAATATGTCATGCTCAAGAATATGATCATAATCATATTTGTATTAGCCCCGTTGAGAGTTGACTCTCTGAATATGTCATGCTCAAGAATATGATCATAATCATATTCGTATTATTCCCGTTGTGCCTTCAGTTGGTCAACAATGGCACCTCATTTGAAGGTCAATTTTGCTGAATTGGAGGAATTCCAATACTTCGGAACTTGGCAGTGGACAAGCCCGGACTGAAATGAAAAGCTATTTTAGTCCTTATTTGTAGAGCTTTGTACTAATTACCCAAAATTACACCAAATTACCGAAGTTGACATATTCCCCATGAATACACGAATGTAAGTTTGGAGGAAGATTCGTTAGTACCTTGAGTGTGATGTTTTGATGATGACAACAGAAGCTCTTTAGTACTCATAGGCAATGAACTCTACTTACAAGTCCACACTGAATCCTGCAACTGATCCGCATATGGCCAATTTCGTTAAACTGGCAAGCCAAAATTTGTGAGATATTTGTACATTAAAGTCTCAAATCTCCGATACGCATGGATGAATTTATGTCTCAGAACGCACATATTGAAAAGCGTCAAAGTATTGGAATACAGCCAATTTATCGAAGTTGACGTTCCATGTTGCTTGCTATGGTGCCCCCATTCAGTTGACCCTAAAATTGTGGTAGTACTGTCCAAGTTGCCGCCTCAAACAACGTGCCATATACATCTATTCTCACGCGCTGTGGAAAAGGTCAACTTTGGGTAGCCCTAGCAAAACCCTCTTCGCCTTCCGGAACATCAGTGCCTTACGAGGTGCGAAGAATGGGGGAAATTAACCTGCCATTGGGGAGTGGCTTGGGAAAGTTGTGCAAAGTGAGCTCGGGATGAAGATTGGGGATGAGTTTGGAACGTTGCCCACGGTGAGCTAGCGTCAATTCGGTTGGGAGCAGCGAGCAAATTAATGTCAGTGACTGTGTTCTGGCCTGAACGAAATCAGAATTAATCCCCTAGCCAGCCTGCGGTAGCTAGGAGTCCGTGGAACCAGGCAGCTTGGAGGTACGTGTCGTGGGAGCAATTAACATCCAGATATTATGGTCACCCCACTTGCAGCATTGATTGATTCAATGTTTTCTCCAAAGTCAGTTCTACGTCTCCTGTTCCAGTTTGTGTTCCTTCTTTCAGCTGCAACTGCAGACACGCAAATCACATTCCCCTCTTTCTCGCCTGAATCAAATGGCGATTTCTTCACATTTGGAGATGCTGCGTACGATCTCGCCAATCGTTCCTACACCATCAACGTCGGGGCCAGGACGCCTGCTTCCAAAGGGTCTTGTGGAGCGCTGGTTTATGGGAAACCGGTCCGCATTCAGAATGCAGCAACTGGGAGCGTGGCTAGCTTCAGCACCTCGTTCTCTTTCACGTTCACGACACACGGCTTGCCTTGGGATTACACGAACAACCCCTTGGACGGGAGTGGGTTCGCCTTTGCCTTTCTCCAAAACTTACCCATGACGACCATGCCTGACGCAGTCTCCCAAGTGGGAAAATTCGGGGGCTGCACGTTGTCTCGATCTGAAACCGATGCATTGATTCCTCCAGGATTTGCAGTTCGTTTTGACACAGACTATAGTCCGATTCACCACAAGGAGCCGAGCAACAACTTCATCAGGGTGGCAAGAAACCTTCCCTATGAATATGATATCGAAAGGTACACACACAACCTTTGTGGCAATGACACGCATTGCACGTATTTCTCCAATGGGAGAACTTTCACGGCTTGGATTGATTTCACGAGCTCATCTCAGACACTGGAAGTCAGGATGGCAAATGGATCCAATGCCAAACCCCTGCAACCTCTGCTGCTCATTTCCAATTACGAATTTCCGAAATCGATGGGAGATGAGGTGTTGGTCTCGTTCTGGGGAAGCTTCGATGTCAACCACAGGGAAGAGCATGAGCTCTTGTCTTGGAGCTTCTTCAGCACCGAGATATCAGAGTCGAAGCTCCGAATGATGCTTCACTATTGGAAGTCGAGAACTGTAACGGTTGGTAGAACTACAGGAGGCGTTCTAGTTGGAACGGTGGCTGCCTTGGTGATTCTCTGGTCCATCTCTTCATTTGCAACGCCGTCCACCAGTTACAGTGCATTACGCTACTCCACGGGACCACAAGTGTTCTCGTACAATGAGCTCCGCAAGGCCACTAAGAACTTTGGTGAGAAAAATCTGATCGGACGTGGTGGATCAGGACTTGTTTACAAAGGCTCTTTGGAAGGTGAGAGCAGGCGTTTCAGTGAAATTACACTTGCTATTCATCCATTTTAGAGTAGGGATGGGAGGGATGGGAGAACTGATGGCCACTTACCAGTCAATCATGCGTACAGGCACACCATCTCTTTGAAAACGTTGGAAGACTTGTGATTCAAGAAAACCATTCGGGCACAAAAGCACCCTCCAGTTAGGTTAAAGTAGGCGTCTTCCTCAAATGCATTCTCATATGGTTATCTTACCTGTATATAAGCAATCACCCTAAGTTGATTCAATTCTTTGCAAAAGAAGTTTGACTTGTTGAATCCATGTTTGATGCAGGTGGTCGTGTTTTGGTTGCTGTAAAGCAAATCAAGATGTTAGAATCCAAGCAAGCGGAATCCCTCTTTCATGCTGAAGTGGCAAGTCTTGGCCAAATTCGACATCGAAATGTAGTGCGGTTGCATGGATGGTGTCAAGAAAAAGGTCATTTGTTATTGGTGTATGAATACATGTCCAATGGAACTCTCAATCATTGGCTTCATGAAGATGGTAGCGAACAAGTACTATCGTTGAAAATGCGGCATTCCATTCTTGAAGGGGTGGGTGCAGCCCTAGAGTACTTGCATGAAGATTGTTCTAGTTGTATTTTGCACCGAGACATCAAGTCTAGTAATGTGTTGTTGGATGCGGATTTCAAAGCCTATGTGGGAGACTTTGGACTTGCTCGATTGATGGATCACCACAAGTTGGACAAGACCACTTTGGCGGCAGGTACATTTGGCTATATGGCTCCTGAATTGCCATACACGGGCAGAGCTACAAAGGAATCTGATGTTTATAGTTTCGGTATCCTCGTATTGGAAGTGGTGTGTGGAAGGCGTCCCTTAGATTCTCGGATAGTAGAACCTGAAGATCTTGTGTTGTTGTTCACGGTTTGGCGAGCTCATGAAGGTGGGTCACTCTTTACATTGGCGGATCCAAGAATGTTTGCTAAGGCTTTTCAACCATCAAGTGTGTCTATACCTCTTTATGATGAAACCACATATACAACACAAGTTCCTTCCTTACCATCAAATTCTTACAATTTCAATTGTAGCACCACACCTAAATCAACAAATGCGGAAGTGGACTTGGAAATCCAAACAGCGGTGGTTGTTAGTTTGCTTCAATTGGGACTTTTTTGTTGCCTTCCTCATCCTAAGGCTCGACCTTCTATGGGAGAAGTGAATAGACTATTGCAACACATTCGAGATATAGGGGATTTGTCTTCCATTAGGACAATACCCATGCCATCATTGCCGGCCACTAAGCCATTGAGAGTTTATCATTCATTGGGATTCTCACAAAGTGTTGTCTTGAACACGTCAGTTGCACCTTCTCCTACTTCCTTAGTCTAAATTTCCTTTAAATAATCCTACAAGGTTCACGCCATGGTGAATTGGTAATTTTCACCGACTAGTTTTCTTACTACAAGGGCGTAGTTGATCATCTTTTTAGACTAGATCTTAACTTGATCTTGAGTTGGTCCAATTTTATTATTCAACTTGACATACCATTTTCATGATTTTATTTTATCTCAGTGTGGTGTATTATGGCTTCTAAATTTTTTTAGTCAAATGTCAAAAATCTTTCACTCTATATGCTCCATTGTGCCTATGAGATTTGATAATTTTTTTCTTCTTCAAAGATGAAGTCACATGTCTTCTTTGAATGAAAGATATAATTTTGTATAGAATTGAAATGTCTTTAATTTTTGATGAAAAGGTGAAGAAAAATAAATCCATCCACAAAACACAGATGAAAAGGTCTAAATTTCACCTTAAATGAAGATTATAGTGTTCAATATGATGGTGTAAATATTTGTATCATTACATTATATTTGGAAACCTGGTCACAGGCTTTGAGCTTTAACCCCTAAAGGACTGTTGTCCCTTCGGGGGACAAATGCGTTTTCGGGCAAGTACCTACGGGCTGAAAGTTTCTCCTGATTTTTTGAAAACTTTTTCTGGAGCTTGAAAAGTTGATTAGCTTTGTGGGAATATAATTTTTTTCACAATCGGTGCCCAGGAACAATAGTTATGACCAAATAAGCTCAAAACAAAGGACGGCAGGCAGCCCGGGCAGCAAAAAAAAATTGGCAAAAATTTGGGGTTTTTTTTTTTAATAATTTTTTTTCATAGATTATATTTTTTTCTATCTGGAAAGCTTTGATTCATTTCATTTGGATTTGTTATGAGAAAGTTATGGACATTCTTGTTTTTCGAGCAATTAGAGCGTCTTCTTGAAAAAAATAACTTGTAGGATTCATTTCTGAATGCTATTTTTGCAAAATCTCATGGTTTAGTTTAATTGTTAGAACAATCTCACCATTAAAAAAAAATCTCATGGTTTAGTTTAATTGTTAGAACAATCTCACCATTGGGATTAGGGAATTTTAATTCTATCTAAAATATATGAATATTTTAGATTTTCCTTCTATCTCGTACCTACTTCTACTTAACAATTTTTTTAGGAATGATAATTAAGTTTTTTTAAATAATTTTTTTCCCCTAGACTCTCAACTCAATTCTCCACTATAAAGATTTAAAGCTCAAAACTTTGTAGTGCAAAAATTTTAAGTTAAAAATGTTTAAAGTCAAAAAATCCAGTCCCGCAATGTGCTGAAATACTTGTTTTTTCTACTTTAAAAGCAGATATCTTGCAATCTGTGCGGTCAAAAATTCTGAAATTTTTTCCACACACTCTCATACTAGTTAGGTGTAAGATCCTACGGCTAGATGTGCAAAAAAAACATTTTTCAATTTCTTTTACTATTTGCTATAGAAATGGCAGTTTTCAGTGTTTTTTGGCAGAAAAAAGGTCTTGGTCCTTTAGGGGTTAATATGCTATAAAATGCCGCTCACTTTCAAGAATTTTGAAGTCTTCAAGTACACAACGGATCCTTTTGGAATTCCCTACGACTATTTTGGAGATTTTATAGGTTTTCCTACAAGTTTCTCCTAGTTTTTATGTTTCCATGTGTTCTAATGTCATCATGGAGGGATCTTCAAAGAGTTTCTATGCAAAAGGGAATTGTGGGTTTTCTTTGCACGGATTTTCATAAATTTCCCCCAAATCCCCTGTGTGCAATCCAAATTGGTAGACTTTGCAACACATTGACACATCTTACATTTCAATGTTGTTTCCACCTAATATTTGGTAGATTTTAGAAGATTCAAATTGTCCCATATCAATTGTCAAGGGTACCATGAGGTTGGACACATAAGACTTGTAAGTTGTCAATCTCTAAGACAATGTATTCAATTCTTAGAAATCTAACATTTCTATAGTTGGTACATTATAGAAATTTCAGAAATTTTACAATACATGAAATTGTAAAACAAATGAAATCTACATATTACTAATATTTTGAACTATTGAAATCTAGCTAACGGTCTAGACTCAAAATTCTGAAATGTACAAATCAATAAGATTGGAAATTCAAAATCTACATATCTATTAGATTTCAGCTTCCAAAATCTACAAACTGAATTGATTATCCAAACTAAAATCTACATTAAAATTAGATTTTAGATGCTTAAATCTACATTCTAGATTATTGAATTCTACAAATTGAGTTGATTTTGAAGTGGGGACTTCTTCAAATAACACTAAAAAATGCACAAATTTCCCCCTTAAACTCCCTTAAAATTCCCTGTCTCACATTTCCCTGTAAGAGTGACATTCTCTATGAACAACAATTTGTAACATTTCTTTGTTTCTTTGGAGGGGATTTGGAATACAGTGCCTGCAGAGAATTCAGAAAAGGCTTTCTGTGGTAAACTAAAGGTTTGACTTGGAAAACTTCATTTTAGTTTAATTTTCAAAGCAAAAGAAAATCATTCTTATGATTGGCCTATATCAACTTAAAAATATAAATCCAAAAGTGCTAACAACATTTATTTCATAAAAAATTTGTAATTTTGAAACCAAATTGTTCTATTAGTTAACATGAGAATAGCTAATATGACATTCTTGGACTTAGCTCAATAATGTGGATATACCACTACACTAATAATGATATTTGGCGTTTTGTGACATTTAGTGTTATCACAAGAAGCCTTTTCTGAATTCCCTACAGGCATTGTACTCTAAATCCCTTTCAAAGAAACAAAGAAATGTTACAAATTATTGTTCACAGGGAATGTCACTCTCATAGGGAAATGTGAGACATGGAATTTTAAGGGAGTTTAAGGGGGAAATTTGTGCATTTTTTAGTGTTATTTGAAGAAGTCCCCACTTCAAAATCAACTCAATTTGTAGAATTCAATAATCTAGAATGTAGATTTAAGCATCTAAAATCTAATTTTAATGTAGATTTTAGTTTGGATAATTAATTTAGTTTGTAGATTTTAGAAGCTGAAATCTAACAAATATGTAGATTTTGAATTTCCAATCTTATTGATTTATACATTTCAGAATTTTGAGTCTAGACCGTTAGCTAGATTTCAATAGTTCAAAATATTAGTAATATGTAGATTTCATTTGTTTTACAATTTCATGTATTGTAAAATTTTTGAGATTTCTAAAATGTACCAACTATAGAAATGTTAGATTTCTAAGAATTGAATACATTGTCTTAGAGATTGACAACTTACAAGTCTTATGTGTTCAACCTCATGGCACCCTCGACAATCGATATGGGACAATCTGAATCTTCTAAAATCTACCAAATATTAGGTGGAAACAACATTGAAATGTAAGATGTGTCAATATGTTGCAAAGTTTACCAATTTGGATTGCACACATGGGATTTGGGGGAAATTTATGAAAATCCTTGCAAAGAAAACCCACAATTTCCTATTGCATAGAAACTCTTTGAAGATGCCTCCATAATATTATTAGAACACAGGGAAACATAAAAACTAGGAAAAACTTGCAGGAAAACCTACATAATCTCCAAAATAATTGCAAGAAATTCCAAAAGGGTCCGCTGTATATTGACCCTATTAGCTAACAAATATTGTTTATATATGATAGTAGTAATGTTGTTGACGTTTAGTGTTATAGTTTGTAATTATTGTTGCTAATACTAAATTTTATTATTAGTGTAGCTCCATTTCTACAAGATCAAATATCATTATAAACTACCAAATTATATTTGAGTATCAATCCTAGTGTTTTGTTGCATGAAACTATTTGTTGTCAATCAATATGCAACATCTCTTTTGGTTTGATGAAAAATTGTCATTGTTAAATTCTTTATGGCAAAGACTGGAGATTAAATTAAAGAATGTACTAAAAATCTTTAGTTCCTTGCGCTATTCAATCTTTTCCAAATATTTTTCTTGCAAGGTCTTTTGTAAGACTGGGCAATTTTCAAACTTGTGATAGCTCATCGGTTTTCAGAGACATGGTACAATATTTGAGACATATTCTTTTATTCATTATACGGATCTATGTTGTTGATAGCTTAAGTGAATTGTTTAATAAGCTTAAACCTAATGCAAATTCAATCTAGAATTTGACATGCATAGAATATAAATGAAATTATTATACTTGAATTCAATAAATCAATCAAGCATAAAGGCAAGGATTAAGAACCTTTAAGTTTTGACAGTCTCAAAAATGCAATTTTAACTAGCTTAAGTGATTGAGAAGCCTATATTGGGCTTTTTCATTTTTTGGGCAGGCCATTGTAAATTCAAAAAAAATTATTTTTCAAAATTATTTTTAGAGGGATGTGTGTCATACTACTACCTTTCTAATACACTACTTTTTGTCCAATTTGAATAATTAGTTGAAGAATTATGAGGTGAAATGTGTTTTTAGTTTCAACTTGGGCAATTTAAAAAATATTTTATTTTTATAAGTTTTTCTTCTCCAACCATAAAATCATTTACTTAGCTAGCTCATTCAAGTATATTGTGTCAAAATCTCAAAGTGAAAAATTTAATAATTGTAAGATATTTACCGTGAACTTTTGAAAAAAAGTTTTTAATTGATTTTGCAAGAATGAAAATGTGATGAAGGTCGGAAACGTCCATGCCCATCTTCATGATACTATTATTGTCCAATTTCAACTTTGTAAGCGTAATCAATGAGCTTAATTCTTGCAATACATAGGCAACTATAAATGCTTTTGATGGTGATGGCCAAAACATTAGAAAAAATTTCAGCCCTCAAAGGGGCCATGAGTTTTGCACCCCTGCGGTGCAAGTATGGAAAAAATAAAAATAAAAATTTATTTTTTATTTTTTAAAATTTGGGTGCTGATGTGGTACTATTGGTGCCACTTCAGTGCCATGTCAAATTTTTTATTTTTTAAACATTTTTTTTATTTTTTTAATAATTTTAAATTTAAAAAACAATTCTTTTTGTAATTGCACCGCAGGGGCGACAAAAATAAAAAACTTGCGGCCTTGGAGGGTTGAACTTTTGTCTAATGCCCCCTCAAAATAGTTTGGTGGAGAATGTAAGGACCTAGAACCTTCAAGCAATGGACTTCCTACTAGTGATACACTCTACTAAATTATGATGTTGCCCTATAAACTATGCAAGCAAAGTCATTGCGAACCACTACATTGGTTCATGTTTTAGAAAATGAAAAATATAAACATTGTGCTTGGATTTGCAAGTCCGGAAGTATTTATATTCTAAATTAAACCACAACCACCAATTATGGAGCTTTTTGTTAGATAGTGGTGGGAACTTAGAGAGGTTGGGGTGAAAATCTAAAAAATTTAATTAGGAAAATATAAAGGAAAAAATCTAGGAACAAAATAGCAATTTTAAACTAAAAAAGACCCTAAGCAAGATTTGGTAAAGTAACCAAATTAGGCAAACGGTAAAATGGTGAGAAAATGAAAACAAAATGCTACAAGTAGAAAATGACATTAGAGATAAATTAGAAACCAAGAGAAATTACAAATATAAAAAAACAAATAAGAGTGGAAAAGATAAAAATTAGGAAATACAAAAAATATGAAATGAAAATGAAAACCAAAATAGAACTAAGTACAGGGTTGCTAACGTGTAACCCTTTGAGCAGAGAAGTTTTTTTTTGAAAAAAATGGATGATGGATTTATGATTGTGGGTGTAGTTACTTTTAATTTTTCAAAAATGTGAGTTCATTTTTCTAAAATATAAGTCACCTACAAACTTTTAAAAAAAATTCATTGCAACAACTTATTGTACTCAAATTTCATAGAAATCACGCAATGTAGAAGTACAAAGAAGAAAAATGACACCCAAGATGTAGCCATAAAACACACAAATTCTAGCATAATGAAAATCAATTCATAATAGTTTGACTCACGAGATATGTCAATCCCATGAGTCTAAATCGCAATGAACTTGGTTGCGAAATCCTCCATCACAGATGAATCAAAAGTCTGTTTATCCTTGGATGTTGACTGATCTATAGAGTCTAAAACAGCCAAAGCATATGCACATTCATAGGATTTTGGTTTAGAGCGACCAAAATCTGCAAATGTCGATGCCATCTGCTCAGCATACATGGGAAGATTGAAAGACTTCTCTAGACTAAAAAGAAGACTTTGTTTCTTCATCAATGCATGTGTGTGCATCACTTTTTCACAGCTGCAAATACAAATGAAACAATGTTAGACACTTAGACTCATAGAATATTAAAAATAGCATGTACAAAAACACTTTAGAAGTCTTGAAACTTATTTACTAGGTCTATCCATCCGAATAAACTTTTGAGGCATCATGGTCATGGCGTTCGGATCTTGTGAAGCCACAATCAGTGGCAGTCGTTGTGTGACTTCAACGATTACCGCGGCCAAAATAATCTTCTTCATGGATAGGAGGACAACATAAAAAATCTCCTTGTTTTCTTCCAAAGCCACAATATGGCGTCTTGTGCCGCAATATGCTATAATGGATGTACCTATTGAATTTGAAACTTACCCATAGATGCTATGCAATCCAAAACCAAATCTATTTCTTTGGTTGTCCTTTCTATGAGGAACTGCAAATACCTAGCGTTCTTTTTACGAGTCCCCTGTCATGCCATTGAAGGTCCACTTTTGCCTTTATTATTGCCTTTGTATGCTTGTAAAAGAATCTCAATTTTCCTTTTTCACCGAGATCTTTCATCGAGACAGTGATTTTGAACTTCAAAGTCTACAAGCTTTAGAAAAAAAATATACATAAGAAATAATAATACATGTAGTAGTGCCAAATGTTAATCAAATCATAAAAATTTCAAACTTGGGGAGATCACAGTGGATGTTTTAGGAAACTATGTGAATTAAAAAATAGGGTCTATTTAATTTAAAGGAAGGAAATTTTATATATTATGAAGGGCTACTATAGGATTCATGAATTGCTACATCCTCATTTTTATATATAGATGATAAAATGGACATAGTCAAAATAATCAATGATGAAGGATAGTTGACTAAAATTGTGCTACAATGCTGGTAGTATATACTCCCTCTGTCCCACTAAAAACCTCCCAAAAACTTTCCCACAAGGGATTAACTACATTTTTAGTCTTCTTGCTAGTGATACATGCATTCAAAACTAGCAAACCATCCTTTAGATCTATGCAAAATCTCCAACTTAGGCACCATCGTTTAGGCACCCAAAATCCGTGTGGAAAGTACCATTTTTGACAAAATTTGTAAACACTGCCAACTCCATCATTCTTGATGAGCATTAGAGGAGATCTGAGCCTCTAGAAGACCATTTCAGGGTTGTTTCCAATGTTGGGAACTAGCCCCTGCTGTCAAAATATATATATATATATATATATATATATATATATATATAATTAAAATGTTAAAAGAATACTAAAAAAAATTCAAAAAAATAAAATGTGACGTGGCAGTCGCTTGGCCACATCAAACTGGCCATTTGGCAACGTCCCAGCATTCTTGCAGAGTTCCCACAATCCGATAAACTCGTAGTCTTTTAGACTCGGGGGGGTCACTTAGAGTGTCCATTAGAAAACACGTGCGAACAAAACTTTGGACCCCCTATATTATATCCTAAAATTTAAATAAAATGAAATAAAAAAAATATGACTAGATTTTCCTACTTCAAAAGTTTATGTTTTGAATTATTGATATTTTTATTTGTTAATGATAATTAGTTACAAATTTTTGAAGTAATTAGATACACTGTACAACTGAAAAATAACTTTCACACCCCTATATTATATCCTAAAAAATTGTCTAAAAAATGAACCAAAAATTCCTAAAAATAGCTTTCTATTGAAAGTTCATTTTGAGTTGAGTATTGATGCAATGGTCATCTAAATGTGATCTCTATAAATATTTGAGTTGAAAAACATGCCGTTTTAGGCCATTTTCAACCTCTTGTACAAATCATTTCAACTATTATTTTAGTTTGAAATTTTGGCAATAGAAACCTATAGTCATTATTAAGCAACCCTCAAAATTTTAAGTTGAAATTATAGTTCATTAGAAACCACTTGTTCGCACGTGGTTTGTAGTAAAATACTAGGTGCCCCCCCCGAGCTTTTAGAAGCCCGAATCTCCTCTAATGTTTAAAGGTTGGTAGCAACATTGGGATTCTAGAAACATCTTGTACAACCTAAATACTCGCAACAAAGATCCCTACACCACTTCAAGAACAACTCTTCATGGTGTCAAAGTGGTCACCAAATCCATTGTCAAATACTACTGTCTAAGGAAGCACAACAAGTCCAAGGTGTTTCCTATTGGCAAGGCCAAGCTTTCTTGGCGAAGAATGTTCCCTAATCACTTGACTTGCCCCCATGAGGTAGTTCAACATGACCAACACTTACCCAACAATCGAAATCTGAAAACGGAGCTTTTTAGTGGGATAGAAATTGTGCTTGATTTGGAGGGTTTTAGTGGGACAAGGGGAGTATATATTTAAAAAAATAAGTGTAAATGTAAGACATCGACTACAAGTCATTGCATAAATAGAAAGATTTATCTTAATGGGTTCAATGAACTAAAAACTACACAATATGAGGATAGAGTTTATAGTCTATTTAACCCCTAAAGTTCCATGACTATGTTTTCACCGAAAATGTTCCAAAATTGCCATTTTTAGTATAAATAATTAAATATCAAATTTTTGAAAAAAACTTTTTTGACTCATGTAATTGTAGGATCTTGTAGTATGTTGACTTGGAAACATGTGGTAAGAATTTCAAAAATTTCCACTGTACGGATTGCAAGATATAAACATTCAAGTTCATTAAAATCATTTTTTTGGCCTTGCAAAAAATAGGGCAATTGCACTTCACAAGCTCAATTTTCTATGAAAAAATGTCCAAAATGGTAGGCCTCTTTGACTTCTTTTTTCTAAACAAGTTGGCTACATGCTAAAAAAATTTCAAATCATTTGGAATTGTACAACATATAAGAAAAAAATAGTAAGTAGAAAGAAGTAGAGAATGATTCAAAATACAAAATTGTTGAAAATTTAATTATGGAATTGGAAAATGTCAATCCCAATTATTCTAATGTTGTTATAAACAAACTACATCCTATAATTTTATTTTTTTCAAAAAATATTGAAAATTGAGTGTAATAAACAATTTCAAAGTTTATTTTAGAGTAAAGAATCCATAATTGCCCGCAAAACTAAAACTCCTCATAACTTTTGACTCATTGATCAAAATGGAATGATTCAAAGCTTTTCACGTATATATAAATCTAGAAAATCAAGTTTAAATTTTTGTTTTTGAAAAAAATGATTTTTTCTGATTTGCTCGAACTGCCCAAGTTGAGAAACAAACTACATATCATGCAATAATTTTTTATTCCTATTTTCAAATGTCATAAAATTTAGTATATATGGAAGATATTCCTTGTTCCCACTTTCTATTCAAATTTTAGCCTAAAATATGCAAATTTCTAGTTTTAGGTACTTGCCCAAAATTGCTATGTTGTTAAAAATAACAAGTTGGTGAGTTGGTCATTTAGGGGTTAACTTCAAATTTTTGAAGCCATATGTGTTAAATACACTCATATTGAATGGAATGTTCATGGGATAGTTTCAATGGGGATTTTGAAGTGTTCAATGGTAAGCTTATTATTAACCCCTAAAAATTGGAGGTGTTTTGGAAGAGGAAATTAAAGTCCCAAACAACCTATTTTTGATGCATTGTCCAAAATCAAAAATGAAAACTTTTTTTTTGAATTCCAATTGTATGAAGGTATATGAAACAAATAAGTCAATGTGTGGAAATTTTTTTAGCCCATTTGATTGCATGGATTGAAAGATTATAATGTTTAAAGTGGGAATTTTGTTTTTTTTCATTCTTGTGAAATAAGATTAGTAGACTTCGAGCCCTCTTGGAGTAAAATTCTTCTCTATGCAAAAATAAAGATCTTAAACATTTATAAGTATATGATGTTATATTCACTCATGAAAAATTTTAGAAGCAATATGGAGTCTAATATACTCTAAATCTACTTGCAATGTAACAAGGTTAAGTGAATTGGTAATGCACATCAATCATTTTTTGATGATTTCTTCTGCAATGACAAAAAAATTTATTTGAAATCCCAACTGTACAAAAATGCTAGACAAACATTTGGAATATAAAAGAAAAATTTTAAGAACTTTATCATGTGAAGTGACATCTAGGCCATTCTACATTGAACTATAGTGTTAGATGAACTCCCTTAGGAGTTCACTTTAATTTTGGATGAATTTCATCCAAATGTTAGAGTTCGTCCATCTTAGGATTTGAGTTTTTAGGTGGAGAGAGCTCTTTGACTTGATATTGTAGTCAAGTCAAGTTTTGTGAGTGTTTTTGGAGAGGATTGTGAATTCTTGGCTTTGCTTGGAGATGGTGGTTTATCATGTAGTAAAGTCTTCACTTCTTCTCTCACACTTGCACTCTTGGATTCTTCCTTTGTATAGTGAGAGCCGCTTGACTTTGTGTATGTAGATTGTTAAGTTTTTCTTCAATGAGGGTGTGCTTGTTATGCATTCTTTCTTAATTCTTGATTGCATTTTTATTAGCTTCATTCGTAGTCATTTCCTAAATTTTTTTTTGGAAACCAACAAAATTATTTCTCTTTCCGGTAATTTTCATTTCTTTACCTTTTTCCTATTTTGTGCTTCTTGTAATTTTCTTTCTTTCTTCCCGTTTTCTCTTTTTTCTTCTCTTCTTCATTTTTGAAAATCTTTTTTTAACTTTCTCATTTCTCTACTCTTTGTTTATTTTCTTAAGTTTATTTCTTTGACCTTCTTTAAATCTTAAAAAAAAAAATCTTCTTTTCTTCCTTTATAAATCATGCATTTTGAGTGGCTTTTTTTGCTTTGTTGAAGTCTCTTGTTTTCTTAGTCAAGGTCCACTTCAAGGTCCATTTACACTCCTACCTAAACAGTAGCTATGATTTTGGTCCATTTGTGTCGGTAACTTCACAATACTTCTAGACATTTCATATGATTCAAAATGGATTGAATTCTGAGGTCCCTGCATAAAGTCTGGAAGGTATTCTCATGGTTCTAGAGTCAGTCGTTAAGTCATGTTTCCCCCTTACATGGACAATAACAGTACATTTGCGGTGCCACTGGAGAATGACTTCCTGAGCTTGCAGAATGAATTGAAAATGTCTTGGACTTCTATGCAGCTACTCTACTACTGCTTTGGGGCCCTACGCATTAAGATGCATTGTGCGATTTTCAAACATCATGCATACCTTTCATCACACTTCCTCTGCATCTATAGCACATTTTCATGTACGCCATATACAACAAGGATGGACAAAATTCAGAATGGATATTAGAAAATATCAAAAGAAAATATCCTTTCCACTCCCTTCCTCAAATTTGTCCATAACTTTTTATTTGAGGCTTAAAATCTAAAAACAAATTTTTGGAGATGAAAGTGAGATTGATTTCCCATTTTTTTCTACTTCAAAGTTTTTTGAAAATAATTAATCTACTATGTATAAATGAGGTTTGAAATATTACTTGTAACGCAATTCCTGCATTTTACATATCCCACATGATTTGTCTTGCCTCCTACCACCCCACTTGTATAAAAGGCTTGTCATTATTTTATTTTTACATACTCACACACTAAGTGGCTTTGAAAGCCATGCAACACATATGCCATATACGGTCTACGGTGTCTGGTATGTTGTACATGATGTATTGTATATGGTGTATGGTATATCATTGTGGAACTTTAAATGTACTCATATGCGAATGTAGAATGACTACTCCCTGTACAATTGTCATTACACTTTCTTTTACATATATTGCTACAACTTGAAAATGATAGGAAAATGACTTTCCATGTCCTCGGGGAGTGACTTGAATCCTAAATCCAAATCACTTCAGAATGACTATGGAATGACAAGCCACGTGGCAACCCACCAAAACAGCACAAAACTCCATTGCAACTTTTAAATGACTACTTCCTATGCAATTGTCATTACACTCCTTTTTGCATATATTGCTGCAACTTGAAAATGATAGGAAAATGACTTTCCATGTCTTTGGGGAGTGACTTGAATCTTGAATCCAAATCACTTCAAAATAACTATGAAATGACTAGCCATGTGGAACCTACTAAAACAACGCAAAAACTCCAATGCAACTTTTAAATGACTCTAAAATTATATTTGATGTGGCTGTCCACCTTAGATGTGCAATGCATCAGTTGTGACTTCACAATGATTGGCCACGTGGTACGCAAAGGAGGAGCACTTTTCACATGGCAGCTCAGGAGACATTTCCTTAACTCAAACTTTTTTTATCACTTGGACGAAAATTATCTCTCATCCATTTATACATCCAAGGAAAAATCATTGGACATAATAAAAAACACAAATCATAAAGAATTACTTGTCTACAATGACCTCAAGGGCCCAAAATCATTTTGCTATCATATGTGTTTGGAATGATTCATTTGAAGTCATTTATGTGGTTAGTTTTTTTAGTGTAGTCCTACACAATTTCTATTCTTATACTTACCACTACATCTAAGTTCAATCAATAGAATGAGCATAATAGAGTGTTTGAGGAGACTAGGTAGTATGATTTGCTCACGAAATGATTGTCTACATTGGATTTGAATGCCGTGATTTTGTGTTCAAGCATCATTGTGTGCACTATCTTCCAACAATGTTCAATGGGAATGTAATCTTCAAACTACCTCCATGTCGCTCAACTTTGTTTTTTTTGGTAGTCCAAACTTGCAGGGAATGGATAGGTGTTACGACGACACCCATGGTGTAAGTTGATGGCCACAAATTTTGACAACCTTAAGTTCTGTAAGTCATACTGTGTTGGTCATCTTATTTGTGATAATCTGGACTGTGATTACTTGAAGAGGGTTCTCAAATGCAATGAACAAAGTGGAATGGTTACACAACCTTCCCTTTTGCAGTAGGGGACAATCCTCCTAAAGAGTGTATTTTAGTTTGCAAACTCTGTAAGAAGTCACTTATATATCTAAAAACATGCAATGCTAAGATTTACTACTCCTATAGTGATAATCCAAAAATGAGTACGGCAATGATTCACTTCGGAGGGCATGCTCACCCTGTAGCAAAGGGCATGTATAGAGATTTTGCAAAAAAAATTTGCGATGTCATGTTGAAAGGCCTCTGCCTTGAAAAAACGCAGGGTTTTTTGCTACAACCACATTCAGCCCAAAATATGAGGATGAAAAATATTAAGGTGTACCACCTCAAAGTAGGATGAGCACATCATTTGCCATATAGAATCTTATAGTGTATCAAATGAATAAAACATCATATACAAAGGTAGATGACTTGAAAATAAAGTGTACAAATATTATGTATTAATATTGATAAATATATGTATAAATATCATGTAAATAAAAATATTAACCCCTAAAGGACCGTTGTCCCTTCGAGGGACAAATGCGTTTTTGGGCAGGTACCTACGGGTTGAAATTTTCTCTTGATTTTTTGAAACTTTTTCTGGAGCTCGAACAGTTGATTAGCTTTGTGGGAATATAATTTTTTTACAATCGGTGCCCGGAAACAATAGTTATGACCAAATAAGCTCAAAACAGGGGACGGCGGGCAGCCTGGGCAGCAAAAAAAAATTGGCAAAAATTTGATTTTTTTTTTTAAATATTTTTTTTCTCATAGATTATATTTTTGTCTGTCTGGAAAGAGTTGATTCATTTCATTTGGATTTGGTATGACAAAGTTATGGACATTCTTGTTTTTTGGGCAGTTAGAGCATCTTCTTGAAAAAAATAACTTGTAGGATGCATTTCTGAATGCTCTTTTTGCAATTTTTCAAAAAAAAAAATTTCTCGTGGTTTAGTTTAATTGTTAGAACAATCTCACCATTGGAATTAGTGTATTTTAATTCCATTCAAAATATATAAATACTTTAGATTTTCTTCTATCTCGTACCTACTTCTACTTAACAATTTTTTTAGGATTGATAATTAAGTTTTTTTGAATAATTTTTTCCCCTAGACTCTCAACTCAATTCTCCACTATACAGATTTAAAGCTCAAAACTCTGTAGTGCAAAAATTTTAAGTTAAAATTGTTCAAAGTCAAAAAATCTAGTCCCGCAATGTGCTGAAAAACTTGTTTTTTCCACTTTAAACACAAATATCTTGCAATCTGTGCTGTCAAACATTCTGAAATTTTTTCCATACATTCTCATACTAGTTAGGTGTAAGATCCTACGGTTAGATGTGCAAAAAAAACATTTTTCAATTTTTTTTACTGTTTGCTATAGAAATGGCAGTTTTCAGTGTTTTTTGGCAGAAAAAAGGTCTCGGTCCTTTAGGGGTTAATACATATAAAATAAAAATATTCATACTAGTATAATCCATGTATAAATATTGTATAAACCGTATGCAAACTGTATAAGTCATGTAAAAACCGAGAATTCTTTATAAACCTTTATAAAATTGTAGTCAAATAAATGCCATGGCCGCTCTAAAGATCCAAATTAAGAGTGTCTTAGCTTTTTGAAAAGTTAAAAAAATATTATACAATTTCTGTAATCAAAGCAAAAAAAAATATTGCCCATTTGTTATAGCTTGTTGAAAATTGTACTCTCAAATTTGTTGACAACTGAATATCTCTCTACTTCAGAGTATGCTCCAGCCTCATAAAAGCTCCAAATACTTTGTGTTAGATCTTCAGAGAAATTTGACATCATAATATATTTCTTCCAAAAATCTTAGCTTAAAAAGATAAAAACTCTGCTCTCAATGTTCTGTCAAAGTTGAGACTAACTCTAACGTTTAGATTCAACAATTATTCTACACCCGCTTTACTCTCACACTCATAAATTTTTTAAAACAAGTACAAATTAAAAGTATTATATTTTGAAAATCTATAGACTTTATATACAATCCATCTAAAACTCAAACTCCAAAAAACATTAAACAAACCTCTACAAACTCTCAAAGTTTCGATCCTCGACCTTAGTAGGCAACAGACACTCTCTAACTCCATCACTTATAAATTTTGCATTCAATCTTCAAATAGAATAAGCCATAGCTTTTTGAATTTGTAATAACAAGAAGTATAATATACCAAAATTTCATTTCAAAATTCAAAATACAAACTGAGTTCTTTCTCTCCAAACTCACGACACTCCCAAACTAATTATGAAGGAGGAGGGAGAAGACCCCGACTTTTTATCCAACTTAGCGGCCACATCAACCCATGCCTAAACTACATGGGTGCCTCAAATTTAATTGAAAACCCCCTTTGACCTTCCTAACATCTTATCTACCCTTTTTTCTATCCAAAAAATCACTTAGATCTACTAAAGGGCAAACTATCTCCATCCTTTTCTCCTTCAACTTCAAACACATTAAACAACTTTGAAAATACTTCTAAACACAAAACCAAGCAACTAGGATCAAACATATGTTTATTATAGGTAAAAAAAATAGAATTTTAAGAAGAGCATCGTTCCATCTGCAAAAAACTAAAGATGCTTCTAATGATAGCTAAGACATAATTTGCACGGTTCGCTTTAATCAGAGGATTGACCAGACCTTCCAATCAACGTTGCTGGTCACGGCTTCTTTTGATAGGTCCAATCATATGGTAGTATTATTTATCATTCAAGACTTCAGAACATCCCTCAAATGTTACTTTTCTACTGCCATGTTCAACACATTCAATTTATACTGGGATTACCAACACCCGAACGTCCCGCTGAAGATTTCCGTACCATCGCTGCTCTACGCGAAGTTGCTTTGGCGGTCGAGAAGGCCCATCTTCATCTTATGGATACTCATGTGGTGGTGCAAGATCTAGCGGTAGAAGAGGCTACTCCGACAATTGAGTAAAAAATAAATTCAAATTTTGGATTTGGTGAAGGTTTTCATCTTGACTCTTAAAAAAATCCCTCCAGTTTGATATATTGAACTCAAAGTCAAAAACAAAGCAGAACTACATCACATTGATGAAGCTCTTAGGCAATTCATTCAACTTCATAATGTCAATGAGAAGGCGTCATTTCGAAGCCTCTCGTAAGCCTTCAACTCTGGATTGTTTTTTGCGATTTTTTGTTACTTTTTAGTGTAATTTTATGCAAAAAGGCACAAAATAAGTAGTAGAGGGAGATTTGGTAGAAGTCCCTATCAATTCAATGAGGAGTCTTTTTAGAAATATGGAATGCATAAAATACCTTGTTTTTTCATTTCTAAGTCCTAGTTCAAAGTTTGAGAGGTTAGTTTAGAATTTTTCGAGAGAAGTGAGGATGTAAAAGTTAGCTAATATTAGTGTCTTGTCCATGTAAAATTAATCTTGCAGTGTACATGTGACAACTTGGATAAGTGTTATAGTTTATTTTTAAATTTAGAAGAGTTTAGATCCAACTCATAGAGAATTTGAAATTGTTAGGTTAAGTCTTACAAGTAACTTTTGAATATTGAACCAGAATGCAAAGTAGACGGAGGAAGAGGTAATTGGAGCATATAGAGAAGTGCTTTTAGAGTAAAGGCATGCCAGGAGATTGGCATAGGAGCTGGTCATCCAAGATTCCCCTAGTACCAGAATGATTTCCCCCTTGGATGAAAATTAACAAGAAGTTGCTATTTTTTAGCTTCCTTATAAATAGTGCAATTCAAGATTTGACTTTGCATTTAGATTTTGGGAGTTTTTTAAAAGCTACTAAAAAAAATTTGGATTTTATCGAAATTCCACAATGACTCCATGAGAGGTCAACCACCTTGAAAATTGATGGTAAATTGTAGTCTAGATTTTGTCACACTCACAAAAATCTAGGACTATAGTATAGGGGTTCAAATCTAGGGAATGGTCAAATAATCTAATGTTTTGTAGCTAAAGTCACATGTACTTTAGAGTAGAATGAGATTTACATACAATTTACATATAATTCCACTAATATCAATTGACCCACACTCTTATTCTCAAAGGTGTAAATCTCAAGGAGATCACTCCTTATAATTTAAGGTATACACTTGAGTTAAGAGGGTATTTGATGTGGGGCTATTTACCTTAATTATTGTATTTAAGATGATCGTATTATTACATTAAAAGCTACAAGGGGTATATTTTTAATACCCATGGTTTTTGTAAATTCATTCATGAGGATTTTTAAGAAGGGCTATCTTACATATAAAATTTAGGGGTGCAATTGACCAAATGGTATTTTTAACCTAAAGACCAATTGTCCGTTGAATGAACAATTGAAAATCTGAATAGGATCCTATGAAGTCAATTTTGGTTGGTTGTTTACAAAATTTTGACGTAAGGTGTGAACATATATCCCTTTAGTGAGAATAGCCTTTTTTTTTATTGAATACCCAAATCAAAAGTTATGTTGCCTTGAACTTTGGAGGGAGCCCAGGCAATCTGGGCATTCCTTGGACACCTTTTGCAAAAATGCTCATAACTTTTGAAATTCAGCATGTACGTAACTAATAAAATATGGCGTACAATTAGCAACAAAAAAACTAATTTTCAAATCACATACTAAGAGGAGCCAAAATTTACTAGCTACGTTGGGGTGGCTTCAAAAAAAACAATTTCCTCTACTTCAAGCCCTTAGCCCTATTATCTTGCAATGTGTGAAGTCATAGTTCTTGAAAAAAATTCCACATATTTCAAATGTTTGTCTTTAATTTTTAATTTTTTGGATTTCAAATAAAAAATTTCCTTATTGCACAAGAAATCATCAAAAAATGTCTAGTGTATTGCCAATGCACTTAACCACCTTACATTGTAGGTTGATTTAGAGTAAGCTAGACTCTATATTTGCTTCTGAAAATTTTCATGGATAAACCTAATATCATATGTGTATGAGTGGCCGAAATCCTCATGATTCTGAAGTGCAAAATTTTACTCAAGGAGGGCTCAAAGTCTACTCGTTGTATTTCGCAAAAATTTAAAAAAAAATTCACTTCAAACGTTATAATCTTTCAATCCACGTGGTCAAATGGGTTGAAATTTTTTCCATACATTGCCTTATTTGTTTAATACATTTTTGAATGGTTGAAACTTCCCCCCCAAAAAAAATAATAATAAATTTGGACAATGCATCAAAATGGGCAGTTTTGGACTTTTCCTCTTTCAAAACATCTTTTGGCCTTCAAGGGATACTAACAAGTTTATTATTGAACACTTCAGAATCTCCATTGAAACTATCTCGTGAACATCCCATTCAATATGAGTGTGTTTATCATTTATGGCTTCAAAGCATGAAGTTAACCCCTAAAGTTCCTTGACTATGTTCTTACCCAAAATGCTCCAAAACTGCCATTTCTAGTACAAGTACCAAATTTTTGAAGAATATAATTTTTGGACACATGTAACCGTAGGATCTTGTAATACTATGGTTTGAAAATATGTGGAAAAAATTTCAGAAATTTCCATCGTGTAGATTGGAAGATATTAGCGTTTGAAGTGGCAAAAGTCCTATTTGTGGCCCTGCGAAAATCTGGGCAGCTGCATTTCACAAGGTCAAATTATTATGAAAAATTTTCCAAAATGGTTGTGCTTCTTTGGATTCATTCTTTAGGGCAAGTTGGCTACATGGTTGAAAAATTTCAGATTATTTGGAATTGTACAACATATAGGAAAAAATAGTAAGTAGAAAGAAGTAGAGAATGGTTCAAAACACTAAATTGTTAAGAAGTTAATTATGGAATTGAAAAATGCCAATTCCAATGGTTGCAATGTTGTAATAAACAATCTACATCCTATAATTTTATTTTTTTTGAAAAATATTGAAAATTGAGTGTAATAAACGACTTCAAAGTTTATTTTAGAGTAGACAATCCATAATTGCCCGCAAACTAAAATTCCTCATAGCGTTTGACTCATTGATCAAAATGGAATGATTCAAAGCTTTCCACATATATATAAATCTAATAAACCAATTTCAAATTTTTATTTTTGAAAAAAATGATTTTTTTCTATCTGCCCGAACTACCCGAGTTGAGAAACAAACAACATATTAGGCCATAACTTTTGACTCGTATTTCCAAATGTCATGAAATTTGGTGTATATGAAAGATATTCCTCGTCCCCACCTTTTGTAAAAATTTCAACCCGGAATATGCAAATCTCCAGTCACACGTACGTGCCCAAAATTTCTATGTTGCCAAAAAAGGCATGTTGGTCCTTTAGGGGTTAAATTGATTGTAAACTCTAGATATTCTCATGTTGTACAGTTTTTAGTTCGTTGAACCCACTAAGGTAAACCTCCCTATTTGTGCAGTGTGACAATTTTTGCCACTTGTGGTCAATGCCTTACGTTTACACTTAATTTTTTTGATATATACACTACTAGTACCGTAGCACAATTTCAATCAACTACCCTTCGTTGTAGAATTTTTTGACTATGTCCATATTATCATCTACTTGAAATTATATGTCCGCATCTATATGAGCATCTAAACTCATTGTATTATGAAAATTTTGCACGGACTCTATCTGCCAAAGCTAACTTATTAATAAAAATTCCTACTACATGATGTATTTATATATCCTAATTTATATATAATAGAGTATGTAGCATTTCATAGACCCTATAGTAGCCCTACATATTATATAAAAAATTTCTGCTTTGAATTAAATGGACCCTATCTTTTAACTCACGTAGTTTTCTAAAACACTGACAGTGATCTCCCCGGGGTGTAAATTTGGTGGTCGGTCCTTTACCAATGCTTATGGACAAATGGATGAAGTCCCAGTCTTTAACTAATGTGTGGCTTAATGTATAACAATTAGTCGGGTTGAACCACAATTTGTCACGAGTATGCTCTAAAACTTAATGCAATATATAAATTTAGGTATTAATACATAATAAGTTTGTACACATTCTTTAATTAGTGGTGAATTTGTTACCAAACAATTTGTCGCAGTCTCTACTTAGCTAGCCTAATTGCTAACTTAGGATGCACAAGAAAATTGTCACAGTCCTATCTACAACCATTTGTCCCTATCTAAATGCAGGGCATGAATGTGTATGCAAGCTCCTTATTTTATTTGCTGCACATAACAACTAGTCAATTTATTCTAATACATTTCTATTCCAAATATTCATATATCCAACCATTAATTCCTACTAAACTTTACATCAATCTAAACTTACTCCCGGAGGTTTTCACCCCTGCATATGTCGTCAGTGTCATTAATAAGTTAGTCTAAAGTAGGGTTATTGCAAGAAAGGGTGGTCCTATTTCCCATCACAATGGGAGTGACTTTTTTGTTATCTTCTATAACTTTTAAAGCACAAGTCCAATGAACATGAAATTTTTATTGGAGATGACTAACTTGATGGTAATCAGATCCCTTATTTTTTAGAAATTAAAAAAAAATCATTTTATATTTAAAAGTCATTTTTGTTAATTTGTCACAATGTAAGGTTTAGGGGGTTTTACTATGTTAGGAGTCCCCAAATTTAATAATCTAGAGCTGAAATTTTCATGGTCTATTTGCATAGTAGAAAAACATATTCCTACCAAAGGAAATCTAAAAATATATTATTTTGTGTCCTCCACATGAGTACAAACAACACTCCCATTGCGCGCAGTTTCTGAACAATGAAGATGGTTTTAAGATCAATCTTTTGGTGAAATCTCATCACTATAAACTCTTTCCAAATGGAATTTTTTTAGTTTTAAAAAAAAATTGTTTTTCCTATTTTTTACAAATTAAAATGTGAAATTACAGTGACCGGTCCTATTTTCATGAGATTTAGGGTTTTTCTAGTTCTCCTACTTAGAAAATTTTTCTATGCTCTTCCTTCCTAGGGTACCTTCTTCTTAAAGGTGTATACATTAAACATATTTTTCACATTTAAAAAAAATTGATTTTCTAATTCTAAAGTACTCCCGAAAGAAAAAATGAGTACTGTGGAAAATGCTACGCTTTTTGAACACCCTTTCTTGCAACGATTACTTAACCTTGGAAACAACCCAAGACAATTTGTTTTTCAATTTCTACACTCTCAAAAAACTACACATTTAACCCCTAAAGGACGAACATGCGTTTTTTGGCAACATAGAAATTTTGGGCAGGTACGTGTGACTGGAGATTTGCATATTTTGGGCTGAAATTTTTATAGAAGGTGGGGACAAGGAATATCTTTCATACGCACCAAATTTCATGACATTTGGAAATACGAGTCAAAAGTTATGGCCTAATATGTTGTTTGTTTCTCAACTCAGGCAGTCCGGGCAGATCAGAAAAAATCATTTTTTTCAAAAATAAAAATTTGAAATCGGTTTATTAGATTTATATATACGTGGAAAGCTTTGAATCGTTCCATTCTGATCAATGAGTCAAACGCTATGAGGAATTTTTAGTTGGCGGGCAGTTATGGATTGTCTACTCTAAAATAAACTTTGAAGTCTTTTATTTCACTCAATTTTCAATATTTTCCAAAAAAAATAAAAACGTAGGATGTACATTGTTTATTACAACATTGCAACCACTGGGATTGGCATTTTTCAATTCCATAATTAACTTCTTAACAATTTAGTATTTTGGATCATTCTCTACTTCTTTCTACTTACTATTTTTTTTGTATATGTTGTACAATTTCAAATAATCTGAAAATTTTCAAGCATGTAGCCAACTTGTCTTGAAGAATGAATCCAAAGAAGCACAACCATTTTGAATTTTTTTTCATAATAATCTGACCTTGTGAAGTGCAGCTGCCCGATTTTTCGCAGGGCCAAAAAAAGGACTTTTGCCACTTCAAATGCTAATATCTTTCAATCTTTACAATGGAAATTTCTGAATTTTTTTCCACATATTTTCAAACCAGAGTACTATAAGATCCTATGGTTACATGTGTCCAAAAATGATATTTTTCAAAAATTTGGTACTTGTATTAGAAATGGCAGTTTTGGAGCATTTTTGGTGAGAACATAGTCAAGGAACTTTAGGGGTTAATTACACTTACAGGTTTCACATTTGTCACCTTCTATAAGGAAAACTTCTTAGCCCAAGATTCTCTACATCTACTTATCATCATCTGTCATCCTCAATAACTTACTCTCTAAGTTATTTTTTATTTTAATTTTATATTTATTTTTATATATATATGTATATATATATATATATATATATATATATATATATATATATATATATATATATATATATATATATATATATATATATAGATCACATAATAAAACTTAAATACAAACTCAACAAACCTAAACATGTAACAAAACATCCAATAATTCACAAATAAGGGCGATCAACCCATATTACAACATAGATTACTAAACAAAGTAATTGTTTTACGCCAAATGGATCCTCGTCATTGCTCCACCAGGCAAAAGGAAGCCGTACTCAATAACCACAACAATTAGAAGGATCCATGCAATCCTTACTTAACATATCCAAATATTACACATCTCAAATTTAAAACATAATCATTAGACAGTTTTACAATTCTCATAGACAAATGGTTTGTATAACCTCTGACATGGTCTAAGGTAAACTCCCATCACTACATAATTATCATAGACAATAATATTTATAATTCCATAACAAGATCCCATCTAAACACTGTGCAAGTTTAACTGCGACTGATTTGACAACTTTACTTGATTTGTTCGGATTGGTTACAAAATAAGTTCTCCCAAGAACTTCCGCACAACCAATTGACAAATTGTCGGTTCTCAATTACAACAAACTCTTATTTGTTTATTCTCATTTCAAAATTCCCACCAACAATTTATATATCATAGAATTTAATTACATAAAATAATTAGTCAAAAGTTCACATTACCGCATTCTCAGTTGATGCTATCAAACAGGCGCTCCAGGCAGATCATCAGGGTGGCAAATTCATTAATCTCCAGTTCTCCCCTCCTTGCTCGAATCACTCCATTCCACAATTTGTCAAACCATTTCCAACCAGACATGGTCTCCCAAGATTCACAAATTATTTACTGAATCACCAAGGCCTATACTCGCCTAATTTCTACCGTAACAACTGATATAACAAAATGAATCACAACCTCCCAAAATTAACACTATAACACTAACCAAAAATTCTTTCACTAATTGTGACCAACGGAAATATAACCTTTACAATTTGACTATAACTTCCATCAATCAATCACAAAAATTTAGGAATCAGCCCTTGCCGCCACACTCACACACACAGCCAACCAAGAGATCAATACACAAAAATAGTCACACCAAATCAAGCCAGAAGAAAAATCCAATCACTGGATTAAGATCACACCATTCAAAAATTAGTACACAAAAGGGAAGCAATCTTTACACCGCAATTATAAACGAATTGTTCATTCATGAAGAAGTCCACTTACAACTATAAGACACACCAAAAATTACCGAGAGAGTGAGAGCTCAAAACTACAACTTATCTGGCTATATTGGGAGGGAGGAAGATAACTACCGTAACCACTAAATCCAACCACCCGCCGATATTCCCCAAATTACCTTGAATTACTTTGACTATTAGTTAATAGGAATGCTCAAAGTAAGAGTAACTTGACTAATTGTTCATTTTAACTACTTGTCTATCTAATCACATGAAATTAATCTATTCTTCACCTATAAAATACAAATAGTAAAGGAAAACAAAATTTTAAGTGACTATATAAATTCCTAGAAATTATCCAAAGTACGGTAAAATCCCATTAAAAATCAAAATAGTGTTTTGTGTATTACTGAAGCAACCTCTTAAGTTTGAAGACTTTTTAATAACTGCAAGTACCAAAATTAGTAACAACATCAAATTTCAAGATAATTTACAACTTGACAGCAGGTTGATCGGAGCACCAAGAGCTTATGGTGTCCAAATGTTGCAAATGAGGGGTCTTTTTTTTGTTGAATAGAGAATGTATTATATTAATATTAATGAATTAATACAATGAAGCCTCAGCTTAATATGAAGCTACAGAGATGGTCTAATGAAACATCATGAGGTCTGATTCTACAGTCACGACTATTCCGTTTCTGTAACGATGCTAAGCTACCTCACTAGACTTTAACTATGTCTTAATACCCGCCCTTCAGCTGCATTGATCAGCTTTCGCTTCAAGTGTCGAATTTAGTTGAGAATCCAGTTAGACCATTAGCAGCAACACATGCGTCATGTTTTGGTTTGGGCAGGCTGTTGGTTAGGATGTCCGCCCACATAATACCAATTGTAAGACGTTGGCCTCGACTTTCTCTCGTAGAAAATGATACTTAATTTCAATGTGTTTGGATCTTTCATGAAACCGTGGATTCTTGGAAAGCGCAATGGAAGATTGATTATCTTTGAAAATTGTGCAAGGCATTTGAATGGAATATCCAATCTCTGATAGCAAAGCTTGTAGCCACACCAATTCTTTGGTAGCTGTAGCTACAACAACATATTCTGCCTCAGTTGAGGAAAGAGCCACAACCTGTTGCTTCTTACTATGCCAAGATATCAGATTGCCATTTAGTTTAAATAAATATCCAGACGTAGAGCGTTGGGTGTCGATATCCCGTGCCCAATTTGCATCGCACCATCCTTCAAGCTGATAGGTAAGAGAAGAACTTGAAGAAGAGCCACTATAAAGGAGGCCAGAATTGGAAGTCTTTCGGAGATAGCGCAGAAGTCGTTTAAGAGTGATCCAGTGCATAGGTGCTGGTGTTGACATGAATTGTGCAAGATGATTGACTGAATAAGCAAGGTCAAATCTAGTACAGGTTACCAAATATTGAAGACAGCCGAGTATCTGTAAATACAAAACTATAGTCATATATTGTACGTCATCTGGAGAAAGATCATTTGCTTGAGTTTTGGAGTAGCGAATAACCTGCTTCTAAAGGAGTAGCAACAGGTTTGCAGGAGGCCATATTAAATTTTGTAAGGATGGTTTCAATATATTTAGCTTGTGATAAGATAAGAGTTTTACTAGAAAGATATCTTTGAATTTGAATGCCAAGGATATATTCAATATCATTGTTGTCAGTCATTGAGAAACGCTGAGAAAATAAAGTTTTGTGGGAAATTAAATAAGTAAGATTCCGAGAGATAAGGATTAAGTTGTCAATGTAGAGACCTAATAAAATAAAATTGGTGTCGGAAGATTTGGTATAAACATTTGTGTCAGAAACACATTTGGAGAAGCCATGACTTAATTGATAGGTGTCAAATAATTCATACCAGACACGGGGGGCTTGTTTAAGTCCATAAAGGGACTTGTGCAAACGGCAAACTTTGGAAGCTGTATTGAGATTGATAAAGCCAAGAGGCTGAGAAATATAAATTTTTTCATGAAGAACACAGTTAAGGAAAGCCGTCGTAACATCCATTTGGTGCACATAATAATTGTGGATTGTGGCAAGAGCCAACAAGACATGAAGGGAAGTCATTTTGATTACCGGAAAAAGGTTTCATAATAATCAATACCTTCTGTTTGTGAAAATCCACGAGCCATAAAGCGAGCTTTGTAGCGATCGATACTGCCATCAGATTTGTATTTTCTGCAAAATAGCCATTTGGAACTGACTATGGATCGATTGGGTGGACGGTCAACTAAAGTCCAGGTATTATTCTTGATTAAAGAATCATACTTGTTTTCCATAGCAGTACGCCAATGAGCTGAATCTAGCCCGGAAAGAGCTTCATCAATAGAAAGAGGTTCTGATAATTGAGTCAGAAAAGCACTCACATATGCACTTTCATCATGGAACTTCGTAGTTGTCTGTTGACCTTTAGTTGATCTAGTAGAAGTTCGAGGCGGAGAAAGTTGCGTTGGTGAGCTTTGCTTGAGATGAGATATCAGATGATAAAAGTGGGCCCTGAGACAATTGAGTCGAAGCTAAAGTGCGTGGTGTTGAAGCCGAGGGCCGCGATGGTGAAGCTAAGGGAGTGATTGGGGTTATAGGTGGGGAGTCAGGGGGTTGCACAGGTGGTTGAAAGTTTGGCTGAGGCTGATGATGATTAACTGGTTCAGAAACCAAGTAATAATTATCTGGTGTAAAGTTCAGAGAGCTTGAGTCTTGAGTGGAGGAAGTTTGCTTTGAAAGTAAAGAGTCTTCCTCGAATATTACATCTCTGCTGGTAAAAATTAGTTGAGTTTCAGGGTTGTAAAGGCGATAGCCTTTAATCCCGAGAGGTTCACCATAGCCCACAAATATACAGGGGGTTGATTTGAGTTCAAGCTTTGTGCGTTTCTCATTAAGTATATGAAAAAAACTTTTGCAACCAAAAATTCTGAAATGACTGATATTGGGCTTTATGCCAGTCCATAATTCAAATGGAGTAGTATTGTCTAAAGCTGAAGTATAGGAGCAGTTCTGCAAATAACAGGCAGTGAAAACTACTTCAGCCTAATACAGATTAGGTAATTGAGCTGTATGTAGCATACTTCTTGCAGATTCAACAAGTGTTCTATTTTTGCGTTCAGAAACACCGTTTTGGGAGGGATTATATGGACTTGTCAAGTGGTGTTCAATGCCACTATCTATACAGATTTTGTTAAAATTTTGAGAAGTAAACTCTCCTCCGTTGTCAGAATAAAGAATTATAATCTTTTTGCTGGTATGATTCTCGATTAAATTCTTATATTGAATAAAATAAGAAAGTACTGCTGATTTCTTGTGCAAGAAATATATATGAGTATAGCGAGAGAAATCATCAATAAATATTAGAAAATATAAGGCACCTCCAATGGAAAGAATCTTCGTGGGACCACATAGGTCCGTATGAACCAATGCTAGTGGTTCTGTTGCTCAAGTGACCTGATCAGTGGGGAACGGGTTTTGGTGTTGCTTCCCAAGGGTGCAAGCAATACACAATGATTGAGTTGGCTAAAGGAAGGCAGGCTATTGACAAGGTCATGGGTCTGCATGGTTCCCAAGTAGCATAAATTAAGATGCCCCAAGCGATAATGCCATCTGAGGGTATCAAGGTCACTTTTGGAGGTTGCTGCATAGCTTTGACCAAAAGGATCAATTCCAATGCCCATAGAGAACAAATTTTCGTCTTTAGAAACTCCGAAGAGCATAGTTTGATGGGATTTTGGAGAAGTAGTTTTAATCACATTTGTCATGTTTAAAGGTAACAATAGTGTTTCCAGTACTTATAATTTGGGCCACAGAGAGTAAGTTTTTGGCCAATTTAGGTACATAAAGTATATCTTTAATAAGTAAACTTTGACCTGTGGTGAGTTTGAGGAGAACAGAACCAAAACCAAGAGCATGGTAGGTGCTGTTATCACCTAGCAATATTGTTTTGGAATTGAAAAGCACCTGATAATCTCGAATAAGATTTGAATCGGTGACATGTGTTGACTTGCACCGGAGTCCAAATACCAGCACGTGGAAATCGAGGATGAAGACTCCGGAATTATAGCAGAAAACATGTACAGAGGATCATCAGATGAAGTAGAGTTAAGATGGGATCTTGAGGAACCCAAGTCTCGCTTCTTCTTTCTGCATTCAGGGGACTTAGGGCCTGGCTTGCCACAATAAGGGCAAATGATGGAGTTGGACGAGGATGAAGTTCCAAATGAAGTTGGCCGTCTGAGCTGGTTAACAGGTTTGCCTAGCAAGGAACTTACCTTTTGAAAGCGGTTTGGCTTGATTTGGGGTTTAATAAATTTTCCTTTGACATAGAAGGCTGAAGTTTTGGAAGATTCAGTCTTAGAACTGTTGATAGCACTTTGTTGTCAAGTATTGGAGATGAGCTCAGTAAAAGTAAGAGGAGAAATTCCACCTTGTGTTGTAACAAAAGCGCTCCAGAAATCTGGTAGTGCGGCAAGAAGCAGCATAACTTGTTGAGCGTCGTCAAATGTACAACCTGCAATGGCGGCTTCCTGTAAAACTGATTGCCAGTTTTCAAGAAAGTTGACAACATCGTCATTATCAGTCATTGATAAATGACATAGCTATTTATGCAAGTTGATTTGAGACGCTTTGTTGGAACGTTCATAAAGCTATTTTAGTTTGTCCCATACAGCTTTAGAAGTAGAGAGAGCTTTCAGCAAAAGTAGCTGCTTTTCTCTGCAATTAAGAAGAATTTCAGATTGTGCCTTGGAATCTTTTAATTTCCAAGCTGCCAGGGCAGCGACATCGGTCGCGGCAAGAGAAACTTCTGAACCATCAACAACACTCCAGATTTCAAAGCAAATCAAAAGCATTTCAAGTTTGATACTCCAGCTGGAGTAATTTGTCGCATATAAAGGTGCGATTGTGTAAGTTCTTGAATTATTAACTGCTGTCATAATTTTTAATATAGATGAGCAAACAAGTTTGTAGCATAAGCACAAAGTTGTAGAATGATTATAAAGTAAGTCAGAGTTCTTGAAACAGGAAAGATGGCAAAGTGTCATAAAAATCATTTTCAAAGAATAGAGGATTTATTTCATCGAATTGGCCGGGTTGATTTTGTGAATCAATGTAGCCTTCAGGTGTATTGGTGATTCCGTATGGAATAATTTTGAGATCTGGATTCCAAGGTAGTCCAACATCGTCAATTGCTAATTCATCTGCAACTTGAAAGAATCCATTTTGAAGGTAATGTTGAAAGAATCTTATTATGGAAAACTGATTCCCATTTTCAATTCGCTCTTTTTCTACTTCCAATAGTTCAAAAACATCTTCGCTAGCACACTCTTGTGGAGGAGTTGGAGCGAAGCACATTTTGAAGTTTTAAAAATTACTTGCTCATTATGCAGACTGATAGCTTGGCTCTGATACCATGTGTTGAATAGTGAATGTATTATATTAATATTAATGAATTAATACAATGAAGCCTCAACTTAATATGAAGCTACAAAGATGGTCTAATGAAACGTCATGAGGTCTGATTCTACAGTCATGACTATTCAATTTCTATAACGATGCTAAGCTGAGTCACTAGACTTTAACTATGTCTTAACATTTTTTTACTCCTACAAACCTTCAAAACAACCCTAGCTAGTTAGTTTCCTTGAAAAATGCAAATTCCAATAGTTGGAGTTTTGACTATTATTTGGAATTATCGTTAGTAGTTTTTCCAAGCAAAAATGGCTTAAGAGATGGGGGTATGAAGGTATCCAGAAGAATTTGGATCTTCTGAACATGATGGTGCAATCAATTTTGAGTTGTTCCCTAAAAAATAAAGAGGGTCCAACAATAGGTTTGACTTTTTAGGAGAAATTAGTGATAATTCCAAGTTATTTCTCAAAATAGCTTGGAAAAAAATCAAAGATTGGATTTGGTTAAGATTTCAAATCTTTCCTTAAAAATCCATCTTTGATTAAACTAGGATTATTTGAAAATATCTTGGGGTTATTCACAAAATATCTCAAGGTTAATTAGGTTAATTTTCAAAATATCTTTGGGAAAAATCCTAGATTTAATTTAGTCAAGATTTCATTGATAAATGAGGCTTGTTCTAAAAGATTCTTGAATTAAACAAAGATTGTTTTGAAAATATTTTACGGTTAATTAGGATTAATTTTAGAATTATCTTTGAGTAAGAAGACAAATATCTCCCTGTAAACAAGGTGGTGGGGCCTGTAACAAGTATATACGGCCCCCTCAGAAGTTTCTAGCAACCCCATTTTTACTTATCAACATTCTATTGGAGTGTACAAGACCCACACTCTCATTATTGTTTACTGACACGCTGTCGGTATTATCTATTGAGGCCAGATTAGGCTAAACCTCTGTTCAATCTTATAAATCTAGTAGAGGACTTTACTTAAAGGACGCGGACTGAAATGAAAAGCTATTTTAGTCCTTGTTTGTAGAGCTTTGTACTAATTATCCAAAACTACACCAAATTATCAAAATTGACAATATTCCCCATGAATTTACAAATGTAAGAGTTCGGAGGAAGATTTTTTACCTTAAGTGTGGTGTTTTGATGATGACAAGAAAACTCTTTAGTACTCATAGAGTTACAGGCAATGAATTCTACTTACAGGTTTACACTGAATATTGCAACTGATCCCACATATGACCAATTTTGTTAAACTGACAAACCAAAATTTGTGAGATATTTGTACACTAAAGTCTCAAATCTCTCATATGCATGGATGGATTTATGTCTCAGGACACACATATTGAAAGGTGCCAAAATATAATAATACTCATGATGCGATTATATTAGGTGGAACAAAAAGGGTCCCCCTTCCTGATAGTTTTGATAGTCTCTCTTTAGTTTCCATTTGGTTTCTTTCTCTTTTCATGCTCATTATCTCTTCATTGTCCAGCCTTTGGCTCTCTTGTATGTGGTCATTTTCTAATGCAGTGGGTTTCCCATTTGTGTTATATATATATATAATATTAATGCTGCCAATTTAGTGAAATTGACGTTCCATGTTGCTTGCTATAAGGTAGCAGCACCCATAAGCGTCAGAATAAGGAAGTTGGAGTAGCAAATCTGGCCAAATGAGCTTCAAATAATATCCTTAGGTAGGCAAGAAACAGTCAAAAATATGTACAACAGTGGTGGAGATTCATTTACAAGCAAGTGTTTGCAGTGATTTTCCAAACTCGAAAATCGCTTATAATACAAGGTTGTCAATAGCCTGCGCCAAAAGTGAGAGGAATAAAAGCCTTAACTGCCGTATACTAATGCAAAGGTAGGCCGCACTTGTGACTGTAACAGTGAGGTCTGGCACTCAAAACCGCCATAAAGGGCTCCGTAATACCAACAAAAGGAGATTCTAGGACTACCCTAGCTGTATAGTAAGATGAAATTAAAAGCATGCAGACACCTCCTTATGACGCACCAAAGGCCGAATCTTGGGGATCTTGAAGCGTAGGACCTGGACCCCCGCACTCAACGGCCAGCAGCATTGGCCGGCGCGCTGAAGGCCCAGGTCGTGCCAGTTGCAGCTGCGCCCGTTGGCAGGGGTCCAGGAACCGTTTGAAATGGAACGGCCCCGCCTGGACCCCGCTGCCTGCCAACACAGGGCCCGTCTCCGCCTTCTCCGTGAACCTCTGCAATCCCGCCTCCGCCTTCTCCGTGGTCCTGTGCAATCCCGCCTCCGCCGCGTCGCCTCCGTTTTTCCGCCTCCCTCTTCTTCATTGCTTTCTCGCAAGCCTTCCTCGCCTTCTCAAGCTCTTTTTCGGCCTTCTTGCGCTCTGATTGTATCCGTTTCATCACTTTCTCAGTTTCTTTGCGAGCTTTCTCCTCTTCACGCAGCGCCTTTTTTTCCTCAGATTCCTTCTTCTTTTGTTCACGTTCTAGCGCCACAGCTGCCTTTCTTGCTGCCTTCTCTTGCATTGCTGCGATGTAGTCATTGGAAGTCATTATGATGGACTTACTGTAGTCAATGAGAGGTTCATTAGCTGCATTGGTCTTCTGTAGTGATCCCTGGAGCTGCGGCAATGGGAAGAGGTTGCGGTCAGTAGCTGTAGAGCCTTCCTCGCACTCTGAGTCAGTTCTTTCCTCCGAAGACTGGCTAGAATCGTCCTCTGCAGGAACAAAATATTGTGCTGGCTGGGGCAGTGTTCCGGGGATGCAGTTGCTGCTGCTTGCTACTGCTGCGACTGCATCCTGCATCTCGTCGTCGTCGTCAGCTTCATCCACACAAGCCTCTGCCTCTGTGTAGCAAGAACTTGGCTGCATGAAATTGTCCATGGCAGTTGGCTGCAGCGGCCAGATGCCAGTGGCGGAGAAGCCCTTTGTTATATTTGCAGGAGTTAAAGCCTTCTTCAATCCCAGAGCAACCCACTGCGCCAGGTCCTCTTTCTGTGCTGCCTTGCCTTTGTTCTGCACTGTCCATCTATCTCTGAATTTTCGAAAACCTACTTTGAATGACTTGAAAATGCTGACATCTAAGGGTTGCAATTTGTGGCTCGTGTGACTTGGCAACGTGATGATGTCCAAGCCTTCTACTGTAGCCTTCAACACCACATCTAGTGTTACATGTGAGCCATGTCTGTCTAGGATTAGAACATGTCTATTTTCAGGTGATAGTCCGTATTTCTCTCTCACTATAGGAATGAAGTGCTTGATCCAAGCTAGAAACAAAAATGCAGTCATCCACCCATTGGGTTGCATTGCCATGCAAGCGTCAGGCTCACAATTGCGAACATAGTCTCTAACCTTCCTCTTACCTTTAAAAATGTAGAAGTTTGGGATGTATTCACCAGCTGCGTTTACGCACGTTAATACAGTGAGATGCTCCCTGTTGTTAGGGACTGTTGAATGGACAGATCGCGTGCCCTTCTTTGCAAAAACCAGCGTTCCCCCTCCACTCCTTCCAGCTTGAGCTCCGGATTCGTCCGCGTTCCATATGTGAGATGCGGGATACTCTTGCTTCTCGTATGCCTTCTTCAGGTTGTCGTAGAATGAAGCGACGCTAGTTGGATTCAAACCCCGTGCTCTTCCCTCGTCTAGTCCTTGTGGTTGTCGCAGTGTCAGCTCAGGATTACGATTGCGGAACCAACGCAGCCACCCTCGTCCAGGTATACCATCTGTAAATGGCGTCCACCGCTCTTGGGTTATCTCTGAAACCTTGCTTCTTAGTTCAATGATGGAAATAGGATGTGCAACACCTTGCATGTCCAGTATCCACTTCACTAATGCAGCTTCTTCCTCCATAGTGAGGACACCTTGTCGTCCCTTCTTCCTTTGCAAAGTTCTGCCATGGATGTGATCTCGCAGGGATGATGCTGGGATTCCGAATACCCTGCCTGCAGTGGCAACCTTCGTGCCTGCGTCCACTGCTGCAACTGCTGTGACCAACTGATCGTTGGTCCAAGTTCCAGTCCGCCTCTTCTTTGCTTGCCGTGATGGCTGTGGAGGCGGCGTTGCTGCTGAGCCAGCAGCCGCGGCGTTGCTCCTGCTCCGGGTGTGCCGGAAAATTGGGTCGCCGCCGTTGTCCTGGTCGGGCAGGGCCGGCCTCTCATCCCGTCGCTGCAGCCACTGGTCACCTCCTCCGTCCGCCGTGGCTCCGTTCGCAGCTCCCACAACGGCCCCAAAGTCCCACCCGCCTGAACCACGCATGAGCCCCTGCTGCACGCCAGGCCACCAGTTTCGAAATCCCTGCTGCTGGTCCCGCCTGGGCGCAGGTCTGTGCAGCTCCAAGGCATCTGGTATTTCCTTGTCCTGACATGTTGCGATGTTGTTGGAAGTCATGTACGCCACCAACTCCGGAGGCCAAGATTGAGGGCCGCTGTCACTACATTCATAATATCGAGATTCCTCCATTAAACTGATTGATTGCTTCCGAAACTAAGGCTTCAGTATTCTGAGCTCTATCACGTATCATTCAATGCAGTATACCAACAATCACATACAGCGCTCCTGTAACTTGCACCTTCTACACTCATGTGAAAAACACACAACACTTGCAATGCTCATAGAACTGACACTTACTACGTTCACTTCTTCTTGCATCAGACTGCAAAGCCGCCAAACAGAGTTCACAATAATAACTGCTCATTCACGCAATATTGCCACCTAGAATTCTAATTCCGTCTCCATTAATGACACAAACAATAAGGACTGCTTGTTTAACTGTGTTAATTAAATGTGTAGCCACCATTTGCAGTATCCAATACCACAGCTACCTCCACCTTCTCTTTTTAGTAAATGAAAATACTGCGTCACTTAATCCAGCATTCACTGAGCCTAATTACAAAGCATTGGCACCTAATTCTGTCATTTTATCTTCCATAACCATCATTTTTTCTTACCTAGCAGTCACGGGACTTAAAAAAACGACCATGGGTGACAACATAGGTCACGGCCATGGGGACACTGGCGCTTATGGGTGCTGCTACCTTAGTGCCCCATTCAATTGACCTTAATATTGTGTGGTAGTACTGTCCAAGTTGCCGCCTCAAACAACGTGGCATCTGGTCCGCTGGTTCATTGTACCGTTTCCTCTATCAATGGAAATTGTCCATGTGTTTCTATAACAAAATTAGAACAAAAAAACGTGGCATGTACATCTATTCTCACGGGCTCTGGAAAACGTCAACTTTGGGTAGCCCAAGCCGAGTCCTCTTCGCCTTCGGGAACATCAGTAACTGGATTTGTGCCTTTACGAGGTGCGAAGATTGGAAGGAATTTGCCTGCCATTGGGGAGTGGCTTGGGTGCACCGTGAGCTGGGGCTGAAGATTGGGGATGAGTTGGGAACGTTGTTCACGGTGAGCTACGTAGCGTCAATTCGGTCATGAATATGCCACCCCCGCTAGTTATTTCATTCTGAGCAGACATGAATCAGAATGCAAGGTGCGAGAGATCTCCTTTATGCCAGAGATCAGATTGTCATCGAGAATTGAGCCGAGGGCAACAACGAAGCAGCCAACAAGGAGAGGAACTCCAGGAGGAATTCGCATGACGAGTCCTATTGGTCTTTGGGAACAAAGGTAACTGGATTTGTGCCTTTCAGAGGTGCGAAGATTGGGGGAATTAGCCTGCCATTGGGGATGAGTTGGGAACGCTGTTCATGGTGAGCTAGGGTCAATTCGGTTGGGAGCAGCGAGCAAATTAATTTAAGTGACTGTGTTCTGGCCTGAACCAAATCAGAATTAATTCCCTAGGCAGCCTGCGGTAGCTTGGAGTCCGTGGAACTAGCTAGGCAGCTTGGAGGTGCGTGTCGTGGGAGCAATTAACATCGACATATTATGTTCACTCGAATTGCACCATTGATCGATTCAATGTTTTCTCCAAAGTCAGTTCTACGTCTCTTGTTCCTGTTTGTGTTCCTTCTTTCAGCTGCAACTGCAGACACGCAAATCACATTCCCCTCTTTCTCGCCTGATTCAAATGGCGATTTCTTCACATTTGGAGATGCTGCGTACGATCTCGCCAATCGTTCCTACACCATCAACGTCGGGGCCAGGACGCCTGCTTCCAAAGGGTCCTGTGGAGCGGTGGTTTATGGGAAACCGGTCCGCATTCAGAATGCAGCAACTGGGAGCATGGCTAGCTTCAGCACCTCGTTCTCTTTCACGTTCACGACACACGGCTTGCCTTGGGATAACTGGAACAACCCCGTGGACGGGAGTGGGTTTGCCTTTGCCTTTCTCCAAAACTTACCCATGACGACCATGCCTGACGCAGTCTCCCAAGTGGGAACATTCGGGGGCTGCACGTTGTCTCGATCTGAAACCGATGCATTGATTCCTCCAGGGTTTGCAGTCCGTTTTGACACAGATTATAGTCCGATTCACCACAAGGAGCCCAGCAACAACTTCATCAGGGTGGCAAGAAACCTTCCCTTTAAATATGATTTCGAAAGGTACACGCACAACCTTTGTGGCAATGACACGCATTGCACGTATTTCTCCAATGGGAGAACTTTCACGGCTTGGATTGATTTCACGAGCTCATCTCAGACACTGGAAGTCAGGATGGCGAACGGATCCAATGCCAAACCCCTGCAACCTCTGCTGCTCATATCCAATTACGAATTTCCGAAATCGATGGGAGATGAGGTGTTGGTCTCGTTCTGGGGAAGCTTCGATGTCAACCACAGGGAAGAGCATGAGCTCTTGTCTTGGAGCTTCTTCAGCACCGAGATATCAGAGTCCAAGCTCCGAATGATGCTTCACTATTGGAAGTCGAGAACTGTAACGGTTGGTAGAACTTCAGGAGGCGTTCTAGTTGGAACGATGGCGGCGTTGGTGATTCTCTGGTCCATCTATTCATTTGCAACGCCGTCCACCAGTTAATTACAGTGCATTACGCTACTCCACGGGACCACACGTATTCTCGTACAATGAGCTCCGCAAGGCAACTGAGAGCTTTGATGAGAGAAATCTGCTCGGACATGCGACATGAAGTTCTCCGGGTTCTTCATGCTGTTGCTGATGGCGGCGAACTCATTTGCCGCATCTGCATGTGTGAGAGGACCAACCCTGAAAGAGGCAATGCATTGCAAGCACCTGTTTTGTGAAGCACTGCTTAGAAATGTGGATTCAGACCTAGCCATTCCTGCAGGCAACCCGTGACAAGCTCGGTATGCAAAAGTGTCCTCAGGATGATCAACTAAGACATTTTACACTGGAATGTTCACCGAGGAGGACATTTCAGGCATGATGCCTCACTTAACACCTAAATGCCCGAAGGCACCATTATATTTGGTGTTGACTAAACTATGAAGTTATATAAAATCTTACCAAGGTACTATTTTTGGTGGTTTTCTTTTCAGTTGAAGTCTATTTTAAGCATCAGAAATCCAATTTTGAAAAAATTATTCATGTTGTTTCTATTAAAGATTTTGTGCAAGGGTGTTCATTGCAAATCCAAGTGCAAATCTTGATTTTTTATTGTTGCAAATGAGTCTCAAGTACACTAAATCTTGAGAGGAAAATTGCATTAGAAATTCATTTAAAAAAATTCTAGAGTACATTTTAAAAAGCCAAAAATTGATTATAGTGTGCATGTTATTTTCTTTAATTTCCTTCATAAGTTTGTCATGACCTCAATTTTAGATTTGAAATGCAAAAGGGAGATTAACCCCTAAAGTCTCCAGAGTCCCTTGGAGGACTCATGAAGATTTGGGTAGGTACCTATGGATGATTGCAAGAAACACCTATACTATTTCAGTGTATCACATCTTGCATCCAAATTTGTTTTTTCACCATAACTTTTGCATTCTAGCTCTAAATGACTCAAGATTCATAGGGAAGGTACTCATGACTATTATACATATTGTATAATTTTTTTGGTATTTTTAAAATGTTTTACTATCCACAAATAGTCCCCAATTTTTGTCACACTTGCTAATTTAGGGGGATTTGATACTATTTAGTACCCTCAAAAACAAATTTAGAGCTAAAATTTGAAGGGGATGGTCTTCTAGTACTCGAATAGACTTGTAACTATCATTTAAAGGAATTCTAAAAATAATTAACTGTATATTGTAAGGAAGTCCGCAAAGTAAACTTTTTTTTGCTTGCATTTCTAAATGTGAAAATATTATTTTGATGGTTATTTTGGTCAATGACCATCTCCATACAGTTGTTAATAATGAATTTTTTTTCTATTTTTACAAATTAAAACATCATAGTATCTATTTTTGGGGCATTTTGCACTTTTTCAATTCTTCTACTTGGAAAATTTTTCATTACTTCATCTTCCTAAAGTACAATCTTCTTTAAAGTGTGTATATTGGTTATATATATATTTTTAAAGTATATTTATATTTTGTAATTTTAATTTATTCTAGAAAATTAAATATAAATATTAAATAAACAAAAAAAAATCAGTAGGTGTTTCTTGCAATCACCCCTATATTCTCAAATTTTGGAAACTCTCAGGAAAATTGATGAGCTTTCTAATAATATAAATTTTATTTCAATTGGTGCTTGGGTGCAAAAGTTATGCCCAAAATATGCAAGGGAAGGTAATTAAAAAAATCCATAAGGGTGATTGCACAAAACACTAGTTGATTTTGTTATATTTTACAATCCTCTTTCTTTTTTCTTTTGGAGTAATTTAAAATTAGGAAAAAAAAAATTATTTTAAAAATATGGCCAATTTATGTATCTAAAAGATGAAGGTAACCACCAAAAGAAAACCATAAAGAAATTTCCTTAGTAGAAAAACAAGAAAAGTGTCAAACCTCAAGAAAATAGATAGTTTGATGTTTTAATTAGGAAAAAACAGGAAAAATATTAAGTAAATAAAATAAAAATTAGCCATTTGTAGCGACTCTATGGAAATGATCATTTATCAAAAAATCCACCAAAATAATTTTTTATATGCTTTGAAATGCAAGTAGAATGAGGCTCATTTTGTGGACTTCTACACAATATGTAATCAAATATTTTTAGAAATAATTTGAACATATCTAAAAGTCTACTACAATGCCATCTCTTCTAAAACTTCAATTCCAAATTAGATTCTTCTGGTACTACTTTCTTAAAAAAAAAATTGGCACGTGTGATAAAAATTGGGGGCTATTTTTGGATAGTAAAACACTTTTAAAAATTCCAAAAAATTAGACAAGGTGTACAATAGTTATGAGTACCTTGCCTATAAATTTTGAGTCATTTGGAGCTAGAGCGCAAAAGTTATGGCCAAAAACTAGATCTACTATTGACATGTGACAGAAAATAGTACAGGTGTTTTGTGCAATCACCCATAAAATATTAAAAAAAATTTTAAAAAAATTTAATAGATTTTTATTATTTTATGTAGAAAGATTTGATTCATTCCATTTGGATTAGTAAACATGTGAAAGTTATTAAGCTTCTTGTTTTGCAACCAATCTTAGCAAATTCTTAAGAAAATGATACTTTGGATCCATTTATGAATACAATTCTAATAATTAAAAAAAAAGTTGTACATGGTTTAGTTTGCTTTCTAGAACAGTCTCACCATTGAAATTAGTGTGTTTCAATTCCTTCTTAGAGCTATCAACAATTTAGTTTTCCTTCTATCTCATACCTACTTTGACTTAACAATTTTTTAAAGAATAAAAATTATATGGGGGGATAAAAAAATTCTGAACTTTCAATTCAATTCTTCAACAATTTACTTATTTTTAATTCACAATATGTTGTACTAAAAATTTAAGTTGATAGGATTCAAAGTCTTATAATTTGTTTATATTTGGGGGAAAAAAAACTCGTCTCCTTTACTTAAAATGTTAACCCCTAAAGGTCTGAGACTATGTTTTCACCAAAACCGCTCCAAAACTACCATTTCTAATACAAGTACCAAATTTTATAAAAAAAACATTTTTGGAAACATGTAACCGTAAGATCTTATAGAACACTGGTTTGAGAAGATGTGGAAAAAATTTCAGAATTTTCCACCATGCGGATTGGAAGATATTAGCGTTTGAATTGACAAAAACCCTTTTTTTGTCCCTACGAAAATCCGGGCAGCTGCACTTCACAAGGTCACATTTGTATGAAAAATTGCCCAAAATGGTGGTTACTCTTTGGATTCATTCTTCTAGGCAAGTTGGCTACATGCTTGAAAATTTTCAGATCATTTGGAATTGCACAACATATAGGAAAAAAATAGTAAGTAGAAAGAAGTAGAGAATGATTCAAAACACTAAATTGTTAAGAATTTATTTATGGAATTGAAAAATGCCAATCCCAACGGTTGTAATGTTGTAATAAATAATATACATCCAATTTTTTTATTTTTTTTCAAAAACATTGAAAATTGAGTGAAATAAAGGACTTCAAAGTTTATTTTAGAGTAGAGATTCCATAACTACCCTCAAACTAAGAATCCTCATAACTTTTGACTCATTAATCCAAATGGAATGATTTAAAGCTTTCCACGTACATATAAATCTAAAGAACCAATTTCAAATTTTTATTTTTAAAAAAAATGATTTTTAAAGAATTTTTTGAGCTGCCCGGGCTGCCCGCCGCGCACCAAAAATTACATATCATACAATAACTTTTTAACCATGTAGTCAAAAGTTATGAAAATTGTTGGGCCTTAAAGATACTCCTTGGGCACATCTTGTGTGAAAATTTCAAAGAAAAAAAATAAAAACTCTACTCGTAGTGAGCTGCCCAAAATCGCTATGTTGTCAAAAAACGGTGTTTGGATCTTTAGGGGTTAATATCTTGTAATTGATTCAGCCAAAGTTTTTGAAATTACTTCCAATTGTTTTCTTACTACTCTTGTATAAGATCCTATAGTTGGATATGCAATAAAAACAAATGTTTAAAATTCTTTTTGTTTGCATTCAAAATGGTGTTGGGACTTTAACTCCTGAAGGACCAAGGGGTAGTTTAGATCTCCAAAATTGTTAACATATATTTAAAAATGTAGCTTAAAAGATTAATTTAATCATGACTCTCAAACAATAGCTGTAAAATATGATTCATAAATCATATCCATATGATTAGATCAATAAGATGAGAAAGGTCCAACTAAAGAATGGAGTATTTTGTCCACATCTATATTTCAAGTTAATACAAGGGGTTGGTTTCAAAATTACAAAATTTGCAAGAAACTAATGTTGGCACTTTTGGATTTATGTTTTTGATTTAATATTAGTTGATATTGGTCACACATAAGAATGTTTTTTTTTTTACTTTGGGAAATAAAATAAAATGAAATTTTCCAAGTCAAACCTTTAATTTATAATTTATATAGAAACATCAAAATTCAGAAAAAGGGAGCAATTTATAGCATATTGAAGTTGAAAGCTTGTAATTAGGTATCCAAATATAATTTAATGATACAAATATTTACCCCCATCATGTTTGACACTATAATCTTCATTTATGGTGAAATATTTAGACCTTTTCATGTGTGTGTAGATGGAGTGATTTTTTTTTCACTTTTCTTCAAAAACTAAAGACATTTGAATTCTATACAAAGTATATTTCTCATTCAAAGAAGACTTGTGACTTCATCTTTGAAAAAGAAAAAAATTATCAATGCTCACAAGCACAATGAAGCATACAAAGAAGGATTTTTGAGGTTTGATTACATAATTTTTTTTAAAAGCCACAATACACTACACTGGAAAAAAACAAAATCATGGAAACGATCAAGCTAAGATCTACTCTAAAAAAAAGACCATCTAGATGCCCTTGTAGTAATAAACTAGTCGGTGAAAATCACCACTTCACCATGGCTTGAACCTAGTAGGATCATTTGAAGGAAACCTAGACTAAGGAAGTAGGAGAAAGTGCAACTAAAGTGCTTAAAATAGCACTATGTGAGAATTCTGGTGGCTTGGTGGCCGGCAATGATGGCATGGGGATTGTTGTGATGCAAGGTACATCCCCTATATCTCGAATGTGTTGCAATAGTCTATTCACTTCTCCCATGGAAGGTCGAGCTTTGGGATTGGGAAGGCAACAAAAGAGTCCCAACTGAAGCAAACTAACAACCATTGCTATTTGGATTTCCAAGTCCACGTCCGCATTTGTTGATTTAGGTGTAGTGCTACAATTGAAATTGTAAGAATTTGATGGTAAGGAAGGAACTTGTGTTGTATATGTGGTTTCATCATAAAGAGGTATAGACACACTTGATGGTTGAAAAGCCTTAGAAAACATTCTTGGATCCGCCAATGTAAAGAGTGACCCACCTTCATGAGCTCGCCAAACCGTGAACAACAACACAAGATCTTCGGGTTCTACTATCCGCAAATCCAAAGGACGCCTTCCACACACCACTTCCAACACCAAGATGCCAAAACTATAAACATCAGATTCCTTTGTGGCTTTGCCCGTATATGGTAACTCAGGAGCCATGTAGCCAAATGTACCCGCCGCCAAAGTGGTCTTGTCCAACTTGTGGTGATCCATCAATCGAGAAAGTCCAAAGTCTCCCACATAGGCTTTGAAATCCGCATCCAACAACACATTACTAGACTTGATGTCTCGGTGCAAAATACAACTTGAGCAATCCTCATGCAAGTATTCTAGGGCTGCACCCACCCCTTCAAGAATGGAATGCCGCATTTTCAATGATAGTACTTGCTGGCTACCATTTTCATGAAGCCAATGATTGAGAGTTCCATTGGACATGTATTCATACACCAATAACAATTTGCCTTTTTCTTGACACCATCCAAGCAACCGCACTACATTTCGGTGTCGAATTTGGCCAAGACTTGCCACTTCGGCATGAAAGAGGGATTCCGCTTGCTTGGATTTTGACATATTGATTTGCTTCACAGCAACCAAAACACGTCCACCTGCATCAAACATGGATTCAACAAGTCAAACTTCTTTTGCAAAGAATTGAATCAACTTAGGGTGATTGCTTATATACAGGTAAGATAACCATATGAGAATGCATTTGAGGAAGACGCCTACTATAACCTATTTAGAACTGAAGGAGCTTATGTGCCCGTATAATTTTCTTGAATCAAAAGTCTTCGAACGTTTTTCAAATAGACGGAGTGCCTATTCGCATGATTGACTGCTTAATGGCTCCCATCCCACCACACATATGCCTAAGATGGGTGATTAGCAAGTGCAATTTCACTGAAACGCCTGCTCTCACCTTCCAAAGAGCCTTTGTAAACAAATCCTGATCCGCCCCGTCCTAGCAGATTTCTCTCATCAAAGTTCTCAGTTGCCTTGCGGAGCTCATTGTACGAGAACACGTGTGGTCCTGTGGAGTAGCGTAATGCACTGTAACTGGTGGACGGCGTTGCAAATGAATAGATGGACCAGAGAATCACCAAGGCAGCCACCATTCCAACTAGAACGCCTCCTGAAGTTACACTAACCCCTGTTCTCGACTTCCAATAGTGAAGCATCATTTGGAGCTTTGACTCTGGTATCTCGGTGCTGAAGAAGCTCCAAGACAAGAGCTCATGCTCTTCCCTGTGGTTGACATCGGAGCTTCCCCAGAACGAGACCAACACCTCATCTCCCATCGATTTCGGAAATTCGTAATTGGATAAGAGCAGCAGAGGTTGCAGGGGTTTGGCATTGGTTCCGTTTGCCATCCTGACTTCCAGTGTCTGAGATGAGCTCGTGAAATCAATCCAAGCCGTGAAAGTTCTCCCATTGGAGAAATACGTGCAATGCGTGTCATTGCCACAAAGGTTGTGCGTGTACCTTTCGAAATTATATTCATAGGGAAGGTTTCTTGCCACCCTGATGAAGTTGTTGCTGGGATCCTTGTGGTTAATTGGACTATAGTCTGTGTCAAAACGGACTGCAAATCCTGGAGGATCCAATGCATAGGGTTTAGCTCGAGACGACGTGCAGGCCCCGAATGTTCCCACTTTGGAAACTACATCAGGCATGGTAGACATGGGTAAGTTCTGGAGAAAGGCAAAGGCGAAGCAACTCCCGTCCAAGGGGTTGTTCCAGTTATCCCAAGGCAAGCCGTGTGTCGTGAACGTGAAGGAGAACGAGGTGCTAAAGCTAGCCACGCTCCCAGTTGCTGCATTCCAAATGCGAACCGGCTTCCCATAAACCACCACTGCACAAGACCCTTTGGAAGCAGGCGTCCTGGCCCCGACGTTGACGATGTAGGAACGATTGGCGAGATCGTACGAAGCATCTCCAAATTTGAACAAATCGCCATTTGATTCAGGCGAGAAAGAGGGGAATGTCATTTGCGTGTCTGCAGTTGCAACTGAAAGAAGGAAGGCAAACAGGAACAGGAAACGGAGAACTGCCTTTGGAGAAAACATTGAATCAATCACTGCTGCAAGTGGGGTGGCCATACTATCTCGATGTTACTTGCTCCCACGACACGTACCTCCAAGCTGCCTAGTTCCACGGACTCCAAGCTACCGCAGGCTGGCGAGGGGATTAACTCTGATTTGATTCAGGCCAGAACACAGTCACTGTCTTACATTAATTTGCTCGCTGCTCCCAACCGAATTGACCCTAGCTCACCATGAACACGTTCCCAACTCATCCCTAATGGCAGGCTAATTCTCCCAATCTTCGCACCTCTGAAAGGCACAAATCCAGTTATTGATGTTCCCAAAGACCAATAGGACTCGTCATGCGAATTCCTTTTGGAGTTCCTCTCCTTGTTGGCTGCTTCGTTGTTGCCCTCAGCTCAATTCTCGATGACAATCTGATCTCTGGCATAAAGGAGATCTCTCGCACCTTGCATTCTGATTCATGTCTCCTCAGAATGAAATAACTTGCGAGGGTGGCAACCTCATGACCAAGGTGGTGAAGTGCGGCTAGAGTTATCCTTTGCACGAGGCGCGCGAGGACAGATATACATGCCACGTTGTTTAAGCCGGCGACTTGGACAGTACTACCACAATTTTAGGGTCAATTGAATGGGGCACCATAGCAAACAACATGGAACGTCAACTTCGCTAAATTGGCAGTATTATAATACTTTGGCACCTTTCAACACGTTCTGTGACATATATCCATGCATATCCGAGTTTTGAGATTTTTATGTACAAGTAACTACACCTATAATGGACCGCTCCTCAAAATTAACCCCTATTTTGAAGGGAAATGAATGGGGAGGAAACCGAAAATGGTGCATAGTAAAGGACAAGTGTAAGAGCCCATTTCAAGTAGTGTGCAGCTCTATTAATAGAACTGTGGAGGTGGCAACCTCCCAAGTGGTCCATTTTGAATACACTATTCATTTGTTTAACTTCTTCTCTTTGACATTTCTTCATGTGCATCAAATTGATATTGGCATCACCTAAGTGACACTTTTAACACCCTACACCTTGTAACTTTGAAAATTTGTTACTATTTCACAATGCATCCAAAGATTATAGAACCACTTGCATTTTGATTCATAGTCCTTCACATATATACAAAAATTGTTGTTCATTTGCTAGAACATATTGATCATGCCACAGAGCTTAAGTGTGCGATTTTAGGTGTAGTTACCTTAAATATGTCACAATTTTTGGCATTGAAATCATGCAAATTTTCAATGGAATTTGTCCATGTGTTTCAAGAAAATAAAAAAATAAAAATCATGCAAATTTAAGAAAATTGACCACATGGGCGGTGGATGAATTGCACTTTGCATATTGGACCTGTACGTAGAATTTATTGCTACTCATTATCAAAACTCTTACATTTGTGTAATCGGAGGGAAGATTGTCCATTTCATTATTTAGGCACAATTTTGAAGCAATTAGTACAAAACTCTGCAAACGAGGACTCATTCAGCTTTTCATTTCAGGCCCGGCTTGCACACTGACAATTGGCTGAGTTTTGGAATTCTCCCAATTCAACTAAATTGATCTTAAAATTAAGATAAAAGTCAAAATAATTTTATAATTTTGAAATTTATTACAATTTTGAAATTCATTACAATTTTGAAATTCAATAACTTTTGACAGCGTAGTGTCACAAGTTGCGTTCTTGGTAAGAATAGAAAGCTTTATGGACAAAGGTGTGCAAAAGCTTTGTTTTGTGGCATTTGAACATATGACGCAAAAGTTATGTTTTTTTCAAAATAAAAGATAATTTAATTCAATTTTTAATTTTAGAAAATTCATAACTTTCACACCATAGGTTCAAATGCCACAAATTTGGCACAAATAGAAAGTTCTATACACGAAGGGGTGCAAGGGCTATAGTTCATGGCGTTTGAATATTTGATATGAAAGTTATGGATTTTTCAAAATAAAAGATAATTCAATTTAATTTTCTACTTCATAAAACTTTTAAATTCAATAACTTCCACACAATAGGTCCAAATGTCACAAAACAAAGTCCGTGCACCTTTCTTCATGGAGAGCTTTTCAACATTATTAACCCCTAAATGCCCAAGCCTTTTCACGTGTGTTTTGACTATGAAAAAAGAGCATGGGCTTATAGTTAACCCCAATGAAGCAAATTGTATATTTTTCAAAATCTAACCGTATAGATGTTTAAAGAGCTTGATTATTAGTATGCATACCAATTTTGAGTACGAAATTGCATAGGAGTTGTGAGATTATAACTAGAGAAATGTATACTTTCTATTTTTAGTATGTTGCCCTCCCCACAATGTTTTAGAAATTTGCATATAAAAGTTTTTTGGGATGGGAAGTGACATGAACAACTACAAATAATGTTAGCACACTAAAATGCACTTTCAAAAAACTTAATTTCACATGAAAAGCTATCAAACTTACTACACAATCCACCTTGCAATTGGTGAAATGCAATTTTTTTATAAGTATAAATCGCAAATAACTCCAAATCAACACTTGCATCTTTAAATTTTCAATGGTGAAAATCATGAAAACACTTTACTCTTTCCATTGGGACCATTTTCAAAGCAAATGGATAAGTACAAGTTTTAGATCTCAAATCAAGAGAAATTGGCAAAAGTTGGGAAATGAAGTAAAATTAGGAAGCTTTACTCTTCCACTAATGGATATATATGGCTTTGAAGACCTCTCAAAAATCAAATGTTTACCTTTTGCACTGAAAAATGGAATTTTTCAATAGTTAACTCTAAAACTGCCCGAATTTTTTTTTAAAACGGTCAAACGAATTTAACTGCCCATACCAAAATGAGCTTGAAATTTTAGATCGACCATATATGGTCGCTTAGGCAGTTAGGGGTTAAGAACGTTGCTTGAGGATTCACGGGTTGTTAGATCTCAACGTATTAAACAAACAAAACAAACAACCTAATTTAAAGTATAGAAGAAAGTGTGCCCTGAGATGTTGCCACAACCAAAATAAGGTAACAATAAGACATGTAGGCCCTAAAGAATCTCCTTCAAAAACAATATAATAAGTCTACATCAAAGGACTTGTTCTTGCAACATGTAGATGGAGATTATTCTTAGGAATTGAATAATATTGTTTGTAAAGCCCGGGGACCACTAACATATAACTATTTATTGAATTTTAAAAATCTAAAAATTAAAAAATTAGAATTAAATTATCTTTTATTTTGGAAAAAGATAACTTTCACATCACATGTTTAAATACTACAAAACAAAGCCCTTGCAATCCCCTATGCATAAAATTTTTTCTTTGTACCAAGAGTGCAACCTCTTACACTACGGTGTGAATGTTATTGAATTTCAAAGCTTTAGTGAATTAAAAAAATAGACAAATACTTTTATTTTTATTTTGGTTGTGACAGCGGCACAAAGTACACTAGTATCTATTGTAACTACATGCTTGAAGAGAGTATTTAAATGAGGGCTATCATATACTTGGAATTTTTAAGGTATATTTTAAATATATTCTAGGCATATTCTAATTAGATTTTTAAATTATTATTTTTTAGAGGTTAAAGCACCGTACCGATTACATGTCAAATTTTATAATTTGGTAGAAATGTTACATTTCATGAATACAAAGGATCCTATGTTTTAACTCATGTGGTTTTCTATTTCAACCCAAGTTTCTCCCCCAAATTGTAAAGGAAGTAATAACTTTAGCATTGAAGTAGGTGAAGTACTTAGAATTGGAATTTTTTATATATAAATGGTTTTTATGAGAAAAACATCAAAATAAATATTTTTTTTTATTGATACAATTGTTTTCTAGGTTCTTGTGGCATTTGACTTATATTTGTATAACATGGATCTTGAAAATAAGATATTCAGCTGAGTCATCATGATGACTCACCCTGCCCTTTGAGAAATTTGTTGAGAAATTGAGCTCAATGTGTGCAAATATAAGGATGAAGAAAAATGCAAGAAAAAAATTCCTTGAATGAATATTTTATTCAATATAAATGTGGATTTTTCATTTAAACCCATTCCAATCTTATAAACTCATCTATTCCAGTTAGCTTTGGCACTTCTCCCTAAGCGAGAGGGAAAAGAGATGAGTGAATGAGAAGGTACAAACATAAAAGCGTTTCCAATGAACAACGCATTTAATTGTTGTTCACAATATGTCATCCTATAAAGCCATTATGGGGGCTATCATAAATAGGTATTTCTACCTTAATTCCATGAGTTCATGTTGTGGACTCCCAATTGCTCATGGATAACTTAAGTTTAAGTTTTTTTATTTTTTATTTTCCTAAAACTTGAAAGATGATGAGTGGAATTTGTCATGAAAATAATTTAACTTATGTTTAATATATTTGATCTTTTGCATTCCAGGATCTAAGAATGCCAGCTACACAAAATAGTGAAATTAGATTGTCTTTCCCCAAGAAAGTTACTTGAAAAGCCATCAAAGTCAACAAATACTTCTATAGATGTTTGAATATTTCCATTTGTATACATGGAGGTTCATGAGTCCCAATTACAACAATACCTAAGGGTGATTGCAAGAAACCGTTGTCCTAATTCTTGTCCCCTTGGCCTCAGAATGATGTTTTTTTGCTCATAACTTTTACATTATTTATCTATTTTGCGTGAAATTTGGAATGAAGGTACATGAGGGAGTTGCAGACATTGAGTAATTTTTTCAAATTTTTTTAATTAGTTTACTATTTTTAACGTGTCTCCAATTGGGTGTCTACCTTGGCCATTTAGGGGGGGGGAGGGGTAGTTCTATTTTCGATCCAGAAATGCGAATTTGAAGCCACAAATTGGACATGTTGGAGGTCTACTAACATTACAAGGATTGACAATGATTTTTTATGAAAATAGCAACATGTTGATTTTGCACATGGGGTCAAAGTGACCCTCCTTTGCAAGAAGGCTATGAAGAGGGGAAAAATTTCATAGAGGAATTTTTTGGTGCAATGCAAGCAGAATCTTCCCTAGCAAAATGGTTTTTTATTGACTTTTTTTTAATTTGGTTTAAATTACTAAAAATGAAAAACTCCATAGACTCCTTTTCTGCTATTTTTTGCTCTTAGTGGCTTCTATAGTACTCCGTAGCAGTCTATAGTACTGCATAGTACTGAATTGACGGTTTAGATCTAGAGGTGCCCTAAATCAACAGTTTAGATTTAAAAGAGCAATGCTAACACAAAGCACTAGTAGTACTGTATAATAGTGTCATTCCTATGGCCAAAAACTTCGTTTTTGACCAAAAAAACGTAATGTGTTTCTTGCAACTACCCCTAATTCAAAAATAATGCATTCATATACAATAACAATAAGTATTCATATAGTGTCAAATGTTGAAAAATTAGTATGGGCAACCTAATTGCACTATTTTGTGTAGATAATGTGGCCTTTGACGGATTGATGCTTTATTTGTGAATACTGATACCTCAAGAAGATTCTGCTGGAATGGACTTTGGTGGAGTACACGCCCCCAAATAAGTTGGGTCATATTGTAGGTCCACTATCACAATATTTTTTTCATTATGGTATTCTCTATACATTAGAAAAAATTTTGGGCCTGCAAAAAGCCACAAGAGCAGTGCAATTACCTAGGAAAAAATAAATAAATAAATTAGGAATTTGACCGGGCACTATTGGTGCCATGTTAGATTCGTGATTTCAAAAATATTTTTAAATTTTTTATTTTTTTTCAAAAATAAAAATAAAAAAATAAAAAAAATAAAAAAAAAAAAATAAAAAAAAATAAAATTATATATATATATATATATATGTGTGTGTGTGTGTGTATGTATGTATGTATGTATGTATATACACACATATATTTTTAAATTTTTTATATTTGCACTAGAGGGTTGTTGAAAATGAAAACCAAACAGCCTTCTGTAGGGTTCAAATTTTTTGTAATGTCTATGTTTGTTTTTCTAAACATGCTAGATAGAATGGAGATGAGATTTATATGTACGCGTATGTTGTACCATATTAGTATTCTATATCCATCAAGCATCCATATTTTGTTTATAATATTTGTATGTACTCTGTCTCTATCAAATTAAAGTTTTTTTTTGTTTTTTTTGGAAGTGGTTTTGGTTTAGGTTATACTAGTTTTAAATTCAAACATGTACAGTGATGTCCTAATCAAAATGGCGTTTTTGAAATCGCAGTGAAGGAAATTTTAGTGTTGCCAACTTTGATAGCCTCCCGAGGGCTCAAAAATTGATCTTTGACTATGAAATTTTTACTATAGCATCATCTTTAAGTCAATTATATGTGCCAAATTTTAAAGCCATATGATGAACATAGAAAAAGATATTCGAAATCTCCCAACATGTGTAGACGTGAAAAAAATTTCACTACTGCCAACTTTGATACCCTCCCAAGGACTGAATTTTTCTTTCTTTTTCTATGAAATTTTTGACATAGGACCATCTAAATGTTGATAACATGTGCAAAAAATTTCAAGTCCAAAAGACCCCACAAAAATAGATATTTAAAATCTACCAACATGTGTAGTTGTGAGAAACAATTTCACTACTACCAACTTTGACACAATCCTACGGGTTGAAAAATTGTTTATTTACCATGAAATTTTTAAGATGAAATAATCTCTATGTCAATAAAATGTGTGCCAAATTTCAAATTCAAAAGAGTCACACAAAAAAATATATGCTAGTTCTACCGATGTGTATAGCTGTGAGAAAAATTTCACTACTACCAACTTTGACACTATCCTAAGGGCTAAAAAAAAACATTTTACTATGAAATTTTTGGCATGAGATCATCTCTATATTGATAAAATGTATGCCAAATTTCAAGGTCAAAAGATTTACCGAAAAAAAAGATATTCTAATTCTACCAACACGAGTAGTTGTGAGAATGACTTTCTACATCCGTGTGAAATTTTACCCAAAAAATGACACTATCCCAAGGGTTGAAAAAATTGTTCTCACAACTACACATGTTGGTAGAATTAGCATATATTTTTTTTTGTCATTCTTTTGAATTTGAAATTTGGCACACATGTTATTGACATAGAGATGATTTCATCATAAAAATTTCATAGTAAATAAACAATTTTTCAACCCTTGGGATAGTGTCAAAGTTGGTAGTAGTGAAATTTTTCTCACAACTATACATGTTGGTAGATTTTGAATATCTATTTTTGTGGGGTTCTTTTAGACTTGAAATTTTTCACACATGTAATCAACATATAGATGGTCCTATGCCAAAAATTTCATAGAAAAAAAAATTCAGTCCTTGGGAGGGTGTCAAAGTTGGCAGTAGTGAAATTTTTTTCACGGCTACACATGTTGGGAGATTTTGAATATCTTTTTTTTGTAAGTCTTTTGGCCTTGAAATTTTCTACACATATAATTAATTTAAAGATGATGATATGATAAAAAATTTATGGTCAAAGATCAATTTTTAGAGCCCTCGGGAGGCTGTCAAAGCACGTGTCAAAGTTGGCAGCACGGAAATTTCCTTCACTGCGATTTCAAAAACGCCATTTTGAATGGGACCCCCACTGTACATTGAACTAAGAGATGAAAATTAAATTCCACATCCTCTAGTTTTCATTGAATTTTGAAGTTGAGATACACCTACAAGTATGCAATGGGAAAAAAACTTTCCATTTAGAATTCATATTTCTCACAATTGATAAAAAAAGATCAAGTTTAAAACTTATTCTATAGGTTTTACAAGAAGGTAAAATTAAGATCCCATATTTGCAATTGGCATTGCTTACATTTGTTTTTATGAAAAAATTTCAAACAAAAGTGACCATTTTTGAAGTTTTTGGATGTTCCCGTGGAATGAGACAAGACCAAATCTGAAGTGCTCACACCAAATTGCAAGCTGAAGTGCTGTAGCCTCAAGCCAGAGCAGTTGCAGTGTTCTGATTTGGAGAAAGATAATAAAAATAAAAATTATATATATAATGGGAACAACCCTTATGGCCTTTAAGAGGGGAAAGAAAAATTTAGTAATTAGCATAAAATTGTGAGGATTTGTTTGTTCTTATTTGGAAGAATGTTCCTACTTGTGGTTGTAATTACCTAATGGGCTATTTATTTGAGTATGCTTAGAAGCAAGCCTATTGTTATTGCCTCCTCAAACGAACTTTATACTAGTCTTAGTTTTTGAATATGATTGTTTAAATTAATCTACAGCTCCTAAGTTTCATCTAGGTACTACTGTAGCTCCTTTCATATGTTTGTATTATTAATCTATGGGTGATTGCACAAAACACTTGTACTATTTTCTGTCACATGTTTAGTGTTGTTTAGTTTTTTCAAATGACTCAAAACTCATAAACAAAGTACTTATGACTATTATACACTTTTTCTAATTTTTTATAAAATTTATAAATTTTTTTATTATTTAATAATAGCCCCAATTTTATGTCACTATTGCCAATTCTGGGGTTTTAGGACTATTTAGTACCCAGAAAAACGAATTTGGAGCTAAAATTTAGAAAGGATGATCTTGTAGTATATTTTCACTTACTGCTCAAAGGATTTTTAAAAATAATCAATTATATGTTGTGTAGAAGTCCACAAAGTGAGCCTCTTTCTACTTGCATTTTGAAACATGTAAAAAATTAGTTTGGTGGGTTTTTTGGTGAATGACCATCTCCATACAATTGCTACAAATGGACAATTTTTATTTATTTTATTTATTTATTTTCCTATTTTTTATTAATTAAAGCATTGAAGTATCTATTTTCTTGAGATTTGACACTTTTCTAGTTCTCCTGCTTAGAGAATTTTTTAATGAATTTCCTTCGGAGGTTACCTTCATTTTAAAGGTGCATACATTTTTCATATTTTTTAATTTGAAAGAAAAATTATTTTCTAATTTGAAAGTACTCCAGAAAAAATCATGAGTATTGTTGGAAAACGCAACCAATAATACAAATGATTTTTGCAATCACCCCCATAGAAAAAATTCTTTCTTCCTTCTATTGATATATTATATAAATTTTTTTGAATCTTCCTCAAAGAACATTAATTGGATGAAGTATACTTCTTACAACATTCATCATCCACTTAGTGAATTGTATAGTGCTTTAATCCTACATGCAAGACCAAACATTCAAATTTCAAATGATGAATAAATTCAAATGTGTCTAACTTACATAATCTTGGATATTTCATCCGTATGAATGTTTGTAGATTCTTGTGCTAATTCTTTGACAATCATTTGTTATAGATATTTTTAAAAAAATTCCAAATATTCTAAACTTCAATGGACATAGGTCAGTTTGATCTCAAAAGGTAGTTTTTTTTAAATTAAAAAAAGATTTGAATAAATAAGTTAAATAAAAATCTAAAAAATCACCATAATTAAAAATAAATGTTTTGAATTTTAAGGAATTTTTTTTTGTAAAAATTTCCAATTTCCAATCTACAATTAATTTTAGAAGAAAATTTCAAATTTTGCTTTCAAATTTTATTGAAAATATGGGATAGTTTGGTAGTCAATCTTATTGTTGGATATTTTACAACTTTTGTTTATAATTCATCATTTATCATTCTTCTAAGTTGCAATTTGTACTAAATACTTTTGGGGTTAAGGCTGAGAGGGTCAAATCCTCAAAAATGGTGAAAAACATGTAAAAATTGAGTCCAAATGTTTTCATTTCCAGAAGTGACGGTTAAAGCATTAGGCAAACTCAGGACAAGCAGTGGTGGCTAGCGAGGATTGACTCCCTTATTTTCCTATCCAAGGATAAATATGAAATTCCTCCCTATTTTGTGCCGCATAAATTTTGTGTTTCTTCATCCCTCCTAGCTAATTTGGGGCCTCTAATTGCAAATATGAATTCAAAATTTGCAAATTTTATCAAGGGTGGCAAACCAAAAATTCAGTGATTTTTCCATGAATAAAACACGGGGCAATAAGGGGGTCAATCCTCCCTGGGCAGTGCTTATTAGGGGTCAATCCTCATTCAAACTTCTATTACCTGCAAACGTCGCAGCGCTTATTAGGGGTAGTCACACCTTCTCCAGAAACGAAATTTTGTTGAAGAATGAGTAATTGAATAGAGAAACTTAGAGCCAATCAGGACCCAAAATTGCTGAAGAAGGTGTGACCCCCCTTTTGTGTTGTTTGGAGGATTTTTTTAAAGAATGGATTCACCTGAATAAAAAAAATACAAGCTAGCTTGCAGAATCGTAGGTGCCGCAACAAATGCAATTGCTAAAATAAGGATTACCAGATGAAAAAAATTGCATAGGAAGGCTTTGCCACACCCATTATTCACTTCCATAGGAGAATAATGGACGTTGCGAAGGCTTACCAGAAACAATATATTCTCTCGGAGGCAAACCAACCCTAACCCACCACATCCCTATTCTTTAGATTTTGGGCAGTGAGCAAAGGTGTGACTACCTCTATTGAAGAGGAAGGTAGAGCACACACCATTTTCGCTTGACTCCATAGAATCAAGCTTGCACGAATGCGCTTTTTGTTATGCGAAAATGTGCGAAATTAGATCACATTTGACTTGAGAGGCACATGTTTTTCTTAAGGTGGCTTAATTCACAGCCATGGAGTACTACGGTGCTGTGGTCGCTATGTTGTTGCAATGGCGGATAGATAATGCTATTAAACGAGACTAAGTAACATCTCCAGGCCGCTTTACACCTAGAGGCCGGGCCAATTCCCCTTGAGGCCGATTGCATGAAATTTCAGCCCCTTTTGGGCTAGAGGCTAGCCTCAACTACCTATTATAATAAGATTATAACAGGGGCCAATTCTCCCATATGTAAAGGTCTTGGGGCCAAGAAGCCGGGCCGATTCAATAAATCTAGCAAATTTCAGCCCCTCTCTCTCTCTCCCTCTCTCTCGATCTTAAATACGTCTAAATATACACAGACTAAATTTATATATTTTTAGGCAAGCCGCTAAGCACCTTCGGGAGTGATTATCAACTGCTACCCTTGGAAAAGTGAGCTTTGCTATCGTCCTGTTAATATAAGAAAAGCTCCATCCTGAAGCCCCTTACATATGCACCATGCAAACCAAATAGGGCCCACTCTTAATGAGCCTGACATGGCCTCAGAAATTCCCTACTGAAAAGGGCATGCACCCATATAGATATCCAGGCGGATAAGGAAACACCGGGCTTCAACTGACCCTTGAGATTCGGGCCTTGAAGGCTTATTGCACTTCTGTGAAACCCATTTCGTGAGTTCCCCTGGTACTGTACAAGTAGGCTGTCTCTACTGGTTCTGCAAGCTGCAAGTCTGGAGCACGATTACTCCTTCTGACGAGCTGTTGGTGCTATGGACACGGAGATGTCTTCCCAGGTTTATAAGTTTTATTGAGAGCTAGGGTTACTGTTGCAATTTTTTGGTATTTCAAGTCCGAATGGACCACTGGTGGATATGTTTCTTCATAATTTTAATTGCATGCTTGTATCCTTGATCCGGATAACAACTGTCGTCACGCTTAAGACACCTTGCATACGGTATGAAACTAACCACGTGTTCGTTTTGCGTCCATGGGTGCAGGTGAGGCGTGACGTCCTAGGATTCGAGCTACACTCTCGAATTATGGATGTTCTTATTCTCCATTGAACTCTAGTATTTTGTATCATATCACATACTACTATGAATGCAATTAAGTTGTTTCCAAAAATTTTAATACAAGAAAGAGCTGATTTTACCTTCAATTTGTGATGGCACTTGCTGTATCAGTAGTATAGCCAACTGTTGCAAATCGTCATGTGCACTAACTTGTTGAATGCACACATATTTTATTATTTTACTACTTTTAGTTTGAACAGGGTTATAAGATTCCCTCCCTCCCTCCCGACCAAGCAAGGCCCGGGGAGTTGCTGTGCCAAAACTTATCATTATGATAAAATCTCTAGTATATGTGCAATACCGCTTTCTATTACTAAGAATGTGGTTAGAATACAAACATGCCAATCCGGAGTAACGTGACTCACACTCCCTCTCTCTCTCCCTCTCTCTCTCTCTAGTCTAGGACAGCTTAAAATAATTTCTTGTTACAAGTAGCTGTACCAAATACCAAGTGAATACCGATACAAATAAGGAGAATGTTATTTGTCATTGACGAACAATGGAATACTTCATAGAGAAGGTCCAAGCAAGTATATAATATAACTACTTGCAAAACAATGACAAAGAATGACCATACTACTTCAGACAAATACACAAGGACCAGGTTTCTTTAAAGCTGTTCTGACAGTAGATGAGTCTGACGGTACTTCTGCAAGATTTAAATTACAAAACTGATGATGGTCAGGACCATGTAAATCAGGGAGTATGTGCTTGGTAATGAAGGAGCGTCACTCTTAAAACAACCCAAGAAACATTAATGCGTAAAATTAGCTTACCAGCTAATTAAGCACATGTAAGTCACCACAGGTACCACAAGAGGAAATGACCACCGCCATATTGAGGCAAAAGGCATTTGAACTTAAATGAAAATTAAAGGAGAGCAACACTCAAGGGAGCTTCTCTTTTGCTATTTTTCTTTCCTGTGAGTGAGACAGTGAGTGTGATCAACTGCGAAAGCTCTGTGCAAACTAGTGTGCAAACTAGTGCAAAAGTGTGGAAGTATCAAAACGACCTTGTTTTGCGATTCTACAAGCTGTAGCAGAGGTCTTCTTGGGGTATCAACATGGGTGAAAAGGTCAGACAGAGATGAAGAGAGAGCATAGAATTTTCTTACTAATGGATCAAGATTGGCTTGTGATTGCGATATGGATAACAACTGGTTCTCGTGTTGAAGACACCTTGCACACGTCATGATTCTAACTAATTGTTCGTATTGTGGCATGGGTGCAGGTGAGGCACGGACCCTCAATTGCTGGCTTTTTGCAGATTCAATAGAAAGGGATTTTTTCGTGGGACTGACAAAAATGTTTTCGATCAATCAAAATTCTTTTGATCGACGTTTGGATTTAGGAGGTTTTATAGGTTGAAAAGGTTTGCTATTGCTATATTTAGGCAAATGAGTCTTTTTATTCAATTCTAAGCAATGCAATAACGCAACAGGGAGGATATTGGATTTGGTAGACTGATATGCAGGAAAGTCCAGCATGTGGGTCCAAAAACTTGACGAGCATTCCTGGGAAGTCGATTTGACTAGTCTCGGGAATTAGGCTACAGTAGCAGGTCTGAGATACTTGACGAGCAGTCCTGGGATGCTGATTTCACCGGTCTCGAGAATCAGGCTACAGTAGCATGTCTGAGAATCTAGAATAGAGTTACAGAAACTTTATTTTATTTTTTTAAACAAGTATCGTGAAGTGTTGTGAGCTCAAAGTGTTGTGCTGTTGTGACTCAAAGTGCTGGCTTAATGGCTCCGAGTCAGTTTAGGATGATGCTTAAAGTATTGTGCGAGGGCTGTAACAAGACAGACTTGTAAATCAACAATTATCCCTCCCTCCGTCCCTATCATGAAAATATACTTGTGATACAAGTAAATGAAATAGATAAGACCACGAGATGATTGCTTGACAAGTGTCGAAACTTGGACGTTGTCTAAAAATGAATAGAAACTGCCCTGACGGGGTGATGACTCGTCTTCTCTCTCTCTATATATATTGCCATTTGTACAAGACATTAGGAGGAAAATCAGACCTCCATAAGGCCCCGAGATCCGTCACTACCCAAAAAAAAGATTTTTTTTTTTTTTTTTTCCCTTTTCCTATGTGGCCGATGATCCTCCACCTAGGATTGCTGATATGTAAAGAGTTTTTAATTTTTTTTGTACTCCATCTTCATCATTTTGCATGTCATAAAGATAGAGTACAAAAAAAAAAAAAAAAAATCCTGCTGACTGCTGCAGTCTGAAAATTTCAGCTGATTTGGGCAGATTTGGATTGATTTTAGTTTAACAAAGGGAAGGGGCCTTTTGGAGGCCTCATTTCTATCCTAATGTGGATGAACAAAGACATAAGGTTTTAGTGTCTCTTGTGTTCTTCATGGCCGTGCGACATGTTATGGTGGTTGTTGCAATTTTGCAAAAACTTGCTTTGCATCAGCATTATGTTGCCATGGCAATGGTTTTTGCTGTGATGGTTGCGGAGAGCGGTGCTTCTAGGAAGACACGGAGCATTTGGATGTATGACCGGAGTACTCTTTTTGCGGACAGATTGTTATTTGGATGCTACTCGGTTAAGTTATTCAAGCAACATACAAGGTTACTTCCTGAAACTTTTGATTATTTGTGCGGTGTCTTATCTCCATCATTAAGTCGTAAGGATACAAATTTTAGAGCATCCATTCCTCTTAGAAATTGGGTTGCTCTTTCTTTGAATAGACTTAGTAGTGGTAATTCATTACGTGGTTGTGCTGAAACTTATGGAATTCATGAAAGTACTGCATCTATCATTGTTAGGGAGTTTTGTGCAGCAATTGAGAAGCATTTAAAACCATTAGTGATTGAAAAACAATCTAGAGCTACTTTGAGTAGAATTGCAGCTGAGCTTGAGGAGCTCAGGGGATTATCTTATGTGAATGGAGCGATTGATGGAAGCCATATACCTATCATTGCTCTTCCTATAGATCCTACTTCATATTATTGTAGAAAAGGTTTCTATTCAGATCTACTTCAAGGTGTAGTGGATAGCAAATGTAGGTTTTGGGATTATGATTTTGGATGGGCTGGGCGTTGCCATGACTGGACTTTGTTCCGAAATTCAGATATTGGGAAGAGAGTGATGAAAGGCGAGCTATTACCTTACAAACTTATGGGTACTGCTGCTTATCCAATGAAACCATGGTTCTATTCTCCTTTCAAAGGTGAAAAAGATGGATTACCTAGATCAAATTCACATTGGAATTTTATCCAATCATCAACAAGAATGGCGGTAGAGAGAGCTTTTGGTATATTGAAAGGGAGGTGGAAGATTCTATTGAACAGAATTGACATGCCTCTTCGACATGTACCAAATCTGGTTACAACTTGCGTTTGCCTTCACAACTTGTGTATAGTACACCGAGACAAGTTTGATGATGAATGGGCAAAAGGAGAGAGAATTATGCATAGGGAAAGCACAAATCAACTAGGACAGCTAGAGAATGCTGATATTTTTATGGCAGCTACACAAGTTGCAAAGGAGATGAGAAGATACCTGAAAATGGACGAGGTTGAAGCAGGAAGTGTGCAGATTGAAGACCTCGAAGAAACCGTGGTAAATGACATTGAAGGTATAGAAGAAGATGAAGATGAGGGTATGGAGGTTGTAGAAACAAAAAAGGACAAAGAGGCTAGGATGAAAAACATGCTTGTGCAAGCTACACAAGCACATGAATTACTAGCTCAATCTTTTTGGGAAGCACATTTGAGAATTGAGGGAAAAATTCTTTTCCTCGTGACCATGATGCATTTGATTCGGCGGAGGACTAAATCTGAAGTTTGTCTATAAGCCTATCCATCTGTTGTTCTATCTTTTCTAATAAAGCATTGGTTTTTTCGAAATTTTGAACCATGACTGAACTGTTTTCGGCGATTTGTATGAAAACTCCATAGCATTGCTCCTGAAAATTCTTCTTGTCCACCTTGGTTGCTGAATTTGGAGTCGTAGTCGTAGTTGGAGTCGGAGTGTCCTTTGAATGTAGATCTTTTTCAATGTCCATGGTGCTATCTTCAACACTAACAGAATCATTAGCGGACGCAATCACATGTTTCATTGCAGTTCCAATCTGATGCCACCACTGATCAAAAGAATCGTAAAACTTACATGCGTGGCGATCTGATCCCGAAATTCCATTCGCCAACTTGTCTTCTTTGTATAACTTGTACAAACTATTGAATTTCTTTTTGCAACCGTCGACAGTTCGATATAGTCCAGGAATTACCGCAATCAAACAGGCATGGAGCTTCAACTAAGTATCTACACCTACACATCACATGCATGGGTTGAAATTATAGTAGAAAAGAGGATTCAGGCTTCATTAGGCCTCTAAATAGTAAATGAGCTGAAAATTCCAGCAATGCTTCTGGTATAAGAACTACATGATGGATGCAATGGACATGAAGGGGGAAGGAAGGAAGACTTCGAGCTCTCCCAAAGAGACTCTCTCCTCGCGCCCGCAAGGTGGGGGGATCAAACCCTAGCTCCATCACAAATTGCTCTCTCAACGGTCGCTTACAAGGCCGTTGCGGAAAGGGGGGTGTTGGGGCAGCATGAGCTTGAGCACTTTGATACCTTTGCATCGCTTCATATCCTTCACTAGAATTCCATCCACTCATCTCTAAAGACGCCTCCATGCTATCCCTAGAAACGGCAGCAACAATTTGGCAAGCGCAAAAAAATTCAACAAGAAATGTTCTACAAGGAGAAAAGAGAGAGACAAAGAGAAGAGAGGAGAGGATGAAGTCATGATGAGCCAAAAGAGTTGTTTAGATTTTGACATAATCCAACGGATTTGGTTTGCTGAAAAAATCATATTTTATAAAAAAAAGGTGTTTTTAATTGAAATCTGACATTGGCCCCAAGGCCAAGAATTGGCCTTCCATTTTGGGTGCACCCAATTTAGCAAGCTCGAGCCATGTCAAACCATGCATTTTTTGATTAAAATATTCATACCACCAAATCGGCCCGGCTTCTAGGTGTAAAGGGGTTGGGGCCGATTTCAGCCTTCTAGCCAATCACAAGTGAGGATTTCAGGCCTCTTACACAACGAATTGGCCCGGCCTCTAGGTATAAAGCGCCCCTTAATTCTTGGCTTTTTCTATTTGAAGCTTCCCAACGGAATTTCATTTTTAGAGGAAGTTGGAATGCTTCATGGAGCTCCGGGTGCAGAATTGTCTTGGACAGGGAGCCTTTGGTAGAGTTGAAGGCTGTGTCACTGTAAAATGAAATATTCTCCTTCTCACGGTTTCTCAATTGTGTTTTGGATTGCCTTTACACTACTTACACTGCGGGTTTTTTGTTTATGTTTGCAAAAACTCTGTTCTGAAGCTGTAAGTGCTCATGGAAAAATTGCGAAATGTAAAACATTCAAATGGTTATTACTGAAATAGTAAACAGAGAATGAGAATGTTTTGTTTTTCTGTGACTTTGGCTGAAGGATCAGGTGAAAGTTATGGTTTTTTAAAAATAAAAGATGATTTAATTCTATTTTATAATTTTAAAAAATCCATAATTTTTACATTGTAAGTCCAAAATCCACAAAAATGACACGTATAAAGAGTTCTATGTACTAAGGAGTGTAAGGGCTTTGTTGCGGTATAAGAGGTTGCGTTCTTGATACAAACAGAATTTTTTTTACACAAGCTTTGTTTTGTGGCGATTAGAGATGCAATGTAAAAGTTATGGTTTTTTCAAAATAAAAGATAATTTCATTCAATTTTTTAATTTATAAAAACTTTAAAAAATCAATAACTTTCACACCGTAAGTCCAAATGCCTCGAAACAAGGTCTGTACACTCCTCTTCGCAAAGAGCTTTTCAATGGTACCAAGAATGTTGTTCAATACCTCATGGTTTGTTAGATCTCAACATATTAAACAAAACAAAACAATCTAATTTTAGGCATAGAAAGACTAGTGTGCCCTGTGCCGTTGCCCCAACCAAAATAAAAGCAAAATTAATTTTGTAATTTTGTAATTCAATAAAATTTTGAAATTCAATAATTTGCACACTGTAGTGTGAGAAGTTGCGTCTTTGGTATGAATAGAAAGCTTTATGCAAAAAGGAGCGCAAGGGCTTTGTTTTGTGACGTTTGGACATGTGATGTAAAAGTTATGTTTTTTTCCAAAATAAAATATAATTTTTTTCAATTTTTCAATTTATAAAACTTCGAAATTCAATAACTTTTACACTACAGTCAAAACACCACGAAACAAAGTCTGTGCATCCCTCCTTGCAAAGAGCTTTCCAACAATACCAAAAAGGCCACCCAAAAACTCATAATTTCTTTGATCTCAACGTATCAAACAAAACAAATAACCTAATTTAATTCAATTTCATATTTTTAACACCTTTTTTTTATCAAACTTATATTCTTTCAATTCACAAATGGTATTGTTGTGTTTTCTTTTCCTATATGATTCATAACATGTCTACTTTGACTTCATAGAATTATAATTGAAAAAAATTGATAAAAACTAATCAAAACTTGGACTTCTTGTTAGTTTTGAGCAAACTCTAAGAAGCTAAAAAAAGATACTTAGGTGTATTTGACATGACTTTACTTTAATTATGTATATTATAGTAGACACATAATCTCATTTTTGGAAGAAAAAATTCAAATTTAGTGGAAAATTGTAATATATAGAATCAACTGTGAAGTTTAAATACATAGTTATAGGCTCCATCATCACACAATTGTTCATCTTGACTATGAATCTTGAGCTCGAAGTATTGAGGAGGCAAATTTAGAAGATGCCAATTCAAAATTTGTCCATGAAAGCCCCTTCGGATTGGAAATTTAGATGATACAATCAAATAGCTTCAAATGCAATTGGCAAGTTTTGTTTTGTAAAGAATCAATAAATCTAACTTTTGGGCTCTCAAGAGATGTCACCATTATAGAAAGAGAGCTAGGCGGGTATTTCCAAACCACCACTTTTTGCTACTCTGCCTAGTTGTTATTATTATTAGACTAGTCAAATTTTCATATTTTCTTGTCAACAAGTGAAAGGAAGTTCCAACACACCAAAAAACATGACATCTGGATACCATATGCAAAAAATTATGAAGGATAAATACAGTGGGCCGACACCACAGGAAGATAGACCATATTCAAGACAAGATTTTTTTTGCCTATACATATTGTAATGAAGCACATTACCCAAATGTCAAAACATCAAGTGTCCGGCCATGAGGCTGGGTTTGTTTTCCAACCACCATAGGTGGTTGCACCATGGTGGGGCGGTTCCCGCCTTGCTCAAAGGTGGCGCTTAGTTTGTAGTTTATTATATTTGTGTCTTGCTTTTGTTGCTTGCCCCCAAGGCCACTTGCGACTGGGACTTTGTTTCTTTTTTCTTGCAGTAAAGGTCAACCTTTATTTATGTCAAAAAAACATCAAATGTCCAAAAGTGTCAAACATGAAAAGTTTGGAAGAGGTGGATGGGTCTGAATTAATCTTCAGCAGAGTGCGGAAGAAATCTGTATTCAACCGGTCACTGTGAAGCCTACTTGAACAACTACTACTCTGATTGATATGACGCCCCCAGTCCAGTCATTTGCTCACCAGATTGAACAGTGTGTTATGAATACTAAGAGCATTGCCACCATTTCACAAACCAGAAGCCCGGCACAGTGGATACTAAACCCGGAAGAAGTGTCGCGCCCCACCGCAGACTCAGGGATGGTGGTTACTGAGCCGGCCAATTGAAAAAAATGGTTTGGCACAGCATATTTCCATGCCGTTTCTTGTTGTACTGAGCTACTAATCCGGGGTATCCTTGATGAATAGTTGTCAGCTTTTTGTCAAGATGGCCCGCAAACACGACACGTCCATGAACAATAGCTAATGTTGTGGTGCCATGGCGCGGAAGAGTGGAGGACCAACATCAGACCGGGTATAAAAGCTTTTTTTCAACTCGGCAAAGCATCGGTGCTGAGTCTCGTTTCATGCAAAACAGTGGCAATGTTCTAAGGTAAAAGCACCAGTAGTTGACCTTTTAACCCCTAAAGGCCCAAGGCTTTTTTTCTGCCAAAAAACCATCAAAACTGCCATTTCTATAGCAAGGAGTAAAAAAAATTGAAAAATGTTTTTTTTTCACATCTAACCGTAGGATCTTACACCTAACTAGTATGAAAATATGTGGAAAAAATTTCAGAATTTTTGACCGCTCAGATTGCAAGATATCTGCGTTTAAAGTGGAAAAAACAAGTATTTCAGCACATTGCGGGACTAGATTTTTTGACTTTAAACATTTTTCACTTAAAATTTTTGCACTACACAGTTTTGTGCTTCAAACCTTTATAGTGGAGAATTGAGTTGAGAGTCTAGGGGAAAAAAAAATATTCAAAAAAACTTAATTATCATTCCTAAAAAATTTATTAAGTAGAAGTAGGTACGAGATAGAAGGAAAATCTAAAACATTAATATATTTTAGATGGAATTAAAATATACTAATCCCAATGGTGAGATTGTTCTAGCAAGTAAACTAAACAATGAGAATTTTTTTATTTATTTAAATTGCAAAAATAGCATTTAGAAATGCATCCTACAAGTTATTTTTTTCAAGAAGATGCTCTAATTGCCCGAAAAACAAGAATGTCCATAACTTTTTCATAACAAATCCAAATGAAATGAATCAAAGCTTTCCAGATAGATAAAAATATAATCTACAAGAAAAAAAATATTTAAAAAAAAAATCAAATTTTTGCCAAATTTTTCTTGCTGCCTGGACTGCCCAGTTACAAAAAAAAGTAACATATTTGGCCATAACTTTTGACTCCTATTTCCAAATGTGCTGAAATTTAGTGCATATGAAAGATATTCCTCGCGCCCACCTTCTATTAAAATTTCAGCTTAAATATGGAAATCTCTGGTCACATGGACCTGCCCAAAATTTCTATACGGCCAAAAAACACATGCCAGTCCTTTAGGGGTTAAGCAATTTTGGAGTAGATTGTGCACAGTAAGAGGCGGTGGAAATTTTTCCCATGTAGGAAGATAGGAAATATGGAGATTACAAAATTTTCAGAATTTTATTCCCAAACTTGAATTTATAGTGAAATTTGGGAACCAAAAAGTGCATTTCACTAGTAGCCACTCTTTAGAGTCTTCCAATTCCGATCATTCAAGAACTACTTTCCCGCTCATATACTTCTTACTTTCTTGCTCACTACTTCGAGACATGTCTAATAACCTTATTAGTTCCAACCTTGAAAAGGACCAAAAAACACGTTCCCAGCTTCCTTTGAAATTTGTTCCAACCTTGGGTTGGAAATATTGCACCTCTACTAGTTGAGTACTGGGCATGGTTGACAGTTGGTGCTTCTACCTTAGAAGCTTACAACCTATTTCCAACTACTCGAGGAATTCAACATAGCTACCGGCTGCATTTGGTGGAGGAATTTTTTTTCCTATGTAGGGAAATAGACTTCAAACGGATTTGAATTTTTTTTGTATTTTTTAGTCCAAGAACAAAATTACTATGAATTTGTCAAGATTCTCTGAAACTCTATTCTTGCTATATAGGTATGTCTAATTTCAACCGTAGGCTGGTCAAGAAATCGACGAGAAATCAATGGCTCAGAATAATTGAGCAATTACACACACCCACTTGGACGGAAATACAACAACCTATGAGCTGAAAATGAGGTGGTCAGAAAGAGGTCGCTTACTCTACAACTAATGTTTTATAATTAATATGAATAACAAAGCCTACTAAAAAAAATTCTCGTGCATCAGCATATGAAGTCCAAACTAGCAAGAGCTCTCTCCATATAGGCCCCAAAATCTGATTGTCAAATTGGTGCAATTCTGCACACCAAAACTAAATACAAAAAATAGTGAAATTAGGTTGCCTTAACCCCTAAAGGCCCAAAGTCCCCTCGGGGGACACTTGGGATTTCGGGCAGGCTCGTGCGACCTGAAATTTCGACCTGATTTTTTGAAACTTTTTTTGAAGATAGGAAATCGCATTAGCTTTCCAAAAATATAATTTTTTTTTCAATCGGTGCCCGGGAAAAAAAGTTATGCCTCCTAAAGTCAAAAAAGCAATTCACCGGGCAGAAAAAAAAAACTTCAAAAAATTGAATTTTTTTTTTTTTTTTTTTTTTTTCTCAAAGATCATGTTTTTGTCTATATTTGAAGCTTTGATTCATTCTAACTGGACTCAGAATGAAAAAGTTATGGACAATCTTGTTTTTCGGGCAATCTAAGCATCTTCTCCAAAAAATAACTTATAAAATTCATTTTTGAATGCAATTTTCAAAAAATTTCAATTTTTTTTTTTGAAAAGGTTAAGTTTGTTTGCAAGAACAATCCCACCGTTGGGATTATGGGTTTTTAATTCCATCTAAGAGCTATTGAAGATTTAGTGTTTTGTTCAATAATGAACCTACTTCTACTTAACAATTTTTTTATATGTGAAAATCAAGTTTTGACATTCTGAAATTTTTTTCCCCAACTCTCAACTCAAATGTTCAACATAAAAAATTTTAACTTTATGGTGTGTAGTGCCAAAAAAATCCAGAGTTCAAAGTCATCAAAGTAATGGCCATCAAAGTCATTTGAAATTGCAATCCAGAGTTCAAAAAAACTTCTTTTTCCAACTTCAAATGCTAATATCTTCCAATCCGTACGGTCAAACTTCATGAAATTTTTTCCACATGATTTGAGACAAGTGAAGTACAAGATCCTACAGTTAGATTTTTTTATAAATGTTTTTTTTGTTTTAGGGAGTGATCGCAGCAGAAATGGCAGTTTTCAGTGGTTTCGGAGCCAGAAAATGCCTTGGGCCTTTAGGGGTTAACAATTAGGTTGCCTTATATCAAGAAAGTTAATGTACAAGCCATCAAAGTCAACAAATATTTCTACAAATATTTTTATTTGTATACTGGTACATACAAGTTCACAAGTCCCAATTACAACCATACCTAGTTAAAAAGTGGTGTATTTTTATACAATATCATGAAATATTTATATAGTGTCAAATGTCAAGAAATTAGTATGGGGCAACCTAATTTTATTATTTTGTATAGTGACATTCATCTGCACAAGCTCTAAAAATAGGATTATCTTAGTATAGATTTATATTCAAGGTTGTGCACCCTGAAAAGTGTTAATATTGTCAAACTCTGTCAGTTTGATAAAATTGACAGGTGATTGCAAGAAACACTTGTACTATTTTTTGCGTTTTACAGCAATATTTATGATTTTTTCTGGAGTATTTTAAAATTAGGAAATCAATTTTTTTTAAATTAAAAAATATGGCCAATGTATGCACTTTTAAGATGAAGATAACCACCAAAGGAAATTCATTAAGAAATTCTTTGAGTAGGAGAATTAGAAAAGTGCCAAATCTCAAGAAAATAGATATTTCAATGTTTTAATTAATAAATAAATAAATAAAAACTTAAATAAAAAAAATAAAAAATTTCCATTTATAGAAACTCTATGGAGATGGTCATTCACCAGAAAAGGCACCAAAATAATTTCTTACATGTTCTGAAATGCAAGTAGAAAGAGGTTCACTTTGTAAACGTCTACACCACATAAAGTTAAGTATTTTTAGTATTTCTTTGGACAATATCTACAAGTCTACTAGAAGAACATCTCTTCTAAATTTGAGCTCCAAATTTGTTTTTATGGGTACTAAATAGTATTAAAATCCCCCAAATTGGCATTTGTGACATAAAATTTGGGGCTATTATTAAATAGTAAAATATTTTTAAAAAATTCCAAAAAATTAGGCAGAATGAATAATAGTCATGAGTACCTTTTTAATGAATTTTGAGTCGTTTGAAGTCAAAACACAAAATTATGGCCAAAAAACTATTCAGCACATAGTATGTGACAGAAAATAATACAAGTGTTTCTTGCAATCACCTTGATGTTACTGACTAACAACTCTCTAAACCAAATACTAACATCAAGTACCACTTATTCAACAATAAAGAAGAGAGTTGTTGATGTTATGTGCACGTTGATATTAGTCTTTGTCATTATTCAAAGGAAAATAAGGTTGATGTACTTCTTCTTGGATGCAATTAGATGTGCTTCTCAATCAATTCTCTTCACTTTGGTAGGGCTGATTTATTCAAGTTTTTGGTGATTGAAAACCCTAGACTAAGTGTAAGTGTTGTATAGTGGAAGGCCCCCTCCTGAAGGCCTTTCGGGTTGTGAGGGTCCTGCCACGAAGGCGAGGGCGGGAGCCCAAACTTGAGGGATGTGGCCCTCATAGTTTGGAAGGCCTAAGCGAGGGGGGCGCCCCCATATCCCCCGGAGCTGGTAGGGCCGAAGGTGTTTCCAAAATGGTTGGAAGAAAAAGTCAGGGAGAGGGTGGCTGCGAATGGTGCAAACGTCGAAGCAGACGTTGTTTGTTTGTCCAGATTGCCGTCAGAGTTGGCAACTACGGACCGAGGCATGTGGGCTTTTGGAAGCCATCTTCGAGTACTGACTGCAGAAGAGCAACTGAAGACTAGTGACTCCGGTGTGGCAGCTATATTTCGTCGGCCATGGAGATCAGGTGTTAGGGATCGAAATGTAGTGGTCGCGGATGTGGAATACGTTGGTCAATTGCAGGAAATAGTGGAACTGAACTATGGAGGGTTTTGTGTCATTGTTTTATTATGCAGCTGGGTGAAGGCGAATTATGAAGGCCATACGGCGACGGTGAAGAAGGACAAGTGGGGCTTTACACTTGCAAACTTCAACAGATGTGTGCCTTTTGGACTGGAAGCATTCGCGTTTCCCATGCATGTGGAGCAGGTTTTTTTCGTGGATGTAGCAGAGGATCCGGGCTGGAAAGTCGTTCTCCGAAGAGAAATCCGTGGATGCTGTGTTCATGGGAACTTTGGGGCCGTCGAGGATGTTGGAATGTTTGCAGATGGTGATGTCGTAGACCACGAGGGTCTCCGTCTCCCAGAGGTCATTCCTGAAGCAAATGAAGAGCCATTAGCGACAGGAAGAAACATTCGTCGTCAAGATGCACTAGCTGAGTGGCTAGCGGAGCTTCCAGTGCCTGACTTGGATGTTGGAGAATCCGGTTCGTCATCGGAAGAGGAAGAATGAGTTTCACCAGGGTTGCCAATACGGAGAAGAAGGCTTAGCGGTTAGTTAGTGTTTTATCTATTGTGTCGTGGGAAAATAGAGCAACTGTATTTGTATTTGATTTTTGTTTTTATTTGCACCGCACATAACTATTTCAATCAGTCGGTTTAATAGCCAAATGTGGAAATGATCTGTATGCGGAGCATACAATTACTTGTAGTGTGCAAAGTCTATGGAGTTGCGTTGATAATTTCATAGACGCCGATTATGTAGTGTAGATGTCAGACGAGAATGTTGAGTTTCGGCATTTTTTTAATTGTTGTGGGATTTGATTTTGTAGAAGTAGTGAACTCATGTGCAAGAGTTCAGTATGCAAGCAGTGCAGACTGGGCTCATGATCGGGGTTGAATTGTGTAATAAAAAAAGACCTCATCTGCCTAAACCACAGTGCATGTCTCATTTATTATGAGTGACAAGGATACAAAGTGAAGGACACTGGCTATTGACTCCATGAGTTGCGTATGGGTGGATGCAGTCGTGTCATGTAATTTTTTCTGAAGTCCCCATGCCTGACAGTAAATGAGAGCGGATCTTGAGGAGCCACGTTTTCTGGATTGGATTATTTTGATCCTCTATTCCATGAAAAGTTTTTTGCATATACTTTTGGTTGTGAATGTATAAGTAAAAATCGGAAATCCCTTTACTAAAATCAGAGTAGTTAGAACCGACCGGAATTGGGGTCTTCCAGTGCTATAAAAAGCAGCAATAGAACAGAAGGTCTATTGAAATCCAGCATGCTTAATTTTAGTGAAGATAAATGCAAGTGGGGTTGGAGGTGTTTGGTTGAGGGAGGGTGTTTGAAGGAGTGCCTGACTGAGCATCGTGGCCCCTTGCAGAGAGAGTTATTATTGGAATCTGTCACAGTAGGAATGAAATGGACTCCCACTGTGACGTGGACCCCATTGTGACGTGGACCGTGCAAGACTGCTGTGTACACCAGGAATGGCTGGGAAGTTATCCACATGTTGAATCTATGTTAACTGAACGCCGTTCTATGAAGAAACTGCCGTTTCAATATAAAAATGAGTTGATATCAACTGAAATTTGCGAGAAAACAGTTAATTAGGGCCCCAATTTCTAGTAGTGGGCCCTCCCACTTCGTTAAGTAGGAGGCGGGCACAAGGTATTGTACCAAACCCCCACATCAGGCCAGACCCCCACATCGGGCAATTGTGTTGCATAATTGGCACAATTTTCCTAAAAGTGCAAACCCGCCAATGCTTAACAAAGGTGTAGTGCTTCATCTTAGTGGCAAAATTTCTAGCTTGTGCCAGTAGATGAAATTCCACAGTCATTTAGTCCCCAAGGCTCTTAGTTCCCTGTTGTCACTACAATTTGCATAATGACACATATATTACATGACAGAATATACCTTATTGGCTTAGGCTCTAAACCTTGCTGAGTGTGACTTTTTCAACATATGGATGACCAAATACTGGAAACTAAATGGAACTCAAGGATCCAATCTTGAATTTTTCTTTTAATGCTCTTTTCTTATTGTCCATTGCAGCCTTCCACGTCCAAGCCATATTTTAGTGGATCCATATGAGATTGAACTCTTAGAGCATTGCCACCCATTCATGGGGCCGGGGCTTGGGCGGGGCCGGGCAAGAAAAAGTGAGCCACCGCGGACTCGGGGAGGGACAAAATAAGACCGGTCACTCCAAAATGAATTCTCCCAACACTAACTCCCCGTCCTTGACACGCTTTGACCCGGGCTTGATCACTTGATGTTGTTGCGGGTTTGTTCTTAATTCCTCCGAGTCATTAATGAATTTGCTTGGGTTGTGGGCCATCTCTTATCTTTTTTTATTCAATTCAAATTTTGATTGGCTCTTTGTTATGACAAGTAATGAATGCATTCATTTGTCTTCTTTTGGTGTGTTCGCTTCCCCGTGAATGAATGGTAGAAGGAAGCAACCCGGGAGCTACCGAGCATGGGCCAACCCATTTCCCCAGCCTTATTTCCGGGGAATGGGTGGCAATGCTCTTAGGATATTGCAACAACCTGACAGAGAGCAAATCTTTGGTAGTTTGTTAAACTACAATAGAACCTCTCTAACCCAATACTCTCTAAGTCAATAAAGCGTTGTCGGGAAGTATTGATTGCCGGTCCCAACTTAAGAATATGAACCACATACGAACATGATGACCCTCCCTAATGTAATAACCTTTCTAATTCAATGTGTCAGACCGGTCCCAATAGAGAGGTTCTACTGTAAAAGGATTTTGGGAGCCAGAAATTGTGACACTCATCTAAGGAAATCTCTACTAAAGACTAGGACTGGTGTAAGTATACTACATTTATGATGAAGACGCAAAAATCTGCCAATTTAACAATGTTGAGAGTGCAGGAGATTAGAAACATGGAAGCCAAGTCTGGAGTCAATGACTTGGAAGTCCTCAACTCAAGATCCTCTATCTTTGCTCATAGATACCTCAAACTTTGTCACGTCAATTCAAGGTGTTATAATCTTTTTTGCAATATTGGATCAATTCAAGCCTCTTCTTCAAATTGCTTCTCGGTAGACATTGACCAAATGATGCAAGCCAAGAGTGGTTATACTAGCGACCTTGAGTTTGAGATTGCATCCTCCAAAGATCATTGGAGCGACTTGAAGTCTATGGATGTCAAGTCTAAAGTCCAACAGACTAATTAATTCAGAAGTCTTTCATAGGCTTCCAAACGATTGGGGAGGTTTGTTTTATGACTATGGGGACAGGTTGAAGCTTGGTCGTAAGATTGCAAGGAGAGCCCAAGCTGACATTTTTGAAGCAGTCGAAAATCCACGACACAACAAGTCTTTGAAAAACTGACTCACCACAAGGAGCTAGTACTCTAACTGCCACATGCCGGCTGCGTGGGTCATCCTCCATGCAACCTCTATGGCCCCTAACAAGTATTCCCCTTGCAGCAAGTAAACAAGTACCACGGACCATTGATATCTGAGACCATTTGATAAATAAAATAGTATGGGAGGTACTTAGGAATTAGGACTAACTTAAAAAAATCTCAATCTGTCACCTTCAGTTTCTCACAAAGTTCACATAGTGTGCATCAACTTTTGGAGGATAGCGTAAGGTAAACTAGCCTATGACATGCAAAGGATCCATCGCCGACACACCCAAAAAATGGCCCTTTAACCCCTAAACGCCTCAATCCTTTTTTGATTTTTTGCACATTCTTGCTTATGAATTTGGTCACTAAAGAAAGGTTGTCTTTTCTAGATTCAAGTATTACATTGGATGAATGAGAAGTTAGTTGGGCTAAACAATGCCTTTAAACCTTCCATTCATCGCCTAGAATATGGACGTCGGAGCACTTCCAAAAGCGCTTCCGGGTTAACTCTTGAAAGACACTGCCCTCAACGATCAAGGTAGTTACCAAAATACTCTGATTGTTAGACCAATAGGTACATTCTTTGTTTCTACAGTGAACAATGAAGTCATCCATTAGACTTTTTTATTCATCAGCGTCCTTCTTTCACGGGTTAAAATCTTGCATCAGCCTATGCCAAAAAAATTCAATAAATGAGATTTGGAGGTTACATTAAGTTGAGTTAGTGGCCAAAATCAATGTCTTGGATGATGGTGATGGAGTGATTAGGGATTGTAGTAGGAACTTCCACCTTTTGAGTGTAGATTCATCACAAGAAATGAGTTCTTTTAGGCCTTCATGTTGGGGCTATGTTTGGAAATATTATAACTGCTTTAGGTGAGTAATATGATCATTATATATAAGGTAGAATAGCTTGTTATGGTTAGAATTAGTAATTTGCCCTCATGCCATTGTTGATATTTTTTAAAGAAATTCCTATATAAAACAAGTGCGAGAAATGGCAAAAGCAATTGAAAATTATATTTTTTTGACAAAGTATGAATTTTTATAAATTTTGAAAGTATGTTGCCCATTATAGTCTACAAGAGTCTCTAGACTACCCCGAAAACCAACAAAAAGTGTATCATCTAAAGCAGTCACAATATTTTCTAACATGGCCACAACATGAGGGCCTCAAAAGTTAGTTTTAAAATGAATTTACAATTTTTTTTTTTTTGACACAAATAAAGGTGAACCTTTACTGCAAGAAGTAAGAGTACAGAAGCCCAGCCACAAGCGGCCTAGGCCAAGTTAGTAAGCAAAGTCAGTCAAAGCAAAGTAAAAGTACAGGGGCGCCAGCATGGCGCAGCGTGAGCTGCGCCTTGTGGCGCTAACAAGCTATGGAGGCTCGAAGATGAAGCCTGCCCGTGGGCCCGATGAATTTACAATTTAGAAGTGGAAGTTCCTATTGTAGTCACAAATTACTCCATTATTGTTACCTAAAACATTGATTGTGGCCTAAATCTCATTTATTGAAACAACCCCCCTGTAATAGGTCATTTGTTAGGTGTGAGGAGTAGATCTTTTGTCCATAATGGATTGTTCTATCTACACTTTTTTGTTGATTTGGGCGTAGTTTAGAGACTCTTTGGGGCCAATTAGGGAGCACACTTCAAAAATTTATAACAAATTCATATTTTGTTAAAAAATATATATATATATATAATTTCAATTACTCTCCCTATTTCTCACATTTGTCTTCATGTGGAAAAGAATTCAAAAAATTTCTACAATGCCAATAGGGCAAACCAATCATGAATTTTGCTTGTTATAGGTGGGTTTACCTAATGTCACATTTACTTTAACTCCTAAAGTCCCATTGTCTTTTCAAGGGACAAAATGAATTTTGGAAAGTTTCCCTTCTATCTTTAACATACTTCTATTTAACAATTTTCAAAGAATGAAAATTAAGTGGATTTTAAAATTTAAAAAAATTAAAGCTAAAAAGACCCAAAGTCAAAAAAATCTAGTCAAGCAAGGGAAAAAACAACTTATTTCTTCATTTTAAATGCAAATATCTTTGTAATCTACGTGGGCAAAATGTTTGAAATTCCTTCTACACATTTTTACACTTGGTTAGTACAAGATCATATGGTTAGGTATACAAAAAGATAAAAATAAATAAAAATTGTGGTTTACAATAGAAATGGTAGTTTTGAGTGTTTTTTGATGGAAAAAATGCAGTGGGACTTTAGGAATCAAATTTGGTTACACCACAAGATTCTTTCAGTCAAATCCTGAGTTAGCACATCATAATCAACATCATTTATTTTGATCTTATTAGACTCATCATGCAGCCATTAATTTAATCCTAAAATGACAAGACCTATCACCAAAGTATTTTGTCAAAAATGATTTTGATTTTTGAACTAATAGGTGCATTTTTCATTCTATAGTGATTTGAAAAGTCATCCATCAACCACTTTCTAGCCTCTATCCTATCAAGTTAAAAATGACTTGTTGACTTTAGACCGTAGGGGTGTAGTATATTTAGCAAGTTGGAACTTGTCCAATTCATAGAATGTAGGCTAAATATAAAAGAATTACCAAGGGGATAAGAATTATAGTGTGAACATGCTCTATTAGTTAGTTAATTTCCAATTGATGAGTTTAGTAAGGGTATAATCCAATTGGTAGATGAAAGGTCATGTGAACCGTTGTAACCGATTGTGAAGAGTACAAGGACAAGATCAAGACCTATTAGTTTTAGTTTTCAAGCAAGTGAGGCTTGAGCTCCTTCCTCATAGAAAGGAAGTATTTTAGTTTTGCTTTGGTGATTTGAAACTTGTGATGGAATGTGATTATGATTATTTGGAGAAATAAAATTATTATCTATAAAAGTTGTGTGTGATTGGACTATGTGGATTTGACAAGTGATTGTATGAGTTTGTGCTTGATTGCAAAATCTAACGTCAATTGGTGAAAAACGGACATGGTGCAATGCCATGGCTATACCATAACCAATGTGGCAATAAAAGAAATTAGAAAATAAGAACAATTGTAGAATTAAAAGCGGGATGTTGTTGTAGAAATTATTGGATAATGCTTGTTATAAAAAGAATTTGATATATGAAAATTAATCAATTAAGTTATTATAAAATAATAAGTGACAACCTAATTACACAACCTAGCAAATGGCCTCCCCAGCAATCAAATCCGACCTTTTTGGATATTTTCAATTTGATAAGAAAACTACATTCAACATTTGTCACCACTGCTGGGGAGGCAAATGACTAGGTATTAGGATTTATTATGTTTATAATTTATGTATTGGTACATTTTAAAACAAAATTGATTAAAAATGAAAGTAAACTATTGAATTGTTATTATTAATATTTTTTTTAAAAGAACAATTAGGCAGGTCCCATTTCTAAACGTAACCAAGAAAATTTATGTTTAACCAATTAGGTCAACAAGTCAAAAGAACAATTATATCCTTCCCCCATACCAAAATTCCTTAATATACACTCTAAATCCCTTAGTCTATGTGTCGAGTCTAACAATCACAATTTCAAAGATCATTGAGTAAGATTGCCCCTATGGGAAAGAAGAAGCAATTAAAAATTCTGCCAGTGCCACTGCCTGAGTTTCCATCCTCATTACTTGATTTGATGAAGCCCAAATAAAATTATTAAAGAAAGCAGGAATTTGGGAATATCTTCATTTCATATGGCCTTCTCTAGATATGCAGTTGGTCAAAGATTTCCTTATTACTAGTGACTATGGCAAGATGACAAAAGTCATACTCCAAGGCAGAACAATGAAGCTCACACCAAAAGGAATAGCTGGAATCTTGAAAATACCATCAAGAAGAGACAAATGTGTTCTATTTACTCATCTCACCAGTGAAGAAAAGCTTGAAGTGTTTAAAGAAAACCTTGCTAAAGCAAAAGTAGCTAATGGATGGAACCTCTGTCAGATTCCAGATGAGACTTTATCGGTATTTATGATATTTATCAATCAACACTTTTACTGGGCTCCTCAATTTATGATTGGGACAGATGAAGTATTACATGTCAGACTAAAAGCATGGAAGGGTGGAAGAATTGATTGGGCATATTTAGCCTATGAACATATGCTGCAAAAGATGTCTGCTAAGAAAAATTGAATCCCCATATTTCTGATATCATCCCATCTTCTTTCACCATTTTGTCAATATTGTTTCAATTGTTTGGAGAAAGAATCCTTATTGGAGATTCAGACAAATGATGATACTATTGCACCAATTCCAGAAAATAGAAAGGAAAAATGACCATCTGTGTCAGATCCAATACCAAATGAATCAGATTTTGGGACCAATGAGGGAGAATCAAGTTCTTATGCTGAGTTGCTCCAAATTATCAAAGAATACTAAGAAAACCAATGGCTTATGAATCTGGAGATAGATTCTTATAAAACTAAAGAGATTGCATGGCAAGGACAAGTAAGGAAACTAGAGGTTTCAAGAATTAAATTTCAAGATATGCATAGAGCAACTAAATTGATTTTGGGAGCAAAAACAAAAGAATGTCGAGTTTTGAAGTTACAGTGTGAAGAGCTTCAGAATGAAAGGAATAAAATAGAAGATACTTACCGACTTAAGGAGACACAAGTGGAAGAGATGCAAGCTGAGATTACAACCCTTAAGTGTCAATTGGAGAAAGTCAAGAGTCAACCTAAAATTCAAGAGCCAGAGAAATTAAATAATACTCAAAGAATAAATGAGCTGGAGCAAACTATAAGACTATTGGTTAGTACCAATGATGAGCTGCACCAAGAGTTAGATACTACAGTCGACTTGGTTGCTGGAGTCCAGCAGTGTATGTGGCAGCATCAACAAGATTTCGCACCTACTTTCTCATTATATCAAGCCTATGAGTTGCAATGTAATATATGCCTTAGCATACTTACTTTTGAAAAAGGCCAAAAATTATCAGATGAGCAATTTGATGATGCATGGGAGACGGCAGACAAGTTTGATAATATGTAGAATCTCCTTTGTGAGATGATAGTACAAGGAGATCTCATTTTGACTGATTGGTCATCCCTTTTCTATCCTATTGCTGATCTAAGAGCAAAATCCTTGATATATTATGTAAATTTGGAGAAAGAATTAGGGCAAAGTCGGCGTGAAGATCTGTTGGATAGACCTAAGAGAAAGATTTGTATTACAAACCAGTAAACTCAGATTAATCCAAATTTCTTAGCACAAAGATAAAATCAAAATAAGAGGAAATTGGAGTTGACCCAACTATGAGAGCATATGAAGAACCAAGGTGATATCATTTCTTTATTGACTGCGGTGACTAATCGTGAAGCTATTGCACAAAGAGGTGAGCTGACTAATAGTTACTATTTATACAACCTCCAAAATGCATATATCAAATTATCCACGACCTTGGATGCTCTTGGAAAGAAGAATTTTCTTATTAGTAATATCAAAGAAACATCTATAATTGAGTTACCGCCTATAACTTATAAACCTGCACATTGGATGACAATAAAGATTCTAGTTTAAGGTTGGCAAAAGGAGCCTCTAGTATCAATAGTGACTAATAGCCACTTTTGCCCATGTAAGAGGCGGTATAAATGGGACCCCAGTGCCACAATCTATTTTGTAGAGTATAATTGGCCAGATGTACTAGGATCGTTTGATAATCCAGAATCTTGTGCTCAAGCTTATCGATCTTTTCATGAGGAGCATATTACACACACGGATCCAGTATGTTTTCGAGCAGTAGTTTTTTGTGACTTTTTGAAGATGATGTGTGAGACTCATGGCGTTATCATCAATGTCAACGAATTTGACAAATTACGACCAAAATTTCATATCTTGATAAAGCTACAGTATAGGACCACTCGATGGCGACGAGTATTGGAAATTATGGCCATTACTCACTTTTTATGCGGAGTCCACCTATGTTTTATTAATGAATTCAAATCATGCCGCCGAAAGCCTATGGGATATTAGCTGGAATCCCATTGTAACAACAACCTGAAACTGCTTGAAAGAGATGAGGATGTGAGAAAATTATCAGACAAAGCAAATGCAAAGCGGATTCGCCAATAAGATCAGAATCGGAATAAAAGACCTAAGTACTATTGACGGGGATGTCAATAGGCTAAGTAGGGGGCTATGTAATTAGACTTTTTATTCTAGAAAACCCCTATTTAGTTTTTCTAAAACAATAGGAAGATATTTAGTACTTAAAAAACAAATATAAATAAAAATAATATAAAAATAGCTAATTAATCTAAAAGGGTTAGAGATATTATTATAAGGGTTAAAAGTTTTAAAAAATAAAAATAAAAATAAAGATAAAAGTAAAAAGTAAAAAGACACATAACCCTTCATACGTTGTGACCTTCTGGGGCAAGGCTATAAAAAGCCAGCAAAAATAATGTTTTTTTTGGCATTATTATTATGCTCATTTATGCATATATTATTTATTAATATTATCTTCTTGCCAGTTGTGTTCACTGTTTGTTCAAGTGCGAGTCCGTGTTAGGATTGTTTCTGGAATTCTATGGTTCTCTTCTTTGCGGTCAAATCTCGTGTTTCAATACTGGTGCTTGCTGTGATTGTTGTGATCATTTGTTTCATAATTTGAAATCATTTGGTGAGTGGTTGAGTAAGAGTTTGTTCCGAGCGCTGTAAGATTGAGCGTAAGAGGTGAAATTGAAAAATTGAGTACGTGGTGAAGGGCTTACAAGAAGTGGGACTCATTTGGAATCTTGGCATGGAGTTTTGGGCGCTTGAGAGTGTTGCAGCGCAACTGCTACTAAACGTGGAGGCTTTGTTGGTTCATAATTTGCTCATATTAAGTTGATATTGAAATGAGGATATTAATCAAATTCTGATCATAATTTGTGGTTGGTCGTTCCTGTGGATTGATGATATGTTTTCCAAAGATGAAAATTTCTTTGCTTACTTACCCATTAATTGTCACGGACCAGAATCATTCATAGCCTTAATCTTGAAAACTGATTTCGTAATCTCTGACATTCTGAGGTCATAGTGAGAATTTTTTTTCTTCGGATTCTCTTGCAGGGAGAATACCGCAGTCATTTTGGATAATCGAAAAATACTTAGGTTCTTATCTGGAAGTTCTATTGAGTCATATGAGTCATATGATGTGGATAGTACCGTAACCATAGGGCAGGATATGCGGAAATTAGTTCTTTTTGTGAATGCCAAAAATAAAATAAAATGAATAATTGCCGAATTCAACAAAAATTAAATGACCAGGTTGTTGTAAAAAAAGAAAATGTCCAATGTTAGTCCAAAAATCCAAAGACCATCTACCATAAAAAAAAAGTTGATGGCAAAATGAAAGATTTTTTTCAACAACATATTGTGAAGATGAAGGGTGAAGAGGTCGTTTTTATAATAAAATTCATTGTCCTTCATGAACCCTCAAAGGATATGGGATAATTTGAAGATGAAAACTTCACCATTCATTGTCAAAACACAGAAATTGTGTTCAAAGTATAATTTTAGACCTTATTTTGGCATAGTAGAATTTTTTTTTCAAAAATTTTGAACTAATTTAATGTAGGAAATCAAGCTAGCTTTAATCTCCAAAAATCCGTTTTAGATTTCAAGCCTCCAATCAAAAGTTATGAATAAATTTCAAAGGGGATGTTTGAATGTCCCTTCCAAACCCTCTTTGAAATTTTACCATAACTTTTGATTGGAGACTTGAAATCTAAAACGGATTTTTAGGGTTGAAAGTTGGCTTGATTTCCTACATTAACTTAGCTCAAAGTTCTTTGAAAAAAATTAATATACTATGCCAAAATGAGGTCTGAAATTCTACTTTGAATACAATTTTTGCTTTTGACTTAACTATGAATGGTTGAACTCCTAGTAATCCTAATTTACATATCTCACATTGTTTGTTGTACCTCCTACCACCTTAATTGTATAAAATAGTTTGTCTTCTCCACATTTACCTCATCAAATTATGAGACTTTTGATGGAAAGTGCCGAATATTAAAAAATGATTAGAATGTGATATTGAATTTATAAAAATTAAATTTTAAAGTGCCAAATCTACTTTGGGAACTTTAATTTAATATTCGGCATCAATGTGCCGACCCTGCCCTACGGTTACGGTAGTTCTTTATTGATCAAACTACAAATGGTGGTATTGATCCTTTTCAGTTTATAAAATATTAGAAAATTGGAAATACACCACTGAGAGCAGAAGTAATCTCCTCTTATATTAAAATTATAAATTAGGGAATGAGAAAGATTTGGAAGTGGTAAAGCTATGTAATGAGCTAATCCACACCCTAAATTAAATTGTCTTTTCTTTGACACTCTATAAGTTTTAACATGCTGCACTAAATCCGATTCTTGCTCTAGATTATTGATCTGAGAATTGCTCATTTTGTTTTACTGTCATCAATAATGGAATTGAAGTAAGCATTAATGACAAGAGTAGAGTTGTACGGCTGTACGCAAGAAACTAACAATTCACTTTGAGAGAACCTGATTCTATCAACGACAAAGTTATGTGCACAAAGGGACCATGTTGCTCTGGGAATTAACGCAGCAAAGCTTTGAGTCGTGGACTACTCCAGTCTGTGAGCGGTTCAGGTGACAAATTGGTGGTTGTGACACGAAAGAGATTGACCAGCCTTGAGAGAGCAAGTTGTGGAATTTGGAAGTTAGATGGGTACTATCTTTTGCGAAGGAAAAAAGACTAAAAAAATATTATTTTGGTTGATATTTTGATGCGTAAAGCACCACATATGCATATTGTAGGATGGCTAGTGCTTAAATCTCCAATATTTTGAATATTTTTATGACTTTTCTTTTTGCCTCTATTCTTGAAAAAGAACTTATTGCACATTTAATTTTAAACTTTCAACATTATCTCCATTTATTATTTTCAAATTTCATTAATCCTAGTTTCCAAGTACGTTAATTTGTATAGGTAAGATTCTACAATCATCGATTTAAAATTTCCTCATGTCATAATGATTTTTCCACTAAAGTACTTTGAGTAGTAAATGTATATTCAAAAGTACTCCTGATTTTTGCCGAAATCGTACCTAGTGTAGTGTACTTTCACCCATCACCATTTTCATTCCAGCAAGAAGGAAGGAGTCCCTAAATAATCCAAGAGCAAGCTATACAAAGTAAAATTATTCAAGCAAGGTGTACTGGTTTAGCTAATTGGTTTCAATAAATTGCAGGGATTTACTTGTAAGTGAGCATACACAGTCACGTCTTTATTCTTTTTGTGAGATTTGATGCATGCATGCACTTGCAAGGATCGTCCCAACCTATTTGATAGTAGGCTCGTGTTGTTGCTCAGGTGACTGTTGTTTGATTGCAGTATAGGCATTGGAAATTTGCATGTCGCAGTGAATATCATTTGTCACCAATGTTATTTGGTTTGTACTGGGCCTCGAGACTGAAATCTAGTTTAACTGTTGATCATCATGTTTGGTTGCTTGTATGTTTGCTGAGTTGATCACTTCATCTTATATGCTTATTGATTTAAATTGCAATAGGATGTTTAAAGTGATTTTGCATATTTTGGGAGTAAGTTGGAAATAATTTGGGAGTTGTATTGCTTTGGATTTGAGACAGATATATATGCACTAGTGACTTGCCTGATGAGGTAGAAAATTTTGATGCTGATCATCTCAATCCCTGATCTCCCTACATGAGCCATAAGTTTGGAACTTAATGGTGAGTTGCATGTGGTTGAATCCTGAGATTTCTTTTATGAATGATCTGAGGTTAAGCTTGTGTAACCAATTTCTGTATGATGATCATAGTAATTATTTAAATCCAATTTTGAAACTTCACCTGATAGAACAGGCACTAGTTCTTAACCCTTCAACGCCCCTGGCCGTTTCTCCACAGACCCTGTTCACGGGACTAGTTTTCAGATTCCTCACTGCAGCAGGAAATCGGACTCATCATTCAAAAATTCACCATTGAAATTGAAAATAGACTCTTTCAGGAATCTTGTCATGCCTTTTTTTGGCGAATCCACCGCATGGATTGAAAGTGTATAATGTTTGATCTGCGACAAGTACAGTATGAAGTGTTAGTGTTTTGCCATACTGCTTGCCTTCAAGTCCACGATTGTGGTACTTCATGTTGTCCAATTGATCCAAAAATTGAATGCGCTTACAATGGCAAAGTTCTGAGCAGTGCCACAAAATTTCAGAATAATTTGACACAAAATCAACGATTGAGAGCCTTCCGAACGCGGCACACTCAAAGATTTTTTGCTTGCAGTCCGGTGGACAAAACCGGTATGGCGCGTGTGGTACAGGTAGCTTGACCGGCCGTGTTGTGGCCAACCAGTTCAACTGCACCATGCCCTGGAGCTGGAAAACCTGTTTGCTGGAAATAATTCCCCCGAGTGACGACAATTTGAAGACTGTCTTTTGCCGATCCTTCACGATTTCGGGAAGCTGGGTCCACTACTAGAATCAATGCGCTCAATCGCATTACAAGTGTCACAGAAGAATAGGGAACAAATCGAAATTGGTTCATGAGTTCTTTTGCATGCACAAATCGACTTTGGTTCATGAACAGGGAACAAATCGAAATTGGTTCACAAGTGGATTCCAATGTGTTACTCTTGACACCAAATTCACTCGGGGTAAATAACAAGATGAATTCTCAGGAACGTGAAATGGCACAACAACCGCATGTGCTCGGGGTAGTTGACAACCGCGCTAAACAGGGGTCCACAATGCATAATACCAACGAGATTATAATACAATTTACTACTGGCGGTTACTGGATCTTCTGCCTTACTGGGATACAATTCTTGTCGCAACTGCCAGCGGGGGAACACTTGATGTGGTATTAGGGTGCTATAGTTGCTTTCATTCAAATGATTCGATTGCAAATCCCAAGTTTTTCAACATTCAAGCATCGCTCATAACTTCAAAGCTGGAATGATTCGATTGCAAATCCCAAGCTTTTCAACATTCAGGCGTCGCTCATAACTGCAAAGCTGCTTGGTATCATATATATGATGTTGCTTTTTGTGCACATGATATTATAATGCGCGTTACAAGAGCTTACTTTGTTGTGCATGCATGTACTCCATAATAACTAGCATGCAGGTAATCCGAGTGCGCTATGTTGCTATGAACAAAGTCTATGATTCAATGATTTAACTACAAATCCCTTATCTACAAGCTCTTTAGCATTCGAAAATCGTTCACAATTGCAAAGCTAGTCCTGCGCGTGCATTGCATTGCATTCCATTCCATATCTACCTCTGCTCTCTTAGCCCTGAGGGAACATGCTAACAACTTTGGCTACCTAAGAACTCAGACTCTATAGACATGTAATTATAACCGACCAGCTATACTACAGAACAACAATTCCACGCTTGAATCGCCGAGTTGCCACATACAGAGGACCGCAGAGCCAAATTCAATTGGCTCAAGCACCTGCCCATCTCGCTTGTATCCATGCCGCTGCCACCACAAAAAATACACAGTTAGAATTCAATGAGCTAGTCTCATAGCCCATTTCCTTGCACTCCATGCAAACATAAGTGAATGAACTGCGCGTCCACATCTAAGCCGACTCGTCCCACTTGTATTGAAGCGCGGTTTGACGAGAATGAGCGATTCATCGTAATGCACAACAATAGTCGTCCAGACCAGTCTCCATCGCGACAACGGATCCAAAGTGCATCCCACGCTCAACTACTAGTCACCGGCCACTACCGGTCACTTTTTGGACAATTGGCCGCAACTACCTATCCTGGCTTTCGATGCTCATACAATTTTTGTAACCATTTGAATTCCGGGCAGTTGTTGTATCCAACAACTGCACGACGAGTTGCGCCGGAACTCATTGTACCTCGCTGAGAACTTTGATCAGCCAAGCCACGAAGATCCAGCACCCCAGGTCAGTTTTTTCAATCCGTAGGGGCGCGTTTTGAGCCCCTTGGGCGTTGAGGGGTTAACTATAGGATTGTTTGCTTCTTCAGCCATAGGGCTGATACTACGTGATCTTAGGTACTAATCCACGGCCATAGGGCTGATTTCTACAACTATAGGGGCTGATTTCCATGTCTATAGGTCCAGCTTCACGGTCTTAGGTTCACATACCACAGGTTTAGGATTGATTGCACGGTTATAGGACCACAATCCACGGTCTTAGGTCCATTTTCTTGGTTATAAATCTTAATTCTTGTGGTTTTTAAAGTTTTTATTTCATATGGTTTTAAGGATTACTTAAGCATGGTTTTAGGGTTATTATTGAGCATAAGTAAGAATTGGTCCAATGTTTTGTTGCATGTAGGAACTAATTGTGTGTAAAACTTGGAACATTTGACCTAAAACAAGAAGGAATAAGAAAAAATTGACCTTGACAAGTATAAACTCTTACCCGTATACTTTCTGCATACAAAGAAAATTTGACTTAGAATTGACAGACTTAGGCATTTTGCATTAGATTTGCTCATGGCGAGCACTTGAGCACTTCTGGACTATTTGACCTAAACTTAAAGAGGTATAATTAATGAACTATGTGTAATATGTTCAAAGTATTATCTTGGAATTGATTAAGTCCTAGAGCATTCATTATATAAGACGATTTGACTAAATCTGAAACATTTGACCAGAATATTTGACCTCCCTGTGAGAATCTTAGGTAGGACTGGAACTTCATACATTGTGTCACATTCATATGGTAAAAGACTGTAAACTAAATTCTATACCTGGGAATAAGAGTGTTAAAACGTTTTAAATATAAAATACATATATTAAAGTTTCAAAGTATAAAACCTATTTGAAAGTGTCTTTAGTCACAAAACAATAGATTGATTAAACCTTTCCCTTGAAAAGAACCCCTATACTAGTGTTTTCTTGGGTTTTGTTTGGAAAAGGCAAAACCTAGATTACATTTTGGTGCCGCTACCGGGGAGGCGAATGACTAAGTATTAGGATTTATTATGTTTATAATTTATGTATTGGTACATTTTAAAAAAATTGATTAAAAATGAAAGTAACTATTGAGTTGTTATTATTAACATTAAAAAATTCTTTTAAAAAGAAATCAACAATTCAAATATTTGTAAGATGAATAAAAGTTATATAAGAATGTTTGATCCAAACCTTGAGAACTTTTGGCTAGGAACACCAAGAGAAAATTATTTGCATAAAAATTGCTTGCAATTTATGGATGCTATTGAAGAATGTCATGATCAGATTTCAATAAGAGATCAAGTCATCAATGATTTGAAATCGGAATTGCAAGAAGAATATGAAAATTTTCAAATCTGCGAAAATAGAATGCTAGAAGAAACAAATTTCAAAAAAATTAAAAAAAAGGAGTTTGAATTGAAATGTCAAAGAGAAAAAGAGTTATTGAAGATATATTCTTTATATGAAATTAAAATTGAACAATTGAAAACTGATATTTTGAAAGTGACTCAACAAAATGATGAACTAAGTAGTTAATGGGAAGAAATGGCAAATATCAACCTTGATGATGATTGCAAGAAACAAAATTATCAATTAAAAATTGAAGTTATGAAAAAAGATTTTGAAAAGCTCCAAAGTTGTTGTGATGCAATTACAGCACAACACAATAAGGTTGAGGAGAATCTTGCCACAATTAGTTATAATGCACAACAAATTAAAATGAATTATGAATTGTATATTGAATCTCTAAAAAATGAATTATGCACAAAGGCAAATGATTTGAGCCATTTATTAGAAGAAAGGGATAAATTGTTGGAGGAGATTTCAAATAAAAATTAGATTATTTATAATTTAAATAGTAAATTGCAACATGAGCATGAAAATTTTCAACAATTAGAAGAAAAGAATTTTAAATGTATGGTAGCAAAAGAAGCAAAATTCAAGCAATTGCATGAAGATATGATTTATGAAGTTTTTGAATATAAAGGTTCCAATGGAAAATTGAAGACTAAGATAATTAAATTAAGTAAACAATATAATGATTTAATCTTAAAATTAAATGAAGAAAAATCAAGATTCAAAATTATGGAAGCTAAGGCTATTTCAAACAAAGCTATGTCAAAAAGAATTGAAGAAGATTTAAAATCAAAGATTTTAAAGAATAAAAGTATATTTTTTTTAGCTAAACAAAAAGGTCAAGATTTTATGTTGGAAATTTTTTATCTGAAAGCACAATATGACAAGATGTTTAATAAAATATACATTTTTGAGAATCAACTTATCATCCTATCATGTGTGGTAATTGCTCTTTGGCACTTTCATGCAATTTCTAAAACAAAATGTGATGAATTTGTTACTAAAGTTTTATCCAATACAAATGAGAAGATAATTTGTCCAATTTTCAAACGTGAGATTATAAGTTTTACTAAAAGTGATACAATGATAAATTGTCAACAAGATCAAATAGTTTCAAATGAAACTCAAGTGCTTTTTGACCTGAACCTTTCCTTATCAAAGCATATTGAAAACCAAGTAAATTTGACAACTAATATTTTTCCAAGAATATATTGTTTGCAAGAAGGTATTGCTCTTTGGAAATCAAAATTAAAGTCACTATTTTGGGTTCAAGCTAATGGAGGTTGCTTAATGAAGGATTGTAAAGTCAAATCCAACACATTGACGGCCTTCAATACTTGGAGGCATAATTATCTATCAATATTTAATTTGAAAATTAAAATTATTAATTTGATTGAAGTAAATAAGCAACAACCAAAGTTGTTGAAAAGAATTGTTTTACAAAGGATAATGGATTTAAACATGTGTGAGGAGAAAAATTATGCAAAACAAAAATCGAATTTCAGAAATGAAATATCTATTTTCATTCATAAAATATTTCATCTAGACTTGGAACATGTTGGAAAAATTATATATTCCATGACCATTGCCTTTAAAATATATGAAGGTTTGAATAAGCTACAAATTATAAATAGAATTATTATCAATTTTATAATACCCATGATGAATTCAGTTAATAATGGCAAGACCATATTTGATACTAATTATTCAAGGACTTTAAGAATTTATGAATATTATTACTCAAGCATAAAACAAAGTATCTATGCAATAAATTCAACCCTTGATTTTATACTATTTCCAAGCAATACTATTGCATTTAAATGGAATTTTGGAGAATTTATTTCTATAAGTTTCAAGTAATTTCAAAATATGGGATCCTAGCATATTCTAAAAGGAAAAATATTCACAAGCTTAATAAATTAATTTCCAACACTAAGTGTGCAATCGAGTCCAATACGAAAATTGGTGAATCATTCAAGTTTGGAGGACCGACATCCAGTAAAGGGAAGACAAGTAGAGCGCAAAAGTTATCAATACCAAACAAGTGTGTTTGCAGGGATACAAACAGCTGAGAGGGAGGCTATGTAGTATGTTTAGCAAATTGGAACTTATCCAATTCATAGAATGTAGGCTAAATATAAAAGAATTACCAAGGAGATAAGAATTATAGTGTGAACATGCTCTATTAGTTAGTTAGTTTCCAATTGATGAGTTTAGTAAGGGTATAATCCAATTGGTAGATGAAAGGTCATGTGAACCATTGTAACCGACTGTGAAGAGTGTAAGGACAAGATCAAGACCTATTAGTTTTAGTTTCAAGCAAGTGAGGCTTGAGCTCCTTCCTTGTGGAAAGGAAGTATTTTAGTTTTGCTTTGGTGATTTGGAACTTTGTGATGTGATGTGATTATGATTATTTGGTGAAATAAAAATATTATCTATAAAAGTTGTGTGTGATTGGACTATGTGGATTTGATAAGTGATTGTGTGAGTTTGTGCTTGATTGCAAAATCTAACATCAATTGGTGAAAAACGGACATGGTGCAATGCCATGGCCATAACGTAACCAACGTGGCTATAAAGGAAATTAGAAAATAAGAACAATTGTAGAATTAAAAGCGAGATGTTGTTGTAGAAATTATTGGATAATGCTTGTTATAAGAAGAATTTGATATATGAAAATTAATCAATTAAGTTATTATAAAATAATAAGTGACAACCTAATTATACAACCTAGCAAATGGCCTCCCCAGCGATCGAATCCGAACTTTTTGGATATTTTCAATTAGGTAAAAAACTACATTCAACAAGGGGAAACGCTTTGCATTGACAAATGCTATTGTAAATAATTTGAGGAGCTACCTTAGTTGAAAAACAAGCCACTATATAGATTAAAAAAATGAAAAGAAAAAGGCATTACTCCTTCATCATCTTTCTCATTCTTGTTCCATGTTTTAAAGCAAAGCTTTTTGTTTGTCAATGTGATATATACTAGATGACCATGCATTTCTATAGCTCCATTAAAACACACAAATTATTGTTCTAAGAAACTATGAGTCCAAGATTGACTAAACTCGTAATAGTTGTAAAGCTCCCTCACACATCGCAAAGTTCACAACCTGTGGATTGTCAACAATTATCATGTGGTTACTTTTGTTGGATTGTTGCAAGAAACACCTGCCGGTTTTGGCTCAAAACGGCTATAGTACTCGAGTACTATGGCTTTTGGAATAAACTTTTTTTAAATAAAGTAAAACATGGATAATTTGTAAAGCATTAAAAAAATGATATGTGCAAAAATTCAGACCTAAAATTTTTTATCTCTAAGAGTTATGCACGGTCAAAGAGGGTTGAAAAATGCAAGAAAATAGACACTTTGGAATTATTTAATTTTTAGAAAATAGTAAAAACATTCAAAATTCTAAAAAAAAAAGACATTTTTTCTAACTTATAGATTCTCCTTTTCACCAATTTTCACCTTTGGAAAAATAAAATTGTGTTTTCTACACTTGTGCAAAGGTAGTGCACTTTGAGCACATGTGGAAGGTGGAAAATTTACTATTTTTAGAAAATCCTTTGTAGGTTTGTGTAACTTTAGTAGAAGTCCGAGTATACCAATTTTGAGCTTCAAATTTGCATTTTTGGGTCAAACAAGTACTAAACCCCCTCAAAATGGCTAAGGTAGACATCCAATCGGGGGCTATTTAAAAATTGTAAAATAATTTTTAAGAAAACCAAAAAATTACAACATTTGCAACTACCACATGTACCTTCAATTCAAGTTTCATAGAAAATGGACAAACGATGTAAAAGTTATGAGCAAAAAACTACCTGTCCAAGGTCAAGGGGACAAAAAAAAGGACAAGTGTTTCTTGCAATCCCTTGTTTCATGAATGCGCACGTAAATTTACAACTTATTGCATTGTTACAATGCACTTGATTATTGCAAACAATTGTCACTATTGTGTAATCAATATTAACTATGTGACTTCTATACATTAATCACAAGTGCGCAAAAGACACAAATTATGCACAAAAATTTATATTCTTTATTGTGCATTTTCTATGCGTTGAAGTACATGGAAAATCCATGGCAACAATGTCATTGTTATCATTACTGCAATAACGCTTATTAAATGGTATCAATACCTAGGGAGATCACTATCAATTTTTTAGAAAACTACGTGAGTTAAAAGATAGCGTCCATTTAATTCAAAGTGGAGAAATTTTATATCATATGTACAGCTACTACAGGGTCCATGAAATGCTACATATTTTATTATACATAAATTAGGGTATATAAAAACATCATGTAGTAGGAATTTTTATTAGTAAGTTAGCCTTGACATATAGAGGTCATGCAAATTTTTCTTAGTACGCTGAATATAAATGTGGACATATAATTTTATGTGGATGTGAAAATAGACATAGTCAATAAAATCTACAATGAAGGGTGGTTGACTAAAATTGTGCAACGGTACTAGTAGTGTATATATCAAGAAAATTAAGTGTAAACATAAGGCATTGACTACAAGTGGCAGAAAATTGTCACATTGTACAAATAGGGAGGTTTTTAATTAGTAGATTCAGCAAACTAAAAATTGTACAACATGAATATAGAGTTTATAGTCTAATTAACTTCACTCTTTGAAGCCATAATGTTAAATACACTTATATTGAATGGGAAGTTCACAGAATAGTGTCAATGGGATTTTGAATTGTTCAATGGTAAACCTGTCATTAACCTCTAAAGGCCAGAGCATAAGAGAAAATTTCAGGCCTTGAGAGGATTGTTTTTTTGTATGAAAATGTGCAATTGCAGAAAATATCAGCCGAAACTAGATCACAGAGAATCTTGTCAGTGAAAGTCAACTTGTGTGCCCTGTCAAATTTTTAATTAAAAAATTATTATTTTATTATTATTATTATTATTACTTTAAATATTTTTTAATAAACTTTATTCATACATCCGCTAAAACTCAAATAACCTTCCACAAGGCCCAGATTTTTTGTGGTGGGTGTTTTGGACAAGGAAAAATCCAGAACTGCCCATTTTTGATGCATTGTCCAAAAAAATTTATTTTTATTTTTTTGAATTTTAACCATAAAAAATTTATTAAATAAGTAAGGCAATGTGTAGAAAATTTTCAGCCCATTTAACTACATGGATTGAAAGATTATAATGTTTGAAGTAAGAAAAAAAACTTTTTTTTATTCCTATGAAATAGGATCATCATACTTCGAGCCCTCTTGGAGTAAAATTTTTGCTCTACACAAAAATGTGGATTTTAGCCATTCATACGTATATGATGTTAGGTTTATCCATGAAATTTTTTATAAGCAAATATGGAATTTAGCTTACTCTAAATCAACATGCAATGTAAGGAACTTAAGTGTATTGGCAATACACTAGTCATTTTTTGATGATTTCTTGTGCACTGAGGAAAATTTTAATTTGAAACAAACAATAAAAAATTAGAGACAAACATTTGGAATATGCGGGAAGATTTTCAAGAACTTTGACTTCACATATTGCAAGATAATAGGGCTTGAAGTCAAAAGAAAATGATTTTTCTTGAAGCCACCCCAACATAGTTCATAAAGTCTGATTCTTTTTAATATGTAATTTGAGAACTAAATTTCCTTCTGACAATTGTATGCCATATCTTATTAGTTACATATATGCCAATTTTCAAAAATAGATGAGCTATTTTGCAAAAGGTGTCCAACAGATGCCCAAATTGTTTGGGTTGCTAGAAAAATTCAAGGCAACATAACTTTTGATTTGGATACTCAATTAGAAAAAAAAAAGTATATTTTCACTGAGGGGGTACATGTTCACACCTTATATCAAAATTTCTGAACATTTGATCAAAATTGACTTCATAGGATCCTACCTGGATTTTCAATTGTTCATTCAACAAACAATTGGTATTTAGGGGTTAAAAACTACCACTTGGTCAATTTGACACTTAATTTATATATATAAGATAGCCCCTTTTAAAAAATCGAATGAATAAATTTCCAAAAAATATATGGTATTGAAAATATGCCCCTTGTAGTTTTTTATGTAAAAATACAGTCTTCTTAAATACAGTAATTGAGGTAAATAGCCCCACATCAAATACACTCTTAACTCAGGTGTATACTTTAAATTACAAGGAGTGATCTCCCCGGGTATCAATATTCCAAAAAGTATTGTCATTGTTCAATTGTTGACCACCATTCTAATTAACAATAACTTTTTTCTTAACTAAATTTCTTGCATTTTGTTTGTCAACACTTGATTAGTTTACATTCTAATAAATTCTAGTTTACATTTTAATAATTGCACCAAATGATTGAACTAAATCCATCATTACCGTAGGCCATCAAATTCTAGCTTGAACTAAATCCATCAATAGGCCACCAAGAAACTTGATAGAGTAGTAAAGGAATCACTTCATTGTAGCTGGAATTGAATCTATCAGTAGGCCACTAAGAAACTTGATAGCATAGTGAAGGAATCTCTTCATTGACAATTGGCGACAGTAGAAGGTGGAGAGGTTTTCTTTATACTAAAATCCATTTAATGAACACTCAAAAGATGGGATAACTTGAAGATGAGAGCTTGACCGCTCATTGTCAACTTGTTTTGAAAATGTAGGAATTGTGTTCAAAATAGAAATTTAGAACTCAATTTGGCATAATAGAGTACCTTTTTTTAAGAACTTTGAACTCAAAAAAGTTAGTAAATGAATCTAACTTTCATCTCCAAAAATCCGTTTGAGATTTTGAGCCTCCAATCAAAAGTTATGGACAAAATTTAGAGAGAATGTTTGAAAATGTCAAAAAAAATGTCCCTTCCAATCCATCTCTAAACTTTGTCTATAATTTTTTATTGGAGACTCTAAATCTCAAACAGATTTTTGGAAATGAAAGATATTTTAAATTTACCAACTTTGTTTAGTTCAAATATTTTGAAAAAAGTTATTCTAGTATGACTAAATGAGGCTTTAATTTCTACTTTGAACACAATTCTTGCTTTTCAATTGACTTAATATTGAAATTGTGAAAAATAAAAAAAACAATGTTTAGTGGAATAACTATATATGGACATGATGTTGTATGATTATTGCACTAACTTTATATGTCTTCAATAAGCACTAATGCTACACAAAGTTAGTCATCTATCACTAAACTACTGAAGTCATACATATTTTGTCATGCATAGTTATTGTCGGCAACTTTAGTAGATGTTAACCTAAACCACTCTATTGTTGACACAGCTTGGCTTTTTTTTTTTTTGAACAAATGAAAAGTACCATTGCATTAAAAAAGAACCAGAGAACAACAGCCAAGCCAAAGCTGGTGAATGAAGAGATAAGAGTAAAGAGCAAGATAAAACCAAACAAGAAAGAAACCAAAACAAAGAGAACTACGTGAAAGAATAGATGTCAGGACCCTTTTTGTTCCAAAAGATAACAAGCCCACTCCTGTAAGCAAGCACTGGAGATTGGAGCCAAATACTATCAAACTTGGACCAAATGATGTCTTGTCGTTGAGGATGTTGCTTGGCACTGGTCTGGGCTTTAAGTTGCGCTGCCCTACCTGAGTCTAAGAGAGCATTCCACAAGTTGTCTTGTAGGAGAATTTAGAGTCAGGTGTTCTTAGAGAAGATGGTGTTGTTGCGAGCAATCCATATAAGCCACAAGGAAGATCCCCTAAGTAGTGACCAAATAGTACGAAGGCTAGTAAAGCGCCATGGAAAGGTAGAGCCAAAAACGCATTGGATGGCATCGAGTCTGATGTGAGGTCCCATTATAGATTGTGCCCCTAACATATGATAAAGAATTGACTGAGCATAGTCCCACACCTCTTGGGCTTGCGGGCAGATGTAGAAGCGGTGGATAGGGGATTCTTCAAGATCTAGTGTGCAACAGTTACATTTGATGTCGATATCGGGGACAATACGAGCTCTCCACGAGTGAACGACTACTGCTTTGTGCCAGACAGACCACATGAAGGTTGCGTCTTTAGGGTATCGCGCCTTAGTTATGCCACACGTCTTTTCAGTTGGGGGTGAATGTAGGTGGAAGATATCCAGACCATTTGGACATGATCGTGGTCTTTGGCTAAGCATTATGAGTGATGAAAGAGCAGCCTACAAATGTTGAGTATTCCATTAGTATCAGACCATTACTCCATTGCCAGCACCTAGGGTCAAAGACCAACTCTTGCGTGGCGCCATGAAATAAAAAGTAAGGGGTTCGGTTACGACTTTTGTGGATCTTCACCACCCGAACCCTTTGTGTGAAGCCACAATATTCATCTACCTCGTTGTTAGGCAGGATGAGTGAAAGTACTCTAGAGTTGTGACCCACGGTTGCTCTAGTTGTTCCCATGGATAGGGAGAATGTATGAATGTGAGATCACTGGAGATCAAAGTTGGGGCCACTAATCTGCCAAGTCATAGTTGGGATAGGATTGTCCAGTTGAGAAAAAAACCCACCCATTCTCCTTCTTGGGCCCGATCAAAAAAAGAGGTGAGGAGTTGAATCCAGTCAGGTGGGATTCTCGATCGTAATAATACCAATGATGGCTTTCAAGATCAGTAAGTGAGAAGGCAGACGATAGGTCTTCCCATGATCTGAAGTCCTGCAGGTCAACATCCCATAAATCCCCTATGGTTCTAAGCCCTTGTAGGACAAGTTCCCTTGCTCTAGCAACAGAGAAGTTAATGTTGGCGCCAATGAAGCTTGTGGACCACCACAAGCTTGTAGTGAGAACCTCGTCAAGGGTGGAAGGTGGCATTAGGAGATATTTGAACCCACAAAGAGGCTTTGAGTTTTCTTACTAATTTTAATACTAATGGAATGAGTGTGAGGGTGGCCATAGATTCATTACTTCCACCACGTGGCGTAGGCTCCATTCTTCATGATGAAACCATCATGAGATTTATAAGATCGTGGAGATGGATTGGATAATGATGACAAATGTTAGAGTTTAATATGCAATTCTTGGCCGATTAGTGAGTTGAGAAGGCTCTTTCCACCTAAATTTATGAGATCATGGAGATGGATTGGGTAATGATGACGAATTTTTGAATTCATCATGCAATTCTTGGCCCAACTAGTGAGTTGAGAAAGCTCTTCCCACCCAACTTTTTGCATTACAAAGCGGCCTCTTTGGAGGTTCAAATATCCCCTAATGGGATGAGCTCAATCTTCTTCACAAGGCGTCGCCAAGCAGAGGTGATGCGGTTCCAAACCCATGAACCTCTTGTGACTGATGGTCTATGTACCATAAGCCAAGCTTGGGAAGGAAACCAATATCCACTTTTGAGGTGGGGCTTCATCCTGTAAATGCAATAGCGGAGTAGAACTTTGAGGTTGGAAATTCTTGGTTCAATGGCATAGAGAACCCATTTGGCAAGTAAGGCAGTAAGAGAAACCTCGGGGTCTAATAATTTCAGACCACCTGCCATCTTTGGAAGACAACAGTCATCCCAACAAACTCTTGCTCTGGTAGCATACTCATTCCCACTCTATATGAAGTTCCTAAGACTGCTACAAATAGCTCGTATAGCTCGCAACTCGACTTTCAAACCGTACGTGAGCCTACGGCTTCAAACTTAAAGATGAATGACATGTCTAAATTGCATGATATTAATGAATGTCAATATTGTATTTTAATAATGTTTCTAATTGAATGAATGTAACACGAAAGCAGTGCTCGAAGATAATTGTACAATTATTGTTGACAATTTGTGATAAAGGATCTTTGTGATGCAAAGACTATGTGGGAGCTCATAAAAAAATACACATCTCTACTAATTATCAGCTTTTATCATTAGATGTTTTTCGGGGCCTTTAGAGGTCCGTTTCAGCCCTGTTCCCTTGTTGTAATGAACAGTGCCACAGGCAGAATATTTAAATAATAAAATTAAAAATTAAATTTAAATTTAAAAAATAATTTTTTTCCAAAAAAATAATTAAATATTATTATTCGACATGGCAGTCGCTGTGCCACGTCAGCCTGATGCTGCAGCAGAGTTCCCACAGTCTGAGAACTTCGGGGAACTCGCGGCCTTGTTGAGTTGGTGAATCTCATCTAATGAACACTTGAGCGGTTGAATGTTTAAATTTTAGATGATGAAATCAGTACTTCAAGGTGATGTTGTGTCCAAATAACTCGTGAACATTCATCTAAAATAATGCACAAATCTTCTAGAAAAAAATCCTTTCCTTTTCACCAATTTGATGACATCAACATCAAAGCTACTTTCATTTATGTAATTTTAGATATATATTCATCCATTTGGATATATTATATAATTCATCTTGGTAAGAAAGATTAGGTGAATACATTTTGTTCTAGCACATTACATTTCATTTTGGAAAAAATATGACAATTTCATTCACAAATGAACACTAAGGAAAGTGCACCTAATTTGTAACATGTGTCAAAACCAATCCCAAAGATTCTTGCCTAATATGTACAATTTCTTTTTATGCTAACCTAGGGTTGATTTTGCATACATCTATATTCAAGACCTTAGAGAATTTATAATTTATTCACATAGTGTCTAAGAAATGCATTCTAAAAAATCCGAAATCTCCTCTAACTACTAGTAAGGTCCATCCAAAATTTTAGAGTTCAATAATATGAACAAAATTCAATGTGATGTTATTAGTTTGTTACCTAAAACATAATTATCTTAAAGCCAACAAGGATGTTGAGGATTAAAAGTGTTTCATGAATGTTTCCTTTTAGGGGAACTATAGAAACAAAAATGTGCATGTTCATCCAAGAATTTGATCATTTTTGGCTAACTACCTTGGTGATAGGGCCACTTCTTTCTACATTATCCCCTAAAAGACGGGCCTAAGTCTACAAATTCAAGCTTACAAACCTTCTCTCTGTTTATTGCCATTTTGCAACTAAATATGAATGAAACTTCTTCAATTTGTTTATCAGAGATGAAATTTCATGTCTTGTATAACTGCTAAAATTTTGAGATTTTTTTCTAAAAAATTGAATTTATCATAAATTTTTTAAGAAAAAAGTGAAGAAAATTGATATCAAATGCTAAATATGCTAAAAAAATTTGAAAATGTCAGCACTTGTGTTTTGTAGTGTAAAACATCATGGTATAAAACAAAGTTATTGTGTACTTCTAAAATTAGAAGATCAATAAACTATGGTTACAAACCCCAAGTTCAAATTGCAATAAAATTTTAAATTTTAAAATTCCAATTGGAGTTGAAACTGAACTTAATATGCTTCATTTCATTAGATGGCCTCAAATTTTGAAAAATACCATTTAATAGGAAAAATTTACATCAGAAGGTAAAGAACAAGAATTGATCAAAATGTGATCCATGGATTAAAGGTGATCCTTGGATTAAGCATCTTCTTCCTTAAAAAAGTCAATAATATCATAATGAAGGAATATGCAATACTATTCACTCAAAATGCATTCAGGCGACTCTCCTCTCCAAAAAAAATGGATTAAAAAATGTTTAATCCCATTTACAGTCATTGAAAGGACTAAACCATCCGTAGCAACTTGTAGAAGTTAATACTAGAAGAACAAGGCTTGTTCATTGTAGAAATCATCCTTTTTGGTATTATATGAATTATTTGTTTAATCCCTAAAGTCCCTTGTCCCTTTGAGGGACAAAACAAATTTCAGGCAAGTTCCCACAATCTTAGTATTCCATGGGATATTTTGAAACATTTTGTGAAGATAGAAAAACACATTAGCTTTCTGAAAATATAATTTTTATTTCAATTGGTGCCCAGGAGTAGAAATTATGGTACAATAAGCCCAAAATTTAGTTTGGCGGGCAGAAAAAAAGACCCATAAAAATTAAAATATTTCAAATAAATAAATTTGTTTCTCATATATTGTATTTTCATCTATATAGGAAGTTTTGATTCATTACATTTGGATTTGTTATGTAAAAGTTATAGACAATTTTGTTTTTTGAGTAATCAAAGCATCTTCTTGAAAAAATAATTTGTATGATTGTTTTTTAAACTCAATTCTCACAATTTCTCCCAAAAAAAAGTTTGTTAAGGTTAAGATTTTTCCTAAAACAATCTCACTATTGAGATTAGTGTGTTTCAATTCCATTTTAGAGCTATTATTGGTTTAATTTTCCTTCAATTTTAAACCTACTTCTACTTAATAATTTTTTAATGGGTGAAAATAAAATATTTTTGTTTTTGAAATTTTTTCCTAAATTCTTATTCAATTATTCAACATAAAAAAACAGAAATTCAAAATCATTAGTGCAAAAACTTTAAGTTAATAAGATTCAAAGCCAAAAATTCTAGTCAAGCAAGGTGTCAAATTTTTTATTTTTAGTCACTTTAAATGTAAATATCTTGTAGACTAAGCAGTCAAAGTTTCTAAAATTTATTTTACACCTTCTTATATTACTACAGCACACTACCCCTATGGTTAGATACGCAAAAAGAAAAAAAGTTTTTGCTCTTTACAGTAGAAATGGCAGTTTTGAGTAGCTTTTGATGAAAAAAAGGCCTTGAGACTTTACGGGTTAAAAAACAAACAAGAACCAGTCATTGGCGGTCAAACTACTATGCAAAACCTTCCATTTTTACACAATATTCCAAAGACAAACATTTGCACATCTGCCTTATATAAAAAGATTTTTTTGTCATCTATGGGGCATTTAGTGTTTACAATGATACTACATGATTAAATCATCAAAGGTTGAAAGGGACACAATATGGATTCTTCAATGCAAAACAATATGTTTGTGATAAAGTGGGTGGATGCATTCATTGCACGATACAAGAATATAAAAAGCATTGTTATGTTCCTTCTACACTATGAAATGCACTAAAGGCCTTCTTACAAGATGAGGTGGAAGAACTTCATACGAGGTGCTACAAGTGCAAATAGCAATTGCACTTTCATAAGGACCTGGTAGGTTGGGAGGGACACAATAAGAATTGCACACGTGTTAGATTCCCTCAAGATTGACTAGTCTACACCAATAGAATTGTCCCTTGATATTAATGAAGCTTCAACCTCAGCTTTCGTGCTTGTCCCCCCCATCATTGATTTGGTGATGCCTATTTTATTTGTAGTTTGGATTGTAGTTGCTAGGCTGCCTACCAGGCTCACACCTACTAATTATCGGTTGAATTGTTACTTGTTCACACAAGCCGCTTCCATTCGGGTTCTTGTTAATCCCTAAAGGACCGTTGTTCCTTTGGTGGATGAATGCAATTTCAAGCAGGTACCTACGCGCTGAAATTTTGTCTTGATTTTTTGAATTTATTTTAAAGATAGAAAAGCTGACTAGTTTTGTGGGAATATAATTTTTTTTCAATCAGTGCCCGAGAACAACAGTTATGACCAAATAAGCTCAAAACAAGGACGGGGGGCAGCCCGAGCAACAAAACAAAATTTGTAAAAATTTGAATTTTTTTTTAATAATTTTTTTCTCACAGATTATATTTTTGTCTATCTAAAAAGCTTTGATTCATTTCATTTGGATTTGTTATGAGAAAGTTATGGACATTCTTGTTTTTTTGGCAATTAGAGCATCTTCTTGAAAAAAATAACTTATAGGATTCATTTCTAAATGCAATTTTTGCAATTATTTATTTATTTTATTATGCATGGTTTAGTTTATTTGCTAGAACAATCTCACCATTGGGATTAGTGCATTTTAATATCCAAAAGATATTAATATTTTAGATTTTTTCTTCTATTTTCCTTCTATTTCATGCCTACTTCTACTTAACATTTTTCTTAAGAATGAAAATTAATTTTTTTTAAATTTTTTTCACCCCTAGATTCTCAACTGAATTCTCCACTATAAACATTTAAAGCTCAAAACTTTGTAGTGCAAAAAAAATTTAAGTTAAAAATGTTCGAAGTAAAAAAATGTAGTCACGCAATGTGTTGAAAAACTTGTTTTTTCCACTTTAAACGCAAATATCTTGCAATCTGTACAGTCAAGAATTCTGAAATTTTTTCCACACATTCTCATACTAATTAGGTATAAGATCCTGTGATTAGATGTGAAAAAAAACAATTTTTTTTCTTGCTCTCTGCTATAGAGATGGCAGTTTTCAGTGTTTTTAGACAGAAAAAAGGCCTCGATCCTTCAGGGGTTAACCCATAAACGACGCGGCGGACGTTTGACGTCCGATGAATGATAGAGAGTCCTTGCATGTGGACAGAACTGCACCTATTCATCCTTGGAATTTTGCAGTGATAAGGGAAGGTCTTCTATAGTAGTTTGACTTCCAATGAGTGCTTTTGCATTTTTTTTAAGGCAATGATTCTTACGATATCCAAAGGGATGATTTCCACGGTCACCGGTCCATCCTTTAAGGATTAAGTTACTCTTTTTCTTGTAGTAAAGGTTCCTTTACTTGTGTAAAAAAAAAAATCGAATCGGACTTCTTCTGCCAGGCACCTAGCTCAAGTGGATCGGGGTGGATTGACCCCCTCGCTCGGCCTTACTAGGGGTGCAGGTAAAAAAAAGCCCCCTGTTTGGGGCTGATCCAGGGAATATTATTGACCTACCTGAACTAATTAGGGGTCATAACATTCAGTAGCACTCAGCAGGCCTGCCCTCCCTCCAACTAAAGAGTGTGAAATATTCCACACTCTTCAGTTGGAGGGAGAACACTTGGCTGAATTTGTCAGAGAGTTTATGAAAGAGAGGCTCAATTTAGTGCACATAAGTCCATGTGGGGGCCAGCCATGTCAGAAAATTTAATTTAATTTTTTTCATCATGATGAAGTTTGTGGATGATACCTGAAGAGGGAAAGGCAACCTCTCTTCAGGCTACTGAATGTTATAGTCTCTGATCCCAAATATGAATTCAAAATTTGCAAAAATAAATTTGTGCGGAAAACAGGGTCGGACCGCAGGGCCAAGCGAGGGGGTCAGTTCACCCCGGCCGCTCAAGTGGCACTCCTTCAACTTTCCAGGGTGTGTGTCCGATGGACCAAGAGTTACGCGGACTGCTATTTATTGGCGCAGGTTGGATTGAATTCCGCTTCAGTCTTTTTCTTTTTTTTTGAAACAAATGATTCCACTTCGGTCTTGAAGGCATCACCGCATGTCCCACGTTTTTATTTATTTACTTTATATCCCAAGTTCTTCATCACTGCAGTTCCCACGTTGTTTAAAGTGACAAAAGTGTGGGTCTCCCATTTGTTTAAAAAAAATAAAAAAATAAAAAATGACAAAAGTAGCTAATTTATGTTTTTTCCATTTGTTAAAAAAATAAAATAAAAAGTAGTTAACATTATACTCGTGGGGGACGTTATAATAACATTACAGTATGCTGGGGTCACTTTTGCTCCCCCGGAAAGCGGGAGCCCCCCAACACGGAAACCTACAAAGCTACAGTTGAAACAGAAGTTTGTAGCCACTCACAATTTGCAAGTAAGGTAGGAGGTTCTGAAATTGCACAGGTTCTAAAATCGCCCACCCTACTCAAATGTACACTACTTGAACATGTTGCTTTTTAATAGCCTTCAACGATGTACAAACAGTGTACATTTCAGGGGGTGGGCGATTTTAGAGCCCTATGCCACTTCAACTTCAAAATTTCATAACTAATTCTAGAAAGTTCCAAAAAAAATGAAATGACTTGGATTAGATGCCAATTCCTCTTGTCTTTCAAGGAAAATTTACTAAAAATTGTTTTGAGACATTTCACCTCCCCAAAATGCAGTTTCAGCTCTTAAATGAGCGATTTATGGACCTCCTACCTACTGTAGTCACTTTTTAATAAATGAGTGAATCTTCACCAGCTCACACTCCTCACAGGACCCTGCCAAAGAACTACAACGTAAAGCAACCAATTGTTACATTTATATTATAACTCAATTGCCTCCCAGGAATCCCGGGAGGCATTATCCCTCCTCAAAGGGAGAAGGGATGGGCATGTTAAACAATGTCATGGTTAAAACCGTCTTACAAAGTGGAACGAGCAGGATGGATTTTTCCCCGGGAGAAAACGCAAGAAATTTTTGTTGGACACAATTTTTTTTTTCAAATTTTGAATTTATATTTGCAATTAGAGTCAGACCCCCAAATTAGCTAAGATAGGTCTACCATATACCTTAGACACAACACAAAATAGGGGTTTTTTGTTACTTTTATCTAGGAAAACACAAAATTTACCTTGCGCGTTCCACTTTGTGGAACAAATTTGATGTCTTACACTCTCTTGATGATCTCACTCAGATTAGCTTTCCACTTAAAACTAGTGTATTTTTTTATATTATTTGGAGTTTAGTAGCCAATTTATTTCTCATGTGATACATAGGATGATATAAGTTGTATCAATATCAAAAGTAGGTGATACCTAGGTAAAATTTGGCTATTGGTCTTAAAGTACAATACAACACCCCCTACAAGCCCAAGGCCATTTTTCTGTCAAAAACCACTCAAAACTGCCATTTCTGTTGCGTTCACCCAAGAAACCAAAAATAATAATGTTTTTAGGATCTAACTATAGGATCTTGTATTTACTTGTCTAAGATCATGAGGTACTTGTTTGACCATACATATTGGAAGATATTAGCATTCAAAGTTAGAAAAAAAGTTTTTTTTGAACATTGTATGGGAATTTTAGATGACTTTGACCATCATCTGTGAAATTTTTTTGCATTACAGAATTTGCATTTAAATTTTTTTATGTTGAAGAATTGAGTTGAAAGTCTATCAAAAAAAATTCAAAAAAAGAAAAATTTGATTTTCATTCTTTAAAAATTTGTAAAGTAGAAGCAGGTTCGAAGTTAAAAGAAAAACTAAATCGTTAATAGCTTTAAGATAGGATTGAAACACAATAATCTCAATGGTGAGATTGTTCTAGCAAACAAACTTAACCTTGTCAAACTATTTTTTATAAGAAATTGTAAATATTGCATTCAAGAAGATGCTCAGATTGCCCGAAAAACAAGATTGTTCATACTCTTTACATCACTAATCCAAATGGAATGAATCAAAGCTTCACAAATAGATAAAAATACAATCTATAAAGTATTAAAAAATAAAAATTTAATTTCAATTTTTTGTAGATTTTTTTTCTACCCGTCAAGTGAAAATTTGGTCTTTTGTGGTATAACTTTTGCTCCCGGGCACTGATTGAAATAAAAATTATATTCCGACAAAGTTAATCAATTTTTCTATCCTATGAGAAAGTTTCAAAAAGTTTCACAAAAAATTGAGCTCGTAGGAACTTGCCCAAAATCCAAATTGTCCCCAAAGGAGACAATAGGCCTTCAAGGTTAAGCTGACTATTTCGACAAGAAAAAATAAAAAATTCTTTTACCAAAAAAAGCCAGTTATAGGCACTTATGTCTATACATTAAATTAGGCTTTTTGATTTGTTTGTTTGTTACGGTGAGATTCCCGAAATTGTTTGTCTTCTAATCGTATTCTTGGTATCCTTAGAAACCTCTTTGAGAAGAAGGGTGCATGAACTTTGTTTTGTGACATTTGGACATATGGTGTGAAAGTTTTTGATCATTTAAGCAAACATCTTCAAATGATAATATTCATTAAACTATAGATACATTATTCCAAAAAGAAAAGAAAAAACAAAAGCATAACAAAATCATGACAAAAAATTGGGCCATCTGCATAGGGCTACACTAGAATAAAAAATACTGCTTCAAAGTGGACTTCGGACTTGTAGTCTCTTGCCTTGTATTTTTTTAATTTTTTTTTAAAAAGGTGCTCCAAATATGTCTTAGAAAATGAAAAAAATTATGCCAAAGACGTGGTCCTTTGCTTTTGTGTACTTTTTCCTTTATCAATGGAATTTGTCCATGTGTTTCAAGGGAAAAAAACAAAAAACTCAAAGTGGTGATTGCCTGGTGAGGTATTAGCAACTTGTGCCGGCCCCTTCTCCCTCATCATCCATTCCTAAAAGTTTCTACTTCCCGACTATCCTGTGCACTTTGCCTTGAATGCGCTCTAAGTTAGCTTGAACCAACAAACTCCTGAATCACACTTATTCTTCTTCAAAGACTGTTGAATTCTTTAGCAGTGCAACCGAACTGGCTTTTCAGATTCAAGGGCACTTACAGGGAGAGTATCTTCATTGATCTCTTTTTCTCGGATTGCCATTCCTGGTTGCCACGGTTGAGAACACGGAAACAAGAATCCGGCTGAAACTGCAAATTGTTGCACTTCCCAGTTAGAATTGTGCCATTGCGAGCTTCTCCGTGATTCCTTCCATTCCTAGTGCAACCAATCCTCTGTGGGAATTGCGTGTTGCTATCTTACAACAGCAAGAACGAGCTATGCATTACAAAGATGATAAGCCTTTGGAAGGCAGGGGTTTAAATACACAGAGTTAAACCTAATCTAATCTTAATGAAAGGAACGGGATGACTCTCATCCAGTGACTAAACTAACAGTGTACGTTACAGGTAAATCCTAAGTCTAATACCCCCCCTCAATCACGAGATTGGTAATCTGTACAGAGTTAAGCTTTGGGTGAGGAGCGTCTTGCGAAGGAGAGTTGAAAGAAAAAAAATCTTGCAGCCGAGAGTTTGAATGGCGCAGGTGAGGCATCGCAGGATGCGCGTTGTGCGAGAGTTTGCGGGCGAGTTGTCACTTGCGCGGCTGGCAGGAGTGGCCGTCTGGGTAGTTTATGCGTTCCTGGCGTGCTTGGCAAGTTGGTGTTTCGACGTCGTTGATGCAATTGTCGGGGAGCAGATTGATGCTGATAACGGCAGTGACTATGAGACAAGTGTCGGGGATGCATCGGAGACTACAGCAAGTGAGCCACGAGAGCAGAAGCAGGAGTATCCGCAACAATTGAATCCGGCTCCGAAGACTAAGTTTTATCTCTCCCCCTAATACTCTTTCGCGTACAAAGTGATAATGGATCTCAATGTGTTTTGAGCGGGCATGAAATACAGGATTTTGTACCAATTTCAGCGCTCCTTGATTGTCACAATTGAGCAAAATGCTAGGGTGTGGTACTGGAGAGGGATTGGCAGGTGATGCAGGGTTCTTGTTTGAGGAGGACAAATATTGAAGTTCCTGGAGAAGCCGGTGAAGCCACACTGCTTCTTGCGCTTCATCACTGAGGGCGCGGTATTCCGATTCCGTCGAGGATCTGGAGACTGTCAATTGGCACTTGCTCTGCCAAGTGACGGGACCACCGGCCAAGGTAAACACATACGCTCCCATAGATCGCCTTGTTTCAGTGCAGGATCCCCAATCGGCATCAGTGTAGCCAGTGATGGAGGTTGGAGCGCCAGATTTGTAGAGAATTCCGAAATCAAGCGTTCCCTGTAAGTAACGAAGTACATGTTTTGCCGCTTCAAGATGGCCTTGCTAAGGACTGCCCATGTAGCTGCTAAGTCGATTGACTGCATAGGCCAAGTCTGGGCAAGTGACGGTTAGAAAAATAAGCTTGCCTATAAGTCGACAGTAGTGATTTTTGTCTACAGGGTCGGACTTCATATCATTGATAAGGATTTGGCCCTCGGGTAGTGGTGTAGAGGCTGTCTTGTAGCCACTCATACCAAATTCTTTGAGTATAGATTCGGCATACTCTCGTTGGTGGAGAAAGATCCCAAGGATAACAGTTTCAAATGAGATGCCTAAATAACGTCGAATAGGTCCTAGATCTGTCATTTCAAATTCGGTTTTGAGGATTGTCTTGATCCAGGATATTAACTTCTCGGAGCTGCCTATTATAAACAAGTCGTCCACATATAGCATCAGGATTAGGGTTTCGCCATCTTGGTGAAGATAGTACATGTTGCCGTCAGCCTTGCTACGGTGCATCCCAATCCTGCGGAGTGTGGCATCAATTTTATCATACCAAGTTCTAGGGCTTTGTTTTAAGCCATAAAGAGATTTTAGAAGGCGACATACCATGTTTTCTTTGCCACGAATTCGAAAACCAGGAGATTGCCCTATGTATACCCGTTCTTTGAGGAGACCATTGAGGAAGGCTGTTCTCACGTCCATGTGGTGAATATCCCACCTCTTTGCTGCTACTAGTGCAATTGCAGTTTGTAGGGTGGCCCACTTTATAACTAGAGCAAATGTCTCTGTAAAATCTATGCCTTGCCGCTGTTGAAATCCCCGGGCGACCAGACGAGCCTTCTTCACTGGAGGGTGGCCATCGATTCCAGGTTTGAGACAAAAAACCCATTTACATGTAATAGCTTGTTTTCCAAGGGGTAATGGTTCAAGATCCCAAGTCTGGTTCTTCCAGATAGAGTTCATCTCTTCTTGCATGGCTTGACGCCAGCCGGGATCGTTTTTGGCTTGGTTAAAGGTAATGTTATCATGATCTAATGGAGTTGTCTCAGTTGGGTTTGGAACCTTTTTGATCATGCAAATGTCAGAATCAGTTGTAGAGAGACAGAGCTCATAACCTTCTAAGCGAATATTTTGCCTGCGTGGTCTTTCAGATCTGCGGGGAGCAGGAGCGGGCGGAGAAGGACTGGGAGGCGATGGATTTGTATCAGGAAGGGGGTTAAAACTGGGAGGGCTTATATCTGGTGCAGGGGAGTGGGATGTATCAACTGTGGGCGACTGGGGTGGATCAGGGTGTTGTGGTGGATCCGGAGGGGTGATAGAACAAGGCGGGTTTAGGGGTGTGAGATTTGTGGAAACAGGAGAATTGGTGGATAACAATTTATCTAAGTAGGTGGGATCTAGAAGAGGCTCTGTAATTTCTGAGAATGGTAAAGTAAAGCAAGTCTCATCAAATCTTACGTCCCTACTGATAAGTATTTTTCTGGTACTGGGATTGTAGCATCTATAGGCCTTGGAATGTTCATCATATCCTAACATGAGCGTGGGTGTTGCTTTCGCATCAAGTTTCTGACGTTTAACATCAGGTATATGGCAGTAGGCGAGGCATCCAATGACTCGGAGATGGCTCAGGTTCGGCTTGACCCCTGTAAAAGCTTCCTCTGGGGTTAATAGTGTCAAGGCTTTTGTTGGACACCTATTTTGAACGTAGTTAACAGTAGTAGCAACTTCTTCCCATAATGCCTTCGGGATTTTTGTACCAGTAACAACGCTACGGATGCCTTCTAACAAGGTACGGTTCTTTTTCTCAGCCACTCCGTTTTGGTAAGGAGAATGTTCTGCAGTGAGCTGTCTGTGAATCCCTGTTGTGGAGCAATAGGTTTGAAATTCTACTGAAAGATACTCACCACCTCTATCACTTCGTAAGGTTTCAATCTTAAGGCTTGATGTTTCTACAAGTTTTCTAAACTGCTTGAAGTATTCTAATGTTTGTGACTTGTTTGTGAGAAAGTAGAGCCAGGTTTTTCTTGAAAAATCATCTATAAATGTTAAGATGTACTTGTTGCCTTTGCTGGAGGAGACTGGTAATGGGCCACAGAGATCACTGTGTACTAATTGAAGGGGTCGGGTGGTATAGGTAGTTCGCTTCTTGGGTTTTCTATCTCTTGGCAATTTTCCTAATTGGCATGAGGGACAAATATGTTTGAGAAGGGGAAGCTGTAGGATGCCAGCTACTAAATGTCTAGAAGTCAAATGGTAGAGGCTTTGATAGTTAACATGTTCCAACCTTTTGTGCCAAAGTTGAATTTCTTCTGTGGATGGCTGGTGATCTGTGCAGGCAGTTGATGTAGGATTGTCAGCTGCGACTGGAGCGGTGACTGTGGATGCTTCAACTTCGGAAGGCCCAATTGCGGATGGAGCTGCAGCTTTCGGCTGTCGATTCAAATGCCGTTGTGATGGTTGACAGGTGACACTGTTGGAGAAGGTGAGCTCCGCAATCAAATTGTTTTGTTTTCCAAGTCGATTTGTGACTCTGTAAAGGTTAATCCTTGAGTCTCTAATGCCATGTAGGAAGACCATATTGTGATCATCCTTGTCATAGATCAGACATGTTTGTGATTCGAATAGGACTCTGTAGCCTAAGTCCGTTAATTTGCCTACTGATAACAGACTTGTCTTGACACCAGGGACGTAGAGAATATTGTTGATAGCTTTTATTCCTCCTGAAGAATCAGTAGTGGTTACAATACCCTGTGCTGCTACTGGCATGATATGCCCACCTGCTGTTCTGATGTTCTGAATCCTAGAGGTCGTAAGTTCAGTAAGAATGTGAGAATTTCCTGTAACATGGGAGGAAGCTCCCGAGTCCAAGAACCATTCTTCTTCTACGTTTGAGTCTAAGCAGGCATTAATGACTTCGCAGGAGTTGATTACTTCGGTAACTTCTTCAGGTTCATCGTGAAACGCCTCAATACAAGCTTGGATATGAGGAGGATTGGAATCGGAGTCACTGTTGAAATCTTCGGAGGCTTCGGTAAGATTGATTTGGTGCTGGGTGCGATTCTTCTGAAGGTTGCTCAGTTGCAATTGCATCGCTTTGATTCTTTCTTCCAGCATCAGTCTCATGCAGTCCCGCGCATAGTGACTAGGCTTGCCGCATTTGTGGCAGCAAATGGTGATTTCTGATGACGATTGTCGTGCTAGGTCAGCTCGATTTACAGACTGGCTGGTTCGCTGTTGGCTGGTCGGTGCAGGAGTTGTTCGATCGGCTGAGGAGTTGCGGGTGTACTGCTGGCGACCGCGACCTCCTCTTGATGGACCTCGGTTTGCGTGAAGCAAGTTGATTTCTTCATCGCGTTGATTTTCGAGATGACGACCATGTTCTTCTTGTAGAAGTAGACCCTCAAGCTTTGGGAAAGACGGTAAGTTCTCTCTACCTTTTGGGATCTGTTTAAATGTTGACCAGCTTCTAGGTAAGCTATTCAGGGTAAGGTCAACTAGGTCCTCATCTGCTATTTGAATTCCTAGATTGGCTAGCTGCGTAACAATCAGGTTTATCTACTGAAGGTGGTCACCAATACTTTTCTCTTCTGCTAGCCTAAGAGAGTAGAATTGCTCTTTTAAAGATAATCTCCTAGAGGAGGAGCGTACATCACACATGGCTCTCAAATGTTGCCAAATGGATTTAGGGTCTATGAGATGGATAACACTCAAAATAATAGAGTCTCTTACCAGAGCAATGATGATCCGTCCAGCACGATACCGGAGCTCATTCTCTCTCGTGTTGTCAGCAGGTGCAACCGGAGTTGCAGTAGCGGCTGCAGCTGGAGGCGCCGCCGTTGGTTGAATCGCGACCTCGGAAGCGACTTCGTCGCCATCGGAACTCGCAGAGGCGTTGTCAGAGAATGACTGATCAGGTTCAACAAATCTCCACAATCCTTCTTGCATTAGTATCATCTTCACCTTGTAACTCCAAATAATATAATTAGCAGGTCCTGCTAACTTCATTGATTCTGGAACATCTCTCACGCTTGGATCCATGACTACAGCAATGAGTGACAAGTTTCTAATTTCTGTCTGCAGGGCGCCGCCGCCAAGTTTGCGGCTGGAGATCAATAATCGGCTACAGTAATGACTGCTACAGTAGCGGCTGCTACAGACGACTGCTTCAAAGCTAAGTTGTAACTACTCGGAGGTACTGTGACTACTCTGAGGATCTAGTCTGCGTGCTCTGATACCATGTGGGAATTGCGTGTTGCTATCTTACAACAGCAAGAACGAGCTATGCATTACAAAGATGATAAGCCTTGGAAGGCAGGGGTTTAAATACACAGAGTTAAACCTAATCTAATCTTAATGAAAGGAACGGGATGACTCTCATCCAGTGACTAAACTAACAGTGTACGTTACAGGTAAACCCTAAGTCTAACATCCTCCCCATTCTCTGGTTCCTCTGATTTCTCCCGTGTCAAGTGCAGAACCATCTGAGAAACTAGCTTCTGATGAGCTCGTAAGGGGAAACAAGGATCGTCTCCTGGGACTGATTGAGCTAGTAGCGCTCTTGTGCAGGCTAGCCGTCACTTTTGAGATTTGTATATTTCCCTGTTCAAACTGCACTACTGCTAGCTTTTCCCTGCTTCCTTCCCTGCCATTCCTAGAGAAAACATTCCTCCCATTTCTTTGATTCGGTCTTGATTCCTCCCATTTCTCGAGAGCAAAACCGCCTGCCATGGGAAACTTGTGAAACAGTATGATCTCCCTGTGACTGAATAGCGCTCTTGGATACATTTGAGCAGGCGAGGTGACTGTAAGATTTTCATATTTCCCCCTGCTAGCACTTCCCTCACTCCTTCCGTTTCTAGTGGAAAACCATCTCAGAAATTTCTAAAACAACGATTGCTAATCTCACAAAAGCTAGCGCTCTTGGGTTTCTTTGTCCAAGCTAGGGCCAGGGACTGTAAGATTTTTCATATTTCTCTGTTCAAATTGCACCCCTGCTAGCTACTCCCTGGCCTGATAATCCTCCCTTTCCTAGTGCAATCAATCCATCTCAGAAACTTCTGAAACGTACACGGGTTGCTAGATTCCCTGTGAAAAAACCTGCGTTCTTGGATCCCTTTGTGCAGGGTGACTGTAAGAGTTGGAGTGATGGGGGAAACCCGAATGGGCTTGCCCTGGAGCTTCAAAGTTGCAGTGATGACGACGACTATTATGGCTGTGATTGCAAGCAGCACTTGGGCAGTGGAAGCAGGCCGAGTTTTCCAGCCGTCGTCTTCCTCTACTCGACTTTCATGTGTTGGTGATGCTGCAGCGGCGTTGTTTGTGTTTGGAGCTTCGTACATGGACGTGGGGGAGAATTTTGCAGCCATGCCATTCAGGTCGCTTTCTGATTTCTTGCCTTATGGTGTGGATTTCTTTGCCTCGTCCACGGGCAGGCACAGCAACGGACGCCTCATTATTGACCATATCTGTATGTGCCCTTGCTCACTCTCTCTTTGGAAACCTATGCTGGCTTCTGCAATTTGGGTGAAACTCTGATTTGCTAGGAAGAAGATAACTGGATTATCAGATTTTGGAGTAAGGTGACTACAGCTAAATTCGTCCACTTAAGCAATTAAGTGTTGTTCCTATTACTAAAATGCGTACTTTTGTGTTGGATCTTGTTGATAGTCAAAAGAGTATCCTAGATTCTCTTCTTAAGCATTTTTTGGACACAATATGAATAGACTACAAATATTCAAAGTGCTAAAATAGATGCATCCAAAAATCACCCTCAGCTCTAATGAACAGAGGCAATACATGTTAGACAAGAATCTATAGGGGTTGATTTTAGAAAAGGGTCACAATTAGGTGTAGTTCCCTCACATTGATATTAATTAAGGAAGGGTGCCTTAAATAGTCAAGCACCTAAAATGAACTCCTATTTTTGGTCAAATAGCAAACCAAATGTGGATGTGAATTTGTGAGTGAGTCCTATTTCAAACTTGTGTAGATCATCAAACTAAGTGGCTTTTCAAGAGCGCCACTATTCATGCATCATTGACTCTTTGTGGCTTCAAGGTTCCAAATGCGTTGCGTTTCCTGCTCAGTTTATGATCCATTGTAGGAGACTACAGTGTGTTGCTTTAGTACAGAGGACATCCAATAGGAGCTCTGCACACAACTGAGGCAATTTAAGATTGTATAGATTTTCTTTGGTTCAAGCCATTGATAAAGTGTGTTTTTTGTAAAAATGGCAGTAGAAGGATTGGGCCAAGAAATTTTAAGTCCTTACTTGTGGGATGCGGGCACCAGTTTTCAACATGGCGTAAGTTTTGCATCATCGGGATCCACAGCATGCAATTCTTCCTTACAAGGTGATGGCTCGAGTAGTAGTGGCCTCTTCTCACTATCTGTTCAGGTGGACCAGTTTTGGGTCTTTCATCGACAAGCACTTTCCATGTACAAAGCAAAGAAAGGCAAGTTCTTATTGTTATTCTTGTGTCATTGCAGGTTGACTATCTTACAAATACCATAGGATGAACTAAAGTGAAGCTTCTACCTAATAGTGTGCTGTAAGAAATCTTAATAATAAACTAAAACCCATTTTAGAATGTCAGCATACTGACTTTGCAATTAGAGCACCGATTTAAAAAAATTCACCAATTGAATGATGACCTCTCATAGCTTTTGCAATCAATCTGCAAACGTTATTCTTGAACTTCTTCTAATTAAACTTGGGAGCAATTGGCCTATATGTGATTAAAAAAAAAACATATTTCATTTGCACACAATCATGATTGTTTACTAAGTAGTGAAATTTTATTGAAAATAGTTCATCCCCGCTAGTGTAGGTGGATAGTAATTCCAAAAGTAATTCTTTTTGTGGAATTCTTTTTTCAAAGATTTTTTTTTGTATGCTCAAAAAATTGTATATAGTAAATCTATTTTTAGCATTTAAAAATCTTATGTTTTTAATTTTCATTATGTGATAAAGATGGATTGACCTACTATCTATGAAAGGTGATAGAAAAAGGGTGTAGAAGCACCAAGCTCCATTGCTAAAGTTGTTGGTATGCCAAGGCCTTTTTTCCATAAATGCTAGAGTATCCTACTACCCACACCACCCGTGTTTGATGTTGGTTAAATTGGTTTGAACATAGATGCACGAAGGCTCTACCCAACACCAAGAGCCTTTTCAAAAGCAGTCTACATCATTGAAAGTGGCAATAATGATTACCATGGTGTTAGTGGTGACCAAGTTGACGCACTAATTCCATTGGTATTGCAAAACATTGAGTTGGGAATACAAGTACGTATCATGTATTATACATTTTTCACCTTTATGTAATATCGAATGTAGGATATAAGTATAATCCATGTACATAGAGTATTTTTGGTTGAATTGATAATGAAGTTGAGACAAGTGTTACTATAATTTGTTGGTCTTTATTTGCATAAGGTTAAATGTTATAACTCCAAATCATTTTGCTTCTAGTAATCTAATTATATTTTAGCATCAAGGTTTAATTTCTATTAGTTGTAGAGGTTAGTTTTACTTTTGAGTGTTTGGGTACATAATTTTGTTGTTGTTTGATCAATGTTATTAAGGTGTTGTTTATATTCAATAATTTTGTAATTAGAACAAAAGGGGATTGTTGATCTAATGTTAGAAAAAAGGAGGTGAATTAAAGGGAAAATGCCACGTGTATCCCTTGGAAAGAATTGTGCACACAAGTTGTAAACAATAGATTGAAACTACAAAGTTCTGCAAATACTAGTGGAAGTTCTCTTAGAACTTTGTGCACATAAGCTCACATTGTCTTGCATTTCTTGGGTGTCCAATATTGATCAAATGAGAGAGTTGGCTATTGGTCACACATCTTTGACATGTGTGTAATTTATTTTCATAGAATCTTCACTCAAAATAGAAGCTTGATTAGACTTTAATTAGGAGGATGTCACTTGTTGATTAATTACATTAATAGGCATTCAATGTTCAGATATCCAAACCTATGATCAGTTTTGGACGGCACTATAGTATCTAATAACTTACTATGTGATGTTCTCTTGATTGAAAACAGGCTCTTTACAATGAGGGAGCAAGAACCATTGTAATCATGGATGCTTTTCCAACAGCATGCTTTCCGTACCATTTAAGTTACGTTGATCTTGATCAGCTCAATGAAAATGGTTGTGTAATCTCGAGAGCAAAGATCGCAGAACAACATAATGCAGGGTTGAAAGTTATGGTAGCAAAGTTGAATGTGGAGCTTGTGGAGGCAAACCTGATACTTTTCAGCCTCCACAATGTCCTCATGAGTGCCATTCGGAAGCCATCCAAATTTGGTGAGTCTATTACTTTCTTTTTTTTAAATTTAGTCAAAAAAAAGTTAAATATTTCACTTCTTTTGAAGCTAGAATGAGTCTAGAATTTGTTTGTTCAAGGCCCCCACACTGAGGTCCACGTGCATATCAATGGCAAAAATATTCTACATTATCCGTCTCAAAAATATTAAGTGGATAACTTAATTTTGGTACTATATGAACAAATAGTTCAAGACGATTACTAATGTTGAAATCTTAGATGTAGATGTATTGATAGATATAGATGCAATTAAGAGTATTTGACTCTCATTACATAGGTGGATTTAAATGAAATTGACATAGTTTTGGAGTTTGAATGCCAACCCAAAACATCGCACATAAATCCATTTAAAGAGTTTCAAATGTTTTTGTGCTCTACAATTATACTCCACTTTAACGAATAACATTCAGGTTGAGGTTGATCTTGCAAGAAACTATGGAACTCATCAATAATCATGTTGGTGTTGTTTAATAGGGTTAAAATATGTCCACAAGGCATGTTGCGGCTACAGTGGTGGAGATTACAACTTCAACATGGTTGTAAATTGTGGAAAAGACGGGATTTTGGATGGGGAGTTGCAAAAGGCTACAGTGTGCAAGAATCGATCAGAATACATGATGTGGGATCATGTGCATCCCACTGATGCATTTGCTTTCCATATTGCACAAGCTTTCCTTCGAGGCGAGAACATGCAACCTGCTTTTCACATCAAAAAAATGTGTCGACACGAGCAATAGAAATTTCCTTTTGATGTTTAGAACAATTACATTTCCAAGCACCTTAGGGCACTTAACCCCTAAATGCCCAAGGCACCCAATTTGGGTGTCAACAAAACTTTGAAGTTAAATAAAACCTAACCAAGTTGCTATGTTTAGTAATCTATATTTTTGAAAAATTCTTTTTGAAGTCTAGTTTTAGCGTCAAAAGTCCGATTTTGAAAATGATGGATTATGATTTTTCTATTCAAGATTTTGTGCAAGAATACCCATTGCAATCTTGACTTTCCGTAGTATTGAGGGCTCTTGGAAATGAGACTCAAATACACTAAATCTTGGAGGAAAAATCGCATTAGAAATTCATTTAAAAAAATTGTAGAGATAGATTTTGAGAAGCCATAAATTAATTGGAATTATGCATGTTAGGTCATTTTTTTTGTTGACCAACTTTTTAGATTTGGCATGTGAAAAGAGGATTGAAAGACTTCATGTCACTTTTGCATTTTTAACACTCTCATGTTCAAACATTATAATCTTTCAATTCATAAGTGATATTGTTGTGTTTTCTTTTCCTATGTGACCTCTAACATGTCTAGTTTGAATTTGTATGGTTACAATTCTTCAAAAATTGAATGAACTTATCAAAATGTTGACTTTTTGTTCAATTCAGAGCAAATTCCTAGAAGTTCAAAAAAGGGCTTGGGCATATAGGGGTTAAGGAATGTGCATGCACCCAAAGTTCGTCACTAATAGCAACTGAATACAATAACTATTGTTAAGTATTAGTTTTTTTTATTGGATCTTATCGGCTTGGTGAAAGAAGATTCCAACACACTTTTACAAGTACTAAGGTGGGTACCCCCAAAACCACAACTTTTTGCTATTGTGCCTATCTACTATTTTTAGATTGGCCAATTTTTCATATTTTCTTCTTGGCAAGTGAAAGAAGGTTCCTACACACAAAAGAACGTGACATTTGTATATTGTATGCAAAAGAAGGATCAAATTATTTTTGATAGATGCTCTAAAATCGTTTCTTCAACATACATACATATTGATTTTGGAGACGTACACAAAGTGAATGATGGCGATTTTTGGAAGGTGCGATTTTGGGTTACACACCTTATTCAAGACACCAGTATGAATAAGTCATGGATTTTCAACCTTGTTCGGTATACTCATGCAAAATTTTAGAAGTAAATAAAGGTTTCTTCCTAATTAGCATTTGATAAATCTCATTAAATTTTATAAAACCATCATGTTATTGCGGTTCAGATCTAGTGAGCAAATTGGGCCAACAGTATAAAATTCTAGCAAGAATCTTGAATTTTTGTTATAGTGTTTCTACACAATATTTGGTAGGGAACTAAGGTGAAAACATCAAAAATCGTCCGTGTATCTATTCCTGACAAATAGACTTCTATTAAAAATACCGCCCAAAGTGTAATTAAACCGTTCCCATACTTAATTGCAATTGGTTGACCAAGCTAAATTCTCTAAATTTTGGTATTATGACCAAGCTATGTGATGTTTTTAGTAGCCTAGGGAGTTCTACTTTGAACAATTTATTATAATTACCCTACATGAAGGTCAAATTTGGCATAAATTGAGCCATTTATGTAAAAAAAAATGCTACATGTCATCTTGTGAATGGTGTGAGGTGATGTGGATCCCTATGAATCTGATGTGGAATCCAATTTTGGCACTTGAATGCCAAATTAGACCTTCACATATGGTACATGTCTTATCCAGAAATTCTTTTTTTTTCCCCTGAAAATTCATGATTTTCATTTGCTAATACAACAACAAAAAATTCTATAAAAGGGTGCCTCCAATTACGCTGAATTGCTTAATTTTGACGGTTTGGGGTGTTTGAATCACCTTAGAGAGATTACAGCTACCAAAGGGTATCATCATTTTCAACAAAAAGAATTTCAGGAACACAGTCCGGGGAGTTTTTCAGCTCAACCGGCTAAAATCCTACAATTTCTCAGACCAACCGGTTGTTTGAAGCATTTTCTTGGCTTGGCCTTTAAAAAAGAAAGAATATTCTTTGATTTTCCTCTTAAATGATAGGATTTTTTCCGAAGATTTTGAAATCAATTAGGCAATTCCTGATTTCAACCCGCTAACTTGTAACTAACTGCCGGCACTCCCCATTCATTGTAATCAGGAAGACGTTTCAATGTGTAGGCTACGTTCTATTTCCTCTGGTCCCGCTCGCAACTCTTGTTGGACTGCCTCCTTGTTCCGTCTGTTGTCACCTACTCTGATTTCAATTTGTGAGTTATTTAAGGAGCTTCGCGACTGCTTGGAATTTCTCGAGATGACCAAGCCGTTTGTGAACGCCGAGGTGAGTGCATACAGCTGCAGTTGAGCAAGTGGGCATCCCTTTTGGTGTTGTTATGGAATTGTTCTCATTTCACCACAATTTATAACATGGATCGATTCTATCCTCTTCAGATCTGCATGTTCAGATGATTGATTGCTGCATAACATTAATTTGCCAGAACTTTCCTCAGCTCTTCACCAGCAGGTTTGGAAAGAACTAACCAAAACCTTGTTATCACATCGAACGACCGCAACGCAGGCTTGGTGCTTAGCAAACAACAATGGTGTGAAAACAAAATATATTTTTGCTAACTCTCAGGTTGGCTAACAATGATAATGTCAGGTGAGAAGACACTTTATAAGGGGTCTAACTTACTCTAAATCATCTTGCGATGGGAGGAGGTTAAGTGAAATGACAATAGACTAGCATTTTTTGATATGAGTGTTCAATGAGAAAATTTTATATTTGAAAACCAAACCATGGAAAGTTAGAAACAAACATTTGGAATATGTGGGGAAAATTTCAAGAACTTTGAGGTCATAAATTTCAAGATAATAGTGTTTGAAGTTGAACCTCGCATTGACAAGTTGGAGAGGAGCACTTGGTGAGCTCGTGAAGCTGTTGTCCAATTTTTCATTTGTAAGGCAGGTACTGCCTCTTTTGGGTGCACTGTGACACTTTGCGTACATCTCACTTTTCGCATACAAAGAACACAAAAAATTCAGATTTTACACAAAAACAAAGACATAAAGTGCTTACAAAATTTCAGATTTCACACAAAGACACACAATGCTTACAAATTTCAGATTTCACAAACAACTCAGGAAATCTCTAATTTCACAAAGCCTTGAGAATTTGAGATTCCATAGTGCACAAAGTCTTCAAAAATGCACATATTGCCCGAAACCCTGGTCATTAGAGATTGTACAAAGTCCTCACATGCCAAAAACTATGCCAAGAACTTGGATGCCTCATAAGCTTCAGATGGCAAAGATGCTACTGCTAATACCTCTAAGCTGAAACTATGCAACCCTGCCTCTCCTGCACTAGTCAAACATCAAATATAAGAGCTGAAAGACTAAAATGCAATCTCCAACGAAAATAAGGTTTTAAAAACGATCAGCTCTCTTCCCTCAGACAGATCCGCCAACACTTCCCACATCTCAACACTCAAACCGAAATACAGAAACCCTAAAACAGTAAGGTAACAACGCAACAACAATCTTCCGCCTTCATCGCACCTTCCTACTCCGTTGCGCCAATCAACTCTCCTCCTCCACACAGATCCCCTGGCACTCCCCACACCTCAACTGCCTATCCACCTCAAATACAGGAACCCTACAGTAAGGTAACATTTTCTTCAATCAACGCAACAACGCCTGCATCGCACGTTCCTCCCGACCAGGTCTCCTCCCGAGCAGCTCTCCTCCGACCAACTCTCGCATGTCTCCTCCCGAGCCTCTGCTCCGACTGCAGCTCTCCTCCGACCCAGCAGACAGCAGTCACCACGCAGTCACCACCCAGTCACCACGCAGAACCCCAATTGCCGATCAACGCAGCCACAACACAGCCTGAACGGAAACTCCATGAATGGAAACTGCCCCCCTTCCCAACCACGCGCTGCTCAAACCCTAGCCAAACCCTAGCCAAATCAACGGCTTTGAATTTTTGACACATTCAGCGGCATCAACGGCCAGGAGCTTAGGCTTCTTTTTTTTCCCAAAATTATCAACGGCCACAATTTCCCTCATCTTCCTGATTCGACGGTCAGAATCGGCGGTCAGCATCAGCTCATCTACCCAGATCAACGGCTGCGGGGGGGCGGGGGGAACACCAAAACATGGTACGCCTCTTTTCGCTACATTGTCAGATCAAATACACTTTTGCAAACACTGATAAGATTCAGAAATTGTCTGGTATAGGTACAATCATAACTTAGGTGTATTTGGGTTTTGATGAAAGATGCTCTTAGAATTTCATTTTACATTTGTGTTTTTGGGTGATTGCACAAAATATCTACTGATTTTGTTGCGTTTTATAGAACTATACTCGTGCTTTTTTCTTGGAGTACTTTAAAATTGAAAAAATAATTTTTAATTTTTTTAAGAATATGGCCAATGTATACACCTATAAGATGAAGGTAACCACCAAAGTAATACCATAGAAAAATTCTTAGGTAGGAGAACTAGAAAAGTGTCAAATCTCAAGAAAATAGATACTTTGATAATTTAATTAGGAAAAAATAGGAAAAAAATTCAATAAAAAATAAAAATTGGCCATTAATAGCAACTCTATTGAGATAATCATTCACCCAAAGACCACCAAAATAATTTTTTACATGTTTCAAAATGCAAGTAGAAAGAGGCTCACTTTGTGGACTTCTATACAACATGTATAAAGTCTTTGAACAAAAGCTAAAAGTCTACTACAAGACCATCCCCTCCAAATTTCAGCTCCAAATTTGTTTCTTTGGGTATTGCTTTCTTAAAAAAATAAAAATTGGCAAGTGTGACCAAAAATTGGGGGCTATTTTTGGACAATAAAACATTTAAAAAAAACTCCAAAATATTAGACAAGGCGTATGCTAGTAATGAATACCTTGCCTAAGAATTTTGAGTCATTTGGAGCTAGAGTGCAAAAGTTATGGCTAAAAAACAAATGAAGTAGAGACATGTGACAAAAAATAGTACACGTGTTTCAATGCAATCAATCTTTTGTAAATGCCTACATGCTTGATTTATAGTATCTCTTGGTTTCCTGAGGTTTCTAGCATATTTGTTTTTTTTATTCTTGTCAAACAACTACTGTAGATGTATATGCGTGACTAACGGTTACTGAATTAACTCCTCCCTATATGAAGAGAACACTTATACATTGATTTTGGATTTGCTTTTATAGGAAAGTGGGAAACTCCAATGCTTGGCGGTTGTCGCTCATTTTGGTCTACATGCAACAATTCGCTGTTAAGTAGGAAATGCGAGTGCTCGGAAGGAGATTCCTTTGAAGTTTAAGCCTGGAATCAATCCACCACCAGTGGTTGATTTGGTTAAATTAGTTTGCCATGGAACTCCCGGACAGCGCACATGTTTTGCTACATTTTTTCATGGTGCAGCAACGCTCTGGTTTGATGCATTGCTACAGACAGTGGTTACGTTATTTGTAGCTGTTAGCCTTGGTGCAATTTTTAGACAGTTCTTGCACTGGGATAGGCAGTCGAGGCAATGTAGTCGGAGGTGTTCTAGGATCATCACAAACCCTACTACAATAGAACTCCTCTAACTCAATAGGTCTGGGACCACTTGACAGAATTAGTTTAGAGAGGTTCAAGGCATTAGAGAGGGTCCGCAGTAGAGAGGAAGTTGCCATAGAGGTACACATGCCACATCTAGAGGCCAACAAGCTTATTCATAAGAATATTCTTCCTTTTTTTGACAAGGTGTAGGGCCACCACAATTTGTTTGGTAGGCTCTCATTAATTGCTAGCACTTATTTTAATCCAAAAGCCAAGACCGCTCGGGCCTAAGGTAGAAGCACTAGTAGTCAACCACACCCAGTACCCAACCTGTAGGGGTGTTGTATTTCCAACCAAGGTTGGATGAGACATACAACCAAAGCTTGGAATATGTTTTTGTGGTCCTTTTCAAGGTTGGGACTAAGGTAGATCCCCCATTTCCGATCACTTAAGCAAATCGGACCATGTACAACATCGGGAAAATCAAGAAATAAATTTTCCCGTGTGCAGAAATACATTTGATAAGGATTCCGTACTTTTGGAGACCTTCATTCTTCCAAACGAAATTACTATAAATTTTAAACAGAAAGATTCTGTTTGCCCTCAAACTGTGATATAGGGTATTCCATTTCCGACCGACGTATGCTTCAAACCCTATGGCCAATCACCAAGCTTCAGGAGTCATCAAGAGTCATCATTTTTTGGTGTCCAGTTGATTGGAAATAGAGCACAGTGTGTTTTGGAAACAAACCACCCTATTCTACAGAAATGGGATACTGATTGGAAATGGGGGATCTACCTTAACAAGGTTATTACACATGTCCGGAAAGTAGTGAGCAAGAAAGTATGAAACAGTGAGTAGAAAAATAATTCTTGAATGATCGGAATTAGAAGACTCTAGATAGTGGCTACTAGTGAAATGCACTTTTTGGTTCCCAAAATTCATTGTAAATTCAATTTTAGGAATACAAATCTGAAAATTTTGCAATCTCCATATTTCCTATTTTCCTATATGGAGAAAATTTTCCACCACCTGTTACCAGGCAAAATCTAGTAATTGCTTAAACAATCAACTACTGGTGCTTTTACCTTGTTGCTTTACGAAGGTTTATTGAATCATGGAGGGTGTACTTATGGGATTCCAGTGTAGTTGTCTTCTTTGTGTTGGTGAGGTATGGATTTATCATTTCAACCTCAAGTTTTGATGGAATTTATATGTAGATTACATTGCTTTCGTCTTAACTAGAAATTTAAATTTTGAGGTTCTTTTTTAGAAAAGGACTAGTGTAACCCTTTGAGAATTTTATTTGAAATGTTTTTTAATCAAATGAAAAGATGACACATGTACTTGTTTTTAAATTAATGTTGAGTTTTTCTAGTTTTGGCACAATTTATTACTATCCCCTCAAAAGAGGCAGTAACTACTTGCCGCAACTCTTCTAAAGAGGCAGGCACTAATACACACTGATCACAGTCAAGTGCAACACGCCCATTCTTCACTAGCTGTAGAATTGTGCCATCAAGTATTAAAGCTAAATTCTCTAAGAGAGGTTCTACTGTATAACTTGCATGTCAAATAATGATCGGGGTGGATTGACCCCCTCGCTCGGCCTTACCAGGGGTGCATGTAAAAATAAGCCCCCTATTTTGGGCCGATCCAGGGAATTTTATTGATCTAATTTAACTAATAAGGGGTCTCTGATCCCAAATATGAATTCAAAATTTGCAAAAAAAAATTTATGCAGAAAATAGGGTCGGCCCACAAGGCCTTGCTCGGCCGAGCGAGGGGGTCAGTTCACCCCGGCCCAAATAATGGTCTACACTAGGTAGCATTCCACAACAAAGCAATTACTTACCTCTAGGGCAATGTTACAAACTAGGTAATTGGCATGCACCCCCTGGTTATGGAAAATAACCTTGGGCTGGTACCTGCCGAGCCGCGGGAGCGACGAAAGAAGTACCAAGCCAAGGTTATTTTCCATAACCAAGGGTTGCATGCCAATTATCGGACATAATCATGATGCAAATCAATGTTTAATAATGAAAAATAATTTTTTTCTAAATAATTAGTTCAAGTCCAGAATGAACTTAGGCATTAAAATCAAGAATCATTAGAAGAAATATGAACCCTCGGGAGGGCTGTGAGTTCCCGGACAGCAGGAAACGTTGTCCAAAAAAAAAAATTGAAAAAAAAAATTAAAAAAAAAATTGGCTAGTGGATTGGAGGGCTTGATCTGTGCGGGACAGTTCAATAATATAATTAAAAAGATATTAAAAAGATATTAATAATAAAGTAAATACGAAATTTCAAAATTCCCAAATTTGATGTGGCCAAAATTATCCTCGTCAACCTAAATTATTATTATTATTATTATTATTTTAATATTTTAAATATTTTTTTATTGCGGTCACTATTCATCATTGATGATGAATAGGGGCCATTGTTCCACTATGAGGAACTTTCGAAGAGTCTCAAAGGGAAGCAAACCTCCCAAGGGCTGAATTTTTTTTTAATGATTGATATATTTGGCAACCACTTCACATAGATTTGATGGTGACTCATGTTGTGAGTCATTAGTGATGTATGGACATTCTCTTTATAGAAGTAGGGTGGTAGGAGGTAAAGCAACCCATATGGGATATGTAAATTAGGATTAGTAGAAGCTCAACCACTCATACCTAGTTGAATCAAAAGTAAGAATTGTGTTAAATGTAGAATTTTAGACCTCATTTTGGCATAATAGAATAACTTTTTCCAAAAAAAAAATTAACTAAAAAAAGTTGGAAAATCAATCTAAATTTCATTTCCAAAAATCCGCTTGAGATTTCAAGCCTCTAATTAAAAATTATGGACAAAATTGAGAGAAGGATTGGAAGGGACGTTCTTTGACATTTTCAAACATCGTCTTTGAATTTATCCATAAATTTTTTTTGGAGGCTCAAATTCACAATCGGTTTTTTGGAGGAAAAATTTAGATTGATTTACCAACTTTTCTTAGTTCAAATTTTTTTGAAAAATGTTATTTTACTATTCCAAAATGAGGTACAAAGTTCTACATTTAACACAATTCCTGCGTTTTGACTATGAGCGGCCAAGTTCTCATCTTCAAATTGTCCCATATCCCTTGAAGACTCATAATAGACAATGGATTTCATTATAAAAACACCTCTCCACCCATTACAAAGTGGATTTGTGATGGTCACAAAATGTACTAGTTTCATTTCCAACATTTTGATTTGCATTACAAATAATTTTCCTTGGATTTGGCAAGGTGACTTGCTAATTTCCAAAATCATTTGGCTTAAAATTTTTTAATTGTTTTTTGCCGAAGATAACCTCTGACTATGGTCTAAGTTTAAACATTTTGGTCTCAGTCTAATTCAAGATTATAAATGATTTAAGAACCACTTCAGAGTAAAATCCATTGGCTAACACAAATTCCGAGGTTTGCAACCTGGTAGGTATCTATAATGCTAAAGCAGCCTCCAGTTATGGCTCATAACCTACCCCTCTGTTTCCTATGACTGCCTGCCATATGTACAGGAGTGGACTGCATCATGATTATGACAGCCATTTACAAATGTTGGACCAAATGGATTGCTAACAAAACTTGAATTTGGAGTGCAGCAGGACCACCATCACCTACTGTAGTATTCCTTAACCCTTTAAGGTCCATGCATCCAAAAAGTGGATGCGCCTTGGTCAACCTTGATTGTAACTTTCAAAACATCTATTTTGGGTATGTCTTTTAAACCAAGAAAATGAAGCTTGACAAATTTTGTTTCTACTCCATTTGAATTTTTTTGAAAATGTCAAAAATTGAAAGAGTTATTGCAATTGAAAGCTCGAAGTGTTAGAATCCAAATATTATAGAAGTGTGTGTTTTTCATTCATATTTTCTATTCTTAAATTTTATTTAAGCTTTAGATTACAAATTTATGTTTCTCATTCTATGCTTCATTTATGGTAAAAATTATAGATTATTTTAATATATATTCTAATTGATATAATTTTTTTTCCATCTTTAACTGAAGAAAATTACAATAATTTGATTTTTCCATCAAATGTATTGAAAAAAACATGATCTATAGAAAATGAATGTGTCCACCAATAAAAAACATCCAAATTTTATACATCGATTAAATAAAAGGGTAAACTTGGTTTTATAGTCAAATTTGACTTCAAGGTCTTTGTTGTGGTTGTTTTGGGTGTAAAAAATAAAATAACCAATTGAAAAATTTTCACGCTAATCTCCAATGCTACTTATACCTCTTGAGAAAATTTCAAGTAATTTGGATTTCTTTTGCTATTTTAACTTATTAATGTTCAATTTTTGCCAAAAAAATGATAACAATTCCAATTTTTCATGAAACAAATTGAAAATTTCTCAATGATATACCATTCATAGTTTCAAGTTATGAAAATATAAAATTGTTGTTTGAACACAATTTAAAAGGCAAAATTTAGCTTAGACATGATGTTTGACCATTTCACAATGGATCAAGTCCTTTAGGGGTTAAAGCATTGTCTACGAATTCCGAATTTGTGAATGAAATAACCTCAAATTAGAACTTCTTCAATATGAAATCAAGTAACTGATTATACTAGTACAAACCAAGGCTTTTATTTTTTGGCTTTATAGTGCCAAATTGCACTACAAAAAATAATTTGACTAAAAAACGATGACAAACCGTGAAGTTTTTTGCCAGAAAATTTCAAATTAAAAAAAATCTTGGATGAAATTTCCAGATTGTGGATGACAATAGAATTATTGATATGTGATAATGTCGTATTTTCTATCCAATATGTGGATGAATGTTGAAAATTTAGAGGACCACTGTAACATTATATATTGCCACTCTGGCACTATCTTCATAAAAAATGAAAAAAAAAGGCCTTGGTGCAAACATCATTGCTCTGTAAATGACTAGTAAGGACTTGCATGTTGGCTATACAAATTGCCGCTAAGGTAGGAGGCTCGAATTGTGAGCAGGCATTTTCAATTGCCTAGCAGAATTCTTGTGAATAGTACACAAAGTTTCAAAAATGGATCACAGTTCCTTCAATGTGTTTTTTGCTTTTTTATTGTGTTCTTAAATTCCTTTGAGTAAAATATACATTCATGTAAAGCTAAAATAAATGAAAGCATGATATGGATCATTCTTTGAGAACCAAATTATAGAAACTTCCTAAGTTTGAAGTGCTCCATTCAAAGGTTGATTTTGATTAAGATTGGTCTAGTCTATGAGCACCAATAGCTACCTACACACCTTTCACTTTGAAAATTCATAACGAATTCATTTTAAGTCAAAAAATTATGATTAAAATTGTCAATGGACTGTTTCTCTTTCCTCTTTCTACCAAAAATATGAGAAAAATGCTACGCTCTGCTGATTTTCCCACTTAGGTTCATTATCCCTGAGATGGTCCATTTATGAGCCTCTTACCTTAGTACCTGCGCTTCGCTCCATTTGGTTTCAACAGTGATACACTGTTGAAGAAGGTAGCAGTTTTCTTGAGTTCTTCATCACCATCATCTGCTGCGGTTACTAAAACTGTTAGGCAACTGATTCCGTCTCCTATTCACACACTGGCAACCTCCCACTTTGATGATAGCATGAGGAAAATCATGAAGTGATTAAATTTGGATCTCCACAAATTCGGCTGTTTGACTCAAAGTGATCCCTTCCGAGAGCTCTACAAATCTCCCTAACATCACACTCCTACATGTACTATAATGAGTCAAGTGACACAAATAAGGTAGAAGCACCAATGCTCAACCACGCTCAGTACACAACCTGCAGGGGTGCAATATTTCCAACCCAAGGTTAGAACAAATTTCAAGGGAAGCTGGGAATGTGTTTTTTTGTCCTTTTCAAGGTTGGGACTAATAAGATTATGACACATGTCCCGAAGTAGTGAGCAAGAAAGTAAGAAGTAATGAGCAGGAGAGTAGTTCTCGAAAGATCGGAATTGGAAGACTCTAGAGAATGCCTACTACTGTAGTGAAATGCACTTTTGGTTCCCAAAATTCACTGTAAATTCAATTTTGAGAATAAAATTCTGAAAATTTTGTAACCCCCATATTTCCTATCTTCCTACATGGGAAAAATTTCCACCACCTCTTACTGCACACAATCTGCTCCCAAATTGCTTAAATGGTCAACTACTGGTGCTTCTACCTTAGCATTCTCCACCTTACTTCCCACAACTCAGAAACGATTGTTGGCCACAATAATCATTGTTGACAATGAGCACTCAATGGAGACGTTTTCAAAGCACGCATCCAGTATGCCCATTTTAATAGTAAGGTAGTATGGCCTAAAAGCGACCATTTAAGGGCTGGTATGCCTTTTTCACAGGTTTTCTTAAACAAAAATATTTTTGGATCATTTTTCAGAGAAAGAAAAATGGATGAGGAACGTAACGCAAGTGGTTTCATATTTTTTGAATCATTTTTGATTTATTTAAGAATTTTCAAAGAAAACTATTGTAGGCACCTATTTGTGACCCTAGGTCTTCCAAAATTTGACCACTTACAACTTCTAAAGTGATTTGAGTTAATGAGGGCCAATGATTGGCTCTTACAATATATAATGCTTTTCTCTCGATTCTCTCAATGGCTTGAGAGGTCCATTTAAGGACCACCTAATATCCATTTCATACTTAAATATAGGGTCGATTTGAAGAGGCCACTCGCTTTTAGAGCACACTACCTTACCATTTAAAAAAGTTGCAATGTGCAATGCTACACCAGAAGAACTTGGACTGGTTTACTTGCACTTGATGTAAGGTAGAAGGCTCAAGAACAGTTCGGGCATTAAGAATGGCCCCTATAAATGGCTGTGAAATGGACATAAGTTGGTTCTGAAATTGACTACTATAGTCATTGAATGAACCAAGGAAAAAAGACTTATTAATTGCAAGAGCCAATTACTCTCTTTGCTTTCCCCATTTTTATTTAGAATTGCAAGTGAATCATTTATGAAAGACCTAGGGTCACAAATAGGGACCTAGCTATGACCCAACTTGTTTGAAAATTCATAAGTAATTCAAAAATGCTCGAAAAAATACAAAACGACTTGGGTTAGATTCCTCATCAACTTCTCTATGTCTGAAAAATGAACTAAAAATATTCCCGTCCAAGGAAATACATGAAAAAGGCGGACCAGCCCTTAGATGGTCGGTTTATGAGCCTCCTACCTTAAGAGTTGGAAGTCCGTGTGACCTGGAAAAATTGGTGTGAAGTGCAAACTTCTTAATGTGATAATTCTGCCAACCCATCTCACGTTGTCAGATTTAAAGTTGCACCAGTAACTGATGCACTAAGTCATCCAAACCCAAGTCCAAACCAGCGTCCGGGAAATATTTTCAAAATTTAGGCCAGAAGCTGGCTACTGAAGAGTATGTTCAGCTAAGTCTTTATTTTGTTCGGTTCTTGCCTTTTCCCATCTAATCAGACCAGTCATTTTCCTTTGGTAGTGAATTTAAATTGGCTAATTTTCCTCTCATCTTATACTTGAACCGGCTCATTTTCCTTTTACATGACATATAAATCAGCTGAATTTCCTTTCACAATTAATATTAATCGGCTAATATGCAAATTTTCATTTCTACAAAAATATATACATGTACATGCAAAATCTTTGTCAAAAAAGAAATGTCTTTGGCAGGAGTTGAACCTGGAAACTCCTCAACCAGTTGAGGACCAAAGACTTAGCCTTACTAAAATACAAAGCTCACATTCTTAAGAGAAATGGGGCTTTGTATTTTTGAAGGGCTTCTATCTACAAATGCATCATAACAATCAAAATTGAAAATTACTAACATCAATGTTACCTTGTGGTGCCTCACCTGCACCTACACCAGCAAGATACAATTCTGGTCTTGAATACAAATGTCTAAATTTTCGTGAATTTCTCCACAAAACAATGGCCTCAAGTAAAATTGGATTAGCACTATCACTATCTGGACCTTCTAAAGCAACACGCATAACACTTTCAAGATGTTTGGTTTTCAAATGATTCCTTACCTTAGTCTTGATAGAATTCTGAACAGAAAATGCCCTTTCACAAGTGGCAGTACTAACACATTGAATTCTTGCAATTTCAGCAAGAACAAGTAGGTTAGGATACTTAAGTTGAAGTGAAGGGCTCCAAGCTATGTGACTCCATAAGTCACCAAAACCCTTGTCCAACCATTCCGTGGTTGCTTGAAGTTTAAAAGCAAAGAATTCCCTCTTTGTCACTGAGGGGTTAATTAGAGCTTCAAATTTCTTCCCTTGAAGCTCTAAATCTTGTCCATAATGCCCACATAACACATCCAACTCCAAAAAACCCCAACTAGCTAATCCTACTTGTCTAGTAGGCATGTTAGAAGGGTTCAAGATTTTAAAAGCTCCTATAATTCCATTATCAGCAAAACGACTCTCTAAAGCAACACAAACATTTTGAGCATAAGATTTTTGAAAGGCAATGGCAGATTCTAAATCTGCCCCAGTCCTATCCTTGCTCATTTCCACATCATGATACATGGACCCACAAATTTCAGATTGCAATCTCCTCATATAACCACCAGGTGGTCCAAAGTCTGGAAGAATATGGTAACCAGTATTCTCATTGAAAGTGTCAGCATTTAAATCAGTAGATTCATCCACAAATAGCATTTGAATTTGTGCAATTTCAGTCTTAATTAGAGACCCAATGCAAGAAACATCAACAAACTTGTGCTGAAAAACTCTACAAAGGAGAGACAAACTATGTAAAATATCAGACAAAAAGTGTAAAATATAGATCATTTTGAAAGATCTTAACTTATTAAATAGAATGGGGCTAGTACCATCATCTTTTGCTGCAAGTGTATCACGGAAATAAACCAAAACACTCTCTAAACTATCACAAAGAGCTGTAAGTGCTTGCCACCTAGATAGCCATCTGATTTTATGGAATCTTTTCAATGTCTTCTGAGAATCAAATAATTCTTTTGCAAAGTTTGCAAAGAGGATTTTCTCTTTGCAGACTTTTTAAAATGGGCAGCCACTGAATTTATAAGGCTATCTACCTCATTAGACAACAAAGAACATCCATTTCCTTTAGCTGCCTCTAAAGAGTCCAAATTCGTTCTGTGAGCTATACAATGTACAACAATTAGATGGGGATTTACCTTGTTTTTCAGCTGAGTTGCAACTCCAGCTCTAGATCCCACCATCACGGATGCCCCATCTGAGCCAAAGCCTAAAAACTTGCTGAAATCCAACCCCTAATCTTTCAAAGTGGATGTTAGAGTATCATACATGAAACAGCATCTTTTTTTCCACATACACATTCTATCAGCCCTAAAAACACACATGCAGGCATTCCTCCTTCTATAAAAGTTGCAAAAACAACCATATGACCTGTCACTGAAATATCTGTGGACTCATCTATCATGATGCCAAAATATTTTGAGTCCTTGATTCTATCAATTACTTTTTTTTGGATCACACTTGAAATTAAAAAAATTAGGTCAGAACATGATTTTTCATCATGGTATAAATCTTTAGTGATACATGCATTTAAAGACACAAGCAATTTGCACAAACTAGGGAATTTACAAAAGGGCAATGTTTCCTTCCCAATGAAATAAGCTGCCTTGAAAAGGGCAAGAATTGCTTCATCACATGTTTTATTAGACTCCATGATGACCTCTTCTATAATTTTTTGACCAGATTGGGTAGCCCAAGTTAATCTCCTATGCTCATCAGACCTAGCATGATCCTGGAAGGCTAAGACTTTTATATTTACTGAACCTTGTTTTGCAAAAACAAATTTACCACCTTTTTCTTTACAAGTTTTACAAAGAACCTTACCTAATGAGGAGTTGAACTCAATCCAGTCAAACTGTGTGTACCAGGCATCTTTCCACAATTTCAATGCTAACTCAATAGAATTTTCAGTTTTATTGTTATTAATTGAAGTAGACTGTGAAGCTCTAGTTAAAGCCAAATCGTTTTCTTTTTGATTAGATTGCAACATGTTTCTGATGGTTCTTTGACGTTTAGCCATGATCAGATTACAAATTGTTTAAAAATCTTTTGAAAATGTTGAACAAAGGAAAAAAAAATTATAAAGCCCACAAAAAAAGGAAAAAATACTCAACTCTAAAGACAAAAATTTCAATAATTTCAATGCAAGTGAGAATGAAGGGAAGGAGCAAATCCCTGAAAACACGTGGAAGTTGCTCCACAACCGATATGAAGGGAAGGAGCAAATCTGTAAGCCTAAGGTCTTCTTCAAAAAAAACTCAAGCCAACTACCACACAACAAACAGAGGGATTTTAGCTGAAGTACAATACACCCCACAGTACAAAGTGTAAGAGATATTGTTTAGAATACCAACAATATGTATCCAAGTTAAAATATAAAAACTGATCTACCTACACATTCAAGTGGGAAAATGCTCCCTCAACCCTATTGTTTTCTTCACTAAATAAATAGCAAACAAACTAAGACAAAAACAAAAGTAAAATACAAAGCTATATCCATAGTAGTCAAGGCGAGAGTCAAGGTTTCTTAAACTCAGGAGTCCTATTTTTCTTCTTCAGCTGCACAAAATACCGTGACCAAGGAATTAGAATTAACAAATATTTGCATCTCATATATAAAGTACTTGCACAAAAAAGAGGTACAACAACCTACCAAGTGTTGCCCTTCAAATCAGTTCAAGTTTGAATAGCATACATCCCTTTGGCAATGATCTGTTGACGTTTTAAAGTTCAGTAGATACTGTTAGTAGCGGATACATCTACATACATGTGACAAAGCTAACATAAGTTTAGCAACTTCATCTAAAATAGTTATCAAATTTGCATTTATAAAAAATTATTTAGTGAATATGTGGGAGTTTCCAATACATAAATCTATTTAAGAGTTTTAGGAACCAAAGGACAAGGACTTTCAAATGACAATGAAATTACTACTAAAGGTTTCCATCCACAGTGGTGATGATGCATCTAAGATTTTCTTTATTAGAATGGGAGATTGCCTACCTTTTTGCAAATTGAAGATCAAATAGCATATATTAAATAAGGAATTATGTGAATCAAAGCAACGGAAACTATGAATTATTTAGGTCAAGCTTGAGACTAATATTGTAGTGAACCAAGACAGCATATACATGCATCAAAAAATCTTACAATGAGCAAAAAGAATACTTACAGCAAGCAAGTCCAAGGGATTTCACCCAATAGTCAACGGGTCAAGGAGGAAGATGCACAGTTTCCAAATTGTTGAGATGAGTAGCTTCTTTCGCAAGTGCACAAGAGTTTTGAGTTTCGCACATTCAATCTCCACCAATGTCAATTCCAAGATTTCGAGCTTGTAGCCACAATCTCACTTGCAGCTCCAGTTGGTGATGCAAACACACGTTCTCTGAAAAGACTCCAGCTCTTCAAACAAGAAAATAAATGGCCAAACAATCGACAATGCAAGCCTGGCAGATCAATGCAATACTACTTCTATTGATCAGACCCACACAATGCCAAATACCTCCAATCATACAAAACAAAATAAAATGCAACAAACCTAACAGCACCATGGATCCAAAAGCTCATGCCAACAAGCAAGCAATCTCACACATAATTGCAGCACCTACACCAAGACAGCACAAAACATATTCACAAATCCAATGCACCTTGAGAAGAAAAAAACACTAAGCTCCAACAATCACACAACCACAAAAGATTTCTACGCTTCAAAACCTCAACTCCAACATTGATAGATTGGTACCCACCTTCTTTGCACATCAAACGTTTGGTTCTTCTAAGTTGCAAGCGGCAATCTCACCACAAACGCTTCCAATACAATGTGACGCTTCCAATGCAATGTGACACTTTCAGTTCGACCAAGGAGATTCCAAGCTCAATAAGCTTTCCAAAAGTAAGCACAAGTAGTTACAAACTAGTATATGGCAAGAGTTAGGAAGGCGAGGAGGTGGGGAGCAGGAGGCGAGGAGCAAGGGCGGAGGTGGGGAGCAAGAAGCGAGCAGCAAGCATGGGCGGAGGTGGGAGCAGGAGGCGAGGAGCAAGGGCGGAGGTGGGGAGCAAGAAGCGAGCAGCAAGCATGGACGGAGGTGGGAGCAGGAGGCGAGGAGCAAGCTTGGGCGGAGGTGGGGAAGGAAGGAGCAAACTGGAGGGAGGCGAGAACCACTACAAGAAAAGGGGCCAATATGCGACTGGGGAAAAACGACTTCCTGTCCACAATGACTAGAGAACGACTATGGCTCCCTAATTGCACCAACGGCGTTAGCTTCACAGCCTCCGAGTTGTGCTGCAGTCGCAGGCGTGACTGTGGGATGAGAAGTTGACAACCGCTACTCTTCATCCGCAGCTTGTCGTCAACTGCGTCGTCGAACTTTTGATGTGGACTCCCTGAAATCTACCAAATGGGATCTAGTTGCAGCAAAGTAAAGAGTTGACTGCAGGGGCGACTGCGTGCTACTTAAGAATGACTCCGTAACGACTTTCAAGTGACTGCGCAGGAGTCATTTGAAGTCATTCGCAGTTTTCACAAAAAGAGCTGGAAAGAAAAAGCCACCTTCTTTACCGGACACTTCACATCGTCTTTTGCATGGACAAGTTCATTCCCAATTTAAAAAAAATCGTAGATCATTCTCTCTTTCTGTTTTGCCTTCTTCTTTATATTCTTCTGCTATTCTTTACTCATTTCACTTTGATTTTCAAAATTCCCTTTTAAAAAATTTTCCAAAATTTTGTCCCTTTAATTCAATTGTCTTCCTTCCCATTTTTGGGAAAAATGGTTTGCAGTTGTGTCATCTCTTGTTCTCCCTTTTCCAAAAAATATTTCAATTACAAAAATAATTTGTAAATCTTTTTCCAAAAAGAGAAAGAATTAGTTTTCTATTTCCTTCTTTTCTTCTATTTTTCTATTGTTGTTGTATTCTTCAGCTGTCAATTTTTTTGGAAATTATTTATTTCGTTCCCATTTTTTTCCTCCATTTTTTCCTCCTATTTTTTCCCCAATTTTGGGTCCACTTTTATTTCCTATTTTATTTTCCTTTCCCCCCCTCTTTTTTTCCAATACCTTTTCTATTTTGTGCCCATTTTTTTCCCCATTTTTTCACCCCATTTTCTTCCCTTTTTCAAAAACAAATTTCTATGTGCCACATTGTTTTTTTGTTATTCAATTTTTCCCTTATCTCTTCTCTTCTTCATATTTTTTAAACTTTTTTTTTTTTTTTTTTTGATAACAAATGGAAACCATTGTATTAAGTGAAAAAAGTAACCGCCAAGCCCAAGTTTTAAAACTTTTCTTTTACTTTCTCTTTTCTCTACTCTTTGTTTATCTTTTTAAGTTTATTTCTTTGACCTTCTTTAAAAAGAAAAAATTATTCTTTTCTTCTCTTATAAATCATGCATCTCCAATGGCCTTTTTGTTTTGTTGGGGTCTATTGTTTTCTTTGTTGGGGTCCACATTAAGATTCATTTACACTCTTATTAGGACAATAGCTATGATTTTGGTCCATTTGTGTTGGTAACTTTGCAATATTTCTAGACATTTCATATGATTCAAAATAGATATTCCTGAGGTCCCAACATAAAGGCTGGAAGGTGTTCTCATAGTCCTAAAAGCAATCGTTAAGTCCCGTTCTCCTCTTACATGGACAACAACATTGCTTCTTTGGTGTTGTTGTAGAATGACTTCTTGAGACTACAGAATGACTTTCTACAACTGCAAAATGACTTCTTGCGACTGCAGAACAACTTCATGCGACTGCAAAATGACTTCTTGAGACTGCAAAATGGACTGAAACATCTCAGATTACTGAGCAGCTAATCAACTACTGCTTCGTTGCTTTGTGCAATGTAATGCATTGTGTGCTTTTCAAACATTTGCGTACCTTTAATCACACTTCCTTTGCATCTCCAACACATTTTCATCATGGATTATATACAAAAAGGCAAGACAAAATTTAGAGAGGATGTTAGAAAATGTCAAAAGAAAATATCCTTTCCAATCTCTTTCTCAAATTTGTCCATAATTTTTTATTTGAGGCTTGAAATATGAAATGGATTTTTGGAAATGAAAGTGGGGTTGATTTTCCAACTTTTTTCAGTTCAAAGGTTTTTGAAAAAAATTAATCTACTATGCTTAAATGAGATTTGAAATATTACTTGTAACACAATTCCTGCATTTTACATATCCCACATGGTTTGTCTTGCCTCTTACCACCCCACTTGTATAAAAGGCTTGTCATTTCATTTCTTCATACTCACACATTAAGTGGCTTTGAAAGCCATGTGACACATGCCAATTACAATGTATGGTATATGATGTACGGTGTATTGTACATAGTATATGATGTATGGTGTATTGTACATGGTATATGATGTATTGTATATGGTGTATTATGTATGGTATATTGTTGTGAAACTTTGAATGTATTGATATGCGACTACAGAATGACTACTCCCCAAATAATGGGCCCTACATTCCTTTTTGCAAACGTCATGTTCATTTTAAAATGATTGGAGACATTAGCGACAACATCACCTAAATCCTAAACAAACATCACTCCAAAACGACTGCAAAATGACTTTTCAATGACTCAAAAACGACTTCCTACGTGGCTGTCCACGTCAGATTCATCAGGGGTCAGTCATAACTTTAGAATGACTAAAAAATGACTGGCCACGTGGATGTCCACGTCAGATATTTTAAATGTTCACGTCAGATGTTTTAGAGGTTCATGTCAGATGCTTTCCACATGGCAGCTCTACAGACATTTCCTTAAGCCCAACTTTCTTTATCACTTCATCCATTTTTACATCCAAGGTAGAAATGGATGGTGATAATAGACTGTAGTCGTTGTCCTAAACGACTTGTCCACAACGACTCCAAGGCCTCTAAGTCGTATTGCAGTTATTGTGTCCACAACGACTGTTTTTTAGTCGTTTATTGAAGTCGTTTTTTCCCCCATTTTCTTGTAGTGAACATCCAAGCACCACGGCCGCTGCCTAGCCGTTGGTGGTGGCTTGACGGGTAGCTAACCCTAAACGCAACTGATCCTACTACCCTAAACTGGTTGTCTTCATTAACCTCAGCTAAGATCCGGCCATACCCTCAGGAGACCCTCTAATTTCTGTTTTCTGTTACTTGTAAATAGTCAAATTCCGCCCCCCTTCTCCAAAGTAAAGGTAATTTTCCTACCTATTTTTTTACTGCCCAGTCAATTTCCGCCTTATTACCATTGCATCCGATTTCACTGCCTAGTGATTTAAATTTCAACCGGTCAAGCTTCAATTTTGATCGGCTCATCTTGTATTGGCTGCCGGTTCTTCCCGTACATTGATCCAAACATTGACAAGAAATACAGCTCCACAAAATCTCGCAACTAACAGTGTCTCTAAACGCATTTCTAACTGAAATGACTATCCATAAATTGAGTGCCTAACCGTCAAACAAGAGGTCAATGCCTTTTGTAAAACAATTATAGAAGGGTGAATGCAAGAAACACCTGCCGATTTTGTTGTGTTTTGACAGTACTCATGACTTTTTTTCTAGAGTACTTTAAAATTAGAAAAATAATTTTTAAAAAATAAAAAAATATGGATAATGTATACACCTTTAAGATGAAGGTAACCACCAAACGAAATGCATTAAAAAAATTTCTAAGGAGGAGAACTAGAAAACATTGCCAAATCTCAAGAAAATGGATAATTTGATGTTTAAATTAGGAAAAAATAGGAAAAAAAAGTAAATACATAAAATGAAAATTGGTCATTTGTAAAAACTCTATGGAGATGGTCATTCACCCAAAAAAACTCCAAAATAATCTTTTATATGTTACAAAATGCAAGCAGAAAGAAGCACACTTTGTGGACTTTCACACCACATAAAATTAATAATTTTTAGAATTCCTTCGGACAATAGCTACAAGTCTACTAGAAGACCATCCCCTCCAAATTTCAGCTCAAAATTTATTTTTTTGAGTACTAAATAGTACTAAACCCCTCCAAATTGGCAAGTGTGACATAAAATTGGGGCTATTTTTGGATAGTAAACTATTTTTGAAAAATACAAAAAAATTAGGAAAGGTGTATAATATTCATGAGTACCATACTTATAAATCTTGAGTCATTTTGAGACAAAACACAAAAGTTATGGCCAAAAAACAAATCAGCACGCAAAGTGTGACCTCGAGTATGACGCAAAATAGTACAGGTGTTTCTTGCATTCACCTAGAAATAATCACCACACAAAACAGTGCGATCAAGGCCTTGGGTCTCATGTAGAATGGATCACCATTGGGTCAATCTACAAACTCATAAATAATTAGGTGTAGGAGATGATGACAATAATGGTCAACAAAAAGAAAACAAGCTTAATAATCCATACCTTAAGACAGGTTGTTTGTTTGTTTGTTTGTTTATTTGTTACGTTGAGACCTCCCGGACCATGTATTCTCTGGGGGCGTGCTTGGTACCGTCGGAAAGCTCTCAGCGGGGAGGGGTGCACGGGCTTGGTTTTGTGGCGTTTGGAGTTACGGTACGGAAGTTATCGATTTTTGAATTATTTTTTGTTCTTAAAAATAACTAAATTATGTATCTTTTGAACCGTGTGTCAAATTATCACGTTCTTGGTACCGTTGGAAAGCCCTCGGCAAGGAGGGGTGCACGGGCTTTGTTTTGTGGCATTTGGACCTACGGTGGGAAAGTTATGGATTTTTGAGTTATTTTTTGTTTTTAAAATGACTTTTATTTTTGTTTTGGGTGTGGCAAAGGCACAAGGCTACACTAGTATAGATAAAAACATAAATCGATCACCCAGACATAACATTAAGTAGCCTTCAGAGAGGTTGCCTTGTCTTCTCCAAAGTCCTCATCCATAAAATTAATCCTAACATCATTAATGTGAGCTTCAGTGTTGGGGTAGTGGCAGCACACTTATGGTACGCTTCATTTTTTGGGGTTAATTCTAGGACCACACTTGCAAATCAGCAAATAAGGTAGAGCCACCCATAACTGATTGAATAAGGAATTCTGACATGATCTAGAGTAGTGAAGGCAAAACAAACATTTTTTAGGAGTACATTGATAGAAATGACAGGAATTGCAAAAAAAATGGTAATTTTTTTGCTTGAACTGAAATTACTATGAATTTTGGAAGGCAAAAAGTGCTTTGGATCCATGGCCAATGTCTAGAGTCTTTCGATTCCGATCATTCAAGAACTTTTTTCCTAATCATTATTTCCTACTTTCTTTTTCACAACTTGGGACATGTGTCATGTATTTATTAGTTCCAACCTTGAAAAGGAAAAAAACAAACATTCTAAGCTTGGTCAAAAATACGTGCACCTATAGGTCGGGAATGGGTCACTAGTCGGGAATGGGTGGCTCTACCTTAATTGTATAGGTGAAAGATGGTTTGCCAAAACTCCAAATAATACATTGAGTTATGTACCAATGCAATCCATCCAATTGCCTTCATCACCTTCCTTTGGGTTTTCATATTAGAAGAGAAGCTATTCATATACTCATGGGGTGTTAGGAGGTAGAACAACCCCTGTGGGATAAGTAAATTAGAATTTGTAGTTTCCCAACCACACATAGTTAAGTCAAAAGTAAGAATTGTGTTTAAAGTAGAATTTCAGACCTCGTTTAGGTATAGTTGAATAACCTTTTTTAAAACCTTTGAACTAAGAAAAGCTAGTAAATTAAAATAAGTTTCATCTACAAAAATCCGTTTGAGATTTAAAGCCTCCAATCAAAAGTTATAGACAAAATTTAGAGAGGATGTTTAAAAATGTCCATTCCAACCCCTCTTTGAAATTTGTCCATAACTTTTGATTGGAGACCTGAAATCCCAAACGGATTTTTAGATAAAACTTAACTTAATTTACCAAATTTTCTTAGTTCAATGGTTTTTGGAAAAAATTATTCTACTATGCCTCAACGAGGTATGAAATTCTACTTTAAACACAATTCCTGGTTTTGACTTGAGCTCTTACTAATCTAATTAAGATATCCCACATGGGTTGTTTGACCTCCTACCACCCCATATGTATATAAGGAGCTTGTCTCCACCATACTGTTCACAAAAAATGAATAACTTTCAAAGCTTTGAGAGTTAGAAGCTAAAGCATTGTTTGCAAAGAATTTTTTTGCTCAATGTTTTGTAGCTATTCTTTAAAGCTTTGAAGCTTAGTCATTTACTTTAATAAAATTAGAAATACCACAACGTTGAACTTGCTAACTGAGTATACTACTAACAAGTCTCGTGTAGATTGACACTGTCTTTAGATACTAATACGGCATTGAATATACCACACCATTCTACAGTAGAACCTCTCTAAAGTAATAGAGTTGGAACCGGTCTGATTGCATATTGCATTAGAGAGGTTATTACAATAGGGAGGGTCATGATGTTTGTAAGTGGTTCATATTGTTAAGTTGGAACTAGCAATCAATACTTCCTAACAACTCTTTATTGGTTTAGAGAGTATTGGATTAGGGAGGTTCTATTGTATCAAGGAGGAGGTAGTAGTCAGTGTGAGTATTGAATGTTATGGACTGACCTTTCTTCTCCTCTGCCTCCTTGTTCACTCGTCTCCTTTGGGGGCCGGCATGAATTGAAAGGCAACAAAAAATTTAAATTGTACACTTCTTGTTTTTTTTTAATGCAATGGTCACCTTTCTTCTAAAAAAAACAAACATAAATCGATTACAAGAAACAGAACATCAAGAGAGGTGAATATTTAGAAAGACAATTGAAATGACAAAACTTAACCCTTAAACGTCAACGCAGCCATTCTATGGCCAATGGATGACAGAGAATCAAACTGTGTAGGACAAAAATGTAACTTTTCATCCTTAAAATTTGTTGTGAAAAGAAAAAAATCTTCTACAGTAGCTTGACTTTCAATGAGCGCTTTTGCAATTTCTTAAGCCAATGATTCACACGGTAATGCAAAAGGATGATTTCGAGGGTCACCCCTTCGTCTTTTAAGGGTTAAATTCTACAAAATTGTACATGTATATATGTAAGGCCCATTCACAAAGGAAATTCAATGAGTAGACATATTGGGTCTAACCTATTCTTGATGTATGCCACACAATGACACAACCGACCTAACTGCCCACACATCTTGAAAAATAACATTATATATCGTTATGCCTAGCCTAAAGGACCATTGTCCCCTCAAGGGACAAATTGGATTTTGGGTAGGTATCTACAGTCTCAAGATTTATCATGATTTTTTTAAACTTTTTTTGAAGATAGAAAAATTGATTAGCTTCCTAGGAATATAATTTTTTTTCAATTGGTGCTCGGGAACAAAAGTTATACCCAAATAAGCTCAAAACAAGGGAGACCGGGCAGTAATAATAAAAAAAACAGATTTTTGAATTTACATTAAAAAAAATTCTCATAGATTATATTTTTGTCTACATGGAAAGCTTTGATTCATTTCATTTGGATAAGTGATGTGAAAGTTATGGACAATCTTGTTTTTTGGACAATTAAAGCATCTTCTTGAAAAAATAATTTGTAGAATTCATTTCTAAATGCAATTTTTACAATTTTTCAAAAACGAAGTTCAACATAGTTTAATTTGAATGCTAGAACAATCTCATTATTAGTGGATTTAATTCCATCTTGGAAATATTAATAAATTAGATTTTCCTTTTATCTTGTACCTACTTCTACTTAACAATTTTTTAAGAATGAAAATTAAGTTTTTTTTTAATTTTATTTTCCCTCTAAACTCTCGACTCAATTCCCCACTATAAAGATTTAAAGCTCAAAACTTTATAGTGCAAAAAATTTAAGTTAAGAAGGTTCAAAGTCAAAAAATCTAGTATTGCAAGGTATTGAAAAACTTGTTTTCTTTACTTTAAATGCACATATCTTGAAATTTGTGTGGTCAAAAATTTTGAAATTTTTTTCATACATTTTTATACTAGTTAGGTGTGAGATTTTATGGTTAGATGTGCAAAAAAAAAATTTCAAAATTTTTTACTCTTTGCATTAGAAATGATAGGTTTAAGAGTTTTTGGGCAAAAAAAGGTCTTGGTCCTTTAGGGATTATAACTTTATATTGATTGACAATAGATAGTTTCGTGCAACATAAAAATAGGATTGGAACTCAAAAATAATTTGATAGTCTAAATTGAGTTTATAATGATATTTGGCTTTGTAAAAATGGAGCTACACTAATAACAATATTGACTGTTAGCAACACTTATTACAAACTTTAACACTAAATGTTAACAACATTACTAGTATTATCAACAATAAACATTAACACAAAAATTATTTGCGAGGATAAGTAACACTAAATGTCGCATAATACCAAATATCATTATTAATATAGTGGTATATCCACATTATTGAGTTAAGTTCATGAATGCAATATTAGATAGAGTTGGGGACAAAAATATCCATTCTTAGTGACGCTGATGCTTCTTGACATAGTCTAACCTTCACCAAATTTTACAACAAACTGCATGTTTTGAAAGCTATGAAAAAAAAGACAGAAGGTAATATATTTCGAGATATATCAAATAAAGAGAAGCAATAGTAAAAAAACTTAGAAATAAATCCATACACGATTAGAAGGCTTCAAAAGTAGTTATAAATCTACCACCAATCTACTACCAATTTAAAATTAATTCATTCTCAATCTACAAGACACTTGCTTGATTTGAAATATTTTCAAAATCTAAAGAGCAGTATAGAGCCAAAACAATGTTGTTGTATGCTGATGGATAGGGCACATTCCTTGAAAATTGTAAACACAAAAACTGCTTTGCAAGGTTTAAAAGGATGGTAGGGCAATTATTTACACTTCAAATTTTGATACAATTTTTTCCCCTTTTTTAGCTTCTAAAAGGTGTAGTTATTTTAAAATTGGTGGAGAATTGATTCTATGGAAAGGGTCCAACTAAAGGATGAACTTTTTTGTCCACATCCCTGTTTTCAAGTTAATACAATGGGTGGGTTTCAAAATTACAAAATTCCCATGAAATTAATAAGTCAAATCTTTAATTTACATGAAAACTTTAGAATTTTTGAAAGTGAGCATTTTATAGCAGACTAAGTTGAAAGTCTATAACCAAGTTTCTAAATATAACTCAATGATACAAAAATTTACACCATCACGTTCAACACTATAATATTCATCTATCAATGATGAAATTTTTAGCCCTTTTTGCGTATGTTTTGTAGATAGAATGATATTTCTTCAAACATTCAAGACATTTCAATTCTATACAAATGTTTTGAAAATTCTCTTACTCATAGAAGACATATGTGTGACTTCATCTTTGAAGAAGAAAAAATTATCAATGATCACAAGTACATGGAGCATATAGAGTGAAAGATTTTCAGATTTGAATAGTATACAAAAGAAAATTTGGAAGCCACAATAAACCACATTGAAAAAAACAAAATATGCACTGAATGGCATGCCACGTTAAATTACAAAATTGGACCAATTATTCAAGATCAAGCTAAGATCTAGTCTAAAAAGATGATCAACTATGCCCTTGTAATAAGAAAACTAGTTGATGAAAATCACCAATTCACCATGGCATGCACCTAGTATAATCATTTACAAGAAACTTAGACTAAGGAAGTAGAACAAGGTGCAACTAAAGTGCCCAAGACAACACTATGTGAAAATTCTAATGAATGATAAACTCCCGGTGGCTTAGTGGCTGGCAATGATGGCATGGGTATTGCTGTCATGGAAGATACATCTTGTATGTCTCGAATTTGTTATAATAGATTATTCACTTCTCCCATAGAAGGTCGAGTCCTCGGATTGGGAAGGCAACAAAAGAGTCCCAATTGAAGCAAACTAACAACCATTGCCTTTTGGATTTCCAAGTTCACATTTGCATCTATTGATCTAGGTGTGGTGCAATAGGTCAAATTGTAAGAATTTGATGGTAAGGAAGCAACTTGTGTTGTGTATGTGGTTTCGTCATAAAGAGGTATAGACACACTTGATGGTTGAAAAGTTTGAGCAATCATTCTTGGATCCGCCAATGTAAAGAGTGACCCACCTTCATGAGCTTGCCAAACCGTGAACAACAACACAAGATCTTTGGGTTCTACTGTCCGCAAATCCAAGGGATGCCTTCCGCACACCACTTCCAACACCAAGATGCCAAAACTATAAACATCGGATTCCTTTGTGGCTTTACCCGTATATGGTAACTCAGGAGCCATGTAGCCAAATGTACCAGCTGCCAAAGTAGTCTTGTCCAACTTGTGGTGATCCATCAATCGAGAAAGTCCAAAGTCTCCCACATAGGCTTTGAAATCCGCATCCAACAACACATTACTAGACTTGATGTCTCGGTGCAAAATACAACTGGAACAATCTTCATGCAAGTATTCTAGGGCTGCACCCACCCCTTCAAGAATGGAATGCCGCATTTTCAATGATAGTACTTGATGGCTACCATTTTCATGAAGCCAATGATTGAGGGTTCCATTGGACATATATTCATACACCAATAACAATTGGCCTTTCTCTTGACACCATCCATGCACACGCACCACATTTCGGTGTCGAATTTGGCCAAGACTTGCCACTTCGGCATGAAAGAGGGATTCCGCTTGCTTGGATTCAAGCATATTGATTTGCTTCACAGCAACCAAAACACGTCCACCTGGATCAAACATGGATTCAAAAAGTCAAACTTTTTTTGCAAAGAATTGAATCAACTTCGGATGATTGCTTATAGAGAGGTAAGATAACCATATAAGGATGCATTCGAGGAGGCGGCTAATTTGGAAGGAGGTTTTGTGCCCATTTAATTTTCTTGAATCAAAAGTCTTCCGACGTCTTAAACGGGACGGAGTGCCTGTACGCATGATTGACTGCTAAATGGCCATCAGTTCCCACTCGCATACCTACTCTAAAATGGATGAATAGCAAGTGTAATTTCAGTGAAACGCCTGCTCTCACCTTGCAAAGAGCCTTTGTAAACAAGTCCTGATCCACCACGTCCGAGCAGATTTCTCTCATCGAAGTTCTCAGTGGCTTTGCGGAGCTCATTGTCATTGTATGAGAGCATGTGTGCTCCTTTGGAATAGCCTCATGCACTGGTGGACGGTTTTGCAAATGAGTAGATGGACCAGAGAATCACCAAGGCAGCCATCGTTCCAACTAGAACGCCTCCTGTAGTTCTACCAACCCTTGCAGTTCTCGACTTCCAATAGTGAAGCATCATGTGGAGCTTCGACTTTGATATCTAGGTGTTGAAGAAGCTTCAAGACAAGAGCTCATGCTCTTCCACAGGGAAGGTAGTAAGCTTTACCTGATGTACCACAAGGCAAAGTGCGTTACATTTCTCTCTTTCTACTGTTCATGAAAGAGCAATATGAGTTTACCATATGATAAAGTGCAAATTCAGCAAACAGTAAACACATGAACAGGCAAAGTCTTGTATCTTTCCCGCATGCTAATACATTTTCAATAGTACATACTTCATCTATACAAGATGTATGTACAATACACTATAAAATACACCATTGTATTATATGGAGTACAATATTATATATTAGTGTATACTGTATTATATTATATGTTGTTAAATAATGTATACATATTGATATTTCCCATAATATTCTCACCAATTCTTTACCCCATTACCATAAGTTAATCCAATAGAAGAATACCATGCGGTAATCCTAAACCATGAAGTTGGCCATTATCATGAGGTAATGGTCCAATTTTTACCTCCACAGATTATGCTATTTTTCAGGGAAAGAGATGGGAACGTTTCATTAAATCCCATGAGGGATCACACTCTACTTTCCTTGTGTTCCCTGTGGTTGACATCGAAGCTTCCCAAGAACGAGACCAACACCTCATCTCCGACTGAAATTGGAAATTCGTAATTGGAAATGAGCAGCAGAGGTTGCAGGGGTTTGGCATTGGATCCGTTTGCCATCCTGACTTCCGGTGTCTGAGATGAGCTCTTGAAATCAATCCATGCCTTCAAAGTTCTCCCGGTGGTGAAATACGTGCAATGCGTGTCATTGCCACAAAGGTTGTGCGTGTATGCTTCGATATCATATTCAAAGGGAATGTTTCTGGCCACCCTGATGAAGCTGTTGCTGGCTCCTTGTCGTGAAACGGACTATAGTCTGTGTCAAAACGGACTGCAAACCCTGGAGGAATCAATGCATCGGTTTCAGATCGATACGACAAGCAGGTTCCCAACTTTCCCACTTGGGAGCCTGCATCAGGCATGGTAGTCATGGGTAAGTTTTGAAGAAAGGCGAAGGCAAACCCACTCCCGTCCAAGGGGTTGTTTCAGTTATCCCAAAGCAAGCCGTGGGTTGTGAACGTGAAGGAGAACGAGGTGCTGAAGCTAGCCACGCTTCCAGTTGCTGCATTCTGAATGCGAACCGGTTTCCCATAATGTCAATGCAGGAGAGTTTCAACGTCATGGCATGGTTCGATTGGTTTACGAGAGGTAGATTAAGATTGATAATGCTCACTACCGCACCAATGAAATTTCCTCTTCATATCCACCCTGTTGGAAATTTGCACAAGGTCAGTAGTGAGAGAAATTTGAGAGAAATCTCTACTACTACAAACTTGTATTAATTTAGTGAGTGCGAATCCACTTAACATAATCTAATGCAAGAGACTTTTGCCATTGTGGCATGTTTTGATTGGTTAAACAATCAAAGAAGTCAAACGACTCAACTCTCCTACATTGACATTATGTCCAATAATTTCAAAGTAGGCCAAGTCATTGAAAATAATCTCCGGTTAGTACCAACCTCGCCACCCGTGGCTCGGTAAGTCCTAACCGGCGATTATTTCACAAGGGAAGTAGGAGCTGTTACCATGTAGGAATGGTCCAATTTTCTCCACATGGTAACCCCTCCTACTTCCCCTGTGTTTTTGTTAACTTGACCTGCTTTGCAATGACCTAGTCCATAAATCATCGCTCCACAAGACCCTTTGGAAGCAGGCGTCCTGACCCCGACGTTGATGGTGTAGGAACGATTGGCGAGATCGTACGCAGCATCTCCAAATGCGAAGAAATCGCCATGGGAATCAGGCGAGAAAGAGGGGAATGTGATTTGCGTGTCTGCACTTGCAGCTGAAAGAAGGAACGCAAACAGGAACAGGGGACGTAGAGCTGACTTTGAAGAAAACATTGAATTAGTCAATGCTGCATATTGGTAACTATAAGATCTGGATGTTAATTGCTCCCACGACAATAGACGGGTCCACGCCGGGCTTCTAGCTACCGCAGGCTGGCTAGAGGATTAACTCTAATTCTGTTCAGGCCAGAACACAGTCACTCACAGTAATTTGCTCGCTGCTCCCAACCGAATTGACGCTGGCTCACCGTGAACAACGTTCCCAACTCATCCCCAAACGATTCTGTTTCATTTGTTTTGAAAAAATACAAAAAAAAATCATCCCCAATGGCAGGCATATTCCCCGAATCTTTGCACCTCTTAAAGGCACAAATCCAGTTACTGATGTTCCCGAAGGCGAAGAGGACTCGTCATGCGAATTCCTTTTGGAGTTCCACTCCTTGTTGGCTGCTTCGTTGTTGCCCTCAGCTCAATTCTCGATGACAAATCTAATCTCTGGAAGTGTCATGAAGTAGATTCTCGAACCTTGCATTCTGATTCTTGTCTCATTTAATTGAAATAACTTGCGAGCATGGCAACCTCATGACGAAGGTGCTGAACTGCGGCTAGGGCAACCCAAAGTAGTTAACCTTTGCACGAGGCGCGCGAGGATAGATATACATGCCACGTTTGAGCAGGCAACTTGGACAGTACAGTTACCACAATTTAATTTTAGGGTCAATTGAATGGGGCACCATAGCAAGCAACATGGAACGTCAATTTCGTTAACCCATAGTATGGATGACTTCACTTGGCACTTTATGATGGGAAAAAATGTTTTTCATTCAATTTATTTATTTGGAGGCATTTGAGTACATTTTTAGAGAATAGTATTGTAAAGTCGTTTATTATGGTCTTATTGACTTTTCTAAAGAAGAAGATGTTCAATCTACAGATCATCCTTGTAGTGTATTTTGGCCATTTCAAGCTACTTTCTCTTCATCTGAATTTCAGCCATACAAATGATGTTTTTTGAATTTGAATTCAACTATTGAAATGGAGTTTACCAAGTGTAGTTTCTACTCCAATTGGAAATTCTGAAAAATTTATAAATTTTGATAATACATACCAATATGAACCTTGGGCCTCTAAACATGGTTTGTTGATTTCCTAATTTTAGAATGATACGATAACTTTGGTTTATACCATGATGTTGTACACTATACCATACATATATAGTGAAAATTTCATGTTTTTTGAGTATATTTTGTATTCAATATGAATTTTTCTAATTTTTTTCTTTGAAAATTCATAGTAATTTGAAATTTTCATAACTTGTACTCTGTAGTAGACATATGGCTTCATCTTTGAAAAATAAATTTTAAAATTCCCTTTCATGTCTAGTTCCAAAAATGGTAGCAAACAAACAGAGTGATGACAGTTGAGGCTTGAAATCATTAGTCATGGGCCGTCTTTACAAGGTTAAATTGGCGATATTATAATACTTTGGCACCTTTCAACACGTTCTGAGACATCAATCTATGCATATTTGAGATTTGAGACTTCTATGTACAAACCAATGTCTGGGAAGAACCAACAGTCAGTGTAAGATTAGTCGATCGAAATCAGAACTTGACCGGTTGAAATTCAAATCATTAGGTAGTAAAATCAGATAGAATGAAAACAAAGCAGAAATTGATTGGGCAACAAAAAGTAAGTAGGAAAATTACCTTCACTTATTCAAAGTGGGCCAAAAATTGACTATTCAGAAGTAGGGAGAAATATGTATGGGAGAGTCTCCATAGGAAATAGCTAGATCTCAGCTAAAAGGATGGCCAAAGTGAATAAACCACTGCAGGTGAATTAATCAAATATGGTACCTTCAAAATCATCACCATGTGTTTAGGGCAATTATTATCTACCATCAAAAAAACATTGATGGCAATGTAAAGGGATTGATTAACAATCAATGACATTAATGGCTGGAAAAGTCATTTTTATAATGAAATCCATTGTCTTTTATGAATCTTCAAAAGGTATATGATAATTTGAAGATGAGAGCTCGACCTCTCATTGTCAAAATGTAGGAATTGTGTTTATTTTGGCATGGTGAAAAAAAAAATTTCAAAAAACTTTGAACTAAGAAAAGTTGAAAAATCAAGCTAAATTTCATCTCCAAAAATCCATTTGAGATTTCAAGTGTCCAATCAAATGTTATGGACAAAATGCAAAGAGGATGTTTGAAAATGTCAAAGAAAATGTCCTTTCTAACCCTTCTTTGAAATTTGTCCATAACTTTTGATTGGAGGCTCTAAATCTCAAACAATTTTTTATAGATGAGAGTTAGATTGATTTTCCACGTTAACTTAGTTCCACATTTTTTTGAAAAAAAATTATTCTACTCTCCCTAAATGAGATCTAAAATTCTACTATAAACACAATTTTTGCTATTTACTTAACTAGGAGCGGTTGAGCTCTTACTAATTTTAATTTACATATTTCACATGGATTGTTTTACCTCCTACCACCCTACTTGTATAAAGATCTTGTCTTCTTGCCTCTAAACTTACTACAAGTGGCTATTGAAGCTTGAGGCCTCAAATTAATTGTGAAATGAAATTCATCCAATTTAAGTGCCACATAAGAGGAAAATGAGCTAATTGATGTGCAAGATGAGGGAAAAGTAGTTGGTTCAAATTCATTACAAAGGAAAATGACTACTTTCATTAGATGGAAAAAGACAAGAACCAAATTAAACCAAGGCTTGGTTGGACATGTGCTTCACGAGCTAGCTTTTGGCCTAAATTTTCTAAATATATCCCAAACATTGGTACAAATAAACATGTCACAAGTTATGGCGTTGGAATCATGCAAAATTGCAAATTTAAGAAAATTGACCACATGCATGGTCAATGAATTGCACTTTTCAGATTGGACCTATATATAGAATTTATTGCCTATAATTACTAAAGAGCTATACAAAATAGTGAAATTAGATTGCCTTAACAATTAGGTTGCCTTACATCTAGAAAGTTAATTTACAAGCCATTAAAGTCAACAAATATTTCTAAAAATATTTTCATTTGTGCACATGGACGTTTATGAGTTTCAATTACAACAATATCTAATTCAAAAGTAGTGCATTCTTGTACAATAACTAAAAATATTTATATAGTGTCAAACGTTAAGAAATTAGTGCAGTCCTAATTTCACTATTTTTTGTAGTCATTATCAAAACATCATACTCAAGGTACCGAAATCTTCCTCCAAATTCTCACATTTGTGTAACCAGAGGGAATATTGTTCATTTCATTATTTTGGCACAATTTTGAAGCAATTAGAGTAAATCTCTGCAAACAAGGACTCATTAAAAATTACATTTCAAGCTAGGCTTGGACACTGACAATTGACAAAGTTTTGGAATTCCACCAATTCAACAAAATTGATCTTAACATTAGATATCATTGTTGAGTGATAAAGCCACAAATTCGAAATAAATTGTTTAAGAAAATATAATTCTAGTATAATTATGTAAATATCCGTACCTTAAATTAAATCTGTTAGTTAGTTAGTTACGGTGAGATCTTCTAGATCATGCGTCCCCCGGTCGCGTTCTTGGTATTGTCAAAAAGCCCTTGGCGAGGAGGGGTGCACGGGCTTTGTTTTGTGGTATTTGACCTAGGGTGTGAAAGTTATTGAATTTCAAAGTTTTTATGAATGAAAATAGTAAAGAAAATTACTTTTACATTTATTTTGAGTATGGCAATGACCCAAGGGCACATTATTCTATACCTTAAATTAGATTGTTTATCATATTTGTTTGTTTGTTTGTTATGGTGAGATTTTTGAGACTATGCATCCCCAGTCAAGTTCTTGGTATTGTTGAAAAGCCCTTGGCAAGGAGGAGTGCACAGGCTTTGTTTCATGATGTTTCAACCTACTGTGTGAAAGTTATGGATTTTTGAATTATTTTAAATTAAAAAATTGAATTAAATTATCTTTCATTTGGGAAAAAACATAACGTTCACATTGCATGTCCAAACGCCACAAAATAAAGCCCTTGCATTCCTTTGTGCGTGAAGCTTTCTTATTCATATCAAGAACGCAATTTATCATACTACAATAAAGCCTTGCAAGATTTTATGAATTAAAAAATAGAAAATTAATTTTACTTTTATTTTGATTGTGGCAACAACTCATGGCACACTAATAGGGGTGAAAATATGAGTAATTTTATTGCTTTTGAGGGTAGTATGGGAGTACTCAAGGGTTTGGGAAAAAAAATTCAAAAAGATGATTGACATCATGAGACACTTGTCTTGTTTTGTGTCACAAGTTGTAAATCAAACTGAAATGCAACTTTTGGGATATTATGCCAATATGTTTGAAATCCATACCTTAAATCAGATTGTTTGTTTTGTTTTGTTTGTTTGTTATAGTGAGATCTCTCAAACCGTGTGTCCCTCAATCGCGTTCTTAGTACCCTTGGAAAGCCCTTGGCAAGGAGGGATGCACATGCTTTGTTTTGTGGCATTCCTACCTGCAGTATTAAAGGTATTGAATTTTGAAATTTTTGTGAATTAATTTTTTTTTAAATTACTTTTATTTTGACTGTGGCAACGACACAAGGGCACATTAGTATGCATTAGAATTTAGAAGTTTGTTGTACACTTCCATTTAGAATTTATGTTTTGATCGGCTCAGCTATAAGCGATGACAATACAGTAGAACCTCTCTTAGTGCATAGTGTTGGGACTATGCACTAAGAGCATCTGCAATGGGGGCCCAGTATATGGCCCGGTATCGGTATAACTAACTTTTAAACGATAAATAACTAGAACTTGAAAATTGTCTCATTGGAAGCGCATCGGAAAGAACTTGGAGAAGGTACAAGAAAATTCAAAATTAAACATTGGGCAAGTACTTCAAAAGCAAGATAAAAATCTGAAATTATAGAGGTCTTAGCAAATCACGGTTACCAAAGCAACATTTGGTCATTGACCCTCCACATTTGGCCATATTTAGAGGGTCAATGGCCAAATGTTGCTTTGGTAACCGTGATTTGCTAAGACCTCTACAATTTCAGATTTTTATCTTGCTTTTGAAGTACTTGTCCAATGTTTAATTTTGAATTTTCTTGTACCTTCTCCAAGTTCTTTCCGCTGCGCTTCCAATGAAACAATTTTCAAGTTCTAATTATTTACCATTCAAAAGTTAGTTATACTGATACCGTTCCATATACCGGGACCCCATTGCAGATGCTCTAAGAGAGGTTTATGCATTTGGAGAGGTGCAATAATGTTCACTGCCTAATGTGGCTTCTAACTACACTGAATAGGGGTATTAAGGGGACCAAAAAACTAAAGGGACTTATCTTCAAAAACTGTAGATGTTTGAAACATGATGTACAACACCCGGACACTTCAATATCTATTGATATACAGAAAAAGTAGATATTTATTTAGTGTGAAATGTCGATTAATTAGTATGGGTCCCCTTAATACCCCTATTCAGTGTACAAGGCCTCCAACCACTATTCAGCAATAAAGGCTTCAAAGTACAAAATATGCATGAAGAGAGGTTGTACTGTAGTCGCCAACGTGTGGATTCTGCGTATGAAGTGGTCGGGGGCAGTCATTGCTTACAATGAGTAACTAAATTCCCAAGCCGCTTGGGAGCAGTTGCAAATTGTAGGAAGTGAAGTGATTCATCAGGAACGCAAGTTGACAAGACTCAGGTGCACAATTACGTCGAATGTGATCAGCCCCAAATCTTCAAAAATATATCGACTGAGCGAAAGTGACCCAAAAATGCAGGCTGCAAACAAGTGCTAGCTACTGAGAAAGTGAGAAGAAGGCGAATGTTTGCTGCTTCAGAAGGTGGTCAACATTCACACACATTTCAAGACATCAAATTGACACCATGCAAATTCCAATTCCATATGAATGCTTTATAGTTGAGGTCATATAAACACTTCTTATTGACACTAGACTATTGTTAATTGGACATCCTTGAAGCTAGTACAAGATGCTTTAACACTCATTGGTTGCTTCATATAACTCCAACTTTCAATGGATAGGTTCTTTTTGAAAACTAGTGTTGAATCTGAACAAACATATATTTGAATGAATGAGAGGTTGTAAAGAGTTCTATTCTAATTGGTGACAAATGGATGGAGTTGCAAAAGGATGAAGATAGCTTACCTTACCTTACACAGGGTGATAAACCTAGCCCACGAAGGCACAAACTCCACAAAGTGGACCATGCAAGTTAATTGTAAAAAAAAAGTCCCCTATTTTGTGCCGTATTAATTCTATCTTCTTCACCTCCCATAGCTCATTTGGGTCCTCTAATTGCAAATATGAATTCAAAATTTGCAAAGGTTATCATGTGTGAAAAATAAAAAATTCCTGCATTTTTCCTAGGGGTAAATTCACCTTGCATCGTGGGACAAATTTAGCATCTTGCTTAACTTATAGTGGAGAACTTCCAATCCTGAATAATTTTATGCATTGGTCAAAGAAGTCAAATAATGCAGATCAATTGTTGACGTTATCCTAGATAGTGAGACCCTCAGAATATCAATACTTTATTGCTACAATAGAACCTCTCTAAGTCGATACTCTATATGCCAATAAACCTCTCTAAAACAATAGTCCCAGGCTTGGGGATTATAATAAGTGGTAGCATTTAATGAGAGCCGGCCATGGACAAAAAAAGAAGCTAAAATAGACTTTTGAACAAACTTCTTAGTCATGACAAGGTCCTTATTTTCCTCAAGATGTGCCACTTATACGGCTTTGGTAGCTTCTTGTGTGCAAATTCTTGAATGCGCAATCCTTCTCTAAATCAATAAACCTCTCTATTGTAATATTGGCAGGCGGTCTTGGCCCTATTACTTTAGAGAGGTTCTACTGTAGTCTTTGAGAGTTGCACTTGCTCTTGGGTCTTTATCAAACATTGATGACTTCAACATACTGTTAGTAAGCTTACCTCTGCAGTACTTAATTCTTTAGAAACATCTTTTGTACGGTTCCTGCTATATCACGAGGATTCAGTTGCACGACGAATTTTCAAGGAACAGGTTTGACTCCCATCAATGTCCAATTGTATATAATGCAAAAAATTACGAAGCACTGAATCTCAAGGCGAGCGTGTTTTTGGGTTGTAGACAGTGGCCACTGTGGTCGTTCTTTGCCAAAGGAATGCATACTCTTTGAGCAAGTCTTTGCTTCTCGAAATCATGGCTTTCTCTGTTGCTGGATTTTCTGTCCTCTATGTACTGTACAGTACACTTCTCTCTCTCTCCTCACCTGTTAGTTGTACTGCTGCATGCTGTCTGCCTGGTTCATAAAATCAGAAGGGAATTTTTGTTGTGTTTTCTTTGGAGTTTTCTAACAACAAACGACCGTCTTGCAGGTCTTGGCAACGACGGTGTTGGTCATCATTCTGGTTAGGACAGTGGTGAGAAGACCGACAAATTTACCTCCGGGACCAACTGGGTTGCCTCTACTTGGGTCTCTGCACTTGCTCAGCCCATCGCCTCACCGGAACTTAGCAGAGCTTGCAAAGAAGTATGGCCCTCTCATGTCACTGCGCCTGGGACAAGCACAATGCATCGTTGCATCGTCGCCTGCTACCGCCATGGAGTTTCTCAAGAAACAGGATGCCAATTTCTGCGCAAGACCCACCTATACAGCTGGCCAAGTTTTGTATGGACCTGGTAAGTAATTAAGTAATGCATTTGCTCAAGATTAATGGTTGAATTGTGGTCATAATTGTGGTCACAACTGGTTCATAATGACTAAGACTCGGGATACTATTTGCGTCAAGTCCGTGAAGCATTTTTAACATATGAAGGAGTATAATTTATGGGAGATTTGTACTTAGTGAGCTGAAGAGAGTAAAATTTTTATCAATTTGTATGAAATTCTTGTGCAAATTTTCTAAGGTGAGAAGCTTTACACTACTAGAAGTGACAATACACAAGCCTGTTTTCATTCAAAGATCAGTAGCCAAAGCCCTGTTTCTAGTCAAGCTTACACCACTTGCTAATTAGTCCAAGCAAGTTTATGAATAGCGGAGTTGCTGTTGGTAAAAGGGGTCAACATAGGAGACAGGATCAGGTCCGCAATGATTTTGTTTCCTCTACCTTGTGCAACTCCCCTGTCGAAACATGTTTTTGAAAAAATTGTCAAGAAGCAAAAAAATGGGATCTTGTTTCAACCTCTCAATTGGTTGAAACCACGTCCCAGTGTGCTTATATTTCTCGATGTTGTTTCAGGGTTCGCACTGCTGAAAACTGTCCTAGTACACCACCGTGAATTTCAAAACGGACGGACTTATTGATCGATCTTTGACAGATATTGGGTTTCAGAACAATTCTCCAGAGTGGCGCCTTCTGCGAAAGATCTTCCGTACGGAGCTCACTGGCACGAAGCGTCTTGAAGCTACTCGTCACGTTCGGGAGGAAGAAATGGCGCGCCTACTTCGCACGCTGCCTCGCAACCAGGAATTCGAGCTCAGGTCGCACCTGGGCGAGCTCTTCACCAACGTCATTTCCCAGTTAGTTCTCAACCGACGTTTCAGTGCTCCAGTGGAAGGACACGAAGAAATCACCGAAGAGCAGATGCTGGAGATGCAGAACTTCAGAGATATCATGGAAGCCATTCCCAAGTGCCTCAGTGCATTCTACCCCGCCGATTTCATTCCGGCGTTCAAGTGGTTCGACTTCCAAGGGCTGGATCGTCGATTCAAGGCAACCAACAAGCGTATGGAAGCATTCGCCGCAAAGATCATTTCGGAGCACCAAGAGCAGCGCCAGAGGGGACCGGTCGCGGAGCATGAGAAAGACATGGTGCATATCCTGCTGGATGAAGTGGACCACAATGACACTGACAAATCAGAACCCCAAATCACCATGGCCAACGTCGCAGGCGCCATGTGGGTAAGAATATATGTTCAATTAATTTCTGACCGTCATTTGCTTCTCCGGACCGTTGTAATTCCATGGAGCCAGCTATGACACAGTCTGAAACCAACGTTGCCAGTCGAAGAAAACTTCGTAGATTCGGTCCCTAGTAGTTTGAACACACAAGTGTCAAATAGTCACACACGCCGAAGCCTCTGCCAACAATTTGTTTGATCACGTCAAAATCATCAGTTATTCATCTATCACCTTGCAACATCACAGTTCTTCGATCCAAGATTGTATCGTCAAAATTGTTAAAAATGGAATTATGTCTCAAAGGTCGAAATTGTGACATTCAAGTGCACTGAACTTTAAAACCCAGGGCTCGCATACATGCTCTTGTCAGGCAAGTGGAAAACAGCCCATTTCTTAGAAATTGTCAACAAGTATGACGATTTGTGCAATAGTGAATTCCACCAGGAACTACGAGTCTAGTAGGCCAAATGACTAATTATGGAAGAAGTTCTCTAAACGAAAATCATTGCTTTTCACTCTAACAATCACCATCGGGTGCAGAACTTGAATGACTGACAAAGTGCCCTCATTCCCCCTTGAACCAGAATGCCTTTTCAGGTGCCACCGACACGATACCCGCGTCCTGTGAATGGATCATGTCCGAACTCGTCTCCAACCCCACCACACAGTCTCAAGCCCAAGCTGAGCTCGACACCGTCCTCCCCTCCCACCGTCGCGTCCAAGAATCCGACCTCCCCCATCTCCCCTACCTCCTCTCCATCATCAAAGAAGGGTTGCGTCTCCACCCTCCAGCGCCCGTGATGGCGCCCCACCAATGCATCACCTCCTGCCAGGCCCTCGGCTACGACATCCCTGCCCAGGCATTCCTGGTCGTCAACGTCTGGGCCATTGGACGAGACCCGACTGCGTGGGAGGATCCCATGAAGTTCAATCCCGACAGGTGGTTGGGGAAGGAAGCGATCGACGGGACGTGGTTGCCGTTCGGTGCTGGAAGGAGGATGTGTCCCGGGTTGGGGCTGGCGAATGTGGCGATGCAGTATTGTGTTGCGAGTCTGGTGCAGGCCTTCGAGTGGGAAGCGAAGGAGGATCCCGGGATGGAGGAAAAGCCGGGCATATCGGTGCCCAGAGCGGTGCCGTTGCGAGTTGTTGCCAAACCGCGACAGCCGCCTGAGTTTTACAATTGATCAGAACTTTTACGACTGCGGAGAAATGCAAACAAGCAGATATGCTACGAGAGGCTTTGCCCTGTAGCACCAGAATGAGGAACAAGGAAACCGGAATGGTGTGGAATCCACTCATCCATACCTTAAGTTTGACTGTTTTGTTTTGTTTTGTTTTTTTGTTACATTGAGATCTCTCCAATCGTGAGTCCCCCATGGCGTGCTTGGTACCGTTGGAAAGCCCTCGGCAAGGAGGGGTGCATGGGCTTTGTTTTGTGGCGTTTGGACCAGCCGTGGGAAAGTTATGGATTTTTGAGTTATTTTTTGTTTTAAAAATGACTTTTACTTTTGTTTTGGTTGTGGCAACATCACAGGGTACACTAGTCTATACCTTAAGTTTGGTTGTTTGTTTGTTACGTTGAGATTTCTTGGACCGTACGTCCCTTGGTTGCATGCTTGGTACCATCGGAAAGCCCTCGGTGAGGAAGGGTGCACGGGCTTTGTTTTGTGGCGTTTGGACCCATAGTGTAAAAATCATTGAATTTCAAAGTTTGTATGAATCAGACAATTAGAAAATTACTTCTACTTTTGTTTTGACTGTGACAATGGCACAAGGCACACTAGTACCTTAAAAGTAAGGTTGTTGCTTGGTTTGGTTTGGTTTGTTATAGTGAGATCTCTGGAACCATGTGTCCCCAATCGCATTCTTGGTACTATTAGAAAGCTCTTTGTGAGGAGGGGTGCACGGATTTTGTTTTGTGGTATTTTGATTTACGTCAAAAAAGATATTGAATTTTGAAGATTTTATGATTAAAAAAATTTAAAAATTACTTTTTTTTTCTTTTATTGTATCATGGACACAAGGCACACTAGTAGTGATGAAGGATCAATGCCTCTCTTTTCATTTATTTTTTGGTCTTTCTTTAACTCCTAAATGTCCAAGACACCATTTTTTGATGTTGAATAAACTTTGGAGTTTAATAAAATCTTACCAAAATACTATTTTTTGTATTTTTTGGGGGGTAGAATGCCCTTTAAAGTTTGCTTTAAGTACCAAAAATAATAATTTTGAAGAAATTTGTTTATGATTTTTCTACTGAAGATTTTGTGCAAGCTAGGGGGTCTATTACAAGTCTTGATTTTAGTTTTATTGGTCCTTGGAAATGAGTCTCAAATAAATTAGATCTTGGCGGAACAATCCCATTTGAAATTCATTTAAAAAAATTTGTAGAGTAGTTTTTGAAAAGCCATAAATTGATTATGTTTATACATATTATATCCTTAACCCCTAAAGTTTTTTGACTATGTTTTCACCAAAAATGCTCCAAAATTGCCATTTCTAATACAAATACTAAATTTGAGGGAAAAAAACATTTTTGGATACATGTAATTGTAGGATCTTGTAGTAATCTGGTTAGAGAATATGAGCAAAAAAATTCAAAAATCTCCAATATGTAGATTGCAAGATATTAGCATTTGAATTGACAAAAATCCTTTTTGGGGGCCTTGCAAAAAACCAAGCAGTTGCACTTCACAAGGTCACATTTGTATGAAAAATGTCCAAAATGGTGGTGCTTCTATGGATTCATTTTTCAAGGCCATTTGGCTGCATGCTTGAAAAAATTTAGATCATTTGGAATTGTATAACATATAGGAAAAAATAGTAAATAGAAAGAAGTAGAAAATGACTCAAAATACCAAAATGTTAAGAATTTAGTTATGGAATTAAAAAATGCTAATCCCAATGGTTGTAATGTTGTAATGTTGTAATAAATAATCTACACTCTATACTTTTATTTTTTTCAAAAATGTTGAAAATTGAGTTAAATTAAGGACTTCAAAGTTTATTTTAGAATAGAGATTTTATAACTACCTCCAAACTAAAACTCCTCACAACTTTCATCTTATTAATTAAAATAGAATGACTCAAATCTTACTATGTATATATACATCTAGAAAACCAATTTCAAGTTTTTTATTTTGTAAGAAAATGATTTTTAAAGAATTTTTTTGCATTGCCCAAGCTGCTTGCCAAACAATGAAAATTACATATCATGCAATAACTTTTTAACCATGTAGTCAAAAGTTATTAAAGTTGTGCCTTAAAGCTACCCTTGGATATATCTTGTATGAAAATTTTAAAGGAAAAAATAAAAGCTTTGTTTGTAGTGAGCTGCCCAAAATCGCTATATTGCCAAAAATGCCATTTAGTGCTTGACTAAGGGGTTAAACCTCATATTTTTTTAATAACCTCAATTCTAGATTTGATATGTGAAAAGAAGATTGAAAGACTTCAAATCATTTTGATAGTTTTAAAATCCTTTTGATCAAACATTATAAAATTTCAATCCATAAGTGAGTGTTGTGTTTTCTCTTTTTATATGATTCATAAGAAGTTTAGTTTGAATTTGTATGGTTATAGTTTAAAAATTTGATAAAATTTATTTAAATTTGGAATTTTTGTTTAGTTTTGAACAAACTCCAAGATGTTCAGAAGAACCTTGGACATTTAAGGTCAAATTGACTCAATATTTGAATAAGGTAGCTACTCAAACTTTCTGATAATAGCTTCTATTTGCCGATTGATGCTAAGCCTCCTTTCCTTTGGTCTAGAGCCAACAAATCCAAAATGCTCTCTCAATTCTTTTTAAGTGTAGTGTAGAGCTCTATTTTGTAATGCACTTTGAGGTGTCCATTAGCATTAATGTAAAAGAAAACATTTTTATACCTACATATTTACTAGATTGTGTCTTTTGAACACACTGTAACAAACTGCCACTTCTATCAATTAATTAATTAACTTGTGAAATGAATAAATGAATTAAATGTGTTTGTGAAATACATTTTATATCCCCTCCTATCTATATTTTTTGGAAGCTGTTGTGATTGCAATTGATATAGATTATCAACATAATATATGTTGTTAGTATTAATATTATATATCCCACTATCAATATCCACATATGTACAACATATCATATTAATATACCATATACACCATCTATATATATTCTATATATTGTATTCCAAAAATATCATAAAATCATAATATGTAAGTATCTGTATCATATCTATAAACCCTAATCAAACTCGATGGCCAAGATCGTCTCACCGGACAAGGTAATCAATAGCAACAATTTTTCCCCATAATGTAAATCGACGGCATTGGAAGGGAAAGGGCATTTTTTTCATATGGAAATCAGTGGTTGCGGGATATTTTCACATTGAAGGGGATGCTTTTGGTCTTGAATAGAGTTGTTTGCATTTTTGGATACATTGTTGCCTAGTTTGAGTTCTAAGGCAATTGTGTTTTGATTGGATGGATGTAAGTTATTACTGATAACTTCATCATTAGAAAATGTGTTGTTTTAGAAGTTTAAGATTTTATGGTATAACTTTTGTCAAGGCTTGCAGTTGAGCCATTCAAAACATGAATTCTATTTGGAAATGTACAACACACATGTAATGACCCAAAATTTATGAAGGTGTTCAGTTTGATGTACAACTTGCGACACAAAACAAGACAAGTGTCTCGCGTTGTCAATCATCTTTTGTGATTCTTTTTCGCAACCCATTTAAGAGTATTCTCCAAACTATCTTCAAATTAAAGCAACAAAATCATGCTTTCATTCCTACTAGTGTGCTCTGTGTCGTTGCCACAGTCAAAATAAATAAATAAATTTAATTTAAATTTTTTTTAAATCATAAAAACTTTGAAATTCAATTTTTTTCACACAATATGTTCCAACACCATGAAACAAATCCCGTGCACCCCTCCTCGCTAAGCGCTTTCCGACAATACCGAGAATCCGACCATGGGGTGCATGGTCAAGGAGTTCTCAACGTAACAAAGCAAACAAAACAAACAACCTAACTTAAGGTATAGACTAGTGTACCGTGTGCCATTGATACAACTAATAGAAAGAAAAAAATAGTTTTTTAATTATTTAAATTGTAATAATTTTAAAATTCAATATCTTTTATGCACAAAAGAGTGCAAGGGCTTTGTTTTGTGGCGTTTGGACATGTGATGTAAAAGTTATGTTTTTTTCTTAAAAAAAAAATAATTTAATTCAATTTTTTAATTCATAAAAACTTTGAAATTCAGCTTTCTAATGATACTAAGGACGCAGACAGTGGACTCATGGTTTTTTAGATCTTAGCATATCAAACAAAACAAACAACCTAATTTAATAGTTCCTTGATTATGTTTTCAAAAAAAAATTCTTCAAAACTGCCATTTCTAGTATAAGTACCAAATTTTAGAAGAAAAAAATATTTTTGGATGCATAAAACCGTAGAATCTTGTATTACGCTGGTTTGAGAAGATGTGGAATAAATTTCAGAAATTTCCACTGTGTGGATTGCAAGATATTAACATTTGAATTGGCAGAAATGATTTCTTTGGCCCTGCAAAAAACAAGGTAGCTGTACTTCACAAGGTCACATTTGTATGAAAAATTGTCCAAAATGGTGGTGCTTCCTTAGATTTATTTTTCAAAGCAAGTTGGCTACATGCTTGAAAAATTTCATGTAATTTGGAATTGAAGAACATAAAGAAAAAAATAATAATAAAAATAAGTAGAGAATGATATAAAATACTAAATTGTTAAGAATTTAGTTATAGAATTGAAAAATGCTAATCCCAATGGTTGTAATGTTGTAATAAAAAATCTACATCCTATGATTTTATCTTTTTTCAAAAATATTAAAAATTGAGCTAAATAAAGGACTTCAAAGTTTATTTTAGAGGATAGAATCCATAACTGTCTGCAAACTAAAACTCCTCATAACTTTCACCTCATTGATCAAAATGGAATAATTCAAAGCTTTCCACATATATATAAATCTGGAAAACCAATTTCAAAATTTTGCTTCTGAAATTTTTTTTTTTTAAAACTTTGTCCAAACTGCCCGACTGAGGAAAAAAACTACCTATCATACAATACTTTTTTAAGGGTGAATGCAAGAAACACCTGCCAATTTTGTTGCGTTTTTACAGTACTCATGATTTTTCTTTTGGGGTACTATAAAATTAGAAAAATAATTTTTAAAAAACAAAAAAAATGTGGCTAACGTATACACCTTTAAGTTGAAGGTAACCACCAAAGGAAATGCATAGAAAAATTCTTTAAGCTAGAGAACTAAAAAAGTGCCAAATCTCAAGAAAATGACTATCTTGATGTATAAATTAATTAAAAATAGGAAACAAAATGAAATACATTAAATGAAAACTGGCCATTTGTAACAATTCCATGGAGATGGTCATTCACCCAAAAAAACTCCAAAATAATATTTTATATGTTTCAAAATATAAACAGAAAGAAACGCTATTTGTGGACTTCCACACCACATAAAATTAACTATTTTTAGAATTCCTTCCTTGCATATCTACGAGTCTACTAGAGACCATGCCCTCCAAATTTCAGCTCAAAATTCATTTTTGAGGGTACTAAATAGTACTAAAAACCTCTAAATTGGCAAGTGTGACATGTAATTGGGGGCTATTTTTGGATAGTAAACTATTTTTGAAAATTACAAAAAAAATTAGGCAAGGTGTATAATAGTTATGAGTACCTTACCTATGAATCTTGAGTCATTTGGAGCCAAAGCGCAAAAGTTATAACCAAAAAACTGATCAAAACACAAAGTGTGACGCAAAATAGTACAGGTGTTTCTTGCATTCACCCTTAACCATGTAATCAAAAGTTATAAAAATTGTTGGGCCTTAAAGAAAAAACTTGTCACCGTGTTGTGTGAAATTTCAAAGACAAAAAAATAAAAATCACATTCACAGTGAGCTGCTCAAAATCGCTATGTTGCCAAAACCACAATTTAGTCCTTCCTTTAGGGGTTAAGATATAGACTAGTGTGCCCTGTGCCGTTGCCACAGTATAATAAAACAAAAGGAAGTTTATAAATTTTTAATTCATAAAAAATTCAAAATTCAATATCTTTTCTTTGGTGAATACGTACACTATGAAACAAAGTCCACGCATCTCTAGTTTGTTGCAGTGTGAGAGGTTGCATTTTTAATACAAATAGAAAACTTTATGCACAAAAGAGTGCAAGCTTTGTTTTGTGGCGTCTGAACATGCGATGCAAAAGTTATGTTTTTTCCAAAATAAGAGATAATTCAATTCAATTTTTTAGTTTACAAACTGATTTTGAAATTCAATAACTTTCACACCATAGGTTGAAACCCCACAAAACAAAGCCCTTGCACTCTTCCTTGTAAAAAGTTTTCCAACTATACTATGAACACAGCTAAGGGACTTACGATTTTTTAGGTCTCAGTGTATTAAACAAAACAAACAACCTAATTTAAGGTATAGAAGGGTACAAACTAGTATACCTTGTGCCATGTTGCAATCAAAATAAAATTAAGTAGTTTTTTATTTTTTTAATTTATAAAAACTTTGAAGTTCAGTATCTTTTATTATGTACGGAGGAGTACAAGGGCTTTGTTGCGGTGTGAGAGGTTGTGTTCTTGATAAGAATAGAAAGCTCTATGCACAAAAAAATGAGAGGGCTTTGTTTTGTGGCATTTAGACATGCGATGTTAAGATTAAGATTTTTCCAAAATAAAAGATAATTTAATTCATTTTTTTTATTTATAAAAACTTTGAAATTCAATAACTTTCACACCTTAGGTCCAAATGCCACAAAACAAAGTCTGTCCATCTTTCCTTAAAGAGAGCTTTCTAACAATACTAAATTTGTTGTCGGATGCCTTACGGTTTGTTACATCTCAGTGTATCAAACAAAACAAACAACCTAATTTAACCCTGGATCGAGCGCCGCGGATGCCATTCCGTGGCGTTCCGATGACAATATTGCTGAGCCAAAAGAGTTTGAAAGCATTTTCTCATCCTTCTTTTTTTTGTTGACCTTTCATATTGGGTTATGAAGAGTATCCAATTGAGTTTGTACTCTTTCCAATGTTTGTCTTCACGAAAATGAGAAGTTATAAAAAGAAACGGATCACAAAATAGTGTTATTTTAGTGTATTTTGGAAAGTTGTTGCTCCTTGCTCTAAATCTGAAATTTCTCCACAAAAATGATATTTTTTGAATTTGACTTCAACTAACAAAATGAAGGTCATCTACTCTAGTTTCTACTCCATTTTGAATTTTGAGAAAATTCCTAATATTTCATATTTTATTGCAATTTGAACTTTGGATGTATTTTCATTGTCTATTATTTTCTAATTATATAATGACACAAAAATTGAGTTTACACCATGATGTTTGTCATTGTAATATACACACATGGTGAAATTTTCAGATTTTTTGAAATAATTTTCTATTTATTATGATTTTTTTTCACTTTTTCTTCAAAAAATCTCTTAAAAACCAATTTTTGACAAAAAATAATCTAAAATTTTTGTGAAGTAAAGAAGACATGTAATTTCATCTCTAAAAAAGAAATATGAAAATTTTCATACATATCGAGTTGCTAAATGGCAGCAAATTGAGTGATGGATAGTGAGGTTTGAAATCAATGGTTATGGGTCCGTCATTTAGGGGTTAAGGTATAAACTAGTGTACCATGTGTCGTTGCCACAGCCAAAATAATAGTAAAAGTAATTTTTGAATTCTTGAATTCATAAAAACTTCAAAAATCAATATCTTTCACCTTTTAGGTCCAAACGCCGCAAAACAATGCCCGTGCACCTTTCCTCGTTGAGAGCTTTCTGACGGTACCAAACATGTGATCGGGAGACATACGGTCCCGGAGATCTCACCCTAACAAACAAAACAAAACAAAACAAACAACCTAACTTAAGGTAATGGATGGATATTCACATAATTAGAATCAAGGACTAATTATTAGCTTTTGTAATGCCTAAGCGGGTTGGAAGTTCAAATTTTAGATGATGAGCTGAGTGCTTCAATGTTAGTGATGTTTTGTCCAAATAACTTATGAGCATTCATCTAAAGTGATGTACAATTCTTCAAAAAAAATCCTTCTCTTTTAACCAATTTGATGACATCTACATCAAAACTACTTTCATTTATATATATTTATACTATTATACTACTAAAATCATAACTCCCTCTGTAATATCACAAATGCTACCATTAATAATAGGGGCTCATGCTTGCTATGCTACGCATTCATTGTATCACATATTAGTAAAATTTTGATATATTTGAATAGAATGCATGATAATGATTTCAATAAGTCTGTGAAATAATTAATTTTAATATTTTGTAAAAATATTTTCAATCATGCATACATAAAAATAATATTTTCATACAATGTTATATTACAGAAATAGAGTAGTAGTTTGCAATCACCTCTGTAATATCACTTTTACAGCTTTTATGATTTCAAAATTCTATTGCTACTACCAAATGATTTGAGAAATTTATTCAATTGAAGCGATTTTGGATTTCAAGGTAGTTGCAAGAAACACTTCACATTTTTCCATCAAAACTGTGTTTTTTGGCCGTAGGACTGGCAGTACTACGCAATACTACCAGTACTGTGTGTTAGCAACGCCCCGACAGATCTGAACCGTCGATCCTATGCACCTGTAAATCTAGACCGTTGATTCAGTACTATGTTGTACTATGCAGTACTACCGACTACTACGGAGTACTACAGAAGCCACTGGCAGCAAAAAATAGCAGAAAAGGGGTCTATGGAGTTTTTCATTTTTAGTAATTCAAAAAAAATTCAAAAAAATTCCATAAAAAAAGCCATTTTGCTAGACAAGATTGCACTCACATTGCACCAAAAAATTCATGAAAGAAAATTTTTCCCTCTTCGTAGCTTTTGCGCAAAAGGAAGGTCACTTTGACCCCATGTGTGCAATCGACATGTCTCTATTTTCATAAAAACTTGTCGTCAGCCCTTGTAATGTTAGAAGACCTCCAACATGTCCAATTTGTGGCTTCAAATTCGCATTTTTGGATCAAAAATAGGACTAAAACCCCCCAAAATGGCCAAGGTAGACACCCAATCGGGGGTAGGTTAAAAATAGTAAACTAATTTTTAAAAATATTAAAAAATTAATCAAGGTCTGCAACTTTAGCATCTACCTTCATTTCAAATTTCATGCGAAATGGACAAACAATGCAAAAGTTATGAGCAAAAAGCCAATTTTTGAGGGCAAGGGGACAAGAAATAGGAGAAGTGTTTCTTGCAATCACCCTTCACAACAATTAAGTTGTTCATGAAGTTTTTGAAATTTACAAATTTTTCTTTTCAATTCACCAAGTTTTTGGATTGCCATTGTTCGTAACAATTGATTCAACTTTTGAATGCATTACAATAAATGTGTATCTTTTACAGTATTCACCATTGCATATATTTCATTCATCATTCAATAAATTTCTATTGTACGTTTCAATATATGCTTACTTATAAACAAAATTATACAAAGATTTTACTAATTTTTATTTGAAGATTTATTGAAATTTTTGTTTTGCATTTTATCTAATATATAAAAATTCTAATAAAATTCTAATGATGAATGCGTAGCATAGCAAGCGCCAACCGCTAGTATGTATATATAAAATTTAAATTTAATTTTTTTTTCATTCATTCATTTAGATTACACAATTCATCTCAGTACGATTAGATGAATACATTTTGCTTCAACTCATTACATTTCATTTTGGAAAAAATATGACCTAATTGCGCCTAATTTGTAACTTGTTTCAAAAGTGACCCCAACAAATCAGTGTACCGGCATCACCTCATAACTTATCGCACGTTTTTTATCATTGCAGTTCCCACGTTGTTTAGGGTGACAAACGTTTTGATAATCTCACATAAGCTTTTCACTTGAAACCAGTGTATTCTTTTTTATCATTTTGGGTTTGGTAGCCAGCTATTTCTTCAATAGTCCTGTGATACTTGGGTGATCAATACTTGGTGATATCTGTATCAAAAGTAAGTAGGTCTTACCTAGGTATTCTGGTCTAAAAGGTACAATCCAGCAGTAAAGCGAAGTTACCAATTTTGACCGAAAAAATGAAAAAGATTCTTTACCAAAAAGAGGCAACGTTCAATGGCGAATATCGTGCATCAAAAAACACTGCTTGAAACACTCAAAGTGGTGACTGCTTGGTGAGTTAGCAAGTTTCGCTGGTTCCTCTGATTTCTCCCGTGTCTGGTGCAAAACCATCTGAGAAACTTCTGATAAGCTCGTAAGGGAAACAAGGATCGATCATCTCCTGGGACTGATTGAACAGCGTTCTTGTGCAGGCTAGCCGGCACTGCAAGATTTGTATACTTCCCTCTTCAAATTGTACTACTGAGTGCTAGCTTTTCCCTGCTTCCTTCCCTGCCATTCCTAGAGCCATGCAGCATTCCTCCCATTCTTTGATTGTCCTGATTCCTCCCATTTCTCGAGAGCCAAACCGCCTGCCGTGGGAAACTTGTGAAACAGGATGATCTCCCTGCGACTGAATAGCGCTCTTGGATACATTTGAGCAGGCGAGGTGACTGTAAGATTTTCATATTTCCCTGCTAGCATTTTCCTCACTCCTCCCGTTTCTAGTGGAAAACCATCTCAGAACTTCTGAAACGTACAAGGATTGCCAATCTCCCTGTGACTGTGTAGCTAGTTAGCGCTCTTTGGGTCTCTTTGTCCAAGCTAGCGGACTGAAAGATTCTTTCATATTTCCCTGTGGAAATTGCACCCTGGACTGATATTCCTCCGCAATCAAACCATCTCAGAAAACGTACCAGGATTGCTACTTTCCCTGTGACGAAACCTGCGTTCTTGGATCCCTTTGTGCAGGTGAATCTAAGAGTTAGAGTGATGGGTGAAACCCGAATGCCCGGCTTGCCCTGGAGCTTCAAAGTTGCAGCGATGACGACGACTATAATGGCGGTGATTGCCAGCAGCATGTGGGCGGTGGAAGCAGGCCGAGTTTTCCAGTCGGACTTCGTTGCGGCTTCTTCTACTAGACTTTCATGCGTTGGTGATGCTGCAGCAGCGTTGTTTGTGTTTGGAGCTTCATACATGGACGTGGGGGAGAATTTTGCAGCCATGCCATTCAGGTCGCAATCAGATTTCTTGCCTTATGGAGTGGATTTCTCTGCCTCGACCACGGGCAGGCACAGCAACGGACGCCTCATTATTGACCATATCTGTATGTGCCCTTGCTCACTCTCTCTTTGGAAACCTATGCTGGCTTCTGCAATTTGGGTGAAACTCTGATTTGCTGAGTTCAAGAAGATAACTGAATTATCAGATTTTGGAGTCAGGTAACTACAGCTAAATGCATCCAAATAAGTGATCAAGAGTTGTTCCCATGACTAAAATGCATAAATTTGTGTTGGATCTTGTTGATAGTCAAAACACTATACTAGATTCTCTTCTTAAGCATTTTTTGGACACTATATGACTAAACTACGAATATATGGGCAATTTCGTTAAAATGGTTTTTCTCATATAAAATTTAATAATAAGCCCAAGTATCATAAACACCTCCAACAGTGCCACTTTGACAGTGTGCCATTTTCACCATCTAGGATTGATATAGATTTTAGAACGGCCGTTCGGAACATTTAGGATAGGTGTAGATTTCAGAACAACCATTCTGAACTGTTTTCATGCCATTTAAAAAAAATATTGCCATTTTAACGAAATTGCCCATATATCCAAAGTGTTCAAATAGGTGTACTCAAAAGCCACCCTAGGCTCTCATGAACAAAGGCAATACATGTTAGGCAAGAATTTGTAGGGGTTTCAAAAAAGGGTCACAATTGGGTGCAATTCTCTCACACTAATATTAATTAAGGACGTGGTGCCCTAAATAGACAATCACCTAAAATGGACTCCTATTTTTGGCCAAATAGCAAACCAAATCTGCATGTGAATTTGTGAATGAGTCCTATTTTGAACCTGTGTAGATCATCAAACTAAGTGGCTATTCAAAAGGGTCACTATGCATGCATCATTGACTATCATTTTGTTGCTTTGAGGCTCCAAATGTGTTGTTTTCTTTTCAATTTATGACCCATTGTAGGAGCCTACAATGTGTTGCTTTAGTGCATAGGACATCTAACGAGAGTTCTACACAACTAAAGCAATTTAAGATTGTATTGATATTCTTTTGTTCAAGCCAGTGACAGTGTGTTTTGTGCAAATATTGCAGCAGAAGGATTGGGTCAAGAAATGTTAAGTCCTTACTTACGGGATGCAAGCACCAGTGTTCAACATGGCGTCAGTTTTGCATCGTCTGGATCCACTGCGTGCAATTCTTCCGTACAAGGGAATGGCTCGAGTAGTAACGGCCTCTTCTCACTATCTGTTCAGGTGGACCAGTTTCGGGTCTTTCGTCGACAGGCCCTTTCCGTATACAAAGAAAAGAAAGGCAAGTTCCGTAATTCAGTTACTCTTCATTAGCAAGTTTTCAGGATTACTATCTTACAATTACCACAGGATGAGCTGTAAAGTTAAGCTTTGACCTAATAGTGTGCTAAAATAAATCTAGACAATGAACAAAATTTTATTTTAGATATCAGAGGAAAGCTTATTTTCGAATGCTCAACCTAATAGTGTGCTTTAATAAACCTTAATGATAAAAAGAAACTCATTTTAGAATTTTTAGCATACTAACATTGCAATCAGAGCACGTACGGATCTGAAAAACTCACCATTCAATTGAATGTTGAGCTCTGACTCATAGCTTCTGCAACCAATTTTTCAAACATTATTCTTGAGCTTCTCCTAACTAAACTCAAGAGCAATTAACCTGTATGTGATCACTGAAAACTAGGTCTCATTTGCACACAATCATGGTTTTTAACTTAGTGAAATTTTAGAAAAAAAAACTCATCCTCACAGACTAGGACAATAATTCCAAACATAATAGAGTTATTCGTAAAGTCCTCCCTAGTTTGGGCAGAACTTTTTCTGAAATTGAGAAGGCAACTATAGTTGAAGTGTCAAAAAAATTTGCAAGATACTTATGACACACAACCTCAAAAGTGGGGACCAAACTTTTTTAGGCACCATTTTGATGGAAAAATAAATTTCATACCCACTTTTATTCCGACTTTTTTAACTCAACCGGCTTTTTCACAAAACTCACGGGTTTAAACCCCAGTTTAGGGTACTTTACGAATAACTCTAATGTCAAAAAAATTGTGGAATTCTTTTTTCAAAGATTCTTTTCTATATGTCTAAAAAATCGTATATAATAATTCTATTTTTAGCATTTTTCATATCCTATGTTTCTAAATTTTTAATTATGTGATAAATATGATTTGACCCTACTATCCACTAATGGTAATAGAAAGGAGGTCTTGAGGTACCAAGCTTCATTGCTAAAGCCATTGGACTCCCAAGGCCTTTTTTCTATAAATGTTAAAATATCTTACTACCTACATTGTCCATGTTTGATGTTGGTTAATTTGGTTTGAATATAGATGCACAAAGGCTCTTCCCAACACCAGGAGCCTTTTCAAAAGGAGTCTACATCATTGAAATTGGCAATAATGATTACCATGGCATTAGTAGTGACCAAGTTGACGCAAAAATTCCATTGGTATTGCAAAGCATTGAGTTGGGAGTGCAGGTACGTATCATGTATTATGCATTTCTTACCTTTATGTTATATCTAATGTAGTACACAAGTATAATCCATGCATGTAGGGTGTTTTTGGTCCAATTGATAATGAAGTTGAATCAAGTGTAGCTTATTGGTCATTATTTGCATTAGGTTAAAAGTTACACTTCCAAATCATTTTTCTTCTAACAATCTAACTATATTTTGGCATTAAGGTTTAATTTCTAATAGTTGTAGAAGTTAGTTTACTTTTGAGTGTTTGTATACATAATTTTGTTGTTGTTTGATCAAAGCTATTGAGGTGTTGTTTATCTCCATGCAGTCAAAGAATTTTAAGAGTTGATAATGTTATAATTTTGTAATTGAAACAGAAGGGGATTGTTGATCTAATCTCAAAATAAAGGAGGTGAAGCAAATGAAGAAAATTTATGAGAGACAAACTACTATGAATTAAAAGATATTTTGTACATTAAATGCAAAATATGTCACTATTTCATCTGTCATGTTTTTCATCCATTTATTTTTGCTAAATCCTAATGATATATAGGCATATTTTCAATGAAACCCGTAGCAAATTGATGATAGAAGTATTTTTGGTATTGTTGCATTGTAATAGGCTATGCTCTATAGTGCCATCCAAAACTAATCACAAATTTGCAAATATGTATAGGCATTCAATATTGATCAAATGAGAGAGATGATTGTTGACTACACATCTTTGACATGTGTGTAATTTACTTTCATAGAATCTTCACTCAAAATAGAAGCTTGATTAGACTTTAATTAGGAGAATGCCACTTGTTAATTAATTACATCAGCACCTAAATGCCTAGCCTACCATATAAGGTTGATCTAAAATTTCAAGCTCATTTGGGTATGGGCAATAAAATTCCTTTGACCGTTTAAATTTTTTTTACGAGTAGTATTGAAGGTTAACTATTGGAGGTTTTTATAATTGACTGAAAAAGGTAAATATTTGATTTTTGAGAGGTCCTCAAAGGCATATATATACCATTAGTAGAAGAATATAGCTTACAAACTTTACTTGATTTCTTCTCTTTGATCAAAACTTGCCACATTAGAGAAAGAACCGGGCCTTTGGAGGGCCAATCCAGAGTGACATCCTTAGGAATATCCATGTCATCATTGGCCCTAGAGATTCTGAGTATCGCAAACTTCACCCAATCTGACTTTCGCCAAAAATGTCAGACCCTCCGTCAAGGCAACCAAGTACAATTTTTTTAATTGACAAATTAGTCCAACTAAGTTCAATTAAGCCAAATTAAATGACTTTCTTTTTAAAAAAAAATTTAAACACATGGAGATATTCCAAATTTAAGTGATTTTGAAGCTAGTTGCCAAATTAGCTTCAGAAGCCACTTAATTCATATTGTGAGTTTAGGATTAAGAAGAGAAGCTCTTTATAGGATTGGGGTAGTAATAGGTCAAGCAATCCATGTGAAAAATGTAATTTAGGATTAATAGGAACTCATCCGCTCATAGTTAAGCCAGACGCAGGAATTGTGTTTGAAAATTAAATTTCAGACCTCATTTAGGCTTAGTAGAATAACTATTTTGAAGAAACTTTGAACTAAAAAAAGTTGGGGAATTAAGCTAACTTTTATCTCCAAAAATCCGTTTGAGGTTTTGAGACTCCAACTAAAAGTCATAGACAAAATTTTGAGAGTGGTTGAATGGGATATTTTTTTGGATGTTTTCAAACACCTTCTCTGAATTTTGTTCATAATTTTTAGTTGGAGGCTCTAAATCTCAAACCTATTTTTGGAGATAAAATTTAGCTTAATTCCTCAAGTTTTTTTAGTTCAAAGTTTTTTCAAAATAGTTATTCTACTATGCTTAAATGGGGTCTGAAATTTAACTTTTAACACAATTCCTGCATTTTGACAATGAGCGGCCCAATCTCTCAACTTCAAATTATCCCATATTATTTGGCAATTCATGATGGTCAATTGATTTTGTTATAAAACCAACTTCTTCACCCTTCATTCTCACCAAATGTCAATGAAGTAAGTGATCCACATTGCCATCAAAAAAAAGATTTATAGCAATGTGGAAGAAATACTTCATTGACATTTGCTTAATTTCCCAAAACTTGGTTAGGGTTCAATTAGCATCCAATTTTAAGGTGTTCAATAATAAGATTAAGGTCCATTAGAGTACTTTAATTATGATTATTGAACACTTAAAACTTGGATTTGGAGCCCTTGACAGTCATCCGACAGCCTGATGGATGTGAAGCGAGAGTAGGGAAATATATCCTTAAGCCAAAAAAAAATTAACTTCAGGGTCCTCGGAGGGCTGCGAAGCAGCCGTCTAAAGGCCCGACTTTTTCTCTAATGATTTTACTCGAATTGAGATCTAAAAAATTGTACTTATCCATTTGCTTTGAAAATGGTTCTGATGCATTAGATGTTTTTTGGGGTCTCTGGAGGGCTGTTTCGGAGGCCTTCCCCAATCTGGCCTGATTCTGTGAACAGCGGTACACTGTCAAAAAATATTTATTAAAAAAGAAAAAAGAAAAAAATTCAAATATCATTATGAGCAAATTTTTTTTTTTTTTTTTCAAAAAATGATGTGACAATTGCTGTGCCACATTAGCCAGTTGCTGCAACGCGTTCTCACAATCTGGGAACACAGGGGAATTTGCAGCCCTCCAAGACCGCCAAATCCCATCTAATGGAAAGATGATTTTCACCATTGAAATTTTAAACATGCAAGTGTTGATTTGGAGTTATTTGCAATTTCTATTTACAAAAAAGAATTGCATTTCAACAATTACAAGGTGGATTGTGTAGTGAGTTTGATAGCTCTTCATTTGAACTTAAGGTTTTTGGAAGTGCATTAGAGTATGCTAACACAATATCTAGTTGTTCATGTCTCCTCCAATCCCAAAAAACTCTTATATGCAAATCTCTCAAACATTGTGGGAAGGGGCAACATACTAAAAATAGAATATTTACAGTGTTCTTGTTATAATGTCACAACTCCTATGCAATTTCACATTCAAAATTGGTATGCACACTAATAAGCAAGCTCTCTAAACTTTTAAGTATGGTTAAATTTTAATTTAAAAAAAATAATTTACTGCATTTGGGATAACTATAAGCCATGCTCTTTTTTCATAGGAAAAATACACTTGGAAAGGCTTGAACAATTAGGGATTGATAGACATTCAATGTTCAGATATCCAAACCTGTGATCAGTTTTGAATGGCACCGTAGTATCTAATAACTTATTGACTTATGTGATGTTCTCTTGATTGCAAAACAGGCTCTTTACAATGAGGGAGCAAGAACCATTGTCATCATGGATGCTTATCCAGTGGGATGCTTTCCGTACTTTTTGGGTTTTGCTGATCTTGATCAGCTCAATGAAGATGGTTGTGTAATCCCTTCCACAAAAATTGCGGAACAACACAATGCAGGGTTGAAAGTTATGGTTGCAAATTTGAATGCGGAGCTTGTGGAGGCAAACGTGATACTTTTTAGCCTCTATGATGTCTTCATGAGTGCCATTAGGAAGCCATCCAAATTTGGTGAGTCTATTATTTCTTTATTTTTAAAATTTGTCAAAAAAAAGTTAAATATTTCACTTCTTTTGAAGCGAGGATGAGTCTAGAATGTGTTTGTTCAAGGCCTCTACACCAAGATTTGTGCAGACATCAATGACAAAAATATTCTACATTATCCTTCTCAAGGATATTAAGTGGGTTACTAAATTTTGGTACTAAATGAACAAGTAGTTTAAGATGATTACTAATATTGAAATCTTGAATCTAGATAGAGATGCAATTGAGAATATATGACATTCATTAAATAGGAGGATTTAAATGAAATTGGCATAAATTTGGAGTTTGAATGGCCAACTCAAAACATGGCACATAATCCCAATCAAAGAGTTCAAATTTTTTTGCACTCTACAATTATATACTCCAATTTAATGAATAATATTGAGTTTGAGGTTGATCTTGCAAGAAACTATGGAACTTGCCAATAAGCATGTTGGTTGTTTGCCAGGATTAAAGTATGTCTACAAGGCATGTTGCGGCTATGGTGGTGGAGATTACAATGTCAACAAGATTGTACAGTGTGGAAAAGATGGAATTTTGGATGGGGAGTTGCAAAAAGCCACAGTGTGCGAGAATCGATCAGAATACATGATGTGGGATGCTTTGCATCCCACCGACGCATTTGCTTTCCATGTTGCACAAGCTTTCCTACAAGGCGAGAACATGCAACCTACTTTTCACATCAAAGAAATGTGTAGGCATGAGCAATAGAAATTTCCTTTTTATGTCTACAACAATCACAATTCCAAGCACCTAGGGTATCTAAAGAATGTGCACCCATAATTGTCACAAATAGCCTCTGATCTTGGTTATTATTGTTAACACAAATTTCTTTAATCTTATTAAAGAGGATTCCAACACACTTTTGCAAGCATTATTTGAATACCAATGTGAATAAGTTATGAATTTTCAAAGTACTATTCCTAGGTGTACCAAACATTAGCACAAGGTAGAAAGCCATTCTATAACTCTCAATTGTTGAATGTGTTTATTATTATAAAAATAATGGAAATACATGGATTAACCCCTCAAGGACTGGGGCAGTCTTTTGTAAGAGAAATTGTTGAAATTTGCCATTTTTAGTGCATTGTTCAAAATTGAGAATAAAAACTTCTTTTGGAACTTCAACCACACAAACATATAGTAGATTATTATTAAAATGTTTGGAAAATTTTAACTGCATTGATTGAAGATTATAATGTTTGAAGTGAAAATAAAACACTTTCTTTCCTTCTTGCAAAATGGAGATAACAACCTTTGAGCCCTCTTGGAGTAATATTTATGCTCTTGATGAATTTGTATCTTCCAACCATTGAGCTCTAAACCCTGTTAGGTACACTCATGCAAAATTTCAGGAGCAAAAAAGGACTACACTAAAAAGGGTATTTAGTGTTGGATTACATTTAGTGTAATTACCACCCTACTTGACCCTACACTAAATGTCAATTTTAGGACGATTAGTGTAGTGCTAAACTTCAATGCGCCACCTTCGCCTTCTCTTCCCTTCTACCTTCCTTTAATAAGTTCTAACACTAAATGTAAACATTTTCAGATTTCAGATTTACCATAGAGTATATTTAATGTTAGAAATTACATTTAATGTTACTTACTTTAGTAGGCTTAATGATATTTAGTGTCATGGTTCGCAAATAGTGTTGCCAACACTAAATACCCTTTTTAGTGTAGTGCCTTCCTACTTAGCATTTGATAAATTTCCTGAAATTTTATAAAACCACTATGCTATTGTGATTTAGGTTTGGTGAGCAAGTTGGACCCGTACTATAAAATTCCAATAAGAATCTTAAGTTTTTGTTATTGTGATTCCACACAGTATTTGTTAGGGAACTAAGTGATGAACTGTCAAAAACAATGAAAAGCATACTTGAATTACAAAAAGGATACACGTGTCATTTTTTCATTGGTTGTTAAACTTTTAAAACATTTTCTCCTAAGGGGTACACTAGTCTTTTTTACATTGGATGTAAAACTTTTAAAAGGAGAATTGAAGAGAATATCCGATGCAACTGAAGGCCCGTCTTTCAAATGCTCTTGTAAATTCAGATAAGTGTAGGGACATTGTTTCCACTCCGCCAGGCAGTGTTTGCCGCTTCCGAGTGCATAGCTAGCGAGCATAAGCAGGCACTTCTAGAATCAGGTTCCAAAACTCTACAAGGACTTGGAACTTTGTGGAAAGAAGAATCCCATTGGGCGTGACCCGAATTGAAATCTCTACAAGGAAGTTAGTGCATTGAGTCAAGATTATGCAGTTCAGAATGCACCGCAGCAAGATTTGGAAACAAACAACTTGATTGCATGGCTGAAATTACAAATTCAGTTGTGTCCTGTAAGGGTGTTACATAACTCAATTTCTAATGCAAGATTTCACAAATTTCTTTCTACTCTGCCCCCACACAATTCATATGCCCAGCTTAGAGTACCGGTAATGAAATCGTGTTTGAGAACCACCGGCCTCTTCTGTTTGTACCCAGACACCCCCAGTCAAACTTAGATCGAGAATCCAAAACCCCTAAACTCTACACTTTGCACAATTCAGATGAAGGGAAAAGTTTCTCTCATTTTGAAATTAGAAGAAGGATTCATTGAGTACAGAATTGAAGTAAACAATATCAAAACAAACAACCCTAACAAAACAAACAACATAAAGACATACCCGATCGCCACTATTACACAGAAACCGCATTCCGTTGCACGAATTCTCAGAGGCAATAGAATCATTCCCACAACAGACCACCAACACAACAGCAACTGTGTAATCATTTAAACCCTAGATTACACCATAATCAAAATTACATTACTGAAACACCCGATTGCCACCAAAACATCATTTCTTCTCTTCGAGCAAATTATCAAAAGAAATCACTAGACTTCTCTTATTCACCAAATTTATAATCAAAAGAATATAGAAGTGTGCACACCATCCACACACAGAACAGAGAAACCAAACAGTGTGATCCAATTTGAAACCTCGAAATACCTCAGGAGTCCGACTGTTCGGCGCTTCGACAAAGCTACCTATGGACTGGGTAAGGTAAAACAGCCCATCATGGTCAAAATTGCTAGTTTTAAATTTTTTCCCCACATACAGACAAGTGTGAGAAATAGCAAGAGCAATTGAAATTATATTTTTTCAACAAAGTATGAATTAGCTATAATTTTTTGAAGTGTTCAGCCCAAAAGAGTATGTAGACTACTCCAAAACCAACATGCAACTATATCCATAATGCTCACCTTACTCTTCTTAAGCAGTCAAAATATTTTCTAAAGTGAAAGGCCTTAAAAAGTCACTTCCTATAGTGATTTACATTGAAATAGTTGGATGTTCCTAATGAGGTTACTAATTAATCCATTAGTGTCAGGTAAGGCATTGATTGTGGTCCAAAATCTCATAAATTGAGAATAACCATCATGGGGTCATTCTTTAGGTGTTTGTCATGGGTCATTTGACCATGATGGGATAGTTTACCTTAATTGCAAAGTAGGCCAAGTTATAAAAATAATCACAGGTTAGGACCTACTGAGCCGCAAGCGGCGAGGTTGGTACTAACCTACAATTATTTTTGATGACTTGGCCTACTTTGCAATTACCAGACATAATGTCAATGTAGGAGAGTTGAGCCGTTTGACTTCTTTGATTGCCTAACCAATCAAAACATGCCACAAAGGCAAAAGTCTCCTACATTTAGTTTATGTTAGGTGAATCCGCACTCACTAAGTTAATACTTGTTGGTACTAATAGGAAAGATTCCTCTAAGATTTCTTTCACTCCCAAACCAATGAAATTTCTACTTCATACCGACCCTATTGAAAATTTGCACAAGGTCCACAGTGAGCGTTATCAGTCTTAATCTGCCTCTCCTTAACCAATTGAAACAAGCCACAACGGCAAAACTCTCCTGCATTGACATGATGGAATAGTAGAGAGTGAAGCACATTCAATGGAGTGAGGAAGCTCCACACAAAGCAGACGGGAGGGAAAGGGCAAAGAATTTGGCAGGAAATTCGGCTAGGAAAATGAAGCAATCACTAGCAATCTTCAAAAACATACTCAGCAAATGGCGATCATGAATAGATCACAAACTCACTTCCTGCAGCAGGGCGGCATGGCAACAGACAATGCAACAAGCACCGTCCTAGTAGGCCCCCTCGCGATCCAGATCTTGGACCCTTCACAAATTATGGGAGAGACTTGGAGAGAGACTTGCTCCTCGAGAGAATTGGCTCCATTTTTTTTTTGAAACATATGGCCTACAAGGGCCGCAACTAGGACAGACCTGACACAGCCATGGCAAACCATGGACTTATTTAATTACCATTAGGAGTTGGTTCTATTTTGTATGTCATAGTTTACCAAGAAAACTTTAGAAGTTTGTTGGAAGTCTGCCAAAGCTTTCTAAGAAAACTTCAGAAGTCTCTAAGGTTCTCAAATGGCAGGTGCAATTAGAAGATCCCGAGTCTGGATTACAAGGGCCCCCCATATTAGGACCATGTCGTGCCTACAGCGTAACAGCGTGTAAAAATTTCATTGTAGCGCGGAAAGATTGAGTCTACAGGTTGAGCACCGAACCCTAATTCTAAAGATCATTCATAGCAGATGAACAGTTTCTATTTTTTCCTTGCGCAGCACTACATCAACGGCTACGTGGGGTACCCCTGATTTTTTCCATCAAGATCGACGGTACATGTTGAATGCCACGTAGAAAGTATTTTTAGATGAAATCAACAATTGTTGAGGAGGGTCATTTTTTTCAAAAAAGATCAATGGCTAGGATTTATATTTAGTAGGGGCCAGGTACCAGGTACATGAGCGCTTGCCACTTTTTGGCTCATTGTCATTGAATAAAGTATTGTAGGCAGTTACTGCCTCTTTTGGGTGCATTGTGTGACAAACTATGTCACAATGCACCTAAAAGAATTTTAAATTAAAAAAAAATTATAAATTCAGCCCCCTCCCCCCCAAAAAATTTAAAAATTTAAATTGATATTTTTTCATATCCCTTAACCCCCCCAAAAAAATTAATTTTTAAATTTTTAAATTTCCATACCCTCCCCTCCATTCCCCTCTACCCTCTTGTAATTTTCAGAAAGCAATGAAATTGACAAACAATATGGAATAAACAACATCCCGTATCTTGTACCCGTATCCCGTATCCCCTACTCATATTCATATCTAGTATTGTGCCATATCTGTATCCATATCCACATTCAATATTCACTATGTATTTGTATACGATATTGTATCCGTATCCATATTGATATTTGGACGGCTCAAATTAAATCTCACAAAATCAATGGCTTGTGATTTTTTGAGAAATCAACAGCAATTTCAAAGGTAAGCATTTAAAAAAAAAATCAACGGCCTTAAAAATTTTTAGAGAGGGGGGCAACTAATACAAACCAAGGTAGGCAGCCTCTTTTGGGTACATTGTCATTGTAACTCCCTCACAAGGACTATGTGGGAGGTCGTTAACAAAAAGTCCATCCCGACTTATTATTACCTTTTGTAACGCCTGAGCAGTTGGACATTCAAATTTCAAATGATGAGCTCAGTGCTTCAATATGATCTTTTGTCCAAGTAACTAATGAGCATTCATCTAAAGTGATGTACAAATCTTCAACAAAAATCCCTTTCTTTTTCACCAATTTGATGACATCTACATCAAAACTAATTCATTTATGAAAATTTTAAATATATTCATTCATTAGATTACATAATTCATCTTGGTAAGAAAGATTAGGTGAATACATTTTGCTTCAACACATTACATTTCATTTTGGAAAAAATATGACAATTTCATTTGCAGATGAACACTAAGGGTAAGTGCACCTAATTTGTAACTTGTTTTGAAACCCGTCCCTACAAATTCTTGTCTTAAATGTATAGTAGGGTCCCAATCAAAATGGCGTTTGCAAAATCGCAGGGAAGGAAATTTTGCATCTGCCAACTTTGACAGCCTCCCAAGGGCTCAAAAATTGATCTTTGACTATGAAATTTTTACCATAGCATCATCTTTAAGTTAATTATATGTGTACCAAGTTTCAAGCTAGGTCAGGTGGTTTTTACCAAAAAAAGGTATTCAAAATCTCCCAACATGTGTAGTCGTGAATTTTTTTTCACTACTGCCAACTTTGACACCCTCCCAAGGACTGAAATTTTTTCTTTTTCTATAAATTTTTTGGCATAGGACCATCTATATGTTGATTACATGTGTGAAAAATTCCAAGTCCAAAAGACCCCCACAAAACTAGATATTCAAAATCTCCCCAACATGTGTAGTTGTGAGAAACAATTTCACTACTACCAACTTTGACACTATCCCAAGGGTTGAAAAATTATTTATTTACCATGAAATTTTTATGATGAAATAATCTCTATGTCAATAACATTTGTGCTAAATTTCAAATTCAAAAAAATCACACAAAAAAATATATGCTAGTTCTACCAATGTGTACAATTGTGAGAAAAATTTCACTACTACCAACTTTGATACTATCCCAAGGGCTGAAAAAAAAAACATTTTACCATGAAATTTTTGGCATGAGATCATCTCTATATTGATCAAATGTATACCAAATTCCAAGGTCAAAAGATTTACCAAAAAAAGATATTATAATTCTACCAACATGTGTAGTTGTGAGAATGACTTTCTACATCCATGTGAAATTTAACCCAAAAAATGACACTATCCCAAGGGTTGAAAAAATTGTTCTCACAACTACACATGTTGGTAGAATTAACATATATATTTTTTTTGTAATTCTTTTGAATTTGAAATTTAGCATACATGTTATTGACAAAGAGATTATATCGTTATAAAAATTTCATGGTAAATAAATAATTTTTCAACCCTTGGGATAGTGTCAAAGTTGGTAGTAGTGAAATTGTTTCTCACAACTACACATGTTGGGAGATTTCGAATACCTTTTTTATGTAAATCACCTGGCCTTGAAACTTGGTACACACATAATTAACTTAAAGATGATGCTATGATAAAAATTTCATAGTCAAAGATCAATTTTTGAGTCCTTTAGAGGCTGTCAAAGTTGGCAAATGCAAAATTTCCTTCCCTGCGATTTTGAAAACGCCATTTTGATTGGAATCCCACTGTACAGTACAACCTCTTTTATAAAGATCTAGAGTCGATTTTTGATACACCTATATTCAACATTTTAAAATTTTTTGGTTTATTCACATGCTTAGTATCTTTAATCCCTCAAAGACCAGGGGGGTGTCCAAATTTCCAAAATTGTAAAGATCTATTATAGAATGCAACTTAAAACAATATTCAAATGATGACTCTTAAACAATAGTTGTAAAATATGATTTATAGATCACATCCATACAATTAGATCATCAATTACACAAACCAATACTTTACATTAAAATTTGAAAATAGAAAATAGAAATTCTTTCTAAAATCAATTGTAGATTAAATATTTATGATTTTTACAATAATTCTTTTTCTATAAGTTCAAAATGTTAAGTTCTAATCAAAGTGATTTTTGAAGTTTTTTATTTTATATTTTGATTCAAGTCATTTTTAAAGGATCATTTTCTGAACTGAAATAGTTACTCTATGAGGCTAGACCTCCCAATACCTTTTGAATTATAGAATATTTGGAAAGCAAAATCTTCATAATCTGAACCGTACAAATGTTAAAGAATTGATACAAGAATCTTCAAAAAAATTGATGGATGAAAAAACGCATTTTGGTGAGTTTGGAATGTGTTTCCGTTCATTCATTGTTCAAAGTCTTCACTCATGGTCCTTAAGGGGTTAAAATGCATTCTAAGAGAATTCAACTAATCTCCTTTAACAACCAACAAGGGCCACCCAAAAGTTTTGGTATAGTTCAATAATTAGAAACAAGCTCAATGTGATGTTGTTATCTAAACCTTGGTTTTCAAAATCCAACAAGGACGTTGAGGATTAAAAGTATCTCATAATGACTTTTGGAGAAACTATAGAAATAAAGAATGCACCTATTTATCCAAGAACTTGATAATTTTTTGTTGACAAGTTCTTTCTAGGTTAACCCCTAAAGTTCCTAGTTTATGTTTTCACCAAAAACGCTCAAAAACTGTCATTTCTAGTCATTAGTACCAACTTTTGGAAAAATAAAATAAAAAAATTGGACACACATAACCATAGGATTTTGTAGTATGTTGGTTTGAAAAGATATGGAAAAAAATTCAGAAATTTCCACCATGTGGATTGCAAGATATTAACGTTTGAATAGACAAAAATCCTTTTTTGGGCCCTACAAAAAAATCGGCAGCTGCACTTTACAAGGTCACATTTGTATGAAAAATGTCCCTAATGGTGGTGCTTCTTTGGATTCATTCTTCAAGGCAAGTTGGCTACATGTTTGAAAAATTTCAGATCATTTGGAATTGTACAACATATAGGAAAAAAATAGTAAGTAGAAAGAAGCAGAGAATGATTCAAAATACTAAATTGTTAAGAAAATTTGTCATGGAATTGAAAAATGCCAATCCCAATGGTTGTAATGTTGCAATAAACAATCTACATCCTATGATTTTATTTTTTTCAAAAATCTTGAAAATAGAGTTTAAAAAATGACTTCAAAGTTTTATTATTTTAAAGCAGAGAATCCATAACTGCCTTCAAAGTAGAACTCTTCATAACTTTCATCTCATTGATCAAAATGGAATGATTTAAAGCTTTCCTTGCATATATAAATCTAGAAACCAATTACAAATTTTTGTTTCCGAAAAATGATTTTTTTGATCTGCTCAAACTGTTCAGCTGAGAAAAAAAATGTATATCATACAATAACTTTTTAACCATGTAATCAAAAGTTATGAAAGTTGTTGGGTCTTGAAGGAAAACCTTGTCCCCATAGTTTGTGAAAATTTCAAAGAAAAAAAAAAATTCCATTTGTAGACTTGTAGTGTGCTGCCCAAAATCGCTATGTTGCCAAAAAACATAGCTTGGTCCTTTAGGGGTTAACCCTACAAGGATGGATTGGTCACCATGTAAATCATTATTTTCAGTACAATGCGTATCTCCTACTTAACCCTTTACTTCCTAAGAAGCCCAAATTGGGCCTTTCATTTTATTAGCAATTTTGAAGAGTTTAAAAGGAGATTTTTAAATATTTTAATAATTAATTATTTAAAACCAATACATGCAATGTTCTTCATTTAAATTAATGATATAATAAAATTTTCCATTTAGACTATACTTTTTACTATATGATCAATCAAAGTTGGCAACTTAAAATCATGGATTCTTAGGAAGTAAAGGGTTAAAAAACATCCAAAGTACTCATTGGAGGTCAAACTACTGTGTAAGGCCTCGCCTCCTTGCACAACATTCCAAGGATGTAAGTTATATCTACACTTCTATCTTACACAGAAGAATTCTATGTCATGCATCATACACTATAAAGTTAACCCCTAAATGCCCAAGGCCTGTTTTAAGCTTCCTGAAATTTGCTCTAAATTGAACAAAAAGCCAACATTTTGATAAGTTGTATCAAGTTTTTAAAAATTGTAACCGTACAAATTCAAACTAGACATGCTAGAGATCACATAAGAAAAGAAAACACAAGAATTTCACTTATGGATTGAAAGATTATAATGTTTGATCATGAGGGTGTTAAAACTAAGATTTTCTTTCAATCCTTTTTTCACATGCCAAATCTAAAAAGTTGGTCACCAAAAAAAATGAGGTTAAAGGGCCTAATATGCATAACCCCAATCAATTTATGGCTTCTCAAAATCTACTCTACAATTTTTTTAAATGAATTCTAATGTGATTTTTCCTCCAAGATCTAGTGTATTTGAGGCTCATTTCCAAGAGTCCTCAACACTATGGAAAGTCAAGATTGCAATGGGTACCCTTGGACAAAATCTTGAATAGAAAAAACATAATCAATCATTTTCATAATTGGATTTTTGATGCTAAAACTGGACTTCAAAAAAAAATTCAAAAATATAAACTTCTAAAAATAGCAAATTGGTTAGGTTTTATTTAATTTAAAATTATTGTCGACACCCAAATTGGGTGCCTTGGGCATTTAGGGATTAGTCATAAATACAACATTTAATAGCATTGGTTGGCACTGCCTTGGTTCTATAGTACAAAGTGTGGAATATTCCACACTCAACAATCCTTCATCAATAACTACTAAACAAGTGGAAGATGTAGAGGTTCTTGGGTGTGGAATATTTTACACCTTGCACTATAGAGTCAAGGCAGTGCTAGCTAATGCTATATATTAAATGTTATGAAGTGTGTGCAATGCATGACCACAAGTTGGAGTTTAAAAAAACATAAGACAAAATTCATTGGAGCACCAAAATTTACGTCTCATGGGGTTTGATGCCATATTTGTTTTGTAGTATTATTCCTAGTTAAACTTTCCTCTGACACCAGTTTCTAAACACAGGACCAACTTTACAATTAACTCTAGTATTGTAGCAATGCTATACAATTAAATCATCCAAAGTTGAAAGGGGCCTAGAATGGATTCCTCTGACAAAATACTTTCTTTGTGATAAGAGGATTAATTTAAGACTTCAAGTTGGTTTACACCAAGGCCAGACGAGAGGTTCTCTTGAATTATCAAAGCAGGGATTGGTGGAAAGACTGGCATGGTCTAAGTTGGGTTTTCACTTTGGCCATGGCCCATGCCATTTTTCATGGATGAGAAGTCTACTTGGAATCCTACATGGCCAAAGCTAATAATGTTACGCTGGTTTCTAAGAGCTTTTTTCTTAACCCCCTCTTTAAGGTAGGCCTAACGGATTTCTAGGAGACCATGGCATGCTAGAACCTCACAACCATAGATTTTTTCTATTTAATTGATCTTGTAGTTGACAATGTTGGATCTAATAATAAATAGATACAACTCGGCTACGGGTTCTCTTGGGTTTATACCAAGACCATGCAAAGTACCATTACTATTTTCTGTCTTGGGCTCTTGCTTTGGCATGGTCATGTGACTCACATCTAACAAAGCGGAATACCCTAGAATACTTATGGTCCTTGGTATGGCCCTGGTGTAAACCGGCCCTTAACTCCTTTAGGATGTTGCTTTGGGTAAGGTTACAACCTTCCTCACCATATTTCCAGCAAGTCATAATATAGTTAGGAGCACCGCCCCTCTGACCGATGTGACTGCCTCCACCCGCACTATGGTCATCTGCTTACAGGGCTTAAGGTAGCTACATCCATAACCATCATTGTACCCATAACCATCACCTCTACAATCTTGGAAAATCTGTGGAAGTGAATAGATGTGATTACAAGGATGTACTACCTTTGAACATCAGACCCTAGTGTTGATATTAGGTGCATTTGCAGTCGGTTCTTTAAAAATTCACAACTTATTCTCACAATATCCAAATAATACACTTGAAAGTGCACAAGCATTATTTTTTTCTTGCTAGTAGGATCCTATAATTTTCTGGATGTTTATTAATAATAATCATATTCAAAACCTTTAATTTGACAGTTATGGGTGCTGCTACCTTACCCCAAAATTTTGTGGGGCGTGTTCTGATTTTGCCAACGAATTTCCAGCAGATCAGAGAGCCGAGGTCGTCCAGCGCATTCTACAACACAGCAGCCTCTGGGAAGGAAATGCTTCGTCTGCGGGGTATGTGTTGGCTCCTCACGGGTCCGTTCCTGTCGATATCGCAGTGTGTGAAGGAGGGAATTAAAGCAGATCAACATCAATACCCACACACTCTTCTGATTGATTGATTGATCGCTGAAGATGCTTATCTATCATCTTGTTCGAAACCAACAGCTTAAATTTTCCATTTTAAAATACCTAGAAAAGTACGCCAGAGCTCGATGGAACTTGGTCTGGGCCTTCTCAAAGTGCATATGGCAACTGATCTGAACTCTGAAGCATTATACCCCAACGAACAGCAATATATCCAGGAAGGAGATTGACATTCTCATTGGCTTGCGCTCTTCAATCACAGGAAACAAGCTCGGAACTGGTTTTTTGGACTCACCATCCTCAACCTGGCGGGGGTAAAGTACCTACTCCAATTTGTGTGTTCTACAAATGGAATTTCCCTGGACCTCAGCTCATAGTGATTGTGCCTGAATTGAAGTGTGCTTACACAAATAAGAGTTTCAGATTGTAAACTAGCAACTTGTCAGAAATCCTCTTCTGGTAGAAGAACTTAATGAGTTTCAAGAGGCTCATCAGATTGATCTGGCAATATTGCAGTTCATTTAGTAATGTTCAGAGGGGAATCTGATTATTTCAGTGTTCAAGTCATCTTTCACTAACTTAACTTCGCCGTGGATTATCTATCCATGGCGCCACTTCACTCTTTTTTAGTATTGGCGAATGCATGTGGAAGATGGTATGTATACCACGACCTCTCTTGCTAGGGTTCTGTGCCCAGTAGCTGGACCGAACTGCTGAATTCTTTCCTCGTATAGTCTGCTGCTTCACTCATTGCACAATTAAGTTATGTATGCCACTGTAATGCTCACTCCTCTCATTATTTTTACTAAGGGAAGTTGAGTTGGAAGAATTTAACTTCTTGCAGTGAGTAATGATCTGGCAGCTGCAACTGGAGGAGTGTGCATGAGTGATGCTAAGTTACAAACGGAAACCCTAGCTAGAAGCACTTGCAACCAACCTAAGCTTACCAGAACTAAACCTGCAACTCTAATCAAAACTTTTTTTATGAAGGGAGGATCTTCTGTCATTGTAGAGAGATTACAACTTCACAAGTTTGCTCTCATCAAAACTGGGTTACGATAGAGCTACAAAACAAAGCCGTGGACAAGGATCAATTTCAGCCAAGGGAACCCACTGCAGCTGAGAAAGAGGTGGAGCACAGCTTCATGACTCATGCTTTGGCCCATACGTGCTGGTCTTCTCATCCTTTGGAGCTTCAAACGCAAGTGTCCGACGAAGGAATCAATCACCGAACAGGAACCCAACAATAAGCTTGTGCCGAAATTGTGCTCTTGACAACTTGGCGCGCCTGCACTGGAGTTGTTCTAACTGTCACATACCAGTTGCGTAAAGAACCAGGCTCTGCGGCCCTGACAAGTTTGGTCGAATCCAATGCAACCTGTGTTGTCAGGGTGTGTGTCAGATGGACAACACAGGTTGCATTGGATTCCACAGCAGTCTCCAAGTACTGTAAATTAACTTATTGGTGCACTGGCATCACCTCATATCCCACGTTTTTCATCAAGTGCTGCAGTTCCCACTTTGTTTAGGGTAACAAAAGTAGCTAAATTTATTCTCTTGATGATCTCAGTCTCTCAAAGTGGTGATTGCCAGGCGAGTTAGCAAATGCCGTCCCCTTCTCCCTCAGCACCCATTCCTCTAATATTCTACTTCCCCACTATCCTGTGCACTTGGCCTTGAATGTGCTCTAGCTTGAACAAACAATCTCCTGAATCGCACCAAACCGTAGTTTTCTTCTTCAAAGACTGTTGAATTATTTAGCAGTGCAACCAAACTGGCTTTGCAGATTCAAGGGCACTCACAGGGAGAGTATCTTGATTGATCTCTTTTTCCCGGATTGCCATTCCTGGTTGCCACGATTGAGAACACGGAAACAAGAACCCGGCCGAAACTGCAGATTGTTGCACTTCCCAGTTAGAATTGTGCCATTGAGAGCTTTTCCTTTGATTCCTTCCATTCCTAGTGCAACCTATCCTCCCCATTCTCTGGTTCCTCTGATTTCTCCCGTGTCTAGTGCAAAACCATCTGAGAAACTGGACGGGAAACATGGAGGGACCGATTGAACAGCGCTCTTGTGCAGGCTATTCGTCACTTTAAGATTTGTATATTTTCCTGTTAAAATTGCACTACCGCTAGCTTTTACTTGCTTCCTTTCCTGCCATTCCTAGAGCAAACAATCCTCCCATTTCTTTGATTCCCCTGATACCTCCCATTTCTGGAGAGCAAAACCGCCTGCCATGGGAAACTTGTGAAACAGGATGATCTCCCTGTGACTGAATAGCGCTCTTGGATACATTTGAGCAGGCGAGGTGATTGCAAAATTTTCATATTTCCCTGCTAGCACTTCCCTCACTCCCGTTCCTACTGCAAAACCATCTCAGAAATTTCTGAAACGTACAAGGATTGCCAATCTCCCAATAGCTAGCGCTCTTGGGTTTCTTTCTCCAAGCTAGGGCCAGGGGCTGTAAGATTCTTTCATATTTCCCTGTCAAAATTGCACCCCTTCTAGCTACTCCCTGGCCTGATATTCCTCCCATTCCTATTGCAATCAAACCATCTCAGAAACTTCTGAAACGTACCAGGATTGCTACTTTCCTTGTGACGAAACCTGTGTTCTTGGATCCCTTTGTGCAGGTGACTCTAAGAGTTGGAGTGATGGGTGAAACCCGAATGCCCGGCTTGCCCTGGAGCTTCAAAGTTGCAGCGATGACGACGACTATAATGGCGGTGATTGCCAGCAGCACTTGGGCAGTGGAAGCAGGCCGAGTTTTCCAGTCGGACTTCGTTGCGGCTTCTTCTTCTAGACTTTCATGTGTTGGTGATGCTGCAGCGGCGTTGTTTGTGTTTGGAGCTTCGTACATGGACGTGGGGGAGAATTTTGCAGCCATGCCATTCAGGTCGTCCTCGGATTTCTTGCCTTATGGAGTGGATTTCTCTGCCTCGACCACGGGCAGGCACAGCAACGGACGCCTCATTATTGACCACATCTGTATGTGCTCTTGCTCACTCTCTTTGGAAACCTCTGTTGGCTTTTGCAATTTGGGTGAAACTCTGATTTGCTGAGTTCAAGAAGAGAACTGAATTATCAGATTTTGGAGTAAGGTAACTACAGCTAAATGCATCCAAATAAGTGATCAAGAGTTGTTCTTATGACTAAAATGCACAATTTTGTGTTGGATCTTGTTGATAGTCAAAAAGAATATACTAGATTCTCTTCTTAAGCATTTTTTGGACACTATATGCATAGACTATGAACATCCAAAGTGTTCAAATAGGTGTATCCAAAAGGTACTCTAGGCTATCATGAATAGAGGCAATACATGTTAGGCAAGAATCTGTAGGGACCGGTTCTAGAATAGGGTTACAATCAAGTGCAGTTCACACTCATATGTAATATTAATTAACCCCTAAAGGACTGTTGTTCCTTTGGGGGACAAATGCATTTTTAGGCAAGTACCCACGGGCTGAAATTTTGTCATGATTTTTTGAAACTTTATTTGGAGATAGAAAAACTAATAAGCTTTGTGGAAATATAATTTTTTTCACAATTGGTGCTCAGGAACAAAAGTTATGACAAAATAAACTCAAAACAGGGACCGGGTAGCAAAAAAAAATGTTGAAAAAAAATTTGAATTAAATTTTTTTTCCCTCATAGATTATATTTTTGTCTATTTGGAAAGCTTTGATTCATTTCATTTGGATTTGTTATGAGAAAGTTATGGACATTCTTGTTTTTCGGGCAGTTAGAGCATCTTTTTGAAAAAAATAACTTGTAGTATTCAATTCTGAATGCATTTTTTTCAATTTTTCAATTTTTTTTTTACATGGTCTGATTTACTTGCTAGAATAATCTCACCATTAGTATTATTTGATTTTAATTCCACCTAAAATATATTAATATTTTAGATTTTCCTTCTATCTCGTACCTACTTCTATTTAACAATTTTCTTAAGAATGATAATTAAGTTTTTTTGAATTTTTTTTCCCCTAGACTCTCAACTCAATTATCTACTATTGAGATTAAAGCTCAAAACTATGTAGTGGAAAAAATTTTAAGTTAAAATTATTCAAAGTAAAAAAATCTAGTCCCGCAATGTGTTGAAAAACTTGTTTTCTTCACTTTAAATATAGATACCTTGCAATTTGTGTGATCAAAAATTCTGAAATTATTTACACACACTCTCATACTAGTTATGTGTAAGATCCTACTGTTAGATGTGAAAAAAAAACAATTTTCAATTATTTTTACTCTTTGCTATAGATATGGTAGTTTTCAGTGTTTTTTGGCAAAAAAAAGGCCTTGGTCTTTTAGGGATTAAAGAAGTGGTGCCTTAATTGGACGGGCACCTAAAACAAACTCCTATATTTGACTAAATAGCAAACCAAATTTGCATGTGAGTTTAAGAGTAAGTCCTATTTTGAACTTTGGTGTAAATCATCAAACTAAGTTGCTGTTCAAGGGGGTCACTATTCATGCATCATTGACTCTATTGCTTCAAGGTTACAAATGCGTTGTTTTCTACTCAGGTTATGACCCATTGTAGGAGCCTACAATATGTGCCGCTTTGGTATATAGGACATCCAACGAGAGCTCTTTAAGGTTGTATTAATTTACTTTGGTTCCAGGTAGTGACAAAGTGTGTTTTGTGCAAGTATAACAGCAGAAGGATTGGGTCAAGAAATTTTAAGTCCTTACTTACGGGATGCGGGCACCAGTTTTCAACATGGCGTCAATTTTGCATCGTTGGCTTCCACAACGTGCAATTCTTCTGTACAAGGTGATGGCTCAAATAGTAGAGGCCTCTTCTCATTTTCAGTTCAAGTGGACCAGTTTCGGGTCTTTCGTCGACATGCCCTTTCCTTGTACAAACCAAAGAAAGGCAAGCTCTTATTTGTACTCTTCATTGGCAAGTTTTCAGGCTCACTATCTTCCAAATACCATAGGATGAGCTAAAGTCAAGCTTCTACCTAATAGTGTGCTCTAACAAATCTAGATAATAAACAGAAACTCATTTTAGAATGTTCAGCTTACTGATATTGCAATCAGAGCACGGACTTGAAAATTTTGCCAATTGAATGCTGAGCTCTCATAGCTTTTGTAGTCAGTTTGCAAACGTTATTCTTGAGCTTCTCCTAAATAAAGTCAAGAGCAATTATCCTGTATGTGATCAAGAAACCAGATCTCATTTGTACACAATTATGGTTGTTTACTTAACCCCTAGAGGACCAAAGTCCCCTCGGGGGACACTTGGGATTTCGGGCAGGCTCGTGCGACCTGAAATTTTAACTTGATTTTTTGAAACTTTTTTTGAAGATAGGAAATCACAATAGCTTTCTAAAAATATAATTTTTTTTTCAATTGGTGCCCGGGAGCAAAAGTTATGCCATTCTAAAGCAAAAAAGCAGTTCGTCGGGTAGGAAAAAAAATTAAAAAAAAATTCCTCAAAGATCATGTTTTTGTCTACATTTGAAGCTTTGATTCATTCAATTTGGACTCAGAATGAAAAAGTTATGGACATTCTTGTTTTTCGGGCAATCTAAGCATCTTCAAAAAAAACACTTATAGAATTCATTTTTGAATGCAATTTTCAATTTTTTTCAATTTTTTTTTTTTTGACAAGGTTTAGTTTGTTTGCAAGAACAATCCCACCATTGGGATTATGGTGTTTTAATTCCACCTAAGAGCTATTAACGATTTTGTGTTTTGTTCAATTTTGGACCTACTTCTACTTAACAATTTTTTTATATGTAAAAATCAAGTTTTGATATGCTGAAATTTTTTTCCCTGACTCTCAACTCAAATGTTCAACATAAAATTTTTTAACTTTATGGTGTGTAGTGCAAAAAAAATCCACAAATGGCCGTCAAAGTCATCTGAAATTGCAGGAAACAGTTCAAAAAAATTTCTTTTTCCAACTTTGAATGCTAAGATCTTCCAATCGGAACGGTCAAATTTCTTGAAATTTTTACCACATGATCTGAGACAAGTGAAGTTCAAGATCCTATGGTTAGATTGTAAGAAAAAAGTTTTTTTCGGTTTAGGGAGTGATCGCAGCAGAAATGGCAGTTTTCAGTGGTTTTGGAGCCTGAAAATGGCTTGGTCCTTTAGGGGTTAATGATTTAAAAAAACTAATTAACTTATCTTTTGTACAATAATTCCAAAAGTATTGATAAATTTTTTGTAGAATTATTTTTTCAAAGATTACTTTCTGCATGTTCAAAAAATTGTTTATAATAATTTTATTTTTAGCCTTATTTTCAAATCTTATGTTTTTAAATTTTTAATTATGTGATAAAGATGGGTTGGCCCTACTATCCACTAATGGTAATAGAAAAGAGGCCTTGAGGCACCAAGCTCCATTGCTAAAGTTGTTGGTCTCTCCAAGGCCTTTTTCTATAAATGCTGCAATATCTTACTACCTACACTACCCATGTTTGATGTTGGTTAAATTTGTTTGGATATAGATGCACCAAGGCTCTTCCCAACACCAAGAGCCTTTTCAAAAGGAGTCTACATCATTGAAACTGGCAATAATGATTATGATGGTGTTAGTAGTGACCAAGTTGATGCACTGATTCCATTGGTATTGCAAAACATTGAGTTGGGAGTACAGGTACATATCATGTATTCTGCATTTTTCATCTTTATGTAATATCTAATGTAGGATACAAGTATAATTCATTAATGTGGGATGTTTTTTGTTAGATTGATAATGAAGTTGAGACAAGTGTAGCTCATTGGTCTTTATTTGCATAAGGTTAAAAGGTACAGTTCCAAATCATTTCACTTCTAATACTCTAACTATATTTTAGCATTGAGGTTTTAATTTCTATTAGTTGTAGAGGTCAATTTACTTTTGAGTATTTATGTAGAAAAGTTTGCCGTTATTTGATCATCATTATTGAGGTGGTCTGATGGTGTTTACCTCTATGCAGTCAAAGAATTTTAAAGGATATTAATGTTATAATTTTGTAATTGGAACAAAGGAAGATTATTGATCTAATGTTAGAAAAAAAAGGAGGTGAATTAAAGGGAGGAAATTTCTAGAGATAGACTACTATGAATTAAAAGACATCTTTTATATTAAATGTAAACTATGTCACTATTTCATCTTCTCAATTTTAATCCATTTATTTTTGCAAAATCCAAATGACATCTAGGCATCTTTTCAATGAGACCTTCCAATGTGATGATATAAGTCTTTTTGGCATAATTGTTGCATTTGCAATAGGCCCCATTCTATAGTTTCGTCCAAAACTAATCATAGGTTTGCAAACTTTTCATTAAATCAATTTTGGAGGAAAAATAAATGCATAAACTTAGAAGTAATAATTTTACTCAAGTACTATAGAATGTAGAGTACATGTTAAAGAAAAAGAGCCTCCAGATTAGATTCCTATACAACAAGGAAATAACTCCAAAGTTCACCAATGGGATTTGATTAGTATTGGACATCGATGAAGAGAATCATTCAATATTTTATTCACTTCCCTTTTGTTGCTATTACAGCTCTAATTTGGTGTGTCATACTTCCTACTAGCTTCCTACAATCATTTAGGATGATAGAATAGGAAACTTCTACTACTGCATCCCATAACTCTATAAATCTAATTGGAGGTCTTTCATATCAATTTAATCTTTGTCTAAAAATTGCCCCGAGGTGTTCAATGAGGTGATTAAATACGTCATAGTAGAAGACTAAAGCGTTGCCTTGAAAACCACTTTTGAATAGGAGTATTGTCCTACTAAAATATTACACAAGAAGTGTCTAAGTTGAACTTCAAGATCATCTTGTGGACATTTCCCTCTAAAATTAATAGGGAAAATGAGCTTTGCAAAAGTTGTGTACAACTCCTACCCTCATGTGCCAGTTTCTTGCTATTTCCCTATGTAAATGTCCTCTTTTGAACATGGAAAGTATGCTCTTCTGTGTCTTCCTAAATAATGGTTTCAACATTTTAGAGCACTAAGATAAAAGGCTTACATAGTGGAAATAATTGTACGCACAAGTTGTAAACAACAAACTAAAACTACAAAATTTAGCAAATACTACCGTAGTGGAAGTTTTCTCATAATTATGTGCACATTAGCTCACATTGTCTTGCATTCCATGGGCGTCCAATATTGATCAAATGAGAGATGACTCTTGGTAACACATCTTTAACATATGTGTAATTCATTTTCATAGAATCTTTACTCAAAATGGAAGCTTGATTAGACTTTAATAAGGAGAACACCACTTATTGGTTAATTACATAAATAAACATTCAATGTTCAGATATCCAAACCTGTGATTACTTTTGAACGCCACAGTAGTATCTAATAAATTATTATGTGATGTTCTCTTGATTGAAAAACAGACTCTTTACAATGAGAGAGCAAGAACCATTGTGATTATGGATGCTTATCCAATGGGATGCTTTCCATACCTATTGAGTTACGCTGATCCTAATCAACTCAATGAAGATGGTTGTGTAATCCCCGCCACAAAGATTGCGGAACAACACAATGCAAGATTGAAGGTTATGGTTGCAAATTTGAATGTGGAGCTCGTGGAGGCGAAGCTGATATTTTTTAGCCTCTATGATGTCTTCATGAGTGCCATTCAAAAGCCATCCAAATTTGGTGAGTCAATTACTTTTTCTTTTTAAAAATTTATCAAAAAAAAGTTAAATATTTCACTTCTTTTGAAGCTAGAAGGAATCTAGAATTTGTTTGATCAAGGCCCCTACACCAAGGTCTGCGTGCACATCAATGACAAAATATTCTACATTATCCTTTTCAAGGATTTTAAGTGGATTACAAAATTTTGATACTATATGAACAAGTAGTTTAAGATGATTACTAATGTTGAAACCTTGGATGTAGAAGCATTGATAGATAGAGATGCAATTAATAAAGTATGACTCTCATTAAATAGGTGGATTTAACCCCTAAATGCCCAAGGTCTTTTTTGAGCTTCTTGAATTTTGCTCTAAATTGAACAAAAAGTCAAAATTTTGATAAGTTGTATCAATTTTTTAAAAATTGTAACCGTACAAATTCAAATTAGACATGTTAAAGATCACATAGGAAAAAAAACAAAAACAATATCAATTATTGATTGAAAGATTGTAATGTTTGATCATGAAGGTGTTAAAACTAAGAAATTTTTTAAATTCTTTTTTCACAAGTCAAATCTCAAAAGTTGGTCTCCAAAAAAAATGAGGTTAGAGGACCTAACATGCATAACCCCAATCAACTTTACATCTTCTCACAATCTACTCTACAATTTTTTAAATGAATTTTTAATGTGATTTTTTCTCCAAGATCTAGTATATCTGAGGCTCATTTCCAAGAGTCCTCAACACTACGGAAAGTTAAGATTGCAATGGGTACCCTTGCACAAAATCTTGAATAGAAAAATTACAATCAATCATTTTTAGAATCGAATTTTTGAAATTTTTGCTAAAACAAGATTTTAAAAAGGATTTTTCAAAAATATAAACTACTAAAAATAAAAAGTATTCTGGACACCCAAATTGGGTGCCTTGGGCATTTACGGGTTAAATGGTATTGGTATAGTTTTGGAGTATGAATGCCAATCCAAAACTGATGATACATAAACCCATTCAAACAATTCAAATGTTTTTGTGCTCTACAGTTATACTCCAATTTAATGAATAATATAGAGTTTGAGGTTGATCATGCAAGAAACTATGGACTCGTCAATAATTATGTTGATGATGTTTAATAGGGTTAAAATATGTCCACAAGGCATGTTGCAGCTACGGTGGTGGAGATTACAACTTCAACATGGTTGTAAATTGTGGAAAAGATGGGATATTGAATGGGGAGTTGCAAAAGGCCACAGTGTGCAAGAATCGATCAGAATACATGATGTGGGATCATATGCATCCCACCGACACATTTGCTTTCCATGTTGCACAAGCTTTCTTACGAGGCGAAAACATGCAACCTACATTTCACATCAAAGAAATGTATTACTCCACGAGCAATAGAAATTTCATGTTTATGTCTAGAGCACAATTCCCAGTACCTTGGGGCACCTAAAAAATGTGCATGCATCCATCTTTGTCACCAATAGCAACTGATTGTAGCAACTATTGTTAAACATAACTTATTTTTATTGGATCTTATTGGCTGGTAAAAGAAGATTCCAGCACACTTTCGCAAGCATTAAGGTGGGTACCTCCAAAATTGCCACTTTTGCTACTATATCTAGTTACTCTGATTTGCTTGGACTGTCCATTTACAAAAAAACAAACCATATTTGGCCATAATTTTTTACTCATATTTCCAAGTGTCATGAAATTTAGTGCATATAAAAAATATTCCTCGTCCCCACTTTCTATTAAAATTTTAGCCTAAAATATGTAGATCTCTGGTCACATGTACTTTCTCCAAATCGCAATGTACTAAAAAAATGCATGCTAGTATTTTAGGGATTAAGACCCACACATGAACTAATTCATCATTTTTATGACATATTAGACCCTGTGAGTGGATCTTAGAGTTGGGCCTCTACAAACTATGTTTCTACAAGCGGAAGGTCTTATAAAAAGGCCCAAATAAAGCTTCAATCTCAGTATCTGTAAAAAACTGAATAGTCAATTAACCCATTAAGGACTTTTAACTCACTAAGGACTAAGGCCGATTTTAGAGGAGGGCAAGACTTTTTCTAGTTTTAGGGTGAACATGATAAAAAATACTATACCGTGATGAATTCAAGAGATTTACTTGTATTGATTCAAATCCACGTGAATGATTGGGGCTCCGCAATAATTTTGTGGCATTTGACCATCCCAATTTAGATATTATAATGCATCCCTATGAATTTTCAGTTAATATGTTGTTCATTTTTTCAACCCCTAAACCAGACCTTAATGGGTTAATATGAATTGTTTTGAAGTGCTCCTTTTCATTATGAATTACAAGATCCTTTGTTACATTCCATGCGATCATGGAAAGAAATTTAAAAAAAATTTACTCTCAAGTTGTTGGCATTTTTGTCCCGTTCCGAATGTGCAAAGTTTTTTGGTAGTTGTACTGGGGACCAAGGCAAGGTTGTGATCAGCAATCTGTAAATAACTTGAGGAGATTCAAGCAATAAGCACTGTGCACATTCGAAGTTGATTGCGTATGACGAAAGCGGACAGCACAATTTATTACCAAATATCCCAAGAAAAGCAGAGGAAACATGACCAAATCTCCATTTGCAATGTCTACAAACTCCATGGTATCTCGGAACCAATGAAACAACACATAAGCATTAAATAGAAGCAATTAGAGAATCAAGCTGAAGAGAACACTTCATTTGAGTGTCATGCTGAGAAAGTGAATATCGAGAATAGAGAAAAAAATCGGTGACATTTCCGAAGGAGCTCATATGACAGAGAGCTATATTTTATTGATAAATTCTATGAGAGCCAGGTCCTAGCAAAGGACCACTGCTCGAGAGGACTTCGTTTGAGGAAGTACCTCATGTTTGAATGTAACATTCGTCAAATTGAAACACAGGGGCATACCACTCTTGAGAAGCTGTTTCAACACCCTGGCAAAAGAATCTAGATTCTTTCGGCACATCACCTTGAGCTCAGGATTGGAAGCTTTGTCGATGTCTGCACTTCTTACTCAATTCAGCCATGCACTCTACAATATCTGCACCAGCTTCCCGCTGCTCTAGAATGTTACCCATCTGCCACTGCCGCGACTTTTGCTTGCCCCTTGAGATTGTGGTAGAGGTAACGACCGCTGAGCATTTCGATCGTCACCCAGAAGAACGAGGACGCTGCTGTGGAGACCTGCAGAATTATAGCACAAACATATGTGAGAGCGAGCAATAGATAGAGTCGTTGCTTAACCCCGAAAGGACCAAGAATTGAAGGAATTAGAATGACCAGTTTGATAGATCATATTTGTGAAAAATATATAATTCGAATGAGATTAGATTTCATATCACTAGAATCAGTGAAGGACATTACATGCGTTGGTGAGAAAATAAGTAAAATTGAACACAAGAATGTCCCATATGACACGCCAAAAGACACGAGACTAGCTTAAAAAAAACATGAAGTCCAATTTAGGACTCTTGTTCTTTTAAGGAATAAGCTCACGAGACTGAAGACACGATGGTCTCATCCAAAAAAATGATAATTTCGGGAAAATTTCAAACCCAGTGACTCCTCGACACTCAAAACCCTAATGCGCGTACCTTAGTGACGAAGTTCGTCTGCTCAATGGCCTTCTCCGGCACCTCTTCACTTCCGTCTAAACCACTATTCTCGCCCTGCTTCCCCACTGACTTTATCGCAAAGTAGCCCGCCAGCATAGCAGAGAGAAACAGCACAATCACACGTAGAGGACACATCCTGTCTTCGCAAAAATCTAATCCTCCTCAAAGGAAGAAAACGACGTTTTCAAAACTCTGAAACCCTAGCACTCATAAAAACTCTTATATACTCTTTCTCTCACTTCATCAACTCTCCTCGAGAAAACGCAAAAGACAGTCGAAAAACGTAAAAGCGCCACACCACAGGTACGTCCAAGCCCCAGGCTCACCCTGCGACGGCTAAAGAGAATGAAAACTTCGGCTGCAGGCAATGCTGGTATGACTGATGAGAACTGTGCCGGCAACGTGAAGAGAAATACCAAAGTCTGCTCTGGCTCTCCCAGAGTGGCAAGTTGAAGCGCATTCGCGGGAAACGACGAAAGCTTCTCAAAGGGCAATCAACTGTCTCAAGTGGGGTTTCAGCGCAAGAACGTGGAGTTGACAACAAGGGCGTGTGGGCAGCGCAAGTCGTCTTCTCGGCCAAATCCGAAATTCCGCATCTGGCGTGTGTTGAAGTACAAGCGGCGTGAGCTGGTGTCAGTCTGGCTACTGTAGTGCTCTCGCCATAGCCGAGATAGCGGCACGATAGAGCAGCTAGCGCCATAGCCGTAGCCTGTCTGCAACTGAGAAAATCGGGTTGTACGATTCAAAGTCAACACGCGAGGGAAGACGACGAAGGACAATTAGAGTCGTGGACGGATGAAATCATCCTTGCTCGTACTTTCATCTACAACTAGTGTGCCTTGCCACAATAATTTTCTAAAAGTAATAAAAGTAAAAGTAATTTTTTGATTTTTTAATTCATAAAAATTCAAAATTTTGTAACTTTCACACTCTGAGTCGGAAGGCCAGGAAACAAAGCCCATACACCCCTACTCACCGAGGGCTTTTCGAGGGTACCAAGAATGCGAATGGAGGACGCATGGTCCAGGAAATCTCAACGTAACAAACAAAACAAACAAACAGCCTAACTTAAGGTATAGAATGGCATTTGATGGCATTTTAGAATTTAGCAAATTCATTTGTAATTTTCAAAGAAATAACTCTGATTCTTTTTGGATTCAGCACATTGGTAGAATGGGTGGTTTTTTGGGCACCAAAGAATAGTATCGAAGTTTGGTACCCCAAGGCCCATATTAGCAGTAGCTTGGTGCCAATTTGGATCTTGGGCGCCATATTGTGACACTATTCCTTTGTGCATGAAGACCACCCTTCTACTAGTGGTATATATAAAGAATCTATTTATTTATTTGAAATTTACACTTTGTAAGAGCATCGCTAGTGGGGGATCATTATCTTGCTTGTGCATTATATAGACTTGTTTAGTGTAAAGTTTAGAGCTTCTTTTGTTATTATGACATTTGAAGCATCACTTCATCCAATGAGGTCGCATAATAAGAGACTACAATTTTGGCATTGCCATCCTTTGGCCTAAATTTGAAGCTGCTTTTGCTTGAAAACCATGAAAGGTTGGGGTGAGGGGCCTTAGCCCCTCTTTTTTAAAAGTACAAAGCAAATCAAAGGAAGATAGGGGGCACAGTGAAGTGCCACACTCCATCTCCCGAGGTACAAAACAACGGCGTCCACTCCGCGTTAAAATCATTCTGAATACAACTTAACTTATCTTTGTTCTTGATGACCGAATTGAAGTGTTTCCAGAAGCCGCTTTTGGCTCGTTCTTTTGTGAAAATTTATTCTTTCTTATAAGATTCCATGACATGTTCTTTGAATGTCTCGGGGGCGCTTTATACTACGTCCCAATTTCAATTCTTGAAGTCCTAGTCAAAGGCCATGTCCCAATTTTCTTAGATTGTAGAAGGTGAATAAAAGAATATTAAATGATAGCCCTTTATCAACATTTTTTTTGATGAAATAATTGCTTACATTTTTAAGAAGAGCCTGAAGGAGTCTGAACATTGGATTGTTCTACAATGTTATCGAGAATAGAATTCTCTCTTACATCCTTAGGGTTGTTGGTTATAGTGGAAACATGCTTCATTACTTGTTGCTCTTGGTGCCACCATTGATCCATAGCATTGGAAAATTGACGTTTATATTGGAGTCATTGTAAGATTCACCGACCGTATTGGTAGCATTTTACAAAATTGGTTTTTGTTCAATGCGATAATTTCTGAATTATGAACCTAAGAATATGTCCCAAAAAATACATCCTTGCATGTTTTAATTTGTAGAAAATAGGAAAAATAATTTTCAAAGAAATTAAAAATTGTCGATTAGGAAGGACTTCTTGTTGATGAGATTTGACCACTGAAAAATGAGATCAAAACCATCTGTAATGTTTAGAAGTGTGCGCATAAGGGAGGCCTATTTGCATGAATGTGCAGGATATAAAATAATGTATTTTTAAATGTCCTTTGATAGGAATATATCCGCCTAGTATAAAAATATGCTATAGAAATCTCAACTAAAAATCATTAAATTAAACAGCTCAATAGTATAAAAAATCTTTAAATCCAAAAGTATAACAAATTAACAAAATTGGATGTTTAATATAAAATGATTTTTTAAATTTCTAAAAAATGAGGGATATAAAATAAGGATAATTCAAAAATTATAGCGTTGGACAAAAACCAATTTTGCAAAATGTTACAAAAACGGTCAGTGTTTCTTGCAACGACCCATTGGTCATTTTCCAAAACACCATTTTCTAATTTTTCCTCCTTGTATTGCTTGAATATATAGGAGAATTTTTTCTTGCAAGTGATGCTAGGCTTGGTAAAATTTGGAACCATTGCAAGCATCTTTGCATGTAGCTTCACCCATATATTAATCACTCAGTAAAAAAAGTTTGAAAAAAATGGAAAATATAAGAAGAAAACTTTGTTGGTCTCTACAAAACCAACTTGATGCGTTTTCTGTGTATTTTGTTTCCAACGTAAAATTTTGCGTTTTCTAGCGCAAAATTTTGTGTTGGAAACAAAAAACACAAAATATACATCAAGTTGGTTTTGTTGAGACCAACGAAGTTTTCTTCTAGTGAAACCTCTAAAATTGAATTGAATGAATAATTACAACATACATTGTTAAGCTCCAATGGATGAAGCAAATGTACAAAAAAGATCATTGCCTTATTCATGAATTGGATGGAAATAGATGGATAATATGGGCATCTTTGAGAGTAAATATCCAAGGAATGGGGGTTTGAAAACCGAGATTCAACTTTCTTTTATTGAAGTGGTTTGGAAGGAAAGGAGGTCTACGGTCCAAGGGTTTGAGATTTGGATGAGTGCCAAAAGCCAAGGCCTTTTAAGGCTCCAATTTCTCCAATCTCCAAACCTAGCATTTTGTAGAAATTCACAAACAAATTTGATTGAAATTCACCTTGTTTTTTTCCATTTAAAATTAAATCAGTTTATCCTCAAAGAGAGATCAAAGTTCCACATTGCAATGCCACCAATTTGTTTTTGATGCATCATCATCTTCTCCTTCAATTTTTAGGTCAACTTTTGTTGCTTTCTTCTTTAGAGATGACAAAATTTGAACTTCCTCCTTTGTTTACAATTCTCCTTTTGCTCTTTTTGGGTATCAATTCTAGGATTAAAGGAAAAAATGCATTGCACAAATTAGGCCCAAAAAAATTCTTCTTTTCAACTTCATAATCTGTTTGGCTGCAACCATAAGGCTTTTTGTAAAAATCCCTCCATATTCTACAAACAAGAAGGACAAACTACAAAAAAAGTAAAAAAAATTAGCCAAATAATTCAATGTTGCAACAACAATGAAATAGAAAACATATATACACTTAAGGTTTAGGGTTTAGATGGCTCTTCAACAAACAACTGAGGCCATTTCCATCTAATAGCCCACATCCTTTTTGATCTTCAATGTTTTAGTCAAAAAAAACTTTAGGACTTGGAATGTAGTGTGAAGTCTCAAGTCCTAGTTCTTAACTCTCCACTATTAGAAAATCATGACCAAATCAACAAAAAATCAACTGATCTTTGTTGTTTTGAGCACTACAATGACCATTTTCATTGATTGTTGATCTTTCTGTGAAAACCAACAAAATGGCGTCCAAATTTTTGTTGATTTGAATAGTGCAATGACTGAATCAATAGAATTACAGAAAATATAGAATCTTTTTGAAATCTTCTTGGAATCATATGGAATCTTTTGGAATCTTTTGAAATTTTCGGATTCTACTAAGCACATTCATAATACTTTAGAATATTTTTTAAAATATTCTTGTACCATAGCAATAGGGCAAGGTTGGCACATTGATGCCAAATAATTAATTAATTCTTAAAGCCTTAAGGCATGATTTTAAAGCACTTTGTACTTTAGGGCACGGGAGTGCTATTTTGTGAGCTTTGGAGCCCAAGAGCCTGAGAGCCTGTGAGCCTTCAATTTTTGGCACATTTTTTTGTAATTTTCAGGGTGTAGACCTATGACCGTGGTTTAGGAATTGAGGACCTTTACAGCTAGTGAATTTTAAAAAATGTATTAGTTGGCTTGAAATAGAGTTGAGACACTTCAAATGTTTTCCAAACACCTTATCTATATACCCTATCCATTTTTTATTTTTTTATTCTTAGTGGTGACTCCATCAACTCTAGAGAATCAAAGACCCCTCTCAGCACAAAGAAGACCCTTGGGAGGTATGGAGGTTGGGACTTCAAATTTATTTATTTATTTTTTTTCAATTTTTTTTTTGTGTTGAGATTTCATCACCCTCCAAAAGCCCCTTGAAGGATTTGGAAATTGGGACTCTCAAAACTATTTTTTTTTTTTTTTTAATTTTTAAATTTTTTAAAAAATTTGCAACTTCATCACCCTGAGAACCCCTCTTGTTACCTAGAGACCTTTTGGAGTTTGGAGTTTGAGACTCTCAATTTGTTTATTTAGTTTTTAGTTTTCTAGTTTTTCAAAAGAATCGCAACTTTGTGATCTTGAGAAACCCCTCTCAGTACCGAGAGACCCCTTCCAAAGTTAGGGGTTTGGAACTCTGCAAAAAAGAGATTTTTTTAATTTTTTCCATTTTTTTCCGCGACTTCGTGACTCCTCGAAACCCCTCTCGGTAGCGAGAGCCCCCTCCCGAGGTTTGAAGTTTGGGACTTTTTTGAAAAAAAAAAAAAAAAAATCGCAACTTTGTGACCCCAAGAAACTCCTCTCGGTACCGAGAGACCCCTTCCGGAGTCACAGAGTTGTGAAAAAAAAATTTGAAAAAATTTGAAAAAAAAAAAAAAAAAAAACTTTTTTTTTTTTTTTTCTTTCAAATTTTTTTTCCCGCAACTTTGGAACCCTGAGAAACCCCTCTCGGTACCGAGAGACTCTTTCCCAGGTTCGGGGTTTGGGACTTTCAAAAAAGAAAAAAAGGAAAAAAAATAAATTATTATTATTATTTTAATTATTATTTTAATTATTATTTTTTTAAAAATTATTTTTATGCAACTTTGTCATCCCAAGAAATCCCTCTTGATACTAAAAGATCCCTTCTTGGGCTCAAGGGCGGTTAAAATTGTCACCCTCCAGAGGACCAAGCCAAGTGCGTCGGGCGTGTTGACAAGTTCCCACGGTCATAGGTCCACGGTCATAGGGCTTAATAATAAAATTTTGGAAATAATCTTCAAAATTTGAAAGGCATATAAGCACACAATTTTGACTTACAAGCCTTTGAAATAAGTTTTCTTCATTTGGGTAACGTTTATAACACCACGGTTGAAATTCTATGTACAATGGAACATTTTTTTTTAAACTTAATCATTCACAATTTGGTCATTTTTAAACTCAGCAGACTTTAACGGCCATTTTGTCATAGTAAAATAAACTTTTTCAAAGAACTTTGAACTAAGAAAAGTTGGAAAATAAAGTTAACTTCCATTTCCATTTGTGATTTTGAGTCTCCAATCAAAAGTTATAGACAAAATTCAGAGAGGGGTTGCAAAGAACATTTTTGTTGACATTTTCAAACACCCTCTCTGAATTTTTTCCATAATTCAAAATTACAAATAGATTTTTGGAAATGAAAGTTAACTTTATTTTACAACTTTTCTAAATTCAATTTTTTTTGAAAAAAATTATTCTACTATGTCAAAATGGGCGCTGAAGTCTGCTGAATTTAATAAGCATTGAATTGCAAATGCATAAATGAATAAAAATGCACATAATGTGCATGTCATTTAATAGTGGTATAATGGTTTGTACCTTGGGCTCTGAGGGCTGAGGTCTCGAGTTCGAACCCTTAAAAGGGCATTCGGATGGATTATGTGGCTGCCCAAAAATCTCGGGCAGCGGAAAAAAATTGATTTATTATTATTATTATTATTATTATTAAAAAAAAAATTCTCCTAGATTGTGATTAAATCAACAGAAAAAATCAACAAATTTTAGTGTAATTTTGACCAGGACAACGCAACCAAAACAACAAGTGCAAATAACAGTTTTTGGTTGTTTTGGTTGCAAATTTTTCTAGTAAAATTTTGAGAATTTAGTAGGACTTGGGGCGTAGTATAAAAAGGCCCTTAGATGCCCTTGTCATTTTGTAAGACAAAGTTTTTTTGCGTAAGGTAGATCACAACATACAATAAATAATTCAAAATTTTCATGTGTGGATTTTTTCTGTTGAGTAGGTCAATGACAAATCCTATTCCACTTGTACATTAAGGTAACTGCATCTAATTGCATTTGAATAAGCTTTTTAGACAAATGGGTATGCACTAATAATTGCCAATCAATTTTTGCAAGTAGATACTTTCATTTGAATGGCATAATGGAAGTAGTTGTATAAATTTTGAAATCATTAGGAATTAGTTGCAAGTTTTCAAAGATGTAAGGTATAGGAAGTTGTAAGTAAAATCTAGATGAAGCCAAAATCCATTTGATGCAAGTTAAAACAAAATAAAGTATTTCAAAAATTGCCCCTTGTAAGGTTGTCACCTCTACAGTACTATAAATAAAACCATTCATGATCCAAAATGGCCTCTAAGTCCACCATATACTTGTCCCTCTAATGCTTGCCATTTTGGATATCCTCTTCGTTCAATTTCCCTTCAAAAATAGGAGTTGGCATTTGGGAGGGGTTGAAATTGGGTGTAGTTACTTCAAAGCCCAACTTTGTTCATTTTTGTGGCTTGCACTAGAAATGTACTACTTTGCTCCATGTGATGTGTTCCATTGATGTTCCAAAGAGCATCATCAATCCAACACAAAAAACCACTCAATTACTCTATTATTGTCTTTTTATTGGTGTTGAATTAGTACTTGAGATTACTATCATTGAAAGTTCATTAAAAATCACATACAAGAAAACATAAGAAAGTCTAGGTTTTGACTTTGGACAACTGAAAAAGAGCCCATTAGAACCAAGCCAAAAGAAAAAATTAAAATATACCACTAACAACCATCCTTATTAAAATAAAAAAATTTGAAATCAAATTTAAATTTTTTTAAAAATTAAATCAAAAGATAAATTGAATTTTTTTTATAAATATAAAATTAAAAAAGATTTTGCAATGAAAATATGAAATTCTTTCTAGGATCATACAGAACAAATTTATAAATTTATAAATTTAATAGAAAGGACCAAGAATCCATTCAAGGATAGTTGAAATTTGGATATCTGCAACCTTGTAATCTCAAATATCTTTAACATATGTAATATATAAGGACTACACAAATTCCACTTCTTCATATTACTTGGATGCATGTAAAATGAATATTCTTCACCAACTAGTAGGTGTAACAAAACAATTTTTTTTTTCAACCAAGTAGGGTATGATATTTCTATTCATCTCAAGTTTGTTGCTTGACATGTACAATCTTCATAACATTGCTGAATCAATTTGATGACCATCATTTGGTGAGAAATCAAGTGTCGACTTCACTAGAAGCAATCTAAATGATAGAAGAAGGAGAAAAGGATTCAAATGGTTAAGATAGACAAGATAATAACTTATAGGAGCTAATATAGATATTTTGGGATAAAAATAAAATATCCAAATTCCGTACATCAAAGATTCACCAAGAGGATAGAATTATATTCAAGAGTATTAAACTTGTAGTACCAAAATCCTTTTTTTTGAATTTATATATATTTTTGTTTATATCTTTGTACAATCATATTATATATTCCAAGTACATCATGGTGGTCAAAAATGATGGGTGTATGTTATAGCTTCAAGCATCACTCTTTAGACGAATGAAAGATTATTTAAATAAATTATTGTCCTAAAGCACTTTGTTCATCATCCAAAGTATAGACTTTGGAGGCTTAGGATTTAACGTGCAATGAATGATGAATATTTTGAAAAGTGTACTTTTTCCAATTAATATTCATAGAAAAACCACAATTCTTGTAAATCATCAATGGCAAGATGGAAAAAATACCTTACATAAATCAATGATTTAAACATTTGTAGAAATTTTGATTATGTAATATAATATACTATTTAATATTCCCTCCGTCCCAAAATGATCTTCTTGTTGGCCTTTATTTTTTGTTCCAATTTGATCTTCTTGGTGTGACATGGAGGAAGAGAATAATAAAATCAACAAATTCAGTTCTTCTTTTCTGGAGAAGCTACCTGTTCTTTTTTGTTGTTCCCAATAAACTGCTCTTATTCCGAATAATACACTTGTTCCAAGTGGCTGAACCAATGAACCACTCAAGCCATACTATCTTATTCCATTGTTCCTAAGAAGCTGGGAATCAACTGGTTATTTCAAGAAGCAGTAAAGCTGGCCGGTTGGACAAGTTTTTTTATCTTCTATATAAAGAAATGAAATAGGAAGCACTCTCCATTTTGACTTTTCGGAAATGATGCTCTGAGTTGTCCAAGGAGTCACCGTAGGAAGACAAAAGGACAGAAGCCAGTGTGCGGGAGTTGAAGTAACGATTGGCTATCGGTGCTCCTCCCAAAGGACCTCCAAAACTCACATTTTGAAGCTCCACAATTTCAAATTGATAATGAATCCAAAGCTCAAACTTGGAAGAGGATAGGAGAGCATTATACTTTATTTATATTTCAAAACAAAATGAAAAAATATTAATTTTTTTCCTTAATTCGGAACATTTTGTTAAACAAGAAGATCATTTTGGGACGAAGGGAGTATCAATTTATCATTACTTTACTCAAGCACTTGAAAATAAAGAAGAGATGTAAGAACCTTTGCAACATTGAATGATGAGTCTAATATCTATGACAATCATTGATGAGGTAGGTATGATTTATGCACCCTCAAATTCTCTTTTGCATGCCACCGCACGCCACGTGGCGCCTTGATGCCACGTGTACCTTCATGCTGCCACGTCGTTCTGCGCCACTTGTACGACCTCTCCTCTCTTCTCCTTCCGACGTTGAAATTCTGCCAGTCTTCCAATTCCCAGAAGCAAATCAACGGCGCTGTCTGAATTTGGTGCATTGGGACGTTCTCGCCGGCATTCAGGTTAGGGTTTGAAAATCTTCCCATCTCTGCTCCTCCGCAAGTGATTTGACCTCCTTTCCTTGTTAATTTGCGATGGATGAGCTTCCGGAGACTTAACTTAGTTTAGAACTCCGTCCGTACTTCAGTGTGCCGAAACAAGAAATTTCCTTTGCTTTTTTGGGTTTATTTTGGTTTAGCGGATGTTTCGAGTCGATGTTGCACTCGAAAATTTTGTGGGATTGACTATGTCGTGACGCTGTTTCATCTCGAACGCGAAATCGTAGTCAGTGCGCGCGGGAGTTTTTGGCAGAACGGGAGTATGTTTTGATCATTGGGTATTTTAAAAAAAAAACCTTGGGTTAAGGTTTGGACACCCAAAATCGCCACTTCACGTTTTCTGTTTGATCTTAGTTTATGTGTTTATGTGTTTTCTTGTTGGCGAGTGAAAGAGGGTTTCAGGGCACCAAAGAACGCGTTATTTGGATACTGTATGCAAAAGTTGTGGGGTATTAAAGTTTTGTTGGTAGACGTTTTAAAAACCGTCTCTCCAATAAGAGGTTTATGTTGGTCAAGAGTTGTACATCTGCTAATCATTTTATTAACATAAAGATCAAGTGTATTGCTGACAATTTTTGGGTGTTCTTGCCTTAGCTGAGAGTCCTGACATGCGGGTAGAGTTATAGCTCAGATCAGAACTTTAGGTAGGTCATGTGAATGAACAGTTTCCTTTATCTGGAGTGCGTTTACCTCAAGCATTCGGGTTTAGGATATATATCTGCACAAATCTTTCAACGGAAAACTGTCAATTTAATGGAAATCTCCTTCCTTGCAATCTTGCAAACTTGAGTTGTAAGTGAAAGATTTGAGATGCGATCACAGTTGTTATGACAATTGATGAATCCGAATGTCCTTGTGCAGATACTCTCTTTTGATATAAACGAAAGCAGGAAAGTGAGAAGTGACAGAGTCACGTTGGTTATTACTAGTAAGATGGATCCTGAAGGAAATGTACCGGAGCCGGTGCCAAAGTCTGTCCTGAACCAGACGGATATCAGCACCGGAATTGGCCCGACTGGCACGGACACTCCTGCTCCGAAAGACATAATGCCCCATGCTGACCATTTGGTATGTCTTCTTTCTGTTCATGCCAGCATCAGCTAAGCTTATAGATCATCTGCTCATTAAATGACACATTTGCTGATTTATGTTACGGATTAATTAACGCAACTTTTACAAATTCAGATGTGTACTGCTGCCCATAGTACTGCGTATTAACATGCTGCTATTATTGGTTTTAGTTCCGGTTACATTCATGCATTCCTGCCTGATGTATGAACGTAGGAACTATCTACGAAAGCGGCAACATGAAGGTAGAGCCTCTAATAACAGTCCGAGTAACGGGATTGGCGAGGCTGGGTGATATTTATGTCACAAGGCTCTACTTTCCTGTTAGCTTTATAACCTAGATGTTTGATAACCTAGATGTTTGGATCCTGTTCAATCAAAGGTCTCAAAAGGATTTTATTTGCTAAGGTCTCCATAGCACTGAAAAAGGGATAGAATTATGGGATAGAAATATGCCTTCCATATCCAATGCTTGGTTGCCACCTTTACAAGAATGGACTCATTTGACTAATGGACTACATAATTGACAAGCCATGGGATTGGCAAGCAAATTATGGGATATAATGCCAAGCTTTTTGCAAGAACCTAATATGGTTAGATTGTTCATTTGGTTGATCTAAGGGCTCACAAAGAGGAGCAGAATTGCAGGTTCTAGCCCTCTTATGATAAGTCAATGAAAGACTGACATAGTCGCCTTGAACTTGAAACTTGAACTTGACATTCTGTTACAATAATGTCCTGCCAAACTTGCGATGAACTGTTTTTTTTGTGTGATTCCATTATTTCAGGAGCACAGCGTAGAGGAGCCTCTTTCTCGGCCACCAGGAGCACTATTTCAAGTTGGTTCTGGTTCGAAAGGGGATATGAGTGAAAAAATACCTGAACCGATTAGTGAGTTCTGCAAATCTTTCACAAAATGTTATCGTCCATTTGGAAGTAATGGCTTCTGTGTATGAAGTGATACAAGATGTTGAATGTGCCGATTTTAGTCACTTATCGATGCTTATCATGAAACATATCGTCATCTAATTAAGATGTGCAGTAGAAATTTCAATAACTGAAGAATCATTTATGAGCGGCTAACTCTGTATGAACATTTTGTATGAATGAATGTGGCCAAGTTTCCATGTATTGCCAGACTGCCAGGCTGATATCGACGTGATGGGTAAGTGGGGACTGAGGGGTTACGCTGGTATCAGTCTGGTTGTTGGATTGATAGTCGTCTAGCAGTGTGGCGATACATGCATAAAATTCTTGAACTTCAAGGCTGGGGATCCTTTGCTTTCCAGGATAAAGGATCCTTTCACTGTGGAACATCTTGAATGCAAGCTTATTTCCCCACCCTTGGTAAATAACTTAACCTCCGTGTGTCATGTTAATTTGAAGAACAACTTGTGATGAAGATTCTGAACACACTTTTGTTGGGTGCAGGCGAGGAGCAACCGGAGATGAACGGAACAGTTGCTAAATCTCAGGAAAAAAGAGGAATGGAAGCCAAGAAGTGACTGATTCTGAGGCTACAGACTTTAGCCGATGCCCTGGGAAGCTATGGAAATATCAACATTTGCATTGAGTGTTGCATTGAGAGAATGCTTCCTATATTTTTGTACAGGTGTGTGGAAACTCATGTGGAGTATGTTAGCAGGATTATACAAGTTGATACGATTCAGTATAAACGTTGAAGGTTTACAATGAAAATCCCCTTTTTTGCGAGTAATTTCTGGATGGAGCAGACTTCGTGAACTATTTGTTTCAAGGTGACTTCACCAAGCGATAATAAAAGGTGGAATGTCAGTGGCGTTTCTGTGTTTATGCATCGACCTTGGTTTATGATTGTGTTTGGCTTTCTCTCTCTTTGTGCCTGCTGTTGAGCTTGTGATGCTTGGTTCAGTTTTCTCGTTCTCGCTGAGTCGTAGTTACAAATGTTACCAATTTTGCAGATAGAGATTTGGTTTCAGAAAGTGCGGTCTGAACTGCGCCAAATTGATGGAATATCACCACTTTAATGAAATTGATGTTACGTAAAAAATATGTTTACAATGTTTGAAGTGTTGGGTAATAGGTGGATAGTGGATAGTCATTCAATGTGTCAAATTTTTAGTTATTAAAGTTGAAGTCAGGCACTCTAGTCCAATTTTATTATTATTATTATTTCAAATTAGGTACTGAAATATTGGTATTAACTCATGTTTTTATCAAAAAATGTGAAAAAATCTGCATCTTTATCAATCATTGTATACATACCTATATCTATACAATTGGACCTATGTTTACTTTAGTTGTAGCTATAGTCATATCCAATCTAGATGAATCTTTGCCATGTCATTGGATTTTCTTTTACTATATTTGTAATCCCTTGCCTTGTCCATTTTTGAAATAGGTTGCTTGATGGTGCCATGAGGGGATAGTGTAACCAACAATAACTTAATTTAATAATTATCATCAACTCCTCTTCATCCTCATCTTCCTCTGTCTTCTTTGGATTACATCTCAAGTGTTCCAAATGTGAACTTTGTATTGTGTATTATCACCAATAAGGGCTTGAACATGCATCCTATTCTTGAAGTGAAAAAGAATTTTTTTGTCTTGTTGGGGGATAGAGGGGGGATGTTAACTAATTTTAGAATGCATTTTGTAGACTTTGTATGAATAAACTATGAATTTTCAAAGGGTTGAAAATGGATATATCTCAAATTGATTCTATGCACTTATAAAATAGTGGATATACATTGCAATGAGGGAAGAATTTAGATGAGATGATATTGCAAATGAGTCAAAATTAGGTGCACTTATTTTTACTGCTCAAATTACATTAAGTACATTAAAGTTTCCAATTTGCTGCAATCTGCTAATTTGAGTTGTTTGATACAAGATGTGTTAAATTTATAAGTCATATGCAAGAAGGTAAGAAGGTTCATTATGAACCCCATTCCAATTGAAATACCTAGTACTTTGGACTCAATTTTGCTCTCTTGCGTTGTAAAGTAGTAAAAATTGCACTTAGAGATAGAAGGGACTTCTTTGGATTGTTCTTGGAATAGTGTTGGAAATTAAGAAAGCTACATTAGCATCCAAAAGAACAAAAATACGCTCCTTCTTAGGATTTACAGTGGGGAGTAATGGGATATTGCTTTCATTGAAGTTGTTTTGAAAAAAATGGATTGACCAAAATACATGTGGAAAATTTCATAATTTGCCTTTAATTTACTAGTTTTTTGGGGGTGAATCCAACAAGTGTAATTAAGCTAGGAAGTCCATTGTATTGTACACTGTTTGATTGGTGCACATAGTTACGCGTATTGGATCTCCATTTATTTAGCAAAAGAACGACAAATGAAGGAATAGGCTATAGTCATTTTGGTCAAATTCATTATTTTCAAAAAAGACATTCTAAGTTGTCAAAGCACAATTACATAGCTATGTTGTGAACCTTTATAAGATCTAATCTTGTCCTTTTGGATGCTAATATCTCTTTCTAAATTCCTCACATGGTTCCAATAGCAATTCCAAAGCGTCCCTTGAAATTGTAGAATAATGAATGAACCTTTTGTCATGTGTAGAAGCTGCATGGTGTTGTTCATTGGATTTACAAAATGATGACTTTTCAACCTAACTACAACCCTTAAACCTCCAATTCCAAGAGTGCAATTTTTACAACTTTAGGATGCCAAGAATCTCAATTGGGTTGGGATCCATTATAAGTATGCTCACCTTATGAAAAGTAACTTCCTACCTCTCTAAATTTTTTTCTTAAAACTTTTTTGAAAGAGTGTCAAGATGGCAATCTATAGAATTTGGTGAAGCATAATATTTCTACATTCATTCATATTCATTCATATTTAATAAAATAATACTTTCCAATCCTATTCATGCACTTTTTCATCCAAAATTTGTGATTTCATCCACACTTTAAGGATATGGAATCTTTTGGGTGAAAAATGACTCACATACCGAGTGATCAGGATCAACAATATAGAATTAAAAAATATATGCAATAATTCTAGGGATACTACTTTTTCACGTAATTCAAATATTTTATTTTTTACAAAAGTCTTGAATCACATTTGCCATCATTAATTGATTAATAATTCGTTAAAAAATGTTAAACTGGCATGTGTAGGTAGTGAGTATGGTACTTTCATTTGACGAAACTTAGAGATTTATCGAGAAATGGTACAATTTGGCCAATTGTGGAAAAAAAAAAAAAAAAACAAACAGAAAAAAAAGGATGGAGCCCTCCGTCCCCCTCCTTCCTCCTCCTTCCTCCTCCTTCCTCCTCTTCCTCCCTCTTCCTCCTCCTCGTTCTCTGTATAAGAAAGCGTCGTTGGTGTATCAAACCAGTTCGATTGCAGAGACCTGGATGACCTTTCGAATGCACTGTTTCTCTCTTGGGCTGCGTTGCCTCTAGTCGAATAAGATGCATTGGGAACTGCTGAAGCGATCGCCGAGCTCGGTGTGCAATTCGGGCTGTTAGGAGGTGCTCTTTGGCTCGGTTTCTTGACTGGGGAGGAAGGTGATACCATGCACTCACTACTCGCTGTTGGCTTGAGTTATCTGGGTCTGAGGAGTCTGCGGGAGATTGGAGACTAGGCGGTGAGGTGAGGTGCTCTTGGTCTGTATTTCTAGAAGTGGTGTAATTAAGTCCAGACCTCGGACAGTGTGATATCTAGTCTCTGTTGTTATCTGGAAAATGGAGTAGGAATTGTAAACCCTATTCTCGTGCTCGATTGTTGACGCGAAGAAACACTCGAGGTATCTGGTCAAGGACGTGAACTTCCATTGCCCACTTGCTGTAGACCTCCAATTTGTGTATAACGGTAGGACTGTGGTGAAGTTACCGATGAATCTGTTTGTGTATGATTGTTGGGAAGAGATTTGGAACAGTGGAGGCAATTGGCTTAGGCTCGTGCAATTCTTTAGGTCTGGAGACATCCATGCCATCTGTATAGTTCTGTTGTAAGCTGCCTCGTTCCATTCAGAGATGGGATTCTTTGAGGAGTGTATGCAGGACTTGGTCGGTTGAACCACGTCTAAGGACCTTTTTAATGTACTCTTTCTCTCTTTGGCTTCGTTGCTTCCTGTCGAATTGAGAATTGCTGAAGCGATCGAGGGTTGCCTTTCGGGACACCGTCATAGAACATCGCATCCGTGTGAGTCACATAGGTTTCTTCCTGTAAGTCAATAGGAGTCGTTTGATTGCCCTGGTCCAAATCTTGTGCGTCCATGATCAAGAGAAGAACAAATCCGTCCGCGCAGGAGATTTGTGTCAATCTTGAAAGGAAGTTGTTTGCTCTTGAGAGGGGCTGTGGTGGGGTGGATCAAGCTTGAATTGGTGTTCAATCTCCTTCAATTTTTCATCTGACACCTTCGAACTCGTCATCTAAGAGCATTGGGAATCCAGGATGTGCATGATTCTCCAGCTAGTTTGTACTATGAAAGACCTGGAGGAGATCGATTGCCCCTAGTGATTCTTACTTGATCTAATGCCATGGCGATGTTTGTCAGACATAGAACGATTTGAAGCATGGAGCAGGGGAGCACTAGCCTGTCTACAAGCGCTTGCAATGGCTATGGGTTAGTAGTAACTGTGATTTGCTATATCTTTCATCATTGCTCATCTCAAGAAGGAGGAAGCATCTTGGCTCAACTGATTTGAATATGTGATTGTGATTGTTGCAAGTGTAGTGTCAACCTTGATTATAAAATATTTTTTAGTTTCTCTTTCAACATTGATTGATTGGTTGGTGCTTTCATGGAGTGGACAGGAATTCCATGTTACAACCAAAGCATAGGGCGTTTCTGAGCTACAGTGGTGCCCAAAAAGGGTTTGTGGAACAATTGTGTGTGGACTTGGAGAGATGTGGCTGTCATCCATTTTGTGACGAGCGTCTGGGCTCCTTGCCCATTGGAATGAATTTTGCAAGTCTTATCTTTGAAGCTATCGAACAATGTGATTTTGGGGTGGTGGTGTTATCGGAGGACTTCTTCACTTCAAAATGGCCCATGTTAGAGTTGGTGGCATTGGCAAATGTCCGAAAGAGGAAGCCAAGCTTCAAAATAGTGCCAGTTTTCCTTGGCATTTCACATTCACAATTTCTTGATGTGCATAACTACAAGAGATGGTTATCATTGTGGCACAGGTGGGTGGAATATGATAACAGGATTGATTTGAAAGATTGGGCCAATACCTTGCAATTGTTTGACTCTACAAATGCTTTAGAGTACAATTGTGAGTTGAGTGAAATGAAATATCGAGCGGAGATAGTTGAAGCAATTTGTAGGTTGGTTCTGCCGAGGACACGGTTTGAAGATTCCCATATTCAAGGGAGATCACATTTATGCAAGGTGTGAGTAAAGTTGCTTTATCCATATATTTGTTTCCATTTGATAGAGATGTTTTTTGTCCCAAGTGAATTGGGATGTCATTGGGATGATAGAAATGTACTCTTGTGTTGGTGATGATGAATTGTTTTGTGCAAATTCATTGATTTTGATCCATTTCCACTTGTCTTGATTACCCACTAGGTGATACATGAAGGGATTTCTAGTTTGAAGTACAACATTCCTAAAGGAGCACTGTATCAAAGACTTGGTTCTAGCAAAGTTGAACCACGGATTAAGTTTCCTGTGACAAGAGGGATGGGTGACAAGTCTAAGAGGATCCCTCTTGGTTCATACGATACTTTGGCTGAGGGGACAGTTGCATATCGAGTTGCTGCTTTTTATTGCAAGAAGCAGAAGCACACGGGTCGCCTGGATCACGAAGGAGGTGCCTACTTCCCCATTCCAACCCTGAGCATGGACCCCAACTTGCCTTACGAGGAGAAGGTGACTCTAGTCCGGGATCAAGTTTCGAAGGTCTGTGCAGAGTTTGAAGAGTGGAAGGCTTCAAGGAACGTGGCCCGAAGCGTCCCTGGACCATCGTTTGAGATGCCAACTAGAGAGGGCCACCTCTTATTGACTTCACCGATTCAACAGCTTGGACAGCCTCTCAACTCAGGAATGGATTCGTCCGTGCAAGGTCAGGGCTCGCAACTTGACCCCAGTATACACAATGGAATCGATTTCAATAACCCAAGTTGCATCCTTCCTGTGCTCACGAAGACTCAACACGAGTTGCTTGATGCTCGCAAGCAGATCGAATGTTTGAAGGCCGAAGTGGCCCAAACAAATTACGAGAACATTGGGTGGGAGGTAAAATATTCAGAGGTGGAAAGAAAGTATTCGGAGAGCATTGGGTGGGAGGTGAAATATTCGGAGCTGGAAACAAAATATTCGGAGCTGGAACAAAAAATTTCGGAGGTGGAACATGAGAATGGGCTATTGAACGGTCAGATTGTGCAGTTGCAGTCACCGCTACAAACCTTGCTTCTGGAGCAGGAATTTGATCCAAATATATTTCTCATGGAGCATGAAGAGTCGCTAACGAGGTGACATGGTGTGGTAGTTCTCTAGATGGTCTTTAAAACAGTTGGTACTTTTTTCTGCGTCTTGCTTTGGAGTTACTTTTCACACTCGTTGAACTTACGAGTGTCATACCGCGAGTATAGAGTGAGTGTTGGGATTGGATACACTCAAGATACTACAATGAAACATTCCTTTCGAGTGCACGTTTTTTGTATATCCTGAGAATCTCTCATATTTTGTACAAATCTGATTGGACAACTTAACATATCAATTTGTGAAACACATGTCACAGTGCATGTAGGAGTCCATTAGTTTCGTGAGGCAGTGCATTTGGAGATGGTGGAGTGTATGTCCATTGCCTAGGGTTAGGGTTTGGTGCGAGAACAGAGCATGTGATATGCATTTTGCTATTCAATGCTGATGAGAAACGGAGGAACTATTTACATGGTCCATGGTCACTGATCTTTCGAATTGACGGAGAACAAGCCAAGAAACCATCTTTGACTGATTCTGAGGCTACAGACTCTGGCCGATGCCCTGGCAAGCTTTGGAAACATTTGCATTGAGTGTTGCACTGAGAGAATGCTTTGTATATTCTTGTACAGGTGTGTGGAAACTCATGTGGAGCATGTTAGCAGGACTCTACAAGTTGGTACGATTGAGTATGAAATTTGAAGTTCTAAAATGAGAGTCCCTCTTTTTGTGAGAGTCCTGGATGGAGCAGACTTCGTGAAATATTTGTTCAAAGGTGACTTCACTACTCGAAAAGAAATAAATGTCGAATGAAAGTGGCGTTTTTGTGTTTATGCATCGACCCTGGTTTAGGATCATTGTGTTTGGCTATTTCTCCCTTGCGGCCCGGTGTTTTGCTTGTGAAGTTTGGTTCAGTTTTCTAGTTCTCGCTTAGTCGTGGTTACGACTGTTACCAATTCTGCATCCGGGACTACTTGTAGTTTGATGATGGTGATGACTTGAATATAACCGTCCATTTTTGTCAAATTGACAATATTTCACAAACCGAAAATTGTGACATGACATGTGAAGTTTTCCTTCTTTATCTATATCTCACCATGTCTTTTAAAGAGAAAAAATAAATAACCTGTAACAAATATCTGTACAAAGGTCTCATTTCAGGCTACAAATGAGAACAGGTGTAGATTTTGGTTTCACAAATCACAGTCTGCACTACTCCAAAGTAATGGAATATTGCAAATTTAATGAAATTTTTTGTTTTATAAAAGTAAATATGTTTACCATGTTTGAAATATTGTGTAGTAGGGTGGGTAGTGCATAGTCAATCAATTATTAAAGCCTTAGATATTAAAATTGAAGCCAGGCACCTTAATCCAAATGAATTTTATTATTATAGTTTCAAAAGTCAAGAATTAAAATACTGCTATCAACTCAAACTATTAACAAAAGATACTCCATATGAAATAATCTGTCTCATTATCAATCATTGCATACATACATGTATTCATACAAATCGACCTATATATGTACTAGCTAAAGTCATAAATATAATTATCCAATCTAGTTGAATCCTTGTCATATCATTGGAACTTTTTTTTACTCTTTTTGTAATCCCCTAGCCATCCTATGATCTAAAATGAGTTGCATGGTGTTTTTTTGAGGAAATAGTGTAACCAACAATAATTTAAAATCATCAACTTGTCCATCTTCCTCCTCCTTTGTCATCTATGGATTGCATCCCAATGGCCCTAAATGTGTTTTTTATATAGGTGATGACATCTAAAATCATCCCAATAAGGGCTTGACCATGATTCTTAGTAATGATCTGTAAAAAAAATTATGCTTTGTTGGAAGCTAGAGGGGATATTAATTTATTTTGGAATGTCTTTTGTAGACTTTGTATGAATAAACTATGAATGTCCATAATATTTAAAATGGGTGTATCTAAAATTTGACCCCAGACACTTATGAAATAGTGGTTGTACATCTTAGGCAAGAATCTAGATGGGATGGTATTGCAAATGGAACACATTTAGTGCACTTCCTTATCGCTCTATTTACTCTAATTTCATTAAAATTTCAGCACAATTAAGTTCAATTTTTGTTGCTATAAGTAATATGTTTTGTTTGATAGAAGTTGTATTAAATTGAGTGACACATGATACAGTAAGAAGACTCATCATGAACCCCTTCTAATAGAAATCCTTACCCCCACCCCACGAGGATGCACAATGAGAAGGAACAATGTGATTTTTCTTTGACCGAAGTTGATTTTTCCAAAACGGGGTGATCAAAATACATGTGGAATATTTCATGATTTGCCATTTATTTGCTAGCTTTGTTTGGATGAATCCCACAAGTGTAATTAAATTAGGAAGCACATTGTAGACCGCACGATTAATGCATATAGTTTACTTACACTTATTGGTTCCTCATTTTATTTAGCAAATGAATGACAAATCAAGGATAGGCTATTAATATTTATTATGGTCAAACTTGTTTCTCTTTTTAAAACAAACATCATAGGCTATCAAAGCAAAATTACAATTCAAAGCTTCATATAAGAACCCTTATAGGGACTATTTTCGTCCTTTTGGATACGAATATGATTTTCTAAATTCGTGACACATTTTGATGGCAATCCCAAATTGTCCCTTGAAATTGCGGAATAATGAATGAACCTTTTGTCATGTTTACAAGCTAAATGGTGGCATGCAAAATTGAATCTCAGACTAGAAATCTCAATTGGATTGGGATTCATAACAAATAATTATGCCTACCTTATGAAAAGTAACCACTAGAACTTCCTACCTCTATAATCTTTTTTTTCTTCCCTTTTTTTAAAAGAGTGTCAAGATGGCAATCTATAAAATTTGATGAAGCATAATATTTCTACATTCATTCATATTTTGAACAAAAAATAATGCTTTTCAATTCTAGTCATGCACTCTTTCATCCAAAATTTGTAATTTCATCTTACACTCTAATGAACATGGAATCTTTTTGATGAAAAATGGCTATTGTACGAAGTGGTAAAGATCAGAAATTAAAAAATAAATAAACAAATGTAGTGATTCTGGAGAAATTATTTTTAATATATATATAAATTTATTTTAAGAAAATTCTTGAATCCCATTTGCCAACAATAATTAATTATTCATTAGGGAATGTTGAATTGGCCTATGCACTGAATTACGGTACTTTTCTTTGGCAAAAAGTAGAGATTTGTTCTTCAATGCTACAATTTGGCCCCATGGTGTCCCTCTACAGTCTGCTTACTATAGTTCCTTCCTACGAGTTGCTACCAAAAAGTTTGGAAATTTTATGACTTGCAGCACACACATAACATTCAGTAGCCTTCAGAGAGGCTGCCTTTACCTCTCTCGAGTCCTCATCCACGAAGTTCATCCTCAGATAATTAATGTAAGTTTGGATACAGGGATAGTGGCGATACATTACGGTAAGTTCCATTTTTTGTTAATTTTAGAACCCGATATACAAATCAACAAATATTTGTAGAAGATGTTGGCAAAGAATCCAATGAATAATGCTTCACAATCATTTTCCATCAATAACTTGTTTGGTTTTTCAAGTGAAAAGACAATTCTATATATACACATGGGGTGGTAGGAGGTAGAACAACCCATGTGGGATAAATATTTTAGAATTTGTAGTTTCTTAAGCATTCAAAGTTAAGTAAAAAATAAAGAATTGTGTTAAAAGTAGAATTTCAGATCACATTTAGGCATAGTAGAATAAGTTTTCTCAAAAAACTTTGAACTACAAAAAGTTGATAAATGAAGATAAGTTTCACCTCCAAAAATACTTTTGGCATTTTGAATCTCCAATCAAAAGTTATGGAAAAATTTGAGAGAGGGTTTTTAAAATGTTAAAGAAAAAAAGGCCATTTCAAACCCTCTCTCAAATTTTTCCATAACTTTTGATTGGAGATTCAAAATGCCAAACGGATTTTTGGAGGTGAAACTTATCTTCATTTACCAACTTTTTGTAGTTCAAAGTTTTTTGAGAAAACTTATTCTACTATGCCTAAATGTGATCTGAAATTCTACTTTTAACACAATTCTTTATTTTTTACTTAACTTTGAATGCTTGAGAAACTACAAATTCTAAAATATTTATCCCACATGGGTTGTTCTACCTCCTACCACCCCATGTGTATATATAGAATTGTCTTTTCACTCGACAATCTTAAATGTTTTTGGTTTTGAATGAAAGCAAGCTACATGCTTGGTTCATTTTCTTTTCATTTTTTTTTATGTTACAAAACACCCAAAAAAAATGAAAAAAAAAATGAACCTAGCATTTAGCTTGAATTCATACAAAACCAAAATATTTTGAGTTTTCAAAACACACAATGTATAGGTGCATAATTTTTATTGTGTTTTATTTAATAAGTGTATGAACTTTGATATTGTCTTAATTTTAAATGTACCTTGAATTGTTATGACCAGCTGACTGACTCTGACAAAATCGACGCATGTATATTAGCTACTGATGGTGTGGTATATTCCACACCATTCCATCCGGGGGAAGGCAGCCCATCAGTCTGCTACTGAATGTTATGACATGTGACTTCTTCTCTGAAAAATAAGTGTAAAATTTTTCATTCTTGTCCAACTGCAAAATGGCAGCAAATATAGTAATGGACAGGGAGGCTTGAAATCAGTGGACATGGTCCCGTCCTTCCAAGGTTAAGAATGTTTTGTTGACTCTTAGAGTAAACTGGCCATTCATCACACCACTGTCCGGGAAGTATCCTTACAGTAAACGGACCATTTCCTTCATTGTCGAACCTGGCTCGGTTTTTTTCAATTTTACTCGGAAGTCAGCCTGAGAAGTAGATTTTTTTCCAGTTGCAATCCTACATTTTGAAATTTCATTAGGCAATTTGCCGAATTTCTATATTTCCATTTGGCCATTTTCCTGAATGTGAAAAATAGAGCCGGTTTTTTGTTTTTGTGGGGGAGTTTTATTTCTATTCCCCATTTTTTTTTTGATGTATCCTTGGCAGGTATTGAACCTGGCTAAGCCCCTACCAAACTAGGGCCAAGGATGTAGCCTTCGGAAAATACAAGGATCCACAAGAGGGTCTAAGTATTTTCCGGAGGCTGGTTAGTACGTTAACAAGTCAAGACATTTCAGTACCACTAGCATCAGTTTGAAGTGCCCCGGACGAAAAAGACCCAGTACTCACACTAAGTCCACCTGAACCACTCAAATACAAAGAGGGGTTAGAATATAAGAAACGATACTTGCTATCGTTTTTCCAAAGAAGGACAGCATCACAAAGAACATCATCTATCTCATCATCCGGGCCTTCTAAAGCTATCCGCAGCATTGCCTCCAAATGTTTGCTGCCCAACCTGTTCCTCACACGAGTTTTGATTAGATTTTGGACACTGAAAGCACGTTCACACGTGGCTGTGGAAACACATTGCACTGAAGCCAAGTTAGCAAGAACAAGAAGGTTAGGGTAGCGGACTTGCAAGGAATGATTCCACGTGATCATTCCCCACAAGTCCCTAAAATTTTTATCCTTCCATTCACTGGTGCACTGCAGCTTAAAAGACAAAAATTCACGCTTGCACGCTGTGACATCAACGAGGGCAGGGAGAGTGAAACCTGCATGGGATCGATCCACACCGAAATGGGCCAACAAAGACTCTAATTCTGCAACAAAGTAATTCTGCAAGCCCACTTGCCTTGATGGCATATTAGTGGGATTCAAAACTTTGAAACAAGAAATCAAATCGTTATCTTGAAATCTTGCATCCAAACCTATACAAACAGCCTCAGCAAAAGCCCTCTGAAAATCTAGTGCCTCTCCTAGGTCTGTCCCTAGCCTGCACCTCTGCATTTCAAACCCATGAAACATCTTCCCTCGAATTTCAGACTGCAACCTCTTCAAATAACCCCCATGAGGCCCATATTCCGGAAGCAAATGAAAACCACTATCCTCATTGAATGTGGCAGCATTCAAGTCACAGGATTCCACAATGAAAAGCATGCGAATTTGAGCAATTTCAGACCGAATTATGCTACCAATGCTACTGACGTCAACAAACTTGTTTTGGAAAACCTTGGACAACATAGCCAACGAATGCAAAATGTCAGCCAGAAAAAAAAGAACATAAATGAACTTAAATTGACCCAATTTGTGCAATACCTCCTTTGCCTGGGCTGAATCTTGATCATCCATAGTTTGGAAATAATTGAGAACCGACTCCAATGAATCACACAACGCAGTAACAGCCTGCCATCTACTAAGCCAACGAATTTTGTGGTACCTTTTCATTGTTTTCTTGGCATCAAGAAGTTCTTCCTGCAAAGCTGTCAATGCATGCTTGCGTTTGCTTGATTTGCTAAAGAAGGAAGAAACTGAATTCAGCAAGGAATCAATTTCAGCAGACAAAGACTTGCAATCAGGTGCTTTGGCAGCATCTAGGGCTGCTAGATTCGTGCGGTGAGCGACACAGTGACAGGAGAGGAGGAACGGGTTAACCTGAAACTTGATTTTCGTTGCCACACCATTATGGCTGCCGACCATAGTACTCGCCCCATCGCTGCCAAATGCAACTAACTTACAGAGGTCCAGCTCCCAAGTCCGCAGATGTGAAATCAGAGTATCAAAAATGACAGTAGCATCCTTCTTGCCACCTGGTATCTGCAGCAAGCCTAAAAAGAGGGTGATGGGCAATCCTTCTTCAATAATACTTGCAAAAACCACAAGATGTCCCGTAACACTAATATCGGTTGACTCGTCAATCATAATGCCATAAAAAGGGGAGTTACGAATTCTACAGAGAATTTTCTTTTGCAGCACTACTGAAATACACCAAATCAGGTCTGCACAAGCCTTTTCATCATGATACATGCTAGTTGTGATGGGGGCCTTCACTGATTTCAGCAAAGTACACAAAGCAGGAAATTTAGCAAAGGGGAGGGACTGCTTCCCTATAAAGTATGCTGCCCGGAAAAGAGTCATCAAAGCTTCATCACATGCACGTTGGCTGTGGAGGATAGCCCTTTCCATAGTCTTTTCACCACTGTTGGAAGCCCAGCTAAGTCGCCTATGCTCATTGGATCGGGCATGGTCCAAGAAGGCTGAAACTTTGAAATTTTTTGACCCTTCTTTTGCATAGACAGAACGCCCCCCCTTCTCCATACAAATTTTGCAGAAAACTTTGCCCACTTCAACAGAAAGTTGCAGCCATTCAAATTGGGTAGTCCATTGTTCTTTCCAAAGGCCTTGTGCAAGTTCTGCTTGGGAAGGGGGGGGTTGATCTGTGCTAGATTGAGGACTGTCAGCTAATTTGGAGCTTTCACAAGTAGAAGATGGCAAATCAGCTGAATCCATCTCACGAGACTTTACAAAGTAATGTTCACGGAGGGATTTCTGCCTCTTCGCCATAGAACCTGCTTCAATCAACATCCAAGACATCAGCAGCCATCAGGGAAGTGCAAATCTCAATCGACAATCATGCTCACATTCACCATAGCTCTAAAAACCACCCTAAACTCACCAAAGTCTCTGCCGTATATTTTTCAGCTCAAAGTGTCAGAGAGCAGAACTGCAGAAGGTGTCTTCCACTCCCACCAGTCTTATCCTACAAGCACAAAGTGATAACAAGAATTCGTTAGTAAACATCAACCAACCAAAAACATATGGAACAACCAATGAAATCAAACAAGACAGCCAAAAAAAATGTCGAGTAAAATTTCTGAAACTAGCAGTTTCAGAATCTGTACACCCGGCTAAGCTACCCCCATTTGGATTATCTCTTGGTAAAACTGAAATCCCCCTTGCAAATTAAGCTTAAATCCTCACCAAATCCCAGCATGCAAATCTCAGCAAGCAACTGCAACAAATCTCAGTAAGCAAGCAAATCCCACGGCATACCAAAAACAGCAGCAAGCAATCCCACTGACCCAAAACCCTACACTGCAAAACTAGATATTTTCGACATTGGTGAAGCAAATTCGACTTTTAAAACCTGCAAGCAAAAGAGGAATTCTTCCAAGATTAGAAAGTGATACAATTCTAGCTATTCAAATCCACAAATCAACTGATGAGTTAACAGCAGAAGCGAGCTCTCATGAACGAGACGAGAACGAGACAAGTTAGCTTTTATCATCTCGTTCATCAGAGTTCTACGAGATCATAAAATCAGACTTTCAGAATTAAAAACATGATTGCATAACACAGATCGCATACATAGCACCAATCGCTGAAAGTTCAAATCGGCACCCACCTCACCTCGCAGTCTTGCAATCGCCACCCCACCTCGCAGTCTCGCAATCGCCACCCCACCTCGTAGTCTCGCAATCGTCACCCACCTCGTAGTCTCGCAATCGTCACCCACCTCGAAGTTTTGCAATCGCCCCACCAACTTGCAGTCTGCCAAAATTGAATGTCGACCAAGAACGATAACCCAGACCGCAATTCCAAAGTCCGCAAGATTTGAAATTTCAGGACAATTGCACGCCAACATGCACACAAACTCCCAATCGCGCGTCTTCCTTCAACGATCAGTAGTTCACCACATTCGCAAAATTATTTCCAAGTTCCTACCACGCTCGCAGAGACCCTAAACTCACAACCAGGGGATAATACCCTAAACCGATCACATGTAATGAGAGTTCACATGAATCAAAGAGCGACAATGCATTGAACAGATTATTGCATGAGAGAAACCAGGGAGCTCAATGTTTCAAAATTCAAACTTCAATCGCTCCCCCAAAACCCAAAACCCTAACGTTGTGTCGTCACTGTCGTGTTGCTGTTGTCGCAAACTCACAGTGTCACGGAGACACGGACTCACGGTCACGCCTCACAGAGTCACGGTCACGACGGATCGACGGCTGAGATGCAGGCAGCTTGACGGCCATGATCGACGGTCCAAGATTCATTATCATGCTAGCAGCCAGCTACCCCAACGGTAAAAACTTCTGCACAGTGCAGATTTTCAATCTCACAATTCACATTTACAGGTTGACACTTGACAGTCATTCACTGCTGATGCTTCTTAACAAAGAATAATTGGTGAGTTGGTGTGAATGTGTGATAGCCTTTAATGACTTATAACTTTATAAGAATATAAGTATACTATGTACACATTAAAAAAATTTCCTAGAAAGTATATGACTAGTCGGCTGCCCGCCGAGAAAAAGGTATTCACATCGGTAATTTTCCTATATATCCCTAGGACAGACGGCCAAATTGCCGAGGTTTAATTTTCCTGCCCGGTCCATTTCCGAAAATATTATTTTTTCATTCGGTAACCCATCCTAAACATTTCTATGCCATTCGGAAATCTTCAAAAAATTTCGGCTAGGTCGTAACTAGATGCCGGTACTTCCTGTTCATTGCATCACACACATCCAAACATCGTACAATAACACCTCCCAATGACCAAACACTGACCGCACAATTCAATTACCAATTCAATTGTGATGAGAACAAAATTTAGTATGATTGCCCAATGACCACAGACTGTGCGGTGATTGGTTGCAAGGAATTTTTAATTAGATTTGAGCTTCATCACCTTCAAATTGCAATAAAATTTGTAGGAAGAATTTTTTTTTACATTTTTTTTTCTGAAGGTGAATCTTAACATGACATTTAATAATCATGCGAAATTTCAAAATATGCAAGTCTCTATGTTTATGTGGAGAAGGTTTTGAATTTTGTTTGTGCGATGATTGGCAAGTTTACTATAGACTCCGTGCATCACGTTAATTTGAGGAACAGCTTGTGATGAGGATTCTGAACACACCTTTGTTGGGTGCAGGCGAGGAGCAACCCGAGTCGAACGGAACAGTTGCCAAATCTCAGGAAAAATGAGGACAGGAAGCCAAGAAGTGACTGATTCTGAGCCTACCGACTCTGGCCGATGCCCTGGCAAGCTATGGAAATATCAACATTTGCATTGAGTGTTGCATTGAGAGAATGCTTCCTATAATTTTGTACAGGTGTGTGGAAACTCATATGGAGTATGTTAGCAGGACTATACAAGTTGGTACGATTGAGTATGAAATTGGAAGGTTTACAATGAGAATCCCTTGGTTTGTGAGTAATTCCTGGATGGAACAGACTCCGTGAACTATTTGTTTCAAGGTGACTTCACCAAGCGAGAATAAAAGGTCGAATGGAAGTGGCGTTTCTGTGTTGATGCATCGACCCTGGTTTATGATTGTGTTTGGCTTCCTCTCCCTTTAATTTGTGCCTGCTGTTGAGCTTATGAAGTTTGGTTCAGTTTTCTCGTTCTCACTTAGTCGTAGTTACGAAGGTTACCAATTTTGCAGATAAGAGATTTGGTTTCAGAAAGTGCGGCCTGAACTGCGCCAAATTAATGGAATAACACCACTTTAATGAAATTGATGTTACGTAAAAAAATATGCTTACAATGTTTGAAGTATTGTGTAATAGATGGATAGTGGATAGTCACTCAATGACTCAGTCCAATTTTATTTTTATTTTTTCAAATTAAGGTGTTGAAATACTTGTATTAATTCATGTTGTTATCAAAAGATGTGAAAAAATCCGCATCCTTATCAAGCATTGTATACATATCTATATCTATACAATTGGACCTATGTATACACTACTTGTAGCTATAGTTGTATCGAATCTAGTTGAATTTTTATCATGTCATTGGATTTTATTTTACTATTTTTGTAATCCCTTGTCTTGTCCATTTTTGAAATAGGTGGCTTGGTGGTGTCATGAAGGGATAGTGTAATGAACAATAACTTAATTTAATAATTATCACCAACTCGTTTGTCTCTTCTTCCCTTGTCCCCTTTGAATTGCATCCCAATTGCTCTAAATGTGATTTTTGTATTGTGTATTAAGGTTGAGACGCCCATTACTAACCACTGCCCCATCAACATTCAGTAGAGAGTCTTAAATTCATGAGAGAGTATGACTAATTTTCAACCATGACTTCTCATTAGAAGACATTTGAGGCCAAAAGAAGACTGCAAGTTCCTAGCTTGTTCCCAGTTTGTTCCCAACCTAGGAACTCTGCCACATGTACAATCCAATGTGGTCAAAATAATGCCATGTCAGATTTTTTTAATAAAAAAATTCACTTTTTAATAATAATAATAATAATATATATTTTTTCTAACAACGTTAGTGCTGGTTTAGAATAAGGGAACAAACTTGAAATGGCCCTCCCTTACCCTCAAATCTCCCCTAATGTAGATTCGGAACATCAATTCTTCCATTCGAATCATAACACATGTGCTTGGTTTGGAGTGCCAAAGTGAACAAGGAGTAGTCTTTTAAATGAGCGTTTTTGGAATGGTCTAGACATTGGACATGGGTATAGACTAACTTTTGGCTTTCAATAATTTCAATTCAAGTGATAAAATTACCAATTTTTTTTGCAATACTTGTCATTTCTACTTTTATTCATAGAAAAATATTTGCTTTGTAATGCACTACTCCAGATATATCCAAAATTGCTTATTTGGTCGGTTATGGGTCGCTCTACCTTATCACCAATAAGGGCATGAACATGGATCCTATTCTTGAATTGGAAAAAAATTGTGTCTTGTTGGGGGATGGTGGGGATGTTAACTAATTTTAAAATGCATTTTGTAAATTTTATACAAATAAACTATTAATTTCCAAAGTATTGAAAATGGGTATATTTCAAATTGATTCTATATGGGCAATTTCATTAAAATGGCGATGTTTTTTTAAAATGGCATGAAAACAGTTCAAAACGGCCGTTCTGAAATCTATACCTGTCCTAGATGGTTGAGAACGGCCGTTTTGAAATCTATATCTGTCCTAGATGGTGAAAATGGCACACTGTCAAAGTGGCACTTGGAATATTGCCATTTTAACAAAATTGTCCATCTATGCACTTATAAAATAGTGGATATACATTGCAATGAGGCAAGAATCTAGATGGGATGGTATTGCAAATGGGTCAAAATTAGATGTAGTCATTTTTACTGCTCTAATTACATTAAGTACATTAAAATTTCCAAATTGAATGTAGCTTTTGTTGCAATAAGATAATTTAAGTTGTTTGACAGAAGATGTATTAAATTGAGTCACATGTAATAAAATACGTAAAAAGGTCCATTATGATCCCTATTCCAATTGAAATACCTACTTATGGCCCTAATTTTGCTCTCTTGCATTATAAAGTAGTAAAAATTGTGTTTAGAGGTAGGAGGTATTCTTTTGGATTGTCCTTGGAATCATATTGGGAACTAAAAGAGCTTCATTAGCATCCAAAAGAATGGCAAGAATAGCCCCTCCTTAGGATTTACAATGGGAATGGATGGGATGTTGCTTTCATTCGGAAGTTGTTTTGAAAAAATGGATTGACCTAAATACATGTGGAAAATTTTATAATTTGCCTTTAATTTGCTAGTAGTTTTTTAAAGGTGAATTTAACAAGTGTAATCAAGTTAGAAAGCCCATTTTAGACTATTTGATTAGTGCGCTTAGTTACGCTTATTGGATCTCCATTTGTTTAGCAAAAGAACAACAAATGAAAAAAATAAGCTACAGTCATATTGGTCAAACTCATTTTTTTCAAAAAAGATTCTAAGACGTCAAAGCACAATTATACAACTTATTATTGCGATCCTTTATAAGATCTATTCTTGTCCTTTTGGATGCTAATATATGTCTCTAAATTCCTCACATGGTTCCAATAGCAATTCCAAAGCGTTCCTTGAAATTGTAGAATAATGAATGAACCTTTTGCAATTGTCATGTGGTATTGTTCATTAGATTTACAAAATTATGACTTTTCAACCTAATTACAACCCTTAAACCCCCAATTTCATGAGTGCAATTTTTACATTTTTAGGATGTTAAGAATCTCAATTGGGTTGGGATCTATAATACTTATGCTCACCTTATGAAAAGTAACTTCCTACCTTTCTAAATTTTTTTAAAACTTTTTTGAAAGAGTTGTTGAGATGGCAATCTATAGAATTTGGTGAAGCACAATATTTCTACATTCATTCACATTCATTCACATTCATTCATATTCAACAAAATAATAATTTCCAATCCTATTTATGCATTTTTTCATCCAAAATTTGCAATTTCATCCATACCTTGAGGACATGGAATCTTTTGGGTGAAAAATGACTCACATACCAAGTGATCAGGATCAACAATATAGAATTTAAAAATAAATGCAATACTTATAGAGATATTACTTTTCACATAATTCAAATATTTCATTCTTTAGAAAAGTCTTGAATCACACTTGCCATCATTAATTAATTAATAATTTGTTAAAAAATGTTAAACTGGCATGTGTAGGTAGTGAGTATGGCACTTTCTTCTTCTTTTTTCTTTTTTCTTTTAAATAAATGGCAAAACATTGTATTAAAAAAAGAACCAAAGTGAACAACCAAGCCTGACGGCTGGACAAATGAAGAGAGAGAGAGAGCAACTAAAAGAGAGAGAGGAGAGACAGAAGAGCTAGATAAAGGAGCAAGGAGGAGGACCTTCCTTGTTCCATCTAACCACGTCACCGTTTCTATTAGCAAGAATGGAAGAGTAGAGTCCAATCTTATCAAAGTTGGCCCAGATTCTAATCGATTGTTGGGGATGTTGCTGAGTAGCCCTTCCAATCTTGAAGAGTGCAACACAGCCTGAGTCAAGAAGAACGTCCTAGAGTGTGGTGCGGATGAAGTGAAGCGGCCAGCTACCGTAGTGTGACATGGGTTTCGTCTTTGCAATGACAAAATAATTAATTTTTTTGGCCAAAGTGTTTTGTTCACACTAATATGAATTAATGATGATTTCGGTTTTGTGGTCTTGTAATTATTTTTCAATTCGTCATTTCTTCATTATGATAGAAATGTCTTGGCCTTTCAAGAGAATGATGCATGCACAAGTGGGCTTTGAAATGGTGCAAGGTACCATAGTAGTTCATTTATTTGTTGACAACATTGTTAATGGTTCAAGGTATTGAATATATAAAGAATTCAAACCACAACAAACCATGGTAACTTAGTGGACTCTTGACATTTTGAGCAATGGCCACAAATTCAAAACCCTTCCAACACTGGCCCTTTCTAGTAAGGTTTTCAACAAAGCTCTTAATAATTTTCCACAAATTTCGTTATTTGTCTCTTAATATTTTATAGAAATTCGTTTTTGACATTAATGAATTAATAAAAAAACAAAACCCATGTCACACTATGGTATCTTGGACAAAAACCAAGTGGTTGCGTGCTGTGAGTATGGTACTTTTATTTGACGAAACTTAGAGATTTATTGAGAGATGCTACAATTTGGCCAATTGTGAAAAAAGAAAAGAAAAAGGGGACTCCTCACTGGAGCACCCCTTGCCCTCCGTCCCCCTCCTTCCTCCTCCTTCCTCCTCCTTCCTCCTCCTTCCCCTCCTCTGCCTCCCTCTCTTCCTCCCTCTGCCCTTGCCTCAGTCCCCCTTACCTCCTCCTCGTTCTCTGCATAAAAAAGCTTCGCATTTGGTGTATCAAACCAGTTCGATTGCAGAGACTTGGAGGACCTTTTGAATGTACTCTTTCTCTCTTGGGCTTCCTGGCCTCCAGTTGAATTGGGAACTGCTGAAGCGATCGCCGATGTAGCTAGGTGTGCAATTCGGGCTGTTGGGAGCTGGTCTTTTGGCTCGGCTTCTGGACTCGGGAGCAAGGTGACACCATGCACTCACTACTCGCTGTTGGCTTGAGTTTTCTGCGTTTTACCGTTGTTTGTTTGCTTGAGTTTTCTGGGTCTGAGGAGTTTGCGGGAGATTTGAGAGTAGGAGGTGGGGGAGCTGCTCTTTGTCTGAATTTCTAGAAGTCGTGTAAGTAAAGACCCCGGTGAGTGTGATATCTAGCCTCTGTTGTTATTTGGAAAATGGAGTAGGAATCGTAATTCGTAGTGTGGTGCTCGGTTGTTGACGTGAAAAAACACTCGAGGTATCTGGTCAATTAAGTGGACTTCCATTGCCCACTTGCTATAGACCTCGAATTTGTGTACAACGGTAGGACTTTGGTGAAGCTACCGATGAATCTGTTTGTGTAGGATCGGTGGGAAGAGATTTTGGAACAGCGGAGGCAATTGGCTTGGGCTCGTCCAGTTCTTTAGGTCTGGAAACATTCATGTGATCTGGATAGCTCTGTTGTAAGCTGCCTTGTTTGGATTCCATTCAGAGACATGATTCTTTGAGGACTGTATGCAGGACTTGGTTGGTTGAACCAAGACTGAAGCTTCCTCGACGATAGACGCGTTGTCAGGATACTCTGGGTTCGGAGGCTATCGCCGCTAAGGCAGAAATCTTTCATCGAATTGCTGCCCTTACTGACTTCTCGGAAGGGGTTGATTTTTCACAACTCCAGCCATGCCTGAGTACCCATTGCTGCATGACATGGAGGAGGTGACAGAAATCGGTGATGAATTGGAGGCGGTCTGCGAGGAGGCTGAAAAACTGGAGGCTTTAAAGAACTCGTGGCGACGCGTTATAAGACCACCATCACAACGATTGGTGGATAGTTCCAGAGTAGAAGAAAAGATCCATAGGGATCTAAAGGTCACGAATTTAGTGATCTGGTCGTGTAGGTTTTTTTTGGAAGAAAAGTGGAATAGAATTTTGGAAGAAAAGAGGAGTAGAATTTCTTTGGAAGAGCAGCCACGGCTTATTGGTGGACGAAGAGTCCCAGATGCCATTGTGGTATCAGCAATCCTTCTCCTATATTGCATCTACCTTTATTTAATAGGTTACATTGATAGGGGTGGTTCTAAAGCAGGCTCATCCGGTTCTTTAGATTTTAGAGACGTCTACATCTCCATAGTTCTGTTCCAAGCTGCGTACGTTTGGATTAAATTCAGAGACGACAATCCTGAAGGAGTGTATCAGAGACCTGGTTCCAACAAGTTCGAACCCCGAATTAAGTTTCCTGTGACGAGAGGCATGGGTGGCAAGTCTAAGAGGATCCCTCTTGGTTCGTACGATACTTTCGCTGAGGCGAAGGTTGCGTATGAAATTGCAGCTTTTTATTGCGATAAGCCTAGGCACACAGGTCGATTGGATCTGGGAGGAGGCGCCTATTTCCCCATTCCAGCCCTGAGCGTAGAACCCAACTTGCCTTACGAGAGGAAGCTGAAACAAGTGAGGGTTCAAGTTTGGAAGGTGTATGCAGAGTTTGAAGAGGAGAAAGCCTCAAGGAACGTGCCGCCAATCGTTCCTGGACGAGCCTTTGAAATGCCGAATGGAGAGGGCCAGCTCTTATCGACTTCACCGATTCAACAGCTTCGACAGCCTCTCAATTTAGGAATGGTTTTGACCATGCAAGGGCAAGGCTCACAGCTTGACCCCAATATATGCAATGGAATCGACTTCAACAACCCAGGTTCCTTACTTCCGGTGCTCGCGAAGACTCAACAAGAGTTGCTTGATGCTCACAAGCAGATCGAATGTTTGAAGGCCCAGGTGTCCCAAACGGAAGTCGAGAACATGGGGTGGGAGATAAAATATTCGGAGCTGGAACAAAAAATTTCGGAAGTGGAACGTGAGAATGGCCTATTGAACCTTCAGATTGTGCAGTCACAGCTTCAAACCCAACATCAGGAGCAAGAATTTGATACAAATAGATTTCTCAGCGTGGAGCATGAAGAGTCGTTGGCGAGGTGACAAGGTGACAAGGTGTGGTAGTTTTGTAGATGGTTTTTAAAACAGTCGGTACTTTTTTCGGCATGTTGCTTTAGAGTTAGTTTTCACACTTGTTGAACTTGTGAGTGTCATATTGAGAGCCTAGGTGTGTGTTGGTTTGGATACAATCAACGCACTGCAATTACACGTTCCTTTCGAGTGCACGTTTCTTGCATATCCTGAGAATCACTCATACTCTGTATAAATCTGACTGGACGATTTAATATATCAAGTTATGAAGCACATGTCCCAGTGCATGTAGAAGTCCATGTGGTCTCTGAGGCAATGCAATTGGAGATGGTGGAGTGTATGTCCATTGCCTAGGGTTAGGGTTTGGTGAGAAAACAGAGTATGTGATTTGCATTTTGCTATTCATTACTGCTGAGAAACGGAGGAAATTTTGGTCACTGACCTTTCGAATTGACGGAAGTGAAGCCAAGTAAACCATCGAAGCAGGTCAAAGTACCTTACGTCTTGGGTCAGTGTCGTAAATAATTTAGCGAAATTTGAAACAAAGAAAATTTGGTTTGGAGGTTTTTAGTTGATAGTGAAATTTGAAATCAATAATGCCTTGCCAAGATTGTGATGAATTGGTTTGTTTGTGTGATTCCATTATTTGAGGAGCACAGTATTGAGGAGCCTCTTCCTCGGCCAGCAGGAGCACTATTTCAAGTTGGTTCTGGTTCGGAAGGGGACATGAATGAAAAAATACCTGAACCGATCAGTGAGTTCGGTAAATCTCTTTCATAAAATGTTATCGTCTATTTGGAAGTAATAGCTTCTGTGTCTGAAGTGATACAAGTTGTTGAATGTGCGGATTTGAGTCGCTTTTCAACGCTTATCATTAAAAATGTCGTCTTTTATGATGTGCAGTAGCAATCTCAATCTTTGCCCTATAACTGTGCCGCATCAACGACTAAACTTTGTATGAACACTTTGTATAAATATGGCTAAGTTTCCTTGTATTGCCAGACTGCAAGGCTGATATCGAGGTGATGGGTGAGTAGAGACAGAGGGGTTACAGTGGTATCAGTCTGGCTGTTGGATTGATAGCAGTCGAGCTGCACGTGGAAACGTAGCCACTATGTCTCATATTAATTTGAAGGAACAGCTTGTGCTGAGGATTCTGAACACACTTTTGTTGGATGCCGGCGAGGAGCAACCGGCTGGAACAGTTGCCAAATCTCTGGAAAAATGAAGAAGTGACTGATTCTGAGCCTACCGACTCTGGCTGATGCCCTGGCAAGCTATGGAAAGATTAACATTTGCATTGAGTGTTTCACTTAGAGCATGCTTCATATAATCTCGTGCAGGTGTGTGTAAACTCAGGTGTAGCATGTTAGCAGAATTATACCCGATTCAGTTCAGTATGAATTTTGGAGGTTTAGAATGATATTTTCTTAGTTTGCGAGTAACTCCTGGATGGAGCAGACTTCATGAACTATTTGTTTCAAGGTGACTTCACCACGCGAATATAAAACGTCAAATGGAACTGACGTTTTTATGTTTATGCATCGACTTTGTGGTATGATTGTGTTTCGATTTTCTCCTTGAGTGCCTGCAGTGGAGCATATATAACTTACGAAGTTTGCTTCTGCTTTGAGCGTAGTCCTAGTTTCGAATGTTACCAATTCTGCATCCGGCACTGTTTGCAGTTTGATGACGATGATGAGTTGTGTGTAAAAATTATGGATTCCAGTTTGAAGTAATGTGTAAGCTTAACCCCTAAAGTCCTGGGACCTTGTTTTTTTCATCAAAAACTGTTCAGTACTGCCATTCCTATTGCACACAGAGCAAAAGAGTTAAAGAAACATTTTTCCTAGTACATATTTAATTGTAGAATCTTGCACTAGATAGGTATGAGAATGTGTGGATGAGATCTTCAAATTTTTTGTCCATATGGATTAAAGTGAAGAAATTTGGGCTTTTTTGCACCTTGTGTGAGCTTTAAGATTTGTGAATCTTCTTCACTTAAAATTTTTGCACTAAAGATTTTACCTTTACAATTTTTTACGTTGAAGAATTGAGTTGAAAATCTGAAAAGAATTTAAGAACAAACACTTGAGAGCTCTAAGATGGAATTGAAACACATTAATCCCAGCAATGAGATTGTTCTAGCAAGCAAACTCAACCTCATTTTAAAATATTTTTTGATAAATTTTGAAAATTGAGTTTGAAAATGAATCCCATAAGTTATCTTTTCAAAAAGATGCAGTGGTTGCCTTCTACAGAAAAAGTTGGATAACTTTCATATCACCAATCTAAATGGCATGAATCAAATTTTAACATGTAAGCAAAATCATAACCTATGAGAAACAAATTTTTTTAACCCCTAAAGGACCAACATGCCTTTTTTGGCAACATAGAAATTTTGGGCAGGTATATGTGACTGGAAATTTGCACATTTTGGCCTGAAATTTTTATAGAAGGTGGGGACGAGGAATATCTTTCATATGCACCAAATTTCATGACATTTGGAAATACGAGTCAAAAGTTATGGCCTAATATGTTGTTTATTTCTCAACTCGGGCAGCCCGGGCGGATCAGAAAAAATCACTTTTTTCAAAATAAAAATTTGAAATTGGTTTATTAGATTTATATATACGTGGAAAGCTTTGAATTATTCCATTCTGATCAATGAGTCAAATGTTATGAGGATTTTTAGTTTGCGGGCAGTTATGGATTGTCTACTCTAAAATAAACTTTGAAGTCGTTTATTTCACTCAATTTTCAATATTTTCCCCAAAAAATAAAATTGTAGGATGTAGATTGTTTATTACAACATTGCAACCATTGGAATTGGCATTTTTCAATTCCATAATTAACTTCTTAACAATTTAGTGTTTTGAACCATTCTCTACTTCTTTCTACTTACTATTTTTTTCCTATATGTTGTACAATTCCAAATAATCTGAAAATTTTCAAGCATGTAGCCAACTTGCCTTGAAGAATGAATCCAAAGAAGCACAACCATTTTGGAAATTTTTTCATAATAATCTGACCTTGTGAAGTGCAGCTGCCCGATTTTTTGCACGGCCAAAAAAAGAACTTTTGCAACTTCAAATAATAATATCTTCCAATCTATACGATGGAAATTTTTGAATTTTTTTTTCATATTCTCAAACCAGAGTACTACAAGATCCTACGGTTATATGTGTCCAAAAATGATATTTTTCAAAAATTTGGTACTTGTACTAGAAACGGCAGTTTTGGAGCATTTTTGGTGAGAACTATAGTCAAAGAACTTTAGGGGTTAAAGTTTATTTCTATTTCTATTTTTATTCTTGTTTATGTCAAAAAAAATTGCTTTGGGGACTTAGGATGGCATAACTTTTGCTCCCGGGCACAAATTGAAATAAAAATTATATTTTTACAAAGTGTGTTTTTCTATCTTTAAAAAAAGTTTCAAAAGTCATGTCAAAAATTGAGGTCAGAAAAGCTTACCCAAAATTCCAAGTGTCCTTGAAAAAAACTTTTGGACTTGAGGGGTTAATAATGCTAAATTGTTCTCTTGAATTAGAGGTCCCAAATTAGCTAGGGGAGGTCTAGAACATAGCCTAGGGACGGCTCAAAAGAGGGTTTTTTTTTTTCACATGCACCACTGGAATGATTTGGGAAGCCGAGCGAGGGGGCAGTTCACCCCCGACCTAATAAACACAACTGATTACCACACTAAATAAAATGTGACACTTCACTGAATCTGAATTCCAAATCTTCAAATTTTATCATGGGTGGCAAACAAAAAATTCCAGTGTTTTCACAGGGGTAACTTAAACTGCCAGGGCAATGACGGGGTCAATCCTCACTTCCTCCTCTTTCCTCCTCTTTCAGTCCTCCTCCTTCCTCCTCCTCTTTCCTCCTTCCTCCTCCTCTTTCCTCCTTCCTCCTCCTTTCCTGGCTGCTCCTCCTGCCTCCTCCTTCCTCCTCCTCTTTCCTCCTTCCTCCTCCTTTCCTGGCTGCTCCTCCTGCCTCCTCCTTCCCCCTTCTGTCCCTTCCTTCAATCCTCCTTCCCTCCAGCTCCTTCTCTATATAAGTTAAGCTTCTAAAGTGAGAGCTTTAGCTTGGCCTGTTTGTATAGCTTATCAAGCCATTTTGCTTGCTGAGCCTGGGAGGATTCTCCAATTTTCTAATCTCTGGCTTGTTTGCCACCAGTCTATCATAGCAGTAGTAATTTCTTCCATTCCACCCTGCACTCGCTGTTGGCTTTGAGTGTTCTGGGTTTGGGCGATGGGATCTCCTGTGAGTCTGCGTATGGGGGAGATTCGAGACTCGGAGGTGGGGGAGGCGCTCCATGTCTGAATCTCTAGAAGTTGGGTAAGTCAAGACCCCTGACAGTGTGATTTCTAGCCTCGGTTGTTATTTCAAAAACAGAGTAGGAATTGTAAACTCTATTCTTGTGCTCGTTTAATTTGTTGACGCTAAAAAAACCACGAGGTATATGGTCTGGTGAACAACATGAACTTCCATTGCCAGCTTGCTGTAGACCTCCAATTTGTGTGTAACGGTAAGAATTCACAAAATTATTTCAAAGAAAAATAGTCTGTGTATATAGCATATCTCTGTGAAGGCAGAAATCCTACGTTGAATTGCTGCCTTGTATTTGCATAGAGGCTGAGTTCTTGGAGGAGGTTGATTCTTCACAACTCCAGCCATAGCGCATGACCCATTCCTGCTTTTCATTGAGGTGGTGACGCAAATCAGTGATCAATTGCAGGTGTACGCAGAGGTTGAAGAGCTAAAGGCTCTAAGGAACTTGACGATCACCATGCCAGACTCGGGCATGTCTTGTTCACGAACTCATATAAGATTTTGTGCCCTAGGTTATCACCTTGATGGGGATGGCTCTGAAGCAGGCTCGTCCGGTTCTTTAGATTTTAGAGACGTCTACATCTCCATAGTTCTGTTCCAAGCTGCCTACGTTTGGATTAAATTCCGAGACGTCATTCCTAGAGGAGCAGTGTATCATAGACGTGATTCCAACAAGTTTGAACCTCGGATTAAATTTCCTGTGACGAGAGGTGTGGGTGACAAGTCTAAGAGGATCCCTCTTGGTTTATTTGATACTTTTGCTGAGGGGGAAGTTGCATATCAAATTGCTGCCTTTTATTGCAAGAAGCGGAAACACACGGGTCGACTGGATCTCGAAGGAGGTGCCTACTTCCCCATTCCAGCCCTGAACGTGGACCCCAGCTTGCCTTACGAGGAGAAGGTGAAACAAGTCGGGGATCAAGTTTTGAAGGTTTATGCAGAGTTTGAGGAGCAGAAGGCTTCAAGGAACCTGCCGCCAAACGTTCCTGGACTAGCCTTGGAGATGCTGAATGGAGAGGGCCAGCTTATAGCGAGTTCACCGATTCAACAGCTTCGACAGCCTCTCAACTCAGGAATGGATTTGGCCATACAAGGTCAGGGATCCCAGCCTGCCTCCAACATACACAATGGAATCGATTTCTGCAACCCAGGTTCCGTACTTCTTTTGCACGCGGAGACTCAACACGAGTTGCTTGATGCTCACAAGCAGATCGAATGTTTGAAGGCGCAAGTGGCCCAAACAAATTACGAGAACATGCGGTGGGAGGTAAAATATTCAGAGGTGGAAAGAAAATATTCGGAGAACATTGGGTGGGAGGTAAAATATTCGGAGCTGGAAAGAAAATATTCGAAGCTGGAACAAAAAATTTCGGAGGTGGAACATGAGAATGGGCTATTGAACCTTTCGATTATGCAGTCACAGCTACAAACCCAGTATCAGGAGCAGGAATTTGATACGAATATATTTCTCAGCATGAGGCATGAAGAGTCGTTGGCGAGGTGACAAGGTGTGGTAGTTTTTTAGATGGTTTTTAAAGCAGTTGGTACTTTTTTTTGCGTGTTGCTTTTGAGTTAGTTTGCACGCTTGTTGAACTTAGGAGTGTCATATTGAGAGCATAGAGTGAGTGTTGGTTTGGACACAGTGAACGCACTGCAATTACACTTTCCTTTCGAGTGCACGTTTCTTGTATATCATGAGAATCACTCATAGTTTGTACAAATCTGATTGGACAATTTAACATATCAAGTTGTGAACCACATGTCACAGAGTAGAAGTCCATTCGTTCCCTGAGGCAGTGCAATTGGAGATGCAGGAGTGTATGTCTATTGCCTAGGGTTTGGTGAGAGAACGGGGTGTGCGATATGCATTTTGCTAATCAATGCTGATGAGAAACGGAGGTACTTTTTACATGGTCATTGGTCACTGATCTTTCGAATTGACAGAAATCAAGCCAAGTAAAACATCAAAGCAGGTCCAAGTACCCTACGTCTTGGGTCAGTTTTGTAAATAATTGACCTAAATTGGAAACGATGAAAATTTTATTTGGAGAGTTTTAGTTGGTAGTGAAATTTTAAAACAATATTGCCTTGTCAAAATTGTGATGGATTGGTTGCTTTGTGTAATTCCATTGTTTCAAGAGCACAGCATAGAGGCGTCTCTTTGTAAGCCATCAGGAGCACTATTTCAAGTCGGTTCTGATTCGAATGGGATATGAAAGAATACCTAAACCGATGAGTGAGTTTGTAAATCGCTTTGACAAATTGTTATCGTCCATTTGGAAGTAATAACTTCTTGTGTCTGAAGTGGTACAAGATGTTGAACATGCCGAGTTTAGTCGCTTATCATCGCTTATCTGCATCAACGACCAAACGTTGTATGAACACTTTGTATGAAATATGGCTAAGTTTCCATGTATTGCCAGCCTGCTAGGCTGATGTCGATGGGTGAGGGACTGGGGTTACTAACGCTGGTATCAGTCTGGATGTTCGATTGGTAGCAGTCGAGCTGCACATGGAAACTTAGCCTCGGTGTCTCACGTTAATTCGAAGAAGAGCTTGTGCTGAGGATTTTGAACACACTGCCGTTGGGTGCCGGCGAGGAGCAACCGGAGACGATCGGAACATTTGCCAAATCTCTGGAAGAATGAGGAGTGGACAAGAAGTGACTGATTCTGAGCCTGCAGTAGCGACTCTGGCCGATGCCCTGGCCAGCATGCTATTGAAAGATCAACATTTGCATTGCGTGTTGCATTAGAGTATGCTTCATACACTCTTATGCAGGTGTGTGTAAATTCAGGTGTAGCTTGTTAGAAGGACTATACACGATTGTGAGTATGAAATTTGAAGGTTTACAATGAGAATCCCTTGTTCTTTGAGTAATTCCTGGATGGGACAGACTTCGTGAACTATTTGTTTTAAGGTGACTTCACCTGGAGCCCGAAAAATGAACGGTCGAACGGAACTGGCGTTTTTGTGTTTATGCATCGACTCTGTTGTAAGATAGTGTTCGGATTTTCTCCTGCAGTTGAGCATTACTTACGAAGTTTGCTTCTGTTTCGAGGGTAGTCCCAGTTACTAACGTTACCAATTCTGCATCCGAGACCAGTGTTTTTTTGGGGGGCAATTAAATGCCCAATTTCTTTAAAAAAAAAATGGGCAGCTTCAAGCTTACAGGAAAAAAAAGAGGGTAACTGTGTTAAATATTGCCAGACTATAATCATGGGTGTACACACCATTGCCACAATGTTTCTAAAACCTCATATCATTTGTCGTGCAAAGCCAACATATACAAAAATTACATACTCAAAATTGGCCTCATTCAATTCAAGCTCCCAAAATGAAGGAGCTAGGGAACTCAAAACCTTCTTGAAAGAAAGGCCACATAACTATTGGTCCAAAAAAAAAAAAAACATTGTTCGGGACAGTTTGCAATTTGATGACGGTGATGAATTGTGTATAAGAATTATGGTTTCCAGTTTGAAGTCGTGTAACCTTTAGTAACCCGTAAGTTCCCAAGGCCTTTTTTTCATAAAAAAATTGTTGAAAATTGTCATTCCTATTGCACACAACAATTTTTTATTTATTTTTTGCATATTTAATTATAGGTTCTTACACTAGACTGGTACAAGAATGTGAAGACAAAATTTTAAAATTTTTTGTAAATGTAGGTTTAAGATATTTGCATGAATAGTGAAGAAAATTGGCTTTCTTACACCTTACGTGACTAGATTGTAAGCTTTGAATCTTTCTAACTTAAAATTTTTGCATTAAAGATATAGCTTAAATTTTTTTTATTGTAGAAGTAGAAGTAGTTACAAGATAGAATGATTCAAAAGCTAGATTGCTAAGAGCTCTAAGTTGAAATTAAAATACACTAATCCCAACGGTGAGATTGTTCTTGCAAGTAAACTCAACCTTTTGGAGTTTTTTGTTGAAAGTTTTGAAGATTCACTTTTAAAGTGAATCTATTTGTTATCTTTTCAAGAAGATGCAATGATTGCCCTCCAAATGGAAAGCTCAATAACTTTCACATCAACAACCTCAATCGCGTGAATCAAATTTTACCATGTAGACAAAAATGTAATCTATAAGATTCAAATTTATGAAATTTTGATTTCAAGTTTTGATTTTATTTTTATTTATGCCTAGCAAATTGCTTTTGGGGCTTAGGATGGCATAACTTTTTGCTCCTGGGCACAGATTGAAAGAGAAACTATATTCTCATATGGTTAATGTATAAGTTTTTCTATCTTCCAATTTTTTTTAAAAAGCCATGTCAAAAATTGAGGTCACATAAGCCTACCCCAAAGTCCAAGTATCTCCTAGAGAAACTTTGGGACTTTAGGATTTAACCCCTAAAGTTCTTTCATGTTGAAAGGCCCAAAACTTCTTCAAAATACCAATCTCCAAAGCAAGGCTAAAATTTTCATCTATATTTATTTTTGAACAAATCCAATCATAGGACCTTTTAGTTAATTTGTTAGAGTACATCCTTATAAAACTTCAAAATAAGAAATCTTACCAATTGCAAGATCATGATGCTTGGATTTCAAATAGAAGTATTTTCAATTCTTTCTAAATGGTTAGATTTCATCTTTCAAACTATCTATCCAAAAATGTGTAGATCCTACAATTTGAAACTCTTCATAATATATTGAAGAAATATGTTGGAAATACAATTGAAAGTTTTCAACAATAAATATTTCATATTCATGCTTGAAAAAAATAGTAAGTAGAAAAAAATAGAAAATGATTTAAAATACTAAATTATTAAAAAATTAATTATAATGGAATTAAAAAATGCCAATCCAATGGTTGTAATTGGTTGTAATAAACAACCTAAATCCTATGAATTTATTTATTTTCCGAAAATATTGAAAATTGAGTTAAGTAAAGAACTTCAAAATTTATTATAAAGTAGAAATTTTATGATTGTTTGCAAATTAAAATTCCTCATAACCCTCATTTCATTATTCAAAATGGAATGATTTAACCCCTAAAAGCCCATTGTCCCTTCGGGGGACAAATGCGTTTTCGGGCAGGTACCTACGGGCTGAAATTGTGTTCTGATTTTTTGAAATTTTTTTTGGAGATAGAAAAATTGATGAGCTTTGTGGGAATATAATTTTTTTCTCAATCGGTGCCTGGGAAAAAAAGTTATGACCAAATAAGCTCAAAACAGGGGACGGCGGGCAGCTCGGGCAGCAGAAAAAAAATGGACAAAAATTTGAATTTTTTTTTTAATATTTTTTTCCTGATAGATAATATTTTTGCCTATCTAGAAAGCTTTGATTCATTTCATTTGGACTAATAATGAGAAAGTTATGGACATTCTTGTTTTTCGGGCAGTTTGAGCATCTTCTTGAAAAAAATAACTTGTAGGACTCATTTCTGAATGCAATTTTTCAAATTTTTCAAAATTTTTTTTGGCATGGTTTAGTTTACTTGCTAGAACAATCTCACCATTGGGATTAGTGCATTTTAATTCCATCTAAGAGATATTAATATTTTAGATTTTCCTTCTATCTCATACCTACTTCTACTTAACAATTTTTTTAAGGATGAAAATTAAGTTTTTTTGAGTTTCTTTTTTTTCCTAGACTCTCAATTCAATTCTCCACTATAAAAATTTAAAGCTCAAAACGCTGTAGTGCAAAAATTTTAAGTTAAAAATGTTTAAAGACAAAAAATCTGGTCCCGCAATGTGCTGAAAAACTTGTTTTTTCCACTTTAAACGCAGATATCTTGCAATCTGTGCGGCCAAAAATTCTGAAATTTTTTCCACACATTCTCATACCAATTAGGTGTAAGATCCTACGGTTAGATGTGAAAAAAAAACAATTTTAACTTTTTTTAACTTTTTGCTATAGAAATGGCAGTTTTCAGTGTTTTTGGCAGAAAAAAGACCTTAGGCCTTTAGGGGTTAAAGCTTTCTACATATACATAAATTTAAAAAATCAATTTCAATTTTTTACTTCTTAAAACGATGATTTTTTTAGCTGCTCAAGCTGTTGGGGCTCAATAAGAAACTACCTATCTTACAATTACTTTACAACCACATAGTCGAAAGTTATGAATATTATTGCATCTTAAAGTTACTCCTTGGTTGCATGTTGTGTGAAAATTTCAAAGAAAAAAATGAAAATAGTTTGTTTGTAAATAAATAAACAAAAATCCTATATTGCCCCAAAATGGTACTTGGTCCTTTAGGGATTATTAATAATGTTAAGTAATCTCTTGAATGAAGATTGGGGATCATTGTTTATATAACGTTATATATTGCTATTGGAATAGTCCTACAAGGATTCACAATAGGAAGCTTTGTAATTTTGCTTTAATGGTATATAATGTCTTTTTAAAAAAAACTAAATTTTACCAAAATGAGTGTAGCCTATTCCTTCATTTGTTTTTCTTTTGCTAAATAAATGGGGATTCAATAATTATAATGGACTCATGGTTCATATTTAGAAATAGAGAGTTATGGGCTATAACCAATTAGTGCCATTAGATACATGGAAAGACAGTTATGGGTTGTTTATGGGATGTTTATGACTTCACTCTATGGGCGGTTATGTAATTTTAGAGAAAACTACTTCAAAAATCCACAAAAATTACAATTTTAACCCCTAAAGGACCGTTGTCCCTTCGGGGGACAAATGCGTTTTCGGGCAGGTACCTATGGGCTGAAATTTTCTCCTGATTTTTTGAAACTTTTTTTGGAGGTTGAAAATATGATTAGCTTCGTGGGAATATAATTTTTTTCACAATTGATGCCCGGGAAAAAAAGTTATGACCAAATAAGCTCAAATGAGGGGACGGCGGGCAGCCCGGGCAGCCAAAAAAAATGGACAAAAATTTGAATTTTTTTTTTAATATTTTTTTTCTCAGAGATTATATTTTTGTCTATTTGGAAAGCTTTGATTCATTTCATTTGGATATGTTATGAGAAAGTTATGGACATTCTTGTTTTTCGGGCAGTTAGAGCATCTTCTTGAAAAAAATAACTTGTAGGATTCATTTCTGAATGCAATTTTTCAAATTTTTCAAATTTTTTTTTTTTTGCATGGTCTGATTTACTTGTTAGAAAAATCTCACCATTGGGATTAGTGTATTTTAATTCCATCTAAAATATATTAATGTTTTAGATTTTCCTTCTATCTCATACCTACTTCTACTTAACAATTTTTTTAAGAATGATAATTAAGTTTTTTTTAATTTCTTTTTTTTTCCTAAACTCTCAACTCAATTCTCCACTATAAAGATTAAAAGCTCAAAACTCTGTAGTGCAAAAATTTTAAGTTAAAAATGTTCAAAATCAAAAAATCTAGTCCCGCAATGTGCTGAAAAACTTGTTTTTTCCACTTTAAACGCAGATATCTTGCAATCTGTGCGGTCAAAAATTCTGAAATTTTTTCCACACACTCTCATACTAGTTAGGTGTAAGATCCTATGGTTAGATGTGGGAAAAAAACAATTTTCAATTTTGTTTACTCTTTGCTAGAGATATGGCAGTTTTGAGTGTTTTTTGGCAGAAAAAAGGCCTTGGTCCTTTAGGGGTTAATAAGAAAATTAAAATTCAACTTGGGTTTGATTTGTGAATTTATAAGCTTACACCTCTAAAAAACATCCGTAATTAGTTAAAAAATGTCCATAATTCAATTTTTTTAATCGGTTGGCAATGAATACTTGTCAATTTTTTTATTATTTCATTATTTTTTGACTCCAAATGATGATTTTGATCCATTTAATAATTTAAGATTCTATATTTAGACTTCAAATTTCAGATTTTTATCAATAGCCGATGGATGTAATATTAATTCTAAACTATGGATTTGTCCATAATTAGTTAAATATCAAATATTAGGTTGGAGTATATTTACAAGAGCATAAAATTGTGGTTTGTCGGCCCGTGTTTGAATCCCACAAGGTTCCTAATTATATTATTGGATGTTGTCTCTATTTTAAGTTAAATGACAAGAATAGGTCTAATTTAGTTTTATTAGAGGTTGGTTATTTTCAAGTTTCTTTTTCTCAGTACTATATATTAAAGGTATTTTGATCTGCTGTAGAAGATTTTTCTAATTGCTTTGACATTTAATTTGAAGTAAACCAAATCAAAGGTTCATGGGTATAGAATTCTTATGAAATTCTTCGAATGACAATAATTACTAGAAGTCTTAGGAAAAAAGCCTGCATTGTTGGAGAGTTGTTGTAATGCAAAATGTATTAGTCTCATACAAAGTGAATTAGAGTTCTTATTTTTGGTGTTCAAGTCTTCAACTCAAATGTTAACAACAACCATACTTAAAGATGCAAATTAAATTCCACATCCCAACTCTTGTTATTATTGAATTTTGAAATTGAGATTCTCCAAGACTCCAACTGGTTTGTAGTAAAAATTTTAATACTTCCAACTTTGATAACAAAGATCTCTCACTGAAGGAAATTAAACAATGGTCCTCAATACTTTAATTCATGCAACAACAATATACAAAAAAGAGTTGATAATTATGATAATGTTCTACAAGTGACTATATTTTAAATGCGACTCCTATTTAGGAATGCGTGACATGTTCTTTGAAATATCTATTATTGTCAATAATGAGTTAGATAGGCTTATATGGTCGCTCATTCCTAAATAGGGGTCGCATTTAAAGCACATGAAAAAGAGTTGGGAGATTGCATGACTTGGCTTTGCATTCTGTACATCCAAAAGAGATTTCATCCATGTGGATAAAGCTCATCTACATCGTCGTCTCTCTCCTGGGATTTGGAAGTTGAGGTTTTACTGGCTATGGCAGACGGTGCGTCGCAGCAACGGAGGCCACAAGCAAGCTGAGCCTCATCAATTTCAGAGACGGAATTGCGGTTGCTCAAGACATTCTCAAATTGCTTCCAATTTTTTTTTAGCATTGTAGGAAAAAATCGTAGCAATGGCGGCTCACTCCGTGGCCGCGCTCGTGAGCAGCGAATTGGCCAACATCGCGGGCCACAGCGGCACATCGCCGACGAGCTCCTCGCAGTCGCCCCTCTCGCGCACAAGCTCCACTCTCACACTCAGTCAGTCTCCGTCCGGCTCGTCTTCGCAGTCGTCGGGATTCACGTGCAGCGGCGGCGGCCGTATTGGCGACTCGAGTGGCGTTTCCGGCGCCGGGAGCTCGAGTTTCAATGGACATCGAGGTGATTTTTGGTCTCCGCGTCGTGGCCATGGTAGTAGGCGGAAGGAGGCTGTGAGTGCACCGAGGGCTGGTCTTGGAGGATTGCTTGGTGGCCTGTTTAAGGGAGCCGATACCGGGGAGGCGGCGAGGCAACAGTATTCCGGTCAAGTGGCGCAAGTGAGCGGCCTAGAAGGGGAGATGCAAACTTTGGATGATGAGGAGCTTAGGGCTCGCACTGCGGAGTTGCAGAAGCGTTCTCGGAGCGGGGAGTCTTTGGATTCTCTCTTACCTGTATGAATTTCTCTGCCATTTTGCAAGGAGCTACGATTGCAATTTGATTTAAGGTTTTGAGACTATGAATTGAGTATATAATTATGAACATAGTTGCGTGATTTGGTTTGATGGATAGGAAATTTTTGGTTTCTCAGTTTCAACATTGAGTCAATTTGTACGATTTTTTATTTAGGATTGAATCATTCATTCTTGGAAATTTAGGTAATTTAGGTCAGTGCTTAACAGAAATTGAGAATAAGTGATTTGACGCCAGGTCTCTATCATTTTGTGAGTGACAATCGTATGAATTCTCAAGATCACGAATTCGTTATGGCTTTTCTATACGTCGAGGATGTTTATTTATCCATACCTCTAGTGCAGAATTATTATTTTCTTGAGCGGCTCGTTGAGGAATTGTGTGATATTTTTCGTCAAATTCTGATTCTCTGCATAATTTTATGACTAGATTAGGGAATTTGTTGGCACCATCCGAAGTGTAGCCTACAGTATTTTTTTGTGCAGTGCATATGTTCGCCGTTCATAGATTACACAGTGCCAATTGATAAGGTTTCATGCTAGAGCAAAGGCAATGCTTCTCTCCTGGTTTTTGAACGTTCAGATTCGTTCAGGGTTTAAACCTGTACAGGTCTGATTGGATTTGCCCTATTCTTTGAACAGGAAGCCTTTGCGGTTGTACGAGAAGCTTCGAAACGGGTGCTTGGACTTAGGCCTTTTGACGTACAGCTCATAGGTACTTGTTTGGACTCCCCTCGTGCTCTGTGTTTCTTTGCTCATACGCTCCTGCTTTGTACATTTGACGAAATTAGTTCTTATAGTACGTTTGTCACTCGTAGAACTTGAACACTGGGTAGAAATAAGCCGTACATTTGGAAGTTCTCTATTTGTACTTGAAATTTATATGAAAGAATTGAAATTTCTGGGTTTTTTTTACTTCTGCTGACGGCAATTTCCAATTTTGTAGGAGGAATCGTGCTTCACAAAGGACAAATTGCAGAAATGAGAACAGGAGAAGGGAAGACGCTCGTCGCAGTCCTGCCTGCCTTTCTGAATTCCTTGACGGGGCAAGGGGTGCACGTCGTCACGGTGAATGACTATTTGGCCAGACGTGATTGTGAGTGGGTGGGCCAAGTTCACCGTTTTTTGGGTCTCCGAGTGGGTCTAATTCAACGTATATTTTCCACTTTTCCTTCCTTTCTGCTCGCCAGTTTCATAATGGTAGAAGAGAAATGCAATTTTAGGGAATTTGTGCTTTTCGGTGCAGCTTCAATTTTTCGAGGGTTTGCGTAAAATAAGGTCCTCATTTAAAATTATGCTGTTGCTAACGTGAAGTGTGTCTCTGTCATTATGATTTACTCAGAGGGGATGACTCCGGAGGAGAGGAGGGAGAATTACGGTTGTGATGTTACTTATGTAACAAACAGTGAGCTCGGTTTTGATTTTTTGCGAGACAACTTAGCTACTGTAAGTCTGAAAGCTATTGTTTTTGCAACTTACGAAAACCCCTCTAGGTTATTAGTGTTATAATTTTTAATGCGATCGCTTGGGCATTTAAGTTAACTGCAGCAGAAAAATTTCCTTTACGTATTGCTGCCAACGTCGTGGCACGATAGTTTGACTCTGCTTAAATTTATTTGAGCAGTCTTTCGGTAAATGATGTGGTTTTCTGAATTTTATGTACCTGATGTTTGTGTAGAGCAAGGAGGAGCTAGTGTTACGTGGGTTCAACTATTGTGTAATTGATGAAGTGGATTCCATCCTTATCGATGAGGCCCGCACTCCACTCATCATATCCGGATCTGCTGAGAAACCGAGTGAGCGCTACATTAAAGCATCAAAAATTGCAAGTGCCTTTCAACGTGAATACCACTATACAGTAAGTTACTTTGGCATATGTAGTCCAATGAATTGATGTCTCATATAAAGAGTTCAGTTTACATCCCGCTCAGATCAAGGTGTTCAGCTAAATCTTCATATTATATTTGTCTGTCTTTGATTGCGGAGTATACAGTATCCATGTAATGTGATTCAATATTTGCTCAGCGCACTCTTCGAGTTTTTGTCTTGTGCCAACACCTTGTGACAGGGTGTTGACAAGCTTGACTTGCAACCTGTATGTCCTGCCGAGTCCTCTTGATCTAGTTAGTACTGGAAGGAAGCATTCTTTTTCTAATATATTGGGGCATTCAATTGAAGATGTAGGATTTTCTTCACTGCCATTCATTATTCTGATATTCATTTTTGCTTGGTGGCTTACCTTTTCGATCTCGAGTTTGTGACTTCCCTTAATTCAGATATTACCTGTATCTTTCATGGCAGGTTGATGAGAAGCAAAAGTCAGTCTTAATGAGTGAGATTGGTTACGAAGCAGCTGAGGACATTCTAAATGTTACTGATCTATATGACCCAAGGGAGCAATGGGCGTCCTACGTAATCAATGCTATCAAAGCTAAGGAGTTGTTTCTCAAGGATGTGAACTACATTGTTCGGGGCCAGGATGTTCTCATTGTTGATGAGTTCACGGGACGAGTGATGCAGGTACTGCCCCCATAAGTTTTCTCTGCACTTTCTCTCCGATTCCATAGTTTGCCCTCGACATATGTTCATGTGCCTTGATATAGGGTTTCTGTGATTCCTGGCATAATTTCTTCGTCCATATGCATCGATTTTGAGTTTTAGTGATCAAGTTTCATTTCTTTTGTGGTAAGACATTCTACCAGAAGTAGTGGTCGTTGTCGTGGTGGTTGGGTCACTTTGACATTCTCGATTGTAGGGCATCTATTATGCCATTGTCGTATTCTCGGTTGAATCAGCTGTCCCTCTAAATTTCAGGGAAGAAGATGGAGCGATGGGTTGCACCAGGCTGTGGAAGCAAAAGAAGGTGTTAAAATTCAGAATGAGACAGTCACACTGGCATCTATCAGTTACCAAAATTTCTTTCTTCAGGTACTCTTGCAAGACCGACAGCGTCCTTCTTAGCTGAGTCGTCTTTGATTTTCCATGCACGAACTAATTTGAAATGAGTCTGTCTTCTGCATTTGTCGCTTGGTTTATTTCATCTTTCCAATTCAGAATGCTCTCAGGACCTTTATATGCAATTCTTTGACATGAATTTCTCCTCATGTATTGAAGTCAGCAATGTTTCCAGTGTAAAAGTTGCACAATATGCGAAGTACAGCTTGCGCCAAGACATTGAACTGACAGTCATCTTCTTCCTTTATTTGATGGTCAATTGTATAGTAATAACAATCAGAGTGCTTCAACTAGACTTAGCTGGGGTGACCTCTATGCCATAGCTCTCACAGAAGTTGTAATTTTCCCTGCAGTACCCCAAACTTTGCGGTATGACCGGAACTGCAGCTACTGAAGTCGATGAATTCGAAAAAATTTACAAGCTGAAAGTTACAGTAGTGCCGACGAACAAGCCCATGATTCGTAAGGTTTGAGGACAGGACCTTTTAAATACTTTGGGGAATGTTCTTGTTTTTGTCAACTCGAAGATTTTTTCTTTTTTCTTTTTTCTGTGCTCTCATTTACTTTTCTTTAGAAGATGGGAAGCTAACTAGAATTCTGAGTGTTGATAGGATGAGTCAGATGTAGTTTTCAAGTCGGTAAATGGCAAGTGGCGAGCTAGTGTCGTGGAGATTTCTCGCATGCATAAAACAGGGCGGCCGGTATTGGTCGGAACGACCAGTGTTGAACAAAGTGAATCGCTTTCGAGGCAGCTAACTGAAGCATCCATTCCACATCAGGTGAGGGTGGTTCTTTCTTCTATGCAGGCTTGCTGAAGTTTATCTCAGATATTATAGGATTGCTATTTACATTCAATGTGCGGACATAACTATTTTGTTGCCAGAAGCGAACCTCGCTCTAAGCCAAATCTCGAAAGAATTGTCGGGGGTTTCTTGCAGTTTTCTACTAGCTAGCCGCTGAATGTCGGCAGTACCTCCTTGCAGGTTCTTAATGCAAAGCCAGAGAACGTGGAGAGAGAGGCAGAGATTGTTGCACAGAGTGGGCGTGTGGGAGCCGTGACCATTGCCACTAACATGGCTGGTCGTGGAACTGACATCATATTGGGAGGAAACGCTGAATTCATGGCCCGGCTCAAGCTACGGGAGATGCTCATGCCTCGGTAAGTGACTTCATCATAATATTTCTAGTTGATAAATTCTTGGCCTCTGCATTTAGTGGAATAAATTATATTTCATTTGTGAGCATGGAAGGGCTTGCACTCTTTCAAATATGTAATAATAGGAATTTGATTTGCTATTAGTTTGGAGTCGATCAGGCGACATCTGCTGGCATTATGAGTTGATCGCAGTTGATCGTTCAAGCTTGCAAGTCGCAAGCGTCACTTTGACTTGATGTTTTATGCAAGGTTTTCAGCCTACCATGATATGATTTCTTGGTGATGATAAATTATACTCATTTGACAAACACGGCTTAATGAGATTGTGATATTCATGCTTTGCCCTCCCATGTCTGCCAACAACAGAGTAGTTAAGCTGAGCGATGAGGAGATACCGTTCCAGAAGACCAAGAAAATACCTCTCAAGAAGTCGTGGAAGGTATGTCCAGTATCAGGATACTGTTCATATGTCTTGCATATGAATCTTACCTTCAGTGGTCTTTCCCGTTTTCACGTATCAATTCTAGCCACTAACTACTAACTACATTGTAGCCCCTAACTACAAGTCTGTTTCTCAGGTTAATTCAAGCCTTTTCCCTTGTGAGCTATCGAAAGATTGTGTAACACTGGCAGAGGAAGCAGTTGAAGCTGCCGTGAAAGCTTGGGGAGAAAAGTCACTGCCTGAGCTTGAAGCTGAAGATCGACTTTCATATGCATGTGAACGGGTGAGTCACCATGAAGTAGACTCGATCATCGAATGAAGTCATATGTCCACTTTCGGATACATGGATACATGGATACGTGGAGATACTCCAAGCTATCAGTAAATTTCAATTCAAATTTTTCTTAGAGACGTTGAAACCTGACATTTGTCTGAGTAATGAGTGGAAATTTACTGCAGGGTCCAACTGAAGACGCAGTAGTGGCACAATTGCGGAAGGCCAACTTAGCTATTTTATCGGAGTACAAGACTTACACGGATGAAGAAAAGAAAACGGTACGCATGTTGAATTATTAAGTACTATTCGAGCACGCACGGGATGGCGAAACGAATCCCACGAGGTGCTTGGACTTGATGAGTGAAACTGTAACGAGTCATCTACTTCTTTTCCCTTTGGATTTGTTCAGCAGGTCAAGTCATGAGCCTACGTCTAATACAACCTCGTAACAATTGCTTCTCCTGAAATGTTATTGTGTAGGTGGTGGCGGCTGGGGGTCTGCATGTCGTTGGTACTGAGAGACATGAATCAAGGCGCATTGACAATCAGGTAATTTTTAAATCAGTGGTGAGAAAAATGCAGTGGTTTATTATTACATGTCGAGATGCATAGTTGGCAGAATCAGCAAGAATACCATCCCCTTTCTTCGTCGGTGGCCTGCTTGATTTAGATTTTGCATCCATAATGAGGTTTTCAGAGTTTGCTTCCATTAATTCAGGATTGTAAACTGTACATGCACATCGTTGTCTCTTGGATCATCAACAAATCTTGTTTTTCACTAAATCTTCTCCGTTGCTTCTTTTTAGCTGCGGGGTCGCAGTGGTCGTCAAGGAGACCCTGGAAGCACAAGATTTTTCTTAAGCTTGGAAGACAATATCTTTAGGATTTTTGGTGGTGATCGCATACAGGTAAATGTTTCTGTCAAAATTAGTGAGTCTTTGGTTGCGCCTGGAAAATGATTTTGTCTCCTATTAAGCTATTATGTTAGGAGGATTTTTGTGAGGGGATATCTCTGTTATAATGACATTTTAGTGTCGTCACCATTTTTAGAATTTGATATATTCTTCTCTTACTATCAGTCCCTTGAATAGATCTTCGGTCATTGTGCCTTTCGAGGAGTTTCTAGTCCAGTCTTGCCATGAATGTTTTGAATACGAATGAGGCTGGTTGCGCAGAATGTGGGCCTCGTTAGCGACTTGACATTCTGCTTCTAACTATCAGGGTGGTAATTCAATAATATCGTGTTAAGTTTGAATTATGTTTTACAAAAGTATTGTAACGTTTCAGGATTTGACTGAACCCTGTGGTTGATGCAGGCATTAATGAAAGCATTTAGAGTGGAAGACCTTCCTATCGAGTCGAAATTGCTCACTAGATCCTTGGATGAAGCTCAAAAGAAAGTAGAGAGTTATTTTTTTGATATTCGCAAGCAACTCTTTGAATATGATGAAGTTCTAAATAGTCAGCGTGACCGGGTATACGTGGAACGCCGGCGTGCTCTGGAGGCGACGGATCTAGAAGCACAAATGATTGAATACGCAGAATTGACTATGGATGATATCTTAGAGGTAAGGGACTCCTTCATGTCGAAATCCCAACTAATTTCATCAGATTAGCAAAATTTCTTCATTTTGTACGATGAAGTAACTTTTAATCTTTTAGGTACCTTCTGGAGATTTATGAGCTAATCAGTGGTTAAATGATGCAGGCAAATGTCGATTCAACTCTTCCTAGGGCAGAATGGAACTTAGAAGCCCTATGTGCGAAAGTCAAACAGTAAGAATTCAGCCTTGAAGGACTAGTGCACTTGACACTTTTTCACGTCAAATCTTACGTGGTTACTTATTTTCTTCTGGAAGCGTCATTCCTGTTTATTTCTTGTGTAAGAGTTGGTCGTTCGTTGTCCAAGGTTGATTAGTATTGCAAGTGATCGCAGTTTTTGTATGTACGTGTGGACCTGAAAGCAGCGTCTGACACCTTTCCCTCTTACTGCAGATACTGTTACCTACTGGAAGACTTGACACCAGAGCTATTAGCTGAAAAATGTCCCACTTATGATAGCCTGGGTGAATATCTTCGCATGAGGGGCCGTGAGGCTTATATTGAGAAGAAGGTAATAAGAGTTTTCCATTTAGATGATTTTTAGGTTTTATACTCGCTGGTACAATAATCACATGTATCATGTAACTCATAACAAACATGCTGTGTAATGCAGGCCATTGTGACAAAGAAGGCACCAGGACTTCAGCAAGAAGCTGAGCGATACTTTGTCCTCTCACAAACTGATAATCTATGGAAAGAGCATTTGCAAGCCTTGAAATTCGTGCAACAAGCTGTTGGACTTCGAGGATATGCTCAACGAGACCCTTTGATAGAGTACAAGCTGGAGGGTTATAACTTATTCCTGGAAATGATGGCGCAAATCCGCCGAAATGTTATTTATTCTGTTTACCAGGTCAGTACTCGGGGTAGTTCGTATTCTGATTTCAAGTTTTGCTCCGAAAGAAATGATCCTAAGGAGTGACCTCACTCCCGCGAGTTGCTAGAGTCCACAAGGGGAACGGTGTTGGCCCTCTATCAAGCAAGATGGTTTAAATTTTTCCTTGCTGATCAGTTTATTGTTTTCTTCTCTTGCAGTTCCAACCCGTGATGGCAAAGCCCACCGAAGCTGACGGTAGTAGCAAGAACGACTCGTCACAATCTAGAGGAAAAGTATCTGCGACTGCGAACTGAGGTGATGTAATGGAAACACTGCTGCTGGACTCAGGACTCAGGAATGAATACCTGAAAGTGTGACTTCTAGAGACAAGTAAAAACCATTCTTTGGTTTGGACACCAAATAATACTAGCTAGTATAACCTGTGTCTAGGCGGTGTAATATGTCAACGAATCTATCTTTTCCTTCTTTGAGTTTCTATTCCTGAGGGAATCAGATACTCGAAATACGTGAAGTTCGTCGAGAAAAATTGGTGTGCAACGATGTTCCATTTATCTCTATGCATTTTTGCTTGTTTTACTGATTCTATTTATAACTAGGACCCAAAAGGTGCTTGAATATATTCCATCTGACCTGTTTAGGGATTACGGTAGCAGTTGAATTAATTGTGTGTGAAAGACCAGTACTTATTGATCAAGTGATTTTAACCCTGCAAGGACGAGACCCTCCATGACCAAGGCAGACACCAAAATACTCCGATTTTTGGTTCAACAGTGCATTCTTTGTTTCTACAATGAATATTGTCTTTACAGGGTTACGTGGGAAAGGTTTGCTTTTGAGGTGAAATATACTTTCCCTCTTTCAAGCTTACAATAGAATATTTGCAAAGAGAAGTTTCAAAAGTCTATATGCTACAAATTTATCAAAATTGACACAAGTATCTTAGAAAAGTTCACACAAAAAAAATTGGATGAAATTAGACATTTCACAACAATATTTTAATCCCTTATAGACCAAATGCTCAAATTTTGACCAACGGATGAATGCAATGTATTTTTTCATCTATTGAATTTTTTTTGAAGATTCTTGTGTTAGTTCTTGACATTTGTGCAATATAGGTTCTAAAGACTTTGCTTTGAAAATATTCTACAATTTGAAGGGTATTGATAGGTCTAGCCTCAAAAAAGCTTTGCATTTAAAAAATGACCCTTCAATAACAACTTGAATTAAAATTTGAAATAATAATCTTCAAATAATAGTATGATTAGAACTTAAAAATTTGAACTTCAAGGAAAAAAAATCATTGTGGAAATCACAAATATTCACTCTAGAATTAATTTTAGAAAGAATTTCCAATTCTTGGCTTCAAATTTTATTGAAAAATATTGGTTTGCAAATGAGTTGATCTAATCACTTGATTATGATCTTTGATTATATTTTACAACTATTGTCTGAAAGTCATTATTATTCTAAGTTGTATTTTATAATATATCTTTACAATTTTAGAAATTTGAACTCTTTGGTCCTTAAGGGATGAAAAGAGGCATCTAATTTGCAATTCAATCAATTTCTCTTATTGAAAAAAGAAACATATGCAAGGTAATATGGCCTTGTTGGCTAATACAACTTCTTTGGCTTGAGATCATTACTTTCACAAAGCTTTTTCCATGGCCCTCACCACTTTCTATACATAGTTGATTGAAAGTTCCTAAGTTAGCATTTTCATCTTAAAGAATGAAAAAAAAAAATAGAAAAATAGAGATTATAAACTTCATTGGGATAAATTTGCAATAAGGGCCTTTTAGAAGATTTCATCCCATGCATCTAGCTCCCTTGAAATATTCACCTTTTTTGGGAGGGCATGCATGGCTCTACTATTCCAAAAAAAACTTTATTTGCATGAAGAGGATATTTCTAAACTTTGGAGGGGATGAAGAGAATCCCTAACACAATGGAGGATTAAAATTGGAGGAGAGTATAATGGGATTATTTCAATCCATTGATCAATCTAAGTGAAGTTATTTCATATCCCTTGAGAAGTAAGATGTTTTTCCTTAGTGTAAAAGTAGTGTATACTAAGAAACCTTTCACTACTAAAAACTTATTGTTGAAGTGACAACCAAAAAAAGTGGTCAAGTGCCAAAATAAAAAGATTCATTTAAATTTTTGGGTGAATTAGGAATGTTTAGCCTCTCAATTCAAAAGTTCACTTCTTCAATAGTGAAAATAAGTTAGCATATTTGTTGGTGGGGGCCCAATTAAAGAACTTTCTCCTATTTTATACACAATTTTATACTTGGATGATTTCTTGTTATACATATTACTTCTTCTATATGCTTAAAATATTTGAAAAAATCTTCATACATTCATCCATACTCAAGAAATCAATTCAAATTTGAATTCAAAATTAACGGAAAGAATAAAAATATTCATAAATATATGAAATCAATAATAAAATGTTCACCTTATAGTACTTGGCTCAACCATTTAATATGCAATCTAGCCTAACTTTCTTTATCATTTTGTTCTAAATCAATTGACATGTCTAAAAAATATGATAATTTGTCCAAATTTAAAAAATATGATTCAATTTCCAAGGATAAGGTATCTATTTGGTAAATGTAAGTTTGGGACAAGTATATTCTACGTATAAACAGGAGGCATTGCATCACCATCTATAAGAAAATTAATAATAAATCTTCTTAGGCATTTCTTCATTACTTGAACATTAAAGTGAAAATAAATTAATCTTTGAACCTAAATTGGAGGTTCTTATAACATTTGATAAATATTAAATTAAATTTCAAAAATAAAGTTCATCTATTATATATTTTTTAACTATTTTATTTTTTCTTATATATAAAAAATATATTCCATGTCACATTTTTATTTTTTCTTTATTTTTTTATTATTTTAATATTTTGATGAGACTGCGATGGTTTACAACGGAGGGAACATCCCCAAAATAGTGTCTTTGACCCCTCAAATCTTGTCTAATGATTTTTTTTTATAAAATTTAACATTTCATGATATCATTTTTGGTCTAATTATTATTATCTTTTTATTTTTGAATAATTTAAATATAAATATGTTGTAATCTAATATAAAACTTTTATTTTCTATTCTAAAAGATTTATTACATTAATCAAAGGCATTTTATTCTAATTGATTACTTTAAAAATTTATATAAATACGTAATTAATTCAAAAATTGCCCATGATTGGGATACCTTTCTTACTTTTACACTTCAAATTTGAAATTCACAATTGATGTCTTGATTGCCAAAGCCAAGAAAAATACTAAAGCGTAGCCATTTGCTATAGAACAATACACCTTAGATTATCCATATTCCAAAAATGTCTTTGAACAATAATCTCCATTATAGAACATTTATACCAAGGATCAAAATCTTTACCTTAAGAGCGACAACATAACTGTACTAAAATCAACAGGTTATAATATATCTACTAGAGCTTTGTATTGTTGTGCACAATTGTTGATGATTGTGTTGCAAAGAAGAGGCATCAGTTTTTTAAATTTATTTATAATTTTAAAGAAAAATTCTATTTGCGCCAACAAAAGAAGAGACATTGCAAACACCCAAATACACCAAAAAGAAACAATTTTTGTTTTGTCATTTTGTTTTTTTGTTTTTTACACCAACGGCTAAAATTTCATATTTCAATCTAGGTAAGTCCTCTTTGATATAAATATCATGAACAAAATTGTTGATACCTCCAATAATGTCTATCTTCTATTATAATGTAGATTATTTTGTCCTATCAACATTAAAATCCCATTATAGGTGGGCAATGTGCTTGCTAATAAATAATTCTTGAAGTTAAATGCCAAAATGTGATGAATTTTTTTCAAAAATAAATATTAATATTAAAAAAATATTATAGAATATTCTATTTTAAGCATTTAGGGATCATTTGTTATTTAAAAGATAGTAATTATCCAGAAAAGATGTGCCAATCCTATTATTTACCAATAGTAAGCCTTTTTTGATATTATTGTATCCATACTCAATCTGCATTCTACTTCTAAAAAATGATCTTCATATGATTGGAGGCTAATATTGGTAGATGATTTAGTAATTTCCAATTTAAAAATTTGATGTGGCTAATAATGTAGAACATACTAAAACCAACCAAATTCTAAAAGTATCATCTAATAGGCGAAGGTACATATTAAAGTTTAAATGAACCAATAGTAAACTTAACACTTTTAGAGCCTTATGCCATTTCAACTTCAACAATTCATAATTAATTTCACAAAGGTTCAAAAAAATATGAAAGTCCTTAGGATAAATTTATCTTGTATTTGTCTTTCAAATAAAAGTTATAGAATTGCTAGTTGTATTTGTCTTTCAAGGAAAAGATATAGAAAAATATTTCAAGGAATTTAGCTTTCCCCAAATGCGATTCACTGAGGGGAAAGCACCAAAATCGTCAATATAAGCAATTCAACATAGTTGGAGGCACCTTTTGTAAAAATAATATTTTATTAGTATTAGCGAGTGAAAATCATGAATATTAAAAAAAAAATAGATTTTTCGGATGTGGTATGTAATTTCTATGATTTTTCAAAGTGCCGACTCCCTAAACCATTGAAACTGTCACATAGGTGGATCCAAAATTGAAATCTGCAAAAACTAGTAGTTAGCCAATGAAAATTAAGTATAAATCCTTCAAATGTGTCAACGAATCAGAGTTAAACATTTTAAGGACATATTAATGGGAAGTCTAGGGACAGATTTAGTGCCAATCTAAGGTGCAAGAATGGGAACAGGGACGCTAATGGTGTTTCTACCTTAGTAAAAGGTTGCTTCATGGACCCTCTACCTTGTTTTTAATCAGAGGATATAGTGGCACCCAAGGAAATTTATTTTTATGAGAACAACTGAAAATCTTCGCACAAATTCATCCATCCAAATTCATCCATCCACCAAGCCATTCCAAATTTGAATATCTGGACATTTTTCGAGCTTCCTTGAATTCGTCGTTGCAGGAGCTGCTGCAGTTCTCGTAAAATTTATGCGGCCATGTCCGCCATCTGTTGAACAATGTTTTTCTCCTCTTTTTATGTAAGTAAGTGCAAGCATTCTCTCTCCGTGATTGGATTTCTAGTTGAGCTATCTGTGTTACTTTCAGGGTTTTACGCGTCGTCTTGGATGCACATTTTGTTAAAATTCTTGGTTATCTTGGGGAGAATCGAATACAGTCCCTTGGATTCCAATTCGCTTTCTCCTCATTCTTCTCAAAGAGATGATAGAAAGGTTGCGCACAATTTCACTCTGATTGTACGGGTGAATCGAAGGTTTTGGCGATTTTTCACGAATTTGGGGTTGGGATGATGTGGTGAGAGCTCGTTTTAATTAGCTGAAGATTCAATTTGCCCATTCGTGTTTTCAAATGCCGAACAGCATGTTCAATATTGTATATGTAGGCTCGGATTTTAGAATTCTGGATAAGTTTCTGATGGAAGTAGAGAATCAAAGGTCTTGGCAATCTTCACTAATTTAGGGTTTGGATGTGCGCGGTTTTGCTGAAGATGCAAATTCATGCATTCATATATTTAAATGCTCAACAGCATGTTCAAGAATGTGTATTTCATCTCGGATTTCAAAAGCGTGGGATAAGTTTCGGTTTGATCAAAGGTCTTGTTGCGATTTTCACCAATTTAGGGTTTGGTTGATTCAAATTTTTTGCTGGAGATGCAATTCGTCCATTCATGTATTTGAATGCTCAGCAATGTGGATTCCAACTCGGATTTCGAAATCTTGCTGGTTCCCTTCTTGGTCATAACATTCTTGAACTTCAAGGCAGTTCAAGGCAGGGGCCCCCTTGCTTTCCATGAATCAGGGCTCCTTTCACCGTAGAACATCTTGATTGAATGCAATCTTGCCCGTGTATTGTGGGCCACTGTAACACGAATATGTTTTTGTTACAGTGCTACTATAGAAGAACCCCCCTGCCTTCCCATTCCAGAATGTTATGTTGGTGTCTGAAAAAAAGTGTATATGTTTATGAATTCTTCCAGGTGAACCCTAAGTTCGACGATGAATCCCAACCTGGAGCTTCCAGGCAAGGAGGCACGTCAAGTCGGTCTTTCACCGTTCGAAACTGTGATTGCCTTTGATCCTGTCCGCCCCTTGGCAAGAGTACCCGTTCCTGCCGGGCAAGGCGACGACCTTTCCAAGGGGCCCTACGTGCTTGCATTCCGGAGCGAGGCGGCATGGCGACGAGCGTGGCGAACGTGTAAGGAGAAGATTGAGACGCAATGTCAAGCTGGAGCGAAGCTTGGGTGCTCCATCAGTGCTGCGCAAGCGTGCGGGCAACCGTGGTGGAAGGCTTCTCTTCCCTTCTTGCCCTCAGGTTGCTACTATCCTGGGATGCGTGCTGCAATTCAAAGTGTGTGGGTTTGTTGTTGTTCCATGCTTAGGTTTGCGGCCATTCAAAGTGTGTGTCGGTGTTCGTCATGGACACCACACCTTAAATCAACATTATGCACCATTGTCGTGCATTTAGAGGTATTGGATGCATGAGAGAGTACTAGCGTTCTATAGAGAATGGAAGGCATCCTGTTCCTTTCTGAAGTATAGAGACCTTAGTTTATTTATGAAAACCTAAGACCAACCCTTAAGGAACCTATTTTGTAATTTATTTATTGGGAAGACCCAACAAAGCATTGCGGCCATTCTTTTGACAATTCCCTACTCGTTGTGGTGTTCTTTAGGGTTTGTCAGGTAGGGTTTGTGATTTATGAGGGTCTTTGAAGAGCACTCTGAACCCAGGACCAGGAGTCTTCAGAAGCAGGAAGTCTTCAAAGCATTGGGCCTAGGGTCTTGAAGAAGGAACCGTAGTGTGCTGGGTTTCCTCCTCGGAAGTCGCACTCCCCTTTAGATTTAGAATATAGGGTTCTGAAACGTCCTCGTGACCATCTGCATTCCCGTCAACTGATTCTTTGTCCTCTTATCTTTTGGAAGACTTGTTTCTCTTTTTGAATATTTTAGATGGTAGACACAATGCAGGGCCATAAATTTGCAAACATTCATACCTCTTTGATGTTCAATCTTGATATAGACTTATTTTTTAGATGCTTGCAACCATCTAATATTCATTAGTGTTTGACATGACAAGAATACCTGGCCATCTCAAGATGCAGGGTTTAGGGTTCTGAAACCTCCTTTTGACCAACTTCGTTTCTATCAACAGATTCTCAGTCCTGCAATTATCCTCTGGAATAACTGTTTCTTATTTTAGAGTGTTAATCCAATGCAGAGGTTGAGGATCAATCCAAACGGGAGGAATGCGAGGCGAGGGAAATGCGAGGATGCTTAGTATCAGCCCAAGAACGGTGCTCAATGTACGCCCGTGAAACCTGCGACCCGGCCTATGCCGACATGCGAGTCGCAGCACCGGGTGCCCCAATCGACCTTCGCTTTAGTGGAGAGCCCCTCCAACGACCCAGAGTTACCCGGCACGACAAACTGGAGGCTCCCAAAGCAAATTCCCCCGAAGGCTTAACCACTCAGAAATCAAGTGACGTTCACAGGTGAGACCTTGTCAAAACAAGGTACGGTTTGTCCTTGTTTACATCAAGAATAAATCTGTTTGATTTTTACAACCGAAGTTGTATTTTGTTCCAAGCTGGCAGCTACTGGTTTCTCATGAATCGGTGTTTCAGACTGCCTTTCTTAACTGGTGGAGAGGTTATGTTAAGGGAGCCAACGTTGTGCACAATTTCTTGTCCCTCCCAGTTTGCAATAATACTTTTTACTGCCTGCGAATCCATCTCACTGGGCTGTGTGGTCCTGGCATGAATCACCTCTCGAGTCAGACCAGAAGCTGCTGATGCAGCAGACGAGGAAAGGTCCAGATTGGGAGTGACAACCTTCCGGGGTCGCCTCTTGATGCAACACGAGCCAAGGGAGGAATGGGAGAAGATCCCGAATTGGAACGTCTTTCGTGGCGCTGAAGAGCTAGCAACACAGAACCTAACTGGCGTTCAACAGGTGAGATTTTTTGTAAGACGTGGCGGGTTTGAACTGCTCTTGCTTAGGAATAGTTATGTTCGACTTTTTTCAACTAAAGTGGTATTCCATTCCAAACAATCAGCTCCATAAACTGGCGTTTACAAATTGCTGGGCAGGTTATGTATAGACAATCAACATATGTGATTTTGTGTATAGTTTCTTGTCTCGCCAGTCTGCAACGATACTTTTCACCTCTTCACCGTCTTACTGTCCAAGTACACTTCCCTGTGCATGGCCCTGACACTAGTTCGCATTCTTGCAGCAGTCGTTTCCGAAGGAAGGCTGGGTAGGGGGTCTTGTTCACCCGGCTCCCAGGAAAAGCTCTGCAGAAACCGAGAAGGAGGGTTCCATACCCAAGGGCCCAATCTGCATTGCTGTGGATTTGTGGCAGAAACTTCAGCAGTCTGTGATGGAAAGGTTTAGCGCAAAACACGTATGAGTGTGTTAGGGTGCAAGGTGGATACATGGTACTTACTGAAAGATTAGAAATGAAGATAGTTGTACACTTCGCAAAATTCAAATGTGGATTCATAAGCTTGCAAAGGAAGGCTAATCAGCACAGAGCCTCGCAGTTCCAAAAATTCTCTTGAATATTCAATGTGGCGAACTGCATTAATAGAAGGCTTGGAACAAGAGTACTGACTGGATTATTGGAACATTCGCAAACTGGGTTACCACAGGTATTGTAGATTTTGTAACAGCCACTGGACTTGTATCAGCACCTGCAGCAATGTTGGTACAGTAGAACCTCTGTAAAGTAATAGAGTTGGGACCTGTCTAGAGAGGTTAGTATATTAGGGAGGGTCATGATGTTCGTATGTGGTTCATATTGTTAAGCTAGGACCGGCAATCAATACTTCCTAACAACGCTTTATTGGTTTAGAGAGTATTGGATTAAGGAGGTTCTACTATAAGGTACCCCCCATTCCCGACTAGTGACCCATTCCCGACCTATAGGTGCACGTATTTCTGATCACGCTTAGAATGTGATTTTTTTTCATTTTCAAGGTTGGAACTTATAAATACATGACACATGTCCCAAGTTGTGGGAAAAAAAATAGGAAATAATGATTAGCATTGGAAGAGTCTAGACATTGGCCATGGGTCCGGCGCACTTTTTGCCTCCCAAAATTCATAGTAATTTCAATTCAAGCGATAAAATTACCAATTTTTTTGCAATCCATGTCATTTCTATTTATGTACCTTTGAAAAATATTTGTTTTGCCTTCACTACTCTGGATCATGTTGGAATTCCTTATTCGGTCGGTTATGGGGGGTTTACCTTAGTAACTTCATCCCGTACCGTAATCTCTTTTTGATAGGAGTGCTAAGCGTAATTTCTAGACTGGTCAAATTCTTAGATGTACTTGTTAGCAAATAATAGGAGATTTTGACACACAAAAGAACGTGTTATCTGGATATGATATGCAAAAGTTGTGAAGGCTCAGAGTTTTTTTGGTAGGTGAAGATGAGTTGCAACATTAAAATCCTTTTCCCGCCTCCTTGATTCAGTGTTGGAAGAATGTGAATGAGCCTTCAATTTCAAAGCATAAAATCCCTTAAAATATGAGTTTTGAATGTTGAAAATTGGCACCTTCTATTATTTTTCAAGAATGTGGAATTTGCAAGAATGTGAAGTGTGTCACATGTCTATGCATGTATATATTACAGTAGAATTTCTATAAAGTAAACTTTTGTTATCCAATAACCTCTTTAAAGTGATATTATTTCTTCAGTCGTGGCCTAGACATATGGAAGATTTACAAAATAAGTAAGAAGAAAAAAGCAATTTTCATAGAATTTGGAATCCAATTCAAAATGTCGTTCTGATGAACGTGACTTCATAAATGCCACAACATTGCAGCCAACTAAAAAGATTTTTAAGTGTCATTAATACTGCAACCCCTCTCTAAAGCAATAACCTCTCTAATGTAATATTCTTCCCTAGTTCTGGGGCTATTACCTTGTGAAAGTTCCACTGTAATAGAGTTATTTGTAAAGTCCCCCCCACTTTGGGCATGACTTTTTTTGAAGTTGAGAAGGCAACTGTAGTTGAAGCGTCAAACTATTTTGCAAGATAGTTATGTCACACGACTTCAAAAGTGGGGACCAAACTTTTTTAGGCACCATTTTGATGGAAAAATAAGTTTCATACCCACTTTTATTTCGACTTTTTTAACTCAACCGGCTTTTTCACAAAACTCATGGGTTTAAACCCCGGTTTAGTGTACTTTACGAATAACTCAAATAGCTTCATCTCTTTCTACACTTGAAATCCCTGAAAGACTGATGGAGGTCAAAAAATTTGAATGGACAGAGTGGGAAGCATAATCAGAGGACTAAAGTGCCCAAACCTGCAGGGCATGGCAGTCCAGGTTGACCAGGTCAGTCTGCCATTTCCAAATTTTGCTCTGGGTGGGGTAGTTGGCTTGTTTTCTTCTCTTCATCTTTTCAAATTGATTTTTCTATTCCGTGTGCCAAGAAAATAAAACAAGGAAATGGGGTGCCCTGGGTAGTTGACTTGTTTCTTCTCTTCGTCTTTTCAAATTCATTTTTGAATTTTGTGCCGAGAAAATAGAACAAGAAAATTGGGGTTGTTGGCGTGGTCAACTTTCACTGGAGCCTGGGTTTTATTATTCCATTTCTTTAGAACAGTGCAGGTTCATTAGATTGATGAATTCATTTTAACCCTTAAACGACGAGGCGGACGTTTTGCGGTCGATGAATGAAAAGAGAATCTCTTGTGTAGGACAAAAGTGCAATTATTCATCCTCCAAATTTTGTGTAGAAAGGGACGGAAGATCATGAATAGGAGTTTGACCTCTAGTGAGTACTTTTGATTTTTTCAAAGAAGATGTCATCCGATGCCATAAGGGATGATTTTCACGGTCACCGGCCCGATGTTCAAGGCTTAACCCCTAAATGTCCAAGGCTTGTTTTGAGCTTCCTGAAATTTGCTCTAAATTGAACAAAAAGCCAACATATTGATAAGTTGTATCAATTTTTTTTGAATTGTAACCGTACAAATTCAAACTAGACATGTTAAAGATCACATAAGAAAAGAAAACACAACAATATCACTTATGAATTGAAAGATTATAATGTTTGAATATGAGGGTGTTAAAACCAAGAAATTCTTTCAATCCTTTTTTCACATATCAAATCTAAAAAGTTGGTCACCAAAAAAATATGAGGCTAAAGGGCATGACATGCATAACCCCAATCAATTTATGGCTTCTCAAAATCTACTCTACAATTTTTTTAAATGAATTTCTAATGTGATTTTTTCTCCAAGATCTAGTGTATTTGAGGCTCATTTCCAAGAGCCCTCAACACTACGGAAAGTCAAGATTGCAATGGGTACCCTTGCACAAAATCTTGAGTAGAAAAATCATAATCCATCAATTTCAAAATCGGACTTTTGAAGCTAAGGCTAGACTTCAAAAAGAATTTTACAAAAATATAAGTTGCTAAAAATAGCAACTTGGTTAGGTTTTATTTAACTTTAAAGTATTGCCGACACCAGAATTTGGTGCCTCGGGCATTTAGGGGTTAAGGGAGGCAACCCATTTCTGACCATTTAAGCAGATATATTTTTTGTAGGGTGGATTTCTTTCAATGGAAATTTTTTTTTGTGTGCAAAAATAGAGTCTAGAAAGATACCATAATTTTCTAGATTTTTATTTCTCAAAACAAAATTACTATGAATTTTTTAGCTGAAGATTTTGTTTGACCCATATTGGTCATATAGACCTTTCTATTTCCGATACAAAGGCTGGTTGTAAAATCCACCAATGGTTGGCTGCAATATGGAGAATCTTGTAGCCAATCATAATGCACCACAACTCTGTCGAGAACCATGCTGTAATTGATCACTGTTCATCTTTTCTTGCACAGAAAGAGAGCAGCCTATATTGCCAAAATGGGCAAGTATTACAAATGGATTGCCACCTATACATCCATACTATTTATGGATGTCATGTGAAAGATTGACAGTTGAAAAAACACTCAATTATTAATCTAGTAAGACAGAAGTATTGTAGAGTCACACACCCAATGTCCAAGAGCTCATGAAAACTTGAGATTTTCATAAAGCTTGCAAAAATTTACTTCAAGTTTACATATTCAAGGCTACTTTCATGCTAAAAAATATATTGTCAAAAAAGACTTATCCACAAAAAGTTATCAAGGTTGTAAGAAGACTCTTATAGATGTAAAGAAAAAAAATCTTGTTGCCCTAATATTCCCTTGACATATTCTATTCCCCATGCATTTCCTATACAGCATATGCAAGATTAGATGAGCAGGAAAGGATTTCTACATGACATTTAGATAGTCTATGCTACATTCATTACACAAAAAGTGATACCATCCAAAATTTTGGTAGTACCTTAACAATCTCATCTACAATAAAACAAATAATTTCTTGCCAAATATTCCATCAATACTATTGTATCAAATTTGAGCAAAGTATCACTAAGGAAATTGATATTGTATGTAGTTGGCTTCTTCAACTATAGAAAGCAGAGTCTATTTTTGTAGTCCAAACCAAGGTACAAGAATAATCAACAACTAGTTAAAGATGATCCAATTCATTTTTCCAAATAGCCAATTTATAGTGAGAACTCTAGGCAAGTTACCAATCTATACCTCAAGAAGTTTACTAATTCAAGTAAAAATGCAAGAAATAACAAAAGCATGTCAATAGTAGGCCTCAAAGGGGCAAGATTTTGACAAACCCTTGAAGTTGGAGGCCCCTATTGGTACCTCCGTCTTTACTTCTAACTAAAACCTAGATTTTTCCGAAAAAAACTAAACATAACATAACTTCATTTCCAATATTATACTCTGTAATTAAGCAATTTCCTACATATAGGCAATATTGAGTCTCCCCTCTAGCGAGGATATGTAGTCTTGATATCACTCTTCTTTTTTCTTGAGATCTAAGGTGGGACCCTAAATGAATAATCTCTTATTTTATGCCAATCTAGATGCATGGTTGGAGTTATTTCTCTCTCTCTCTCTCTCTCTCTCTCTCTCTCTCTCTCTCTCTCTCTCTCTCTCTCTATCTTATGTACTTATTTAGCCAACTATAATTTTTGAATTAAAAGATACTTCCCTCCTCAGTATCTAGTAAAGCATTAAAGTAAGGACCCCCAAATGCACCCTTGGCCCAAAAGCCCCGACATCTTCACTAAACGTGCATCCAGTTAATGAATATCTACTTGCATTGAAGAAATGATTATAGAACATCTCCTCCAAAAAATTTGACCTTTTATAACTTTTGCATGGAATATCCAAATGAACATCTTGGATGCATTGAAATCTTCTTTCAATTGCCAACAAGAAAATAAAAAAGTTTCATGAGTCTAATTATAATAACTATGATTTGTAGAAAGTTGTACTTGGTGGAGGTCTTACCATTGATTTCTTTAATCATTTTTGAGAAATAGTCAATTGTTTCTTCAAAAATCATGTGATACTTGGTGACTTCAATATCAAAAGTAGGTGATACCTAGGAAAATTAGGCTATTGGCCTTAAAAAATAGCAATAATTTGGCTATTGTGACCCCAAAAAATAGAATTTCCTTTGCAAAAAATAGTCAACGTCTTTTAGTTGTAGCCAACTCGCAAATATTCATGTATAAAAAACACACTAATTCCTACATACCTTCCAACTTGGGGAGGATGAATGTTATGCAATGATTATACATTGTTATGCCCCGCTATGAATAAATGCATAAGGTATACGACCTATTTCCAACCATGGTCCTGTTAGCACAAGATAGGGTGACCTATTTTCGAGAAGCGCAAAACTAAAAACTAGTCTTAGCAACTTCATTATTGTGTGACGAATAACACATTGACACCTAATGAAGTGGCAAAGATTAGTTTTTAGTTTTGCACTTCTCAGAAATTAATAGGTTCACCTGTACATTGAGAACAAATTGGACTATAATCTACACTTCTTTAATTTCTACTAATTTCAAACTTGATGAAAAATTAGCATAAATAGTGCAATCTTCATTCTTCCTATTCCTTCATTGGGAAAAAAAATGATCCCCCAACCATTGCTCAATCAGACATATGCTAAAACACTTAACATTGTCAAGAACATGTTGTAAACATAGGTGCATAGTGACAAGAGGCACAATCTTGCTAATTAATTAATTCATTGAAATGAATGAATTACTTGTGTTTGTCAAATACATTTTGAACCCTTCCAATACTTATATTTTTTCGAAAGCTCTTGCCATTGCAATCAATACGGGATATCGGCTAGTATATCTCGTATATATTGCTTATCCCATATATTTGTATATACATCGTAATATACAAATGTATCATATATTATATATCCATATGTATTCATATATCATATATATGTATTCCATACATTATATCGTATTCTATAAATATTATATTTAGTTTTTATATTTGTATCATAAATCCTAATTCTGATTGACAGCCAAGATCACTTCTTTGACGACATGATCAACGGCTACTTTTATTTCCCTCCTGTTGCTTACCGATGGCATTGGAGGGGGGGGCATTTTTCTATATCAAGATCAACAACTCTAGGTTTTTTCACCGAGGGAGGAGCAAGAAATTGCAAAAACAGGAGTTGTTTGCATCTTTTTGGGGTGCATAGCATAGTATAGGAGGTAACCCATCCCTAATCGGCCACCCTATCTGACAATGTAGGCTGTTTTCTTTCCGATTATGACAAGATGACTAGTGATTAATTACGGTGCGGTTCCCGATTCAACTGTTGCACATTTTCATTGGCTTTAAGACCTCTCAAAATTGCAACACCCCTTGGGGCGATTTTGTTTTCAGTCCATGGTCGGAAATAGCAAGTCCTATACCACTGGTATGGGAGGAATAGAATCTTCCGCTGAAAAATTCACAATAATTATATTTTGAGAAATAAAAATATGAAAAATTATGAAAACCTTCCGAACTCTATTTTCGCACATGGGAAAATTGCCCTAGTGAAGAAATCCACCCTCCAGATGTGTGTAATTGCAGTTAAATGGTTGGAAATGGGTTGCCTCATATAAGGTAAAACAACCCATCATGGTCAAAATTGCTAGTTTGCCGTCATGCCATGGTTGAATTGTTTTAATTTCCCCCCCACATACAGACAAGTGTGAGGAATAGGAAGAGCAATTGAAATTATATTTTTTCAACAAAGTATCAATTAGCTATAATTTTTTGAAGTGTTCAGCCCAAAAGAGTCTGTAGACTACCCCGAAACCAACATGCAACTATATCCATAATGCTCACCTTACTCTTCTAAAGCAGTCAAAATATTTTCTAAAATGAAAGGCCTGAAAAAGTCATTTCCTATAGTGATTTACACTGAAATAGTTGGGTGTTCCTAATGAGATTACTAATTAATCCATTAATGTCAGGTAAGACATTGATTGAGGTCCAAAATCTCATAAACTGAGAATGACCATCATGGGGTCATTCCTTAGGTGTCCGTCATGGGTCATTTGACCATGATGGGCTGGTTTACCTTAAACCTTACTTCCAGAGAACCTGAGAATTTTAGGCTGGTTTGGCTCAAAATTTCTCCGAAAGCATAGTTTGTCTCCGCGGTCCGAATGACCAAGCAGAGAGAAAACCCCTCTCAGCCTCTCCGTCTGTAATACGAACGTTGGGCTCTGGCCCCCATGCAGGCAGAGTCTGTGCACCAAAGCAGCAAACTGGGAAACAGTGCAAAAAACTGCAAACTATGCCACACGAACGTTAAGCTCGCGCTTCCAAGCAAACCTTCTATTTCCTGCCCCTCCCCTTTCAACCCCCTCCCACCAACCTCTCTCCCAGCTTTCCTAAACGGGACGCAATTCAATTCAAAGCAACCAATTCAAATAATCCTGCAAAACCATTCCTTTTTCAAATCTCGCACTGCAACTCGTCCAGGAGGAGACGACCTTCGAGTTTTGCAACTTGCTAAGTTAGCTAGTCCTCACATTGTGCCCGTTCGCAATGCGGGAAACAAGCAAACGAGCTCATGGAGGAGACACAAGAAGATGCAGGTGCAATTCGTGGCTTGAGCCTTTCGTTCTCTGAATTTTGAGGCTAACTCTGTCTGTCTGTGTATGGCTCTGGAGTATGGTAGTCTCGTACGTCGCTAGAAATGGCCACCCGTGTGGTCGCACGAATTGGATTTTAGAATTATGGCGAATGTGTTGGAGTGCAATGTTGTCAGGGTAACGGTGTTGTACAGGTGCTTAATTGGGTGCAAAGGCGACACCTTGTGTGAGGAGAGGATATACGAGAGTGTGGAATCTGAGATGAGAAGTTGGAATTGGTGGTACCCAGTTTGAGATTTTGAGTTTTGATTCTGACAGGGTTTGAGGCGCCGAGGAATAGTCTGGACGAGGCGAGCAGTGTGGAGACGAACGCACACAAAGTCGAGGACGTTGCTGTGAGTAGTGGTGGCATTGATCATTGTTAATTGGTTGTGGGACATTGCTAATCAGTAGCAAGTTTTCTTCATGTGGGATTTGCGAGATTGAATCATTGATTGATTGATTGGGAGCTCTGACAATACCAAGGACATTCTGTGAATGGCGGCGTTGAGCATTCAGCATTGATTGTAGAAAATTCTCAATTAGTAGCGAGTTTGATTCCCAAGAGGTTTGCGAGATTGGCAGCGCTCACAAACCCGAGGACATTCTGTGAGTAGTGGTGGCATTGATCATTGAGTGTCGATTGTAGAAAATTCTCGAGCAGTAGCGAGTTTGCTTCCTGAGAGGTTTGCGAGATTGCAAGCGCTCACGAACCCGAGCCATTTCTGAGTGTCGGCATTGATCATTACGCGTTGAATGTAGAAAATTCTAAACTAGCAGCGAGTTTGCTTCCTGAGAGGTTTGCGAGATTTGCAGCGCTCACTAATCTTATGCCTTTTTTCTGTGAGTGGTGGCAATGATCTTTGAGTGTTGCTTGTACAAAATTCTCAATTAATAGCGAGTTTGCTTCCCGAGAGGTTTGCGAGATTGATTGAGGTTTAGTGCCGCGTTCATTGCAGTTCTGTCACGGGTTTTGCAACCAAGCGAATGACAAAAGATGGAATCGAGACGCCCGTGAGAAGAAAGTGCGAGCTCCGAACGTCGTGGCACGTCTCATGGGTTTGAACGCCATGCCCGAGCTTGTCCCAACTCATAATTCTTCGCAAAAAATGCCGAAGAATGGCGCAGATCCAGTCGCGAAGTTGCGAAGGATTTCAGTTCGCGACGACCACCCTCAAGAAGCGGAGCTCCAGCAGTTCAAGCAAGAATTCGCGGCGAAGCAGCACCTCGACGACATGAAGCGGCAACTGGAGGAGAAGAAGTGCAAAGTGCGCGCCACGCTCGACAAGGCGAGGCTGGCCTTGTCGCAGGGCATCATCGCCAGCAGCCCCAAGCTCGGGAAAGAATTCGAGAACTCCCAGGAGTTTCTGGAGGCACTGGAGTTTCTGCAGTGCAATAAGGATTTCATATTCCAGTTTCTTCAGCAGAAGCCGAACGCAGTGTTCAGTAACAACGGAACTACTACTCCAGTGACGGCGCATGCAAAGAAAGGGAAACAAGGGGTTCAAGGGACACAAGCAACACATGCAATACAAGCAACACAACGAACACAAGCAAGACAAGCTGCAAAAGCAATAAGCGACTCTACACAACGAGGGTTCAGCCCTCGTTCTCTTACTCGTCTCTTCATGCACTCAGACTCTCGCAAAGGAAACGACCACAACAAGCTAAACCCTAAACCCGCGATTGAAGGCCGCACCGCACAAAGCCCTACGGCTCTTCACAGGTGAGCATTCTAAGACACAAGTGACGGGTTTGACTTGTTTTGTTCGAGCAAATGTTATGTTTCATTTTAAGAATTAAACTAGAATTCCATTCCAAGTCCCACAACATGCATGGATTGCGTAGACCAGGAAAATGACCCTCAAGAAGACGCACATGATAGTTGTGGATCTTCTCGTGATCATTCCCCTGGTCTCCTCATACCATATTTCCACTAGAGCTTGCAGTTCTTGTTGCATCATGAATTGGTGCTTACAATCTAAGTTCCTTTGAAAACTTGTGGAGAGTTACGTTTACGCAGTCAACTTATGTTACTGAGTTTCTGGACTGGTGGCGAGGTTATGTTTAGGCAGACAACATTTGTAATCGAGTTTCTTAACTGATGGAGAGGTTATGTTTAGAGATTAAGCTATTTCTCCAATGGTGGAGAGGTTATGTTTAGGCAGGCAGCATATGTAATTGAATTTCTTAACTGGTAGAGAGGCTAAGATGCTTCCTAACTGGTGGAGAGGTTATGTTTTGAGTTTGATATGTTTCTTAAGTGGTGGAGAAGAAGATATGTTCAGGCAGACAGAATACGTCACCGAATTTCTTAACTGGTAGAGAGATTAATATGTTTAGGCATTTGTAACCTTGTGCTCAGTTTCTTGTCGCCCAATTGGTAGAAACATTTTTCTATCTCTTCACTGTCCGGCTCGTTTACCTGTGTGGCCTTGTCATGTGGGATACAAACAGACCGCCATCAAGAGACCTCATTCCAGACGATGTCAAGCGCCGAACTCCAACCTCCACAAGTTCACGATACATGCTCCCCACCTCTCCCAAATCCCAGATAAAGCAAGCTACCAAGGGTAGTACCAACAAGAAGAACAGCGCTCGCGACGTCATTGCCGAAATCAAAGAGAGGTTGCGTCGAAGAGAGCACCAGCCCAATGAGAACATTCATTGCGCCAAAAACCTCCCAAACTCCAAAGCTCGTGAACCTGCCTCTTCTCCAAAGACCACCAACTTCACTCTGACGAAGAGCCTGTCCACGGGAAAGCGCATTTCCATGCTGCGACCGGATGACGACGACAACGAGGAGATTTCATCTCCGAAGGCAGTGCTCCGTGATTATTTTACAGACTCCCCTTCTGCCACACTCCGAGCCAAGGCGAGGAAAACGAAGACGAGTTCTGTGCAAGCTTCGGAAACCAACCAAAAGAAGCCAAAGGCTAGTACCCAGAGCAGTCATGTCAAGCTTGACAGCCCAGGCAAGAAGAAGCTATTGCATTGTGTGAATGAAGCAGCGTCCTCGCCGAATTCTGTGAAAGCTTCGGAATCCTCTCATCAGAAGCCAAATGCTACCCGGAGCAATCTTGTCAAGCTTGACAGCCCAGGCAAGAAGCTTTTTCTGCATTCGGTGAACGATGCAGCGTCGTCTCCGAATCTCGGTCGGTGTCGGTCGGTGCCGAATGCGGCAATGTTGCGAGGGAATTGTACGAATGATTTCGATGTTGCACAGAATGCCACTACACCCAAGATACCCAAGCCTGCAAGGAACACTCAAAACGGTACCCAAGACGGTACTCCAAACGGTGACAAAAGGATGTTGTTCTCTGTTGACAGCAAGAAGGGTAACAAGGTTGGCCATGAGACATCCGAGGCCATGCCAAGTCCATCACGAGCTGCAGCGCTTGCGGAATCCTGTGTCTCCCAGAGATTGCAGAGCAATGCAGGTTCCAAGGATGGAAAAGACGCAAATGCAAAGGTGCGGCGGAACATTCTGGACCACGCGAAGGATGGCCAGGATGCAACCAGTGACAAGAATGGACGTGACAGTCCTGTTGTCTCTGTGTTGGAACCCCCTTTTCAAGAGTTTAAGGACATCACGAATGCGCATCAAGGTTGGTTTTCAGTATCCTAAAGCAGTCTTCCTCTTCTGTCAATTCTGGTTCCCTTGAAACTGGATAGCTTGCTTGAGTCAGTTGATCGTCTTCCTCATTGTCATCTGGCCTGCGCAGATCCACTGCGAATCCAATTACGGCGTCCCAAATGGGAAGGAAGTAGCGAAAGAGTGAGAGACAACGAGTCGGACGATACGAGAGGTAAACCTCGCAGTCACATCCTGTACAATGGATTTGTAAAGTTTTATAACACTTCATTTACAATGAATTTATAACGTTTTACAACACTATTTTGTACTGTTCTTACGATGGATTATGACGTTTTTATCACACTTTCGTAGCATTTCAGAAAGGCATGATCTCAACCAATTGAATAAAAGTAGCAACAGTGAGAGAGAATGACTTAGATGATAATAAATCCACTAGAGACGCCTTAACATTAACATTTCTTAAGATCTTGTTATGACACTTTCTTAGACATTTTCTGTCATGAAACACTAACTTTCGATGACACTTCCTCAGACATTTTCCATGATGGATCCCTAACATGTCAATGACACTGTCTTACCATTGCAGAAAATCATCGGGACACACGGAGATCATCCGAAGGCCCACCCCCCTCTCAAACCAAAACTCCCACACCCCAGATCACCCCAAAGAGACCAAGTCCTCCCACCCCAAGTCCTTCCCTTCCAAGTCCTGCATCCGACTTCGCCTTTGTCCGCGACATTCTCGTGGCCTCAGGCTTCCACACCCACGGAGGCCGCAACATCACCCAGTGGCACTCCTCCACTCAACCCATCAGCCCTCGTCTCTTGAAGAAAATGCAAACCACCAGCAGGACGATCTCCACCAGAAGCTCCCATCACCGCATTCTCTTCGACGCCATCAACGAGATTCTGATTACAAAACTGGAGCTCAGTTCCGCAGCAACACCAGCGCACCATTGCTTCGGCTTGCCCATTGTCACCATTGCCCCACGGAATACTGCGGTAAGTGGACGGCGGTTCGTGGAGGATGTGTGGAGTGAGATTCGCAAGCGGGGATTCTCAACTGCAAGCAGTGAAGAGAGTTTGCTCCTCCATAGCTTGGTGGTGCAGGAGGTGCAGCCGACGAATTCGTGGTTGCTGCTTCGGAGGGATGTTGATAGGATTTGCTTGCAGGTGGAGAACGCGGTGTGGGAGGAGTTGGTGGAAGAGGTTTGTTATGGCTTGCTTGCTGTAAAATAGATAGAAAAATGGCTTTGGGATCCGTGAATGGTCCATTGAATGTGGAGTTAAGTTAGTTGTCCCTGCTTTCTGCGGGGTGTACTGTACAGATTTGTGTTTTTTATACCGACAGACGTTAATATTGGGCAAGCAATTCTCATGAGGTTTAGATTCTTGCGGATTTGGTTCGCTAGTAGTTGTATTCGAGGTCATATTTGAGTTTGTTGGCTCTGGACTGAAAAGGCGAAAACATTCATTCCATTAGAACAAGCTACGTTTATAGTGAATCTACAGTGAAGTGAGAATGGTTCGTATGTTCTCCATGTTGGTTGTCCCTGCTATCTGCGGCGTGTACAGATTTGTATACTATCAACAGACCTCTGTCTTGTTCAAGCATGTTCTCATGAGGTTTAGATTCTTGGGGATATGGTTTGCTAGTTAGTTGCATTCGAGGTCACATTTGGAATATGTTGGCTCGGGACTGAAGGGCAGGATGCATTTGTTACATCAGCACAAGCTAAGATCATAGTGACGTGAGAAACGCTGTAGTCAACCCTTCTTTTGCGGCACCATGGGGACAAAATTGCACCATTTCAAAATACAGTGAATCTTTACTTTTTGTGAAAAAAAGCATGTTTTTTTCCCAAAAAGATTTCTACTTCTATTTGAACACATGGATGGAATTGAAAGTTTCGGATGAAAAAGTGCATGAATATAGTTTGAAAGTACTTTTTTGTCCGAAAAATGGATGAATGTAGAAGAGCATTTTTAAAAATTGATTGCCATCTTGGCACTTTTCCGAAAAGTAAAAATAGGTCCAATTTGGAGTGAGTGTCAAAAGGGAAATGACAAATTTGGACTAGAACCGTGTCTTTCATCTATTTTGAGTTTGATTAGTATTTCAATTCATCTAATTAACCACCTCTCCTCTACTTTCAAAACTATATCATTAATTGTCACTTTAGCTATATTCCAAAGTTTGTAGAAAAATGGTTGGCCCGTAACATGAAATACAACTCCATCTGCAGTGTAGCTACACTAAGGAATAATTCATTAGGAAAGGAATGGTGCTTCTTTAATATTGTAGTATGTGTTGAACTCATAACTCAGGTGAACTTTGGGTTCGGATTTGATGATTGGTGCTGTCAATGTTGGATACGAAGTCGCAGCTCATCACAGTTTGAGCCTCGGAAACCTAATTGAAGTGTAAGAATCCAATACCTTGTGTAATTGAAGTGTAAGAATCCACAAATTTGGGGATGGCTGTGTACAGCCACTTTTGAGTGCATAGTGACACTTATGTCACAATGCACTCAAAAAAAAATTCAATGAAAATTTAAACCCCAGCCCACCCCCTCTTATAATTTTGGGAGGGTGCAAAAGTTTTTAAAATTTAAATTTAAATTTTACACCCCCCCCCATCCCCCTCTTATAATTTTGGGAGGGTGGAATTGCAAACAATCAATATGGGACAATCTCATACTATCGTACTCGTATCCCGTCGTTCGTATCCGTATATGACTATATTGTATTCGTATTTGTATTCATACTATATTTCGTATGTGCATCTGATGGCTATTGATTTTTCTTGGAGGGGGGTGGAATTTTTTTTAAATGAATCGGATGGCTCCTGATTTTTGTGGTGTGTGGGGGGGCCAGGGGTGGTACACAACTGTGTTGCCTCTTTTCACTGGATTGTGCAGCACCTGTGCAAATTCTAGTGCCGTGCACTCACAATTCATATTTGCAACAGCTCCCTTAAGAGATCATTGCCTTGCTTTAAGTTCGTCAAAATTCGATGAGCACTAAGGCACTTTCACAATGGTTGATCCTGTTAGCCGTCAACTGCAAAATGGGACAGATCAAGCTTTCCCATGCAAGCTCACAGTGCTCACTGACAGAGCCCTAATACCAGTATCCTGCACATGCAATGTGCACAACCAGCTGTGAACTTAAAAGGGGAAATATTTGCAAATAGCATGACAAGTGGCTTGGCATTTCCGCCAATACCCTACAATTCATACTGTATAATTCACAGTTTGAACTTTAAAAAACTACATAAAGGGGGTTGCCGGCCAACCCCTCGTGATTGAACTTCAGAGACAAGGAATTCGAACGAGAAGGAAAAAAGGTCTTCTCAACTTCCAATGAGTGTCAAGATTTGGAATACAATTACAGAATGGGTCATGACCATGACCCTAGGCTGAATTTGAAGACGAACAAAACAGGTATTCTAAGCTTCAATGAGTGTCAAGACTCTGGAATACAAATACACAAATTGGTCACTTACGTGACACTGAGGCTCAATTCGGAAGAGAACAAAATCAGTTTTTCTAAACTCTACAATTCTCTGTCTTCTCAGTGATTAAATAAATTGGAGGAATCCTTTTTCTCGTCCCCAGTCCCATTCAAAACACTCCAATGAGCGTGGCCGCTGCAAATACCAGGAAAAGGATGCCTCCAGCATATCCAATCACTTTCTCCGAGATGTACTGGGCCAAAAACGCTCCCCCGAGCACCGCCAGCGCCGTCGCCACCACATGTCCCGCAATGGCCCCCGAGGCCACCCCCCACGGCGACTGCGCCGCTCCCAGCGCCACCGTCGCCAGCATGGATCGATCCCCCCACTCCGCCACAAACACCAAACTAAACGCCTCCGACACAATCTCAAACGGCGTCGCCATTTTCTTCTTCTCCGATTTCTCCAAAAACTCCTGCGCTTCCGCCAACTCCCCCGAATCACCCACCCCCTCTTGCGTCGCCTGCACGGACGGAGTGTCCCACGCAGCTTTGATCGACCGAACCCCGAACCAAACCAGAAGCGCCACGGCCGCGTACTCCCCAATCGGCAGCGTCGTTTGCAGCTGCGCCGGCACGGTTTGGAAAATCCGCCCTATCACGACCGAGATCACAGTCATGAGCGCCAGCGCACCTGTGGCTCCCAGCAGCACCAAAACCCTAGAATGCTGCATCGCAAGCAACGCAGCGATAAAGAATGTCTTGTCCCCAATCTCCGACACAAAGATAAGAGCGAAAGCAGCGCTGAATCCAGACTTCGCAATGGCAGCCATCAAAGCCGCAGGGCCGCCTTTGGACAAAGTGAAAGCCACTCCGACCAGGGTGCCCAATCCAACTAATGCCGACACGCCGGCAATCGCTTGCAACGTCGCGTTCTGCTTGTCCTTGGGAACATTCTCCTCCGGCGGCTTACTACTCTCCCGGGGAGAGTCGAAGGAGCCTGCACTAGATGACGATGAGGAAGCGTGGATTCGGAACCTGGAGATCGCGAGATGACGAAGCGGAGGGGTAATAACAGGGATTAGAGGTGCAATGCGACGACGGGAAGGCAGAGAGCGGGGGAGGGAGAAGGAGGTGAGGAGAGGAGTGCGAGAGAGGACGAGCTGGCCAGGCGCTGTGGCCATGGCTGCAATTCAGGTGGGGGGGACGGCAAGCAGGCGCAGATGCAAGAAATTCTGGCGATGGCGATGAGTAGGGATTCGGATTTGCGACGTAGCTGCAGCGAATTTGAGGCGAAGAAGAAGATGAAGAAGACGAAGAAGACTAGAAGAGCTTGTGCAATTGAGGAAAGGGGGAAGACTGTGAGACAGAGTGTGCTCTTCCCAGTGAGAGTGGTGGGCACGTGGATGGGAGCCTTATCCTACGCCCGCACAACCATTCTAATTTCTAAGGGATATTAGGCACCCAAACCGCCACTTTTGGTATTATTAGACTGCTCAAATTTTCATTTTTTGGGGTTGGCAAGTGAAAGGAGGTTTCAACACATCAAACATCAAAGAACACGACATTTGGATACCATGTGCAAAAGTTATGAAGGATCAAAGTTTTGTTTTGTAAAGGATTTAAAATCGTTTCTTCAACATGTGTACATATTGATTTGGGAGATGTACATAGAGTGACGATGGCGGTTTTAGGTAGGGGGTGATTTTTGGTGTATCCACTTTAGCAAGACTCCCTTGTGGTGGATTTCCGTGTACAAAATTTGGTCAAACTTTTGCATAAAAGAGAAAAGATTTTTTGGAATTCTATATGGAAGTGTGCAATATTGTGGTACGAGGAGAATCAAAATTGTTAGCTAACAAAATTATAGGGAAAAGCCTATAAAAAAGGGGAGAGGCAAGTTTTTGATTTCCAGAAGAAGAATTTTAATATTGGACTTGAACTTTGGGGTTGTTTTTAGTTTGACAACAAAACAAAGCTATTTAAAAAATATAGTTTCTTCCTACTCACAAGACAAAGCTACTTCAAAATTGAAGTTTTTTCCTACTTGCATTTCGAAACATAAACATCATGGAAGGTGGCAAAAGGAATTCTAATTACAAAAAACTTCTCCTTCAACAAACTTCATGTTGTGTTGGAATTCAAAATCAATTTTGAAATTTTCTATTAGAATTGAATTTGGAGGGTAGATTGAACTTTTGGTTTTCAAAAAATTCATCTAAGGTAGAAGTATCCAAAATTGTCACTTCTTTTGTCCTAATCAGGTAGGTGGTCTAATTAATGATTTTTTCGTAAGGATGTTAGCCTCCTAAAGAAAAACAAGTTGTTTTTTAATTTCTTGACATTCAGTTAAATTTTCTACAAATTTCCAAAGTTGAAAGCATAAAGATCCTACTCACCATCCTAGTACAATGCTTGTAAACATTAATCGCCCTTGAAGCACAAAATATTTCAACTTCCATTGGTTGTTTTAAAGAATTCTTCAACTTTCATAGTTTATTGTGGTGGTTTTGATTGAATGAAGGGAACCAATCAAAGACCACATTTAGGTGGCTGTGAGTGTTTCTAACTCCACCCTTGAGTCAGAAAGTTACACACGGGTTCTAGCGGCAGTTTCGTTGGAGATTTACTCCTAATCGGGTGGTTCCTAAATAAGTGTTCGCCTTCCAAGCAATGGACACTTTTTGTGACTGGTAATCCTGTAAAATTCCACTAATTCTAAGAAAAAACTATGGGTTAATTAATTAAACGTTATGGTTAGGTTAAAAACAAAGAAAGAAAACAAAATCTAATCTAACTAAAATTGTATCTAAGTAGCCTTTTAGAATATAATTTTCCTTTCCCAGAATGGTGAAGAAAACTAGATTCCAAGATTCTTAGCAAAAGTTACCACGAGGTACGTTCGACCCCTTAGTTGTGTTAACCTTCATCCACGAATCTAAAATAGCAAATCAATCCAAAATAAGTCTAAATTCTAAGGTTAAGTTATTAGTTCCTTTAAGTTACGGATTTTTAAGACTAATCGGAATTTTGACCTAATTGAATGTTTTTCATCCAAAATTGGTCTCAAACTTCATCCAACCTTTTATCCTTCAAAAATAAAGTATTTTCAAAAGTAAAAAGGGATTTTGGAATCTTTATAGATTTTTTGTCTGATTCCTACTTTAAAATATTCTTTAAAGGTTCCTTTGGATGAAAATCTTAAATTATCATCCAACGGGGTTTTATGGTTAATTATTGGTAATTTTCGGTATCGGGTTAAATTTTAAGTATGATTTGGTTTTATAACTCCTAAATTACTTATTAGGTTCTAAATCTAACTTAAATTCTAAATTCTAATCTAAAAACTAACTTCTAATAGCAAAGATTCTAACTTTAATTTGAAAACAAAAACAAAGCAAAAGCAAAGGGTAAAATTAACATACCTCTGGGTCCATAGTCCTGTCATCACAGATCACTAGCATAATGGTCTCAAGGTAGCCGTCGTCCTCCATCATGTGTACTCCGTCTGTCGATGAAAGTTTAGTGTCAAAATGTGTGGAAAAATCCTTTTCCTACATTCTTCTAACTGATTTCCTACAATAAATGGGTTAATTTAAGTATTTAACTTAATTCCTTTGTTTTTAAGAATTTACGTTAAACTTCTAATGGTTTTAGTTGATTTTTAAAATAACTCTTGGAATTAAACTAACTTCAAGGCCCTATTTCTAACCACCTTGAATGTTTGTTTTAATGTAAGAATTGATTTTAAAAGACTAATATCTTCCAAATAAATAATATTCCAATGAATAGTCAATTTTATTTGTTATTCATTAGTTTATGATTTTTGTTGGATTAATCTATTGTTTTTGTTGACTTTTTTGTCTTTTCCTATTTGGCTTATTAGGCCAATAAAACAAAAACCCAAGTCAACAAGACCAACTAATTCCTTCCAAAAATACTAATTGATAGAAAAAAACAAATTCTTCAATTGTAAAAGGAATAGAACCAAAGAACTATTCTAAATGAATAGTAGATGAATAGTAGAAAAACAAAAACAATTTGTCTCGAATGAATAGGAGATGAATAGTAGATGAATAGTAACGGAATAAAAACCAAAACAAATCTAAAATTAATAGGAAAAGCGCAACAAAACAAAACAAATGAATAAAGAAAGAACAAAAAACCGCGCCAAATCCAAAATGAATAGTGAAAAACAAAACATCAAGCCAACGTGAATAGTTAGATTCTCTAGGAAAATTAGTTTTTTAATCTAATTATTCCCAAGCCGCCACTTCATCTTCCTTAAGTATGTCTTGTTTCAATTTTTGTTGTCATTTGAAGTTGGCTATGGAGTTGGAGAGTTGTGACTTGTGAGTTTGAAAGTTGGAAGTGAGTTTTAGTCCAAAGTGTGATTCACCACAATTTTAGAACAAAAAACCAAAGTTGGGTTGGTGTGGCGAGCAACGGCCTAACCTTTTTGTATATCAATGGTTTAGTTCAAAGTTTTGGTTATGAGTTTCCAAAGAAAGTCGGATGTTTGTAATCCCTGGACTCCCTGGACTCCCTGGACTTCCCAACCCCGACCAGCGACCTTACTCCCCACGCCCAGCGACCTTGCTCCCCAGCCCAGCGACCCTCTTCCCAGCCCAACGACCCTCTTCCCAAGCCCAGCGACACGTGGCCCCCTCCCGGCTTCCTTTACTGCTCCCCTCACTGCTCCCGTACTGCTCCCCTACTACTCCCGTTACTGATCCTCGTTACTGCTGGTTCTGATTTTTAAGTGGACTGCTGGTTCTGGTTTTTAAGCTACTGCTGGTTCTAAGAAAACAAACAACACTAAATGATTAATAAGAAACTAGACTAATCTTTGATAACTTAGGGATTCAAAATAACTAAACGGTATTTTTGGTGTTTTTGGAATAATCTAAGCAAACCAAACTAAACTAAACAAAGCTAAACTACTAAGGATATTTTGGGAATGGAGAAATAATGGTTAAACAAGACTAACTATGGCAAAGATTAACTGAACTAAAGGTTTTCTGGCATAAACTAAAACAAAGTGATCTAAACTAAACAAAGGCAAGGATAAAATAAACAAAAGCAAAACTAAACTATCAATGAGAGTTCCTAACTTTGGCAATGGAATTGAAAAGTAATTGAGCAAATTTCGGTGGAAGAAAAGGAGCCACTAGGTGTGGGTTCTTGGCTTAAAAAGCCAACACTGAGGGTTTTCCCAATTATTCCTTCAAGTTTCAAGGTAAATTTTCGTTAAGGTGAAAGCTTCGCCGTGCGGGGGCAACCCCAGGCTAAACTTGTGGAAATTGGTTTCAAGTGGCTGCAGGAATGTCTTAATTCTTAAAGGAGGTACACATGAAAGTGTTTAAACCGAACATTAAGGATTAAAATAATTCCCAAGGTATCCAGATGTTTTAATTCCTAAAGGAGGTACACATGAAAGTGTTGAACCGAGCATTAAGGATTAAGTCAAACCAAACTTTGTTATACAACGAAGTTTGGCTGGTATTTTGAGTGTTGGAATCTTTTGGTAAAGACTAGCTTCACCGCCTTAAGAATTCTTAATTCAAACTGTTGCAAAAACACGAAATTAGTATGTGACAAGGTATGCAAGTTTTGGGGGATGAAACCTCCCAAAAGTGTGAACTTAGTGTGGTTGTGAAGGTTGAAAGGAAACCCCGAGTCCTTAACCAAATCCTCCACTAAAGAAAGCAACGAAACGGAAATGAACAAAGATGACCAAAATTTGGTTTAGCTTAATTGTTTCCGACAAAGCCGGTAAGCAAATTGAACAAGAAAAGAGAGTGTCTGTACTCCGACAGAGTGTCGGTAGGCAGATAATGAAATAAAAGGGGTACGACAAATTTTGGAGGGGGGCCTTATATACTCGCTAGAAGGCCCCGCCACCTTAGTTTACCATGAGATATTTGGTCTTTTACTCAAAAACTAACCTAAATTAAATTCTAAACTACCCTAAGATATTTCCAAAATAATCTTTGTTTAATCCTTGGAATTTTCTATAACAAGCCTTAATTAGAAAGGAAATCTTGCCTAAATAAAATCTAAGATTTTTCCCAAAGATATTTAGGAATTTAACTATTTTGACCTTGAGATATTTCGCAATTAACCCTAGGATATTTCCAAATATTCTTAATTTAATCTAAATTGTCTTTTAAAGGAAAGATTTGAAATCTTAACTAAATCCAATCTTCGACTTTCACCAAGATATTTTGTGAAATAACTTTGAATTACCACTAATTACTCTAAAAAAGTCAACGCTACGGCTGAACTCTTCCTATCTTCTTGAGAACAACTCCAAATTGAAATTTGATTGCGCCATCGCGTTTAGAAAACCCCAATTAGTCTAGGGGACCCCCTTCCAGGTTGTAAATATGTGTAAAAACCACTCACGGTAACTTCAAAGAAAAGTCAAAATCCCAGTTTATGGAATTTGCATTTCCCGAGGAAATTGACTGGCCAAAGTTGCCTGGAAGGTTTGTGAGAGTAAGAAAACATTCCTTGTTCGCGACATTCGGACACCGTTAGCTCCTGTTTTGCCGGTCAACCCGCCGCCATGTTGTAAATTTTTGTTAAATTCGATGTCGTCGTCGATTCTTGTACTTTTGACTATTGGAAAGCCCTCAAACTTGACTGGTCGCTTATTTTATATATAAAACTCTAATCTAATTTTTAGTGAGATTTTATCGCACTCTGAGTAATTTCTAGAAAATTACTATCAGTTTCAAAGGCGGTTGACTTCCCATGGAATCATTGTGGAGTTTTGTAAAATCCCGAAATTTTTGGGCAATCTTCTAGGAAGTGTCCAAAAGCTAAGGGCAAAACCAAACCTCCAATAAGGATGCTAAATTTAGCAGTTCCTTAATAATTTCTGCCCAAGGGGAAATTAATCTGGTACCGGGGGTTGTTGTGGATGATTAGCTCCGCTGTTGATCTCTTGGCATGCTTTTACCCTAAAAGCACCTTTCTGTAAGCTCCAATCACCTCGCCCTCCTTCTACTTTGCATTCTGGTTCGTATTCTTCAACATTTGCAGGTTTTCACACAATTAGCCCAAATTCCACATGAATTGGATCTAGATACTTCTAAACCTGAACATAGACTCTTATAATTTAGCCAGGTTGTCACATGCGCTCACATGTCGAGTTTTACATGGACGGGACACTAGAACTGGCTAATTCTCACATCCTCACATCTCTCTAACACGTAAATATGGACTCTAAGACTCTAAACTAAGACCTAAACATAGTAAAGCAAAGTATTTTGTGCTTTCTATGATTTTAGGACAATCCCTCACTAATTTGGTAGGGACTTCTACCAAACTCCTCTCAACTACTAATTCATACTATTTTGCATGAATTTATACTAAAAACTAACAATAAATCGCGAAAAATAAACCCAGAGCTCCAAGTGCTATCTTGAGGGCTCACACTGGCCCAAAAGAACGGAGGTGGTACTTTTGGATGGATATACTTATATTTCAAGCTAGCCACCTATGTCATCAAATAACATCATCTTCAATTTTTTTTCAAAATGCATAGGAAAAGGTTGGATTTTGAACATCTTTCAAATTTTGAGGATTTATTTTCATTGTTTTCTTCTTTCTTCACTCCCATTTTTCAAGGAATGAGAGTAAAGGTGTCAAAGTTTTTTAGATTTTCTCTCTAAAAGTATTATGTGTATTAATAAAGAAACTTGTTTTCACCTTCAAAATCTAAAGTAGGTGCCCCTAAATGTATCCACAATTTCTTTTTATTCTAAAATTTATATTTAGGAGAGTTATACTTGATTTATGAGATTTGTGTAGTATAAAGAAAAGAAGAATAAATTTTTTTATTATAGGTTATGAGATGAAGAAGGCATATGTATTGCAAATCAATTAGGTGGCAATTGAAATTATATGTATTTGCTTTATACTATAATTTTGTAAATTTGGATAATGAAATAATGTTGTTTTTTTAAAATAAAGAAAAAGGTATGTTGAAATAGAAGGAAAAAATTTCATGGCCCATAGAAAAAACAATATTCACTTTCAAAGTTAATTTCTATAAATATATAATAAATAATAATATAATGAATAGTAAATAAAACACAACATGTTGAAACTATTCCCTAAAAAGTAAGTTTTGTGAAGTTTTTGAAGTTAGATGCTTTCAAATTGATTGGATCTATAAATATCTATAAGAAAATCCTAAATTTCTAAATCAATACAAATAAGTTTGTTTGATGCATTGCAAGCATGCAGTGAAAAATTTGGATCTAGCTTCGTTATTCCTAGCATGTCAAAAAGTGCATTGTTATTACCTCCATAACCATGGCATATGATTTGTTAAATATCTCAAGAATAGCTATTACTTCAAGTTGTACAATTAGAAATAAATATGATGTTGCTCTTGCGAATGCTATTTGGATGGTGTAAGACATCAAACAAATCAATTTTTTTAAAATGATACTTGATTTTTGTCTTCATAATGTTTAATAAATGTAAAGAATTACTTGAAGCTTGTTATCTCGCCTCTAATTGTTCATGGTGTTGGTCAAATTTTGAACTTAGTTTCCTAAGCTTCTTAATTCAACTTAGAAATTAAATTATATTGAAGGAAAATCTAATTCTAAAACTCCCATATAATTATTTTATTGAAATTTTCTTTTTTTATGTATAAAATATGTTTGTACAATATAATTTATACCTCAATTTCATCAAATTAATCATAAAGGAAGGTTTCTTTTCAAAGATTCAATCATTACTATGGATTAATGAGAAGTACTTTGAATGGAAAGGTAGATTTCACTTCAATTCTTCATAAACCATTTTTAAATTTTGTCGTTCAATTAGCGGGCAAATTATATTGCATACTCAACGCATTGTTTAGAGATAACAACGAATTTGGGCAATACCAATTCTTCATTGAAAAAATTATGTTTATTCTAAAGAATCAAAATTTCCTAGTGTGATTTACATTGGGCAATATCACTCCTTGTTAGGCATTGCGAGAATAAAAGAGATTCCTCGTCAAGATACAACCTATTATTTCGGCAACATCCTCCTTATCAGACATCGCCCTAGAGTAAGCGACCCATTCTCAGTCAACCCCCCATTTCTACAACATAGGTTGTTGCATTTTTGATCAAGTGGACACGTGAAACCACTCAGTTATGATGTATTGTGAGCCGTTAATTTCCGATTGATTTCCTAACAAGCCTATGGCCAAAATTAGGCATATCTACATAATAAGAATAGGTTTCACAAAATCCGAACCAAAAAAACTCACTGTAATTTTGTTCTTAGGCTAAAAAATTAAGAAAAATTTCAAATTTGTCTAAAATCTATTTTCCCATACGGAGAAATTTTTTTCTCCAGCCGGCAACTATGTTGAAATGCTTAACCCCTGAGCGCCTACGGTTTTACGCACCAAACTTTGGCCAAACAGACCTACTGCCAATTGGAGTGGCACTGCTCGCAGATCGTTGAGAACCACTCAAACTGACCTTTTGAATGTGGAGAGGACTCGAGGCCCGAGGGGCGGGCAAAGTTGTGGGGGAATTCACCGTACGGATTTTAAAATTATAATAGTCAAACTTGCTCTGATTTTCAAAAAAAGGCCGAAAATGTGGGGGGGCCCAACACCTCGGCCTCATATTGGACAACACCGAAAGGTCATGGGGCCCTGAAATTCTGACACGGGCTTCGGCAAGTCACTGGCAAGCACCCTATGCATTTATACACTTTTCTGACAAAGATCAAACACCGTAATGTGCTCGGAATGCCAGACAACCACGCAGAAGGTTGCAGGGGCAACCGGCTGCAGCGTATGGAGTCCACTCACACGTCAGACCGCAGCAGCTGTACCCTGTCATGCTAGGGCGCCAACTCAAGTCTCCCGTGCGCTGCCTCATAACCGCCAAGGTCAGCTAAAGGGAGCACGGCGTAGTAGGCCAGGTGACAGAGGCGCACGGACGACTGGTTTCAAATAAGAAAAACTGACAAAAGGCGCCACATCGCCACTCGGTTGGCCACGGCAACAAACGCAGAGAGTAACAACAACAATAACAACGCCACAAAACAAACAAAGAGTGACAACCGACTTCTTCCAAGAATGTCTGCGGAACTTCACATTACAAATTGCCAGGACCACAGATGAAGTACAACTACCCACTAGTCCTACCGAAACTACATCTTCCAGCTTCTCCAGGAGTCACTCACTAACTGCACCCCCACACCTCACTTTCGGTCAAGCAGACAATGCCGATCCACATGTCCACCTTGTGACCCAAGCGATTCATGCTTCCTGCACTCCACAGCATCGAACAGACCAAACAACAATGAGGGAAGTGCCCGACCGCCACGCTCCACGTCTGAAGGAGTGCCGACCTTCTCAAAAGCTCGCGCGCCAGCCCAAACTGAAGTCACCAAAATACGACTCCATCGTTGAGGCTTACGCACACGCGGCCGCTCCACCTGAACTCTACCGCAATGACATCAAGGAACACAAGCCCTCCCGTAAGTTAGAAGGATCAAAGTCACCCAAGTACAATCAGCTAAAAGACAAGCTCCCAGCACATACAAAGGCCAACAGAGGAATTCAGTATTCTTACAATCACTCACTGGCAATCAATACTTGTCATGGACGTGCTGGGCGTGTTACTCTGAGGGCCCACTTCAGCTGCATGTGTACCTTGACAAAGCACCGATCGACACACATGTGAGCACCTGCACAAGTCGTGCAACGGAATCTAGTCTTCCTCTTGCAAACAATGCACCTCCTCCATAGGCTGGGCCGCAAGCTGCTGAAATGCAGGGCAGATGGATGGCGAAGACAATCCACTTTGCACGTGGATGGTGGGTCGAGCCAAGGACCTATCAAACTCTCAGCAATGTCCACGTAAAAGGACAGTCTCTTGCGGTACTCATTTTCACCACAAGTGACACGATCATACTTGAAAAGCACCCACGAATTATTCAGCCAACAGTCCACTGTGAAGAATAGATGCTTGTGCCACCATTTGTGCGAATGAAACTACACAGTGTAGTCGGTGCGCATCTGGTCTACCACGTCAACTCCCCGCATGTTTGTCTGGTACTCGACTTGCTGCGGTGTGGATGGAATGGGCTCTCGAATACCTAACACCCACCACATGGATCGAGCTCCTTCTCCAACCGGATCAGCTGAGGTGGACAGCATGTAAACAGGCTTCGCATCATACCAACACGTCGCAGCCATCTGACGCTGGGCATGCATCCGCCACATCAAGGTGCCACGGGGGTGCTCACCCCTTTTGTGACCCAAGAGAGATGTAGGCAGCCCAATGCGATTCTCTCTGAAAGTGCCCGTTGCCCAAATCCCACACTTATACAACTCTTCAAACAACTTTGGTGAGGTGAACCAATTATCGCAGACAACTGTGTACCCCACGTCCTCCAAGCCCACGGTTAGTTCACGCACCACTCGTTCACCTTACCCGTGATCGGGAGGTCCGGAGGCTCCTACATAAGGCAAGAGATTGTAAATATAACGTGACGGATTGCACACTGTTGCAAAAAATTTGAATCCATACTTCGTGGGCTTGGCAGGCATGTACTGCCGGAAACTAGAGTAGTGACCCCGGTAAGCCACCATGATCTCATCACATGTTACAAATTTTTCGGGGTTGTATAGTGCTCGGCTCTTGGTCACGAAGTCGGTAATGATCCACCTGACCTTTGCCAACTTGTCATACCATGGTGACTCCTTATCACTCTCAATGGTTGCATTATTGACTAGATGCAAGCATTGCAATAATGACTCAAACCGATTCCGTGCGAATACACGAGGTATCAAGGTGCATTGGAGGAATTCAGCCCACTTCCAATAATCCTGTATAGTGGGCAACAACTTGATACCCATGAGAATAGTCACACCCACAAAGGCACGGATATCCAAGGGACAAGTTGGCACCCAATGAGGACCACCGTTTGTATTCTTGGAGGGGCCAATACCCTGCTGCGAGGCATAGAGATTGGTTTGCTGAACTATCTCTTGCACTACCGTGTCATCAAAGAATAAATCAAAGAAGTCAATTGCTGCTGGTCGTCTAGTACGAGAGACTCTCGCTTGAGGACCCGGAGTTGGGCCACAAAAGGACTCCCTATCTCCCAAAAGAGTAGTCTCTGGGCAATGCCAAAAACGATCATGGTAGCGGGCTCGGAAGTCCAAGTCGTCAAGGTCTCCATCATTCTCATAGTACCCAATTTTGTGTTGGAGGTCCACGCTGCCTCTTTCTGACCCAGATTCAGACTCGGAATATTCAATGGAAGAAATATCACCTGCGAAGTCTCTCCAAGAACCCCTCCAATCCGATTCCGAGCTGGCCGACCTAGAGGCGGAGCCTGTCGGTGCTAGTGACTGATGGCTTGCAGGTGCTGGTGATTGTTGGTCTGATGCTGCAAAAGTCGCCCTCCTCTGGTCATATATTGGTGAAGCTAGTGTGTCATCCAAACGCTGCATGGGGAACTCGGGGACGTCGGAAGAGTCTGAGCTGTTTTCATTCACCCGTAATGGACCCGCGGGGTTGGCAACCGCTGTGGGCTCTGCTGCACCCTCCGAAGCACGGCAATCGGCAACCGCAACTTTCCTTCCGCCAATACTCCCTCAGAAGAGGACGTAGTAGAACGGGACCCTCTTCTCTTGCCAACGTTGCTAAGGTTCTCCTACGAATTCTTGAAGGCCGCCCCACTCCCTCGGATCGTATCCAAGAATTAACAGTCTCACTCAGATGACCGCAAGAAGGGGGCACATGCCGACCGGGCCGAAAGGTCCTTGCAGACGCGGCAGCTCATCGTCTGCATCGTTGGAAGCGCCTGGTTGCTGGCGGCTGTTTAGTAGTTGCAGCCAGTCTCGGACACGCTTCGACGCTGCAAAGGCAGTTGCCAATTCTCTCACGGCATGCGCTTGTCTGACGGCACCTTTACTGCAAGCACTGGCACATGAGTGCATGTTAGAATTTTAGGAGAGAGCGAATGAGCCAATCGGAATTCACCGAAAGTGCAGACGACCGGTTATCAAGCAGTGGATTTTTATAGTCACTCAAGGACGCTAGAGTGTAATTCGGGGCATAAAGGGATGCATGTCACAGTCCAACTGAAAAGGTGGGGTCTCTGAAGCCACGTTCCATGATGGCCGCCACACCATTTCAGTTCTGTCACGTTCTTCTAACTTAGGGAGCAGCTGAAGCCCTAAACCCGCCATGATCCGTTATGAATTTGGTGCACATCGGATTTCTTCTCTCACGACAGTATGAACATACCCTCACCTTGAAGGAAGTGAAAACAGAGGGATTGCGTTACTTTGAATTTGACCTATGGACATTTCTAAACCTACATATTACCACGCAGCTAATCAAACCCATGCTTACATGTATGGAAACAAAAACTTACCGGTCAATGGTGATACGCCTCTGTCGGCGGTGATGGCCAAGAGCAGAGTTCAGTGAGAACGTTGTTGGAGTAATGGTGCCGTCGGCTGCAACATGAATTGGTCTCAAGCTGTGCGATGAACGTGGCATGTGTTCGATCAGTGGCAGTACCCATCCAAACGGTGCAGCATCTCCATCAACATCTGATGGCGTGTGTTCTCTCAAGCTTGAAGCCCCCTCTCGTCCTGGTATTGCAGCTCGACCTCGACCTCGACCCGTACTAGGTGGTTGTCCTCGCCTCCGGCCTGATCTCCTTCCCATGGCTGCTTGCTGAGCACAGTCCTGAAAATTTGGCCCAAGAAGTGCCCCTCCGAGATCCCTTCCGCGGCTGCGTCCTCGACTCTGTCCCGCCGTTGTATCCCCCACATGTGTCGACCCTCGTGGTCTTCCTTGCCCTCTCCCCCAATTTGGAGGCAGTCCCTGAAGCGCATCTGCAGACATGTCGGGCACCTCCAATGATGTGAATTCCCAATCCGGCAATGGTGGGCGATTCAAATCCAAAACAATGGCGGCTTCCACATTGAGATCAAAATTGCGCGCGTCGGGAATTTGATTTGTGCGTCCCCTCCCTCGCACTGCACCGCCCCCCCTCTCCGCATTCCCATGACCCCTCCCGCCATGGACATTGCGCAACCCCGACCCCTACCCAGGGGCTCATCAGTCCGACTTGCGTCGGCTGCGCTGGCTGATGATCCTCCTTTGCCGTCTCTTGCGTGCTCTGTGCGCCCTCGTCCGCCAATTGGGTACGGGATGGTTGGTTTCCCTCGTTTGCCATCCCCAGCCATGCCACCCCTCCGTTGGCCTCGCAGCGGACCGATCGTGACCTCCTTGCGACACTGGCCAATCATGCCCGTTGCCTTGCTGGGCCATTACTTTTCCCTGATGAAGGAGTTCACAATTTCTGGCAAACTGTCTACATGCCCCTCTGGAATTCTCTTGTACACCCCCAAAATTTGAAAGCACTAGCGACGGAACAAGTATCGCCAGGAGTTGCCATCCGGTTGCGCCGGCCAGTAATGATTAGCGTTAGGCTCCCGGAGACTCAGCAAAAATTCTTCCCGCAAGTAACTTTTGAGTTTGTGCACCTGATCAGGCGTTGCTCGATGGTGGATCACTGCCTAGCCCTCCAACGCGGCTTCAATTGCACGCACTTCTTCCTCCGAAGCTCGCCGCTCAATCGTGTGCACCTCAAGGGGTGCAGCTCCCCGATTGTCCTACGGTACTCCTGCCATGTTGTGGAGGTGCCGATTTGTATTTCAAGGGCGTCGCGTGCACCAGCTCTGAATGTGAGCACTCCTGAGGATGATGACTACGGGAGTACTGCGAAATCGAGTTTGCCCCCGGATTTGCAACTCTCGCTCAAGTAATCGCTGCCAAGACGACCCCCACTCACGGGGTGGTTCCCCACTCTCTCAAATCGGCCGGCTTTCTTGCATTGGATCTCCTTCAAACTCTACCCCCCGTACACAATATGGAAACTCCGCACGCCACAAAAACTCGGGTCACTCATACCCTAAACCCTCCGAAACGAAATCGCACGCACAAGCCGTCTCACAACACTGAGTAGAGCCTCGGAGAGCAAGGAAGACTCCATGTCAGAGTTTGGCGCCAAGTGGGGCAACGGTCTTCCACCGGCTGCAGGCAGTGGCCCCGATAGCGAGAATTGTAGGCGAAAGCCTCCAGCACGATTTTCTTCCCTGTTCGATCAGTGCCCCAAGCGTGCGACGCACTCCAGGATCTGTCCACCACTTGTAGTCATAAATGGTCCGACATTATAACCGAGTACGCCAGTTTCCAGCCCAGTACGATTACATCTGCCGCCACAGGAGCCTTTTTTTAATTCTGAGCACCCACATTTGGGGCGCTGGGGCGTTCAGGGGTTAAGGTGGGTATCCTAAATGCGCCACTGACCTTAAAGTGCCATCTTCAGGGTGTGTACATTTCCAAAATTAGTTATGTACCTCTGTGAAAGAAACGTTTTTAGAACCAAACTTTGTTCCTTCATAACTTTTGCATACAGTATCCAAATGTCACGTTCTTTGGTGCGTTGGAACCTCCTTTCCCTTGCCAATAAGAGTATATATGACTTTGAACAGTCTAATAGTAGTAATTAGGCACAGTAGCAATTAGTGACGGTTTAAGGATACCTACCTTAAGTGGTTGGAAATAGGTCGTAAGCTTCTATACAATATAAGGTAGCAGCACCCATAACCGTCAAAATAAGGATTTTGAACATGATTATTATTAATAAAGATTCTGGAAATTATAGGATCCTATTAGCAAGAGAAAAATAACACATGTGCACTTTTGAATGTATTATTTGAATACTATGAGAATAAGTTATGAATTTTTAAAGAGCCAACTGCAATTGCACCTAATACCAACACTACAGTTTGATGTTCAGATATAGTACATCCTTGTAATCACATCTATTTATTTTCACAGATTTTTCAAGATTGTAGAGGTGATGGTTTTGGGTACAGTAACGGTTATGGATGTTGCTACCTTACACCGAATTGCAGTGCCGCCCACTTTATGAATCGTACTGATCCCCATTTTCGAAGGGTTCATCACCACGGCAATAACAAGATACCCGTATCCGGATTGAAAGCCGGTCATGGCACGAACTGGGTAGGTCGGTGTGAGAACCGGGAAACAGGAGACCCGGGTAGGCCTCTAGCGTCGGACACAGGGCAGTAGTGGCCTTCACGGAAGCTGCACGGTCTTGGGTGCCAAGTCGTCCTCCGCTCCGCCCCGACCGTCACGAGGAGTGGTGTGATCGTCCCGGAACCCTGTGGTATCGCTCTCGCGGGGGAGCACAATCAAACAGTTTTTGATTGCAATTGCGATTGTTTTTTGTGATTTAGTCACTAACTTAAGTTACACCTTGTTGAGTTTTTTTCTGCGTTTGACTTGGTACAAGAATTGCTTGGTTTGGGAGGAATTGGAGCGTGGTAGGGGTTTGGGCGCCATGGCCGCCCAGCAGGGGCAGATCAACGTGATGCTGGCGATCCACGCCAAGCGCACCACCGGAGTGGACATGGTGAAGCCGCTTCGTAATTACATCGTCCAGCACTACTCGGAGCGGGAGGCGCAGGACATGGAAGAGGACATCGAGGACGTGAACAAGATGCGGTGGGAGGTGGAGCGGTCGACGGAGGCCCTGGAGCAGCGGCGCGACTTGCTCCAGCGCTACTTCCGTGCGCTCTCCGTGATGGAGTCGCGGTTCCCGATCTCCAGTGAGCGGGAGCATATCAACACGCTTCATTTCACGTGGTACGACGCCTTTCGGCAAGGGCGGAAAGGGACACAGCAGAACATCCATTTCGAGAAAGCCGCGATTGCGTTCAACCTCGGTGCCGTGCAGTCGCAGATCGCCTTGTCGGCGGACCGGACGTCGCCGACAGGGTTGAAACAAGCGTGCGGAGCGTTCCAAGCCGCGGCGGGTGTGTTTGCGTTTCTTAGGGATAATATATCGATGAAAGCCGCAGGGACGGGGAACAATTCCACGCTCGATATTTCGGTGGAGTGCGCAGGAATGCTTGAGCGGCTCATGCTGGCACAAGCTCAGGAGTGTTTTTTTGAAAAAGTTGTGGCGGATAACAAACCCTCGCTCTGCTCGAAGGTGGCCAAGCAGGTCGGGTCTTTCTATGAGGAGGCTTATGCGGCTCTGGTACTCCCGCCTTTGAATCAGCACATGGACCGGACGTGGACCGCGCATGTGCAGCTCAAGGCTGCGCAGTTCAATGCGGAGGCGTGCTACCGGGCAGCTCTTGATTTGCACGAAAAAGAGAATATACCGGAGGAGATTGCACGGTTGAGGGCGGGAAGTGGCCTCATTGCAGAGGCTCGAAAGCAGTCGAAGGGTGCTGCAGTAGGACCTCTTCAGGATGTAGTTGCGAAATTGGAAATGAATATTAATCGTAACCTTGAGCGGGCAAACAAAGAGAATGATAGAGTGTACCTTATGCGTGTGCCCTCTCCTGATAGTCTTCCGCCATTGACAGGAGCTGCACTTGCGAAATCTACTCCCGTGGCAGATGTTTTAGACGCTAGTAAGGAGAAAATGTTTGCCGGTCTTGTGCCTGATTCGAGTGCCAAGGCACTGTCAAAGTATACGGAAATGGTGGATGATGTAATAAGGACGCAAGCGGAGAAATTGCAGCAAGAGAGCGAAATAATGCGAGTGAGGCTTAAAGAGATGGACCTGCCAGATTCTTTACGTGCGTTGGAAGGAACTGCTTCGCTTTCAGATGATCTTCGGGACGATGTGGAGGCTGTGCAATTGGATGGTGGCCCTGCTGGGCTTGAAACCGAGATGAGGCAGCTGCGAGACTTGCGCCGCGTAAATGAGGAGTTGCTGGCTCAAACTGAGGAGCAATTGGAGAAAGAGGCGAGAGAGGATGCTCAAATTAGGGCACAATTTGGAACCCGGTGGACGCGACCGCAGTCTAGCACACTCACGAAGACTTTGCATGATCGAGCTAACGGATTTGCTGCCAATCTAAAACAGGTAATCTATTTGGACATTGAGCCATAATATTATTAAGCAGCAGTCTTGGGGTGACTTGGGGTGAGAGGCTCAGCACACTTGGCTTTCCCCGTTCTTTGTTCACCATTCGCTAAATTTAAGCTCTGACATAGTGCAGAATATTTGCTTCATCTGGTGGGTCAGAACCTGTGAGCTTAATAATGTTGTGGCAATTCGCGAGTTGTGATGAGATTTTCACCCCTCAATGATTTTAGGGTTACGTGCTTAGGATCATCTCTTCATTCAATTCGACTTCACCTCTTAGTCTTGGCATGCAGTTTCTATGGATTCTGACACTACAACGGATTAAATTATCTGTACTTGTAACAGGCAGGTGATAGTGACGCTCGAATTGAGCGCACAATCCGTGACAACATGCCTCTCATGAGTATTCTTGACGCGAAGCCAATCGAATCCGCTCTGCCTACTTTGGGACGACCAATGCTGTCCCTGGATGGGAATGAGGATCAGATTGTAGGAGCGTTGCGACAGAGACTTGCAGAGCTCGAGCAATGTGCATCTCAAAGAGCTGGATTAGAAGATATGCTTAAAGATATGAAGCGAAAAGATAACATCCTTCCAAAGTTGATGACTACGTCTGGGTCCTACGAAGATCTGTTCAAGAAAGAGCTTGGTAAGTATGACTTAGTTTCGCAAGAAGTTGCCCGGAATATTGAGAATCAGGATCGTCTATTTCGTCAGATCAAAATGCACAACGATGACTTTGCTGCTACATTCAACTTGGAAGATTTCAAAAATCAGAAGGAGAAAGCCTTCAACCAGGTTCGAGCAGCGGTTGCTAAGTACAGAGAGATTCGCGAAAATATCAACGAGGGCTTGAAATTTTATGTCACCTTACAGGTACATCCTTCCCTCATCTTATTTAGAGGAATCTTTGAGTGTCATTTGTACTGTAACCTTATTGTTTCATTTCTGTTCCCTGTAAAATTCTTCGGAACATGGCAAGCTACTGGTGTACCTTGAATCTGTTTTCATGACTTGATGTCTTTTTCTGTACAGGATGCAATTACAAATTTGAAACAGCAGTGTAGCGACTATGTGATGACTCGGAGTATACAATGTCGTGAAATGATGGATGACCTGCAACGCCAAATTGCAGGCCTGTCATTCACCAATGACAATAGACCGTCGCGTACATATCCTTCAGTAGGAGCATCCGCCCCTGTAGCACCATCGCCTTCTCATGGTTCACAAGATTCTTCCTACTACAATGCTACCCCTGCTCCAAGCTACGGTGCACAGTCGCCAGCAAGACCTCCTTACTATGCAGGCCAAAACCAACCTGGAATGCCAGCTCCTCCTTATTACTCACAGCCTCCAGCCCAACCGGCTCACCCTGCTCATGCACCATCTCACCAGCACTCGCACAATTTTAGTCAACCTCCATACCCAGGTTGGCAGGGTCCTTATTACAACGGACCACCTGCTCCCCCTGCGCAACAGGCTTCCCCACCTCCTCAACCAGGCGCCGCAGCTCAGCCGCCATACCATGCTCCTCCCAGTGGAGGATTCTTTAGTTCGTTTTACAAGTGAGGTTGGTAGAGGTCCCAAGAACGGAAGGTGCACTGCTAGGGTTGTGACATTCGTGTACTATTTATACTCGTCATTGTGTACATTTTGCTTCCTTCCTTGAATCTTTCAAGTTTCGGTTGAGCTGCAACTCTCTGTATATTCTTAAAACTCTACAGTCTTCGCATTCATTTTATGCTGGAGATTAATCTTACTAAATTCTGTCAAGCAAATGACATCATGTGACCCGTGCAAATTTGCTTACCTTCTGCAGGAAGAATATTTTGACGCCATTCAGACTTCGAATGGTGGTACACCCTTCTTCCACCAGTTGTGCTTCTCGCTAAGGGACCGTATAAATTACTCGATCATGAAATTCTTGACTTGTGAGCATGCCTGCTGTTACTTATGAACTCTGCAGTCTTCCAAATGCGGATGCAAACTGTAGCCCTCTCCTGTAAATTTTTCTGCCACTTGTTACAGGGCATTTGGAAAGGGAGCGAGCGAGGGTGGTTAAGAGTCATAAAAAAAAATGAAACTTAGGTGTGGGAAAACATGACGCCTAAGAATGAAGTCCCCCCCAAACCATGCATATTATCATACCAAAAACTGCGCATTATGAGCTTACATGTCTAGAGCTCCAAGATGGCAGCAGTGGAAGTGTGGACCAAATGGGTGAGAAATCTGCTGCGACCTCAAACCCCTAGCACCACCATATCACCTATGGTAGAGGCCTTAACCCGTCAAGGACTACAGGAGATGGCTATTGTTTGCTTGTGCATTTGGAAGGCACCATATGGTGGAGGCATTAACCCCTCAAGGAAGAAATTTTGGTAACTTATACCCCCTCTGTCCCACTAAAACCCCCAAGTCAGGAATAATTCTTGTCCCACTAAGGAGCTCTGCTTTATGATTTTGACTGTTGAGTAAGTGTTGGCCTTGTTGAATGACCTCATAGGAGCAAGTCAAGAGATCAGGGAGCACTCCTTTCCTAGAAAGCTTGGCCTTGCCCATATGAGGTACCTTGTACTTGTTGTGCTTCCTCAGATAGTAGCGATGGGTTCGGTGACCACTTTAGCGCCATGCAGATTTGTTCATGAAGTGGGCTAGGTTTCTTTCTTGCAAGTATTTAGGTTGGGATAGATGTTTTTAGAATTCCATTGTTTAACCCCCTAAAGGACCATTGTCCCTTGGGGGGACAAATGGGATTTTGGGCAGGTACCTACAGGTTGAATTTTTGTCGTGATTTTTTGAATTTTTTTTGAAGATAGATAAATTGATAAGCTTTGTGGGAATATAATTTTTTTCACAATCAATGCACGGGAACAAAAGTTATGACCAAATAAGCTCAAAATAGGGGATGGGGGGTAGCAAAAAAAATTTGCAATTTAATTTAATTTTTTTTTTTTCCTCATAGATTATATTTTTGTATATTTGGAAAGCTTTGATTCATTTCATTTGGATTTGTTATGAGAAAGTTGTGGACAATCTAGCAAGAGACAAACCCTAAACCATGTGAAACATTTTTTTTTTAAATTGTAAAAATCAAGTTCAAAAATGAATCCTAAAAGTTATTTTTTAGAGAAGATGCTCTACTTGCCCAAAAAACAAGATTATCCATGACATTCACATAACAAACTCAAATGGAATGAATCTAGGTTTCCCATCTAAAAGAAATACAGTCTATAACACTAGAAGAAAACTGTGTTATATTTGACAAAAATTGCATTGTACTCAACAAAAAGTGTGGGGTGGATTTTGTTGAATTTTCCCTTCACAACGTAGAATTTTGCATTCTAATACAAAATTCTACGTTTTCCTTGTCAAATTTTGTGTTGAAATGGTGGAACGCAGAATTTTGTGTTATGAAGGGAGAACTCAACAAAATCCACCCCACACTTTTTGTTGAGTACGACGCAGTTTTTGTCAAATACAACGCAGATTTGACAAGCAAAACACAATTTTTGACAAGTTAAACGCAATTTTCTTCTAGTGTAAAAAAAGTTTAATCTTAAATTTTAAGTTTTTGTGGGATTTTTGTTCTATCCACCAAACTAAAATTTCGGCTTATTGTGCCATAGCTTTTGCTCCCACGTTCCAATTCAATTTAAAATTATATTCCACAAAAGCTCATGTGTTTTTCTATCTTCACAAAAAGTTTCAAAAAATCACAACAAATATTATGACCATAAAAGCTTGCTCAAAATCCATTTTACCCCCATAGCCCCATAGTCACAAATGGGACTTTAGAGGTGAAAATCTTCTTACATAAATATCTATGTGGAAATATAAGATAGTATTAGAAGTTCAAAATCCAATATAAAAATAAGATATATATTTTTAATTCCTTCATATTACATTGTTGCATGAAAAAAGACATTTAATTAGTCCATATTCATATGGGGGAGTATGAGTGCTCCTTATGTTTCTTCATCCTTCAAAATTCAACTAGAACCAATTTCTTTCTCTTGACCACATTTGTTTATACTATTTGCTAGCTTTCTTCATTAAGATCATGTAAGTATTCAAGTCAAATGCCATTGTACAATCATGTAATTTGAGTTCCATAAATCCAAATCATGATCTAGAGTGCATATTGTGTGTGGAAGTTGAAATGCTATCACCTAAAATCGACTGTTTAAACAATTTAGCTGATTTTAGCATGGTTCTCATCATTATATTGGAATATTTTTGTGAGGTCTTGGTAGTCCAAAGAGGATTCTAGATTTTTTGAGAATGCATTTTTTGAACAATATATGAATAAACTATGCATATTCAAATTGCTAAAAATAGGTATTTCTAAAACCAACCCTAGACTCTCATGAATAGTGGGAGTACATTTTAGGGGAAAATTTGTGGGGGTTTAGTAAGGGGTCGAAACTGGGTGTAGTTTACCTTACAGCACAAGGTAACAAAGAAGAAATCGGACCATATGCTTTTTAACAATAGGAACATCTTTTGAAAAGTAACTATAATACCGTATCCTGAACACCATCACAAGGCAATTTCAAGCACCAGATGTCAATTCTGACACCGTATTACAGAAGGTCTCGGATAGTGTGGCATATGAACACTTGAACAGTACCGAAGTCAAAATTAAAAACAAACAACCATAGAGAATATGCAGAACACGCCATGTGTATATTTATCACAAGTAGCAGAACGTGCTCTGAATTACACAAGCTAAAAACTGTGCTAAATTTCAGCTCACGATCAATTTGCCCAATTTTCAATGTTGGCCGCCCAATTCCAGTCTTCTCCAATCGATGTTCATGCCCTGCAGACGTAAATGAGCAAGATGGTTGGCATTGTGTCAAAAAAACAACTAAGAATGGCATTTCCTGGCATCTCAATAATGCATACCAAGTTGTGCGACACATTTTGTACTAAAAACTTTGAAAGACAAAATTATAACATTGGGAAGGGTAGGAAAAAGCTTGCTTATTGAAGTTGAAGCACTATGATCTTGCAATCACTGGTGATTTTCACTATAAATTTTAGAACAAACTTGGACAAATTAACTAAAAGATCCAACAGATGGATTCGTAAAAAACTAAAAAAAATGATGATTCTAGCCTTTGCTTAAAGAAAGATGAATTTGGAGCAATTTTAGGCCTAAGAAAACAAAAGAACTATAGAGGTTAAAACTCTGACATAAACTCATAAGTGCAGACAAATAGATCAGTGCCTTGAGGAGCTCACTTGTTCAAATTGAACTCAACTTTCCAAAATAAGGTGTCAGAAATTCTTTTCATGCCAATTCAAAGGGTACCAAAAAGGGTCTTCTAACCTGCTATGTGGCGCTCTTCATCTTCACAGTCTCTATAACCACTAATCTAGGCTTTCAAAATTGCTCTAAATCTTCAAATTGCCAAGCTATAAAACAGACAAGTGAAACAAGTGGAATTGTTTTCAAAGACACACCTTTTCAAAAAGTCAATGAGTAAAATACTGTGAGAACGATAGCACCAAACGTGATCACGATGAAGTTGGGCCCGTCACAGCTTCAAGCGGAGTAGAGTCCTTGCTCTGTTCCTTGAACCCTAACTCGTTCAAATCTTGCTTCACCATCAAATTCCTACATCAGGAGCTAGAGATTTCAAAAAAGCGTGCCGGACATGCCGAATATTCTTGATGACCAGCAAATCCTATGTACTCAGGACATGTTTCTTCTCTTACAGAGCAGGATTCCCTTGCATATCATCAGACTAGTAGATTTCAAACTCTCACATAAGGATGCGGTAATACGGTAGTATATGGACAGGGAGACAAGGTGCCAACAATGTAGTGGGACTAGCTTAAATAATATTAGTTTCTTCCTCCAGGCCTAATGTTGATGGAGACCTCAATCCTGGCTTCGATGTGCACTTCGCAGACCCTCATATATCACAAACCCTACAAGAGGAGCAAGTTTGGTTTTTGATCCACACACTAGCCGTACAGGCCATATTGAACTCTGGCTTTTCATAGTATACTAGGGTGCTCTATACTTCGGATAGGACTTTGTTGCCTTCCATACCTTATAGAACGCCGGAATTGCATGGCGGGTCTCCTGTTCTTGTTTTGTACTTTTAATAATTGCTATTGCAAAAATATACAAAAAGGAATAGAACTAATGAGGCGTGACACGTACCTTTCCATTCGACACTCCAGGTATGCCTTAGAGAGAAGCCGACACCGTTCAGACGAGTACTTACTTTCTTTCAAGCATTGCATATATTCTCTCATTGCCTGCACATCAAATTCAACTAGCTAAAACTTTAGAAACTTACTGTCTGGAATCTCATTGAGTAGAACATTCACGTAAATCAGAAGCGAATAGCATAGATCCGAAAAATCTAAACCACCTTTCACAAATTCAAAGGTGAATCAGACCGACACACACCATGGCCAAGAAAATCAAGGTTTATCTGAACCTCACAAAACTGCTCAGACTTCAATTTAGATTTCGTCGGAATTCAAGAGGGAGATTGACCGCAAGCAGAACCTCAAATTTCTTGAAGTGCTTTGTCAACCACCAAGAACCACATAAGCTTAACTTAAAACCAAATCGAACCCTAATTTCACTCGACGACCACAAAAAGCCTTCAATGCACCTTGAGAAAAAAACTGAACAATAAAATAAATATGAATTCGATATCAGAAAAGAGGAAAATCAGGGAATTCACTTCATTAGTACCTGTTTGCATTCTTGAAGATGGTCCAGCGGAAACACCCCCTTCTCAGGTGGTATGGGTTGTAAACCCCTGTTGCCTCCGAAGGCTTGTGCCATTACTTCTCTCCTTTGCAACCCTAACAGCTGCTAATCCTCCGACTCATGAAGGTCTCCAGAGACGCGCGCAACACGTCAGCCACGCAATTCGCCGAAAACACAAGTATCACACATCACACAGTCCCGTTCACTCGGTAGTACTAGATGTCTATGTACCACTATAGAAAATAGAAACACACTAACCCTAAATATAATTTGCCTGCACCTGTGCTAAATTCTGACAAACTGGACCGTCGGTGTGACGCGCTCGATCGTCAATGGAGACCTGATGCACCAGTCCACAAGAGAATTACTTTCCTACAATGTATGAGAAATGTTGGACATCATTTCAGAATTCTAAAATTCAACAGAATTCGATACATTCGCCTTCAGAATTCAAAATTTCTACAGCATTCGATACATTCAATTGCAGAATTCAAAATGTCTACAGCATTCGATACATTCAATTGTATAAATCGAGATTTCTACAGCTTTCGATGCATTCAAGTTTCAAGTTTCAAGTTTAGAATTCCAAAGTTCTGCAGCATTCGATACATTCAATTGCAGAATCCAAAAGTTGTACAGCACTCGATATAATCAATGGCATGATAGCCGCATCAATCCCTGCTGCGAGACTCTGACTGAAAATTTGTTTCACCCAATTCTTCGCCACTTAAAATTCCTATCCGGGCTACTCCTCTACAAATTTCACGCAGAATCAAAATGATAAATATGAACTCACGGAATCACAAAGCCAAATGCTCTTGATTGCTCCCTCGCGAGACCCAGAAGAAAGAGAGATAAAGTCCGATCAAGAAAAACTTTTGTCGACATAACGCGTATTGCTCACCCAAATCCTTCACCACTCAAAATCCTCCACAATCAAGAAAAACCGACTTCCAAACTCCACACAACCCCCACTCCCACCATCTCAAAAAACCAACATCAATAATCTCATACTGTACCTCCCCCTTCTTCTTCTCCTTTTCCTTCTTCTTCTTCCTCTTCTACGTCTACGTCTTCGTCTTCTTCGTCTTCTTCTTCGTCTTCTTCGTCTTCTTCTTCGTCCTCTTCTTCTGGTTCTCCTTCTTCTTCCCGTTTCACATCATGCCGGTTCTTCCTACACCTTCACAAACTCCCAATCTCCTCAAGAACTTCGCCACCGCCATCAATCCATGGTTTGAAACGTCCGCCTCGTCCAGCGGGAGCTTCCTGTGTTCCCGAGATGCGAGAATTCGTGCTCGGATCTGTGGAAACAGGGGAATTGGGAGGGAAGGGAGCAGAGAGAACGGGTTTAGGGGGGCCTTCTTTATCTTTTAAGGGGAAGGGAGGCCTTCTTTATCTTTTTCCTTCTCTATGACGTCAGCACCGCTTGGCTTCGGCGTGCCGGCTTTGCCGCTTTCTGGGCTTGTTCGTCTCCGACTCCAGCGTTGTGGATTTTTAAATTTTTAAATTTTCCTTATGATTGTTTTAACCCTTGATTAGCCTTATAAATCTTCAATTGTGGTTTAATATATCAATTGTGATACATTGTTATTTATGTTCCATCATGATCATTAACCCCAGAATGACCTTAAGGACAGAATGTGTCCTCGACCAATTTTTGAAGTTAAATAAAACCTTACTAAATTATTATTTTTAGTAGTTTATATTTTTGAAACATTCTTTATGAAGTTTAGTTTTAGTTTCAAAAAATTGATTTTGAAAATGATTGATTATGATTTTTCTATTCAAGATTTTGTGCACAGGTGTCCATTGCAATCTTGACTTTTTGTAGTGTTGAGGGCTCTTGGGAATGAGCCTCAAATACACTAGATCTTTGAGGAAAAATCACATTAGAAATTCATTTAAAAAAATTGTAGAGTAGATTTTGAGAAGTCATAAATTGATTGGGGTTATGCATGTTAGGCCCTTTAACCTCATATTTTTTTGGTGATCAACTTTTTAGATTTGACATGTGAAAAGAGGATTGAAAGACTTCAAATCACTTTCACAGTTTTAACACCCTCATGATCAAACATTATAATCTTTGAAAGCGTAAGAGATATTGTTGTGTTTTCTTTTCTAATGTGATCTCTAACATGTCTAGTTTGATTTTGTACGGTTACAATTCAAAAAGAATTGATACAAATTATCAAAATGTTAGTTTTTTGTTCAACTTAGAGCAAATTCCTAGAAGCTCAAGAAGTTCCAGGGTCATTTTGGGGTTAACCCTGGAGCGCTCCGACGTCCATTTTCTGGACGATGAACAGATTCAGATCCTTGTTTTTGTCTCATTCCTGCTTGGATGAAAGTCATCCTAATTTTTGGTGATACTTTATGAAGTTGTTGTCCTATCCATCGGTTAGATTTGGTGTCACTAGAATATATACATTTCTAAAATTACAAATATAGAAGTATGTCAAGTAGTCAATTTGCATTGACTTTAGTACAAAACTAGATGTGCAAAAATGTGGTCAAAGATGTAAAGGTCACAAAAATTTCAAAAAATCACCATATGAAGAGAACCTTGTTTCAAATCCAATCCAACAAGTTTTACTCAAAAAATAGTAATAGTTTACTTGTAATTGAATTTAGAAGGAATTCCGAAATTTTCTTTTCAAAATTTATAGAAAAAGATTGGTGATAGCATTAGTAGATCTAACCGTACGGATAGAATTTAAAAATAAAAATCTATAGCTTTCATTTGTATACCAATTCCAAAATATTCTTCCAAATTGTAGTTTATAATGGTTTTTCTCAAATCGTCAATTTTGGAGATGAATCCAGACGTTTAGGGATTAATTTACTTTGAACTGAAAAGTATTTGGTCCATGTTTTTCTAATCAAATACCACCAAATGCAAAATATACTATACGGCCACAAAAGGCCTTCAAACCCTTTTAGGATTAACCTTGAAATGCACAAGGTACCAAATTTTGGAGTTGACAATACTTTGAAGTTAAATAAAACCTAACCAAGTTACTATTTTTACTATTTTTAGTAGTTTATACTTTTGAGACATTCTTTTTGGAGTCTAGTTTTAGCTCCAAAAGTCCGATTTTGAAAACAAATGATTATGATTTTTCTATTCAAGAATTTGTACAAGGGTGTCCATTGCAAATCTTGATTTTTTTTAGGGTTGAAGGCAATTGAAAATGAGCCTTAAATACACTAGATTTTGGAGGAAAAATCACATTAGAAATTCATTTTTAAAAACTTTAGAGTAGATTTTCAAAGCCATAAATTAATTGGGATTATGCATATTATCTTCTTTAACCTCATCTTATTTTTGGTGACCAATTTTTTAGATTTGACTTGAGAAAAGAGGATTGAAATACTTCAAATCACTGTTATAGTTTTAACCCCCTTATGATCAAGCATTATAATTCTAATTTATAAGTGATATTTTTTTTTCCCTTGTGATCACTAACATATCTAGTTTCAATTACTGTATGGTTACAATTCAATTTTTTTGATAAAACTTATTAAAATTTTGTTTTTTAGTTCAATTTTTAGGAAATTTCAAGAAGCTCAAAAAAAGCCTTAGGCATTTCAGGGTTAAAGTTTAAAAATTAATTTATTGTATTTTAGTAGATGAAGAAGGTAGCCAACAAATTATTCCAATAGTAATAATATTGTTGACAAAGAATACATATGTAATTTGGTTTCATTCTCCAATTCAAAGAACAAAATCTAGTTGGAATTGTGAGAGTAAATGAACTACCAATTTAAAAAATTGACTATTAATTTAAAGAAAACAACATAAATTTAATCATCAAACAATTTTAAGCGATTCAACTACTTCACTAGTCTACTACTCCATAATTTTTTCTGAGCTTAGTGAAGAATAGGCTTTTAACCCCTAAAGGACCAAAGTCCTCTCGGGGGACACTTGGGATTTTGGGCAAGCTCGTGCGACCTGAAATTTTGACTTGATTTTTTTAAACTTTTTTTGAAGATAGGGATTCACATTAGCTTCCTAAAAATATGATTTTTTTTCCAATCGGTGCCCGGGAGCAAAAGTTATGCCACCCGAAGTCAAAAAAGCAGTTTGCCGGGCAGAAAAAAAAAACTTTCAAAAATTGAATATTTTTTTTAATTTTTTTTCCTCAAAGATCATGATTTGTCTACATTTGAAGCTTTGATTCATTCAATTTGGACCCCGAATGAAAAAGTTATGGACAATCTTGTTTTTTGGGCAATCTAAGCATCCTCTGAAAAAAAACCCTTATAGAATTCATTTTTGAATTCAATTTTCAATTTTTTTCAATTTTTTTTTTGGCAAGGTTTAGTTTGTTTGCAAGAACAATCCCACCATTGGGATTATGGTGTTTTAATTCCACCTAAGAGCTATTAATGATTTAGTGTTTTGTTCAATTTTGGACCTACTTCTACTTAACAATTTTTTTATATGTGAAAATCAAGTTTTGACATTCTGAATTTTTTTTCTTTGACTCTCAACTCAAATTTTCAACATAAATTTTTTTTAACTTTATGGTGTGTAGTGCAAAAAAATCCACAAATGGCCATCAAAGTCATCTGAAATTGCAGGAAACAGTTCAAAAAAACTTCTTTTTCCAACTTCAAATGCTAATATCTTCCAATCGGAATGGTCAAATTTCTTGAAATTTTTACCACATGATCTGAGACAAGTGAAGTTCAAGATTCTACGGTTAGATTGTGAAAAAAAAGTTTTTTGGTTTAGGGAGTGATCGCAGCAGAAATGGCAGTTTTCAGTGGTTTTGGAGCCTGAAAATGGCTTGGTCCTTTAGGGGTTAATCCCTCAAGTTCCTAAACTATGTTTTCACCCAAAACGCTCTAAAACTGCCATTTCTAATACAAGTACCGAATTTTAGGAAAAAAACATCTTTTAGCAGATGTAACCCTAAGATCTTGTAGTATGCTAGTTTTAGAATATGTGGAAATTTTTTTAGGAATTTCCACTGTGTGAATTGCAATATACAATAGAACCTCTCTAAAGTAATAGAGTTTGGACCAGTCTGACCCATTGCATTAGAGAGGTTATTACATAAAGGAGGGTCATGATGTTCATATGTGGTTCATATTGTTAAGTTGGGACCGGCAATCAATACTTCTTGACAACGCTTTATTGGTTTAGAGAGTATTGGATTTGGGAGGTTCTACTATATTAGCATTTGAATTGGCAAAAATCCTTTTTTTGGCCTTGCAGAAAACAAGGCAACTGTACTTTACAAGGTCACATTTGTATAAAAAAATGTCCAAAATGGTGGTACTTCTTTGGATTCATTCTTCTAGGCAAGTTGGCTACATCCTTGAAAAATTTCAAACCAATAGGAATTGTACAGCATATAGGAAAAAAATAGTAAGTAGAAAGAAGTAGAGAATGACTCAAAATACTAAATTATTGAGAATTTTGTTATGGAATTGAAAAATGCCAATCCCAATGGTTGTAATGTTGTATTAAATAATCTACATCCTATGATTTTATTTTTTCAAAAAGTATTGAAAATTGAGTATAATAAAGGTCTTCAAAGTTTATTTTAGAGTAGAGAATCCATAACTGCCTACAAACCAAAACTCCTCATAACTTTCATCTCATTAATCCAAATAAAATTATTCAAAGCTTTCCAAGTATATAAAAATCTAGAAAATCAATTTCAAATTTTTATTTATGAAAAAAGTGATTTTTTAAATCTCTCCGGATTGCCCGAGTTGAGAATCACACTACATGTCATGCAATAACTTTTTAACTATGCTGTCAAAAGTTATGAAAATTGTTGGGTTTTAAAAAAAAACTCATCCCCCATGTTGTGTGAAAATTTCAAAAAATAAAAATAAAAATTTCATTTGTAGTGAGTTGCCCCAAATTGCTATGTTGCCAAAAAAGGCAGTTCGGTCCTTTAGGGGTTAATAGGACTATAATATTAAATATAATTTTTCCTAGAAGCTAAAATATTGTCTAAAGGAAAATAATATATTTTTGAAAGAGTATTTGGAGAAATACTCTTCTTATCTCTAGATAGATAGAAACTTTGGTCTTCGTAAGAAGGCCGGCATGAATAAAGTGTTTGTTCATTATGACAATGAGCCAATGTCCACACTCTTCCTATCTCTAAGAATGAATAGCATAAAATTTTAGGGTGGTACCCAGAAACTATGTGCACCTATAATTGGTAGTAATTGCAACTAAGCACATTTATTATTTTTAAATGTACATTCCGTACTATTTAGTTGGATCTTGTTGGCAAGAGGATTCCAACAACTTTAGCATGCATTATTTTAGACATTGTATGAATAAGTTATGAACTTTCAAAATGTTGTCTCTGGATGAACTTAAAACAAATATTTGACTCTCACAAACTCATAACGTTTTGATTGTGTACATCTTGTGTAATCAACACTTAGCTTTTTGTAAAACTTTTTGATCCACATACATTTTGGATAGGGATTGATTATGGGTGTATATACCTTAGTAAATTTTTTTTTATGCGCACACGCACATTAAGATGAACAAATATGTTTTCATCCATAATTTGGATGTTTCATCAATGACTGTGAGTGTACACGTGTCATCACTCAAGTGTCTGTGGCCCCCAAATAAATGAAAATGGTGAAAGTCTTCCAACCCCCTTAGGCTTCTGGTGCCACGTGATGCGGCTCGCGCCGCGCCGCGTGGCTTTGGTTTTTCTTTTTTGTTGTCCTTTTGTTTGCGTGTTTTTTTCTGCCTAGGCTGCTTGCGTTAAAGGGTCCCCCTCATTTGTGTCAAAAAAAAAAAAAAAAATGGAAAACCCGGGTAATATTAGCCTCCCTCATAATTTAAAAAGGAGTCACTCAAGTATTCAACCTCATACTGTAAGAAAAAACCGAAAAAGACACGCTGTTCCTGGGAACCACAGTCCGGGAACTCATTGGGAACTCAGCGAGCCTAATAGAATCATTCGGGAACGTAAGAGAACAGACAGGGAACGGCGTCTCCCTCCACTTAACGGCTCCCTTACACGAAATTCAAATTCTGCGGACCGTTGGAGCTCCCTGAAGCTCTGGCTATGGCGTGCTCGCCTTCGTCTCCCCCGTCGCCATTCCCCGTCACGACATCTGTATTGACTTGGTTTTCTGTTACCGACGCCTCGCTTCCTCTCTCGCATAGCTTTCGATAGATCCATTTCTTAGTCTCTGAGGCGCTCTGTAGCTTCCGATCGCCCCTTGGAACCGCCATTCTTGTCTAATTGGTGAGTCTTAATTTGTCGCTCAGTCAGCAGTTTTTGAATGATCCGCATTGCCTATGGCGATGAAGTCGTGGCGTTTCGCTTCTCATTTCTATTTGTGTTTGGCGTAATTTGAAGTCCGTGTCGATGCATTGATCATGTTTTAGTTTTCAAGGAATTCGAAGCTCTGTGTATTCTCTGGCTCGCTGGCGTTTATTGTGGTTCTGCGTGCTGTGAGGGTGAGAGGTGACACTTAGGACTGATTAAGGAGGTGAAGTTACTCGCCATCCTGAAGGTTGGACACTGTGGCCGAGTTTGATATTTTGCGTGGATGGTGTAGGAGCTGTTGTTTGCCGTTTCGTAATGTAAAGGACTGAACAGAGTCAGCAGGAGACGCCTGTCGAGGAAATCCCTTAAATTCCATGTCAAAAATTCCGCCCCCGCGATTGTGTCTGCCGCTCTCTCCCGGTGCGGAGTTCAAAGGCTCTATGAACGGCAATCAGCCCGATCCTCCTATCCGCGAGCTCCGGAATCGCTGGCCGTTTTTCAGCGAGGGCGAGTTGATGTGGCTCCTGTCCCCGAAGAAGCCAGGTTCTGGCGGTCCCGACTTTGGTGAGGATATGGAGGCTCACATGGCCGGGCAACATGACGGCAGCAAGGTCGATAACGAAGCTGATAGTTGTTCTGGACCGGTGCCGAGCGAAAGTCCGGTGGCCTTTCCAGTAGAAGAGAATTTTGAAGCGGAGGAAACGAAGGATGGCGAAGGTCTTTCTGAGGAGGTGCGGTCATCTTTCGCGTTCATGAACGACAGGTACGATAAGCAGGGAATGCTAATCAGCCGCGATACTGGATACTCTCTCGGCCCGCGCTCGCTGGTATTCCAGAATATAGCCGTTGATACTGGCGGGGCAGATTGCATACAGATCGAGCCTCGTGGTGAGATTCCTGTGAACAATTTCGGTGACGGCGAAGTTAGCGGTGGTAGTGGTGCGGACGCTGTGTATGATGTCCGTCCGGTTGAAAATGGACACCCTAATCCGTTTCATATGAATCCTTTCTGTGACGGGCTGGATCCGCTTGTCGGCAACAACATGCAGGAGGAAGCCCCGATCGTGTTCAAAGACAATGCGAGGGCAAACGAAGAAAGCATGCTGAAAGCGGACTGCAGCTCGGACGAGCACAATACTGCAGAATACTTCACCCCTTCCAAAGAGTACGTGGATCAGCAGGAATCATCCAAGGACCACTCCGGAGTAGACGACGGTGAGGATGAAGAGGAGGAGGAGGAGCAGGTAATGAACAGCGCTGTGAAGAGAATGAGCTTCGCGTTGGAAGACGGGAAGAAACTACCCAAATTCTCACCAGGTGAGGAAGACGGTGTGCGTCGCAGCCTGTCGATTGTATCTGGCCCTCTGTCATGCCTTGTTGCGTTGCAATGTGTCATGCCAGCGAGGTCAAATTTACCCTTGCTGGGATTGCAGCAGAAATGGCAATTGTGCATTCAGGGATCTCCTCAAATCACGTACTGATGAAGAATATTTGATCACGTGCAGATGACGTGATTCTTGCGATAAACTGTGGAGGATCGCTTATAGAGAACGAGTCCCATGGAATTTGCTTCAAAAGAGACGAGCACTTCACTGGCGGAGACGTGCTGAGGACCGAGGAGGAAGTGACGGGAGTGCACGACGCAAGCCTGTATCAGACGTCCAGGTACGGGGACGTCACTTACGTTTTCAGAGACCTGCCGAGTGGGAATTACGTGGTGGATCTGCACTTCGCGGAGATCATCTTCACGAACGGTCCACCGGGAATGCGAGTGTTTGATGTGACCGTCCAAGAAGAGAAGGTATGCCACTGATGCACTGAATGAAAGAGAAAATGGGCGTTAGGGACTGGAAAGTGCTGTCAGCTGCGATTGTGTGCTGACGACCTGACTGTGCACAGGTGATCTCAGAGCTGGACGTGTACGAAGAAGTGGGGTCGAACAATGCCCTGATCCTAAGTGTGAGCACTTCGACATCGGACGGCAGTCTGACAGTGTCGTTTGAGGGGGTGATCGGGAGTCCCACCATCAGTGCTATTTGCATCCGGTCCGGACCGACGACAGGTATGTGGGAGACGGAAGATGATGTTTTGTCATCCATGTCGAGTTATTTCTCAATGAAAGTGAGAGGGTCAGGCGCTGCGTGCGCGGGAGTCCGTTTGCCGAAATGTGTGGAAAGTGTTTAAATGAAGTGAGTGGGTTGTTTACGTTTGTTGGTTTATGTTCGTTGTGTTCACTAAAGATCCTTGCCGTGATAGGTTTTCCCCGAGATGGTCGGAGATCAGGTGCTGCAAAGCGAAAGGTTGAACGCGGTTCTGGCAGCACTCCAGATGCCGAGCCTCTTGGTTACGAGCAGGAGTTGCTGAAAAAGGATAAGGAACTGCAGCAGATCACTGAACACAAGACCCGACGCCAGCAGGTTCGCTCGCAGATCATTGTGCATCAGCCTACTTGACGTCACTGATTAGAACTTGCGAGTTCTGTAGTTGATTCCGTATTTATTGGTTATGATGAGTGGCTGATTTCGACTTGCAGGCGAAGAAGAAGACCCGGAAATCGGAGTACGAAGCAAGGGTGACGGAGCTGAAGAACGAATGCTACGAGGCGTGGATCACTCTACAGGACTCCAACCGCATGAACGAAATGTTGCGGGATGATCTGTGCGCCAAATCGCTGTGCGTGGATTCTCTGGGTATGATCCTCATCTTATTTGGTGTTTCTCCTGTTGGGTTTTGAGTTTTCGTGGCAGCACCCATTGCGAACGGTCCGAATTGATGGACCTTTTTTAGTTTGTGATCCCTATGATCTCCTGCTAATGTATTTTCGTGGAGCAGCTACGGCGGTGGAGAACCAACTGAGCGAAATGAACGCCATCAAAGAGCGTTCTCAGGCTGAAAAGCAGAGATGGCTTTCTACAATATCTGCAGCGTACGGAGAGATCACGGTGCGTGTTGCGTGTTGTAGTGCTCTGTTCAGTGCTATGTTTTTGGCTTGGCAATGCAGTGGTCCGGCTGTTTTCTAAGGGTTGGTGGCACTTTGGGGTGGAAATGTGCAGGTTTTGAAAGAGGAGCAGCGGTTGCTATCGACTACGGCGAAGGAGTGGGTTGCTTCGTTTCCCGATCCCACAGTTATGACAACATCTGTTCGGACCCTGTGTAAGGCTACCCCCTGTCCACGTTCTTGCATTCCCATTTACATGAAATGACAGCAGGCTTGTGGTCAGGTATAAGCTGTGAACAGAATTATTAACGGCAATGGTGCGGATTTCATGCGATAACCGACGCGGTCGGAGATCTGAGTACTGAGTGCATAATTCTGAATTCTGTCTTGTGCAGTGAACGAGCATCAAGATCTGCGAAGGAAGTATGCGGATGAGTGTTATGAGCGGAAGCTACTGTACAATAAAGTGCTTGAGTTGAAAGGTATAGCGTAATGTTAGGAGTATATTGTTATTTTGACATGTGCCTCTGAGGATGAGGTACTCTGTTTTGCAAGTACCCGTGTCTTGAGGATGAATCCGGAGCTTCGTCTGTTGGTGTGTGCAGGGAACATCCGAGTGTTCTGTAGATGCAGGCCACTGAGTCAGGCAGAGGTGGCGTCGAAAGCGGCATCGGTGACCGAATTCGAAGCAGCTGGCAACGGGGACATTGTTGTGCGCAACGGAACAGCCGGGAAGAAGTTGTTTAAGTTTGACAGGGTCTTTTCCCCTCAAGACGACCAAAGTAAGCGAGCGAGAAAATTTGTCCTTTGTAGACTGTGGTCGCTAAATTAAACTTTAGTGTCGACTAGGTAGTGATGAATGCGAGCTGTCCTTTTGTTCCGCGAGGCTGATGCTTGTGTACGGTCTGCTTTGGAGAATGTCGACTAACGCACGACATTTCGCAGGCGACGTGTTTGCAGACACAGCACCAGTGGTAGTCTCCGTACTTGACGGCTACAATGTATGCATCTTTGCATACGGGCAGACTGGGACGGGGAAAACGTTCACGATGGAAGGCAGCGTTGCGAATCGGGGCGTGAATTATCGGACACTGGAGGAGCTGTTCAATGTGGCGGCACAACGGAAAGGCGAAGTGAAGTATGACATTTCTGTGAGTGTGATGGAGGTTTACAATGAGCAGATTCGAGACCTGCTGGCATCTCCTGCTGCCCAAGATCAGACCACGAAGAAGTGTGTTTCTAGACGCGTGTTGACAGTAGTTATAGTCTGTGGACTCTCTGGACGCTTACAGCCTTTTTCTGCTGCTTTGGTAGGCCAAGAACTAGCTGAATAAGAAATAAGAACTTGCTGGCTAACGGTGATTTGCTAACCCCAGGCTGGAGATCAAGCAAGCTGCGGAAGGAGGGCATCACGTTCCAGGGTTGGTGGAAGCCCAAGTAAGCAGCATGGAAGAAGTGTGGGACGTTCTTCAGTCGGGTAGCAGCTCCCGCACAGTGGGTTCAACTCGTGCAAATGACCACAGCAGCCGATCCCACTGGTGCGTTAATCAGAATGGATCCTAGTTTGTTTGGGTATGAATTAGCGTCAGTGCTCTATTCGTTCGGGTATAGAAACTGGCAATTTCCCGATACTAAATGGAAGTTGTTTTATGGAACAGCATGCTGTGCGTGATGGTGAGAGGGGAGAACATGATCACCGGGGAGTTCACGAAGAGCAAACTGTGGTTAGTGGATCTGGCTGGAAGCGAGAGAGTTGCGAAGAGCGACGCTCAAGGGGATCGTCTGAAGGAAGCACAGAACATAAACAAGTCTTTGTCAGCGTTGGGAGATGTGATCCAGGCACTGACAATGAAGAGCAGCCATGTACCTTTTAGGTATTTTTCTTGTTGTTGTGCTTGAAGCGCACGGACTTGCTGGTGGTTTGTGTCCTGAGTCTGGCACTAGTTATGTGTCTTGGGTGACGCGAGATAGATGATTCTTAATGATGGAGAGTGAGTGAGAAACAGTGCATGGGGGTATTCAATCACCAATGAGTAATTTGGGAACTGAGCATTCGTTTATCTGACCTTTCTTTGTGTTTTGCAGGAACTCCAAACTGACTCACTTGTTGCAAGACTCGTTAGGTACTGTAAATATCTTTTGGATTTTCAGAGGGATGCTTTTCTGTTGAATCAAATGTAAATCATTTCGGCTGATGCTACGGCTGATCGCGAGTGACTAACTTGCTTTAATGTTTCTTGGTTTGTGCAGGTGGAGATTCCAAAACACTGATGTTCGTTCAAATTAGCCCCAATGAGGCGGATGTGAGCGAGACTCTCTGCTCATTGAATTTCGCGAGTCGGGTGCGAGGAGTCGAATTGGGTCCGGCCAGAAAGCAAATAGACTCGAGCGAGTTGTTCAAGTACAAGCAGCTGGTAAAGTGCACTTCGAATTCCACTTCGAGATAAACTCCTCGTTTGCAATTGATAGAATCTGCGTTGTGCCATTGCTCTTCTGAGTCGAGTGGGTCCGAGATGTGTTGTTTAAAGACTTCGAGACTTTTCGGGTGGTGCAGGCGGAGAAGACAAAGCAGGAAGCTCGATCGAAGGACGAGTCGGTGAGGAGAGTGGAGGAGAAACTCCAAGCAGCGGAGTCAAAGTTAAAAGCCAAGGAGCAGATGTGTCAAACTCTCACAGATAGGGTGGGTATCTATCTATTACTTCTGTCGAACTAAATCTACCACTGCAAGTGTGATCGGTTTCGCATTATCTGAGTATGGCGTGCTGAATAATTTCGACTTCCTCAATGACCGTAAATGTCCTTTCGGTCTAGCACTCAGTCAATAACATCAGATTGGGATTAAGTATCAACCTACCGTGCGCAGGTGAAGGAAGTGGGAGAGGTGGACGTCCAGCTCCTGAACGAGCGACGAGCTCGGCAGGCTGCAGAGGCGATGTACCGCGAGCAGAAGGCGACGATGGAGAAATTGGTCGCGGAGTCGAAGGTGTCCATGGACAAGCTCGCCGAGAGGTCAGCAGCTGAATTGAGGCAAGCCAAGGACACGCTTTCAGCGGAATTGAGGCTCGCAAGGGAAGCCCTGGCCGTGGAAACGAAGCAAGCCCGGGAAGCGGTTGAGTTGAGGCACACCAAGGCCGCCCTTTCAGCGGAACTGAAGCAAGCCAAGGAAGCGCTTCAATCCGCTTCGGCCCGCCATGCGAAGGAGCTGTCTAGAGCGCACCAACAGGTTCAACAACTGAGCGAAGTTAGCAACAAGGCAGCAGTTCCATCACCCATCCCATTGCCGGTACGCGTTTGTGGCTGACTCAACTCCAGTCTGTGGTGTTCATATTTCCACTGCCGTTGATTCGGTTCGCCAGCAGGCAGTAGTTTCGTTCCACTTGTGCACATAGTGATCGAACTCTTGTATCTCTGTACCTTTGAACTTCAGGCCCTTTCGCCGAACGTGGAGACCGTTCTCCGACGCCCCCCGCTGGTCGAGACCAGTGGCTCCCCCGCGGTGGCAGCGGACCGAGCGGCCACTGTGGAGTACGTGGTGAAGCCCCCGGACGCGAGCGAGGTGATGCGTAACAGCTGCACCGGCGAGGTGTTCGCCAACGAGAACGCGTGTCCCCAGCAGCAGATTTCCGAAGGCGTTGCGGAAGCGCAGAGCAAAGCCAAGGGCATTCTGAAGCAGTCCTCGGGCACGAAGTACGTGTCCCCGAGCAGCAACGGCGGCGCGGCGAAGCGCATTCCCGGCGGCGGTCGGCCCCGCAGGAGCGGTTTCGCCGTGAAGTCCGCGGTGCAGGTGAACTCGCTGGTGCGGCGTTCGCAGGAGTCCGGCGGCAGCAGCTGCAACTCGGTGGCGGCCTCCCTGTCTGAGGAGGAGATTCAGCGGCTTTGCGGGGGCCTGGACCTGATCGCCACCAGCAACACGTCCACCTTCGACGCCAGTCTGCAGACGCTGGCCCAGGTGCTGGAGACCACCCCCACCGGCGGCTGCAAAGCTGCGAGCCGGCCTCCCGCCCAGCCGAAGTCTGTGCACTTCCGGAGCCCCCTGCTGCTTCCGCCTCGCGAGGATCTGGAGAACAGCTCGCCTCTGACCGAGTTCGAGTTGAAATCGAGGGGTGCCAATGGCGCCGCGCTCAAAACTGCCAGAAGGACCACGCTCATTCCCAGTCGGCCTGTGGTGGGCAGCAAGGCTTCAGGCGCACACCGAGTGGTGGCGCCCGTGAAGCTGCAGGCCGTCCCAGTTTTGCGAGAGAAGAGATGGAACTAGCTTTGCTGTTCTGTGCTGTGGTGTGCCGGATGCACACCCTGTGCATCTGCCCCCGTTCCTTTTAATTATGTACATTATGTGAATTGAGACGCCGGTATTGAGGTAGACAGGTAGGTAGGCAGGCAGGCTCCGCTCGATCGTCACCATTCCCGACGGCCAAATCATTCCAATGATTTCAAACCGGAATAGGTTGCCTTTGTATAATTCATGACGGACTCATCAATTGACGAGAATTCTTTGTCCAGCATACGCTTCATGTGAAGATGGGGATGGCATAGAGCAGTTTCTGGTTCGACATCCTCCGTTGTCTCTGGATTCTGGAAAGGAAGGTCTTCATGCCAGGCCTGGGAAGATGTTACGTTGAGGTGCCTGCATGTTTGTCTCTCATCCTAGCAGCCGTCAATCAGCTAGCTGGTCTCTATGTGCAGCGACTGTCGTCTAATGCTGTCTACGGGTATGGCATTGTCCATTGTTCTCTCCATCATCGGATTTTGCAATGTAAGTCTCATGAATTTGCGATTAAGTTCGGGTGTAGGGGTGCGACGACGGTAGGCATGCAATGTATCATTACCCTGTTTAGGCCGAAGTAGGGAGCCGCTCTTATTTTGCAAATTGTGTGCCTCCTGTAAGTGGCGTATGGGTGCATCGAAAAGGCTTGATCTCAATGTTCGCGGAATGCATTTTTAACAGGAACTTATCTGTTTCGATGTCTATTACTTTGAATAATGTATTCAATTTGTTGAAACAGGATGCCCGATGTAACACTATATCTATTGAACAAATTATGGCCAATTTCATTAAAATGGCGATACTCCTTGACTTTGGTACTTTTACAGTTCAGAACGCCCATTATGAAATTTGTACCTGTCCTAGATGGTCAATGTCAAAATGGCACTTGGAATACCGCCATTTCAAAGAAATTGTCCATAAATGTAGTAAGGTAAAAGAGCTCATTGTGGTTAAAATTAGGAGTTTGGCGGTATGCTGTTGCTAAAAATTTTCAATTTTTATCACACATAGAGATAAGTGTGAGAAATAGCAAGAGCAATTGAAACTATATTTTTCCAATAAAGTATGAATTTGCTATGAATATTTGAAGTGTTTAGTACATCATGGCCCAAAAGAGTCTCTAGACTCCCACGAAGGTTCCATAGTGTGAAGATCATTTGGTCTCTCCTTTGAGGTTCTACCTTGTGGTTGATTTGGATTGCCCGAAACAACCAAGTATTTTCACACTCCCAATGGCCTCCAAATTTTGTCCAATAGGCTCTTTAGACCGCACTCTTAGACTCAAGCCGGGCTGCACAGCTGAAGGCGTTCAGTGCTACTAGGAAACACCCCCAACATACTGATACCATCTAGCTTAAATTCGACTGAGTTTGGCTACAATTTTCGGTTATTGCTACTCGTATTGGCAATCACATTAGTTGACACAAGGGGGGTCCCTCTCCTTGCCTTTTTGTTTAGACTTGCTTTGATTCTTTCCTTTCTTTTATGCTCATTATTTCTTCATTGTCTAGCCTTCTGGCTTGGCTGTCTTGTACTTGGGTTTTTTTTTTTAATGCAATGAAATTCCCATTGATCTAAAAAAAATAAAAAAATAAAAGTGTCTAAACTACCCCACAACCAACAAAATTTGAATCCATAATGCTCATCTCACTCACCTAAAGTAGTTATAATATTTTCTAATATGGAAAGCCTAAAATGTCAATTTTTACAATGAATTTCCACTGAAAAGTTGAAAGTTTTCAATGAGAATATTTTATTTATTCTATTTTATTTCAAGTGGAGGAAGTTATGCCTCGATATTATTCCAATAAAATTTAAAGTGAATTAGAATTCAAATGCTTTGTAAAATAGTAATTATTGAAAGAAATACCACATAAACAGAGATATCTACATTCTTTAACAATTAATCCAAATTTATATGAAAATTATATTATTTCAATGAAATTTTCATATAAGGTGGGAATATCTAAAACCATCAAAATAAACAATTCAATGTAGTTAGAATTTGGGCTTTTGTCATTAATTGCGATTCCGTTGAAAATTAGTTGGTTGAATGTTGTTTTAGTTTTATTTTATCAGACCTAATAAGCCAAATAGGAAAAAACAAAAGTCAACAAAATGAACAAATATTTTAGAATAATCCAACCAAACTATTAATAACATTAATAAAGAATAAATCACCTATTCATTAGACTATTAAGAATTGGATAATTCTAGTATTTAAAATTAATTCATAAATTGAATGAATTATCAAGGCAAATGGGAATAGGGCCTTGAATTTTGTTTTATTTAAGAATTCATTTTAGGAACCAATTAGGAAACATTTAGTATTATATATAATTCCTAATAAATCTAAAGGAATTGAATTAAATACCTAGGACTAACAAAACTTTGTAGGAACTTAGCATAAGAAAACTTAGAAAAGAAGATTTTCAAAATGTTTTAAATTCCAAATCTTTACCAAATAGGCGGACGAAATACATATTTGATAAAAGAAGATAGGTACTACAAGACCATCTCGTTGGTGATTTGCGATGACAGAACTATGACAACCGTTGATTTAGAGATATGTAAGTTTTTTCCATTTATTTTTATTTTTTGAATAAATTTATAGTTAAAATTAGGAAATTAGAAGTTAACCTTTAGGTCAGAGTCTTAGAAATTAATTTAGAATTTAAAATCAATAGGTAATTTTTAGAGGATTCCAAAAACATCGTACACTTAAAAAATAACCAAAAATCAAGGAAGTTACGAACAATATAATTTTAATGATAAAATTGGATGAGAATTTAGGAATTTCATCCAAGAAAATATAAAAAAGAATCTAAAAAGTTATTTAGAAAATTAGATTAAATTTATGATTTTTAGGTTAAAGTAGAATTTATTTTGCCTTAAAAAATTAGAAGTAATTTGTGCATGAAGTTTTGACTTACCAATTACGATAAAACTTCATTCATTGATAAATTTTTTGTAGGAAGTTAGTCTTTTTCATGTTTTACCTTATTGGAAAGATAATTTCTTGCTTTGTTGCTTTAATATCTAAAAATCCTAAAAATTATAATTTTAGGGTAATAAGTTAGAATTAGGACCAATTAAGGAATAATCAGGAACCAATATTTAAAAAATCAAAAGGAATATTTTAAAATTGGAATCAATCAAAAAATCTTTAAAGATTTCAAAATGTACTTTACTTTTGAAGGATAAAAGCTTGGATGAAGTTTGGTCCTAATTTTGGATGAATTCCTTTAGGATTGGTTAAAATTAAAACTAATCTTAAAAAATCAGTAGTTAGAATAACTAATAATTCAACCTTTAAGTTTGGAATTATTTTGGATTGATTTACCATTTTAGTTTAGTGAATGAAGTTTTTTAGCATAAATTAGGGGCCAAAAGTCACCCTTTGATAACTTTATTAAGAATCTCGGAATCTAACTTTCTTTACCATTCTAAAAAGAGGAAATTATATTCTATTACTCAACCTAGATATAATTTTAGTAGTTTAGATTAGATTTTTTTTTCTCTTCATAGTTTGATTTAACCACAACATTCTAACCATTTAACAATTATTGTGCTTTAAAAGCATTTGAATTTGACAGGATTAACAATAACAAAAGTGTCCATTGCTTGGAAGGCTAAAAACAGGATTAGGATTTACACGCATGGGAGTAATTTCCAATTAAAAGCTGCTACAACTTGTACAATTTTTTGACTCAAGGGTGGAGTTAGAAACACTCAAAGGTATGCACTATTGAACAACGTTGGGTGACAAAGATATCTAGAGGAGACGTCAAGGATGCTTTGAAAACTTTAGAGCCTGTAAAGGAACCTTGGGGGAGATAAATGAAAAGTCAAGGCCAAATAAAGCATGTTGAAAAAAAGGCTTGCAATGAGCAAATGGGTTAGGCTTTGCCCCACAATGTAAACGTCAACTTTGCTGACTGAAGCTTGATTCCGGTTGGATACCTACCAAACCTCCTTCTCTACAGAGAAAGGACAGATGGAAGGGTCTAAATTTAAGTCCTTCATTTCAGATAATCTAAGCCCAAAATCAATGTAGGCACATCTTTTTTATTTAAAATTTATTTTTTTAATAATTCTTTTCAAGCCTCTATAAAAATGACATGTCTACTTGTTTACTTTTTAGATTTGTATTTTTTTAATTTTTTAAATGTACATAATGATTGCAATTTTACCTAATCTACAAACAAATTCAAAAACGTACTCGCATTGCAAAAAAATTCCAATATATTTAAAGCTTAAAATTTTATTAAGTTTCTATAAACATTTGATTTTTTTAGATTCCACAATTATATTTTTTTATTTTAACAACATGTACTGTTGTATTATTAAAATCTTGTGGTTGCACTAAAGTCATTCTTGTAATAAAATTTTTTTTTTTTGAAAATTTTAAACCATTATGATATTACATATTCATTCATATATAACTTATATAAAAAAAAAATCTCGATATGAATAGATATTAATATTTTTTTATAATTATAATGTTCTATTATGTAATTGTTAATCTACAATATATAAGTCATTATATATATTATATAATAATTATTATACAACTCGTGATAACAAAATCAAAATCACTTGTTATTTTTGAAGTTCAAAATATAATCCTATATCAATGAGAAAAGCAATCCTTGATGTTTTAATACTATAATATTCGTAATGTTTGTAATAACAACAAAATTTGGCAAGTTGGCGTAGTAATTGGAGTGAAAATTATAGTCGTAAAATACAGTCATGAAATACGTTAAATAAATGCTGATTCACATTTCAATTTGAATGTTAATAACAATTTTTTTGTCAACATGTAATTGTCATGTGAAAAGCAATAGAAGTCTAAAATATATTATATAAATTTGAAAGATGATCTAATGTTATATTTTATGCCTCTATGTTTATTTTATTTAAGTACTATAATTGAATTGCCAACGTCTTTAGTGTAAGATCTTGGCACGCTTGTACTGATATGGAATATTTTATCAGAAGCTTCAACATCTAAATTGAAGGAGAATGAGCAGTCCGAGATTTGTCATTTTATTATTGATTATGAATAGAATAACAAGGACAATAAACAAGGAATAGACCAGTAAAACAATGCCAAAAATGATCTTTGAAAGAAGCAAAAAATGAACTTCATTGCGATTATTAAATGATATGCAATTTAAACTTATACTATTTTTTTAAATATATATTTCACTCTGTCTCTTGACTTCAATGCTTAAGTAAGATTCACTTTGACATATAATTTTAGCAAGCTTGAGCATGACTTCATTCATAATTATTATAATAAGATTTTTGTAATTTATATTTTAATTACAAATGAAAATAATGATATGCAACTGATGATAACGGAAGATCGTGCGTCTTTGAGTCCATTGTAGAAAGAAGAGGTGGTGAAGTTTAAAGCATATCTATACCGTACACTAAAGCTCAGACGTCTCAAAAATTTGAAGTTTTTTATTTGTAACAATAATCACCATCACATTGCTTAAATGTTTCACATCACGGAACTTCACAGCAAAAAAATATTTTAGTATATCAAAGTAAAGTACATTTTGCTAAAGATAGAAAGAAGCATGAGTGCAATCATACTAGTAATATTTGACATCAATAAGTATTTACATTTTCTATAAAACTTCAATTTTATATGATTTTGCATTAGAAAATGCATTATTTTTTCTATATCTTCAATATTATTTTTCTATTCCGTATTTTTTACAAGCACACTGAAGAATTTCATATTAAAATAAAATAAGTTCACATTTTTTATTAAGTTCAGAAGTATGGATTCTCCAAGTTTTATAGAATTTCTATGAAACTTCAGGAATGTTGTTCACTTCATTATAGCAATAAGCATGCGATATTTGAACTGGTCATTGACAAGAAGAAAAGAAAAATCAAAGCTTGTGGAATCAACATATAGTGTTAAAATAAAAACTCTATTAAATTTATCAAATTTTTCATTCAAATTATACTCTTCAACCCAATATACTTCAGGCCTAACCTTCTGAATTTTTTCAATCATATCAAAAATTTTCCCCCAATGTATATCAAACTTATAATTTTGAAAAAACATAAGAATGTTTGAGATGCACAAAGTGCATATTTGAAAGATGTGTTATGAGTTCTTAGCATCAACTGGAAAGCCACTCCTACAACACTTCCTACATTCATATATTTTTTCTTCAATAGTGGGGAAAATATCATGTTCTTGAAAAAATAAAACATGAAGCTGTAATTTTTTCAAGCGTTGATGCATCTTTTTAAAATAATGCTCATTGAGAGATGCTTCAATATTTAATACTTAGCATCTACTAAACAAACATTCATTTTTATTCGGATCATCTATACTAGCTTTTTTTTACAAATTTGGTTTATTCTTTTTTATTTTTTGATCTATTTTTTTTCTCCATCTCAAATAATAAAATATAAAACATAAATTAAAATATTATTAAAATATAAATAACAACAAATACATTGAAGATTTGATACATAGATTTGTCACATTGTGTATATTGGTTTAAATATCGATTCAAGTCAATAAACATATAAGTCTCCAACAAATCTATTCTCTAGCAATTCTTAAAGATCTTGCACAATAACAGATTCATCTAGTGAATGATGTTTTCACTTTGGAAAAAGTAATATTACTTATAAAGGAAGTGCAATTGTTAGAGAAGGCAGTGGCACAAACAAAAAGAGGTGAACACAAAGAAGGTATCCGAATGATAACTTTTGGTGTTCGCTTCAAATATGGAAGATTTGTTTGATAAATTTTTAATTCTCTCTATAAGATGTTTTTATATACATTTATTAAAATATGAAGTGTTTCAGTTTATATTAAGTAATTTAACCCTTAAATGATCCAATATCATTTTTTAGGACTGTTTAGTATACTTTTGTTTGTTTGTTTGTCCTTCAAAAATTTCAAACATTTTTCCTACAAATATATCTTTAAAGCCCAATAATTTTAACAACTTCTGACATCATAATCCAAAAGTTATTGTATAATACATTGTTTTCATTGCTTGGCTGGTGTGAGCGCTTGTTTACCCACCCTTGGTAAATAAATGAGTACAACTAGACTCTCAGTAAATAACCGTTTGAATTCGATCTATGGGTGTCTAGCGTCAATCTATTGTGCCTTCTAAACAATGGATCTTTTCTATGTTCCTAAGATTTGCTAATTCGGATAATGAAAACAAAATCATAATTGGAATTACTATAACTGCGAAATATGAGTCAAAGCCTAAAAGGTCCAGTGTCTAAAAAGAGGAGGTCATCTCAATCTGAACTTATCTATTCTAAGTGAAAGAGTACCTCATGTCATTCCTAAAAGTGTAAAGTTTGTTTGATTTGGACTCTCCTAGAGAAAGTTATGGACGGATGAAGTTTGATCACTACTCGGTTCTTCAAACTTCATCCATTATTTTCTATGGACTTCTAATTTTGATTTGATTTGGGATTTGGGCTATAAGCCTGTGAGCGCTTGTTTACCCACCCTTGGTAAAGAAGCGAGCACAACCAGGCTCTCGTTAAATAACCGTTCTGACTCGATCTATGGTGCCTAGCGTCAATCCATTGTGCCTTCCAAGAAATGGATCTTTTCTATACTCCTAAGACTCGCTAATTCGTATAATGAAGAAAACAAAACAAAACCCTAATTGGAGTTGCTATAATTGTTAACTCTAAATCAAAGCCTAAGAGGGCTTGGTGGTTTGGGAGAAGAGTTAATCTTAGTCTAAACTTATCTATTCTAAATGAAAGAATATCTCATGCCATTTCTAAAAGTATAAAGCTAGTTTGATTTGGACTCTCCTAAAGAAAGTTATGGACGGATGAAGTTTGACCGCTACTTGGTTCCTCAAACTTCATCCATGCTTTTCTATGGACTCCAGATTTTGATTTGACTTAGGATTTGGGATATGAGCCTGACCCCCTAAGGTTAACCTAATTACCAAGTCCTGACTCAAGTGGATGAAATCTTCTAGGGTTCATCCATTACTTGTTCCGGACTTCATCCCTTCCTAACTGCTTTGGATTTAGATCTTTCCTTAAGTTGGATTTAGTTTTAGATTACCTTAAGCTTAGCCTAAGAGGTTCTAAATTTATACTTATTCTAACTTAATCCTAAAAGTTTCTAATCCGCCTTCTAACCTTACTTAAGGATTTTAAGTGTGGTCACTAGTGTACTAATCTTAAAAACTTAAGACTGGCTCCGAGGAGATCTTGATTTTAGCTTTCTAATTTGACTAATCACATTAGTTTTGGGATTTCCTATCAAAAGTTATCCATGGATGAAGTTTGACCGCTAATCGGTCCTTCAAACTTCATCCGCTGATTACGGCTAGCCCTAATTCCAAAACTAACATCTAATTTAACTTTTGGGTCCCAAACTAATCCCCCTTTCTATATTCTACTCATGATTTTTTTTGGATGAAATTTGCTAAGTTTCATCCGACATGACTCTCTAACTTCATCTGCTTATAATTTCTTCGTCTTAGCTCGGATTTGGATGAATGATGACTTTTTGGAACCCCGTGGACCTCTAGTTTTTTCCTCTTAACCTAAATATGACCCAAGATATGGTATATGCTACTCTAGCTCTCGGCCCCCTTCTAATTACCTTAATCAAAACAAAGTTAAACAAGGAAGAGTAGGGTTTTTGGGGCCCACCTCATATTGGAGGTCCTGGATCAAACGGTTGAGGTTCCCCCCCTCGGCCATGTCCCTTCCTCTTGGATTCTTGGTTCCTTGAGTGATTCTTGAATCGGAGAAGATTTTAGAACGAAATGGTAGATGCGGCGGGATTTCTTTCTTCTCCTTCTTTACGCCCCCTCTTACACCAACCGACTTTGTCTTCCAAAGTTCTTACATGTTGACTTTGTTCTTACATCTCTTACACCTTGGCCTTCCCAAGTGCTTACGCGTTGACCTTTTTCTTACACCCTAAGGGCACGTTCTTTTTTTTACTTTTATGCTCACCCTTTCAGTGGTCCAAATTTGTTAGTTGAGATTTTCCCCAATCTATTCATTAGCACGCTTCTCTCCTATTTCATCTTCCTCCTTGCTTGTAATGCTCAAGATTTTTGGTTATGGTGTGTGGAGAGCTTGGGTGAATTGTGCGTGGAGTGATTGTGTGAGCTTTTGCAAGTTTTTTGTGTGCTTTAATGACAATTCTTCCTACAATGTGTACCCCCGAATCTACTTTCCTAATTTTCCTCCTTCTACTTTGAGAATATTCCTACTTCCACTATTCTAATCTCCTATTTCTACTATCCTAATTTCCTATTTAGTCTATCCTTTTTTTCCTATTTTCTTCCTAAAAAAGAGAATCAAAAGGAAATCCAAAAAAAAAAACACCAACACGAATTGGCCTGGAGGCGCGGCCTGAGCCCTCGCGGCTACAAGCACGGGTACCGGGCGCGGGTATCGAGCTGGGGTATCGGGCTCGGGTACGGGCTGCGAGTACGGGCGCGGGTATCGGGCCACGAGAAACGGCTTGCAAGTACCTATTGCTGTTTCCGCTTGGCTGCTTTCGCTTGGGCTGGCTCCTGCTTGGGCTGCTCCTGCTTGGGCTGGCTCCTGCTGGGGCTGGCTCGGGCTGGGGCTGTTGGCTAGCTCGGAGTCCTTTTTTTCTTCTCTTGACGTTTTCTGAAATTTTTGGTAAGTGCCGAAAAATGACCGAGGCCACTTTAACCAAAGGGGAGCCACTACCAAACTAATCCTAGTTCTATATGAATTTTTGCCTACTACGTTTCCTAAGTTCTTGGATGCTAAACTTTGAAGGTTTTCAAGAATCTCTTGGAAACTAAACTTTGAACAGAGTTCACTAGGGAGATCAAAGCTTCGCCGTCGAGTTGGATTTAACATCAATTCTAGGATTTCTCCCTACCCGTAGGTCCAAAGTTTCGTCGTATGGCGGGATTTTAACACACACTCTAGGATTAGGGACAGTTAATAGTCAAAGCTTCGCCGCCAAAAAGGGGGGGTCACGTGACTACAAGCAATTTCAAAAGAGGAATCAAACCGTTAGGACATAACCACCCTAGGGGGGCCCACAACTCCACCGTACGGGAGGAGGACCACACACCAAGGGCTCTTAGAGAGAGCAAAAAGAGGTCCCCGACTAAAGGAGAAGCACTCGGAGGTTAATACGGACACGCGGGTTGGAAAACGCAATCCTTAAACACTAAAGACCCCCCAATGGACGGCAGAGCCAAGGCATGGAGGGGGGAGCTTTAGGATTAGGACAAAACTCAAAGAACTCCCAAGCAAGTTAGTGCTTCAAGCAAAGAACTTCAACTGACAAGTTAGTGACCAAAGTGACTCAAAAATAAGCCAAATAATACCCAAGACCACTCAAAGCTCATAAACACAAAGGAAAAAGGACCCCCAAGACCTTCAAAAGCTGAAAAATAGAACAACAACAGACCACCACGTGCTCAAAACACCGTGGAAGTGCCTTTGGCTAAAATCGCCAAAAAATCCAACATAAGTTAGACCCACGTACCCAAAACATGAATGGGGATGGTTTGAGAGAGAAATGAGGGCCCTTTTGTAGGTTTCCCAAGGCCCTCGCCTCCTCTCGTTTAACCTAGGTAACCCTATCAACTTGGATTTTCATCCTTATCTTTAGGATTTTCACTTAGTTTGGGTTTTACGCTGGTCCAATACTCTAACTATTGGAGATTAACTCCAAATCGAAAACCGATTGCGCCATTGGCTTCAGAAGGCCATTTGTAGTCTTGAAGTCCTCTTATCCCCTATTTCAACCCCAAAATCCCACCGAAAACTATCACCAACTAGAGTCAGTAAACGAGGTAAAAATCTACTTTTTGGAGGTTACTTTTTCTGACAAAGGTGACTAGCCAGGGTGGTCTGGGAGGTCTTTGGGAGTAAAAAAAGACCGTTCATTGACTTCGTTCCGACTTTGTGTGCTTCCGGGACGCCGGTCAACTCCACGTAGATCCCGCCACGTGGATAATTAAAAGGAATGTCGGTGATTTGGTTGTCTCCCGCTATCGAAACACCATGAAATTTGTCGGGGCGCATTATTAGCATAAAAGAAGCTAACATAATTTTTAGTGAGATTTTATCGCCACCTGGGTAATTATCGTGAATTTTCCATCATGATTTTAGGCGGTTGACCGTCCGAAAGGGGTATTTCTTCAATCCAGAAAATTCCGAAACTTCTTGGGGAACCTCTTATGGGGTTTCCCAAGAGATTTGCAAGTTCACATCTTGATCTTGCATGTCTTGATACGGAGGGCAAAAAGATACCTTCGTTGGTTTACTGGCAGTCAAGAAATCTTCCGCATACGGGGGAATTTTGGTGAATGGATTTCACTTTTGACTTCCCGGTATGGTTCCGACCCAAGATCACAATCAGGTGACCGTAGATTCTTCCACTGGCCTGTCTTGAAAAAGTGACAATTGCAAGCTAACAATTGGGGTTTCTACTATTCGTCGATGGAATGGGGAAACTGAAACCTCTCTCGGGAAATCTATCTAAGAATCTCCCTAGACTTCCTTCAGACTAATTTAGCCAAACATAGTCATATTCACAATGATTTTAGGCTATTTTGGGTAAGAACCCTCAAACCTTCTAGTTCCCACTACTTCTGTGGTTCTAACCTATTTACAAGTGGATTTTAGGGCTATTCTAAGGAGAAAAGGCTATTTAGGACCAAAGGGCATATTGATATGTAATATGCCCATTCTGATTTAATACTATTTTTAGGACTTTTTGTATATGATTACGACTTAAATTGCGAATTTTAGGAAAAAAGAAGACTATGAGTCCCAAGTGACGAATTGGGAGCTCACAGAGCCTGACCCCTAAGGTTACCCTAATTACCAAGTCTTGACTTAAATGGATGAAATCTTCCAGGATTCATCCATTACTTGTTCCGGACTTCATCCCTTCCTAACTACCTTGATTTTAGGTCTTTCCTTAAATTGGGTTTAGTTTTGGGTTACCTTAAGCTTGTTCTAAGAGGTTCAAAATATATAATTAATCTAAACATAATTCTAAGAGCTCCTACTCTATCTTCTCGTTTTACCTAAGGGCTTAATTACGCTCGATAAGTTATTAATTTTAGAAAGTTTAGGATTTGTTCCTTGTAAACCTTGATTTTAACTTCCTACTAGGATTAGTTACGTTGGATTTAGTATTTCCTAGCAAGAGTTATCTATGGATGAAGTTTGATCGCTACTTGATTCCTCAAACTTCATCTACTGTTTACGGTTAACTCTAATTTCAAAATTAATTTCTAATTTTATTTTTGGTTCATAATCTATTCTTACTTTCTAGATTCTATTCTTTATTCCCCTTGGATGAATTTTGTTAAGTTTCATCCATCATGACTCCCTAACTTCATTTACTCATAACTTCTTTGCTTTGACTCGGATTTTGACGTGCTTTAGGTTTCTGGAAACCTCTAGACCTCTACTATAAGATTCTTAGTTCAATTCTAATCTGACTTTGCCTCTTGCCTACTCTAGCTCTCGGCCTCCCTAATAAGTGTTAGTTTTGAAAACTTTAAAATGCAAAGAGGGAGTTTAGTGACCCACCTCGTCTTGGAGATCGCGAATCAAGTCGCTGAGGTTCCCCTCGGTTGCCATCTTGGCGATTTGTACTTGCCCTTGGAAAATGGTTGATTTATATTATAAGAATCCTTTCTTCAATGGCCTAGCTGCCTTCTTTTCCTTTTCCTTCTATCTTTTTCCTCCCTACTATTCTCCTATGTACTCTTAATGTCTACCAACTGCTTTTAATAATGTGTATGACGCGTGCTCCTTTTTTCTTCTTACGCTTGGGGCCACCGGTGGCTCACAGCGTCTCGTACGAATTCCATTAATTTAACTTCTATTCATCTTCTTCTCTATTAAAACCTCCTTCTTGGTTGTGTTTCATATGCTTGTTTTTGCTCTTGGAGTGTGGAATGTGAGTGTGTGGGGAGTTTGATTGAATGCGTGTGAATGTGTAGGTGTGTAAGGCTTCCTTACTTTGAGTTCATAATCCTCTCTACTCTAATTGGCTCCTCTTCTCTTCCTAACCTCCTCTTTCTTTTATTAACCCCTTAAACTCCTCTTAATGTCTCCTAGTTATATTTCTCCTACTTCCTCTATCTCCTATCCTATTTTTCTTGTTTTTTCCCCTCTTTAGCTCTAATCTAATTTTCTCCTCTCTAGTCCTAGTCTAACCTATCATTTTTTTCTTTTGTTTCCCCTAATTTTGTTGAGTTAATGATAACCCCCAAAAAATAAAAAAAAACAAGCTGAGAGCTTGGAGGGCGGAGTGGAGCTTGGTCGGGCTTGCTGTGGCGGGGTCGGGCGCCTGCTGCGACGGGACCGAGAGCCTGCTGTAGCGGGGCTGGGTTGCCTGCTGTCGGGCATCTGCTAGGGCTGCGGGCTGCCTTGGCTGTAGGCTGCCTTGTATATTTTTTAGACTTGGACGGTGTTGTGTTGAACACGTAGGAATATAAAAAACTAAAGGGAGAAAAATAATCCTTTTGTCAAGGAAGTTTTTATAGTGCTAATGAATAGTGACCACTTTTCAATCTAGGGATCGTGAGGAAGTACTACCATTATATCCTAATCTTTTTGGGTACTAAACTTTGGATAGCTTCTGCAATTATTTGGAAACTAAACTTTGGGCTAATTGACTGAGGGGGTTCAAGACTCCGCCGTATCCTCGGTTTTAACACCAAAGTTGGATTTTTTCTATATTTCCTAGAGCCAAAGCTCCGCCATCTCTGAGTTTTTAACATACTATTTGAGACTAAATAATGTAACCAAGTTCAAAGCTCCGCCGTGGGGACTAAGATCTGCTATTACCACCACAATCTTTAAACAAAATCAACACCACTTGCTACCAAGGGTTAGTTAATCAAAATGAGTGAGTGCCTACTCACGGTTAGATCTCCCAATGACTCGCACTAAAGTCCCCCCAAAGCGGCATCACCAAGGTACGGTGGAGGGTGCTTTAGGGTTAATGCAAGGACTCACAATACTCACAAAGAGTTGACCAATCGACAAAAACACGTGCAAGCTAGAATCCAACTTGGGCCTCAAAACCTTGAAACACTTCCGAAGACTTGAAAGCTTGAAAAGAGTACAACAATTGGGCCAAAAGTGCCCCGGAAACACCGCTAGGATTTTGGCTAAAATGCCAAAGAATCTACTACCACGTGGATCCAACGGATCCCAAAACAAAAATGGAGGGTGGCTTGAGAGAGAAATAAGGACCTTTTTATAATCTTCCAAGGCCCTCACCTCCCCTCTTCTAACCTAGGTAATCCTATCATTCCAGATTTTCATCCTTATCTTTTAGGATTTTCACCTATTTGGAGGTTTATACTGGTTCAAAATTCTAACTACTGGAGATCAACTCCAAATCAAAAACCGATTGCGCCATTGGCTTCAGAAGGCCAGTTTTAGTCTTACAGTCCCTCTACCCCCTATTCCGACACCAAAATCTCACCGTAACCTATCGCCAACTGGAGTGACTAAAAAGGGTAAAAATCTAATTCTTGGAGGTTACCTTTTCTAACCGAGGTGACTAGCCAAGGTGGTCTGGGAGGTCTTAGGGAGTAAAAAAAGACCGTTCATTGACTTCGTTCTAACGTTGTGTGCTCCAGGGACGCCGGTCAACTCCATGTAAATCCCGCCAAGTAGATAATTTGAAGGGATGTCGGTGATTTGGGCACCTCCCGCTATCGAAACACTATGAAACTTGTCGGGGCGCATTATTAGTATAAAAGAAGCGAACTTAATTTTTAGTGAGATTTTACCGCCACCTGGATAATTATCGTGAATTTCCCATTATGGTTTTAGGCGGTTGACCGTCCGGAAGGGGTATTTCTTCAATTCAAAAACTTCCAAAATTTTTTGGAGAACCTCCTATGAAATTCCCCAAAAGATGTGCAAGTTCACGTCTTGATTTTGCATGTCTTGATACGGATGTTAAAACGATTCTCCCGTTGCTTTACCAACAGTCAGGGAATCTTTCACATACGGGAGAATCTTGGCGAATGGATTTCGTTTTTGACTTCCGGCATGATTCCGATCCAAGATCACAATCCGTTGGTCATAGATTCCTCTGCTGGCCTGTCTTGAGAAAGTGACACCTGCATGCTAATAATTGGGGTTTCTACTATTCGTCGATGGGATGGGGAAACTGAAACCTCTCTCGGGGAATCTATCTAATGATCTCCCTGAACTCTCTTGAGACCAATTTAGCAAAGCATGGTTACATGCTGTGAGCCCCCAATTCGTCACTGAGGACTCACAGTTTTCTTTTTTTCAATTTTTACAAATTTAAGTATAGTTTTATATACAAAAAGCCCAAAGAAGAGTGTAAAATCAAAATAGGTATGTCACGTATTAATATAGCATGTGGCCCCTTATAGGTTGTTTCTCCCCAAATAAATCCCATGTCCACTTGTACATAGGTTAAAACGTGGAAACATCGGTGAGAAGTAGAATTAAAGGCTAACCTGACCAAAACAGCCCAAACCTACGGTACATGTGACATCTTATGGCTAAAGTTGGTCCGAGGAAATACCGTTGAATTCCTAAGTCCATTTCCAGAGATAGGTTTCACTTTCCTCATAGCATCGAAGAAATAACGGAAACCCCAACTGTTGGCTTGTAGAAGTTACAAACTCAAGATTGGCTCGTAAGCGGAATCTACGGGTGGAGTATGATATTCTAGGGTGAAAATCACAATTGGGACTCACAAATACCCCTTGTAGCCATATTTTGGCTCATTTTACACAATTGGGTCCATTTAGTTGGATTTTGGCCGTTTTAGGCCACGTTGCCAAATTTGTGTGTTTTTGAAGCATTTTTAGCTTCATTGTTGGTGTTTTTGGAGCTCTCTTTAAAGGACATTGGGGTCCCTTCAAAGCTTGCTCTTACTTAACTTGTTGTGGTTTATTGCGGGCTTTATTGCGTGGTTCTTATTACTTGGCACTAATCCTAGAGAACGCCCCCTCCGTACCTTGGCGATGCCGCTTAGGGGGCCCTCTAGTGCCTAATTGTTGTTGCATGGGCTTAAGTGAAGACTCCTTAATTGAGAAGTTTCCCTAAGTTTGTGTGTATGTGTTATTTAGCCTTGGTTAGGTACTAGTGTAACTCTTGACGTGGTACTTTGGCTTCCCTTTTTTCCCGGTTCTATATATTTTCCTTTACATGGTGAAGCTTTGACTTTGCTTCATTTGAGTTGTCTTAGAAAATTGGAGATTTATCAAAGCACGGCGAAGCTTTGACTTTGCTCCGGACGTTTAAGTTGTCTTAGAAAATTGGAGATTTATCAAAGCACGGCGAAGCTTTGACTTTGCTCCGGACGTTTAAGTTGTCTTAGAAAATTGGAGATTTATCAAAGCACGGCGAAACTTTGACTTTCTTTACTCCGAAAATCCCCCCAAAATTAGAAATTGTTACTTTTTACTCCAAGTTTAGTTTCCAAAACATTTGTTGTGGAATTCCAAGTTTAGTATCCAAAAACTAGTGCTTAGCCTCCAAGGTTCACATATGATTTAGACTTTTAGCCACCCAAAAAAGAAACAAGCCTTGTTGTAACATATTTAGAGAGAGAGACCAAATGTGAAAGAATTGAGCAGCTATCCAGAGCCCCAGTAAGCAAACTGCTGAGACCCCAACCCATCCAGAATCCCAGTAGCAAAACTGCCGAGACCCCAGTCCATTCAAAGCCCCAGTAGCAAATTGCCGAGACCCCAGCCCATCCAGAGCCCTAGTAAGCAAACTGCCGAGACCCCAGTACATCCAGAGCCCATCATGAGACCCAGCCCATGAGAAAGAAACTGCCGGTCACCTCCCAGTCGAGAGTCGCCACGTGGCCGCGCGGGGAAGGGGTCGGGCCAACCGGGAGTCGCCACGCGTGAAGGGTGCCGGTCGGGGTTCGGGAGAAGGGTCCCGCTGGAGACTGACTGCTTGTTCGGCTGCCATATGGACTGATGGTCTGGGCTGTCGTATGAGTTGATGGTCTGGACTGCCGTATGGACTGATGGTCTGGACTGCCTCGTTCTGGTCAGTCCGTGAGTCAAAATTGTTGGAATAGATTTGGAACTCAAGTAAAAATTAAGACTAAAAGCAAACCGCTTAACATTCTAAAGAACATAGAATTAGCAAGGAAGAAGTAGGATTTAATAGGTAGGAAGTAATTAAGAAAAGAAATCTTGGGTGCAACGTTTCCATTGCCAAAATTCTCTAAAGTAGTATGGTAGCTCTCAAAACTCAAATAAAGTAGAATGGAAGTAGAGAGAGATGAAGTGACAATTTAGAATTATGAAGTGGCAATTTAGAAGTTGAAGAGGATTTAAGAAGAGATAGGATTAGGTGGAAATCTAGGAAAAACGATTAGAACCATCAAAACTTGGATAGAATAATAATTGACCAAGGAGTTGAAGAGTCAATTATTATTGGAGAGTTGATTTCAATTATTTAATTCAAGACTAGTCAACCCTTTGAAGTATAAATAAATGAATTAGAATAGTATAGAAGAGAAAGAGAGATTAGAAGAAAAAGAAAAGAAAAGTGAAGTTCAAGAAATTGGCAAACCTTGTACTAAAACCCCTACTTTAAGCCGTGGGCAAAACTACCAAACAATTTCGACACATATCAAATGACGGAGAGTTTGAAGAGGTATACGATTACCTAAATGATGACACCAACTCCGAGGTAAGCTCCTAGCTTTAAACCATCCATTTCAATTTCTCAAAATAGGCATTTACAATTAGGACCGAACTCTCAAGTCAATTCAAAGTATCTAGAATAGGAATATTTCAAAAATCAGGGTAGTAGTGTGGTAGAGTCTAGTTAGAGGTTTCCAAAACCATATCACACTTAGGATTTGGAGCTAAAACGAGTGAGATATGGGCGGATGAAGTTTAGAAATAATATTGGATGAAATTTAGTACATTTCTTCCTAATGGAACAAGAATAGAAACTTAGGTAGAAACGTAAATCTAGACTCCAGAAGTGAAACAAAAATTAGAGTTCAAGTTGTAGGTTAGTAGAAAACCATGGATGAAGTTTAAAGTACCGATTAGCGGTCAAACTTCATCCATTGATAACTCTTAGTAGGAAGGTCCGATTAGCACGTGTCTTATCATTTTGGAAAGCTAGAATTAAGACTTACAAAGAAAAATTAACAAAAAATCTAAAAAAAAGTAATCTATTCAGAGTAGCACCGAGCCACATAGGTAGGATAAAGATAAAATAATTACTAAAAAGGGTAATCAAAGAGAAAAATTAGATTTGGAATTAGGTAGAAGGAACTTAGTAAAGTCTAGAACTAGTTTAACTTAGGAGAAATTCTTAATCATTTAGTAGCAAACAACGGATGAACTTTGGGTTAGGATATGGATGAAATAGGGTAAAACTCATCCATCCAAATCCAAACTTAGACTTTAGGTAGAAGTTGGCAAGATAGAGTCAGAGTCAAAAACTTGAAGTAAAATAGAATAAGGGAAGGGTCGAAATCTAAGGATGAAGTTTAGATAGACTTATACAAGCTAAACTTCATCCGTCCATAACTTTTGCTAGAAAGGTCGTATAATGTTGAGTTTTATATTTTTAGAAATGGCATGACATTTTCTCTCTTTTTATGTGGCTAAATTTAGACCGTATCACCTCGCTTAAAAACCACAGCGGCCTAGTTGGTTCACCTCAATTAGAGTAAATATTACAAATTAAGTTAGTTTTTCTTGATTTCTTTGGTTTTCTTGCAAGCTTGTGTATGTTTAGGATTTAGAAAAGATCCATTGCTTGGAAGGCACAATGGATTTACGCTAAGCACTCATAGAACAAGAATCAAACCTAAAACTCAAGAGCTTGGTTGTGCTCACTTATTTATCAAGGGTGGGTAAATAAGCGCTCACACATGCACAATGAATTTAGGCTATTTTGGGTAGAAATCCGCAAGCCTGCTAGTTCCCACTACTTCTATGGTTCTAATTTATTCACAAGTGGGTTTTAGGATTGTTCTAGGGATAAAAGGCTATTTAGGACCAAAGGGCATATTGGTATATAACATGTCTATTTCGATTTTACACTCTATTTAGGGCTTTTTGTATATAATTACAACTTAAATTGCAAACTTTAGGAAAAAAAAAACAATGAATCCCAAATGACAAATTGGGAGCTCATAGTTGGCAGCTCAGAAAATGTTTTAAGAATAAGTATTTAAAAAAATAAAAATTTGAAATTGATTTTCTAGATTATTATATATATGTGAAAATTTTGGATCACTATATATTGATTAATGAGACAAAATTTATAAATAGCTCTAGTTTGTAAGTAGTTTTAGTTTATACACTTTAAAATAAATTGTTGCTCATCTACCAATTCGATCTTAACATGTAATGAGGCTTAATTACTATCAAGTTTTTAATTTAGAAATCATTTATTTTGTATTTTAGGCTCATTATTCAAGGATATAACCCGTTGAGCAGTTTGCATAGCTTTGTGCGCATTTTAAATGTTTAGGTTGAGTGTATGATTGCCTGTTGTTTGAATGATCATAGTTTACATTGGATGACGCATTTTTTTTCCTAGATTATGTTAATTAAGTCTCCTTCATAATATTTTGATATTCATTGTTAAGAAGATCTTCCACAAATCGAGTTGGTACTACCAAATGTCGGATAGAGAGAAGCGCGCTTAGAGAACACACGAGGTGTCTGACTGCAAGTTGGTGAGTATAGATGGAGAATCTCAAAACTCGAATCTTCACTCGGTCTTCAAAGTCTTCGAATTCGAATTTTCATCCGATCTGCAACCATCCTATCCTGTGGTGGGTCTATAGGACCAAAGGTAAAGGTGTGTAATAAGAAACAAGGCCTCGGATGGATAAAATGAGACGGCCAAACCAGGAGCTGACCGTTTGAAAGATTGGCTTCTAGACTTCAAACCCATGGTGACCAGAAAGAACCTTCCACCAATGGGAACAACATAGAAGATCGACCATGTGGATGATCAATTCTACTTCGTCGCCACAAATATAAAATTGAACTATTATTGGATACCCACATAGACCGCAACAATGTTTACAGTGCAAAAAAAATGAGAACAATAAGCCTCCAAAAGTGGCCAAGAATAACAATAAAAACACAACAAGCCTCTAAAATTGGCTAGAAAATACAAGCCACAAGCTACAACATACGAATCTTCAATCTTCTTGGCTTTAAATCTTGGTTTCTTCAAAACTCTCCAAATCTCCTCCAACTCCAATTTCTTATCGTTGATCGAACTTTGGTGTAATGCTACGGCTACTTTACAAACTCAAATGAGATGTATAATAATTTTTTGGAAAGCTTACACAAATCTCTACTTCTCCTCTAAAATTCCATTTAAACTAACACTCTGTCCATATTTTATGGCCACTCAAAGTTTAAAGGCAACAAACCCTCTTTCACTTCCACACTCATAAATCACTCGTATATGCTTTAAATACAATAAATGATAGCTTTATGAAAAGCTAACAGAAATCTCCACAACCTCTCCAAATTTCAACTTAAACTAACACTCTGTCCATCTAATATGATCACTCGAAGTTTTGGTTTTAAGAATTGAAGGCAACAGACCCTCCTTCACTTTCACACTCATAAATAATTTATACATGCTTTAAATACAACGAATGATAGCTTTATAGAAAGCTCATAAAATGTCTTATATCCTCTCTAAATTTCATTGCAAACCAAAGACTTGTTCGTCTTTTATGGTTGGTCGAAGTCTTTACCCCTTCAATTGAGAGGCAACAGATCTTCCTCCACTCAAACTAGCACAAATCTCAACTCACAACTTCAATTCAAGTAAGAGAGGATTTTTTTGAAAGACAACAACATGATATCAAAATTCATTAATTTTCATTTTCAAATTCGTAAAACTCCACATACAATAGTCCTTCAAATATTTAGGTCTTGCCAACTACAACGAGAGAGAAGATGAATAGTATCCACCTTTTTGCCCACCTTATCAATAACTTTCTACCTTCAAAGCAAGTGGCAATCAGCCCTTAACTTGCTCTTAAAGCTAACTTTCAACTATTGACCTTCCTATTTGGCCCCAAAATTATATCTTTATCTTTAATTTAAAAGGAAAATCACTTCAAAGTTCACCTAGAAGGCAAACATTTCCATCCTTTCCTTCTACAACTATAACTATATAAAATGATTTCTATAAAATACTCCAAACATGAATATAAGCACTAACATCAAACCAATGCCTATTAGAGATAAAATATTAGAATTTCAAGACAAGCTTCACTCCATCTGCAAGAACTTGAGAATGCGTTTAATAGTCGCAGCGACATATTTAGTACCATCCGTCTTCGTTAAGGGATTGACCAGCCCCTCTAACCATCGTTGGTGACCACGACTCCCTTGATCGACCTGACCATACAATAGTATTAGTTGTCGTTTAGACCCTCAAAACAACTTTCAAATGTCATTTTACGGCTACCGGATTCAACATGTCCAACTTGTAATAAGATTACCAATGCACAAGCATCCCTCTGAAGGTTTTTATGCCACCGCTGCTTAGTATGAAGCTGCTTTCACGGTCGAGAAGGCCCAGCTTCATCTCGTGGATGCACAAATGGCAATGGCAATTCTCGTAGCAGAAGCGGCTCATGCGGCAGTTGCGGCAATGAAAGTTCAAATTTAGCCTCCAGTTGAGGTTCTTCATCTTAAGACTCAGAAAAAACCCTCCAATTTGATATTTTAAATCTAAAGTAGGAAACAAAACCACTACTGAAATTTAATGAAGCTTTAAGGCAAAATCGTCCTCTTATACAAATGTCACACACCTCTCGGAATGGCGTCACCTTGAAGCTACTCAATAAAACATATTATAATATATTTTTACACTGTGTACAAATCTATAACAGGACATTCACCCCCTCTAAACCTGTACATCTTCTAATATGTGCCAACTTCACTGTTCCTCGTCCTTTCACTCGATATAGACTTCTCATTCTTCAATCTCTTATTTGTTGTAAAGATAGGAAAGCATTAAGATTTTCATTGTCAACCTCGCCATTTCTCCTCTGAAATATTTTGATTCGTTTACCAGCAATTGGAACCCTTAGAGGAGTTCTATCTAACTCTCGAAATGAATAGGTAGCATTGTTATGTACTGTAACTACCACATATGGTCCAAACTAACGTCGGGCAAATTTTTTCACTGTACTATGTTGATATTCCAATGTGTTATCAAACACAAGTACCTAATCTCCTTCTTCAATTTTCTTGGTGATCGGTGAGTTTTGTCAAATCTCTCCTTGTTACTCAGCCTCGCAGTTTTCAACTTCTCCAATGCCATTTGATGATCTTTAGGCAACCTCTCTAGTTGTTGAATGCGAAGCTCAAGCAATCTCTCCGTACTGATATCATTTTCCCATGACAGAAATATCCTCGAAGGAATAGACTCCTCTCCAAGCAATATAGGTTTATAGTCATGTATAAGTTGTACGGGCATATAGTCAGTGACAATATTATGTGTGGTTATATCAGCCCATAATGCAAATGGAAGCAATTTAAGCCAAACAGTAGGTCTTCCTTTACAAGCTTTAACCAAGGCATGAATGATAGGAGGATGACCTCTCTCAATTTTACTATTGGCTTTAGGGTTATAAGCTGTTGTCAACTTTAACTTCACACCATATTTATTGAAAAATTCTCTTGCTTCAATCGCGTCCAATTCTCCTCTGTCTGCTCTCACTGCGCCAATACTTTCATACCGGCTAAAAATATCTTCAAGTATAAAATTGCAAACATTTTTCGGTGTCTTAGTTCGAAGAGCCCTTCCTTCTATAAAATTTGAAAGCTCTTCTCTTGTCAAAACAAGATACTTCATGTCCCATATCGGCTTATCGCTGATGGCATAGCAACTAGATCAATCATCCATCGAGAATGAATGGAAAGAAGATATGTAGGATGTAACTCATCTCTGTACCGAATTTTGGATTATAATTGGCATACAACGCATGAAGATACATATTCTTCAACTTCTTTGTATAATTCCTTCCACCAATAACATTCTTTGATCTTTGTATATATGGTCCAAACTCCTCTGTGACCAGCCCAAGGTGTATCATGAAACTCCTCAAAAACTTTGATTTTATTCACGGAGTTACCAACTACTCTCAACGGCATTTCATCAACCTTTTTTGTCTTTTTTAATAGGAATTCATTTCGTAAAAGGTATCCATAAGATTGATGTCTGATGTCTTTGAAAGTCTTGTCCAACCAACCTTCTTGCCTCTTCAAAGTACTCAAATAAAGTCCAATCTCTTTCAATCTTCCTTCATATAGTTCTTCTCTGAATGACAAGACTTCATCAACAGAACTCTCTCCTTCTGTAGCTAAGATATAGTCATCATCTAAAAGCTCTTCACATCCTTCTTTAGCCATCATTTCTTCCTTGTGAAAATATGTAGCTCTCGATAGCATATCTGTCATTGAATTGTCTTTTCCAGCAATATGCATCAAAACTAGATTAAGAGATTTGATGTATGGTATCTATCGAAATATAACAATATCCGGTGTAGAGCAACTGGCTATCATGCCAAGTAGGGATAAGCAGTCAGTTTTCAATATAACATTGGCTTCAATCAAATAATTTCTATCTGCTTTTAATGCTGTGAGCGCATCCCATAGTTCTCTTTTCTTTTGCAGAGTTGCTCTTTGCCGCTCTGTAAGAATTCTTGCTCCAAATCGGATGGCAAATGTTTTCCCTTCCTCATCATCTTGTCCAATAGTTCATCCAATGGCTATCGGATTTGTATCAACAGTCACAATCATCGGTCTACCACTATCATAATCAACTTGTTTTAGAACCGGTAGTGACTTCAAAATCTTTTTCAATTCCTCTATAGCCAAATCTTACCCATGCTTCCACACATACAGTTTTTCTTTCTTAAAGCTTATAAAGAGTCTCTGATATGTGAGCAAAATCGGCGATCCAAATTTGGTAAAAGACACGTGCTCCAAAAAACCTCCTTACTTCAGTGATATTGCTACAAGCCTTCATTTTTCCAATAGCATCCACCTTCTCAAGGTTAGGTTTTTGTCCATATCTTCCGCAGAAATGTTCAACAACCAGAATTTCAACCCCAAACTTTAACTTGTTAATAGAAAGAATCAAGTTCACCTCTTCAAGCCTCTTTAAGATTTTATCCAAATCATTGATATGACCATTCACAAACATTTTATAGCCATTATCTTGAAGAGTTGAATCTCTGATGACCTCCTCGCAACTTTTTATTGGAATATCATCTACAAAAGGTATCATTTTTTCAGATACAAAATCTCGCAAAATTTGATTCATAGCATTTTGCATGTATGCCACCGAGTTTATAGCACCTTGAGGCAATGTACACATTCTAACCAATTCAAGTAGAATCTTTATGGTCGTCAAATCTTTGCTCTCATTAGCTAATTGAAATTGATCATAACCAGAATATAGATCTCCAATAGAGTAGATGGCATGCCTCACAAATGCTTCGGTCACTTCATCAACAATAGGTCCAGATCCTTTATTTCTGATTATCACTCTGTTTGCTGGCTGCATATCTTAAATGAACCTCAATACTCCTGAATTCTTTGGTACAGTAAACCAACGATTGGAATATGGAGTCATTGAAGGTTCAAGAATATCCATGCACATCTTTTCTTTGAGCAGCTCAACCAATTTAGAAAGTAATGCCCTTGATACTGGTATGGGTTTCAAATCTCACGGCACATGCAGTATAGTAAAAATCACCATTGGTGCCATTATAATAGATTTACACATCCAATCTCATCCAGTGAAGAAGCAAAGGCTTTTCCGTATCTAAAGATCATATCTTGGAACATCTTCTTCTCCGGTTCAGTCAAGAATTCATCCCCTCCTATCTTCAAATTAGTCAATGTCTCCTCCGTAAATTTATGTCCAATTTTTCTTGTTTTTTTGAGATCCGACTCCTTCTCCGCTTGTCTGATATATTCATCCGTATCAAAAGGTAATTGAATTGCTATTGGCTTCACTTTCTTGGCCATCTTTTTGTATTTGGTATCCACCATGCTCTCATGTTTCAAATCGTAGCTCTGAAACTCATCAATCTTTCATACTATCTTCAATATCTCATCATATAGTGATCGTGTATGAATTTTTACTACAACATCACTATCAACAACTTTCACCTCATCAGTATGTAAGGCATGCAAAACTTGTAATATGTCGTTTGCAATGCCTTCTTCTTCAAATACTCCAAATATATATTCATCATCTGAAATCACCTTCGTATTTTTTAAATTTTTCTCTATTTTTCTTATAACCCTTTTACATATAGGGTCTAGATTCTTCACACTTGTGAAGCTCACAAAACCACACTCTTTCACACTAAAAAATCCACACCCAACACTCTGTACATTGGAGATTTCAAAAGACTTTGATTTTTTTGTACCCGTGGATCTCTTCTCTCCACGTGTGCATTTCAAAAATCCACGAAATATAGAGAAGTGGGTAGAGATCCTTCTCTAAGCTGAACTCGATGTCTTTCATTTTTAGGCCTTATGATAAAAAACTGTACCGTTCTCTTGCCATCACAACTTTGAATTCGAGCATAATGGGATTCATCATCTAACACTTTTGTCTGCATCCTAGATGCAGTAATATATAGCTGACCTCAAATTATGGGATAAGCTCCATGATTTTGTACAAAATAATTTTAGTCCACTTCCACATCTCCAATTCTTATTGACACAGTTGGGCAAGCTCCATACAATTCTCCTCGTCCATTGTTGGTAGCCTTCATCACCCAACTGTAATTTGTATAAATTGGTCATTTGTTCTTCTCATAAATCTTCCGAAACATAATGTTAATCTCGGCGCCATGATCTACAAGAGCTAAAATAGAGTCAGCTAACTCCCCTAGCTTCACACGAGTCTCCGTGGTGGCTCTGGCCCAAAATGGATGAAAATAATCCATCTTTCCTTCAATCTCTCCTTCTATCTTATAGACAATTGCACATCCATAAGTATTTGCCTCCACTTCAATCTTTTCTTCACATGTCACCTTGGACATCATCTTCTTGTCTTTTCCTTGAGATTTTAGTGAACAAACTTTCTTCTTCAAGTCTTTCACCCCTTCTAGTTCTTTTTCTTCCACATTTTGATATTTGATGGGATACTTGATTTTGATAACATCATTTTTTTTGCCAATCGCACACGCTTTAGCAAACATGAGCAGAAACTCTTCTTCTTCATCATCCATTACATCGCTTAGACGGATTTGAGCGCTTATAGTTTACCCACCCTTGGTAAATAAACAAGCACAACCAGGCTCTCGGTAAATAACCGTTTTGACTCGATCTATGGGTGTCTAGCGCCAATCCATTGTGCCTTCTAAGCAATGAATCTTTTCTATGCTCCTGTCATGAGAGTCGCGTGGACTTGGATTTTGTATTGGACGGTGGTTGCAGAGTTGTGGAGGTGATAAGGGAGGTTTGGAACGTCTAGGACGTCAACGGAGTCCCGACATTTTAGTTGGGGACCTCAAACCCCTTGACCTTCACGTGGAGGTTTTAGAGACTCATCATTTTCAAGTTGAATCTCCCACGTGATGGAGTGAGAGGTTTAGCCTCGTGCACTTCATCCAAACATACGACCATTCTTCAAGAATGGCATTGGCTTGACTATTGTAGTTTGATTGTGAGATTTTTCCAGTTTCTTTAGAAATTTTTCCTCACGTTTTATTACTTGAAAAAGATCTCATTGCGTTCATGGGTGTATGCGTAGTGAAATTTGATACCTAATGTAGTTCAAAATCGAATTTTAGAGTGTTTTTGAGGTGTTTTGCGTGTGCTGGAATTGCAAGACAACTTGAAGCTTTAGTACCATAGCCACGGTTTTGGGGTGTTTTAGACTTGGAAATGGGTCCTAAATCCATATTTGGAAGTTTAGTGCACTATTCATTTGGCTTTGGGGATTAGGATAGGAAAATGATGGGTTAGGAATGAACCACCTAAGGGAATCCTAACACTATTCACTTGGCTATTCACTATTCATTTGGCTTTGGGGGGAAAAGGCTTTCTCTCTTCTAGAATTTCTTTAAGTAAAAACTGGCTTGGATTTTGCAGCGAGATTACTACGGACAGAGGGCCAACAAGATGAAATCACTTCGCATGTTCGCACGTAGCAGTGATGAGTCGTTGCAAGAAGCGCATTCAAGACTCAGACGGTTGATATCCGCCACTCAAGGAGTGACGGAGCAGCAAGTTGTTCAACATTGGTATAGCATCTTGAATAAAGAGCTAAAAATTCTTGTCCGAGGTGAGGCCTTGAGGTTAGGTGTTCCACCAACCTGGAGGTACGTTTTTGAGACCTTCTAGAGGATAGAGATCAATCTCTAAGAGGAAAAGGCGACCATGGGGTTCTTGCATAAGGAGGAGAAACCGCAAGAGAAATCCAAGATGGCTAAGGCCAGTATTCCAACTAATACCGGAGACACTAACATGGTATGCTTCAATTGTGGAGGCGTTGACCATAGACGACGGGATTGTAAAAAAAAATCCACCAAGGAAGCTACCAAGTCTAGAGCATTTTGCTCTGGTTGTGGGATCAAAGGCCACGACAAGGCCAATTGCTGGAAGGTTCATCCTGAATTGAAGCCTAAGAACACAAAGGAGGCAAAAGGAGGTGATTTCAAAGAGGCCAAGTCTACAAAAGGAGAGAAAAAATCATAGAAGGTACGCTTTACAGAGTTGGAAGCTAAAATGGCGGCCATGAGCTCAACCACCACCACGGGGGCCACTTCATTTTAAGCGGAGGGAAGTGACCATATGTTGTGTGACATGACAGACGCTCAAGGCACGTTTATAGACGTCTATGTCTTGACTAGGAGCAAAACCGTGGAGCAAGACCTGCCACGAGGAGCGAATTCGGTGTTGGATCCACAGAGAGGTGAAGCCAACTGCCAAGCTAGACTACTAGAATCATTTGCGTTGAAGGATATGGTGTCTACCACGTCCATGAGTCCACCACAACGGAATTCAAGTAGTCGACGGGCTGCTCGTGCTCTACGTGGTGATGGACAAAGTACAGGTGTTCTCTTTGACGCAGCTACCGCCGTTTGTCAAGCTCTTTTGTTCACGGTATTTATGATCTCTCAGGTACAGTTTAGTGCTGCTACAGTTTTCAAACTGACTGCTACCATGTGTGAGGACGGCGCCTTAGCATCGGTAGACTTCATGGAAACTGTGCTTGAGCCACAGACGACGATTGGTAGTAATTGGGCTGATGCAGACAAGCTCTAGCACCCCGCTGCTCGTGTAAAGATCATGCTAGCGCGCCCGACAATAAAGCGGTCCTCCGTTACTCCAAGAGTAGTGGTATTGGACAACTTCCAAGACATCTTCCAATTGGTTGGGCCCAAAAGGAGAGTTTTTGCGCTTCGACGGGTACTATTGGATTCCGGTGCACAACCCTTGATGCTGGAAAAGACAGCAATTGAAGGCTTGGGTTTGACCGAGGATATGTTGGAAACGTGTCTGTGGACGATTAACACATCTATGGGAAGGACAGAGCAAACGAGTGGCATCACGAGGGGCGAAATGACATTACATCTACGTCATGATGATATGGAAAATGCTAGCTTCATAAAGGTGAAGGCCAGAGTCATGGAGGCCAAGTCGTATGACGTCTTGGTTGGGGCTATGGTGTTATACCCTATGGGCTTCACCTTGGACTTTTGGAAAGAGACAGCATACTATAGACTGGAATGGCAAGCAGAAGATGGGCGTAGAGCTCAGCTGCCAGCTCGTTTTATACAAGTTCTTACCAGCAATGTGGCTGATCTCTATTGTTTTGCTGGGCTTGAGGGTGAAAAACAACTATGGTTTAAGAAGGATTTTGAAGAAATTTTTTTGTTGCAGCTTTAACAGACTTCACCAAATCACATCATCATGAGGGTGAAGACGCTGGGGGCGAATTGTACCAACCCGGCGTAGAAGCTGCATGGAAGACTACTATGAATTTGCGAGACGCTGCCAGCAAAGTTATCCAGGAGGTGTGGCAAAAATCGTTGTTGCCAAAAGAAGATGAAGTGGTTGCAGGCGAGGACAATGAAGGTCCTCCTTTGGACACTCCAACGATCCGGTGGAAACCACCAGAAGAAGGAATAACTCTTTTGGAATTGTTTGGTGGCATTGGCATCGGGTTGGCGGCTATATTGCAGACGGACACGAAGGTGAAGCGTTATATTTATGTGGATAACGATGACATGATACGGCAAGTAGCCAAGCGCCATGCTTGGCGGTTATGCCGCGCATTTCCATTGTTGTTGAACACGGACGCTATCACGACCACATTTTCTATATTGCCAAGCGATATTTCACTAATCTCACTTCAAGACATTGTTAAATTGGGGTTAGTGGATCTAATTATCGCGGGATGGCTATATCAAGGTATGTCTATGGCTGGCAACTAGAATGGATTAAAGGACAAACGTTCTTCAAAATTTCATAACATGGTGAAGATATTGCGGTATGTGCAGACATCTCAGCGACGGCCGCTGGGGTACATCATTGAGAATGTACCAATGGTTGGTACATCTTGGACCCGCACGCTTGAAAGTCTTCATCATATGCACAGTGTGTTTGGGATTCTTGTATTGATAGATGTAGTGGCAGTCGGTTCAAGAACTCACAGACTACGATTATGATGGACCAATTTGACGCCGCTTGAGCTATTACATGCACCAATTCCACAGATTGAGCGGCCTGACATATATATAAAAGATATCTTGGACCCTCACCGATCACCACGACGTGTTTATCATGATGACCAAGCACCATTTGCGGTTGCGAATTGCAAAGGTGAGCCACAAAGAGCTTTACCAACGTTGGTAAGCTTTTCAAGTTCCTATGCCTTTAAGGACAATGGGCCTGGGCTGGTGTGGGATGCCCGCACTGAAGAGATGGTGGAATCCAATGCAGATGAGCAAGAGCGAGCTATGGGATTCTAAACAGGCATCAGTCATTCACCTGGCATCACCAAGTTTCAAAGGCGATATCTCATTGGTCAAGCCATGGATTTAAATTGTCTTTCGTGGATGGTGTCCCTTGTCACTACCGAGTAGAAGCGATTAGCTTTCACGTTGGATGGTCACTTGGATTTCCACGAGCTACAAGAAGCTATGAAACCATCAAGTTCTGGGAGTCCGCACTTGACGATTGGGGGCGTAGACGCCTGTGCAGCTCACCCATAGAACATATGGAAAAACAATACATTTTTCACAATTTCAAAGTCAAGTTCAAGCAGTTGGGAGCAATTGGCTAAGCCAAGGATGGAGTTGGAGGAAGACGTGGAGAAGCTTTTTTTTGAAGAGCACACATCAGATCAAACAGAGGAGTTATGGCGCTTGAGCCAAGTAGAAGAACGATACAGCATGGCGGGTATGGAGCAAGATGAAGTTGCTCCAGCTCGTGTGCAATAGCAACCTAGAGTAGAGAGAGTTGTTTCAAAGGAAGAACGGAAGGAAGTGGTGACCAAGGAAACTTGAAAACCATTAGTAGACCTAGAAGATGAAACAAAGGGGGAACAAGAACAAGAGTTCCTCAAGAGTTACGTGGATTGTTTTGCATTTAGCTTGAAGGACTTGGGAGCCCTTAGGGGACAACAGGTCCGTATAAACTTGACGGATGATGCACCAATTTATCGCAAATCGTACAAGTACAGTGAAACGGAGCGCAAAATGATTCACGACCAAACTAAGGAGTTGTTGGAGGCCGGTTTGGTGGAGTTAGCGCCTTCAGACTATGAGTATGCATCAGCAACGGTTATGCCATCCAAGAAGGATATTTTTGGTAATTAGATCGAGAAAAGGATGTGCGGGGATTATCGGAGAATTAATAAGTTCGTGAAGTCTGACCGTTATGCGATGTCAATATCGGAGGAGAACTTTGACGCCATCGGCCACGCTAAAGTATTTAGTATTTTGGATCTCCGGTCGAGATATCACTAACTTGACATTTGAGAAGGTGATAAAAAAAAGACGGCGTTTTGGGGGATTGATGAGGATGGAAAAGACCGATTGTATCAGTAGAGGTTCCTTCCGTTTGGATTGAAAAACGCACCTGCTGAGTTTTAAAAGGTCATGGACCGTATCTTTGCGGGCTTGGAGTTTGTGAAATGCTACATTGATGACATCATTGTCTATAGCATGAATCAGAACCAACATAGAGCTCACTTGAAGGAGGTTTTTGTTAGACTGAGACTCCATGGCTTAAAATTGCATTTGAACAAATGCAAGTTTTATTATGACCGTGTAGAGTACTTGGGCCACATGATATACCCTAGTGAATTGGATGTGGTAGCTAGCAAAGTGAAAGTGATGGTTCTATACCAAGGCCGAAGGATGTGAGTAGACTGAGGACGTTTTTGAGGTTGTGCAACGACTATCGGAAGTTTGTGAAAATGTTTAGTGCCATTGCAAAGCCATTGACCATGCTGACAAGGAATGATCAACCTTGGATGTGGGGAGATGAACAAGAGGCCGCCTTCACGCAATTGAAGGAGCATTTATTATTGGCACCCATCTTGAGAAGACCGATTCCTTGTAGAACTTACCAGTTGCACACAGATTAGAGCTTACTAGGGATTGGTACAGTGTTGATACAAATGGACGATGATGGCAGGGAGTTTGTAGTAGCTTATATCAGTTGCTTTAACAACAATGCGGAGGCACAGTACAGCTCATGCGAGGAAGAATGTTTGACAATAATTTGGGCCATTGTTCACTTCCGTTGTTATTTATATGGCAACGAATTTCTATTGGTGACAGACCACCAACTGTTGAAGTGGCTCATGGAGTCTGACAAGCTTACTGGTAAGCTTGCACGATGAGCCCTGATATTGATGGAGTATAACTTCAAAGTTGTACACCGTGCCGATTTGGTGAACATGAATGTTGACGGCTTGAGTCGCAATCCAAGTCTTAGCCAAGTGAACTCCACGAGGGCTCGTTGGCACGTAGAGGAGGGAGAAGATTCGTTATCAGGGTGGCATGCTGTCACCTATTTGAGTTTGTTGGCAATGACTGGAGACGTCACCGAGGAAGCCATCGTGGCTAAGATGGATGCGGATGGTGGTGAAGAGTCTGGAGGCGTCAAAGACATTTTTGAGGATAAAGATGTGATAAAGTATTTGAAGCTTGATGAATTGGCACTCACAATGTTAGCCAAGAAAAAGGACCAGATCCTACAACGAACCAAGAGGTTTGTATAGGAGGAGGATTACTTATTTCGTATATAGCCAGATGGCAACAAGAAGGTAGTACCGACGCCTCATGAGAGAGTGAAATTAATTATGCATGCACATGAGGACTTGGGGCACTTTGGAGTGCGAAGAACTCACAGCTTGCTGCAAATTCACTATTGGTGACAAGGCATGCAAACGCAAGTCCAACAGTTGGTAGTCAGATGCACGGTTTGTGATAGAATGCGGGCATCATTTAATGTCCCGATGCCTCAACTACAACCGTTGTCAATCATGGGATTGGGCTATAGGTGGAGTTTGGACTTTGCAGGACCATTGCCAGTAATATCATGACATAACAAGTATGTGTTGGTGATGATTGAGCACTTCTCTAAACTGATAGAGTTGGTGGCATTGCCTGACAAGTTCAGTGAAGGGGCTGCTTACTCATTCTTGGATCGAGTGTTGAGTCGCTTTGGAGTTCCAACCGAGGTGTTGATTAACCAAGGGCGTGAGTTTTTTGGAGAATATCAAGCCTTGTGCGAATAAGTGATGATTGATCACCGCACTACTTTATAGGATCATCCCGAAGCAGATGGATTGGCAGAGCGCATGGTATAAACTGTCAAGAGGGGACTTCGCAAGTATAGTTTGAAGAAGGGTCATCATGGAGATTGGGACTTACAACTACTGTGGAGAGCAATGGGCTATCGGTTTAGTAAGCAAGCATCTTTGGCTTCTTTCTCACCCTATTATTTGTTGTTTGGTCGCCATCCTGTTTTATCAATGGCAATCAAAGAAGATGCAGACAAAATATTGGATCACATGGATGATCCAGACACGTGGGCTCGAGTATGCGAGCAACGTGCGGAATTATAAAAGAGGGTGATGCCCATGGCTTTGGAGAACCTTTCTATTGCGCAGCATAGAGACACTTTGTGTTATACCACGATACAAAGAGGAGGCTATAGACCTCAAGTGCGATGATTTCTGCCTGGTGACTATGTCTATTTGCAGCAAATGGCGCCTATTACCCTCGACGTGATTACAGGACGTATTTTTTTAACAAGTGCATGAGGTGCTTAAGTCGGGAGTTTTGCTCTTGAAGGGTCATGATGACAAAATCTGGAAAGATCCCCCACGCAATTGTGCGCCATGTCATTTGCCACACATTGATGGACATATTGATTTCAGCAGGTCACGAATTTCGGCTGGGCTGAAATGCGTGTTGTGTGGAAGCGCCAAAAGCGCTGCCATTAAGGTATTGTGCGATGTTTGTTCGACTAGGTGGCATACGGATTGTTTGACACCACCATTGCAAGAAATTCCGGCGGGTCAGTGGGTTTGTCCCAAATGTGTGCCGGGGCAGGGACAAGCATCTTCATCTTTGTAGGGTTTTCCATTAGGTTCTCATTGGTTCTTCGGAGAAAGCCACTGAGTTCGCCAATATAAAGGGGTCGGGTAAAGGAGTGGTTACCAAACCACTTGTTACATCTTGTGTACTCTTGTATCATGGGTGTTTAATTTCTTTATTTTGCTATGGATGTCGTTGGTGTTTAGTGCTTGTGATGATAGAATGTTTTTCGCATTTCTTTCATTACTTGCAGGATTTGCCGTGATTGTGATATACATCACAAGTCACGAGGCATTTTTCCTATGACCACTGTATTCACCGCTGGTCAAGAGCTATTGGACTTTGGTGTGGTTAGGTTGCTAGCCAATTACAAGGTCTATTGAATGTTACTTATGGCACGCTTGCTCTCATGTTGGCTTGATATGATCTTGGCACGATGTGTTTGTACACGACACTTCTAAGATTTGCTAATTTGGATAATGAAAACAAAACCCTAGTCGGAATTGCTATAACTGCTAAATCTGAGTGAAAGCCTATGAGGGCTTAGTGGTTTAGGAGAAGAGGTAACCTTGGTCTAACTTATCTGTTCTCAATGAAAGAGTACCTCATGCCATTTCTAAAAGTATAAAGTTTGTTCGATTTGGACTCTCCTAAAAAAAGTTATGGACGGATGAAGTTTGACCGCTTCTCGGTTCTTCAAATTTCATCCATTCTTTTCTATGGACTCTCAATTCCAATGTGACTTGGAATTTGGGCTAGGGGCCTGATTCCCTATGGTTAACTTAATCACCAAGTCTTGACTCAAATGGATGAAATCCTCTAAGGTTCATCCATTACTTGTTCCGAACTTCATCCTTTCCTAACTGCCTTGGATTTAGGTCTTTCCTTAAGTTGGGTTTAGTTTTGGGTTACCTTAAACTTTTTCTAAGAGGTTTTAAATCTATAATTAACCTAACCTTAATCTTAAAAGCTCCTAATCCACTTGCTCGTTTTACCTAAGGGGCGTAATTACGCTTAGTAAGTTACTAATTTTAGAAAGTTTAGGACTTACCCTCGGTAACCCTTGATTTTGACTTCCTAATATGACTGGTTACATTAGATTTGATGTTCCTTGGCAAAAGTTATCCATGGATGAAGTTTGACCGCTATTCGGTTCTTCAAACTTCATCCACTAATTACGGTCAATCCTAAATTCACAATTAAGTTCTAATTTCACTTTTGATTTTTAAACTATTTCCACCTTGTAGACTCTATTCCTTGTTCCCCTTGGATGAATTTTGCTAAGTTTCATTCAACATGACTCCCTCACTTCATCCGCTCATAACTTCTTCGTTTTAGCTTGGATTTGGGTGTATGTTAGGTTTTTGGAAACCCCTAGACCTCTACTATAAGAATCTAAATTCAATTCTAACCTGACCTTGCCTCTTGCCTACTCTAGCTCTCGGCCTCCCCACTAAGTACTAGTTTTGGAGAATTTAGAATGCAAGGAAGGAGTTAGTAACCCACCTCGTCTTGGAGATCACAAATTAAGTCGTTGAGGTTCCCCTCGCGTGCCATCGTATCCATGTGATTGCACGAAACACCTATACTATTTGTTGCGTTTTGCAATAATACTCATGATTTTTTCTGGAGTACTTTAAAATTAGAAATCCATTTTTTTTTAAATTAAAAAATATGGCCAATGTATGCACCTTTAAGATGAAGGTAATTACCAAAGGAAATTCATTAAAAAATTCTCTAAGTAGGAGAACTAGAGAAGTGCCAAATCTTAAGAAAATACATACTTTGATGTTTTAATTAGTAAAAAATAAGAAAAAACTTAAATAAAAAAAATAAAAATTGGCCATTTGTGGCAACTCTATGGAGATGGTCATTCACCAAAAAAACCACCAAAATAATTTTTTACATGCTTCAAAATGCTAGTAGAAAGGGACTCAATTTGTGGACTTCTATACCATACAAAATTAAGTATTTTTAGAATTCCTTTGGACAATAGCTACAAATGTACTAGAAGACCATTTCTACCAAATTTCAGCTCCAAATTCGTTTTTATGGGTACTAAATTGTACTAAAACCCTCCAAATTGACATTTGTGATATAATATCGAGGGCTATTATTAAATAGTAAAACATTTTTAAAAAATCCCAAAAAATAGACAAAGTGTATAATAGTCATCAGTACCTTGTCTATGAATTTTGAATCATTTGGAGTCAAAACTCAAGAATTATGACCAAAAAACTAATCAGCACGAGACGTGTGACAGAAAATAATACAAGTGTTTCATGCAATCACCCATCTCTCGGTTTCGTAGAAAGGAAGACAACGTTTGTATTATGGAATTTGCTCTTTGACTTCCCTATCTATTCCCCTCCTACTTCTATCTTTCCCTTCTATTTCCTCCTTTCCCTTCTATACTATTCTCCTATGCGCTCTTTAATGCCTCCCAACTACTCCTAATAATTCAAATGACGTGCTCTCTTACGCGAGGAGCAATTGGTGGCCCACAAGGGCTCGTAGGATTTTTGCTAATCTATTCCCTATTCATCTTCTCTCCTACTAAAACCTCTCCTTTGTTGGTCTTTCACATGCGTTGCTTTGGTTCTTGGAATGTGAGTGTTTGTGGTGAGTTGTGAGAGGGTGATGATTGTGTGATGGAGGTGCAGGTGGCTTCTTGATGTTTTATTTGTACTATGTCTTCCTTCTTTCACCTTCTAAGTGGGCTCTTATTTTCTATTAATCTTTTCTAATTCTACCCTACTCCATTTCAACCTTTAGTCTCCCCTAATTCGATCTCTATCCTCCTAAACTGAACTCTAAACTATCCGTTAACCTCTATTTTCTTTCCCTCTTTTGTTTAGGTTAGGTTAATCCAAAAAAAAGGAGAAAAAATGCCCAAATTTGGGCCTACGGCTTGCCTGTGGGTCGGCAGGGGCTGCCTACGAGTTGGTCCTGCGGGTATCGAAGGGGCTAGTCCTACGGGTATCAGCCGGGGCTGCTTGCGGGGCTGGCCTCGGGGTTGGCCTTCGGGGCTGACCTGGGGGCTGACCTTGTAATATTTTCCTTGAATTGTTGGTCTTGCGGGCTTAGCCTTGGACTTGAACACCTTCCCAGGTTCCCCGTTGAAAATTTTTCCCTTCACAGTCGGAATTCCCTTTTGTCACTGGTCACTTAAACTTAAAATAACAATGGTCTACCTAATCTCCTCCTAGGCAATACGGCCGCGTCCTATTTTTTGGATACTAAACTTTAGTAAGTTCCCCACTCCTTTTGGAAGCTAAACATTGGGTTTTTAAATCCAAGGGGGTTCAAAGCTCCGCTGTTCAAGGAGATGGGGATAACTGACTATTTGTTGGGGGTCCAAAGCTTCGCCATTTGGTGACAAAACTAGAGAACTTTGTAGCCAAGAGGATCAAAGCTTCGCCGTTTGGTGACAAAAACTAGATGAACAAGGTAAACAAGGACATAAATCACCACATTAGCCCTATGTGACTCACGCTAGGATACTAGAGGTCCCCCTAAGCGGCATCGCCAAGGTACGAAGGGGGGGCATCTCTAGGATTAATACACAAAAGAAACCAATGTAACAAGTACCAATAATGACCTCAAGAGTTGCACGAGTATCTCGCTCCCCAATAGACAACAAAGAGGTTAACTTGAAAGCTTGAAATAACAACAACAACAACGGGGCAACAAAGGCCCTAAAAACACCGCTAGGATTTTTGGCTAAAATGCCAAAATATCCACTATTATATGGACCCAACGAACCCTAAAACAAGCATGGGAGGTGGCTTTAGAGAGAAATGAGGGCCCTTTTATAGGTTTCTCAAGGCCCCCACCTCCCCTCTTTTAACCTAGGTAATCCTATCTTTCCGGATTTTCATCCTTATCTTTTAGGATTTTCACCTATTTGGGGGTTTACGCTGGTCCAAAACTCTAACTACTGGAGATCAACTCCAAATCAAACACCGATTACGCCATTGGCTTCATAAAGCCATTTTTAGTCCAAAGATTCCCCTACCCCCTATTCCAACACCAAAATCCCACCGTAAACTATCGCCAACTAGAGTTAGTAAAAGAGGTAAAAATCTAATTCTTGGAGGTTACCTTTTCTGACTAAGGTGACTAGCCAGGGTAGTTTGGGAGGTCTTAGGGAGTAAAAAAAGATCCTTCGTTGACTTCGTTCCGACTTCGTGTGCTCACGGGACGCCGGTCAACTCCACGTAAATCCCGCCACGTGGATAATTTGAAGGAATGTCGAGGACTCGGCCATCTTCCGCTATCAAAACACCATGAAACTTGTTGGGGCGCGTTATTAGCATAAAAGAAGCTAATTTAATTTTTAGTGAGATTTTACCGCCACCTGGGTAATTATTGTGAATTTCCCATCATGATTTTAAGTAGTTGACCGTCCGGAAGGGATATTTCTTCAATCCAAAAAATTCCGAAACTTCTTGGAGAACCTCTCATAGAGTTTTCCAAGAGATGTGCAAGTTCACGTCTTGACCTTGCATGTCTTGATACGGAGGGTAAAAAGATACCTCCGTTGGTTTAACGGCAATCAGGAAATCTTCCGCATACGGGGGAATCTTGGCGAATAGATTTCGCTTTTGACTATTCGGTATGGTTCCGACCCAAGATCACAATCCGGTGACCGTAGATTCCTCCATTGGCCCGTCTTGAGAAAGTGACACCTGCATGCTAACAATTGGAGTTTCTACTATTCGTCGATGGGATGGAGAAACTGAAACCTCTCTCGGGAAATCTATCTAAGAATCTCCTTGGACTCTCCTGAGATCAATTTAGCCAAGCACGATCACATGCACAGTGGTTTTAGGCTATTTTGGGTAACAACCCTCAAACCTGCCGCTACTTCTATGGTTCTAACCTATTTACGAGTGGGTTTTAGGACTATTCTAAGGATAAAAGGCTATTTAGGACCAAAGGGCATATTGGTATGTAACATGTCCATTTCGGTTTTACACTCTTTTTAGGGCTTTTTGTATATAATTATGACTTAAATTACAAAATTTAGGAAAAACGAAAACTATGAGTTTCAAGTAACAAATTGAGAGCTCGCAACGGACATCCGCTTCTCTACTCCTCTGCTCTTCATCTATCTTAGATGCTCCATTTGTGACACTCTCTTTTGTTGTTTCAAGATCACACATCAATGCAAAAGCTTGCCCAATCTCAATTTCTTCATCTTTGGTCATGTGGGTGTCCAAAGCTTCCACCATGATTGTTTCGACGGTTATCTGCCTCTTTCTCTTGATAACATCAATGATCAACTTATAAAAATCTTTTTTTGCAATGCCAAGAGCTTCCCTCAATGTAAACTCTATTTTAGCATCCAAAATTCTCTCTTCTAGTACGTCCTTCATGTCTATAGATGATTCGATGTCTGATTGAAGTTTATAGGCCGGTCCCTTGCCCTTACTCTTGTTTGAATCTTCTTTCTCTTTTTCTTTCTTACTCGTGTTTGGACCTTTCTACATCTCTTTAGAAAGTGATCCATCTCCTGGATGAACAAAGATAGGTGATTTCTCAGGCCTTTGCCGTGAATGAGCGGCAAGACCTTCCCTTCTTTCACCTTCTTTGAGCCTTGAGGCTTTCTTTTGGATGTTGGCTCTTCCACATTATCATCTCTAGTAGTCTGCCCTCGTTTCTCTTCAACAATGACATCATGCTTCTCTCTATCTCTTTGAATTTCTCTCAAAAAGGCTCTAATGCTGACCGTAGCAACAGGATCCTCTCAACCAGTCACCTTACGAATGGCTTGAACTTCTCTACGCAAAATCTCAACAGATGGAGCTTGAGTAGCTGCAATTGTGTGTTGTTCCACCTGTATGTGGAATGATTCAACACTCTTTCCATGTATGCTACTAAATCTGCCCATCTTGTCCTCAAGGATCTTTTTCATCCCTCCTTTGTCAAAATTAGTGTTCAAAGACAAATTTGTAGATGCTTCGTGAATCTTTTCACCTTTGAAAACAACCGTTCCTTTTTTAAGAGCTTCATCATAAGGTTTACAATCTCGAAGACTGCGGCTCTCTTCTTCATCGCAAAAGATGCATCTTCTTGTACATGTTCTTGAACCATCTGATGATTGAGCTCCTCGTGACTTTTTCAACTCACTCATCTCCACCATCAATTCTTAGATACCTTTGATAAGCTCATCAAGGGTACCCTCATCAACTGTCTTGGAGCTTCTCGAAGTTGAAGCAACAGGTATAGGGGTAAATGATACCTTAGGAGTCTTTGTAACTGACATAGGTGTTACATCTATATGTGTAGCAACACTTCTAGATCTCACCCTCCGTTGTTTTGCCACTAGAGTAACCGTTTTTTCTACTCTCCTCCAGTCATCAGTGAAGCCTCCTTTAGTGGTTCGATCACCTAAGAGGAGCAGAAGTCTATCCTCCAAAGCATCATCAGCTGCTTGTAGAAACAGTTCCGCCTTTCTAGTTTCAAGAAGGCCTCTCTCTACCAGAGGCAGGTGCTTGTACTTCTTGTCAAAGTCTCGTAGCAATTCATTTGGACTCATGTCGTTCCCAAAACGTTGCTCAATCCAGTCAAGAAAAGACCTCTTTGTCATTCTTTCCGAATCTTCATCGAAATATTCATCTCGCAATCTCTACTCAAACGTCAACCACGGGGTCACGTTTGCATCTCCCCGCATTTCTATCACCTTTTTCTGAATCTCGGGTACTACAGCCAAGTTGAAAGTTTGTACCATTCAATTCTCAAGCACTTGATGCACCTCCATCTCATAGACGTAGGCCCTCAAGAACTTGGTGATGTTCTTTCCATCAAATCTCCCAATCTTATCAACAACACCCTTTAGAGCTTTGATAGCTCCTTGACCAGCATGGCCACCTGGGTGTGTTCTTTGTTACTCCATAAACATGACTAAGGCTCCAATTATAGCCTCCATGTTCAGTTGAGCTTCAAGAGGAGCCCCTCCACAGTCTTCCATCTTCAACTCAACAACCGCCCCTAAACTCTCTCAGTGGAAGCACCAAATATCTTATTTACTAAGGTCTACAAACTCAAAGTCAAATATTCCAAAAATTAGATAGAACTCGAATTAATACGTCAAGGGCAGTCACTGATTGCATTCCAAGTCAGGAGCATTCTTCTTCCGCCTTCCTTTAATCCCAACTGGATGGTAAAATCTCGATCCTCGACTCGCATCATATTCTTTGCCAAGTATAATGACAAGTCACCGTTGCGCACTTTCAAACCAACATCAAAACGTCCTCCAACAATGCCTCCTCCAGCAGCGCCCCCTCCTGCAGCGCCTTCTCTAGCAGAGGCCATTCTGTTTGGCACATTGATCTCTATTGGCCGGTTGGAACCCCCACCATGACAAAACGGTGTACCACGCTCACGATGCAAAGGTAGTGTTCTGGCTGTAGGCTCACCAGTGAACCACCTATTAGTATCACGATAGGGGCAAACCGGAATCATCTCACCTATCCCAGCCGTCTCCATCTGAGACCGCTTAAAAATCTCAAAGAAACCATTGGTTAATTCCTCAAGTACATCCTCAAATAGCTGTATCATCTCAGTCGAAGGGGAACTCAAAAGAATGCATAAATGCACAGACGCATCGAGAACACCCGCGTTGCCCCTATCCTAGTTTCTCACACCTTCATCAAGTTTGCGCTTCGCTTCCATGCGCGGTTTAGCGTCGCTAACGTGCGCCATGGCAAACCAAGCCTGCTGCTCCCCAATTGAAGGGGCAGAGACTTTGACCAACCATAAAAGACGGGTAGGTCTTTAGTTTGCAATGAAATTTAAAGAGGATGTAGGAATTTTTATGAGCTTTCTATAAAGTTATCATTTGTTGTATTTGACCCCATAAAGCAGTATAGAACGAGACTCAGATGTCCTTGTGTCCTAACAAGACTCACAAATAGCACTATACTTTGCAATATACTTGAATCAATGTTCTGATCCAAGCTCTGGGAACAGAAGACAAGATAAAATGCCTCTGTAACAGCTCAAAGAGATGCAACCTTTGTCAATACACCAAGTATGAAAATTTGCCTATTGGGTTAAGGTGTTGTAGTCAATCTAATCAACTTTAGTGTTTGGTCCGTCGAATAAAAAAAAATTGTCTAGTTGCAGTAGTTTGGACGTTGTTTAACGAATCGCAAAATATGGCAACTGAGCCAAAGGCTTGCCTCAAAAGAGGCTCGTGTAAAAGTTACCTCAAACCTCCACATAGCCAACGTCATCCTCCAATAAAAGAGCATGCCCTGAGAAAACTCCTCCTCATCCAGTCCAAATAATCCTAATTTAGTTGCTTGTACGATTGAGAGAATATGGTGGTTCGGATCTGCCAAATACTGAAGAGCTAGGTGATACTAAAATTCGAAAGACAAGCCCAACTGATCTAGTATGAATGTATGATAAGTAGACTTTTTAAGGGAAAATTTTTTTTTTCCTCGTTGACGCGGGCGCCCTCCTCCCAAAGTTGATAGGTCTTGATTGGTCAGTTCGATATGATTTTCAACTAATGCGTATATGGAAGAATAGGCGATTCGTAGTGAGGTAATGTCGATATTGGGATAAAACCTTAAAAGAATTTAGATTAGTTAATAAAATAAAGTGAATGCTTGGACAAGTTTAGATTCTTAAAAAAAATAACTCTAGACTCTCGGCAAATACACCCAAAATATAAATGTTTCTAACTCCACCCTTGAATCAAAAAGTTGCACACGAGATCTAGCGGCTAATTTGAAGGAGATTTACTCCGGTTTGGGTGGTTCCTAATTAAATGTTTGCCTTCCAACACTATAAGAAAACCACGTTTTTGGCGATGTTTTACCACTAACATGCGATGTCCAATAAAACATGACGATATTGGAGGACATCTAGCCGGATAAGGTAGATTTTCGTGGATGTTGCGAAAAACATTGCACGTTTCTGTAAATCAAAGTTGATGTTATCATTGACGCTGCCATTTTATTTGACATGTTTTTTGGAACGTCCAAAAAAACATAGACTGCCACGTCAGCAAGTAGACAAATTTTGATTATGGATAAGTTTGTAAGAATTACTATGGTCTATGGTAAAATGTTGACCATATGTAAAAAATTTGGGGGAAGGGCAGCCACATGGCATGCTTGCAAAAAAAGGGAAATGGATGGATGTGCACCATGGATGAAAAGAAATGGTCTTTATACAAGTGAGGTGGTAGGAAGTGAAGCAATCTATATGGGATATGTAAAGCAAGAATTGTATTCAATGCAAAATGTCTAAAACAACATGGTCGAGATGTCTGAAACAACATGGAGATGTCTGAAACAACGTAGAGACTTACAATAGTCAAGTTCCCATTTTTAGTTATCCCACATCTTTTGTCTCACTACGGACGGACAATGGATACAAATAGGACCTCTCAACCCTTTATTTTTACTAACTTTTAATGAAGTAATTCCTTCATTTGGCCATCAAAAATTCTCTTGATGGTAGATGGTAAGTGTTTTTAAATTCTAGTTGAATTCAACAATTTTTTTAATTCATTTTATTTTATTTTATTTTTAAATAAATGTTTTCTACTGACCTTGACTTATGGGTATGGTATGCAGAAGTTGATGTCTCCAAAAACGTCTATCTAGACATCTAAATTGACATTTAAAAAAAAAATATTAAAAATTTTAAATGGCATGAAAGTGTGCTGACTAGGCATGCCATGTCAGATATTGGGGGGTCCACGTTACTTTTTCACGGGTCCACGTCACAGACCACATCAGCAACGAATTGGATGAAAAAAAATCCTCTGTGGCACTACCCATCCACGTGGCGCTTACATGGAGCTGAGCTGTCCGCCAAATGGCGCACTATGGGGACCTTCAAAGAGCATGTCATGAGTGATGTCAAAAAAAACAAGGCCAAATCAGGCATGTTTTTTGAAATTTTAGGACGTTTTTTGCCCGTCAGTTATAACGGATTTTAGGTGACATCAATGCTGACTACGTCCTTGTCAACCAAAATGTACATCGACGTTTTTTGTGACGTTTAAAAAAACGCGGGTTTCTTATAGTGCAAGCAATGGACACTTTTTGTGATTGATAATCCTGTAAAATTCCACTAATTCTAGGAAAAAACTATTTGTTAACTTGTTAAAACGGTATGATTAAATAAAATGGGAAAAAAAAATTTGATCTAACTAAAATTGTATCTAAGCACCCTAATAGAATATATCTTTCCCTTCCCAGAATGGTAAAGAAAGTTAGATTTCGAGATTCCTAGCAAAAGTTACTACTGGTCGAGTTTTGGTCCCTTACTTGTGCTTAAAACTTCATCCACTAATCTAAAATAGCAAATCAATTCTAAATAATTCTAAATTCTAGTATTAGGTTATTAGTTCCTTTAAATTGTAGATTATTAAAATTATTTGGAATTTTGACCTATTTGGATGTTTTTCATCCAAAATTAGTCTCAAACTTCATCCAAAATTTTAATCCTTCAAAATTAAAGTAATTTTTAAAGTAAAGAGATTTTGGAATCTTTATAGATTTCTTGTTTGATTCTACCTTAAAATATTCCTTAAAGATGAAAATCTTAAATTCTCAACCAACTTTATGGTTAAATTCAATTGTTAGTAACTTCGTCGTTGTTTGGTTAATTTCTAAGTGTGATTTGCTTTTGGAAACCTCTAAAAATTACCCATTAGGTTCAAAATTCTAACTTAAATTCTAAAATTCTAATCTAAAAACTAACTTCTAGAAGCAACGATTCTAATTTCAATTTAAAAGAAAAAGCAAAGCAAAAGAAAAGGGAAAGACTAACATACTTCTGTGTCCATCGTAGCCATGGTTCCGTCATCGCAAATCACCAACATAATGGATTTGAAATACCCGTTGTCCATTATCATGTGTGCTCCGTCTATTTGATGAAAATTCGGTGGTAGAATGTTTGAAAAATCTTCTTTTCTATATTATTTCTGGCTAATTTCCTTCAAAAGGTGGTTAATTTAAAGTATTTAACTTAATTCCCTTGAATTTAGGAATTTACGTTAAATTTCTAATGGTTTTTAGTTGGTTTCTAAAACAACTCTTTAAAATAAAATAAACTTCAAGGCCCTATTTCCAATTACCTTAAAGTTTTATTTTATTCAAGAATTAATTTAAAAGATTAGTATTTTTCAATTCTAAAAAAATATTCCAATGAATAGTTAAATTTGTTTGTTATTCATTAGTTTAATCATCATTTTGGTTGGATTAATCTAACATTTTTGTTGATTTTTTGTCTTTTTCTATTTGGCTTATTAGGCCTAATAAAACAAAACCTAAATCAACATTCATTTAACTAATTCCTTCCAAAATCCTAATTGATGGAAAAGACCAAATTCTTCAATAGTAAAAGGAATAAAATCAAAGAATTATTCCAAATAAATAGGAAATGAATAGGAAATAAAGAATAAAAAACAAAGATTTGTCCCGAAATGAATAGGAAAGGAATAGGAAAGGAATAAAAATCAAACCAAATCCAAAATGAATAGTAAATGAATAGAAAAAAGCACAATAAAATAAAACCAAAGCCCACATGAATAGTTAGATGAATAGGAAAAACGAACAAAACCAAAAACAATTCCAAGTGAATAGTTAGATGCCTAAGGAGTATTATTATTTAATCTTTTTTAATCATACTTCCTTCCCAAAGCCTCCACTTTGTCTCTTTCTTCTTTAAGTGTGTTTCATTTGTTTCTTGATTGTCATTTGAAATTGTGGCTATGGAGTGTGAGAGTTGTGAGCGCGAATATTTGGAGTAAGTTTGAGTTTTAAATATGACAAATCAAGATTTTAGAACAAAAATAAAAAATGGTTTGGTGTGGTGAACAACGGCCTAACCTTTTAGTGTTTGATTTTTGTTTCGATGGTTTTTCCCAAAGTTTGATGTGCATTTTCTCAAGCAAGTTTGAATTTTGGATCCTTGGACTCCCTGTAACTCCAACCCCAGTGACCTCCCGACTCCCTAGCGACCTTTTGACCACTCCCAGCAACCTCCCAACTTCCCCCAGCGACCTTCCCAACTCCCCTCGCTGCCACGTGTCACAGCCTCAGGTCGATAACTATAGCCTTGCAGTTGCTGGCCCTTTGCTGGTTCTTGTTTTCTGGACTTTGTTGGTTCTTTTTAATTTCTGGTCCTTAAGCCAACTTAAAACTTGGATTAACTAAAAGAGAATTAAACTAAACTAAATTAACAAAGCCAACTAAACTAAATGGTTTCTTGTTTTGAGGGGATAGACTAAGCAAAACATAATTAATTGGTCTTTTTGGATTTTTTGGGATAAACTAAGCAAAACAACTACTAAAACAAAAACTAAACTAACAAATTACAAAGTCCATAACTTTGGCAAATGGGAAAAGAGAAACTGAGCAAATCTCAACGGAAAGAAAGAGAGCCACTTGGTGTGGCAGTTTGGTATAAGTAGCCCAACAAGCCAAGCGTTTTTCCCGATACTTTTCTTTCTTCAAGGTTTTTAAAGGTGAATTTGGTTCAAAGTCAAAGCTTCGCCGTATGGGGGCCCAGGAAAAACTCGTGCAGTATGGTCCCAAATTGTTCTAGAAATATTCTAACCTTTAACTGAGGTGCACATGACAGTGCTTAAATCAAAAATTAAGGATCTAAAGATAGAGTTTTCAAGGTATCAAATAGTTTTAATTCCTAAATGAAGTACACATGACAATGTTTAAACCAAAATTTAGGAGTTAAGTCAAACCAAACTCTGTTATACAACAAGGTTTGGCAGGATTTTTAGTGTTAGAATCTTTTGGTGAAGACTAGCTTCATTGCCTTAAGAATTTTGACTCAAATGCTGTTTCAAAACATAAAATTAGTACGTGAGTAAAAATATCCAAATATTGGAGGACTAAACCTCCCGAAACTATATTCTTAGTGTCGCTTAATTGTTTTAAAGGGAATCCTGAGTCCTCTAACCAAATCTTCCATTAAAAGAAAGGAAAATGAGCAAATTGAGCAAAAGATGACTAAAATTTAGCTTAAATAAATACTTCCGACAAAGCCGATAAGCGAATTGAACAACAAAGAATCTCCACACTCCGACAGAATGTTGGTGAGCAGATAATGGGGTATGAGAAACTTTGGAGGGAGGCCTTATATACTCGTTAGAAGGCTCCACCACCTTGGTTTACTATGAGATATTAGTTCTTTTACTTAAAAACTACCCTAAGCTAAATCCTAAACTACTGTAAGATATTTGCTAAATAATCTTTGTTTAATCTTTAGAATTTTCTAGAACAAGCCTTAATTAGCAAGGAAATCTTGTCCAAATAAAATCTAAAAATTTTTTCCAAAGATATTTAGGAAATTAACTTATTTGGCCTTGAGATATTTCGTAAATAACCCTATGATATTTCCAAATATTCTTAGTTTAATCTAAATTGGCTTTTAAAGGAAAGATTTGAAATTCTAACTAAATCCAGTCTTCAATTTTCACCAAGATATTTTGCAAATTAACCTCAAATTACCGCTAATTACTCTATTAAAGTCAAACTTACGGCTGAACTCTTCCTATCTTCTTGAGAACAACTTCAAATTGAAAATCAATTGTGCCAACGCGTCCAGAAGACCCCAATTAATCTTGGGGATCCCCCATCCCTTCTTCCAGGCTGTAAATACTCATAAAAAATCACTAACAATAATTCCAAAGAAAAGTCAAAATTCCAACTAATAGAATTTATATTGTCCGAGGAAACTGACTAGCTAGGGTTGCCTAGAAGGTTTGTGAGAGTAAGAAAACATTCCTTGTTTGCAAAATTCGGACACTACCAGCTCCTGGTTTGCCGGTCAGCCCGCCGCCATATTGTAAATTCTTGTTAAATTCAATGTCGTTGCCAATTCTGGTACTTCTGACTATCAAAAAGTCTTCACATTTGATAGGTCACTTATTTGGCACACAAAACTCTAATCTGATTTTTAGTGAGATTTTACATTTTTACTGCACTCTGGATAATTTCTATGAAATTATCATCAGTTTCAAAGGCAGTTGACTTCCTATGGAGTTATCGTGGAGTTTTGTAAAATCCTGAAACTTTTGGGCAATCTTCTAAAAAGTGTCCAAAAGCTAAGGGCAAATTCAAACCTCCAATGAAGATGTTAACTTAGATATTCCTTAATAATTTCTGCCCGAGTGAAAAATTCTTCTAGTAGCGGGGTTTGTTGTACATGATTAGTTCTGTTGTTGACCTCTTGGCATGCTTTTACCCTAAAAGCACCTTTCTGTAAGCTCCAATCACCTCGCCCTCCTTCTACTTTGCATTTTGGTTCGCATTCTTACACACATGTAGGTCTTCACATAACTCGTTCAAATTCTATATGAATTGGATTTAGACACTTCTAAACCTGAACATAGACTTCTTAGAAGTTAGAACTTAGCCAGGCTATCACATGTACTCACATGTTGAGTTTTACATAGACAAGTTACTAAAACTAGCTAACTCTCACATCCTCACTTATCTCTAAAATTTTAATCTAGACTCTAAGACACTAAATTAAGACCTAAACATAGAAAAGCAGAATATATTGTGTTTTCCATAATTTTAGAAAGACTCTTCATTAATTTGGTAGGGACTTCTACCAAATTCCTCTCAACTACTAATTCATGCTATTTTGCATGAATTGACACTGAAAACTAATAATAAATCGTGAAAAATAAACCCAGAGCTCCAAGTGTTAACTTGAGGGCTCACAGGTGTGTAAATCCTAGTCCAAATATTAGCCTTCCAAGCAATAGACACTTTTTCTTAATTTCAATCCTATCAATTCAAACACTTTTAGAATACACTAATTGTTATATAGTTAAAACGTCGGTGGTTAAATCAAATTATGAAGGAAAAAAATCTAATCTAAACTAAAATTATATCTAGGTAAAGTGATAGAATATAACTTCCTCTTTCCAAAATGGTAAAGAAAATTAAATTCTGAAATTCCTAGTAAAAGTTATCAAAGGATGAATTTCAACCCCTAATTTATATTAAAAACTTCATTTTCTAAACTAAAATAACAAATCGATCCAAAATAATTTCAAACTTTAGGATTGAATTATTAGTTATCCTAACTATTTTTTTTAAGATTAATTCTAATTTTAACCTAATCGAGAAAATTTCATCCAATATTAGACTCAAACTTCATTCAAATTTTAATGAAGTATTCAAGGATCATGTAATTAGTATATACTCTCATTTATTGCGCAGCACCTTTGGATAGATGACGCCATTTTTGAAAGGAATCCACAATTGCAAACAATTGTTTATTATGAATTTCGTAATTGATTTTTACAACCCTAAATTTCTTTGAAAGGAAAGCAATTGGGTGGAATCTTCCACCTTATCATGGTTACGATAGTACTACTTCCAAGGCAAAATCTGAGGTTTCTATCTCTATAAAAAAAAGGCTTCAAAAAGTCAAGTAAATCAATATTGAAGCTATAGTGAAGGCTTTCTTCAATGTTTGGAAGGCCTTTTCTATTTTTTGGCTCCAATCCAACTTCTCCTTGTAAGTGAGCCGCATAAGGGGAGTGACAATTTGTAAATAATTCTTAATAACATGTGATAAAAATTCACAAAGCCAAGAAAACATTTAACATCATGTACTATTTTTGATATTGCCCAGTCTAAAACAGCTTGAATTTTTTTTGAATCCATCAATAGGTCGTTGTTTGAGATGATGTAACCAAGAAATTCAACTTGAGACGTGTGGAAGGTGCACTTTTTAAGTTTCGTATATAAGACAGCACTCCGAAGTTTTTCGAGCACTAATCTTACATGTTCTTCATGCTGCTTTGCGTCTTTGAAATATATCAAAATATCGTCTAAATAACAAACGACAAAGGCATCTAAGAATTCTCAAAATAAATTATTCATTAAATATTGAAAGATGGCTTGCGCATTTGCAAGTCCAAAGGACATAACATTGTATTCAAAATGGCCATACTTTGTCCGAAAAATAGTCTTCCATTCATCACCTTTTTTGACTTGTATTAGCTAATATGTTCTCGCAGATTGATCTTGGTATAGATCTTTGCTTGGCCAAGTTGGTCAAGAAGTCCGGCTATTAGCAATAATAGATTTTAGCTTTTAATTGTTATTTTGTTGAAGCCATAATAGTCAATGCACATTCATAAGGGTCCACATTTCTTCTTCACAAAAAGAATAAGAACACTGGCTAAAGATTTCGAATGCCAAATGAAGTTTTTAGATAAATTTTCATTAATATACTCTTTCAACGCAGTAAGTTCGTCTTGTAATAGGTTTTAGATGGATACAAAAGGTAGTTGTGTACCTTTTTCAAGCTCAATGGCACAATCGTATAGTCAATGTTGAGGCAACATATCCACATTCTTCTTTTCAAAGACATCTTGATAGTCCTTGTATTGCTCTAAGAGTACAGTCCCGTTGGTAGCTGCATTTGTTTTTAGAGTTGCATAGACTACAAATACGACTTCAATCTATGCAACACGTATGAACGCCCCAACTCCAATAAATAGTGATTTTTAAAACTTTTGGCATAAAGGGGTTTTAGCTTTGGTAGAGGGCTCTAATTCAGAAGATTTACTAAAAAAAAAAAAAAATACTACGGTCTGACCAATTAATCTGAAAATCATATTTCTTAAGTCAAAATAGTCCTAAGATAATAAGGCTGAAAAGAGAACGGATAATACTATAGACTATATGAGTACTATGATCTTCTATGGTTGTCTGTAAGAGAATCATTTAATTTGTGGATCACAATATCAAAAGATAATGGTCGTCTGTCAATAACTTCAACATATACTGCTGTTGTCTTTTGGATTAACAAGATTCTATACAATTTGGCAAATGATTCATCTGTAAAATACGCTAAAGCTCCTAAATCTTTCAAGGCACGGGTTTCAATGTCCTTAAGACCTAAACATATTGGTATAAGAAAGCAAGGCGTAGAGTTTGCGGATAGCACAAGACTTGAAGTTACTAGTAACGGTGTCAAATGTCGCCGCAAGGTCCTTATTGTGGCTAGATGTTGTCGTTTTCATATTGAATATTTGCGCTTTGAATCTAGGACATGTGTTGTCGCTTTTTGCAGCAACCGTCAACCTTATGTCCATATTCTTCACAATAAAAACACAACCTTTCTTTACATCGGCATCTTTTTGTTTGTTTGGTTAGAGACTTGAACTAGACTGTGTCAATCTACATATCATCTATTGCGAATTGTTTACTCGAAGTGGAGGTCGAAAAAGTAAGAGAGTAACCAATATATGATTGTAGTATAGTGCACGTGCATTTCTCTTGTTATCTCTCAAATAGACAATTATTGCACTTGATGGCTTAACTGATTGCTTTGTTGGGTGTTGAAAGGTTTTACAAATATAGTAATAAATCCTTCACCTTATCATGTAAACCATAATAAAATTGGTTTATCAAAGTTGGTTCGTTCAATCAATATTGCATGCTAACTAAAAAAAATTCAAAGTATATATTGATGTTGAGCGTCATGCTTGTCGCAAGTTTTCAATCTTTGTTGTTGTAGAACGAATTTTATTGTGTTCACTAAAAACTTCTCCAAATGCCGCCATAAATGTCTCATAGTTATTGAGAAATGAAGAGTTTTTTTTGTACAGCGGTACAAACCAAGAGAGTGCTTATTTCAAAAGTAAAGTTCCCATCAATCCAATACAGGCTGCACCTGTTGAATATTGTTGTGGTTGCAGAAACAAAATAAATTGAATTTGGTTGACAAAATCTCAAAATTTGGAACGAGTGCCCTCGAATTTCCCCGGGAGGTTGATTCTAGGTTCTTTGTTGTCGCTCACGAGTGAACTTGATGCTTGCAACATTAAGCTTAGTGAAATATTGGTCTGCATCGTTGGTGTATGAATTGGTTCCACTGGCTGTTGTTGCTTTGTTTTCAAGGCACAGAGTCTTGAATTCAGCTCCTTGGTTTGTTTAAACATGTGTTTGCATTCAATATTCATGGTTGCTATGGCAGCCATAATGACATTTAACTCTGAGTTGTCTATTATAATATTGTTTACTTCTCCCATTGAGCAAGAAGATATAGAGTTCTAATAGTATACGTATATAAATATTATGCAATCTTGGAGGACTTGGATGATAAAAGAAGTAGGCAAGATTAAAAGTGCTTCAAACGTAATTTCACTAAATTGACGTATAATTATTTCTCTAAGTTTTTGGCTTGATCTACTAACAATACAGATATTAAGATTAGAATTCAAGATTAGAATAAATATCAAGATTAACAATATGGATATCAAGTTGAATCTTTATTAGAAATTTTAAGACATATTCAAGAGAACAAAAGTACACAAAACAAGAGTACAAATAACAAGACTTCTGATCGAGAACTAAGTTGATTACTAAAAACTAGACGTCAAAAGCAGTTGTCAAGACTAAAGAACTCTTCAAGTTGATTGCAAGAAAGATTGACCATTTTTGGCGTCCCAATGAGAGTGACTCTCTTGTCATTCGCTATAACTTCTAAAGCATGATTTTGATTAACTTGAAATTTTATTAAAGATGTCTAACTTGATAATATTCAGATCTCCTATTTTTTTTTTTAAATTCAAAATTATTTTATATTCAAATTTAAATTTAGCTAATTTATCACACTTTGCGGTTTAGAGGGTTTTAGTACTGGAGAGTACCCAAAATTAATGATCTTGAGCTGAAATTTCTGTGGTCTATTTCTATAATAGAAAATCATGTTTTTATTAAAGGAAATTTAAAAATATTTTATTTTATGTCCTCCACATGTGTGCTACCAGGTGTCACGGACATAGTTAGAACCTCCTCCAAGGAATTTCTAGTTGGAAGAAGCTTCCCAAGTAGGAGAAGCTTCTGGAAGTTTCTGAAAGGACGTCCAAGTTGGAGGGAAGCTTCTTGAGAAGCTTTTCAAATAGATGGAGCTTCTAGAAGGACGTCCAAGCTAGAATGAAGTTTCTTGAGGAGCTTCCTAAGTAACAGAAGCTTCTGGAAGAACCTCCAAGCTAGTTTATATATAGGAGTCAAAGCTGAGGTAGTCCTCAGTCTCGACAACACCTCTTTTGATCTTAGCTCTTGACTCTAGCTCTAATCTTGTACTTCTTGAACTTTAATATCAAGTCTTGTTATCAAGAAACCATCTTGTCTTGTCTTATCTTGGCTTGCATCTTGTACGTTCGTTACACCAAGGCTTCTAGGAGGTTCCATAATCTCTCCTCTCACGATAAGGCCAAAGAAGAAGAAGCATTTGATGGTTCATAAGTGAGAGGAGGTTTGTGACAAGCTTCTACAAGGTTCCACAAGGTTGGAAATTGCTTGAGCAGCTTCTGCTAAAGAGTATGCTTCTGCATCCGTGACATTGGGATAGTGTCATTTTATGCATAAACTTTCACATGGATGTAAAAAATCATTCTCACAACTACACTTGTTGTTAGAATATCTTTTTTTTGATAAATTTTTTAACCTTGAAATTTGGCACACATGTTATCAATATACAAATGATCTCATGCCAAATATTTCATAATCAAATTTTTTTTTCAGCCCTTAAGATAGTGTCAAAGTTGACAATAGTAAAACATTTCTCACTGCAACACATGTTGGTACACTTGGTAGACTTTGAATATCTCTTTTTTGGTCAATCTTTTGACCTTGAAATTTGGCATATATGTTATTAACCCCTAAAGGACTGGCATGCGTTTTTTGGCTGTATAGAAATTTTGGGCAGGTACATGTGACTAGAGATTTCTATATTTTAAGCTGAAATTTTATTAGAAGGTGGGCGCGAGGAATATCTTTCATATGCACTAAATTTTAGGACATTTGGAAATGGGAGTCAAAAGTTATGGCCAAATATGTTACTTTTTTTTCGTAACTGGGCAATCTGGGCAGCAAAAAAAATTTGGGAAAAATTTGATTTTCATTTTTTAATATTTTTTCTCGTAGATAATATTTTTGTCTATCTAGAAAGCTTTGATTCATTTCATTTGGATTTGTTATGAGAAAGTTATGGACATTCTTGTTTTCGGGCAGTTAGAGCATCTTCTTGAAAAAAATAATTTGTAGGATTCATTTCTAAATGCTATTTTTGCAATTTTTCAAAAAAAAAAATTCTCATTGTTTAGTTTACTTGCTAGAACGATCTCACCATTGGGATTAGTGTATTTTAATTCCATCTAAAATATATTAATATTTTAGATTTTCCTTCTATCTCGTACCTACTTCTACTTAATAAATTTTTTAGGAATGATAATTATGTTTTTTGAATATATTTTTTTTCCCTAGACTCTCAATTCAATTCTCCACTATAAAGATTTGCAGCTCAAAACTCTATAGTGCAAAAATTTTAAGTTAAAAATGTTCAAAGTCAAAAAATCTAGTCCCGCAATGTGTTGAAATACTTGTTTTTTCCACTTTAAACGCAGATATCTTGCAATCTGAGCGATCAAAAATTCTGAAATTTTTCCACACATTCTCATACTAGTTAGGTTTAAGATCCTATGGTTAGATGTGCAAAAAAAACATTTTTCAAAACTTTTTACTCCTTGCTATAGAAATGGCAGTTTTAAGTGTTTTTTGGCAGAAAAAAGGCCTTGGGCCTTTAGGGGTTAACATAGAAATGATTCTATAATAAAAATTTCATGATAAATAAACAATTTTTCAACCCTTGGAAGAGTATCAAAGTTGGTAGTTGTAAATTTGTTTCTCACAACTACACTTATTGATAGATTTCAAATATCTTTTTTTGTATAAATTTTTTGGCCTTGAAATTTGGCACACTTATTATAAACATAGACATGATTTCATGCCAAGAAATTCATGGTAAAAAAAAAAAAGGTCAACCCTCGGGAGGGTGTCAAAGTTGGCAGCAGTGAAAAATTTTTCACTGCTACACTTATTAGTAGACTTTGAATATCTTTTTTTTTATGAATCTTTTGACCTTGAAATTTGGTACACATGTTATTTACATAAAGATGTTTCTATGCCAAAAATTTCATGGTCAAAGATCAATTTTTCAACCTTCAGGAGGTTGTCAAAATTAGCAGATGTGAAATTTTCTTTCCTGCAGATGCAAAAATGCCATTTTGAATGGTACCCCACTATACAAAGGGCTACCAAAAAGATACTTGATTTTCTTGTCTCAACCCACCAGACACAAACTTCTATAAATCTAGATTCCCTCGATGAAATCCCACTAAGGCACTAAATCATGAAGACTTGAAGTTTGACAACAGAGGAGAAGTCCCTCGTATTGTTGGAATAAGTGAATTTGGATTGAAAGGGGTCCAAATTGGGAAGAAATTGAGCCATCCTCCGTCGACTGTCTATAATTCTAAAGAACTTCCAAATTCGCGGAACGGTCAAGGGCTCGAAACCTACAAGAGCTCCACAAAAATTGTTGGAGAGAAACACCAAGAACATCATGTATACTCTCAAAGAAAACCGGCGACAAATCCTAGCGGACATTACGAACAGCATTAGGCTGAAGGTGCCGACTAGTACAGCTCGACGAGCCTCCATTCAACTGGCTTTTTTAATTGAGTAGCCGCAAGGAAGCCCTTTCTCAATGACAAGCATAAAGCTGCAAGGCTAGCTTTTGCAAAGAAGTACCGTTTGTGGGCGTTCATTGATTGGAAGAAGATACTTTGAACGGATGAACCCACATTTGAAATCGGCGAGAATTCTTGGTAGATTCTTGTCTGGAGAAAAAAAAACAAGCAGTACAAACTTGATTTTTTAACGCCCACTTTCAAGTCTGGGCGCTCTTTTGTAATGATTTGGGGAGGGTTCATGGCCACTACAAGGCTTTCCTTGGTTTATATGCCACTAGGAAGGCGGACTACTGTCGATTTCGTTGAATTTGTCTATGATGCATGCTTGGGCCCATTTCTAGGCAAGTAGGATGAGAGTGCGGGGCTCATATTGATGGAAGATGGAGCTCCAGTGCATGGGAGCACAGCCCCCAAAAATTGGAGGGAACGGATAGGTATTGAAAAGCTAATGTGGCTAGCAAACTCACCCGGTTTGAACCCCATCAAGAACATTTTGGATGGTTTTCAAAGACGGCGTCCAAAAAAATCACAAATCCAAGACCGCAAAAGATATGTGGTCTTCCGTGGAGGCATATTGGAATGCTATTCTTGATAGCAAGTTGGGATCTCTAGTGATTTATATGCCCGGCTGCATTGAGGTTGTTCTTGCGGCAAAGGGAGGGAAGACACACTACTGAGCGGCCCTTATTTTCTCGCTGAGGATTTGACAAAATTCTTTGCATATGTGTATGAGTGTTTTTCACCGTAGTGGCAAAAAACACCCCTAGAAGAGACCGGAGGGGAATGTGTACTAACTTTCTAGCCTTCCAAGCAATGAAGTATTTCCATAACACTACAAATTATTATATTTAGACGCTGTCTTCAAACTCCTAAGCAAACATGAGAAAATACCACAATTGTAACCAATTCATGGTTCTTTTCACAAATAAATTATTTCATTCCTTCAAACAATTTGATTTGAGTTACAATCCTCTAGAACATGCAAAAATATACAATCCATTGCACCATATCCATTCACTTACAAATTGCACATACATCCCAAGGACTCTATTTTATGCACCTTATTATTTTATTAATTAAAGGATAATCTTTCACCTTGGAATTCACTTAGTGACTAATTCACTTATATATATTTTGATAACCATGCAACATTCAAAGGCAATACATCTAAATCCTAAATAATTGTGTTCATCAAATGTTCAAAGATCACAAAACCTCAAGGTCGTTGTTGAATCTAGGGGCAACCGACCCCCCCCCCGCACTAAAAGGGTCGCCCCTTCCTCATCTTTTCTTTGATTTTGTTGAGCCTTAGCTTCTTAGGAAGCTGACTTGCCAATCTACCACCTCCAACAAATTCAGATGCATTTGAGTTATTATTCGCTTGATCTTACACGTCGAAGTTGACTATCTTGTTCCAAGTTGGCAACAGACCCCCTCGCACTAAAACAGACGCCCTCTCTTCATATCCACTCTGATTTGGTTGAGCTTTGGCTTTTTGAAAAGCTGAATTACCAATCTGCCACCTCCAAAAAATTCAGCTACATTTGAGTTATTTTCCATTTGATCTCATCCGTCAAAGTTGACTATCTTGTTCCAAGTCTACAACAAACCCCCTTGCACTAAAATGGCCGTCGAATCTTCATCCTTACTTCAAATGAAATAAAACTAGGCTTGTTAGAAAGCCAACTCAAATGCGCTCTAGATCACTAAGTTTTGCCTTCAAATTTATTGTAGTCTTCTCGATCTTGCCCTCCAAAGTTGCTACTCTAATCTAGGACTCATTTCCTAACTCTAACTTCAACCAACCTCCTCCCAAGCCATGGAAGAACTTGTGTCAAATCTACTCGACAAATTTTCCTACTCATACTATCCTAGATCTCTCACTAACACTTTTGTTCTTCCATTCCTCCCAACCATTTTCCGCAAACACCATACACACACAAAAAATAACAGAGAGAGACACCAAAAACCAAGAGAGCTTCTAACCCTAGTTTCCCACCCTAAGAACCAATAATTTTAAGATTCATCCATTAAAATTACATCCTTACACTAATCTACTAAAATTTGCACTAAATTGCGAGAAACCACACTACTTTACTGTAAAACGCACTACTTTACTGTAAATCCCACTAGTTTACTATTTTTTCGCTATTTTGGAGTACCTTTCACAATATTAGTGTTATAATAGTTGTTCTAACTCTACTAATTAGTTTTGTATTTTTTGTATTTACGTTTTTAATTTCCAATCCATTTTTTTATACAATTTTCTTCATGAAGCATTTTATTTCCAATTTCTCCACATCTAACCATTTGCCTATTTAATTAAATTTCCATTTCTTACTTAATGTCTTTTTTTTTATTTAAGATTCCTAATTTTCTTTAGAATTTCCACATCATTTTGGTATAATTGCAATTCCTAAAGTTGATACCTTTGTTATAGAATTCCCATTCCTATCTATTAGAAAGTCCAATAGTTCATGGTTATAGCTTACATTCATGCAACTAATCATTCCTAACTTCTAATTTTATCTAAATTATTTAGTTTTCTGTACTTCTAAGTTGTGAGCCAATGTGATGGCTCATAATGTGCATGCATCAAATAGATATGTAGAGGCACCTGTATATTCAATTTTGTATTCATCCAGATGGTAGGGTGGGAGATATGATAGTTGGCGTCCCGATTGTATACGTTTTGTAACGCCAAATTGTGAAAATCACATATCTCTATGGTACCCAACTATACAATACAATCCGTGATTGGTGTCATTATTGGACAAGTAGTCTAAATGCTTTCGAATGTGAATCAGATTCTAATATTCTATGAGTATTTTAGCTACCCTTATATATGTATGCGGACTATTCTAGATGGGATGGGTTGAGTATTGCAGAATTTTTTGAACATTTGGTGTATGTTCTATGGAGAGAAGATGCTCTAGAGGAGTACATTGTGGGATGATGTGCACTTGTTTCTTTGGGATTCTATTTAGTTTATCCGGTGTGCTAGTCTGTGTTAATATAGCAGTTTTGTGTGTTTGCAGCTGAGAAGGCACACTATACGGCAAGGGCCCCCATTGTTGCTCAGAAGAAGTATTTGCTTGAGAATGAATTAGTTAACGGAGGGTGATTTGAAGAAGATTGGGAAGAAGATTGACAACATCATTGAGGAAACCATAGAATTTGCAGATGCGAGGCCCTTGCCAATACACAGCCAATTGTTGGAGAATGTGTTTGCTGACCCAAAAGGGTTTGGGATAGCCTCGGATGGCAGGTACCAATTTGAAGACCTTGGATTTACTGTTGGAACGGCCTAGTTGTAATGCTAGAAGTAAATGTATTGTGCTTCCTTCGAGTGTGCCTTGCAAGTGAGATTAGAGTTCACGCTTATTTTTTGGATCTTGCGCATCTTCCTAGGATTTATATCATACATACATTCCAGTGGCCAAGGGATGTGACGTTGGTTGATAATGAAAGTGGTTTAGTAGAGAAAACTTGAACAGGATCTTGCAAGTATCATTTAGGTGGCCTCCTCGAATTTCTAGGGCTCTCTCTCAATTGTTATTAGTTAGACCTATAATGTGTGTTTTGCAAGTTTCTATTATATTTTTCTTTTGTGAGTGAAAGTGGCAGGTTCAAGTGCGGACTATGGAATATCCTAGATGTGCTATGTCTTATTGTACTTTGTTGGAGTGAAGCACAGGGAATTCAAACAAAATCCTTCAAGCACCTAGTTTGCTAAAAAATTTATACTCCTATCAGGATGAGCTTTCTTCTGAGTTCGTTTTGTCTTAAGATCTCGGAGGATTTGACATAGCTACAAAAGTGCCTGATAAACTCACATCTAGGTGATACACAAGCATCTCCTCTTAAGGAAGCATTTATTATGATTCTACTAGCATTTAACAATTGGAAACAATTGAATCAAGGAGAGTCATTATTTATAAATGCAATTCACAAGCGAAAAATTGGACACAATAGGGATAGCAATTTGGAATTTTTAGACTTAATTCCAAACTTGCCTAACAAATTGGTTCGGACTATGGACATGGCCAAAACTTTAGGTTCAGGCTAACTGGAAATTAGAACTCGCACATGGAGGGTGGTGAGGGCTGGCTCGGAACCCCAACAGAGAAGGGCGGGCCCCCACCACCGGCCATGTGGCTGCCTTCCGGGCTGCTTCGTTTACCCAACAAACCACCTGTTTTGCTCTGCCAGGGTGAAATTATTGAGATACTGAAGGTTAAATTCTTTTGCCTTTGTATTGACTATTCATTTGCATTGGTAGTGACATTTCATTTAAATTCATTTGCATTTGACATTTAAATTCTTTTATTTAAATTCTTTTAAATTCTTTTAAACTCATATATTAAAATTCATTTAAACTTGTTTAAATCTATATATTTAAATTCATTCATTTAAATTCATTTAAATTCATTTATTCTTTTGAATTCACTCATTCATTTCATTTCATTTGAATTCATTCATTCATTTAGTTTAATTTAAATTCATTCATTCATTTAATTTATTTTACATTCATTCATTCATTCATTCATTCATTCATTCATTTTAATTTAAATATATTTAATTTAAATGAAATTCATTCATTTGCATTCATTTGACAATGTATCCAAAAGAGGCAAACAAGCCTATTCTGAAATACCCCCCTGCTGCCAATAAACGTGCACCATTCAATCTCGTCCTTTAAAATTAAAACCACCCTTACTACCGTTCATCTGATTTTACAAGCCGGCTCAAATGGCGCTGAACTTGGACCGTTGATCTGGCTCAAAAAATGTAGAAGCACTGGGAATAGCCGTCGATGCTTTGCCGTTTGTTAAAAAAATCTGAACCACTCATTTGTGCAGATTGGATGATAGGGTTTCACTCCTGAGTGTAGCACTGTGAATTTTTGTTGCCTTCACGGGAATATTGTGGCGGAGAATTGGGGTTTGCTGCTGAATTTTATTTGGTCGGAGCTTTGTGAGAACGCATGTTGAAGTTCTCGATTCTCGTCTGTCACGGTAGGAAACGGTCATGAAATTTTGAGAATTTTAAAGTTAGTGAAAGTCACAGTTGCAAAACGGGAGGTGAAGGTTGCTCTGGTTGCTTTCTATGGAGTGTAGGCTCAGAATGTGATTGGGATTGAGTGTTGGAGGTTGTGCTCGTAAACTGGTAGGTCTTCTCACAAACCTCAATTGGATTTCAGAGTTAGGGTTCGGCATTCGACGTGAAGACTCAATCTCCCCGGGTTCAAATGAAATTTGTGCACGCTGGATTGTTCGTTGCCACGCTGCACCAAGAGGTGAGTTCGTGATTTGCTGAATTTGTCGCCGATGTTTGCTTTGTCTAACTCCTGAGGTATTTCAAGGTATTCTGTGTTTTGGGTTGGCCATGGTGTGATCCGACTAGGGTAGACAGCTTTACTAACTAGGGATGATTGAATGGTAGTTGGTACGGAGAAGTGAGAGTGTCTTCCTGTTGTTCGATTTGCATTGGGAGTGTGTTCTTTTTGCTTGATGATTGCTTAGTTTTCCTTGCAAGATATTGTATCGTGTTCCGCTCTGATAGATGGCTTTCGAAAAATCCCTAATGGCCATTAGGGTAAATTTGGAAGGCCTGGAAGCAACAATTAGATTCAAGCAGGTACATTCTTTCCAATAATTTCTCAGAGTTGTTGATTGCATGCTTTGCAATTTGTGTTTTGAAACTGCTTATGGCCCTCACATGAATTGTTGTTTTGAAACACATTGAAGCTTGATGGCACTAGAAGAAATCTATGTTGAACTCAACAAAAACTACCCCACATGTTTGTTGTGTCCAACACAAAATCTGCGTTTTTCTGCGTTGGAAAACGCAGATTTTGCGTTGGACACAACAAACACGTGGGGTAGGGTCATTGCAAGAATGACCGGTATTGAAACATTGTCACAAAACAAAAGCGGATGCTTCCTTTTGCTATAACTTTTGCAGCATGACTCGTATGAATTTGAAATTTTTATTGGAGATTCTTCTCTTCAACTTAATCATATCTCATATTTTTCAGAAATTTTCAAAAATCATTTTATATTTAAAAATCATTTAAACTAATATGTCATGTTTTGAGTTTTAAGGGTTCTTAGTACTATGGAGTACCCAAATTTAATGATTTGGAACTGAAATTTCTATGGTCTATTCCCATAGTAGGAAGTCATGTTTCTACCAAGGGGCATTAAAAAATATTATATTTTATGTCCTCTACGTCCATGCAAAGAAGGCTCCCTTGCGCGCGCAATTCTAAATGTTGAAGATGGTTTCAAGATAATTTTTTTAGTGAAATATCTTCAAAATAAAGTTTTTCCAAATGGGAAATTTTTAGTTTCTTTGAAAATTGTTTTTCCTATTTTTCAAAAATTAAAACGTCAAACTATGTATTTTCTTTAAAATTTCAGCTCACACGTTTTTGTGAATAACTTTTTACCTTGATTTTTTTAGGTCTGAAAATTTTGGTGATATGCTATTTCAAGTGTTATACTAATTATCCTTATTTTATTTTATTTTAAAAAATTCATATGCAAAAAGCTCGTAGTACTGGGAGTACTAGCCGAAAATAGCCAAAGTGGAATAAAAACGGAAGGTCATTCTTGCAACGACCTAGTAGTTTTTGTTGAGTTCAACGAAGATTTCTTCTAGTGCGGTGTCTCTTAAGGATGAGCCAAACTGTGACTACAACAATGAAGAACTAATCTGCAAGCTCACTCCCAAGTTTTCCCAGATCAGTTCGCAATTAGGGTTGTTCAATATTGTAGAGATTTTTGGAGTTTCTAAAATACTTCCTTTGAGAATTTTTGAATGTAAGAGTTCTACATTCAGTAGCAAAATGACACGTGTACCCCGCATAGAATTTATGTAAAACTTGTACAACCAATTGGGAAATGACACATGAACCCCTTCTATAATTAATGTATGTGTTTCTCAAAAAATGGTAGTTTATCTCACAATGTACTCAAAAGATGCAGTGACTACATTTAACCCCTAAAGTCCTGTGACTATGTTTTCACCAAAAACGCTCAAAAACTGCCATGTTTAGTACATTCACCAAATTCTTGATTTTTTTTTTTTTTTTTTTTTGCACATGTAATCGTAGGATCTTATTCTAAAGTGTTTTGAAAATATGTGATAAAAATTTTAGAAAAATCCCCCAGGTGGATTGAAAGATATTAGCATTTGAATTGACAAAAATCCATTTTTTAACTCTTTCCAAATGGTTAGATTTCATCTTACAAACATTTTATACAAAAATCAATAGATTCTACAACTTGTTGCTCTCCATAATATGTTGAAGAAATAAGTTAGGAATAAATAAAAGGAATTCAAAACAAAAAAAGTTTCATATTCCTATTTGAAAAAAATAGTAAGTGGAAAGAAGTAAAGTATGATTCAAAATACTAAATTGTTAATAATTTAGTAATAGAATTATAAAATTCCAATCTAAATGGTTGTAATGTTGTAATAAACAATATACATCCAATGGCTCTATTCTTTTTAAAAAATATTGAAAATTGAGTGAAATAATGGACTTCAAAGTATATTTTAGGGTAGAGATTCCATAATTGCCCTCAAACTAAAATTCTTCATAACTTTCACTTCAACTATTGAAATGGAATGACTCAAAGCTCACATACATGTAAATCTAATAAACCAATTTCAAATTTTTGTTTTTGAAAAAAGTGATTTTTTTAATATCTGTCCGAATTGTCCATTTACAAAAAAAAGGAACATATTAGGCCATACCTTTTGACTAATATTTTCAAATGTCATGAAATTTAGTGCATAGGAAAGATATTCCTCGCGCCCACTTTCTATTAAAATTTCAGCTTAAATTATGGAAATCTCTAGACACTTGTACCTGCCCAAAATTTCTATACAGCCCAAAAACGCATGCCAATCCTTTAGGGATTAAATTCATTTGACATTTGCATTCATTTGCATTCATAAGCATTCATTTGCAAATTATAGCATATGAGCACAAGACCAAAATTTCACATTGAATCTTAGAGAAGGAGCATATTTCCATTCATTTGCAATTTATTCAATGTAATGGCTCCGGTTGATTAAACAAAAAAAGAAAAACAAGCTGCTCTGCGAAAGGAGACCAAGCGAAAGGAGGCTAAGGGAAAGGAAGGAAGGTGGGAGGAAATCCGTGGTTTCTTACTGCATGCGGTAACTGACGAGAGGTAAACAGAGCCCTCACATTTCATCGGGCCTGACTCGTTGGGTTCCTCCTGCCCCAACCCCACCTTTCCGGCCCTCCCCTGGGGTCCCTCACGAAGCCATAAGGCTGCATGTGCGAGGCCGTAATGTTTGGCATTGGTAAAAATATGAAGGTTTTGGTGGATGTCCCTCAATTTTAGACAACGTCCTTGATGAATGCGTCTCTGTGCAATGGCAAAATATCACCGTTCTAACCCAATTGGAGACGTCCCCAAGCGCCATGTTTTTCTCTGCATGATATAGGTTTCTGTCACCACCCAAGGTTATCGTCGCTGTCCTCTGGGTTACACTTGAAGTGCTGTTGGTTTACGTAGCCCTGAAGCTGGGCAACGTGGAGTCTGCAGTCGCCACCCATTTAGTGTATCATAAGTGGTTGCTCTCCATGAAGGTGACGGAGAACGGATTGAGCATACTCGCAAACCTCAGAGATCAAGCCTTTTCGATGCACCCATACGCCACTTACAGGACGCACACAATTTGCAAAATAAGAGCGGCTCCCTACTTCGGCCTAAACAGGGTAATGATACATTGCATGCCTACCGTCGTCGCACCCCTACACCCGAACTTAATCGCAAATTCATGAGACCTACATTGCAAAATCCGATGATGGAGAGAACAATGGACAATGCCATACCCGTAGACAGCATTAGACGACAGTCGCTGCACATAGAGACCAGCTAGCTGATTGACGGCTGCTAGGATGAGAGACAAACATGCAGGCACCTCAACGTAACATCTTCCCAGGCCTGGCATGAAGACCTTCCTTTCCAGAATCCAGAGACAACGGAGGATGTCGAACCAGAAACTGCTCTATGCCATCCCCATCTTCACATGAAGCGTATGCTGGACAAAGAATTCTCGTCAATTGATGAGTCCGTCATGAATTATACAAAGGCAACCTATTCCGGTTTGAAATCATTGGAATGATTTGGCCGTCGGGAATGGTGACGATCGAGCGGAGCCTGCCTGCCTACCTACCTGTCTACCTCAATACCGGCGTCTCAATTCACATAATGTACATAATTAAAAGGAACGGGGGCAGATGCACAGGGTGTGCATCCGGCACACCACAGCACAGAACAGCAAAGCTAGTTCCATCTCTTCTCTCGCAAAACTGGGACGGCCTGCAGCTTCACGGGCGCCACCACTCGGTGTGCGCCTGAAGCCTTGCTGCCCACCACAGGCCGACTGGGAATGAGCGTGGTCCTTCTGGCAGTTTTGAGCGCGGCGCCATTGGCACCCCTCGATTTCAACTCGAACTCGGTCAGAGGCGAGCTGTTCTCCAGATCCTCGCGAGGCGGAAGCAGCAGGGGGCTCCGGAAGTGCACAGACTTCGGCTGGGCGGGAGGCCGGCTCGCAGCTTTGCAGCCGCCGGTGGGGGTGGTCTCCAGCACCTGGGCCAGCGTCTGCAGACTGGCGTCGAAGGTGGACGTGTTGCTGGTGGCGATCAGGTCCAGGCCCCCGCAAAGCCGCTGAATCTCCTCCTCAGACAGGGAGGCCGCCACCGAGTTGCAGCTGCTGCCGCCGGACTCCTGCGAACGCCGCACCAGCGAGTTCACCTGCACCGCGGACTTCACGGCGAAACCGCTCCTGCGGGGCCGACCGCCGCCGGGAATGCGCTTCGCCGCGCCGCCGTTGCTGCTCGGGGACACGTACTTCGTGCCCGAGGACTGCTTCAGAATGCCCTTGGCTTTGCTCTGCGCTTCCGCAACGCCTTCGGAAATCTGCTGCTGGGGACACGCGTTCTCGTTGGCGAACACCTCGCCGGTGCAGCTGTTACGCATCACCTCGCTCGCGTCCGGGGGCTTCACCACGTACTCCACAGTGGCCGCTCGGTCCGCTGCCACCGCGGGGGAGCCACTGGTCTCGACCAGCGGGGGGCGTCGGAGAACGGTCTCCACGTTCGGCGAAAGGGCCTGAAATTCAAAGATACAGAGATACAAGAGTTCGATCACTATGTGCACAAGTGGAACGAAACTACTGCCTGCTGGCGAACCGAATCAACGGCAGTGGAAATATGAACACCACAGACTGGAGTTGAGTCAGCCACAAACGCGTACCGGTAATGGGATGGGTGATGGAACTGCTGCCTTGTTGCTAACTTCGCTCAGTTGTTGAACCTGTTGGTGCGCTCTAGACAGCTCCTTCGCATGGCGGGCCGAAGCGGATTGAAGCGCTTCCTTGGCTTGCTTCAGTTCCGCTGAAAGGGCGGCCTTGGTGTGCCTCAACTCAACCGCTTCCCGGGCTTGCTTCGTTTCCACGGCCAGGGCTTCCCTTGCGAGCCTCAATTCCGCTGAAAGCGTGTCCTTGGCTTGTCTCAATTCAGCTGCTGACCTCTCGGCGAGCTTGTCCATGGACACCTTCGACTCCGCGACCAATTTCTCCATCGTCGCCTTCTGCTCGCGGTACATCGCCTCTGCAGCCTGCCGAGCTCGTCGCTCGTTCAGGAGTTGGACGTCCACCTCAACAACTTCTTTCCCCTGTGCGCAGACACAATGATGCACATCCACTTGTGATGTCATTGACCGAATGCCTAATAAGAAAAAAATATCCAGACTTCACTTGAACGTCAGAGTCGATTCTATGAAGAATCAATGCACCATATTTCTTATTGGCAGCTCAAAGATGATTAAAAAGTTATGATAAAGTGCAAAGGCTGCCGAGAAAAGTATGAGGTAGTAACCCACCTTATCGGAGAGAGCTTGACACATCTGCTCCGTCGCTTTCAATTTCGCCTCTACAGCCCGGAGCTTATCCTCTAGTCTCCTCAGCGACTCGTCCTTGGATCGAGATTCCTGCTTTGCCTTTTCTACCTGCACCAGCCCAAAAGCTTGTAAGTCGTAAAACAATACCACATCTTGGAACTCGGCAACTTCTAGAGGAGAACCCAGATTTGCTGCCAAAGAAGCAAATGCAGAAGTTATAAGTCCTTCAAATGAAGCGTGCTTCTTACCAGCTGCTTGTACTTAAATAACTCGCTCGAGTCCATTTGCTTTCTGGCCGGACCCAACTCCACTCCTCGAACTCGGCTTGCGAAATTTAATGAACACTGAGTCTCGCTCACATCCGCCTCATTGGGGCTAATCTGAACGAACATCAGAGTTTTGGAATCTCCTCCTGCAAAAAACAAGATATAATAACGAGGGTAAGTCACTCGCTATCAGTCGAGTCAGCAGTCAAATTTGAATAAATAGGACAAGTTCCCTTGCACAAACCACAGTGAGAATGTAAGATGTTTACAGTACCTAACGAGTCTTGCAACAAGTGAGTCAGTTTGGAGTTCCTGCAAAAGACGAAGAAAGGTCAGATAAATGAGTGCTCAGTTCCAACTAATCGCGACTTACAAGTGCATTCAGAGTTTCACTCACTCTCCATCCGTGGGGAAAAATAAACAGCCATAACTCGCACATGACTGGCAGATATCTCATGTCCCAGGACCGAGAACTCAAATATATTGCATAAACCAGAAAGCGACCCGTGCTCGGCATGCAAAAAAAAGAGAAAACGTACCTAAAAGGCACATGGCTGCTCTTCACCGACAGGGCCTGGATCACATCTCCCAATGCCGACAAAGACTTGTTGATATTTTGGGCTTCCTTCAGACGATCGCCTTGAGCGTCGCTCCTCGCAACTCTCTCGCTTCCAGCCAGATCCACTAACCACAGTTTGCTCTTCGTGAACTCCCCGGTTATCAGGTTCTCCCCTCTCACCATCACGCAAAGCATGCTGTTCCACAAAACTTCCAATTAACATCAGGAAATTACCAGTTTCCATCCCGCAAAGGAACAAAGCACGGAAGCCAATTCATACACAAACAAACTAGGATCCATTAACGCACCAGTGGGATCGGCTGCTGTGGTCATTCGAACGAGTTGAACCCACTGCGCGGGAGCTGCTACCAGCCTGAAGAACGTCCCACACTTCCTCCATGCTGCTTACTTGGGCTTCCACCACCCCCGGGACGTGATGTCCTCCTTCCACAGCTTGCTTGATCTCCAGCCTGTGGTTACAAAAACAGGATCAGCCGACCTGCTGAAGACGCAGACCGCGAAATATGCGTTGAGCAATTCTATGCAGTAAACTATTTTCTGCAAACGTCTGCAAACGTACTTCTTCGTGGGCTGATCATGGGCAGCAGGAGACGCCAGCAGGTCTCGAATCTGCTCATTGTAAACCTCCATCACACTCACAGAAATGTCATACTTCACTTCGCCTTTCCGTTGTGCCGCCACGTTGAATAGCTCCTCCAGCGTTCGGTAATTCACGCCGCGATTTTCAATGCTGCCTTCCATCGTGAATGTTTTCCCCGTCCCAGTCTGCCCGTATGCGAAGATGCATACATTGTAGCCATCGAGGACCGAGACCACCACTGGTGCTGTGTCGGCAAACACGTCGCCTGAAAAAAGTTGTGTAAGTCACCCTGCTCCATACTAAGCAAGAAACAACCATCGTTTGGGTAGAAGAAGCAGTTGGAAATTATGTAATGCACAAGAGCCAACAGAAGTTTGATTGCTTACTTTGGTCGTCTTCAGGGGAAAAGACCCTGTCAAACTTAAACAACTTCCCGGCTGTCCCATTGCGCACCACAATATCCCCGTTGCCAGCTGCTTCGAATTCGATCACCGACGACGCATTCGAAGCCATCTCTGCCTGACTGAGTGGCCTGCATCGACAGAACACACGAATATTCCCTGCACATGCCAAAAGTCAGTGCTCAGAATTCATTCTAGATCATTAGCCTTGCCACCCATACTACGTGATTCATAGAACACAAAAGTCTAACAAGAACGTAACTCACAAAAAAATTCTGTACCTTTCAACTCGAGCACTTTATTGTACAGTAGCTTCCGCTCAGAACACTCATCCGCATACTTCCTTCGCAGATCTTGATGCTCGTTCACTGCACAAACGAACTTCGACTCTTCATTCAGCATTCAGCATTCAAAGTGCGACCTACTTCCGGCCTTGCAGGACACCCCAAAGCACAGTTCTCTAGTTCCACAGGGCTGCTAGCAAGGTATGCAAATGCTGAGAAAGGGAAATAGGACATGGACTGGTGGTAGCCTTACACAGGGTCCGTACAGATGTTGTCATAACTGTGGGATCGGGAAACGAAGCAACCCACTCCTTCGCCGTAGTCGATAGCAACCGCTGCGCCTCTTTCAAAACCTGCACATTCCACCCCAAACTGCCATCAACACTTAGAAAACAGCCGGACCACTGCATTGCCAAGCCAAAAACATGTGATGTTTCCAATGCACTCCAAAGAGCACTACAACACGCAACACGTACCGTGATCTCTCTGTACGCTGCAGATATTGTAGAAAGCCATCTCTGCTTCTCAGCCTGAGAACGCTCTTTGATGGCGTTCATTTCGCTCAGTTGGCTCTCCACCGCCGTAGCTGCTCCATGAAAATACATTAGCAGAAGATCATGGGGATCGCAAACTAAAGAACGTCCACCAACTCGGACCATTCGCAATGGGTGCTGCCACGAACAACAGGAGAAAAAACAAATACGATGAGGATCATACCCAGAGAATCTACGCACAGCGATTTGGCGCACAGGTCATCCCGCAACATTTCGTTCATGCGGTTGGAGTCCTGCAGAGTGATCCACGCCTCGTAGCATTCGTTCTTCAACTCCGTCACCCTTGCTTCGTACTCCGATTTCCGGATCTTCTTCTTCGCCTGCATGTCAAAATGAGCCACTCGTCATAACCAGTATGTACCGAATCAACTACAGAACTCGACGGTTCTAATCAGTGACGTCAAGTAGGCTGATGCACAATGACCTGCGAACGAACCTGCTGGCGTCGGGTCTTGTGTTCAGTGATCTGCTGCAGTTCCTTATCCTTTTTCAGCAACTCCTGCTCGTAACCGAGAGGTTCGGAATCTTTGCAGACGGAACCGCCTTCTATTTTTCTCTTAGGATCACTTGATTTCCGACTGCCTGGGGGAAAACCTATCACGGCAGGACTTAGGTCAAGTACACAACAAAACCAACAAACGTACAGAACCCACTCGCTTCATCCAGGTCCACAATTGCGAGAAGTCTGCTCAAACGACCTGCCCCCCTCACTTCCATTGAGAAATAACTCGACATGGACGACAAAACATCATCTTCCGTCTCCCACATACCTGTCGTCGGTCCGGACCGGATGCAAATAGCACTGATGGTGGGACTCCCGATCACCCCCTCAAACGACACTGCCAGACTGCCATCCGATGTCGAAGTGCTCACACTCAGGATCAGGGCATTGTTCGACCCCACTTCGTCGTACACGTCAAGCTCCGAGATCACCTGTGCACACAGTCTGGTAGTCAGCACACAATCGCAGCAGACAGCACTTCACAGTCCCTAAAGTTCATGCTCTCTTTCATTCAGTGCATCAATGGCATACCTTCTCTTCTTGGACGGTCACATCAAACACTCGCATTCCCAGTGGACCGTTCGTGAAGATGATCTCCGCAAAGTGCAAATCCACCACGTAATTCCCACTCGGCAGGTCTCTGAAAACGTAAGTGACGTCCCCGTACCGAGACGTCTGATACAGGCTTGCGTCGTGAGCTCCTGTCACTTCTTCATCGGTCCTCAGCACGTCTCCGCCAGTGAAGTACTCATCTCTTTTGAAGCAAATTCCATGGGACTCGTTCTCTATCAGCGATCCTCCACAGTTTATCGCAAGAATCATGTCATCTGGACGTGTACATAATTCAATAGTAAGTACGTATCACATGGAGAACTCAGAGGGAGCAATGTGTCTGCTGCTACAGCTAGGGTATGGGATTTCGACTCAAAAAATTGTCGTCAAATATCTACACCTAGACGGGACCATGCAATGTTACACACTTCGACAGGACAGAGGGCCAGTTACCAATTCACAGTGTCTGATTCAGAGTTTCTGCGTCACCTGGTGAGAATTTGGGCAGTTTCTTCCCGTCCTTCAACGCGAAGCTCATTCTCTTCACAGCGCTGTTTCTGACCTCCTCCTCCTCCTCTTCTTCTTCACCGTCTAAATTCTGCAACGATTCCTGCTGATCCACGCACTCTTTGGAAGGGGTGAAGTATTCGGAACTGTTGCGCTCGTCCGAGCTGCACTCCGCTTCCGCCATGCCCTTGTCGCCTGCCATCTCATTGTCGTTGAACACGATCGGGGCTTCCTCGCTAGGAAAGTGATCCAGCCCGTCGCAGAAAGGATTCATATGAAACGGGTTTGAGTGCCCAGCCTCACCGTCAAGGAAGTGGTTGACACGGTTGTCATATCCTGCCTCGACGTGCATGCCATCTGAACTAACGGCTACGTCCTGGAAAAGCAACGACCGCGGGCCCAAAGAGTAACCCCCATAGCTGCCGAACTGCACCCCCTGCTTGTCGTTCATAAAAGCGAACGATGACCTCACATCCTCGTAATCGTTCATTTTCTTCTCATCAAACCTCTCTTCCACCTGCAAGGCCACCGTCATCGGACTTTCGCTCGGCATGGGTTCAGGACAACTCCCAGCTTCATTCTCGACCTTGCTCTCACATATCGTGGCAACCATGTGAGACTCAATTTCCTCACCGGCACCTGGCTTCTTCGGGGACAGGAGCCACTTCAACTCGCCCTCGCTGAAAAACGGCCAGCGATTCCGAAGCTTGCGGATCGGGGGATCAGGCTGACTGCCATTCATGCAACCTCTGAACTCCGGAGCAGGAGACGGCGACAGACACTGTCGAGGGGCCGTTACTCTAGCCATGGAATTCAAGAAATTCCGCAACAGGCGACTCCTGCTGACTCTGTTCAGTCCTTTACATCACGAAACGAAACGGACACAGCTCCTGCATTATCACCACTCCGAGCCATCAACCTCGACTGCAGTGCACACACAGCAATGGGTCCTTCTCATTACCCCTACTCATCACCAGCCAGTCCTAAACAAACAGAAAAAAACTCGGGAGCAAGAGAATACATGAAGCTTCATGTCCAATACCCAATTCGAAGAAACGGCAAGCACTGTTCGATCAAAAACTGCCGAAGTATCCACACTGAGTGCAAATCGTGCGAAATACAACAGCCCAAATGAACATTGAATTGCAGCTTCACAACAATCTCAAACCATCGCCATTCATAACACTGCAAAATCGCTAAAACTAATCAAAATTGACGTCTGAGTACGGATTCAATAGAGCACCTCAGAAGCCGAGACATAGGTCGACAGGAAGGTATTGAAGAGGACAGGGTCGAACTGCGAAGTAGAGACAGATTAGAGAAGCTCCGCCGTCGTGGGAGTGAATTCCTCGGCGCCATAGCCCGAGCTTGGTCCAACGGGCTCTGACTTCTGCATTCAATTTGAATTCCGCGAGAAAGCCGTTGGGCGTTCCCGTGTTGAGTTCCCGTGTGGGTTCGCATGGTGTGAGCTCGAGTTCCCATGACCAAATTAGTATGGGAGCGACAGGAATGTCTGATTTGGGTTCGTTAATATTCTGGAATATTAAGTTTAAGGTGTGTGACAACAGGTTTGGGGGCGCATTTAATATTGACTGTGGAAAGTTTTTAAAAGCACAACCTTCATATATAGATATAATTAATGTCACATGAATACCGGTATTTTATTTAAGATTTATAAGACTTTTTTAAAAATGCTTGTATTCCTTGAAATTATGTGCTGGAAGTAAAAGATACCGTTAGCAAGGTAGAGGTACCTATTTCCGAGAACTTAAGCATTTCATTCAGCCTGTACGATATGGAAAATTCGTTGAGAAATTTAGCTCAATGTGTGCATACATTTTGGATGAGGAAGAATGCAAAAAAATAAAATAAAATTCAAGAAAGAATATTTTATTCAATATAAATCTGGATTTTTTAGTCAAACCCATTGGCCACTCTCATAGACTCTCCTATTACAGTTAGTTTTGGCACTTCTCCCTAACCCCTAAACTCCCGTTGTTCCCTCCACAAACAAAATGAATTTTGGGTAGTCTCCTATGGTCTCAATTTGTGTGGTGATTTATTTTAATTTTTTGTGAAGATAGGAAACCACATTAGCTTTCTAGTATTATAATTTTTATTTCAATTGGAGCTTGAATGCCAAAGTTATGCCACCTAAAGCCCGAAATGGAAATGGGGTTCATTGGGAAGCACAAAAAAGATCATAAAAAGCAAAATTTTAATTTTATTTCTTATAGAAAGTATTTTTGTCTATATAGAAAGATATTATTTTGATTCTATTTGGATTAGTAATGAGAAAGTTATGGACAATCTTGTTTTTCAAGCCATATTTTAAGTATCTTCTTGAAAAAATAACTTGTAGAATTCATTTTCGAAGCAATTTTTACAATTTTTCAACAAAAAAGTTGCACCGGATTTCAATAGCTTGTTACAACAATCTCAATGTTGATTTTAGTGATTTCCAATTCCATCTTTGAGATATTAATGGTTTTTCCTTCAATCTTCTTCTAAATCTACTTCTACATAATAATTTTTTAATGAGTGAAAATTAAGTGCGTTTTTTTTTTTTTTAAATTCCTAGACTTTCAATTCAATTCTTCAAAATGCAAAATGCAAAGTGCAAAAAATTTAAGCTATAAAGATTCAAAGCCTTTAAAATCTATTCAGGCACGGTACAAAAAATTCAAATATTTTCACTTTAAATGCAAATATCTTGCAATTCATCCGGTTAAAGTTTTTGAAATTTCTTCCACACATTTTTGTATTAGTCTATTGCTGGATCCCATGGTTACATAAGCAAAACAAACAATTTCTAAAATTTTGTCGACTTTGCAATAGAAATGGTAGTTTTGAGTGTTTTTTGATGAAAAAAATGCCTTGGAAGCTTGGAGGCTAAGCAAGGAGGGAAGAAAGATGAGTGGATGAATAGGTACAAATAGAGAATCTTTTTCAATGAACAATGCATTCAATTGTTGTTGACATAGGTCACCCTATAAAGCCATTATGAAGGGACTGTCAAAAATAGGTACTTCTATTTGATTTGATTTCCAAGTTCATCGCATTGATGGTGAATAATTGATATTTTTCAAGAAATTGAGGTAACCAATTTGAATATTCCTCTATGCTTTGTTTTCTTTGTATAAATTCTTTTTTTTTTTTTTTTTTCTTTTTTTCTTTTTTGGGTAACAAATGAAAAACTATAATTGCATCAAAGAAATCACAGCACATAGTCAAGTCCTATGGAGATTGGATTCTAAAAAAAGATGACCTATTGATGGCTAGAGGCTACAGAACGCCTAGACAAATTAATACTATTGAGTTCCAATCTTGACCCCTAAAGGATTGGGGTACATTTAGAGTAAAAATTGTCAAGAACTACCATTTTTTAGGGTAGCAAGAAAAAAAAGAAATAGAAAGTTTATTTTCAAAAACCAACCATACAAAAGTGTACTAGACTACAATGGAAATGTGTGGAAAAAACTTCATAATTTTTTACTCTACAGATTTTGAGATTATAGTGATAGAAGTTAGATAAAAAAGTTTTTTTAACACTACCCGACAAGGTTAACAACCTTTAAATCCTCCTAGACTTCTGTGTATTTTTTTTGCAATACTTCTTAGTTTTTTTTCTTACAATTGCATCATATATCATATTTGTTACATGCTTACAAAATTAACAAAGTAAAAAATGATTTTTTGTGACCTATCCAAACTACCTAAAATATTTTGAGCAATAAACTTTTGATCCAGGCACCCAATTGAAATTAAAAGAGGTACATGTCTACATTTTGTGCCAGATTTTTAAAATGATCCATTTGAAAATGACTTCATAGGAACCTTCATGAATTTGCAAGTGGTTGGTGCACAAACACTTGGTCCTTCAAGATTAATACATATTGGAGAAAGCAAGGGGAGGGGAGCTCGCCCCAAATACTATCAAATTAGGACAAAACTCTGGTTGCCTACTGGGAATGTTTTTAAGCCTTCAGATGGATTTCATGAGCTCAACCCTCTGGCCCTCTCCATATCTAACAGTGCATCCCAGAAGGCTTGTTGAAGGTAAGCAGCAAGGCACTTTTCTTTAGCCAAAAAAATGCCAATTTTGAGAAATCCATCTAATGCACATGATGGGAAATACGGATTGGGTGTAACACCACACCACTTGAGAGTCAGGGATAACCTAAGGAGAAAAACCTATATAAGGTAGAAGCACCAGTAACCGATCATTTAAGCAATTTTGGAGCAAGATTGTACGCAATATGAGGTGATGGAAGATTTTTCCATGTAGGAAGATAAGAAATATGGGGACAGCAAAATTTTCAGAATTTTATTCCCAAAATTGAAATTACTGTGAATTTCAGGAACCCAAAAGTGCATAATGTCTAGAGTCTTTCAATTCCGATCATAGCCAAACTACTTTCTTGCTCACTACTTTGGGAGCATGTGTCATGACCTTATTATTTAGTCCCTACCTTGAAAAGGATAAAAAGTACACCTTAGAGGAGTGTTTTATCTTCTCCAGTGCCACAACAATTGAACGCATGTGACGTGAATCTCTGGGTTAATTTGGGCTCACCAAGAGTACTGCAAGGCAACCGCATAATATGTCTACACAGACCATAAGAATGTTGCATATTTTTGTACGCAAGTCTTGCACCAAAACTCCCTCCATGCAGTAATAACTTGGGCATACTGGGGCACAACCGGACGGTTAACTGGATGTTTTTTTTGTTGCCAGTTGGTTAGCGACTTGTCTGAAAGTGTCAAGCGCCTCCTGAGCCTGGGCTGTTACGTTACTCGAGTTTTGGTGTACGGGACGCATTGTGGTGCAAGTAGGTCGGCAGTCCGTTTTCGTTGTTGATGGTGAGTGTGTGTGCATTTTATCAGCGTTTTCCCTGTGTTTTATTGCAGCAGAGTGTATCATTGATTTCGATCACCGGATGAAGAGTTTACCCTGATTTGACGTCCGGTGTGTATTTTGTTATGTGGATTGCGGATTGAAGTTTTGTTTGTGTATTTGTAGCTAGGTGAGATCGTTGATTACAGGACCTCGAATCTGTTTGGGAGTCCATACTTATTGTCTGTACGACCGCTTGCTGTTGTGGCTGGTGAAGAGAGCCGTTTATTTGTGAATGGCCTCAATCTCAACAATCGGTAAGAAGCATCCCTGGTTTTGGTTTCCAGTGAGGTTCAAATTCGGTTTTGAAATCAAGACGAAGAATGCCCAGTCACTTGTACGTCAGCAATGCTACGTTAGAATTGCCATTTGTTGGTGAGGAGATTCTGGCCGATCTGTGTGGTATATATACTGCTGCAAGGGCTTTCATTATTCCGTTGCCATTTGCCGGGATCGAGGTCTAACGACTGGATAAATCCTGCAAACAGGAGGTGGAGATCTATTTTTGTCCCTTGAAAATTTGCCCGAAGACACTCTACCCACTTGACATTTGATGCTAGTCACTTCATGCTAGTCTAAACGTAGTTGCTGGTTTCACTGTTAGAAACGAACCTTTGGCGTGCGCACCAAATTCTCCACAGAATTGCAGATCTGAAAATATCCTCCACCATGTCGAACGGGAGAGTAGCCATGTATATCATACAAGCCGGGTGGGAGTCTTGTAATAATCTCTTGCTAGGAGAGGAATTCGCATTGGCTCTGGGCCGACCTCATGAACTTCAAGTTTTGCCTGCAAGTTTGAATCATGTGGTTGAGTACCATTTTCTTCTACATTGATGACACCGCTCTCAAGGTGCTCAACCGCCATCCGCTTCCTTCTCTCTGTTGTCTCTTGACGCTTTTCTACCATCTGCAGTTGCACAGACGCGCATCAAAACTTTGAACACAAATCAAGCCCTGTTTTCATCCCGTTGAACATTCATAGTTTACTCATATGTTATTCAACAAATATATGCTAGGAGAATCTAGAATCTCCTTTTCACTCCAAACAAAATTCAACCAAAACTTTGATAATTTAATAATAGAAAATTGCTTATTTGAACAATTTTAGGTGTAGTTATCTTAGAGTCTTATGCACAAAGTTTGTTGCTACTCTGAAACTAATCAAACCCTAGCTCCTAAGCTACACCTATAAAATTGAGCTCAATTGAACAAATGAGAGCTCCTCAACCAAATCCAATATTTAAGCCATTGTCATCACATGGAAATAATTGACCATCAATAGAAGCAAAAGAATCTAATTTTCACTCTACAAAGTGTTGGTTGGAGATAAGCAAACCTGATGAGGTCGGATAAAAGTCCTTGTTGGGGGAATCGTTGGAACTTGTTGTTGCGGTTTTTTGATGCCCTCATGTTGTTTGGCTTCTGGTAGATGGTGCTGTTTGGTAGAAGGAGTTGCACCCCTCTTTTGAGTTGAAGGCTTTTTTTTGGCCTTCTTGTCCCGAGATTTTGTTTGAGTCCCTTCGCCTTGGTTTTGCTGCTCCAACCATATCCCAACCCAATATCAAATCACCATCCAATTTAACATTTGAGAATTTGAGTTTGACTGCATTCAGCAAGGTAAGCTAGTCTCCTTTGCCAAAAAACTACGTCTTTAGCACATCACTTAGGTATGAAAAACAATTTTCGAAAAGAGACTTCTTAAAAACCGAAATCAAAGAGGAGAAATTTACTCCTCAAATAGAGAAAATTTGAGAAACTTATGTTAGTAGTTTTAAGCTGTGCAAATTGAATTCTGTGAGTGTGAAATGAACCGTGTATTCACCTCTTTGTTCTGCAACTCCGCAAGAGTTTGACATTGGTTCCCCCGATACACACTACTTGCATTTTGGCTTGCATGCCTGCAATCGAACATCAAGTTCGTTAAATTGGTGGTATCCCACTACTTTGGTACTTTTCAGACATGGAATGTAAATTTTTGCCTCTCTAGTTTTTGAAGCATTTAGCTGTGTCGATGTATGTCACAATTTTTGCTGTTGGAATTGAACCAATTCCGCAAAATGACGATGTTGTAAGGTAGAGTATACCAAATCCTTTGATCGTGACTCCTATTGATTGACCCTTGATGGTGACAACAAAAACTCAGTTCTTCTAATCAACATTTACTACACTGTCAATTAGCATGTTAAATATCAGCATGACTTGGCTAAATGTGTATACTGTTCGTTGAATGGAAGTCTCCAACCTCCAACCACTCTGAATAAGAAATCATCCAATTCATTGAGTGAGAAAGCCATTTTAGTCTCAAAATTAGTGAGTTTGGCTGTTGTACTCAAAATTATCTCTCCAGTGATCTCCCAATGAAAGCACATCCTACATATTTTAAAATTTTCAAAATTACTCTCCTCAACCTCAACAACTGAAGCTTCCAGGTACTTAGAAAGAGCATGACGACTTGCTCCATACAGTAGAACCTCTCTAAGTTGATAGAGTTGGGACCAGTCTGACACATTGAGTTAGAGAGGTTATTACATTAGGGAGGTTCATCATGTTCATATGTGGTTCATATTGTTAAGTTGGGACCGACAATCAATACTTTCTGACAATGCTTTATTGACTTAGAGGGGATCAACTTAGAGAGGTTCTACTGTATTACCAACAACTAGTATAACTTGAATATGTACTTGGATATTCACGATATTAGCGCCTCCAAACCTAAATCTAAATCAGTCACATTGGAGCTTTGTGAGGTTGAATGTCACAATTGTGATTCAGTCTATGAATCACGCCAACATAAAAAAATTGACGTCAAATCCAACAACACAAAAGAAGACAGTATATGAAGGACGACAAACACGACACGGTAACGTCAATTCCATTTTTGTCGCTGCCACTTTGTTTCTACTCGTCTTTGCAGATTCTCATGCTCAAGCTGATGTAAGTAAATTGATGCCACCACTCATCGCTCTGTCATCTTTTCTTTTGTTGTTGTCGTCTCAGTTGATATTCTCATTTTGAAGGACTTAGGGTTTCGAGGTTCAATAGCTTCTGCTCTTTGTTACTGATTAAATTTTCCAGTACTGTTTCTACATGACAACAATTTTTCGATTCCCACCATCTGGACTTGTTTGAGGGATTTAGGGATTCAAGTGAAATGGTTTGACAGTAATCCACAGAAATAGTGCGGCAGACACTCCAGAAAGGAAGTTTCAACACCAAAAATTTAAACCCTTAAACCCCTAATTCATGCACGAATTTCAAAGCAAAGAGGCAAACCCACACCTGATTTTCGATGTACTTGCATCTTTCCGTCTTGGGGAGAAATTTCTTCCCGACGACACAGAGTTTTGGAAGTCTTTGAGCCTGTTGACATGAACCCAAAGATGCTGAGGATTGCAGCAGAAGCAACTCCAGTTGGTGTTGCTAAGAATGGGAGCCAAGCCGCGTCTACGGCCGAAGTTACGCACGATGCAGTCCTCACAAAAGACTTTCTCGCAATTCTCACAGATGATGATCGTCCCCCCTTGACCGCACCACCTGCAATGCTCGTCTGCACCATCTACTGGGTCCTATACAAGCACAAGGAAAGTTAGACCCATCTTACTCCAATGGCATTTGCATTAGTAGGTTTGAGGAAGTCATACTCTCCAAATTCTCTTTATTTTGCACAAACAAAAGCAATAATCTTTTGCGATTCTAGTGACATAACATGAATAAGAAACACATGCAATAGTCCTCTATAATTTGGGCAACATATGTTTTGATAAGGAGGAGAGTAGTGAGTACTGTGGTGAAGGAGTTGTTGAGGAGAAAATCAAAGCAATCGCTGCAAATGCCTACTCCAAGCAGCCATGGGTGCTCATGAATCTCAGAAACTCCAAACATTTCCGTCCCGCAAGCTGTGCAATGGAAATTGCGTTTCTTGCCTCTAGTGAACTCATTTTGCATTGTATCCTTAGATTCATCGTCACTTGAAAGGCAAATCACTTTGCTATCCTGACAATGTATCAAGCAAGTGCTCATAATTAACAACAATATATAAGCAATGTCACCGGCAGCTCCGAAAATGTCATTTCTTGGACAAGCATTGAGCTGTGTAACGTGCTACAAAGACATTGTTAACGAGTTACAACCACGAGTTTCTTACGCTATCTCAAATGTCGTTCTGAGTTCTAAGTTGCTCTAACTAAAAAGTCTGAATGTGAGGACGGGAGCGGCGGTACTGACCTGGTCTCTTGCAAACTCATCTGCTCCTTGGAAGGCAAGGTGAACGTGAGGAGAATTGTCCACCACCAAGCGCGCCAGTGACACAGGGTGCACTGCAGTGGCAAGACCCGAGACAGCACCGCAATCCTTCGTTCTACCGTCCATGATACTCGCCTCCATCTGCACCGTGCCCTTGCTTGTCAGTACAGATCCTTTTCCGGGAGTTGAGCAGGGTGTTATCATCCAAAGCCCTTACTAACAGCAAGACACATTGCTCAACTCAACTTTTGAAAAATCTTCAGTCTATTGAAATGCAACTAGTCGTGTTCGTAATCTTCCGCTTTACAATCACTGTTTACAACCCCAGGAACATGCATCTAACGCTACGCAGCAATTTCGTGTGCAGATATCGTAACAAAACTGTGTCACATGTAAACAAAGGACGGAAGAATCCACAGTAAACTCAACTTGCATGAAAACTACGAACTCTCTAACTAAAAAAGAAATATTTGAAAATCTCTGAAAAGTGGGAAGTTTGCGGACATACCATTCCTAAAACTAAAGTATGTTAATAAGTTTGCGGTCAACATAGGACCTATATAACGATCAAAAGGTTCAGTGTATTCACCACTGAAGTTAGATCTCAATCCTTCTAAGCTGTTCGATCATCAGCACGACAGCAACATATGTGCTACGGTAGGTTAGCTTCTCGATCTTTTCCACACGAAGTTAACTCGAAATGGGAGTTACAAGAAGACCAGCAACTGCAGAGAATTTCGACAATCCACAGCAAATTGCCTGAGTGCACTGTTCAGGATTCGCTCATTTGGCAGGCAGCTGCTGTGCTCTGTGTTGAACCCTTGACTCATAAGTTAGTATGAATGCCATCACCACCAATTTAGCCGGTTACTCTACATGGGTATTGAAAGGATGATGAGACATCTTGCCATGAGATATAATAAGTTCATATGTGTGAAAATCATTTGAAAATTCATGATTTTAACTTACGGTACAATTGAGTTTGTTCATTGAGTGACCCTAGGTGTATTTCTATTTAATTTTATTGTAGTATATGCTACTTAAAATATGGTTACAAATCAATTGCTTGGCTTTCACATAATTAGAAGCAAAATACACAAGATTTTTGATATTCCTATGTGTCAATAATATTTGACCTATAATGTTATTTAATCCCTAAAAGGTCTAAGTGAAGTTCAATTTGTCAAAAATGTGAAGGTGTGATATAAATTGCAATTTAGAAGAAGAATTTAATGCTAAATTTCCGCAAATGGTAGTTGCAAACAACAACTCATAGATCAAAATCATATGGTTAAGTTTATTCATTATCCTAAACAAGATTTTTGATAAAATTTTGAAACCAAAAACTCAAATTTCGTTCTAAAATTGATTGTCAATTTAATAGTAATCTTACAATAGTCGCTTTATAGAAATTAATTTAGAATGTCAAATTTAGCTCTTGTGATTTTTAAAATTTTATATATTCTTTTTTGTTGAAGTTGTTTTTAAAGGTCATTTTTTTTATTGAAGTTGTTTTTTGCATTGGAAAATGTTTTTTTATGTAAATCATGATTATATTTTTAAACTTATATTATTTTAAAATCTACATTATGCAACTTGTTCTTCGACGGCAAATCCAAGGGTGGAGGAAAAGTTGCATGCCCCACGCCAGTTGACTAGTTTGTGCTCAAAATTTGACTTCAGAAGGTTTGAAATTTTTTTATTTTTTTGTTTCTTGTAAAATAGAAGTAATATAGAAGTAATAATAATTTAGTTTATAAATAACAACACAAGCTTTTGCATTTAATTAGAGGATAACCATGAATGCCCTTAAGTGTACTTTTATATAATTTATTGTATTATATGTTATTTCACACTTGGTCATAAATCAATTGCTTAACTTTTAAAATATTTAGAAATAAATTTTACACAATTTTTGAAATTTTATCTATAAGTAGTACTTTGCAATGCAACATTTACTTGATCCTTTAAGAACCTTGGAAAATCCAAATTGCCAAAAATGTGAAGATGTGATTTAAAGTAAAATATAGATAAATAATATAGTGGTGCCTTTCAAACAATAGTTGCAAATTATGACTCATAGATCATATCCATATAGATAGTCTAGGTACTACTCTAAACAACTTTTTGGAGCCCAATATAGGACTTTAAATAAGCAAACTCTCTATATGCATCGACTACTTAAAATAGTTGGAGTTATTTCTCTCTCTATCCACATAGTTGGACTTTTTCATTGCACTAACTAGTAATCAATATTTTAGATAAAATTTAGAACCAAAATTTCAAAACTCTTTCTAAAATTGGTTGCAAATTTTTTAATAATTATTTTCACAAAAAAAATTGCTATGAATTTCAAATATCAAATATAAAGTCTTTTGAATTTTTTAAAAAATGTTTATTATTTGTTGAAGTATTTTTTAGGGGCCAATTGTTAAATTGAGAAAGTTTAGTTTTGCAGTAAATCATACTTGCATTATTTAGATTATGAAACATTTGAAAATCTACACTACCTACACAAAATGTCTATACAACCTATTATTGGATGCCAAGTCTAAAAAGGGAAGAGGAGGTAGAATTGTTTTTTGGATCCAAGTATATATTTTAGGTGGCATAATGAAGACATTTTACGACTCCCTTGATGGGAGATGTTTCAAGGTTCACTCAATGAAAAATGTTTAGGGTTTATTTGATAAAAGGCATATCATCATTCACTTAGTGAGAGATGTTTAGGGTTCACTTGATGAGAAACATTTCAAGGCTCACTTAATAGGAGACATTGAACTTGATGAGAGATCCTTTGTGCCGCCTTAAAAAAGAAACGTTATTTAATTTGTCTTCCTCATCTTCAAATTCATTTTTTTTAGAATTTGTGAGAGATACAAATAAAATTGGTTGCATGGCATAGAAGCCTTGGTCCCAATCATTGATTAATTTGAGGGTACACTTGTCTATGTATCATTGCAAGAAGGATTGTCACATATCAAAGTAGATGCACCCATTTTATATTGCTCAATTATACTTTAAATTACACAATGACCTTAAAATTAGAAATTACATCTAAAGCAATAGACTTTGAGTTATCAATACATTGAAAAAAAGTGAGAAAAATTAAAAACTTTGAATATAAATTTTCTCAACTTATATTATAGCTTACAAGGTAGTAGAATCAATAGAATACTATTGTAAAAAACACTTCCTAATTTTATTACATGTGAGAATAGTATTATAAGCAGTTGAGTTTTAAGGTTCTTAGAAAATAATTAAATTAAATTAAATTCTAAAATTCTAAAATTCTAACATCAAAGTATGTTCAAAATCTTAATCTTAAAATGTTCTTCAAAATTTATGTATAGAAATTGTTAATATATAATTTATAAAAATAAGTACTTTAATCTTTCAAGTTTTAGAAAATATTTTTTTAAATATAAATAAAATAAAATAAAATAAATAATTCCAACTTAAAAAAACTTCAGATTTACCAATTACATCTTCTAAAAAAATGAATTCTATGATCTTTGAGTTAATACAAAAGAAACGTAATCCAAAATATTTACTACCTTTGAAAAATACTTTGTTGTTCTATATGACCTTAAATGATTAAGTATCTTACTTTAAATCCTGAATTTTAAATTTAAACTTGCTTGGGATGTTTTATAATTAGTAAAACACTTTGATAAATATGAAACATTAAACTATTCTTGGTACAAATATCATATTTACAAATCTAGAGTTCTTTGGAGATATCACCAAAAATTTATTGTCCAATGCCACTAGTCTTGGAAACTAGTGACAAGAAATAAACAATTTTGAGTAGATAGTTACAAATTTGTATAGATGACAGTTGTGTAAGATTTTTATTCTTTAGTAATAGGCAAAAAAATAGTTTGCTACATACACTCAATTGTTTGATCTAAGAAAAAAAGATAGAAGATGTTGAAACTTATACAAATAGTCTGCAATTCCAATAGCAATACCTATGGGGTAAATAGAAGATTCATTTGTTCACACAAACAAAAAAAACTCAAATATGGGACCTTGAAGATATTTGCTTGAAATGGAAGGTTATTCAAAATCTAGGAATGAAGTTTCTACCCTATTTCCAATTTCCAACAAATAGTTTGATTTATAGAATTTCAAAAGTTTCATCTACTTAAATAATTTTTCATTAATTTGAAATAATTTTTCAACCATTTTATCATCAATTAATTTTTCATCCATCCATTTAAATTACTTTCAAACAATCAAAAGGTATGGTTTCTAAATACATTCAACATTAATATTTTATAATTTTTGTGTCAAAATAAACCTCCATGTAGGTTTGACTAGTGTTTTTTAGGGGATAGTATATATAACAATGTAGATTAACACTCTGAAAAATTGGAAATAAGAAGATTGTGTAGTTGTAAAATATTAAAAATTCTATAATTAATTAATATGATGTATATCTCTAGTATTGTACAAGAATGTTTTTGGAGAAGTCATTTCCTATATATTTATTGCATACAAAATTGTGATTGAGGCATTTTAAGGGGAGTTATTATTTTAGGTTCCTTGAATTTTAGGCATCCTTCAATTAGGTAAATTTCTAGGTTGTGGTATTAATCAAGCAACGATGCTAGTGTGTGAGCACAAAGACGTGAGCCCACGAGCCTTGAACCTAGTTGTAGGTATGTAACCATAACCATTTGAAGGGGCTTATAACATATGTACCTATAATATAGATACATTATAACGTGGAAAGAGTCTATAACATAAGTACCTATAACATAAACACTTATAATTTTAAAAGGTGTTTATAATATAGACTCCTAGGCTCATGGGCTTATAGATTCTTTGCTCACATGCTAGTGCTCTTTATTAATCAAGACCTTATTTTTATTTTCAAAAAAAAAGTTAGTACATTTTAGGCATCCTAATTTACTAAAAAAATTTAGTGTTTTGCAAATCCAAGCAAAAGTTATTGAAACCTTGATTTAAACCAACATAGCAAAGCCCATCCATCCAATTAGTGATTACGGTTGAAAACGTATACATACATGCAATATAGGTAATAAACTAATAGAGTATCCTATGTACTATTCAATGCATCCTAGAACAAGAACCCATTTTTTAAACCAAGTTTAAACCTTGTTGAATAGACTTCTTCCTTTATTTTAGAATTCAATCCCACCTTTCAATTTTTACAAACCTGAGCCATAAGAGAGGTTCAAAAATATTTTTGCATCTCAGTAGAACATAAGTACATAACTATATTTGCATAGTTCAATATAAGTGCATCATACAATGACAATGACCTCAATAAGTTAGTCTATCATTAGAATGCTATTTAAAACTTTAATTTACAATGCACTAAATAAAAGTAATCAATGTCAAAAACTTTGAATAGAAATGATGTAATATTATAATGCACAAAGTCATTCATAGCCTAGTGAAAGTTGAAAAACATAATTATGCAATAACTTGAGATTTATTGCAATGATTGAGAATAAATATAGATTTAACACCCTTTCTAGAAACATTCAAAAGGACTATCAATCACATATTATATATACATCCGTACTTTTGTATACACATATTTTGTATTTTATATCTATCATATTTATAATACATACACCATGTACTAAATCTATAAAGTTTTAAAATAGGAATGCAAAGCCTATTAAGGTTCAAATGAATAAAACATTACATTTATAATATAATTACAATACAAATACGTAAATGTAACTACAAAATTTAGCCCATTGTTGCTCAAAGATTTGTAAAGAATATCATATACAAGTAGAATTCTTAATTGCATGATACAATCAACATACTATTCCAATAAGATCTAATTCAACTAAGTTCCCCTTTCCTTAAAAAATCCTTCATTTTTATGATTTTAAGGTAGACATTTCATTATTGTGATTGTTTGAAAATTTATTGATATATATTAGTCTTGAATTTTTAAAATCAATTGCACAAACCAATAGGAAAAATAATGAATGCATACCATTTATTAGGAAAAAACTACAAGAAGTTTACTTCAAATAAATGAATATGATAATGAATATTGGTAACAATTTTAACATTAAAATTGTATAGATTTGTTAAGAACATCAGATCTTATTATAAGGATGTAAAGAGAATTCCATTGCGGTTAGGAACACTCTAATGTTTTCTTAAACCACAAAAGATTCTTTCTAAATTTCACATCCATGTGTTATTGGTTGTAAAATTCATTTTTGGGATTGAAATATATGTCATTTGTGTTTTTCTACAAGCAATAAAAATTTAGAAATCCAAATACTAATTGAAGTACATAAGATTTTGGAACTTAAAATTAAATAAAAACGTACTACAATAACACAAAAAAAACAAATATTAATTGAAGTGCTTAAGATTTTGGAACTAGAATTAAATAAAAACACACTAAAGTAACTCAAACATTTCATATTTCATTAAAGGATTGATTACACATAGTGACATACAATATGGTAATTCTTAGAAACAAGATTGAAGCCATTACTATAATTTAAACCTAAAATAGTTCAACTCGCAAGTGCAATAAAGTCATCAAATGTTTGGAATTTATAAATATTAGAAATTGTAGTGATTAAAATACTTATTCAATACTTTTATTTAGGATTTTCTTGACAATGACTTTATTGGTACAATGGGCATTATACAATCAAGTTTGATATCTATTAATTGCCCCAATTCACATTCTCATTCTATTTAATGCATTGTGTATTATTTACCAAAGTTAGTTGTAGACCATTCATTTAGCCTTCACATATTTGAAAGAGGATTTTTTATGACAACTTTTTTAAATATTTCCCTGTGGAAGTAATATCTTGTACTTGAACGTTAACTAAATGATGACTTTGAATAGAATTAATATTTGGCTTTTTTGTTGGCTCTAGAGCTAATTTCTAACACAAAGATATAAAAAATTTAATCAAAGTCTTTATCTATCAAATTTTGATAGATATTATCTATTAATAATTATATTTGACAAAATTTTAATTTTTTTAAAAAAACATTGTAGTTATAGGATTTTGAAGCTGATGTGGTAGAATTTCAATAGTTGAGAGAAATAGAGAAGCACACATACTACTACACCTTCTTAAATTCTACTTATTAATAATTATAACTTGTCAAAATTCTAACTTAGAATATATTCAATTAATAAGACTCAAGTGCACAAACATACAATCAAAGTTATACTCATACTATACCATACTAATGAGAGCTAAATCTTTGAATTTTGCTACTATAGATGTCCTCAACTACCGACATTCCTCCAAAATACAATGAATTTTTACACTTATAAAAACACTATAATCCAAGCTTTCTCTACATCTGGTGGCTTCTCCTACCTCACCGTTTTCTTCTTTCCAAAGCTTAATTCCCCACGATGGATTCTATCTCTCAAAAGCAAGATCAAAGTCCAAGCTAGAAATCAGCAAAATAACACTTTTTTTTTATAATCGTATAATTCCTTCAAAAATAATGTTTTTTCAATCAAATAACTTATATTCTCTCTCCTAATCACTCAACTACCAAAGTCCAAAATTTTAGCAAGAAAGACATAGTTTGGGTGGAGATATTTAGGATTATTTGAGGAATGTTGCTTTTTGAGGACATCTATACATATGAATTCACATATGGAAATATGATCTCCATAGACCCAATGAATGATTCACAAGAAGATTGGCCCAATGAATTAATCCAGATGTGGTTCTTCTTAGAAGTCATTTTCCTAATCTATGCAATTCTTTGTTCAACTACCCTATTGTGTCCTAGTAGTGAGTATCCTATTAGTCTCGCTATTAGTGAGGGTGCAAAACTAGTGTCACCAACAAAAACTTTTTTATGGAAGTTGATGTAATACAACTATTATTTGCACTTAAACTAATCTAATCATTTTACAAATGGTGTGAATTTGGTAAATTAGTTTTCACACCCACTAATAGAACAAAACAGAGAAGTAGTAAGTGAAATTAGTAGGTAACTCATGTGAATCACTTGAGGTCAAAAGCCATGGTTACAATTTCAGAGTTCAGTTCCATCACCTAATGGAAATGGACTCATACTAAATTAATCTAGGGCTCCTGCACAGCTAGATGACAACACAAATCTAGCATGACAGGTAATGAAGAATTCAGCACTCCATTTGGAAGTGCACAATAAAATTTCCAGTAGCATTAATGGTGGCGAGAAGGCCAAACAAATTTTCCAACACGCAAACCCCAAGAAAGACGATGCACTACCTATACTCCATTGCAGATGTCATATGGTTGCTTTTCAGTACAGTTTCCGTAATAAATTTCTCCCAGCAATTCCAACCATAGCATTGAGCCCGTTACTTGAATTCAAATGTTTTCGAACAGCCTCAGCAAGCTCGCAAATGTCTTCATCTACGCAATCTGCACCAAGAGATCGACTTGTTATGTGTAAATGATCAACATATTAAGGAGAAGAGGTTCAGTGCATGCAAATGGGAAAAAAAAAAACTGTTCATTGGCGACTCCTAAAACTGAAGACAAAAGCTAAGGCATGATTCAGAAACTGACTAGGGCCTCGCTTAACTAGTGTCCACCACTATAACCTGTCTTGGACGTCTTGGCAGTAATTGGAGTTTTCGCTATTCTCTCTTTCCTGTCTGAGGTCATCTTGTTCACCTTCTCCAGATGTTTTATATACATGTGCCTTTCCTCTCCCAATTCTTCTAGAAGGTCGAGGTTTGACAGAAGACTAGAAAGTACGTAGTTTCTAGTGATTTTGAAGGACAGACACTTCAATGCAAAAATAACGTAGATATGGAACATACCAAGTTCATGCAAGCACTCTTCCAGATGGAATAGATACTCATAATTCGGTCCAGATGGACCCACTGCTCGGGCAATCTGTCTGCATAAACCGAACGTCAATGTTAAAAACCTAGAGAGCGTCATAATTCCGCATGAAAGACGCATGCTTCAATGCCTTTAGAACAAGAAAACTCATTGAAAACAGCTTTATGGTTATATATTTTCAAGACCTGAGCGACTAACATGCACGTTGGAATGAATTTTGTCAATTTTCACACTCAAAAACCGGCTTCGTTCATCTCCCGCTTCCAGCGAGGATATTATTAGTTCCTTACTTTGCCATCACCTCCAAGGGTGCAGGTCCTGCCCAGAACTTATTCCTCGATTTGTCTGAAGAACCGATATATCTGCAAATGAGAGTACAGTAGTCTTTAAATAATCAATTATGATGTCCCAGGGAAGGCGTAGCATTTAGAATGAAGTTGTCTCTCCCAAAATGTAAAGGATATAATCCAATTGAAAATTAACCCCTAAAGGCCCAAGGTCTTTTTTCTGCCAAAAAACACTCAAAACTGCCATTTCTATAGCAAAAAGTACAAAAAAATTCAAATTGTTTTTTTTTCACATCTAACCATAGGATCTTACACCTAATTGGTATGAGAATGTGTGGAAAAAATTTCAGAATTTTTGACCGCACAGATTGCAAGATATGTGCGGTTAAAGTGGAAAAAACAAGTTTTTCAGCACATTGCGGGACCAGATTTTTGACTTTAAACATTTTTAACTTAAAATTTTTGCACTACAGCGTTTTGAGCTTTAAATCTTTATAGTGGAGAATTGAGTTGAGAGTCTACGGAAAAAAAACAATTCAAAAAAACTTAATTATCATTCTTAAAAAAATTGTTAAGTAGAAGTAGGTACAAGATAGAAGGAAAATCTAAAATATTCATATATTTTAGATGGAATTAAAATGCACTAATCCCAATGGTGAGATTGTTCTAGAAAGTAAACTAAACCATTCCAAAAAAGAAAAATTGAAAAATTACAAAAATTGCATTCCGAAATGCATCCTACAAGTTATTTTTTTCAAGAAGATGCTCTAACTGCCCAAAAAACAAGAATGTCCATAACTTCCTCATAACAAAGTCAAATGAAATGAATCAAAGCTTTCCAGATAGACAAAAATATAATCTATGAGAAAAAAAATATTAAAAAAAAAAATTCAAAATTTTGCAATTTTTTTTTGCGACCCCCCATCCCCACGCATTCCAAGAAATGGCATAACTTCTTGCTCAAAGGTCCGATTTCAAATTTTATTTTTCTGCCACGTACCTCTCTCAATTCTTCATGTTCACAAAAAGTTTCAAAAAAATCAGGAGAAAATTTCAGCAAAAAGGTACATGCCCGAAAACGCATTTGTCCCCCGAAGGGACAATGGGCTTTTAGGGGTTAACTCACACAAGAACATTGCAGAGGGTTGGCGTCTCCAAGTCATCCCCCTGTCACAGGCAAGTCAAAAAGATGTAAGTTGAAATGAAATTCTCGAGCCTCTCTCGTACTCTAGCAATAAAAAGGAGAATCCAACTTATGTTGAAGAATCCTTCAATCGATCACTCAATCCTTCATCATCTGAATCGAATTTAAAGCTACATGACACGTACTCTTGCTCTCATTCGGCTTAGTAAGTGGAAACAAATGCAGGCACAATATGAAGTAAACTATCTTCCTATATACTCAACATGTGGATTTTGCAAACCGCACATACCGTATAGAGGTTGACATACTCTTTTTGATCATATTCTTGTTCCCTAAGATCCAGATACTGTTCACGCAACAAGTAAATGTAGGTTGGTCACGTCACAGAATGAAGAAACGTATCCTCACGGTTAGAACCAAGAACAGCTTCGAGTTCTTACAAAAAGATTAATGCACCCTTTTTAAAGAAAAATTTGAAACTTACAGCTTGAACTAGTTTCTCCTTATCATCTCCCGAGATTCGGTATGCAGCACCCCACTGTAACATAGGAAAAGATTGCATAAGAACCATAAAATTCGACTCTCAACCACAGGATTTTCTTACTTCCGTATATTGCATGCATTTCCTTAAAATGAAACAATTACAGGTATACTTGAAGGACGGCTACAAGTACAGATACAGGTCCCTTTTACGTCCATGTTCATTGGGATCCACAACCACTACCATTACGCGTAGAGGCGACAGAACTCACAGTGACTGCCCCTTCTTTGCGTTCCAACGTGACAACACGTCCAGGGGATTCCGCTGTGCCTCGATGATCTGTGTTGGCTGTAGAACACATGACTAGAAGAATTAGAAAAAGCAACGTCATCTGAGATTAAGCCAATACGGATGGATGACACAACCCTTGAAACAAAATTTGAAAAGAAACCCACCTTGATAGAACACTCTGCGATAGCCCTTGACATAGCCAATCATCTTCTCATCGTATTCGAAGCCTGCTTTCCATAGGAGTGAACCATAACCAAACACCCAAAGCACCATATTCTTTAACGTATCTAATACCTGTTTCAAACCACAAATACTGATCAGTATAACCAATCCCTTCACTCAAAATGCTTAGCAATCGATCATTAAGACAACAACCTCGTGACTGAATGAACTTGAAAATCAAAACTCGAAATATGTTTCAGCTCGCCGATAAAAGGTCCAAAGAATTGATATGAAACGGCGGAAGAACAGTAGTAAGTATGCGACATGATCAGAAAGCATGTACCGGTAAACTGGACAATTGTAGAAAATTTAGGAATCGTCTTTATCAATTTCTAATAGCAATTAGTTGAAAGAGTACTGTTGTCCTTTCGAGTGTCAATTGCATCAAAGAAACCCTCTATGGTGTACTCCATCACTAAAAGACTACACGCAACAGTACTCAAAATTGACAATTAGAATTCGAAACTCAGCACCTCCGCAAATGACCATAAAACTCAAAGCTTATCAAATGCACTTAAATCCCAAAGCTTAACGAGCTCGCTGAACACCATCCCATCACCAACAAAAGGTGGACGCTACCACTCACATTGCTACATCGACAAAGACTCCAATTGTGAGCTTGCTAAATTGTAACATGAAATCTGGTAACAACACGAGATTAAACAGAAAGTGTTTCACAATCTAAACCCTAACATTGACAATTAGAACGAGAACTTCAATGCAACCACAAATTTAGTTAATGCCCATCAAGCTCGCTGAACGTACGCTCTATCATCCCGTCCTTAACAAAAGTTCCACGCTATTCAAACCCCTCGCACCATCAACATTGCTTGATCTCAACACAAAACCTGTTTCTGAATGCAGTGTTTGCTAATCTTTAGGCCTAGTTCTCTAAATTTAGGGACAATAGATGAAGAGAGAAAGCGTGGAAAACGTACAATTAATACAAGCTCCGAAGAATTGAATGTATACTCAAAAGAAGCGCCTTCAATTCCTGTTGAAACTTCGATCGCTGTGTGGCGGAAACTTTGAAATTGTAGGAAACGAATTGCGAAAAGAGAATGGATTGGGTTGACGAGAGTTGAACACGATGTTCTTGCTTGGAAGGAAACGACGGTACAAAACAGTCGCCGTTTTACAAAGCATATGACTTTTTTTAATAGTAATCTATTCTATTAATTAGTGTTGTTCCATTTTAGCCGGTGGAATTGGGAAAATATCCGGTTGCAATTTGAAAATTTTGGGAAAAAAACGGGTAAAAAAATCTATAAAATTTTTATTTAGAATAAAAAATAGAAAAAGTAGTCAGACTTGGTACTTGAAAAATTGGTTCAATATGGGAATTTAAGGGGGGGGGGGAAAAAAATCCTAGTAAAGCTGAAAAAATAGCTCAAACGGTATTCCCTACTTTCAAATAAATGGAATAAATTATAATCTATTCTATTTTATCACCCCTATTTTCAAATTAATGGAATATTACATTGATTTTGGTCATATATATTAGTGAAGGGAGGAGGGAATTAAAGTAATTGCCTAAAAAATTAGTATCCATATAATATTTTATATTTTTTGAAATTGGTAATTCCTTTGTCCTAAAATAAGTATCATCTATGTTCTTATATAAGGTTGTTTTGAGTAGGTCAATCGGAGGTTTTTTTTAAAGTTCAATTTTTTTTGGTTGCAAATGAATAGTTGAATACATGCAATATTCTTAATTGATTTTAGTGATATCAAATTTGGATCTTTTTGAATTTGTGCTTTCATATATAACATGATCAATGAAATTAGTATCAAATGTTTTCAATAAAACTCCATACATTTTATTTTAGGACAAAGGAAGTACAATATAGTAATATTTCAACTTAAACTAATTCCAAATTGTGTAAGATTGGCAAATTATTGTCACATGCACTATTAACCCAAGGCCCAACAACTTTCTGACTATGAAGATTTTTAATGAATTGTCTCACTTTGATATTTTTTACATATGAATGTACTCGAAATTTTTAATTTTAACCCTACAAAAATAAAGACTATTTTGTCTAGTATATATATCATAGAATTGATTGTGGAAAATACTGACTATTGGATTTTGAGATTTTAACAATTTTAGATGATCAACTTTATAGGCAGAAAATGCAACTTTGGGGGAAGAAAAATTATAAAAAGATGAATAAAGTTTTTTTATCCCTCCAAAAAAATGTATTGGAATATAAGGCAAATGTAGCATCTTTTAATTTTTAAAAATAAAAAATAAAAACTTTCTAAAACTTATATACGTTTTCAAACGAAAAGGAATAGATAGCCAAAATTGACCAAATTAGATCCTACAAAATTTAAAAAATTTAAAAATTTGCATTAATTTAAAATTTAAATAATTAATATTATTAGCATATTTTTTTGGAACAACTTCAAAATATTTGGAAGCATTCTAATTATTTTTGTATTTTTCATCACACCAAATTAAACCTTGAATTTTTAAAACTGCTAAAAATGTAAATTTGAAATTTTTTTTCTCCAAACCCAATTTGTTTGTGTAGTGTAAATACTAGGAATGCCCAAGAAAATGTTTTTTTCCATCCCTACTATTCTTTTCATTGTAAAAAGAAATGTTTGGTCCCTCAATATATTTTTAAATACTTCTCACTATGAAATTTTGGAAATCGAAAAATGCAACAAGTATATCAACTTCTTACTCTACAATTAAGTTCCTAGTTTACAAAATATTGAGATTTATTTCACCCTACCAACAATTTGCCATTGAAATTTGAAGATGACACATTGTGTTTTCTTGGTCCTTGAGGGGTTAACTTGTGAAGATTTATGTCTAAAAAATTGGCGGATATTCACAAAACTATCAAAAATTAGCACTCTTTGAAGAAAAAAATGGTTATAAATCAAATTTTATAAATTTTTGAAAATTTGTAATTTTTTTACTAGTATTTTGGTCACTTACAAAATAATTGTGGATTTGAGGGTAATGAATACCCAAAAGTTGAGAATTTGAAGATATTGACTGCGTAAAAATAAAGTTCAAAAAGTGGTGCAAATTGTTTTTTTCCAAGATTGCTTGGGCTTTTGACAACAAGGTATTATTGGGCTTTCAAGCCCTATAATTCAAATTTCTTTTTAGGGACTTCAAATTTGAGTAGAGTTTCAAGTAAGGAAGAAGTACACAAATTTTTAAAGCAAAATGATGTTGTGTTTACCTTGCTTGAATTGGAGCCCAAAACAAACAAAATGCATAATTTTTTTGCAACCATTTGACCTTTATAAAAATTAGATTCCCTAGAAGTTCATTTGTTTTTCTAATCTTCAAAAGAATGAGGGAAAAATATCCAATCTGATACTTCATTGTAGATGCCTAAACTTTTCAATACCCATTTCATTTTGCAAGGAGCTTCAACGTATTCACAGTATTTCATAATTAGATTTTTGAAACCCTAGTCATTTAACTATGCCATGTGTATGACATGGATGTGTGTTGGTCTTACAAGATAGAAGGTGAGCCCTGTTCATCAGTTAGATCGGCCATCAAGTGGTGTCATCATATTCTCCAAGTCTGATGATGCAACTCGCTCTATTGAGGCATCCTTGGCTCATCTCGCTTGCATCAAAGAGTGAGCATCTTGTATGTACCGGTACCAATTGTTTTTTGTTTGGGTTGGATTAGGGGATACTTTGGGCTTGTAAGGTAGGAGAATCTAAAACCAACACTTCTGCACTGAGAGCATAATTCTTATTACTAGGCTATTCAAATATTCGTTGATTCTTGTTAGGAGGGAATTTCAATGCACTTATGTATTATGTGGATACTTCATCCAAAGGTTATGAGGGTTCAAAGTTATGACCAGAATCCAATACAGATCTGATGTTTAAGTAGAGTACATTTTCATAGTCAACATGTACTCATTGTCCAATGTTGGAATTAGGACACAGTTGGAATTCTATTCTCCTACGTTAAAACCTCATAACCTCTTGTTGAATGTAGTCCGCCCAAGCTTATATTTTCAAGTAGGTTTTAGTGAACCCTGGTACTTACAAAATGATCTTGAGATTATCGTGTTACTTTGTCGTGCATGTTAAGAAGTCATAGAATCAAAATTGCCATTGGTTTGTTTTAATTGTCACTTTTACTTATCCTGGGATTTTCGGACTCAAATATCTTGTGCTAGCAAGGGAAAATATTCCGGATTATTTTGTTTGTGACGAACCAGTGAATGATGAAAAGGTATGCAAGCATTGTGGACATATCACAGTTAACTATTTCAATGCCCATGTTCAAATTCGAAAGTCCATTTAGGAAGCTAATAGTCAATCATAGTAGCTTTAAGGATTATTTTTATTGTTGATAAATGCAATTTGGTCTCTTTATTGGTACATTTTGTTACCTTCCTTGAAGCTTCCTAAATAGTTTAATTTAACTCCTTTAGATTAGAAGCTGCCACTTTGTCCTTTTTGGCACTGAGGGGTTAAATGAAGATCTGGATTTCGGAGTTTTAGAGATTTGTGGTAGGATTATTAAATGTCTCGTATTTCAGCATCTTTGACAAATAGTGTGCTCAATTTGATTGCCACTCATTAATTTGATAATCTAAGTGTTGGTGGTATCTATTTAGACAGGGTATTCCGAAGTCAGCTATATCACAATGCGAAAAAATCCTTAATCTTCCTAAAGCACGTTGTTCCTTGTTGAAGGTACCTCTTCTCTTTGGTCATTAAATGACTTAATGTAAATAAAAAATTAATTCTTATGGCACTACTTAAGTGGTTGGTTTTCATGCTACAGTTCTGGGGTCTGTTTTTTGTAGCTAAGACTTCTTGTTTCTACCCCAAGGGAAGACATTATGCACTAATTCAAACATGTAATAAGCTTTGTTGCTCCATGAAAATTAGGCATGTTTTTGCATTTTGGAGCCCATCATTCCAAAGGATGAATGTTTTAGGAACAATGCAATTTTAAGATTTTCAAATATTGAGTTTGAATTTTTCAATTTGTGACAATTATATAGAGAATCATACTGAAGATCATGTAAATAGAGATAGATACATAACTATTTAGGGCAGATACACTTGCAATTTGTCGCTTGTTTTTCCTTCAAATTTAATACTATATTAATATGGAATCGTCATGTTGGGGTGCATCAAGAGATAATGAAGACAAGACGATGGCATTAGATACGCAAGCATCTCAACCATTGTGCTCATCATGTACAATTTTGAATCGAACCTCTCTCACAACAGATTTCTTCTTCTGTAAACTCAGAGACACTATACAACCTTGTTTCCATTCAAGCTGAGTGAGTGGCCATAGACATTTAGACAAGTCACCCTTTCTTCTACCTTACTTGCTAATTGAAGTCCAACCAAAGTGTTTTTTGGAAAGAGATTCATGTTCATGAGTTCATGTTGGTAACAAGGGTCAAACAAAAGAAGAAAGGATCAAGTCCCTAACAATTTTAGTATCCTCTACCTTACTTACAATTTTGTAATACTGCGCAGCAGTGGTCACAAATGTGGCTAAATATAGCAAAGCTTCTACCAAAATTTGGTTCTCTCTATAAAAAGTGTGAATAACAGTGTGTTAAAATTTGAATTCTAGCACATCTAGGAGTGTTTTCTACAACTTGAGAGTTAATTGTGAAAATCACATTTGTGTGACCCCTGCTATGTAGGTTGTAGGAGTCGTACAATATGGGAAAGGGGAAACAAATCGATTCTTTAGGGAGAATTACAAAATGCGCTCAAGTTGAATACACTACAAGAATTTCAGCATTCTATGACTGTGTATATGACTACATTTTTAGTCATTGTGGACACATATGACTGTTGTAGAATTTTGGACTCGATAGTCATTGTGGACGAGTCCTTTATACAAATGACTACGTTTTTTATATCACCATCTGTCTTCCTACATGGATGTTCATCTATAGATTTTTCCTATATGGATGCTTATGTGTCCATGACGGCATCTGACTTGGCATATTAAATGTTCAGTTATACCTCAGTCATATATATGATTAATACTAATGATTTATATGTGCATGGTAGTTACTCACTAGTCAATTTTCAATAGAATACTAGTTGTATACTAGTCATTTATTTTGTTGTAGTAGTAGGTGAGTGATACTGCAGTTGAAGATGAGTGATATTATAGTCTTAACAAGTTTTGATTGCGCCATGACCATGAAATACAGAAATGCATCCTTGCAGTCATTGACTAAATAAATTACACATACAATTGAAACAACAATGATTGCAATGTTAAATGACTAAAGCAACTTGCACAAAGTCATTTTTTGGTTATTTATGTAACTTGTCATGTTGTCAATGACCACAGATAAGACTAGGCTAAGTAGAACTTTGTATCCAAATTTCTAACAATAATGCACCTCCATTAATTGCAAACATGAAGCAATAGAAGTGCAACATTAATTTCCTCTAAATATGAAACTCATCAACCTTTGTGCTCTATAGTATCAACCCTTCTACAAAAACTTCTAAAGCTCAACATCATGTTAGATTCATCTCTTTTCTTGTAAGCATCTTCTTCCTCAATTTTGGGTTTAAGGTGATTTTCTACACACAAACAAAATCCACGTTAGACAAGGTGCAAATGGATCAGAAATGCAAAGAATATTGAATTCAATTCTTTTGGGACTGAAATAAACAACATATACATGAAACTTAAGTGAATAAAAGCAAAAGCTATGAAGTCTAAGACAAATCAACTCACTTTATTGTATAATACTGAAACTCAAACAAATCCTAATAGAACTAAGGCAAGACTTATGATACAAAAGACATATCAACTCATTTTTTTGAATAATGAACTTATATAAACCCTAAAAGAATCCATTAGAGGAGATCTGAGCCTCTGGAAGACCGTTTTAGGGTTGTTCCCAATGTTGGGAACCAGCACCTACTGTCAGAAAAAAAATATTATTAAAAAAAAGAAAAAAAAGTTATTAAAATGCTAAAAGAATACTAATTTTTTTTTTCAAAAATTAAAAAATTAAAAAAAATGACGCAGTCGCTTGGCCATGTCAAACTGGCCATTTGGCAGCGTTCCAGTATTCTTGTAGAGTTCCCACAGTCCAGGAACTCACGTTCTCTTAGAAGCCCGAATCTCCTCTAATGCAAAGTAAGAGTTGTGATACTCAAGACTAATCAATCCATTGTTTTGAACAATCAACTTATACAAACCCTAAGAGACCTAAAATAAGAGTTGTGATACCTTGGACAAATGAACTCATTGTTTTGAACAATCAACTTCCACTAACTTTAAGAGAATCAAACTAAAGAGCTGTAATACCCAAGAATAATCAACTCATTTTTTTGAACAATCAATTAATACAAATCCTAAGAGAACCAGAGTAAGAATTGTAATATCTAAAATGGAGCAACTCACTTCTTTGCAAGGATGGAGCAAAGGTGGTGAAATCTAGCAAATACTACTGTGAAAAACAACAAAAACGTCAATAAGAAGCAACAAACACGGAGGAGAGAAACAACAAACATGGCAACCCTAAACAACAAATATGGCAATCCTAAACAACAAATGCGGTGATAAACAATAAACACGATGGTAAAAACAACAAATACAAAAGGCGAGTAGTGGCGGCTCTGTGGAAATATTGGGATTTGTTCATGCCAAAGAGAGAAGCAAAATCTAAGCCGTTCATTCATACGAGGAGCTGATTGAATTACATAATGACACATGGCAACCCTAACTTAGTGTCAGTATGACTTTTCTATGACTATTCTATGACTAATGTACAACTGATCTATAATTGATGAATGAATAATTTATAACTAATTTATAACTAAATGATGACATATGATAAGCATTCATATAGTTACCACCTTTTGTAACAATGTACTTACCCTTTTCATACACTCATTGTATGTTGGATTTACTCATTTGTTGTACATTAGATGTTATGCATTGCAAAATGAACCCGACAAAGAACTTTTTGAAGACCATAATTGCAGTCTTTTCCTAGTAATACCTTAGTTGTTTGCGGAGTCCTATACACTCAACACACAGTCAACACAGAGTCAGTCTTCAACTAGTCTATGACTAAGTTTGTTCAAACTTAGGATTTCAAAGGTCCACGTCACGCATTGAGATGTTTTGCTCACTGAAAAGGCGTGGATGAACGGAGTTTTCGGTTGGAGTTCAGACACTCTTCATCCTACAATCATTTTCATGACTGCAAACGACTACTCTTCCGTACACGTCATGTTGCATGTGCAATTACGGAGCTCTAGTTGTTGCGCAGTCATTTAGGATAGTAAGTCATTTTGTTGAGTTGGTTGTGAAAGACCTTTTTTCTTGTAGTGATATTTCTTTATGTTGCTTGCCTCACATTTTCTCACCCTCTTCATCTGTCCAAAGAAGTTTGGACCTTGGCCTCAGCTATTGACAATACTATGGACCAATACAACAACTCGGCCTCATATTCAAAGCTAGAGTCGGATACAAGTAGTGATGCGATTTTCATAATTTGTTCAAGTTGCTAAAAACATTGCTAATTAATCAGGTTTAACACTAGTATTTCTATTTTTTGCAATGAGAAACTTGTGTTGGGTTGAAGTTTTGCTAAATCTTTCCACATTTTTGTAAACATTGCAAGTTGTGTAGGAGATTGTTCTATATGGATGAGCCCAATAACATCTGTTTGTGAAGATCCAAAGACTAGACATCAATTACTCACTATTAGAGCCTCACTACCTGTAGATTTGTTGGAGGTTCTGTACGCCATACCTAACGGCCTTGACTGTCACAAGTTGCTATCTCTTGGATTGATATTTCAATAGCTTAATGTTCCCACAAGTACTGTGGTTCAGTCTTTGTTGAACGCGATGCTTTCTACAGTGATCTTCATATTTCACATTATATGTAACATATTTTACTTTTATTGGTGTTTTTGCTTTTATTGCTTTTATACTTTTATTTTTATGTCTAATAGTTCAACTTTTACTTTTACAGTAAATACATATATATATATATATATATATATATATATACAGAGAAAACCTTTATTTTGATCTACAAATAGTCTTATAAATATATATAGATTTACTTTAAATTAGGTGCTTACATTATTGTGGCAGTTCCTTTTTATATGCCCTATACTTTTTTTGCCAATCTGTAAGAATACTTCTTAAATCACCAATCTTTTAAAAGATCAAATTGGTCATCAACATGAAAAAGAAGAATACCTTTGTGAAGCTTTTGACATCACAAATGTCTGATTTAAGTATAGCACCTAGTCAAGCAATAATGAAGAAACAGAGAAAGAAGAGGGAAATGCCGTCTAGAAATCCAACTGCTATTGAGCCCAAAGAATATGCACAACAAAAAAAAGTTTGTACTTATTGCCAATCCATCAACAATTGTAAATAGAAGTATATCAACAATTGTATATCTAACCAACCTCGATACAAATGCTTGAATAAATTTTGTAAAAAACTCTTTGCTCTAGTTCTTCACAATCGTCCAATAGGAAGGACATATAGCAAGAAGAGAGGGGAAGATCCAATAGAATTACAAGGCCTAACTAAAACTTGTCCCAAATGTGGTGGCACTGACAACGCTTCTTTTACGTATTACAACAATGACAAACAAAAACAAGGCCTCCAACCTCGTTTTAAGTGCTTGAATGGCAATTGCAAGAAACATTTTCAAATGCGGAAAGTGATTGGTGATGATGGAAGAACAAAATTGGTGCATACAAGCCGAGTGGGACCTCAAATTTCCAATGAACAACAACCACAAGAATACAACGAGTTTAGTAATACGCTTCCAGACTATGACTATCGCATGTATAATGCCGTTAACATTGCACCAGATGCTAGCACCTTGACTGAAAATGATCTATATCATGAAATGAATATGCAAGTAAGTGAAGTGGGTATAGACGACAAACTAAATAACCAACAAGAATCACTTGTTGAAACAACTCAAGATTACCATACAAACAACAATCCAACGAGCATGTCAACACTATGGGGCTTCCATCCAAATGGTGGTGACTTTCGAAATGGCGACATCTTTCGAAATGGTGATTCTGAGCATCAAATTGTTCAAAAAACACGGGGTGAAACAATTCAAGATTATAATACAGAAGACAACCCGAGCATGCCATTGAATGACATGGTTCCAAATGGTGACGGCGTCCATCAAAATGGTGATTTTGAGCCTGAGATCAATCAAGAATCACATGTTGAAACAATTCAAGATTATAATCAGAAGGAGGACAATCTGAGCATGCCATGGAATGACACCATTGTAAATGGTGGCAACTTTCAATCTGAGCTAAAAAGCGCAGAGCCTGATGTAGAGCTTTATTGGGCCATGCTAAATCTTGAGAATACTTGGGATGTTTCAACTATATTGGGAGATGGTGACTAATATGACTAAGTTAACATTAATATGACTAAGTTAACCGTAGAAGGATGCAGCCCCTATGATCAAGGTAGTCAACAAAATACTTTGATTGTTGGACCAATAGGTGCATTCTTTTAGTTTAGTCAAGTCATCCATCAAACTTTTAAGTCTTTAGCTTCCTTACAAGATTAATTATCGTGAACATTATCCCTAACAAACTCTTCATTCAGTCACTTCAAGGTTGGAATTCTTCAGTCTTCATTTGAAAACAAGGTGGGGTTGCCAAAATTTGTAGATTCAATTTTAAAGTTCAATATGAAAATAATCTTGTACTAAGTGAATAGATTTCAATATGAGAAAAATCTTATATTTGTAAATAGATTTAGAAGAATAGTTTGATGATGACTTTCAAATGAAAGTTTGAGCAGAAGTTGAATATTTGTAATTTTTACAAGATATTTATTTTTTGAGTTCAAAATGTAAAGGTCTAATAATGGTGATTCTTAAAGATTTTATTTTACTTATTTATTCAAGTAACTTTTAAGTGGCAATTCTTTGGAGACAAATCAATGCAGAAGTATAGTTGTTGTAATATATGTCCTCCTCCTTTTTAGGACAAGAAACATTTAATACTTTTTTTTTCTTAAATAATTGGATTTGACATTACAAAAAATTTCAACCCTCGAAGGGGCCGCGAGTTTTGAACCCCCTGGTGCAATTATGGAAAAAAATAGAAATTATTTTTTTATTTTTTATTTTTTAAATATTTGGGTGCTGATGCGGCACTAGTAATGCCATGGCAGCTCCACATCAGATTTATTTATTTATTTTTAAATAAAATTCAAAAAATAAAATTCTTTTAAAATAAAAAAATTATTCTCTTTGTAATTGCACCGCAAGGGTGCCAAAAATGAAAAGTTAGCGGCCACTTTGAGAGCTGAAATTTCCTCTAATGATTCAAGAGTGCTTCAAAATTTTAAATGAAAATGTGTAAGGATAAATATATGGCAATTAATTTGGATGAAACTATGACAATGCTGTAAATGCTCCAAGGATTAATAATTCATGAGTGCACTAGATTTAGTGCCCCATTTTCTAACATATATTATGCACCATGACATTCTAAATTTAATACTATAGATAATTAGAATTGCAATTAATTGTATTGATTCATAGAAGAAACAAGATTAAAGATGGTTGAGTGAATGAACAAATATGTAAGATGGGTGAAAAGTAGATTGGTAAATTTGGTGAATATACATGAAGTTTGATTTTGATCCAAATTTATCATTAACATCTAATTTACACTAGAGTTTTGAGATCCAAAATTGGTTCAAAATATACGTGCCTAAAGCAAAGCTAAAATCTTCATCTATGTATATTGCCTCTAACAAACTTAACCTTAGGATCCTTTAATTGACTTATTCATGTATATCCTCTTTAAATTATACAATGAAAATCTCCATCCATTGCAAGTTCAACGTGCCTAAACTTCTAAAAGCAGGATTTTTTAGCCCTTCACAAAGATGAAGTTTTATCTTTCAATAATTATAGAAAAAAATGTTTCATAACTTGTATATTTTAATCAATATGTTGGAAAATGGGTTGAAAATATATGAAAAAATATTTAGATAATTTTTTTTCATGCTCATCTTTAAAAAAAATGTAAAGTGCGAGGTAGTACTAAATGAAAGAAAAACTTCAATTGCTAATAATTTTTACAAGAAATTGAGAATTATAAATTTGAATGGTGCAAATGTTCTAGTAAGCAATAAATATTCCTTCTATTTGTTTTTATATTGAAATTTTGAAAATCGACACCAAAGAAAAAATTTATATGTTTTCTCAATCTTTGTTGCTTACAAAATAAATCTCCTCACAATTTTCATCACATTATATGGAATTGAATGCCTCAAACGTTTTTAAGTAGGTGTCAATCCATGAAATAAAATAATCTTTTTTAGAATACACTTTTTATATCTTTGTTTGACATTGAAAATTTTAAAGACTTATAACTTTTGCAATAGTTTTTTTGGAATGACATGAAACAAAGCTTCACATATAGACCAAGATGATTAGCATCCATTCTAAAAATCTCATGCAAAAATTCTAAATTCTAAAATCAATAGAGTCTACTTGATTTCTCCAAAAAAACAAAGTGGGGTACCTAATCGATTAGGAGTGAACAAAATATTGAGGATGTTCCATTTGAGGATGTTAATTAAGACACCTTAAAAGGATTTATTACCAAAAATAAAAAATCATTGTATCAAAATCCTATTGAAGGTGATTATGAAAATAAAGTTCCAATCAAACCTCCTGTACCTCTAAAGTCTGAAGGCCTTTTTTCATCAAAAACCACTCAAAATTGCCATAATTTATATTGTAAAGAATAATTTTTTTTAAATTATCTTTTTTGAATATCTAAGCACACGATCTTGCACTAGACTAGTATAAGAATATTCAAGAGAGTTCTCAAAACTTTGACCGTGCAGATTGCAAGATATTTGCATTTAAATTGGAAAATTTAATTTTTTGCGCCTTTAGTGACTAGATTATTTGACTAGATTATCTGAATTAACTTAAAATTTTGTAATAAATATTTTGATTTTTTTTTAAATTATATAGAAATCTGAAATGACATTCTCAAAAAAAAATTCAATTTTTTTTTTTAACTTCATTCTTTAAAAAATTATTAGGTAGAAGTATGCATAAGATACGAGGATAAATTGTATCATTAATCCTAAAGGACCAAGGTGGTGTCCATATTTCCAAAATTGTGAAGATCTATTATAAAATACTACTTCAAACAATATTTTAATGATGACTCTCAAACAATAGTTGTAAAATATGATTTACAAATCACATCCATATGGTTAGATCAAAAATTACACAAGCCACTATTTTACAATAAAATTTGAAACTAGAAATTTGAAATTCTTTCTAAAATTAATTTTAGATTGAATATTTATGATTTTTACAAGAATTTTTTTTGTGAGTTCAAAAAACTGAGTTCTAATCATAATGATTTTTGAAGATTTTTTTTTGAGTGATTCAAGTTGTCTTTGAAGGGTCATTTTTTGAGGCTAGACCTCCCAATACATTTTGAATTATAAAATATTTGCAAAGCAAGATCTTCATAATCTGAACATACAAATGTTAAAGAACTCATACAAGAGTCTTCATAAAAATTGATGAATTAAAAAACGCATTTCAGTGAGTTCAGGATGTGTTTCCATTCATTCATTGTTCAAAATCTGCACTCATGGTCCTTAAGGGGTTAACAGCTCTAAGATGGAATAGAAACACACTAATTTCAACGGTGAGATTGTTTTAGCAAGCAAAATAAATCTTGTGAAACTTTGTTACTTTGAAAATTGTAAAAATTGAGTTTAAAAACAAATCCAATACATTGTTTGCTCAAAATTAAACAATGTATTATACAAACATATAAGCAAAAATATGAAAAAGCTCATAACAGAATTTGAGCAGTTACAAATTAAGATATGAAAAGATTAAAGAATGTTTGCTCTTGATCTTAGGAGTATCCTTAACCCCTAAAGGACCGAGGCCTTTTTTCTGCCAAAAAACACTGAAAACTGCCATTTCTGTAGTAAAGAGTTAAAAAAAATTTAAATTGTTTTTTTTTCACATCTAACCGTAGGATCTTACACCTAACTAGTATTAAAAAGTGTGGAAAAAATTTCAGAATTTTTGACCGCATAGATTGCAAGATATCTGTGTTTAAAGTGGAAAAAACAAGTTTTTCAGCACATTGCGGGACTGGATTTTTTGACTTTGAACATTTTTAACTTAAAATTTTTTCACTACAGAGTTTTGAGCTTTTAATGTTTGTAGTGGAGAATTGAGTTGAGAGTCTAGGAAAAAAAAAAATTAAAAAAAAACTTAATTATCATTCTTAAAAAAATTGTTAAGTAGATGTAGGTACGAGATAGAAGGAAAATCTAAAATATTCATATATTTTAGATGGAATTAAAATGCACTAATCCTAATGGTGGGATTTTTCTAACAAGTAAATCAGACCATGCAAAAAAAAAATTTGAAAAATTTGAAAAATTGCATTCAGAAATGAATCCTAAAGTTATTTTTTTCAAGAAGATGCTCTAACTGCCCAAAAAACAAGAATGTCCATAACTTCCTCATAACAAAGTCAAATGAAATGAATCAAAGCTTTCCAGATAGCCAAAAATATAACCTATGAGAAAAAAAATATTAAAAAAAAAATTCAAATTTTTGTCCATTTTTTTTTTGCTGCCCGAGCTGCCCCCCGTAGCTTGTTTTGAGCTTACATGGTCATAACTTTTTTTCCCGGACACCGATTGTGAAAAAAATTATATTCCCTTGAAGCTAATCAATTTTTCTACCTCCAAAAAAAGTTTCAAAAAATCAGGAGAAAATTTCAGCCCGTAGGTACGTGCCCGAAAACGCATTTGTCCCCCATAGGGACAATGGTCCTTTAGGGGTTAATCCCTAAAGGACCATTGTCCCTATGGGGGACAAATGCGTTTTCGGGCAAGTACCTACAGGCTGAAATTTTCTCCTGATTTTTTGAAACTTTTTTTGGAGGTAGAAAAATTGATTAGCTTGGTGGGAATACAATTTCTTTCACAATTGGTGTCCGAGAACAACAGTTATGACCAAATAAACTCAAAACAGGGGATGAGGGGCAGCTCGGGCAGCCAAAAAATTAAAATTAAAATTAAATTTTTTTTTTCTCAAAGATTATATTTTTGTCTATCTGGAAAGCTTTGATTCATTTCATTTGGATTTGTTGTGAGAAAGTTATGGACATTCTTGTTTTGGGGGTAGTTAGAGCATCTTTTTGAAAAAAATAACTTGTAGGATTCATTTCTGAATGAAATTTTTCCAAATTTTTCAATTTTTTTTTTGCATAGTTTAGTTTACTTGCTAGAATAATCTCACCATCATAACATTCAGTAGCTCTATAGTGATGGTGTGGTATATTCCACATCCCAACAGTGCTTCATCAATAGCTATTGATGAATTAGACAAGTGGAAAATGTAGAGGCACACCATCACTATAGAACCAAGGCAACATCAACACATGCTACTGAATGTTATGATTGGGATTAGTGCATTTTAATTCCATTTAAAATATATGAATATTTTAGATTTTCCTTCTATCTTGTACCTACTTCTACTTAACAATTTTTTTAAGAATGATAATTAAGTTTTTTGAATTTTTCTTTTTTTTCCTAGACTCTCAACTCAATTCTCCACTATAAAGATTTAAAGCTCAAAACTTTGTAGTGCAAAAATTTTAAGTTAAAAATGTTTAAAGTCAACAAATCTAGCCCCACAATGTGCTGAAAATTTTGTTTTTTCACTTTAAATGCAGATATCTTGTAATCTGTGTGGTCAAAAATTCTTTAAAAAATTCACACATTCATATACTAGTTAGATGTGCAAAAAAAACATTTTTCAATTTTTTTTACTCTTTGCTATAAAAATGGCAGTTTTGAGTGTTTTTGGCAGAAAAAGGGCCTTGGTCCTTCAGGGGTTAATATAGTGGATCTAGTCCAAAGATGTTTGAAAATTCATTCTAAACCTATTATGGACCAACTGCATTGCCATGAAGACAAATATCATTTAATTTCACTATCAAATTTGCCTTGTAACAATATTTAAATTTTTAAATAATGTTTTAATTTCATGGAAACATATATTTTATATGAATGTAAGAATACCTCTATATATTTTATGAAAATTTTTCATTGATACAATTTTATATCAAAAAATTATTAAAAAAATTGGATAAAATTATTCATTGTATAATAATTTGAATTTTTTTTCTCAAAGTACAAGTACCAATGAAAAATACACTAAATTTTATTTTATTTTTACACCTAAAATACCATTGGCTCTAACCTTTTATTAGGTCAAATTATTGCTAGCAAGACGAGTAGCAAGATGAATTTAGCATTTATATGATCAGTTGATAGAATATTGGATATTTTATCCATGTGGAAATGTATTTTCTACAAAAAAAAATATTCCAAAAAAATTGGTGAAAATTAAGAATTTAGATTTATTAAAGTGAAACGCATAAAGAAAGTTTTACCAATCATTTCTTTCATCCCAAGCTGATCTAATAAAAAAAATAAAAGAAGAATAAAATATAACAATTATAATTGTAATTGAAAAGAATATGAAAAATACCTAGAGTTATACTCCGTACTATTTAATCACTAAATGACACACTTCATTAGATTCATTGGCTTGCTTATTTTAACCCCTAAACGACCGGCATGCGTTTTTTGGCTGTATAGAAATTTTGGGCAGGTCCGTGTGACTAGAGATTTCCATATTTTAAGCTGAAATTCTAATAGAAGGTGGGCGCGAGGAATATCTTTCATATGCACTAAATTTCAGCACATTTGGAAATAGGAGTCAAAAGTTATGGCCAAATATGTTACTCTTTTTCATAACTGGGCAGTCCGGGCAGCAAGAAAAATTTGGCAAAAATTTGATTTTTTTTTTTTAATATTTTTTTTCTCGTAGATTATATTTTTGTCTATCTGGAAAGCTTTGATTCATTTCATTTGGATTTGATATGAGAAAGTTATGGACATTCTTGTTTTTCGGGCAGTTAGAGCATCTTCTTGAAAAAAATAACTTGTAGGATTCATTTCTAAATGCTATTTTTGCAATTTAAAAAAAAAAAAATTCTCATGGTTTAGTTTACTTGCTAGAACAATCCCACCATTGGGATTAGTGTATTTTAATTCCATCTAAAATATATTAATGTTTTAGATTTTCCTTCTATCTTGTACCTACTTCTACTTAATAAACTTTTTAGGAATGATATTAAGTTTTTTTGAATATTTTTTTTTTCCCTAGACTCTCAACTCAATTCTCCACTATAAAGATTTGAAGCACAAAACTCTGTAGTGCAAAATTTTAAGTGAAAAATGTTTAAAGTCAAAAAATCTAGTCCCGCAATGTGCTGAAATACTTGTTTTTTCCACTTTAAACGCAGATATCTTGCAATCCGAGCGGTCAAAAATTCTGAAATTTTTTCCACACATTCTCATACTAGTTAGGTGTAAGATCCTACGGTTAAATGTGAAAAAAAAAAAACATTTTTCATTTTTTTTTACTCCTCGCTATAGAAATGGCAGTTTTGATGTTTTTTTGGCAGAAAAAAAGCCTTGGGCCTTTAGGGGTTAAGTCACATTTGAATTCTCATTTAACATTTTTTTCTTTTGAAATGATAATAAGGCATGATTGCATGCATTCTAATCACGTTACATTGGCTCCTTCCTAAATTGAAGCTTAGGTCCCACCATAGTAAATAAAAAAAATATATAAAAAAAAATTTGCATCTTAAGTGGAGCAAAAATCAATCTTATTCAATTTATGTAACTTATTTCATTCAATTTTGAATTCATAATTGTGACCATTAGATGTAAATATAACAATCATTTGACTTTAACCCCCAAAAGACAATTGTCTACTGAGTAAACAATTGGAAACTCATGTAGGTCATTATGATTATGAAGTCAAATTTTGATATAAGAAGTGGATATCTACCTCCCTTACAAGACTTAAAAGAATTTAGGATTGGGTGCCCGGATCAAAAGTTATATTGCCTAAAATTTTTTGGGTAGGTTTAGCAATTTTTAATAAATTTGTGTAAAACTCATTTTTACTTCTAAAATTTGGCATGTCAATAACTAACATAATATAGTATGGATTTGTCAAATAAACTATGTTTGGTGTAAAAGTCTCACTCCAAAGATGAATCAAAGTTTGTTGACCTTTTCACATAGGGGCGAAAAAAACTTTTTTTTTCTAACTTCAATTGCCATAAGCCTATAATCTTTCAATTTATGAAGTCAAACTTTTTGAAATTTTTTCTACACATTACCATAGTAGTCTAGTACAAAAAAGTTATTTCTCCCACTTTTTTTTGCATTGCCTTGGAAAATGGCAAGTTTTGACATTTTCTGCCCAAAATGTGCCATTTTCCTTAAGGGATTAATACCTTTTACTAAATTAGTTCACAATTCAATTGTGCTCTATTTCATACTAGGGTTAGGGTTTGTTTTTTTCATTTTTGATGAAGTGCCATAGTGGCGATATTGAATGTTACAGTGGTGCTCCAAATTTCAACATTCATCCAAATATTGGATAGAAAATATTATTTAGCACATATTACTTATACAAAATTCAGTTTTCATCTAGAATTTGACATTTCCATCCATGATTTTTTTTTATTTGAAGTTTTCAGCAATTTTCCACCTTTTTAGTACCATTTTTTTCTATAGGCTTGGTGCCAAGCCAAAAAATTTGGTGCAATTTTGCACCAAATCGCCTAAAAAAACCCTGACTAGGGTTGTGCATTGTGCATTTCCCAAAATAGTTATGACTGAATTCAAGTGGTAATAAAGAAATAAAGCCAGGTGATTTGAATCACTGATAGGTCTTTAAGAATCGGTGAGGAAATGCACATACAAGTTAGGTACTCGATCCTATAAGGTAAAATTTGCAAAAATGATTACAAATTTGTCGAGTCCACACCATGCCATAATTCAGTTGCAGAAATTTTGCTTAAACTAGAAAAAAACAAAACCGTGGGTAAACTTTGTGTTTGAGTGACATGACCAAAATGCATATTTGAATATTATGTTTTTCTACTCTAAACATCTGTTTTTTTACGCAAATGAACAAATCAACATTAGGATAGAAACATCCAAAAGCGTCCGAGTTCCCATTCTTGTATTCTAAACTAGTATTAAACGTGTCCCCTGACTTTCGTTAATGTGTCCTTCAAATGCTTAACTTTGATTCGTTGACTACTGATGCATTTATAGGTTTAGGGCTGGTCCACTTATGTGACAGTTTCAGTAGTCTAGGGAGCCGGTAATTTGAAAACTCATAGAAATTACATATTACATCTGAATTTTTTTTTTTTAATATTCTTGATTTTCACTTGCTCATACTAAGAAATATATTTTTTGGGAAAAGGTGCCTCCAACTATGCTGAATTGCTTATATTGACGGTTTTGGATGTTTCCATTGTATACAATAATTGAGTAATATGACGGCCAGTCACTGAGACTATCTATTTTGAACAAATTGATTCATTTTTGCATTGAATCTCAGTCCTTGCACAGTCAATATGAAGGAGGACGTTAAATCAAGCCATTGAAGGTAGGCCCTGTGGGCCAAATTTACCCTGGGGAAAATGAAAAAAAAAATTATTTGCCACAATTTATTTTTTTGCAAATTTTAAATTTATATTTGCAATCAGAGACTCCAAGTTAGCTAGGAGAGATCTACAACATACCCTAGGCACGGCACAAAACAAGGGCTTTTTTTTACATTTATCCCAGAGAAAATAGAATTCATCCCGCACGGCCTACTTTTGATGGCACGATTTAACATCCTGCCAATATGAAAAGTAAGAATAATTTTGAATTACCTCACTGTACCGTGATGGTGATTTGGGTTCCTTGTCGAGTTAAGGTAGAAATACTATAAACAGTTGCAATACCATAAACGGTTACAATGTACTTGGTCTTGTCATTTTCTGCCTTGAAATGTCAAGAACAGGTACATTGTAACCATTTATGGTACTCTAACGGTTTAGGATATTTCTACCTTAGTTGTATTTGTATGGTGTGTCTGTGTCTTCTTGCCATGCCACTTGTGGCTGGTTGTACTTTTGTCTGTGCAATAAAATTCTGTTTAATTTGTGTAAAAATAAATAAATAACATAAACTTAAAAAGGAATCCGTAGTCCTTTTTGTCAATCAGAGGATTGATGGTAACTTTATAGTAAGCTTAGAGCAACCCCACAATAAGGCGCCAAAGGCACTCAACAAGGGCAATGGGTGGGCCGTGGCTTAGAAATTGCCCCACGGCACGCATGCCAAGTGCAAAAATATGCCTAGCCACTTCAAAAAATGAAGAGGGCACAGGCAAATGGAGAGTCTTGAAAGCGACGTGCTAAGCTATTTAATAATATTTTGAATCCCACCTTTTGAAAGCTTCTCTTCAAAAGTTGAAGAGATATTTGTTAAATAATAAAATAAAAAATAAGGTGTACCTTTTGACCACTTGGCAAGTCTTCTCGTGGGGCTGTGGCTCTTCGATCGAAAGGGTGGCACACCAAACCACAACAAATCCTTGTTTGGTGCCCCTATTCCGTGTATTAGCTGTGGAGATGCCCTTAGCCAATTTAATTATGTAAACATGACACTAAATCCTCCATTTGAAGTGGAACTAGCAGGGTGAATTTTGTACTTTCCAAAGGATAAAAGTAAAAAAAATGGAGGCTTCTCTCTCCATCCCCCAAGTGGAACAAAATGTCCCCATGACGCGAACAACTTGGCTTCGCAATTCTGAGATCAGGCTACTCTTGATGTCCTTGCCATTCCCGCATTCCCATTCGTTCCCAATCCCTCATCCTCTGTGGCGTCCCCCATCCCCCGCATTTGGCAAACTAACTTAGGTAAGTTGAAATAGGGTTAATAGATTTCTCTCCGTCTCTCGCTATTTTTTTTTTGAATTTCTCTAGAAGCTTATGACCTATTTCCAACCACTTAAGCATTTTAGCATAGCTGCCGGCTAGGTTTGGTGGGGGAAAATTTTTCTCCGTGTGGAAAAATAGATTTTAGACAGATTTGAAATTTTTCTTAATTTTTTAGCCTAAGAACAAAATTATGGTGAATTTTTTTGGTTCAAATTTTGTGAAACCTATTCTTATTATGTAAATATGCCTAATTCTGACCATAGGCTCGTCAGGAAATTGATTGGAAATCAATGGCTCACAATACATCATAACTGAGTGGTTTCACATGTCAACTTGATTGAAAATGCAACAATCTATATTGTGGAAATGGGAGGTTGATCGAGAATGGGTCGCTTACTCTATCCTCTCAGTAAGTTAATTCTACTTGACGGTCAGATTGGACATAAATTAAGTCATTTTTGTATAAGAAAAAAGAAAAAAGGTGCCATGAATCATCTTGGGAAGGGTGACATAGACCTTTGAGAATCTGACATAGAAATTTCAGTTTAGGCACTTGAGAATTAGACCTTTATTTACAATAATTTAGGTGGTAGTCAATGAGAGTTCAAGTATGGGAGCCAATCCCTTCACTCCTAACCATGCACCTGTTTTTGCTCTGTAGGCTATTTTTTTCCACTTAGGAAGAGACGAACAACTATTAATTACGGCATGGTTTCCTACACAGTTGTGGCGCATTATGATTGGCTACAAGACTCTCAATATTGCAATCAATCCTTGGTGGATTTGCAACCAACCCTTAGTCGGAAGTAGGCAGGTCTATATAACAAGTATAGGTCGAATAAAATCTTCAACAAAAAAACTCATAGTAATTATGTTTTGAGAAATAAAAATCTGAAAAAATTTGATAACCTTCTGAACTCTATTTCTACACATGGGAAAATTCCTCCCTTGAAAAAACCTGCCCTACAGATATGCGTAATTGCTTAAGTGGTTGGAAATGGTTCCGCTCCCATACTTGGCACTTGCACATCATTTTAGGGGTTGGGACCCTATCTAGGGCTCAATATCAGACCATAGCCGATATGCCACTGTACTGACCTCACGAGCATCCTCAACGTGAGCCTCTACATTGGCACTGCAAACGAACAGTTTCATCCAAGCAGTCATCAATTTTATTTTTATTTTTTTTGAGATAAAAGGCAAATTCATTTCACAGTCCAAAATGCAACTCAATAGAGAATGCCCCACAACCAAGGCCCCAGGGTCATCTTACCATAAACTTCCCATCGAACTTTGGGGTAAGTAAATATGGTATAGTGAAACCGACTATTAAGATAATTTGGTGCCAACTTCCATGCCAACTCAGTATCAAAGTGATTGTAAAAATGACACTAAAGTAGCCTCTAATGTCAAAATGGCATCAAAATAATGTAGCCCAACTTTTGTGATTGAGGTCGTTTGAAAGACCAAACAAATATACATAATTATTTGTCCTAACACAAAGACTTGATTTTGGTGCCAAATCTTGTCAACCTTGGCTCAATGGTGAATAACTTGAGTTGGATGTTGCTTAACCCTTAAAAGGATGAATGGGTGACCTTGAAAATCATTCCTTTTTATTATCGTGTGAATCATTGGCTTGAAAAGCACTCAATCATTGAAAGTCAAACCATTGTAGAAGACCTCCCTATTTCACAACAAAATTTTGAGAATGAATAGTTGAACTTTTGTCCTACTAGAAGAATTCCTTGTCATTCGTTGGACCCCAAATGTACATGTTGACATTTAAGGGTTGACTAGCTCTTGAGGGTGATTGCAAGAAAGACCAACCGGTTTTTGTAGCATTCTCCACAGTACTCATGTTTTCTTTTGGGAGTACTGTATAATTAGAAAAACAATTTTAGAAAAATGTGAAAAATATTTTTAATGTATAAACCTTTAAGAAGAAGGTACCCTCAAAAGGAAAAGCATAAAAAAAATCTCTAAGCAAGTGAACTAGAAAAGTCTCATAAACTAGCAAAATCTTAGGAAAATAGGTACTGTCATATTTTAATTTGTGAAAAATAGGAAAAGAAATTTTTTAGAAAAATAAAATTGGCCATTTGGGAGAACTTTATGATGAAGAGATTTCATCAAAAGAATGATCTCAAAACCATCTTCAATAGTCAGAAATGCGCGCGCAAGGGAGCCCTGTTTGCACGCATGTGGAGGACATAAAATAATGTATTTTAAAATTTCCTTTGGTACGCACATGTGTCCCTAGTGTAAGAATAGACCACAAAAATTTCAGCTCGAGATCATTAATTTCGGGTACTCCCCAGTACTAAAACCCCCTAAACCGCAAAGTGTGACAAATTAGCCAAAATTAAAATTAAATGTAAAACGATTTTTGAAAATTATTGAAAAATAAGGGATCTAATTACTATCATATTGTCCACCTTCAATAAAAATTTCAAGTTAATCTGGTTCATGCTTCAAAAGTAATGGCACATGACAACTCCGTCACTTCAAGTGTGACGCAAAACAGTACTAGTCTTTCTTGCAACCACCCTTGAGTCTTCTCTAAGGCGATCCAAACTTCAATTTAATAGAATTCATATACTAATTTACTATTAGGCTATTTCATTGAAATGGCGATATTATGGTACCATATCGACGGTGTGCCATTTTGACCATTTAGGAGTATAGATTTAAGAACATGCGTTTTGAACTATAAAAGTCCCAAAGTCAAGAATATGACCATTTTAATGAAATTGGCCATCCATTCACACTTTGTATTTATTTTTATTAATAGTAAATGGACTAATTACAAACTAAGCTTCATTTTGCAATATAATCCACAACAAAGGGCCAATGAATGAGGGATTACTTAATTATTGACCTTAGATTTGTACTGAATCCAATAAAGGTGGAAAGAGAACTATAAAGAGGATGATGACACTACATCCACTCAATTGAAAACCACCTTTGTCAACTCAAAAATTTGTGGGATGAAATTCATTGGTTGTTAAAGGTATATCACAAACTCATTGGCTATTTTTTTTCTTTCACCAAGCCATTGGTCATTGTAAAAAAATTGGATTTTTAGAAATAGCTCATTTGGTGATTAAGTAGAAGATGAAGTTGCATATGTATGCTATTTTCAACTATATTGATGATTGATGCATTTGAATTTCTTTAATTCGTTATGGTTATGGTAAAAAAACAAAATTGCAAATCCTTGACTCCGAGAGGTTGAAATACTATTCATCTCAAAAAAATAAAAAAAAATAAAAAAATACTATTAGTTCATTTCACCCGCCCGAGATTGGATGGTTTGCCGAGAACGCCCGAGAACTTTCACCCGCCCGAAACCTACATCTCGACCGGCATTGATGTCACGTTGCCAAATCCGCCAATCGCACCTAAATCTGCCATTTTAAGATTCCAGATTCTCATACCAATTCAGTTGACAACCATAGTCGGGATCAGTGATTTCTTTCTTTCTTTTTGGTAAAGAAGACAACATCTTTTTTGGTGATACTTGGTGATATCTGGCTGTTTGGTTTTAAAATACAGTACGAATCTGAGTGTCTATTTTGTAAAAGAAACCTTAAATTTAATTTGAAAAAATATCCCTTGTGTTCTCTCTGTAGCAAATCAAAAAATTCTAAAATGCCTAAAATTCGCTCAAAAAACCGCAACTGGCTGGTCAGGATTCACATGTAATATTTTCCATTCAGTTTCAGTTACAATCGAAAGTGACGATCTAGACAGTTGCGATGGATGAATGCAGGAAGTGATAGACTCCGGCGGTCGACTCCCACCCGAGTTCCAGATCCGAAGACTACTGTATGTGAGATTCGTCGACGAAGGAAAATCTAGATTCGCGGACCCGCGGCCAAGCGTCTGATCGAAGTCGGCAGAGGATTCGGAGCCGCGCGGCGGGGGGCAAGTGCAGCGACCGCCATTTCCCCCTCCGCCGGACCCGGCGATCGATCAGCTCCCTCACAGCACCGGTTCCTCCACTCCGGCAGTTGCCCTCATCACTCCCTGCAGCCAATACGAATTGAATCACCAGTTCCAGATCGATCAGATAAACTTGGGGCAAATTTGAGCCGGTAAAAACCACTAAACCCGCCCCGCAAGTGGTTCAAAAATCGTCCTAGCAGCTCCTAGTAGCTCCTAGCCTTCTGTCTTGAGTCCCACCCCTGGCTTCATCTCCAGGTGATGTTGTCTGGGTTTCTTTTTCGCAGTTGAAATAAACTTCAAAGTGTGCCAAAACAAAGAACTACTAAACCAGATTCAATCAGGTCCCACACTGCAGCCAATACGACACAAATCCTGCAACAGTTCGAGATCAGATAAATTAGGGCCGGGGCAGATCTGAGCCAGAAAAACAAGTTTTGATCAGGTCCCACCTCCAGAGCTCCGGTTCCGTCGCAAGGGGCGGTTGCCACCAGCAACAATTCCCGGAGAGACGGAACGCGAGCGGGAGCTATAAGCCGCTTTGAACCCCCAACAGTATGAAGTGATATTGTGCACAGACTGCGCATTCTGAGTTGCGCGCCTACTGTTGTATCGACCGCTTCCTCATGAGCGTGTCTCAGATCTCGAGTTTCTAGACATTCGACTTCCACATCCAGTCGCGCCTCTGCTTCGTGTAAGTAACATGATTCGCAAGTTCGTTTGAACATACTATGCAAGCCTCTTTTATCTAGAGCTGAGTTTGCTTTATGTTTTGATCTCGGAGTTTGCGCTCCTTCGAGTATTTTCCACCAGGGATATGGGGTCACGGTTTGGGGGGTATTCACGGTTTCAGTTCCAGGGGAATGAATTCAAATAGGAATGGTGGCATTGTGCCAGACTAAGCTGGAGTTTACATTGTGACTGACATTTAATTTCTGCGTCTGCAATGGGTGGAAATACAATGCTGAAGTACTTGACATGGGTGACATTGGATGCTCCATAGTCTAGAGCTCTGTTTTGATTTCATGTTCCTGAGGAGTTTTTTTGCGTGGGCTTTTACAGGGACGTTGTGAAGATGGGCTCTACATCCGGCATGAAGCTCTTGGTGTTATTGTCCGTTCTGAGCCTCGCAGCCTCGGTGGCGCACGCGCAGTGGGCTTCGGATGGTCACATAACGTTCTACGGTTCTCCGAACGGGGGAGGGACGCAAGCCGGGGCGTGCGGGTATCAGAACACGTACGCACTCGGCTACGGCTCCATGACGGCCGCGTTGAGCTCCCCTCTGTTCCAGGGCGGAGCCGCGTGCGGCGCGTGCTTCCAGTTGAAATGCAAACCCGCCAACTTGGCTCAGAGGGGAGCCAGAAACTGGTGCTGGAGCTACGCCAGGACCATCACTGTTACGGCTACTAATCTGTGCCCGCCGGGGTCGACTGGCGGATGGTGCAACCAGCGAGCGCATTTCGACTTGCCCATGCCCGCGTTCTTAACCCTCGCGCGCAAGGAAGGAGGGGTCGCTCCTGTTTACTACCGCAGGTGTGCACTCTTCTCTTTCCGTGGAATCCCTGCATTGTGCAGAAAATTGGTGTTCCTGTCACTCTGGTATAGCAAGCAGATTTTGAATCTGCATTACGTATTTCCAGAGGTTTTAGAATGACTGCATTTTCTCACACCATTTCTGTCCATTTATACCGCTGGCATTAATCGCACTCTAGTTGATACGGTGAACAACACTTGGTGTTTGGACATTAGAGTTGTTGTGAGATTTTAATCGTCAAATCCATGTACATGTCTTACAGAGTGCAATAATTGTGACCTCCGTATGCTCTGTGCTCCAAGGTCCTAATGTAGATGTCGAGGTTTCAGATGGCTGCCTGAAACCGTGACAATTTTACTGAAGTCCGACAGTTTAGCGAATATGTGATTTTATGCGCTGCAATCTATTCGTTGCTTGGTTTGGGTGAGCTGTGAGTTTAGGGAAATCTCTAGCACTTTGAATTATTTCTGCATAGTGTACTCTATTATTCATTCACTGATTATGAGTCGTGGAACTTGGTTATGGCAGGGTTAGTTGTGTCAAGAAGGGAGGCGTGCGCTTCACCGTGGGTGGCAACCCTTGGTTCCTGATGGTCTTGATCCACAACGTGGGCGGGGCTGGCAGCATCCAGGCGGCGAAGATCAAGTCGCCATACACGGGGTGGATCCCGATGTACCGCAACTGGGGCGCTCTCTGGACCTGCCGAACCAAGTTATCAGGCACCTTGTCGTTCATGCTCACCACCAGTGACGGCAGGACTCTCATCTCCAGCGGTGCAGTCAGGCAAGGCTGGCGCTTCGGCCAAACCTGGGAGGGCAGGAACTATTGACCCAGCATGGCTCGCCAAACAAACGGGCGATCTGTGATGTGAATGCACCGTCAAAGAAGCATCCATAAAACCATTCATGACTCTGATTTATTTGACTCTCTGCTTTCTCTGAAGGCCTCGCTCAAGTGGTGGTTTTTAGAGACCAGGGATGTGGAACGGTTCTCTCAGTTTGGGTAGTAGTTCGACCATTTTTCTAATAAATGATGTTGTCCTGATTCTTTTTTTAAATTCTGCACTGGACGGATATACTTTCTCCATCCCCCTCCCCCCGCCCGTTTGATTGTAGTTCGTAGTGTTGCATTACTGTCAGGAGGGAGATGATTACGGGATGGCTAGTTAAAACTGATTGTGCAGAGCGTTATGTGCCGGAACATGGCGACGCCGCACTGTTGATGAAATCTTGTAACCGGAACGTGGTATACAAGGATGATTTATTAAGTGATCATTATTCCTCCAGTACGCGAGGTGATGACCTTCTGGCCACCCCAGCTAGTCTCTCTTCATACCAACACATGTATGACTCGACCAATGATGAATGCCCCATGTCGGAGTTCTTCGTAACTATTATCGAGTTTACTCAGTCCTTCAGGACCTTGAAAAAGGAGGGACAGAGAGAACCAATCTTCGAATTCAAACTGCTAAATATCAAATGAAAACTTCAGTACATGCTCTTGTTCCTTTTTGCTCTTATCTCTTCATTGTCCAGCCTGTGTGGCTTGGCTGTTTTGTAATGTTTTTTTTTGTAATGCAATGTAAACTTTAGTACATATGCACTTACTGTATTTGCACATCAGTTGAGAACTCTAGTATATGTGCACTTATGATCATCACCGACATCTCATTTTCTCGCAGCCGAGTGAAATTTCGGTGTGTGCCAAAACAGGGCATCACCAACATCAATTTCAGAATGAATGATGTATCACTGAGCTACTTATTATATCTGATTAAGACTCTTAATTACGAGCCATTAGTAGCAACTAGATGTGTTCCCCGGCCACTCGAAACGTGAGGTCTGTGGCACATTCAGGCAAACTCGGCGTCTGGCCGGAGATGCATCCGCTGTAGGCGTGTGGATTTTTCCACCATATGAGGGCCAAATTTACTACTCCCTCGTCACCGTACGAAATCTACAGACTGGCACGGTGCCATTACTAGCAAGTACGGGTATTGCCTCATGTGCGTTCCGGATGGGACGGAGCCGAGGGGGACTCCGAGCTTTCCATATTTGCTGATTCAGTGGCCAGGTTTTTCAGTTGCAATGGCGCTGGGGCGGAGAAAGGGGGATAGATTGATACTGTAGAAAGATAAATCTGGTGTTGGGATTTGAGCGTGCATTGCCACAGGATTATTATAGTAGCATGTGCATCAGTGGCAATACGTGAGAGGTTCTTGTTGAGATCGATGCTGGAGACGTCTTGACGGAGCTGAAGCTAACTTTCTGTTTTCGGACATGGCGAGGGAGGCCGACCCCCTGGGCAGGGTTTTCTTTCCATTTAATTTAGGCAGTACAGAAAGCGATAATCTCTGGAAGGATGAAGCTACTTACATCCTTAGAAATGGATGAAACTTGCAATTTGTGGATAAAATTTCATTTAAGCATCCTAAATTATGTACATTCATCCAAATTTGAGCAATCCCGTCCCAAGATTTGGTAGCAAACACGTGATTTCATCCACTGAAAAGCAAGAATATTTTGCCAAAAAATTCCTAGGAAAAATAGTTCATTGCTTTTGAGCGAAAAATCGCTCAAAAATAAAACGTTGCCCCTGGGCCAAGGGTTTTTTTATTTTGAGCGATTTTTCCGATGATTTTTTTTTGCAGGGAATATTTTGGCAATATATTCCTGCTTTTGTTGTGGATAAAATCACAAAATACTACCAAATCTTAGGTCCATATTGCTCTAGTTTGGATGAGTGTACACTCATTTGGATGAAAAAATAAAATTTCAATCTTATATTGTAGGTTTCATCTATTTCTATGGATGTAAATAGCTTCCTCACTATAGTGAAGATTGTTTTCGGCACTACCTATAATAAATGAAAAAAAACACTATCCCTAGCTTGTTCATCCCCAAGGAAAGATGCTGAAATTTTGTATTTGCCACGCAGGATAAAATTTGCAAATTTTGAATTCATATTTGTAATCAAAGGCCCTAAATTAGCTAGAAGAGGTGTAGTAGATAAATTAATCGAGCACAAAATAGGGGAGCTTTTTTTAATTACATGCACCCCTGGAATAACTTGAGGGGGGGGGGCAAAGGGGTTGGTTCACGTTGGCCGCGAGGGAGGGTTTATGGAGCCCTAAAATGCTCAGTGCATGACATGGGGGAGTCACTAGCTTAGAGGTTTAGTATATACGTGAGATCAAAGAATATTTTATGGGAAGTTATTTACCTAATATTTTATAATTTAATACAACCTATTGTTAAAATTTGTTAATTCTAAATTGTCATTTATTATAGCACCCTATATTATTTATAATACACTTTTGAGTCCAATTCTTTGGCCCCTATATTAGATTTAAAAATTAGAACTAATAGATCTTGTATGATTTTTTTTCCTATTACTATTTTTTAATCCTTTTCTTCTTTATTCTTTTGTCCCTTCTCTTTCAAACCTTTTTTTATGGTTACTAAAAACTAAAGCACAATATGTTTGGATGAATGTTTTATGGCCAAACAAATACATTCAAAGACTATAAACAATGCACTCTAGTTGTGTCAAACAACTTATCGCTAATCATTTATAATATATTCTAATCAATACAATGAGGGCAAGTACTCAACAAAGATAAAATGACACTACATTATAAATAATCAAGCTTTGAAGTCATCTAAAATTTGTCATGATTTTTGCTTTAATATATTCTTATTTGTTCGCTCAAAATAGTAAAAAGCATGAAAGAACTAGGTGGTCTACCATTATTAAGTATTAGGTGTGTAAGAGCTTGCTAAAAAACATATCACCAAATTTGAAAGACCACCAAGCTCTTACACACCTAATAATGACAGACCACCAAGCTCTTTCATACCTTTCTACTATTTGGAGTGAATAAATAAGAGTATATTAAAGCAAAATTCATTATAGATTCTCCAAATTCTAAGTGACTTCAAATGACTTTATAGATAACTCTTGAGGCAACCAAAGCCCCTTGCTCAAGGTTTATAGATAATTTGGGACAAATAATGTGTCATTTTTTGTCCATCTCTTTTTTAAGGATATTAAATACATGACGAATTTCATTAAAATGGCGGTATTCCATGTGCCATTTTCACACCGTGACATCTAGGATAAGTATACATTGCTAACATCTAGGTCAATTTCAGATTTCAGAAATCTAGGACAACATAGATATCAAACCGCACAGTTTGAAAAATGTAGGGTTGGTATAGATTTCAAATATTTAGGACAAGTGTAGATTTCAAAAATCTAGTATAGGTATAGATTCTGGTACCAAAAAAAAATTTCAGACTATGCGGTCTGAACTGCTAAAAGTGTCAAATTAACGGAATACCACCATTTTAATGAAATTGGCCATATACCCACTCTATAAAAACATTTTTTCCCACATAATATTGCCCTCCTATATTATTTCTACATAAAATCTAATACATGGTATTAAACATAACCCTAAATTAGTTATAATATCCTACATGTAATTCTACACACTCTATATTAGATATAATATTTTTTTTAAATTTTAGTTACAATAAATATATAGTACACTATCTTAGATCTCACGTGGATTCTAATATGCGCATTAAAGGACTTCCCCAAGGTGCATGATGAATGTTTTGAAAAGTGCACTTCATCCAATTAGTATTCATTGTCACTAGTGTGCCCTGTATTGTTTCACAACCAAAATGAAAGTAAAAATGAATTTTTATTTTTTTTAATTTAAAAAAACCTTGAAATTCAACATCTTTTATATACAAAGGAGTGCAAGGGCTTCGTTGAAATGTGAGAGGTTGCATTCTTGATATAAATACAAAGCTTTATGCACAAAAGAATACAAGGGCTTTGCTTTGTGGCGTTTGGACATGTGATGTAAAAGTTATGTTTTTTTCAAAATAAAAGATAATTTAATTCAATTTTTTAATTTATAAAAACTTTTGAAATTCAATAATTTTCCCATTATAGGTCCAAACACCACAAAACAAAGTTTGTGCAGCTCTAACCCTTCCTGGCAAACAACTTTCAAATGATACCAAGAACGGGGGTGGGAAATTTACGGTTTCTTAAATCTCATTGTATCAAACAAATAAAAACAAAACAAACAACCTAACTTAAGGTATGGATTAGGGGGAGTGATTGCCTATCACTAAAGTAGAAGAAGGCTTTATTAGAGCATCACCACTAGGATTGGTGCCTAAACTTAAAAATAGGATGAACCACCCCTTCGAAGTCCTTACTGGATGAGAGGCCACTCATCTGTTGAGGTAGGCCGTTTTCAAACCACACATTGGTTTGTAAAATGAATTTGTGTTCATACCCAAATGTTAACTCACCCTGCAAATTGAATAACTTCTTAAGAGGTTCATCCTATTTTCAAGCCCAATATACATACTCTTACTCTACCCGAAGGAGTACAAAAACTTCTTTCAGCTTGGAGAACAAAAGTCCATTACCTTATAAAAGTGGATCACATCAAACTAGGGGACTATTGAGTATCATGTTGTGACTCCTCCTATTACAAACTTTAACCTTATAAAGATGTTGTGGACTAAAAAGGTTCAATGGAGGGTGATTGCATGAAAGACCGGTATTGAAACTTTGTCACAGAGGGAGTGCCAAAGCTTCCATTTGCTATAACTTTTGCAGCATGATTCGCATGAACTTGAAATTTTTATTAGAGATGCCTCTCTTGAGTTTAATCATATCTCATATTTTTCAGAAATTTTCAAAAATCATTTTATATTTAAAAATCATTTAAACTAATATGTCACGTTTTTAGTTTTAAGGGGTTTTAGTACTATGGAGTCCCCAAATTTAATGATTTGGAGCTGAAATTTCTATGATCTATTTCCATAGTAGTAAATCATGTTCCTACCAAGGGGCATTAAAAAATATTATATTTTATGTCCTCTATGTCCATGCAAAAAAGGCTCCCTTGCGTGCGCAATTCTGAATGTTGAAGATGGTTTCAAGATAATTTTTTTGGTGAAATCTCTTCAATATAAAGTCTTTCCAAATGGAAAATTTTTAGTTTCTTTGAAAATTGTTTTTCCTATTTTGTACAAATTAAAACGTCAAATTATGTATTTTCTACAAAATTTCAGCTTATACTTTTTTGTGAATAACTTTTTACCTAGATTTTTTTTAGGTCTGAAATTTTGGTGATATGCTATTTTTAGTGTTATACTAATTATCCTTATTTTATTTTATTTTTTAAAATTCATATGCAAAAAACTCATAGTACAAGGAATACTAGCCGAAAACAACCAAAGTGGAACAAAATTAGCCAGTCATTCATGCAATCACCCTGGATGACTTCATTTTTAGCTGGAGAAATAAAAAAAATGCAATTGTAGGTCCAATAATCAAAGTATTCCCTCTGTTTGAAAATAGTGTTACCATTTTTAATAATGAGTACACTAATAATGGATGTACTATTTTCAAACAAAGGTATATTTTAGTATCTCTCTTGGTCATGGGACTTGTGTCTTTCTAGAATTAATTTTGGAAAGATACCAACCTAAGACTACGGTAGTCATCAACCACTTTTTGGCCTCAACATCCTTGCAAGATTAACTATGAAATGCCAAGGTCTATAACCATGCAATCAAACTTCAAGATCCCCCTTGTTGGATGATCCATTTTGGTATTGAAAATTAATAGTTTTTATTTTTATTTTTAGAGATGAATTCTTATGTCTTCTATTAGTCTTGAAAAAATTACATTTTGTTATAAAAATTCAAAATTATCATGATACTTTGAAGAAAAAGCAATTAAATATTTATATCAAATATTTAACAATTTCACAAATCTAAAAATTTCATTATAGGTGTACGACATCATGGTCTAAATCAAATTTTTATATCATTCTATGATTAAAAACTCAATAGATTGTAATAATAGCCCCAAAGTCCAAATGGCCAAAAAATATCCAATTTTGGTAATTTTCTAAAGTTTCAAATTACTATAGAAACTCTAGACTTAATAAGCTTTATTTCAATACTTGGACTCCAATTCAAACTGATAGATTGATTTTAAGCTCAATATTCAAATCAAGAGCAAAAAAATAAAAGGCATCTTTTGAGACCCATGGATTTAGCATCTTTAGCTTTTAGAAATTTGTAGTTGCCCAAAGAAAGGCTTTCATCCACTTTGAAGTAGTGCATAATTATACACTCAATGAACTTTCAAAATCAAGCTATTTTCAACAAAAACAAGCTTAGTTTGACCATTCATTACGCGTTTTTGGCTTCCTATGCATTTTTAGGGTTAAAAGAATACGTGGAAATATTTGTGACAAGTAGAAAGAATTGTATATATGAATCAATGGTAAAAATATCTTGTAGGCATTATAGTTATTACAATTTTCTAAAAGTGGGTTTATTATATCACATAGGGGATAAATTTGGAAGGCCTTATCCTATCCTATTTCAAATCAGTGTTTTGTGACTAGTTTGCAATAGAAATGTATGATATACAACCAAAACAAATGAAAGTACTATGAGTCCATCAAAAAAAATTCTAAGCCAAGTCTTTATCCTAAGGTTTCATTTTCAGTGAGCTATACATCACACAAAAGATATACAATTTTTCTTGAGGGAATATTTGGTAGAATATTTTTTTTATGGATTTAATAATCACCTAGCTATTATAAATCTTAAGATGGTATTGTTCTTTTCTAAATGAATGTTCAAATTTTTTGATGATTAAAACAATGTATCCATTTTTGTGGATGTCAATGGTTTCTTTATTCTAATAGAAATAACTTTTTGCACCATATAAATAAAATGAAATACTAAACATACTTTCTTCTATTGCCATAATAAGACTAGTCTTGCAAATTTTGAACTTAATCAATTTCATGCTTTGTTCAATGTGTGATTATTTAATTCACTATTCGTGATAAACAATTGGTGTGATGTGATGAAAAACAAAGCAAAGGAGCCTTGGAGGGCTCTTCAAGTATAATTTTTAAATATTGACTGCATTTTGTAGCATACAGGGGTATAATTGATCTAAAGTTCAACCAAAGAATTTATACAACCAAGAATGGATGTTTGAGTGTTTTTTCAATACTTAGATTCAACATGAGTCATTTTAAGAGGAAAAGCTAAAAAATGAAACTTTGACCCTTGAATGACTCAATGTACAAGAAAAAATGGAAGGAGAGGTGACCTGAAATAGAAGAGATGCTTAAAATTTTGCTATGTTGAGATCCATTTTATGAAAAAACTTATATTTCAAAAACTACTCTAATTAATAAATTTTTGTGTTCCTACACTTATGGATTTGAAAATGCTATAAGTTTCTATGCTTTGAGCTATGCTTGATGAAGATTTTTACTAAGATTATAGATATCAATACTATTCAAAGAAAGGGATCTTTGCAAACATAGTTGGCAAAAATATCCAAGTATAAAAATTATAGCATTTTGAATCAATTAGTGTTGTTAATACTAAATTTTATTATTCATGTATTGGTCTACTTCAAAAGGAGATAGAATTTCATCACACCAAAATTCAACAAATAAGATGCAACATCAAGTCTTAACATGTATTACAACCAAGATTTTGCATCTTATAAATTGAGGCTTAATATTTTTTTGTCTTTTCCATTTTTGACTAAATGAAATAACAAATATTATTCACATCAAATAATCTTAAAGGCTCAATGAAGTTTATAAGACAATATACACAAGACTTTTGCGTGCTAAAACCAAGTTAAAGATTCAAGATCCAAAAGAAATTTGTGGGAGGTATTATGAAACAATGACATGTTCAACACATTTATTCAATTTATTAGAAATCCCTAACAAAAATAGGACTTAAATTTTTTAATTTGTATACTAGATTAAGAGGTTGCAAAAGCCAATTTCTAGTGAAATCTAAAAAAATATTAAGCTTATTCATCTTTAAACTTAGAGTTGAGGACTTGAGGCTTTCTTTAGGTCTAATTCAATTTTGGTTAATAAGTTAAATCCCAGATTAACTCTTTGTTTTATAAATTACGTATAGAGATATGTAGGGCGTAAGATTGAGGGGTTGTAAGTTCAAAGAGCCTTCAGAACACCAAACTTGAGCCGCTCTCTTCATTCAGCCTCCATAACTTTTGTTAAAGTCTACATCAATTTTTCACAAGTTTTGCAACTTCTGACATCCTTCCAAAGCCTTGCCACGTTCTCACCAATACTTCACCATCATTTGTTGGCAACAAAGAAAAGCAATGTGGTGATAAATTATTTACAAAAGAATTATTTAAAAAGAAGAAGAAACTTTTAGATTATGTGCCATGCCTATAGGCATTAAAGAAAATTTGGGCCTTGTCGAGGGCCGTTTCAATTTCGGCGGATGTGCAAATATAGAGAAATTTAAAAAAATTAAATTATTATTTTTAATTTAATAATAATAATAAATAAATTTCTAATAAAATTTTTGACAAGGCACATAAGCTAACTTTCACTAGCAGGATTCTTTGACAACCAATTTGGACTAATATTTTTGGAATTGCACATTTTCATGCAAGAAAACAACCTTCCCATGGCCTGAAATTTTCTTTGATGGTTGTTTGAAGCTAAAGTTACATTCCATTATAATAACGCTCCTCTAATTGAGTACCATAGTTCTAGATTTGAATGAGACTACATAAGTCAAAAGAGAAAACTAAAGAAGTTCACACTAAATACTCGCAACGTATGCTTCAAATTGAATATAGCCTTCGCCAACTAAGAGAAGTTAGAAATACATATATTTGGTAGAGCATCATCATTTTGGAAGCTTGGAATACAAGAAAATGTGCCCTATCTAGACAATAGTCAAGCTTTGCTGCAACTTCATGCCTTGAGGTTGCGTGCGGTGGTATTCCACATGGAATTCTAAAGCCTCAATTAATAAAAGAAGACAAGAAAGGATTTTTTCACATAATTTTTTTTCTCAATGCACCAACCAAATTGAACTCTCAAGACAAAGATTACAAGGAAGAGGCATTGGCTTGCTCTTTTACAATCAATCAACAAAGACACAGAAGCAGGTTAGAGAACTAGGTCTTGACAAAGTAGTCGCAATCTAGAATCAAAAGCTGTAAGAGTAGTATCTCAAGTAGTATCAAAATAAACCAAACATGTCCTCCAACAAAAAAAAATTAATGAGGCAATAAGAAAAATGTAATATATTGTTGAAGGCCATAGAATCTCTCTCTTTATTGTCCAAAATTCCTACATCAGAGACAAAGGCATTAAAGGTTTAAAAAGGTAATTGTGGCTGCAAAGTGATACACAACATTAATGAAATCTAAAAAATAGAGAATCCAAAAAAACTAAATAATAGATTGTACAGAATTTGAATGATAGATTCCACCAAAAAAAAATCAATTATAGATAGACAGAGCCAAAGTTTTTAAAAACAAAGTTGTTATATAACGTTGAAGATAAAAACATATTTTTTTTCAACTAAAAAAGAAACACTTGTTCAATATAATAGCCTATAATATTTATCGAGAACATAATCCATCATATAAAACTTAACCCCTAAAGGCCCAAGGCTTTTTTTCTGCCAAAAAATATTCAAAACTGCCATTTCTATAGCAAAGAGTAAAAAAATTTGAAAAAATTTTTTTTTGCACATCTAATCATAGGATCTTACACCGAACTAGTATGAGAATCTATGGAAAAAATTTCATAATTTTTGACAGCATAGATTGCAAAATATTTGCGTTTAAAGTGGAAAAAAAATAAGTTTTTCAGCACATTGCGGGACTAGATTTTTTGACTTTGAACATTTTTAACTTAAATTTTTTGCACTACAAAGTTTTGAGCTTTAAATTTTTATGGTGGAGACTTGAATTGAGAGTCTACAAAAAAAAATATTCAAAAAAACTTAATTATCATTCCTAAAAAAATTGTTAAATAGAAGTAGGTACAAGATAGAAGGAAAATCTAAAATATTAATATAATTTAGATGGAATTAAAATAAACTAAATAAATCCCAATGGTGAGATTTTTCTAGAAAGTAAACTAAACCATGAGAATTTTATTTTTTTGAAAAATTGCAAAAATAGCATTCCTAATTGAATCCTACAAGTTATTTTTTTTCCAAGAAGATGCTCTAACTGCCCAAAAAACAAGAATGTCCATAACTTTCTCATAACAAATCCAAATGAAATGAATCAAAGCTTTTCAAATAGACAAAATATAATCTATGAGAAAAAGAATATATAAAAAAAACAATCAAATTTTTGTAAATTTTATTTTGTTGCCCGGGTTACCCACCGTCCCCTCTTTTGAGCTTATTTGGTCATAATTGTTGTTCCTAGGCATCAATTGTGAAAAAAATTATATTTCCACAAAGCTTATTAGTTTTTCTATCCTCAAAAAAAGTTTCAAAAAATCACGACAAAAATTCAGCCCGTAGGTACGTGCCCAAAATCCCATTTGTCCCTCGAAGGGACAATGGGCCTCTATGGGTTAATCAATGTTTTGCTTTGTTTGTCACAATCTGCTCAATCTTGCATACCTTTGAGTTCACCTTTTTCGTTATTGTCACATTGGGTGAGTTAGGATCACTAGACGTCTTGGGTGGGCGGACATATCGGACAATTCAGGCCGACCACGTACAAACAATGTGACTACCTTAAAGTAGTCAAATCGGGTGAATCAAGGTCATTTGACGTCCCAGACAAGTAGGTGAATCGGACAATTAGGATAGATAGTCTAACCAATGTGATAACTATCACTTTTTTCACATCAACTTCATCTTTGATTACTTTTTGCATTTTATCAACCAATTGTTTGTTCATTTGAATTGAAGTATCAAATCTAGTGAATTTGGTAGTCATTTTGAATAGAAAGGTCCCATAAAAATCCTTGTTTTCTTTCCAAATAATCTCTACAATTTTATTATACTCACTGAAATCTAAGTTGATTTTATAGAAAAGCATAATAAATTGACCACCATCACACTTAAAACCATCATCAAAGCTTGCTAATTTTCAAGTTTTGAAATTATTGGAGCTCAACTCATGTAAGAAGAGGAGTTGATGGAATCTCTATAGAAAGCATTAAAAAAATCTACATATGTATATGTCAAATTACTGACAAAAATATCATCCATTTGATGAAGATCAACTAATTCTATTTGCCCAAGATTCAAAATTGAAGTTGTGATTGCTTCTTTAAACATATGATGAAAAACTCTAGATGAAAGCCATCATGAATTCTTTTTCGATACAAATTTGAAATCTAAATTATTGCTTCTTGATATTTTATTGTTTTTGTAATAATTCTTTAAATTATTGTACTTCATGAAAATTAAACAACATATTGACCAATAGGGTATCCATCGTCACAACCGCCTCTTGAACTCAATACATACATACAACTGCCCCCTCCTTTGTGAGCTCCGTTTTCTTTCACTTGACTGGGACATTTAGATAATTCAGTAAACATTGTTGTTAATTTTTGAAACTCATCACACTCTATAGTACATTATGATCAAGTGTAGAATTGAAACTAGAAGAATAATCTCCTTTGTATCTACATCTTGTACGGCTAAATTTTCATAACCATAGTTGTCACAATGGACGGACCGTTTGTCCAAACTGTCCAATTTGTTTACCTGTTCAAAACATCCAGTGACCCTAACCTATCTGATATGACTATTTTTTGGTAGTTACATTATTTGTCCGGTTTGCCCAAATTGTCCGACATGTCTGCTTGTCTGGAACATCCGATGATTCTAACTTGATCGATGTGACAATATGCTCATAACGCAAACTATAATTATTATAGAAAATTTCCTCGGCGAAAACTCATTTGAAATCTTTAGGATATTGCTTTCTATCAAAAATATACGTACTAGCATCTGAACCAATTTTCATTTGAGCTTCCTCACTTGATTGTTTTATTCACCCTTGTTTTTTTCTCGCTTTGGCATATCTATTTTGTCTACCCTTTCTTCTAAAACCTCTTCCCTTCTTAGCCATGCCCCAAAATTAGCACAATGGTTCTACGCGCTCAAAACAACTTCACCTTATTCAAAACATAATTTAAAAAATAAATAAAAGCAGCCTTTTGTAACCTATTGATGTCATCTTAAAAAACCTTCATTACATCATTTTTTGAATTTATATATTTTGAATAACACAAGTTGAAAAAGCAATGGGAAAGCCTAAGTGGCTTTGCATACACAAAACAACTTTGCCTTATTCAAAACATTGAAATTAAAAAATAAATAAAAACAATACTTCATATTCAAACTTCTAAACTACTGGTTTTTGATCATGTACTATACTTTAATTATCAACTTCAATGTTACCAAGAACGTGATAGAAAACCAAGGATGGCATAAGTGTAAAAATAACACAGATAGAGACTAAAACACCAATTGCACTCAAACTTCTTTAGTATCACCTTCCTTATGTCACATGCTTGGTTCCCTCATCAATCCTAGAGAACGGAGGTACCATCTACAAACCTCTTTGTGTATCCTAACTATCACACTATGTTCTATCTCATACAAACGTGATGATAAGGAGTTTAACAACTGTAAAAAGAATTTCAGGCCTCCTCCTTGACTTCCGCAACCTCAAGACTGAATTATTTCTTTAATGTTGTTTTCAAATGCAACACTATCAACTTAGTTTCAAAGAACTTCATTGATTCAAGTTTGGTGCAGCATTGAACAAGTTTGAATGAATACCAAATTAAATTCAAGTACAAGATACACTAAATACAAGCATAATTTTGAGATGAAAGATGGCTTACTTGGACTTTGGATTCCCTTCTTTAAATCCTCAAGACTTGCCTGCATTTCATTCAAAATGAAATTAAACTTATTAGAAATTGCTATTATGTTGCATATCAAGACTGCTAGACGCCAAACATACACGATCATGCTTTACAAAAAATAACACCCTCCTATGAATCAATCTAGATAAAATATTGAAACAAAATTATATTGAGATATCGAAGTCCTCAATCAAGATGCCAATTAACATCACATATTCAAAAGTCTAAAACTATTGTGAGTCACAATATGCACAATGCAACTCTATTTCTAGAAAACCTTTCCAAGATGGGCTACCTAAAAGTCTAATCATCACCAATTGTGAATAATAAAATACAGCTTAAAATATTTTCAATGAACTTATATCTTAAAAATATGCGCCATGAAAATGAAAATATTGCCGCCGAGGGCTTGTCCCTCTGGTTCTATTTACCTTTTCCTTTATCAATGGAATCGGTCCATGTGTTTCAAGGAAAAAAAAAAAAAAAAAAATATGCGCCAAAAATTCATTACTCCTAGTACATATTTAAGCGCTATAAATTCATTGAAAACTTGGAAGGATGATCAAGAATATAATGAATGATGAAGTGTCCTTTGTTGAAGTCATTTACCTAGGCTTTGTTGATTTCTGTGGAAATGGCCAAGGTGATTTTGGAGGTGATGTCGTTGTCAATGAAGGTATAGATGCGTGGTGGCTCATCCGGCAGAAGTTTCTTGTTTATACCCGAAAAGAAGACCTCAAGTTCAACAGCTTCAAAGAAAGCCGAATCAAATAGTCTGGCTTCTTGCTCCCACATACAACGTGATCTATGGACAACTCTATTGTTAAAAACCTCAAAATTTACTATTCCAAATTCACAAATCCCTCAAAACTAATTAAGACTTCCAGTCACCAAATTGCTTTCAGGGGGTTATAATATGCAGCTAAATTGTTGTAGTTTAGGAAGCAAATATATTCAATGTTGAGAGTTTCCATTCCAACTTGAAAATGGCAATAGCAATACAAGCTCGGGGTGCCCAAAGCTAAAGTGCCTAGTACTTCCATCTTGTATTGACTTTTTATCCCTGGCAGGCGTGTCTCCTATTAGAACCTCAAAGACAATCAGAAAACAATGATGCCATTTCACAAAAAATTGGGATTTCTTGTTTCACAAATTTTCAATTGAGTTCTATTGATTTTGACTTCATTCATTTTTTTGGCTCTATCTTTGAAGGCGTTGTTCTAAAAATTGTTATCAATAACAATTATTTCCAATATTTTATCCTCACTGATTATTGTCAACAATCAATGAAGACAAAATATTGGAAAAATATCATTTTCAGGACAACAAAAGCAACAAATTTAAAACACGAATCATTCCTACTTTTCTAATATTGAAAGTTGGAACTACATTTAAGAAAAGAGGTGGTGCTTACTAAGTTCTTCCAATATGAATAGTCATGATAAGGCTTTATTCATTGGAGAGTAACAAAGTCCAAACAAAGTCTACAATCTTGGGTTCCATATTCTTATCTAACAAAACGTTGCTGACGTTAAATTTGTTTAAATGGTGGTATTCTACAACTTTGGGACTTCTGGAACACGCAACCTAAAATATAAGTACAAATATCCTAGTTTTAAATACTTATAGACATGTCTAAAGTTTTTAGAAAGTAGCATCTATCTATTTGACCATGAAAATGATTTCCCTTTGCTTTTGTAATTTCCAAAATTGTGAAGATGTATTATAAAATGCAACTTCAAAATAATAATTTATGATGACTCTCAAACAAGAGTTGCAAAACATGATCCACAAATCATATCCATGTGGTAAAATTAGCTAATTTGCAAACTAATATCATTTTTCAATAAAATTTGAAGCAAAAATTAAAGATTCCTTCTAAATTTGATTGTAGATTGAACATTTGTGATTTTTACCAAAAAAATCCCTTAAGTTCAAAATATTAAATTCTAATTAGGTGATTGCAAGAAACACTTGTACTATTTTCCGTCACACGTCCAATGCGGAAGTTGTTTTGTGCCATAAGTATTGCAAAAATGATTGAATGAACGTGAAATTCAAAATCAAGCTTTCTATAGCAATAGAAAATGCACTTGAAAAATTTTAATTTTTTCAAAATTAGTTTAATAGGTGAAACTGAATTTTGAATATATGTCACACATGCGGTTTTGGTGGTTTTTAGTACTATCGAGTACCTTTTTTGAATAGTTACATCATCAAATTTGGTAGGCTAGCTCTTCTAATAGAAATATACCTTCTCAAGAGAGGGATTTCCAAAAACATTTTTTAAGTGTGTTTTATATTGGCTTAAAGTGTGCTATATTTAGGATGAATTTATGTTGAATTAAAACTGTTTTTTTAGTTCTAACTTTGATCTTCCTTCTTTGCTCTTAGTCGGCAACAATGGCCATTTTAAAAATAAATTTTTCAAACTCATTTCCTAATTTTCAAAAATAGAAACGTGAAAGTCTCATTTTCTAGGGCAAATTGTAGCATGTGGCTCAAAATAGTACTTCTGGGTACATAGAAAGACTCAATAGTACTGCTGGGGCTCATAATACTTTCTATTTGCCAATTTAAATTATTTTTTAATGACAAATTAAGTATTTCCATCCAATTTTGTCATCCAATGATGAACATCACATGTTGTCAGAATAGTAAATTTGAAATCCAATTGACCATTCAAATTTTATGTTCCATGCCTTCAATAGTACTGAAGGTGACTCATAGTACTATACAAAAAGTACTAAAAGTCCAGAAATGCAAAACGCAACAAATAGTACAAGTGTTTCTTGCAATCACCGAATTATAGTAATTTAAAAAAAATATTTATAACTTAAGTCATTTTTGAAGAGTCATTTTTGAAGAGTGATTTTTTGAATTGGAAAAATTATTTTTTGAGGCCATATCTACCAATATTCTTTGAAATAAAGAATATTTGCAAAGCAAAATCCTTAAAATCTACACTACAAAAATGTTAAAGAATTAACACAAGAATCTTAAAAAAACCAATGGATGAAGAAAAACATTTTTGGGTGCTTGGGATGTATTTGCATTCATTTGTTGTTTGAAATTTGAACCAAGATTTGAACATTTTATCCTCAAGGGGTTGATAAGCAATGGTTGTAGGATGTCTTGGAATCCACACAAAAAAATAATACATTCAATAATATGGAGAATATAAGTAAAATAAATAGTAAAGAAGACCATTTGTACCGGTGTCAATACTTCTACATTGCAAAGACTCGTCTCATATACTCCACCATTGCATTTTGTTAGACAGTGCACCTGGTCTCATACACTTGGTTGTTAAATTCTTAACCTCTGACAAGTACAAAAGATTTGCATCTTTTTTTATTTATTAACCTTTAAATGCCCAATGCACCAAATTTTGGTGTCAACAATAATTTGAAGTTAGATAAAACCTAATCAGGTAGCTATTTTTAGTACTTTTATATTTTTGAAAAATTCATTTTGAAGTCTAGTTTTAGCATCAAAAATCCAATTTTGAAAATGATTGATTATGATTTTTTATTCAAGATTTTGTGCAAGGGTGTCCATTGTAATCTTGACTTTGCGTAGTGTTGAGGGCTCTCAAAAATGAGCCTCAAATACACAAGATCTTGAAGAAAAAATCACATTAGAAGTTCATTTTAAAAAAAATGAAGAGTAGATTTTGAGAAGCCATAAATTGATTGGAGTTGTGCATGTTAGGTCCTCATATGTTTTTGGTGACCAAATTTTTAGATTTGACATGTGAAAAGAGGATTGAAAGATTTCAAATCACTTTTGTAGTTTTAATACCCTCATGATCAAACATTATAATCTTTCAATTTGTAAGTGATATTGATGTGTTTTCTTTTCCCATGTGATCTCTAACATGTCTAATTTGAATTTGTATGGTTAAAGTTCTAAGAAAATGGATACAACGTATCAAAATGTTGGTTTCAATTTAGAGCAAAAAGGGCCTTGGGCATTTAGGGGTTGAAGAGAGCCCTTTGCCTTGTTAATTTATTTTTTGTTAGGTCACAAATACAAAGATCATTCTGAAGTCATGTAAAAATTTAACAAAGGTCGATGATGTAAAAGGTAGATACATCGTTTGATTTGTACGATAAGCTCTGTACACAGATAATTTTAGTAGTAATACTCACAACATTATTGAAATAAAACTAATAGGTTTCCGACATGTTCGCAAGTTTATCCATATTTACCTTTTTGTACAAGACATTTTTTAATGTTTTGAAAATATAGAGAAAGTTAATCAAATGTTTGAAGGTTTTCCAACATATAACACATATAACTCATCATTTTTTCTAATTTGAATCTGTTACCTTTTTCTAAGCTTCAAAATTTCCAGTACTCCTATAGCCAGTGCAACACTCATAAATGGAGTGCATAGATTTAGATCTTAGGCAAGAATGTGTAACCTGCATAGGTTTTTGAAATGGATTGCAATTAGAAGCAATGATGACCTCAATTTGAATTTAAGTGGATGCCTTATACAGTACAGTAGGGTTGAAGTGAAAATGGAGTTTTTGGAAAGAAATTTTAGCTGCCAACTTTGACACCCTCCTGAGGGCTGAAAAATTGTTCTTTTATCATGAAATTTTTGTCAAAAGACCATCTCTATGTTAATAACATGTGTGCCAAATTTCAAGGTCAAAAGATTCACAAAATAAAAAATATTCAAAACCTACCGACATATATAGCTATAAGATAAATGTCATTGCTGCAAACTTTGACACCCTCCTTAGGGATGAAATGTTGTCTTTCACCATAAATTTTTTGGCACGGGATCATTTCTATGTTGATAACATGTGTGCCAAATTTCAAGATCAAAGGATTTGCATAAAAAAAGATATTTGAAATCTACCAACATGTGTAGTTGTGAGAAACAATATCACTACTACCAACTTTGACACTATCCCAAGGGTTGAAAAATTGTTTATTTATCATGAAATTTTTGTCATGAGATCATCTATATATTAATAATGTGCGTGACAAATTTCAAGGTAAAAAAAGTCACATAGAAAAAGATATCCAAAATCTATCAACATGTTTAGCTGTACTACTATAACATTTTATATCGCCACTTTGGCACTTCATAAAAAATGAAAAAAAAAAGACTTGGTAATCATCCATATAGATATTTTTTGAAATATTCTTTTTTTCTAAAATTTCATTGAAATCTTTCTTTTTCATCAACAGATTAAAAAAAAATACAATTTAGTTTATAGTAAAACTAAAAAATGCACCATAGGATGGAAATAACAATTATCTAGTTCATTATTCTACATTGGTCCCATACCAATGACGCTAGTATGAAAGTCTAGAAATGTAAGGCTTGAGCCTAGGTGTAAGTAGGTAACCAATGAAGGTGTTTAATCATACATACCTATAACATAGGTATTCTATAACCATAGAAGGTGCATATAACATAGGCACTTACAACATAGGTACCCAATAAACATGGAAGGTACCTATAACATAGGTGACTAGACTCTTAGGTTCATGGGCTCAAGATCTTTAGCTCACATGCTAGCAATCTTCAATCCCATACATTGTTATTTCTAATACATGGGATCAAATTGCTTATTCATTACTTTAGATTATAAATAATATTAATTTAATACTTCAAATACAAAATAATTTCTTTAACTTAATATACTTTAATGTATGTCTTTTATTTATGGCATAGGTTTAATTCCTAAAGAACCGTGGCATTTTAGAGCCCAAAATTGCTCTAAAATACACATCCCCAAAGCAAGGTCAAAATCTTCATCAATATTTATTTTTCGACAAATCCAACTGCAATATCCTTTGATTAACTTGTCCAAGTACATTGTCTCAAAATTTTAGAGTGAATATCTCCACCGATTGATAAGTTCAATGTGCCTAAACTTCAAAATGTAGACTTTTCTAGCCATTCCAAAAGGTGAAGTATGTCTTTGAACATTTTAGAAAAAAACATGTATATCATATAACTTGTGCATTTAATGAACATGTTGGAAAGTGAATTGAAAGTTTGTGCAAAAAACATTTAACCAAAAACTTTTATATTCATCTTTAAAAAATATGTAAAGTGGAAGGTGGTACTAAATGAAATAACAACTAATCTACTAATAATTTTTTACAAGAAATTGAAAATTGATGATTCCAATGGTGAGAATGTTTTAGTAAATAATTAACATCATTTATTTGAATTTTTATTTGAATTTTTTTAATCATGAGAGCAAACTATATATGATTTTCATTGCTTGCTAAATAAACGAAAAAATAATTAATATTTTTTTAGAATACATTTTTTGCAGCCCATTTTGACATTGAAATTTAAAAAAACTCCTAACATTTGCAATATTTATTGGAATGATGTGAAACAAAGTTTCACATGTAGGTTATGAAGAATAGCCATCCATCCTAAAAACTTCATGCAAAACTTCCAAATTATGAAATCAATAGAAAATGCCTGAGTTTTCAAAAAGTCCACAATAGCTCCTTGGTCCTAATAATAGAGGTTTAAAAACTCCTTTATATAAAAAAATTTATAATTCAAAGATTATTAGTGTATTTCATTTCAATAATGATAATTTTTAATTTAGAAAATGAACCTCTAAAATGATTCTTGAAATTTGAAGAACTTAATTTTTTGAAATACTCATTATGATTAAAATTTTGTATTTCTAATTGATAGAAAGAATTATGAAAAAATAGTTGTTGTCTAAGTTATTCCTTGATTAAATTTAGAGGAAACTTCAAAATTTTGCTTTCATTATTTTATCGATTTTTTTTTAAATTAATAATAATGGTTGATCCACCCATATAGATGTGATTTGTAAAGTGTACAACTTTCATTCAAGAGTAAGGTGGATATGTCCAAAATCGCACCCTATCTAGAACCACCATCACCATTGTATGTACATCTCCAAAATCAACATGTACGTATGTTGAAGAAATGATTTTAGAATGTTTGCCAAAAATATAATTCAATCCTTTATAACTTTTTCATGCCATATCCAAATGCCCATTCATTAGGGTGTTGGAACCTTTTTTCACTTGCCAACAAGGAAATATGAAAATTTGACTAGTCTAATGATAGTAAATAGGCACACAATAGCAAAAAGTGGTGGTTTGCGGGATACCCCCTTTCCATCTCGAGATATTTTTGTTTGTGACATGAATCACATAACATTGTTTACCAATGAGGTTTGGGTTCGTTTTGTACCCTTGTAAAAGGGACCCCCACCGTGAACAAAATCTTCTTATGTGTCTCCTCAACCAAATCCAATCTTTGAATTAACTGATAAGTTCTTCCCTTAGTTTGTTCTTAAAGCAACCATTTAAGAGCTAATTGCCTTTTCAAAGAAGCTAAACTCCTCAAAACAATTTTTAGTAAATTTTAATAGGAAGAAGAATGGAATTGGCATCTAACCCAAGTCGTTTCATATTTTTGAAGTTGAATTGCAGTGGTCACTAAAAGTGACCACCTCCTGAAATGTGCACCATTGACACGTTGAAGAAAGCAAAATGTATCTATGTCATAATCGCTTTTAGCAGGTTCTTTCAGGTAGGAACATTTCACATAGACATAGCTAAGGTAGAAGCACCAATAATAGATCACGCCCAATACCCAACCTGTAGATTGCACTATTTTCATCCAAGGCTGGAACTCAAGCTTGGAAGGTGTCCTTTTTGTCCTTTTGTCCTTTTTCAAGGTAGGGACTAATAAGGTCATGACACATGCCCCCAAAGTAGTGAGCAAGAAAGTAGTTTGGCTACGATCGGAATTGAAAGACTCTAAACATTTGCTATTGGTGAAATGCACTTTTTGGTTCTCAAAATTCAGAATAATTTCAATTTTGGGAATAAAATTCTGAAATTTTTTGCTGTCCCCATATTTCTTATCTTCCTACATGGGAAAATTTTCCATCACCTCATACTACGTACAATCTGCTCCAAAATTGCTTAAATGATCGGTTACTGGTGCTTCTACCTTAGAGGCTTAGTTCCTGTTACATGCACAAAGAAAAATATCTACCCTGGCTAGCAAAGCATCTAACCCTAACATCCCATCATGGTGCTCCTGAAATAGGGTAGGGTAGAGTATGGTAGGATGACACATACTACAGGACCACCAGGTACCGGTATCCGAAGAATTTTGTGCTGTTGGGACAAGTTTCAATGCTTTGCACCACACAAATGCCTAAAATAGGGAGATTCATTTACTTCCCCCACCATTTTTTTTGAAAAAATAATGTCCCACAAATTTTGGCATCTAATTTTAGAAATATTTTGTTGCTAACCATGATGACCACTAGCATAACATTCAGTAGCCTTCAGAGAGGCTGCCTTTTCCTCTCTGAAGTCCTCATCCACGACTTTCATCCCCACATAATTAATGTAAGTTTCGATACCGGGATAGTGACTGTACATTGTGGTATGTTACATTTTCTTTCCTTAATTTTAGGACTAGACATACAAATCAACAAATATTTGTAGTGAAAGATGTTGGCCAAAAGTCCAATGAACAATACATTAGTGCAATATCAATATTTGCAATCAATAACATATTTTGGATTTTGAAGTGAAAAGACAACTCTATATATACACATGGGGTGGTAGGAGGTAGAGCAACCCATGTGGGATAAATAAATTAGAATTGTAGGTTCTCATGCACTCATAGTTAAATCAAAAACAAGGAATTGTGTTAAAAGTAGGATTTTAGACCTCATTTAGGCATAGTAAAATAACTTTTCTCAAAAAACTTTGAACTAAAAAAAGTTGGTAAATGAAGATAAGTTTCACCTCCAAAAATCCGTTTGGGATTTTGAATCTCCAATCAAAAGTTATGGAATTTTTTTGGAGAGGGGTTGGAATGGATTTTTAAAAGTGTTAAAGAAAATGTCCATTAAAAGTCCTCTCCGAAATGCCAATCCCTAAGGTGACAACCGACAGTGCAATTTCACCTTTTCATTTTTGAAAATTGAATTAGAAAAAAAAGGTGTAACACGTTATTTTTTCTATAAAGTATTGTTGCTTGAAATACAAAAATCTTCATATTTTTCACCTTACTAATCAACATAGCATAAATCAAAGCTCCCCTTGTGTATGTATATATGTATATTGACATGGTCTACAATTTTTTTTTTAATTTTTTTAAATTTTTCTCAAATCAATTTTTTTTTTTTCATGAGGTGTCTGAAATCACCTATTTCATGCTTAGGACAACAGAAGCCATTTCTTCTCAGGTTCAATAACATAAAAATTGTATTCCCATAAAGCTACATTGAATAGTGGAATTAGCTTGCTCCTCACTAATTTCTCAATATTTTATACTATATAAATATAAACTGTTATTGAATAAGGATGTAGTGATTTTCATCAACCAAAAGCCTTGTGCATGACATGGGTTGGTGCATTGGTTCAGGATCCTATTCAGAGAGTCGCATGCTCTTCCATGTGGACACTGCTTCATATTGACAAGCAATGAGACATAAGGTAACTTTTGGGAGTAAGACAACCTATTCTATGTAGTACATTCTTTCACCTTCAAAAAGTGTTTCAAAATGTCACTATAAAAGTTAACATTGTGGAAACCAACTTGAAATCCTAACAAACATTTCCCAACCTTCAAACCTATAGGAAATAAATAAGAACTAATTGACCATGCACAAAGCCACATTTGATTCCCACAACAATACATGCTTAACCCCTAAAGGACCAAAAGACCACCAAGTGGCTTTTGCAACACGAGTTTTTGTACCCTTGATTTGATAGGGATTAACCCCTAAAGGACTAGCCTATTGATTTTGGCAACATAGCAATTTTGGGCAAGTACATGTGACTAGAGATTTGCACGTTTTAGGCCCAAACTTTAGTAGAAGTTGCGGATGAGGAATATCTTTCATGTGAACAAAATTCAAGACATTTGGAAATATGAGTCAAAAGTTTTGGCCTAATATATTACTTTTTTTCCCCCATATATGGGCAGTCCGGGCAAATAAGAAAAAAACACTTTTTTCACAGACAAAATTTTGAAATTGGTTTTCTAGATTTATATATATGTGGAGTGCTTTGAATCATTCCATTTCAATCAACGAGTTGAAAGTTATGAAGAATTTTTGTTTGCGGACAATTATGGATTCTCTACTATAAAATAAACGTTGAAGTCCTTTATTTAACTCAATTTTCAATATTTTTGGAAAAAAATAAAATCATAGGATTTACATTATTTATTACAATATTGCGACCATTGGGATTGGTATTTTTCAATTCCATAATTAAATTCTTAACAATTTAGTATTCTGAATCATTCTCTACTTCTTTCTACTCACTATTTTTTTCCTATAAGTTGTACAATTCCAAATGAAGTGAAATTTTTGAAGCATGTAGCCAACTTGCCTTGAAGAATGAATCCAAAGAAGCACCACCATTTTCAACTTTTTTTCATTCCAATGTGACCTTGTAAAGTGCAGCTGCCCTTTTTTTCCCTAGGCCCCCAAAAAGATTTCTGCCAATTCAAATGCTAATATCTTCCAATCCGTACGGTGGAAAATTCTGAAATTTTTTCCATAGCTTTTCAAACCAGAGTACTATAAGATCCTACGGTTATATGTTTCTAGAGTTGTTGTTTTTTCCAAAATTTGATACTTGTGCTCAAAATGGCAGTTTTCGAGTGTTTTTGGGAAAAACATAGTTAAGGAACTTAAAGGATTAACTCGAGGCACATCAAGAATTCATACAAACTCAAAACCTTACCATAATGCCAAGTTCAAGACATATTTATCACCATTCCATTGGAGAATTCGATAAGCATTACATAACATTATTTACCAGTACTGGGGGGTTCCTTTTTGCTCCCCTTCAAAGTAGGAGCCCCCTAGCGTCAAATCATAAAAAAACAAGCTTCATAAATGTTGGTTACTGACTTTGAATTCTGGGATTGAACTAGTTCATCCAGGCTCACAACTGTGCAACTCAGAGCCAATCTAATGCAAGCACGATCAGAGTGATGAGACCAACCGGATGCTTGGGATTATAACTATAATCTCCTCCTAGGCATCCAGGAGGGTATTATCCCTTGTCAGAGGGGGAGGGATATACTTCGGTTAACAATGTTATGTACAACTCATAATGCCTTCCCTCTTTCTACACCTTTAGATTTGCGAAACGTACAGATATGGACATGTTTGTGATGAATTCAATTAGACTTGATTGATTATGTCCCATAATGCTCTCTAGCAAGCATCGTGGCTCTCGACCATTATCTAAAAGCTTAGTCCATCATTCCATGGACTAGTGAGGAGGCTGTACCTTAAGGTATTTCCTCAAATCTTGGACCAAAGTACCAAACTCATTCTCTTGATACAGGAGGAACCAACCTTGTTGTAGGCTTTAGTTTCTTTCTTGTTTGGGGGCTTGTACTAAACTGAACATAACGTCCAGTCCGGCAGTCCCCGAAGAGTACATGTACGGTGTGATTTTGCATAACAGTGGCCAGACTAGTTTATGCACACTTTTGTTTTTGTTTTTGTTTTTTTACACAAATGAACACACTTTCGGTTTGAGGTACAGGCTAAGTGTATGTGTGATTTCGAGCCACCAGGTTGTCCATTTATAGGACGGTTGGTCGACCCGGCTATGTACAAAACTAGGATTGTTTTGTTCCCAAGGAATGTTCTCATTGACACATCAGCTGGGCGGCACCCAGATTTGCAAGTCTAGATGCTAATCAAATGATTTGTAATGTATTTAGAACATGGTACTAGATCCTATGTAAAAATTCATGACAAAATTCAAAATATTGGCCGTTTTTCAAGGAGAACCTCCGGAAGCCTTGAAAGTCCTCTGATTTCAAGCAATAGAGTAAGGCAACTATACCTAAAATCAATTGAATAAGCAATTCAACATGGTTCTCATTATTATGTTGAATTTTTTTTGTGGGGTCTTGTTGGTAGTCAAAAGGGGGTTCTAGATTCTTTTAGGTGATGCATTTTTTGCACACTATGTGAATAAACTATAAATATTCAAAGTGCTCAAAATAGGTATTTCTAAAATCAATCCAAGATTCTTTTGAATAATGGGAGCATATTTTAAGCTAGAATATGTACGGGTTGGTTTTAAAAAGGGGTCAAAGTTAGGTGTAGCTACCTGAGGGTTGCTATTATCTGAGCATAGAAGTGTGAGCCCATGAGCCTAGAATACTACACACCTATGTTATAGGTGTATATACAATAGAACCCGTCTATGATTATAGAGTATATATGTTACAAATATCCATCTTATAGGTGTTTATGATACATATACCTTCTATAGTGTGTAATATCTATATTATAGATACCTATATTGTAGACTCAATGCTCACAAGCTTGCATTCTTGGGCTTACATACTAGCACCGTTGTAGCTACCTTACCTCTATCCATCTTGAGTAAATCTTAACCCCTAAAAGCCCAAGGGGTTTGGACAAAACACAAATGTGTTATAAAATATAAGTTCTATAACTTTTTTGAAGTTTGTATCAAAGAAGATAATGTGAAGCACAAAAAGTAGAAAAAATTTGTACGGTGAAAATTATAAAATTATTTTTAGATTTTTCTTCAGATGAATTTTGAAGATATAACTTCAAAATTCAACAAAAATACAATATTTATCTTTAGCATTTGAATTTTTTTTTATTGGTCAAAATTGTAGTTTCTCTTCATTTGTGAAAAATGCATAAGATCTAGTAATGAGAATACCAATATTTTCCCCAAATAGTAAATTTTTCAACACTAGGCAAATAATAAACTTTCCTTGCTATTTCTCTTGTAAATTTTGTTTGACTGTAGCAATCTTAGTTTTGAATATAAATATTGAAAGACAACCCAATATTTTTTAAATTTAAAAAAATGAATTAAAAATAAAGTTTTTTTCTGCCCGAAAAATCTACCCAAAGTTGGACAGTGACCAAAAAATGGTTGTTTGAACACTTAGGGGTTAAGGTCTGTGGGGATTGTGTAATTATAGGTTATCATATTTGACTCCTAAAATACAAATTTTGTACTAAGAGATAGCAGAATCTACACCACTGGATTGACAATTCAACAATTAACATCTTTCATTTGAATGTGATTCTAACATCTCAAACTGAACATGTGCAATATGGCACCATACAATTAGACACTACAAGAGAAAGGGGTGTTTTAAGTAGTGTCCTAGACATCACGTCTTTTAAGTAACGTCTTTTAAGTAAGTTTTTAAGTAAAATTTTATTAAAAAGACAATTTTTTTAGTAAAATTTTACTTAAAAACTTACTTAAAAGACGTTACTTAAAAGACGTGATGTCTAGGACACTACTTAAAACACCCCTTTCTCTTGTAGTGAGACTTGCAAGTAGAATATTTGACCATTTTGGAACTTTTAAGATTTGTAGGATGTGCAATATATAATGATCAAAATTGGAAGTGCCATGTAACATTGTATCGAATCTCAACAACTTTTGTCACTATTGTATACCTCAATTTATGCATTTTCTAAGTCAAATAGACAAAAAATACCATGTTGGGTCCAAAATTGGTCTTTAGAAACCTTCAAGGGTTAACTAAAATAGACATTTCACATTTTTGGCATGTTCCAATAACTACAATTTTTGATGATATTTCCTAAATCGTTATTTAGAGTGAGTTTTTCTAACTTTGGTATCGGCAAATTTGTTGCATAAAACAAGTTTGGGATTTGGTGTGTCCATCAATTTTTTCAAATTATCTAAACTCATGGGAATTTAAAAAAAGATATTGTTATGTTGAGATGTTTGAGGCTCTATACGTTAAATGAAGTTGTTTGTTTGTATTGTTTATTACGGTGAAATCTCCAATGCGTCCCTTGGTTGCATACTTGGCAACGTTGGAAAAGCTCTCTATAAAGAGTGGAAGGGCTTTGTTTTATGACGTTTAGACCTATAATGTAAATGGTCAAATTTCAAAGTTTTTATGAATTAAAATTACTTTTACATTTATTTTGACTGTGACAATGGCACAAGGCACACTACCCTATGTGAAGGTCAAATTTTGGACATAAATTAAGTATTTTTTGGAATGCAGTAATGTTTGGAATATTATAAGTGAAATGTCTGAAATGTTGTAGAATTTTTTCATCTATATTGCCTAAATTTTTGAATATTTCAAGAAAACCTACATCATTCTTTGATAGGTGCCACAAAATAAGAAAACCTAGAAGTTACTGAACACAAAAAAAATTAGACACCAAAATGCTAAAACTCTAACACTAATAGTTCTAATTGTGCGTGAAACATAAGATATTTTGGCACTCTGGTGCCAAATCAGACCTTCACATACAGTAGTGTCTTTAAAAAATAATTTTTTTTTCCTTTGTAGAATTGATCCATACCTACAAGAGTGGTGTTTTATTTTGTTTTTAAGTAGTTGACCATCTATATATCAAAAGTTATACTCATGTCAAAAGATTCAAAGTTTGTATCAAACAAGACATTCAAAGTGGGAGCCAAAATAATCGAACTTTGGTAACGAAGTTCTGTTACTATTCGGTTGACCTATCCAAGTGGAGATGCCCTTGTGAGAAAAAGATCAATCCAAAACAATACCTAGGCTAATCTTACCCATATGATTGGGACCACTAAAAGAAAAACACGTGATAGACGGTCAAGTATAAAATACATACAAGGACCGAGGAGTTAATCGAGATACCCAAAAATCAAACCATGCGTTCCAGACGTCACCGAGGTTCCATAATGCGCTTTGTTGTCACTGTCACAATGCTCGTATACTTGTTCTTCGCCATCGCCTGCGCCCGCCACAAGCTCAATTGCCCGCCTCGCCCTCATCCTGGCATCAGCTGCTCCAGCGCAATTCGTCTCTGCGTTCAAGCCGTCCTCACTGCGATTGGTTTGAGCCTAATTTCATCCTGTTTGGTTGCCGATGGCGTGAGAAATCTGCGAGTGAAAGAGGACGAGTGATTGTGTGGTTTTGTGTGAAGGAGGAAGCGAGGTAGATAGTGCGGCATATTGTGGGAGCTGTGAGAGAGGCGAGTGGGGATTGGTGAAAATTGAGAGAAAGAGAGCTGCGAAAGGATGTTTGGTTGCCAAGACGGGGAAGGGCGGGTTGCGGAGCGAATAATCGTGTATGTCTGAGAGCGCGAGCCTGGGGAAGGATTATCCGGGAGTGCTTGAAAATCCCGGCCAATGGCCTCGCGTACGGAGTCGCCGGAAAATTTCGGCGATTCGTTCTCCTTGCCGAGTGAAGATTTTGACTCCGGTTTCTCGGAGTTATCTGCTTTAGCCAGCTGTTTTGGAGCCGCTGGAAGTCTGCAGCCTCAACCTGCTTCGGGAGAGGTTCTAGAAATCATGGGAGAAGAGCTTTCTCACATTGAACAACAAGAGCATAACAGGAACAGCAAGATTCCGTACGGGTCACTGGATCCTACAGCCACAATCGCTGGAAGCGCCTTGAAAGGTTGCAGTCTTGATTTCAACATACTGCATGCCCTTGCTGTGGCATCCTGTGTCAGTTTCTGTTTTTGCTAGAAATTCATGTGTATAATTTTTTTTGCTTACTTGTTGTTTATAAGGCCTAAGAAACCGTCGGTCTCTCTGCTAGGAGGATCTACTATTCCTCCTGCAGCTTGTTCATTGGTGAATTGAATGAATGTTTATTTGATTATATTTAAGAGCAGCTCTCTCATTTGTAACAACAAAATTGTCTGTTAAGATTTCGTACTCTGTTATTTAGGATATATGTGCGAGACACTTCACGACGTGTCAGAACAGGTACATTTGAATGCGTTTCAGTTAATTGGAACACTGCAAGTGCTTCTGAATCAGTGAATTTAATTAAGACACGTTTTACGGTAGGTCATGGAAAGGAGGACCTAAATTCCATCCTGCAGCATGGAATGTCGGTAAGTTTCAGAGTGAACTTTTATTTGATGATCCTTGAGATTAGCACTCCCATTCGTAAGAACAAGCTTGTCTAGATTATGATTTAGAATCGGAGTGCGTGCTCTGTTATTTTTGGATATATGTGAGAGGCACTTCGTGAGGTGCCGGACAACGTAATGAAATCCGAACTTTCGAAGCTAATTGGGATGTTGCAAGGTGTTCATCAGCCAATTTTTAATTCGCTCCGAGCACCGATGACTATCTATCTGCGTTGCGATTGTCTGGTGAACAATTAGCAATCTGTATTCATACACATCTATGTCAACGTCATTCAAAGAGTGATTAGTGCAGCTTTTTGGAAGAATATCCATCGTCCGAATTTTTTGCGGAGTCTCAACTGCCTTCAGGTGCTAGATTCTACATAACACCTAATTGTGTTTATTTGCGGTATGCACATGAGCAGCAATAGGCTAGGTGAGCATCATCTCCTGTAGCGGCCTCGACGCCTCCAATTTGCCAAAAAGCTAGGCACCATGCCTGGTGTGGTTAGTGTGGTAAACTCCTTACGATCCAGCTAACTCTCGTTTCAATGGTTCGTTAAGTCGAAACAGGAGAGCACCAGGGTAGTTGGAGTTCCAGAAACGTATCCAGCTACTTTCAATCTCGAGCTTCTAAGATGCTGGTAACCAGAGTAGCTTGTTTTCGCATACTTGCCAAGTATCATCACGTTGCTGGTGAATACTTGTGTACTTGTCTTTGTCCGTCCTGGCGACTGTGCCGGTGTGCCCTTGGGGTGTACATGGAGGATTAAAATGAAGCACATCTGTTAGGTTTGATTTATGACATGTAGGTCTGATTTATGTCCAGTAAGTAGATGCACAGAAGCAAGATATTCCCTTTCAACTTCCATTATCCCCGTGGGGCAAAATGTTATTAGAAATGCTGCAGAATTTCGAATGCCTATCATCAAAGGCAAATTTCTCTGATATCACTAGTTGCGTACTACCTGGTGGCTTTTCGGACTTCTGCAGCTCGATTTTTTCGGTTTGTGTAGTGCAACATGATGAAGCACTACTGCACGTAAACTCTAGAGCCGTTCTCTCTGGTTGTGAAGCCGATTTATCGGGAGTCTCATAAAGAAACCTAATCTTTACATGGAATTGATGTCTGCAGGTTCACAAATGCCTATCTTGAGGTCACAGTCTGCGCACCCCTTGGATCCTCTGAACGCCACCGAAATTGCTGTTGCAATAGCCACTGTCAGAGCTGCAGGTGAAACGGCTGAAGTAAGCGCAGGACATCCACCCGTCCTCTTTCGAGTTGATTGAGAGTAAATGCATTGTGTTTCTTAGAAGTTGGAAGAAGCACAAGCTCAACCTTGAAGGAACGACTTAAAGAAAGGACTGTGTTTCATCTACCTTGACTATCTACTCTCAGATGCCAACTTATGATTCCTCATCTCTTGCTCTGATGCTACGAATGCTTGAAACGTGTTAGCCACGAAATGCTACTCATCGGTTAGGTATAAAATATCTCTAGCAAGGTGACTTGGAGTCAATGTAAGACTAGGAAGATATTTCCGCCATCAGTCAGTGAACTAACGTTGGTGCAAGTTACGCTGCATGATGTGGGCAATTTTAATCCGACCTCTGTATATTGATGTGGAACATATAAGTTGGAATCCAATATACCTGGAATCCATTTGCGAGGTTCGAGAGAGTTTAAAATGAACTTTCGATGCTTACGGCTTGCAGGTCCGGGATGGAATGCGATTTGTGGAGGTAGTGCTTAAAGAACCAGACAAGCATGTAGTGGCCATGGCGGATGCATACTTCTTCCCTCCATACCAACCCATGTTATTTAAAACAAAAGGAAAATCATCCTTCTATCCATTACAGCTACCACATAGGCAAGCGAGGCTTGTTGTGTACAACAAAAGAACGAATGTGACTAGCATATGGGTGGTGGAGCTCAGTGAAGTACATGCCACAGCTCGTGGAGGACACCACCGCGGAAAGGTCATCTCTTCGACCGTCGTTCCAGATGTTCAGCCTCCAATGGTACTCCTGCTCAAATTTTGGTTTTGCCGATTAACTCACTGATGATTCTACAATGTCAAGAGAGCTGCATTTGGGCTAAACCTTCATCGCCGTTGTCCCTCCAGTACTTTACTCGATTCCTGCAAATGATTTGTTTCTTTGTGCTGTAATGGCAGGATGCGGTGGAGTATGCCGAATGTGAAGCAGCTGTAAAAGAGCATGTATCCTTTGTGGAAGCTATGAAGAGGCGCGGTATAGACGATATGGATCTTGTTATGGTAGATCCTTGGTGAGCCTCCTCTCACACCGCGTAGCTTCCTCAATAGTGAATGTTGTAGAGGCTTTTAGCGATTGGGAACACGTTACAGAAGATCCATGTCTGTCAAATATCTCAACCAAAGAGTTTTAATTAAAGCATGCTCTAATTGTGAACGTGGGAGTTTAAGCATGCTTTAATTGAAACTAGTGATACTGTTTTGCTGAAGTTTTTTCCCTCGTTGAGCAGGTGGTAGCTGCTATTATAGCTCGGAATAAAGTAACCTAAGATGGGCTCGTGTGTAGGTGTGCCGGGTACTACAGTGAAGAAGACTCTCCTAGTCGAAGACTTGCTAGACCACTTGTATTTTGCAGAACAGAGAGCGACTGTCCTCTTGAAAACGGATATGCACGACCTGTGGAGGGCATACATGTGCTGGTAGACATGCAAAAAATGGAGGTGATACTCTGGTGATTTTTGCCCTGATTAATGGCTAGAGTCGATTCTCTTTCTCTTTCTTGAGCATTTTATTCTTGACTGGCCTCGCGTCTCTTAGTTGCTAGTATGCTAGGGATGTATGTGCTGCCCTATTTTTTTTCAATCAACCTTGCTTTTCCATTCAAGTGAGAAATTCTAGAGTATGATGATTGTGAGGATACCCTTTCGTTGGGATTTCTCGTCAATTTTTCTCCATTTCCTCTTTAGCCAATATTAATGAACCTGGGATTTCAGGTAATCGAGTTCGAGGACAAGTATTTGGTTCCACTACCAACTTCAGATCCTCTGAGAAATTATACAGCTGCTGCTTCTCGCGGGGCTTTGGATAGAAGCGACATTAAGCCTTTGCATATTTCTCAACCCGAGGGGCCTAGCTTTCGTGTGAATGGGTATGCAGTGGAGTGGCAGAAGGTATATATACTGGAGAACTTTCTTATTCAGCATATTTGTGACGAGGGTGAAAAACAATAGAATATGATTGTTTCTTCTACTTGCGGTGAATAACCTCTCGTGAGGAAGAAGAATAGCCACTCTGGGACTGAGTGTTCAGTTTGATCTAATTTAACTTTTGTATTCTTTTGTCTTTTCATTCCACTTGGTAAATTTTTTTCGCAGTGGAATTTTCGAATTGGCTTTACTCCAAGAGAAGGTTTGGTTATTCACACGGTTGCTTATGAAGATGGGAGTCGAGGAAGACGTTCTGTTGCACATCGTATGAGCTTTGTGGAAATGGTAGTCCCCTATGGTGACCCAATGGATCCTCATTATAGGAAGAATGCATTTGATGCTGGAGAAGATGGACTAGGAAAGAACTGTCACTCCCTAAGACGGGTCAGTACTTTTCTTTTTCAATAAATTCTCATCTCTCTTTCTCTCTCTTTTCGGCCCAAGAGCTGGTGTTGCGAGGTTCTTATTTATTTTGATTACTGTAGGCAGAGTACTGTGATTTCAGAACTATCTGCTCGACTTACGTATGATCTGAAGTAACTTGACAATGTCAGCTGCCTTCTCGACTGACTTCAACGAGGAAATAGGCTTGCTGAGTCGGTTAGTACGTAGAGATGTGCAGGGATGCGATTGTCTCGGCTTGATTAAGTATTTTGATGCCCATTTCAACAACTTCCATGGAGGAGTTGAAACGATCGAAAACTGCGTTTGCATGCATGAAGAAGATCACGGAGTGCTATGGAAACATCAAGATTGGCGAACTGGTTCCACAGAAAGACGTCGGTCACGGCGATTAACAGTTTCCTGCTTCTGCACTGTTGCCAACTATGAGTACGGTTTCTACTGGCATTTCTACCAGGTTTGATTCTCTAATTGCTTAGTGAGCAATTGAATATTAATCCATTTTTTTACTGCCTTTTGGCAGTTGTTCTGGCCATAAATCTTTCTTAGGCAATCGCTTATTAATATCCTCATATTAATTAGAGAGCCTTGTCAAAGTCTCCTTACCTTCTGATGCGCTACCGCCTTCAGAATTTTATTTTGTTATGGAGCCTCTCGCAACCACTTGATGCTAAAGCAGTGCATGGTGATCGGCTCACAGTGGTGTGCCATAGAACTGGGTCTGCAAGAGAGCAAGCACTGATGTATATTTGCAAAGCGGAATTATGTGACTTTGTTGTTTAGTTGAGTAAAGAGTCTACACCCCCGGATACTTTTCTCAGTCTAACATAGAGCTCTTCATAGTCGAAAAGGGTGGAAGAAACCGAGTGAGGTAACACAGCCATTGCTTTTGATCAGCATCTAATGATCGGTGTCTTTACCTGACTTTCATCATAGAATGTACGATAATGAAGTAGGCTGCCAGACACTACCGGCCCAATGGTTCTGACAGTGACGGAAAAGTGTGCGCTGTTTTTTTAATATTGTCTAGAAGATCATTATGATCATTATCTGAGTTTGAAAAATGGACTTAGTAGAACTAGGTGCATAATCTACCACTTCCCTCATTGCATAATAAATTAGGGAAGGAACTAGTTTGGAACTTTCTTGAAGCTGACCACAGCTGTCTAGGTAGCAGAATGGGAGGTATTACGAGATTTACAGGATTTGATCATCAGATTGGAGTTCATGTTGCAGGATGGCAAGATAGAAGCTGAAGTGAAGCTGACTGGCATCTTGAGCTTGGGTGCCTTGAAGGCGGGGGAGAGCCGCCGGCATGGCACTGTGATTGCACCTGGTCTCTATGCTCCAGTTCATCAACATTTTTTCGTTGCCCGGTTGGACATGGCCGTTGACTGTAATCCCGGTGAAGGACTAAATCAGGTATACGATAATGAGCTCTACCGTGAGCTCTACCCTAATCCAAATCCAAATTCACGAGGAAAAGTTATTACATATGTGCAGGAAAGAGAATCTTAAAGCTGGTGTTTGTTGTGTTATATTGAAGCCTAATATTACGGAGCATGTGAATTGATTGCATTTTACTGGTGGACCGATATGTTCGCAACTGATTGATGACGGACTGCCTATTATTGATCTTCGGCATCTATTAATCAATTTTTACGAATTATTGAAGATCCATCTCGCAGGTATCTTGATGCCTTGTGATGGGACCACGAGTTCGAGTAGTTTGCCTTGTGTTCTAGCCTTCTATATTTGACAAATTTAAATCCTTGTTTCAGGTGGTGGAAGTGAATGTGAAGGTGGAGAAACCGGGACCTAACAACCCTCACAATAATGCTTTTTTCGCTGATGAAACCCTTCTGCGCTCAGAACAGCAGGCTCAAAGGGATTGCAACGCCCTCAGCGCTCGACATTGGATCGTAAGTTGCTTTCCTTGGTCCTTCACCTACTTTGCCTCTCCATCAAATTTTGGCTTGCCGATCCTCTTCATGTGCATGATTTCCAGACTAGGAATTATCCTTTCAAGGATATTTTACATAATATCCGAAGATTGATATTTCCATTTTACCGCGCAGCACGATGGCTTATGTTGTATCACCAGCTCAATCTCTTATTATAAAATTTCTCTGATTCCAATCATCGTTGACAGAAAGTGGCTCAGTCTGGAGTATGGCATAAGTACAGTTTGGTCCTGATAGCCATTTTAGAACGTTAGGCCTAACTCTAAAATCTAGATTGCTGAGTTTGAGAACTTATGATGGAACTTCCCATATACGAGCCACAATGTGAGTAGTTTTGCTAGAGAGAGATACGAAACTAACGAGTTGTATTTCGTCAGGTACGAAATACAAGAACATATAATCGAACAGGGAAGCTCACTGGCTATAAGCTAGTCCCTGGCTCCAACTGTCTGCCACTTGCTGGACCCGAAGCAAAGTTTCTGAGGCGAGCTGCATTTCTCCAGCACAATCTCTGGGTGACTCAATTCCACCCTGAAGAGAACTTCCCAGGTGGGGAATTTCCAAATCAAAATCCACGAGTGGGTGATGGACTGCCTACTTGGGTGAAGCAGGACCGGAAACTGGAGGAAACCGATATTGTTCTTTGGTGAGTTGTTTGAACTTGTTTCTGAGCGTTAAAGATGATAACTTTTAGCATCAGTTTTGTAAAAGAATGACGTCTGCAGCATATATGATTATAAAATATACTGATTCTCTGGAGATGGGTACTCTTCCTACTGTACTCCCAAGCTTGTTGCAGCTTGCTTAATTTGCGAATATTTTTAAGAGTATCTGAAGTGCAATGTCTACTTAGCCCCCTCGGTGCTTAAAAAAATAGAAAGTCTGCTTTGGAAGTCAATAGTCGATTACACCGTAGTGATTTTCACAACAGGTTTCTATTGTTCAAAAGTGTTTTGACAAAATATCCTTCAAGTTCACCTGAAAGATTCACGTTGTGTTTCATCCTTGACCCCCAGTAAGTGTCACTAATAATCATTGGAATAACACAGCATGAATCTTTGAGTTATACTTAAAGGAGTCTCAGATCTCTAATTTCTTTTTCCTGTATATACATTTCGCTACCTTTCTTGATTAATTTTCGACTTCAAAAATGCAGGTATGTCTTTGGAGTAACTCACATTCCTAGACTGGAGGATTGGCCGGTGATGCCTGTGGGGCAAATTGGCTTCAACTTGGTGGTTAGTAAAAAAATTAATCTTTCTACCTGAAAGCTTTCAATTTCTAGAAGAAATCTTCAATGTGGATTCAAGATACATAGTCACAATGGAGGCCATTTCTGTAGAGGTGGCAAGCATGCATTGGATAAGGAGCGCTCTGCTTTCTCATAATCTTGACCACTTGACATTAAGGTGTCCTTTTCAAACGCTCGATGGAGCATGATAGAACAAGATCCAACCATTGACGTTATGTGTAGTAATTTGAAAGCACAGCCTCCACATGGTATTTCGCATAACGGGGCTCTACTTTAACGTTACCTAGTCCATATCATCTGTCCATTCAAAGCCAGGCACTAACGGAATCAAATTGGCTTGTTGTTTGATCTGAGCAGCCACATGGGTTCTTCAACTGCTCACCTGCAATTGACATTCCACCATACGACGCAACAGATGAGAATGGCGACAAAGACACAGCTACGAAAGGAGGGCAGCCAGAGATGATGCCAGGTCTTCTTTCGAAGTTGTAGATGCGGTTGAAAGTAATCTGTAAGATAATTGGGTGTTGATTAGCTGCAACAACAGGGATCTGCCAGGTAACCATCACATGAACCCCACGTGAGTCTTTTCACTCCATCGGATACAACCTAAATTAAATCCAATCCTGGGAGCGGTTTTGAATCTAGATGAAGCAGATCATGCGGTTCTCATATTCCTTGCCCTGGCATACACTCCACCCTGTGTAGGTATAGTACTGGATTCATTGAGCAATGCCTCTTGTCAGCTGCTGAAATGGCACCTGCAGCACTGTACCACGGTGAAATAGCTGCACACTTGGACGACCGTTCCTGAACACCCCACTAGATTTGGGGAAAAATATTGGCAAGTACTGTAGTATAATCTTGTACTAAATGAAACCTATTAATGTGAGTCCTCCAGTCTGTATTTGTACACTACAGTATAATCAAAATCCCTTAATAAGGGAGAGGATACCATTTGTGTCACTTTTAACTGATGTTCGGGAGATGTATACTAAATAGCTGTGAAGAGATGTTTGGGTACAAAAACCAAATCTGTTGAGATCAAATATTTGTCACAATCTGCGGATTTCTTATGCAATATGAAAGTGGGTGGTTGTAGATCACTATGAGAGACAAAGGCAATCCCTTCTCAACTGCTCGAAATCTCTGCTGTTTGACGTACGGGGACCTGTAACTTCGAAACGCAAGTTTGGTGAGAATTGCTATCTAATCACATGAAATGAAATATCAATCTGTGTAATCATGGAAGAACATGTATTTCATTTATCAAAGTTGGACATGATCCGACCTATTATCTTTGCTCTCGCAGTTCGCTGTAAAACATGTTGATAAAAAACTTACAACTAGTACCACGGACAAGTTCCGTCCGAGTATACATGTTTCTCAGTATGCCCTAAATACCAGAAGAAGCAACCTGTCGCTAACCGGCTCGTTAAGGAAATGTCAAGCTCGATCCACACACCCAAAATTCTTCAGGTTGCTCGTAGCCCCTGTTCCCAGATTGCCTCACGGTTTGCCGCTGTCGCCGTTGCTGCTAAAATGTCAAGCTCGATCCAAGCACCCAAAATCCTTCAGGTTGCTCGTAGCCCCTGTTCCCAGATTGCCTCACGGTTTGCCGCTGTCGCTGTTGCTGCTGCTGTTGTTGCTGTTGTTGCTGTCGTTGTCGCTGCAGTTGTTGCTGTCGCTGTCGCTGCACTTGTTGTTGCTGCCGTTGTTGCTGTTGCAACTGTTGCTGCCGTTGTTGCTGTTGCAACTGTTGCTCCCGTTGTTGCTGTTGTTGTCGTTGCAGTAGCAGTTGTTGTTGCTGTTGCAACTGTTGCTGACGTTGCTGCTGTTGTTGCTGCGACCTGCTGCTCTCTACACCCTTCCCCTTCATCTGTTCAATAGGTACAATTCTTGCGCCCATCATTCCACCTTGTACAACTTGCAGTTTAGGCTTCACTTGAGGCTGAGGCTTCTGAATGAGTTCAATTCTTGCGCCCATCATTCCACCTTGTACAACTTGCGGTTGAGGCTTCACTTGAGGCTTAGGCTTCTGAATGAGTTCAATTCGGGCGCCCATCATTCCACCTTGTACAACTTGCGGTTGAGGCTTCACTTGAGGCTGAGGCTTCTGAATGAGTTCAATTCGGGCGCCCATCATTCCACATTGTACAACTTGCGGTTGAGGCTTCACTTGAGGCTTAGGCTTCTGAATGAGTTCAACTCGGGCGCCCATCATTCCACATTGTACAACTTGCGGTTGAGGCTTCACTTGAGGCTGAGGCTTCTGAATGGGTTCAGTTCGGGCTCCCCCTTGCACCACCTGAAGCTTCTCCAACATTCTCTGCACCCTAAGGCGCTCTTTGTTCTCTTCCTCAGATTCTATATCCATGAGAAGATTGCCATATGGGATCACATCAAGCCCCTTGGCTACAACGCGGTCTACGAATGTGCTCCAGCTGGGAGGCAAAGCGTTGAGGATTAAGTATACCAGCGACTCAACGTCCAACTCCCTACCCGTATCCGTAAGCTCATCCCTCAAATTCTCAAACTTTTCGTGATAGAAATAATCGAACGCCTCATCTTCTTTCATCTTCAGACTCCGAAGACGCCTCTCGAGCTCGAACCGGCGCGCAGGGTCGTCGTACTTGGTGGTGACGGGCTTGCGGGGCTTGTCGGGCTTGCAGTACTTCTTGGCGGCGTACTCTAGAAGCTCATCGGAGAGCTCTTCCGGAGGGAAACCACTCAGAAACTCGCAGATGTCTGTCTCCGAGCTGTAGCAACTCTCGCTGTCTGACATTGGGATTGCTAAGAAAGACGCAAAACAGGGGTGGACGTCCTCAAGGACGCTGTCTCTCGCAAATTGTGATGCACAACGAAAGATCCCTCACAAATCCACAAGAAAGATTTCCCTCGAGAACAGAGATGCAAAACGCGGGTGCAAATCCACAACGATGCTTCCACTCGCAAACTGAGATCTATAAACCGGGGTGCAAATCCTCAACAATGCTTCCACTCGCAAACGGAGATTCAAAAAACAGGAGTGCAAATCCTCAACAATGCTTCCCTTCGCAAGCGGAGATCCGAAACGGGTGTGCAAATCCACAACAATGCTTCCACTTGCAAAATGGGATACAATGCATTTGCCAGAGAATTCTCTCGGGACGCCCTCAAAACCCCCGGCGCACTGCGTCCACGACTATTCATCCGCCTGGGACTAATTCATCCCGGCAAGAGTTACTTACAGGAAAACAGAGTACAACAGAGTTACGGTAGTTAGTAACGGAAGCCAAACAATACTGTACATACATTAATTCAGATATTTAAGGTAGGAGGCTGTAAAACAGAGCGGGCATTAAAATGGATCATGACTTAGAGGTACATTTTGCGTTCTTCAATGTACCACCTACGTACATTTCAGGAGGTGGTCCATTTTGATGACCACAAATGACCACTTTTTTCCAACTTCAAAAATTTGTAACTAATTCCACAAAGGTCCAAAAAATATGAAACAACTTGGGTTAGATTTCAATTCCACTTGTCTTTCAAGGAAAATTTACTGAAAAATATTTCAAGATGTTTTACCTCCCCAAAATTCAGTTACAGCGCTTAGATGCTCCATTTATGAACCTCCTACCTTAGTGGCATTCGTAACAGAAGTAGTGGCATTAGTAACTGAAGTAATGGGCAAGGCTCAAGCCTCAAAAACAAGATATTGAGCAAAGATCGCTTTCTGTACTGCCTAAAATAAATGAAAAAACTGCATACGACTGCCATCAGTGATTGGATATTTTACCAACCATCTAAGGTGGGAACACCCAAAACCGTCACTTTTTGCTACTGAGTCTAGTTATTATTGTTAAACTAGTCAAATTTTTATATTTTCTTGTTGGCAAGTGAAAGGAGGTTCCAACGCACCAGAGAATGTGACATTTGGATATTGTATACAAAAGTTATAAACAAACAAAGTTTGGTTCTAAAAGCATTTTTTCCACATAGGTACAGGATTGATTTTGGAGATGTACATAGAGTAAAGATGGCAAGTGGGACAATTCATTGAAAACCTCCATTATCAAAAAGTTGTTGGGCCTTGAGGGATTAAGGTTACATATATTTAATTATTGAACAATTTGAACTATAAAATATTATGGAGAAGAAGCCTATGATATTTTGTTAAATCAAAATAAGAATTAAAAACATTTGATGAAGGGACAAGTTTGAATTCATTCATCATCCAAAATTTGCCCAAGTGGGCGGTAATTTGCACACCACCTGAATCACCCTCTAACCACCATATCTACCAATTTGAATGCCAACATCCACGAGTTTGTTAGAAATTGTACATTTCAGGATACATGTACCATTTTGAAGATTTATTCGGTTCGGCCGACGAGCTCATTTCGTTTTCTATGGGCCGGCTATGACCATGGCTGCGGCTATGGAGTACGTTGCAAAGGCTCTCTGCATTTTGCACAGGATTCGCGAGCTCGTGTCTCTTGTCCTTATTTGTGTGTTTACAGTTTGAGAATCAATTCGTGTTTTTCGAAACGGAATCGAAAAAAACGCAGTGTATGGCAATCAATAACACAATTGTAAAATTTTTAGAATGACAAAAAGATCTTCCGTTTTGCAGTATCTACATTGCGAAGGAACACTGCTGTCGGAAATTTCTCCCTCAGATGAGACACGTGAGAAGGTGCGGTGAAGTAAGTGACGTACGAAGAATTTCGGTAATGCTCGAAACGTTTATTACTGATTTACGGTGTTATCATGAATTATTTTTCTGATGTTGCTATTGCAGTCAAGAAAGCATTACGTTCTTTTTCGATCTGTAGTAATTGTAATGTCCAAGTGAAAGCTCAACACTCTGCACATGTGCACTTACGAACACCGATGCTTGCCTCATGATCGGGACTCTGCTGAATTTTTGATTTCGAATCCTTGCTGCACGTAGCGGAAATTGATGCGCATTTTATCAATAACACAATTGTAAAATTTTAGAATGACAATCTTCAGTTTTGCAGGTTCTCCATTGCGAAGGAACACTCCTGTCGGAATTTTCTCTCTCTCAGATGAGACACGTGAGAAGGTACTGTGAAGAAAGTGACGAAGACTTTTTGTAATGCTCGAAACATTTATTACTGATTTACGGTGTTAGCATGAATTATTTTTCTGATGTTGCATTGCAGTCAAGAAAGCATTACGTTCTGTTTCGATCTGTAGTAAGTGTAATGTCCGAGTGAACGCACAACACTCTGCACATGTGCACTTCCGAACACCGATGCTTGCCTCATGATCGGGATCTGCTGAATTTTTGAATTTTTGAATTCGAATCCTAGCTGCACGTTGCGGAAATTGATGCGCATTTTATCCTTTTGTGTAGGTAAATCTTCGCTACTTTGAAGGCAACTCCATCAGTCTAATGTTTTGGCCGTGATGTTGATAATCCTTTCTTCCTGATTTTTGCAGATCGGTTGCAAAGAGAAGCGTGCATTGCTTACACATGTCGAATACCTTGAGTAACATTCACATGAACGTTGTGTTTTACTTTACGGTATTGCGTGGAGTAAGTGAATTCAGTGTCAGTACTGTTTGTCGATTTGCGAGCAGACAATAGCTGTGCGGTGACTGCAAAGTTATGGTGAAATGTGCTATTGAGAAATGCCCGCAGATTCTTCACTGTGAATATGGCTTTGTTTCTTTAAAGAAATAGTTTCTTTGGAGCTTGAACTATCTGGTGAATTGGATGCCGTATCCTGCTGTTTCCGAATTGTTAGGGTTTCATGTGGTGATGACATCTGCAAAGATCGAGTGCTGGAATGATGCGAGGATCGATGTTATGGTTGCAGAATTTAATTCTGAGAAGAGTTAATGGGGGATGCATCTTGTTCAAAATGAATAGTGGAATGGAGGACACCAGTCGGATTTTCGTTTGCAAGAATGGGAGCAGGAGAAGACCAATGTCGGCTCGGGATGGAAATCTCACGAACATAGATTACGAAACACAAGTGCTGAACATGGTGGACGATATTGTGCAAGACAGTCAGAGGAAGGGGATTAAACATGCGGCAATGTTGCAACAACCGACTTTCATGCAGCATCGCCCGAGGAGCTGGACCGCAGCAGACAAAACTCCATCAGACAATAGAGGCGGGACTATAAGAGAGATTCGATCCTTTGAAGGCATTGCATACACTAAACTTTGCAATACCGCACCAGTGAAATGCATTTGCGGCCGGGTAGACCGCGCTCCACCCAGTTTTCTTGCGAGTCAACGAACGAGTATGTCTCCTAAAAAGCGACGAGGCTGGGGGAATGCGCTAAGTTCATTGCGCGAGCGAGCGAATAGTGGGAATTCAAGGCGTTCCACACCTTCCCCGATGCAGGGAAGCCCCAGTTCTGACCGTGGATCTCTCGCGTCTCAAGTGCAAAGCAGCCCCCCCAGTAGGTTGCACTCTGCACGAAATCCAGTGCCGTGCTATTCAACTCCTGAACGTCAGGTGTGCACTGCATCTCCTCCATCATATAAGGCTATGCTCGCGGCTATCGCTTCTGCATCGCCCTTGCTCACCCGCCCGCGCTCAAGGCCTCAGTCTGCAGCAAGACGTCCTTCTTCCAGATCTCGTACTCGGTGGTCTCCCGACGGTCATATTTCATTCGCAGCCGTTCACGAAGCTCATTCTGCTACCCGGCAGCAGAGTCCGCCGCTGTCTCAACGGTCTTTTCATTCGAGATCTGTGCACCTCCAAGAAGGTTCGGCTCTTTACCCACCTTGGTCGCAGGATGCTATGCATCGGTAACAAGGCAACATATTATATGATATGAGTGCTTATCCTCAAATTGAATCGATGTCTTCTCTTGGATAAGGTGTTGTTGATAAAATTGGTGTTGAGAATGTTCACTTGCCGCGAGAAAAAGCGGATAGTGTTATGAAAATTTGCTTGTACTGTCTCGATCTGCGAGGTGGGCCATTCAAGATTTAACACTTTCTGATGTCGAATGAGCGTTTTGCAACTCGTATATCTTTGCTTCGCAAGTAGTGCTGATGATAGCCTAGATAGTTTCCCAGCTGATGTCTCTGATATTGTATATGCGGGCTTGATTATCTTTCCACGTTTTTAACGATAGTCGTCTGGCGCAGCTTCTATGGCGAGAAGTTTCGTTCCAGAGGAATTTGTAGCTGCTGAGCCGCAACACTCCTTCAAGAAGGCATCTGCTGTGTCTAGTCCTTTCAGATTTAATCAAGGTGCAGCTCTTCGAACCCAAATACGTGCAAAAGATTCTTACTCCTCGCAGCAAGGCTCGTCTCATTAACTAAGCTTCTTTGAGAAGTTTAACATGCCATTGCCATTAGGGATTTATTGCCAATTGTGAGATCATACATTTCGAATTTCGACTGCGAACTCTCTTCATCCCCAGAAATGAGAAGATTCTGGTTATGAGACGTTTGGCAATCGTTGCTTATTGATGCATTCTTAGCTATAATTTTCTACTTCAAATTATCTTCTTAAACTCCATCAATGTACGATTAAAGAAGTAGCGTTTTTGAGAGATATCTGACTTTACTAATGGCATGCAAAGTAAGCTCCGTCCAAGAGTTCTGTATCAAGGTCTGCACACAATGGATACCAGTTGTCCTGGTCTTGACTTTTTTTATTTGAATTCGTCCCTTGATGTCATTTCTGTCAGCATTTACATTTTCATAACAAAAAGCAATTTCCATTCTCATGCCATAGCCATTTTCTTCAGAAGAGCGGGACTAACTGCATTTTGGGGTATGTAGTTGCTTTCTATAGGGCCATGCCAGAGGGTGATGGACACGATGATGAGACCGGTAACGGCAGCTGCGCAGCATCACGCACGAAGTACACTTAAGACTGCTCATCGAAGCGAAGCGAGGAAAAGTCCTCCCGAACCTAGAGAAAGTCCTTCCAGATCATCGCCTGCTCGTCCCAGGCGCGATAATAATCCATTCGTCCAGTCAAACAGACTATTTACAATCGGAGGTCCAGGTACACTCTCTTTAATTGATGCACAGACTAGCAAGGCTAGTATTTTGAGATGTCAATGATGTTTTTGGCATTGCTTAGTCGCTTCAGTTATTGCGATGCATTGATCAGTCTTAATGCAATGAGAGAATATCTCACTGATCAGTCTGAATGCTGTGACAATCTGTTAGTTTTCGAGAGAGAGCAAAAGTGACCACCATTAGGAAAGTTGTGGTATATTGGGTCGTTCGAGATTACTCATTCAATTGCTAAAGTTTGATTCTCTGTTAAACCATGGATTCATGAAGAAAAAAAGTTAGCCTAAGAAATTCACTACAGGATTTGTAATGCGAAAACTTCCATTTTTACATCCAGCTGGCCGTTCTGTAGGGTTATGTCTACTTTCGAATATGTGAGGATGAGTTAGAGCTGGCTAGTATGATTCTGAAATTGACACCCTGCCACTTTCCTCTTGCGAATGTAATAGCTTGTCTTTTAACATGACTGCTAGTATTTGAACAAAGATTCTTTTATCTTGTAATTGTTGATGATTGCATCTGAACAGCTGATCAAGATCCGATATTGGAAAAAGAGGAGAAGTTATGGAAGAAAAGGCAGTCAGAATATGACCCAGAAGACGAGGCACAGAGCGATACACCAGTTGCAAAAAAAATAATAGATGATGATTCACTTTGTGTGAGTCCAAGCTTGAAAACCAAAGGGACAAGTAGGTCAAATGTTGACAGTATTGTCCAGTGTTCACTTGAGGACCTCCAAGGCGATTATTTGGACTCTCTTGGTGCGTTTCACGCACTTAAATTTCTGACTCCTTTACGCAACTTTCCTATGAAAGGTTAGGTCCATTCTATTCTGTATCTGTTTGATGTCCTAGATATAATTTTTTCTGATTCTTGCGCGTTATGTAGACAACAATTATTTCGAACCCAATGTCGTGGACGTGATTTAACCCTTAAGAGCTTGAATTAGAAATAGAAAGTCCTCTTTGTAAGCTCATCGCCGAGGATGGTAACTTCGATGAGTGTAAGCATACCGTTCAAATGTGTAGGGCATGATTTCTTCTTTTTATTTATGTAATTTGCTACTTTCTTGAAGCTTCCTAAATGATTCATTTCTACTCCTAAAGATATGGAGGTGTCCTCTCTTGACCATTCAGGCACTTGGGGGATAGACGTAAACCGTGCTAACATCTATACTAGAAATCATACTGAGAAGCTTATCTCCGAAGATTTTGAGATAGTTTCGATGAAGCATGAGAGGCACTGCATGGAATTAGAAGCATTTGGGCTATGGTGTTGATTGGCAAACTTTTACAAGCATTACCTTTGTGGCGCAGGAAACGAAGCTGGGGATAAAAGCATGGAATCCACACATCAAGAGGCAAAGGAAGCAGCAGACTTCCTGAACATGTTGCAAATTCCGGTGTGGTTTGGATCGATTCACTTCTGATTTGGGTACTGGAAGTCAATATGTGTCATCTTTGTTGGAACCTGGCAGATCAAGTCTTGTGGCATGCTGCTACTGAATGTTGAGATATCTGACTGACGGAAATTACACTTCCATCTAGGGGCATTATTAACTACTGTCGACCACCGATTCACGTTCCTGTCATCATTCCTGTTGTTTGCTATAAGATCCAGCAGCTATCAGAAAGACTTACACGCACTAATCCTGTATTAAGGCTTGCAGAAACAGTACCCCGCTGGATGCCCATCCCGAGGCATTTTCTGCAGTCGAACACTGAGCTTGCGGACCATCACGACCATCGGCTATGACTTGGATTATACCCTCATCCACTACAATGTCAAGGTACAATGCACCACTATCCATATAATAGCCTCTTGCAGGTTGGAATTAAAGGACTTGCGTCAGGTTTTTTCTGACGGAGGTCTTTCGATTTCTACTGTTGCACAATATGGTCTACGCATCAGCTGAAGCATGAGAATTTCTCTCAAGGTCTAATTTTGAATGAATTTTCTTCTACATGATTGAAGTGTGATTCTTTTCTCTCTGAGAAATTAAACTCATGCTTTAGATGGCATTTTATTAGATGATAGCGGGCTTAATTAGGCAAAGACTGCTTCAACGAAACTACAGCTTTGGAAAAAGGAAAATTGAGATAAATACTCTAGTATGCTTCAGCAGCTTAGTAGACAGAAGACTAGTATGCACGCATATAGTTTTAAGTGAGACACGAGTTATCAGTACTTGAAGATTCAGTGTAAACTGATATCATGACAGGCATGGGAAGGAAGGGCTTACGAGTATGGATTAAAAAACCTCAACTTGCAGGGCTTTCCTACTGAAGGACTTACATTCGATAATCATCTGGTAAACTTTCATTTGTTGATACCGAAACTGCCGAAACTTAGATGTTGGTATCTTTGCTAATGGTGTATTGGTGTTGGTTCCCATCAGTTAGTAATCAGTTAGTAATGAGGTCACCAGTGATAGCGCTACACGGCTATTTGATTCCCGATGATATCACATTCATGTGAGGATACCATTTCAGTCGTCTGATTGTTGCAGCGATAACACTCATATCATTGAGAGTTGGACTCTGTACCATTACGGCGAAGTTTTGAATAAGTTCTACTGGGGTAAATCAAATTGAACCTTATAATCAATGTGCTAAAAATATGAGATTGATGCAGCAGTGAACGTGCGTGTTGTATTCTTGTTCAGGTGATTAGGGGCCTCATTTTGGACAAAGAGAAAGGAAATCTAGTTAAAGCAGATCGGTTTGGCCATATCAAGCGCGCCATGCACGGAACAAAAATGCTTTCTACTCGTACAATCAGGTGTCTTTAATAAGAAATTTCTTCGCGATTATTTTTGAGTATTCATCACACCAAAGATGGCATTGCAGATCATAGAAAAGATAATGCGTGGTTCAGTGTGTACTTTAATTCTGGTTATTCAATCTTGCATTGCAGCGAAATTCAGTAATGCTTAGGTCATGAATCAAATATGCGTACTATAATGGTGCTTGAGTGTGAGTTACGTTTTTCGGTCCATTCAGCTTTAAACCGACCAATATACGAACTGGCACAAGAATAACTCAAGACGAGTCAAATGTCTAGTTTGAGAGTTTCTTTCACATTTGACAGCATGTGTAGTTCATCGATATGAAGCAATTCAAGAACCACTGCTCTTGGAATGGCTACAAATCTGAGTCGAGTTTTCATTTAGGCAGGTACGGCATAAAATTGATGTTTGTGGATTACGAATTTACATACTGAGGGGTGTTTTCATGTGATATCAGCAAGGTTTACGGGGACGTAATGGTAGATTTGCGTGATGAATATCGCTGGGAGTTCCTGAACACGCTCTTCTCCATGTCTGAAGCTGTTCTATACATGCAGGTACTTCTAAGGACCTTGTAATCCCTGACAATACTTCTCTTTATCCCTGACAACCCTTCTAATTGATCTATTAAACCGCTCAGCAATTTGTAAGGATGATGCAAGGGTATGATGGCATCGCAATCGAGAGGTCAATTTTCTTAACCTTGTGTATTGTTGGATGAATGGTTAAGTTGGTGGCGAGGCTTGATAAGGGTCAATTTCCACCCTCCCTAGTCAAACTGAACTACAAATCTCTTTATGCGGTAATCATCTCTTTTATATAATCTGCCGTTTTTATATAGATTTAGAGGGATACGGAAATCCAAGCTTGTCTATTGAGCCTACTTAATTTCGATGTGTTTCTTTGGTTTTTTCTAGCACATAATATAGTTTTTTCCCTATTGCACCCAGGCGGTCGCTAAGGCATTGTTTAAAGCTCACATCGAGGGAAAACTTAAGGTTCTTTCTCAGGACAATTTCAAGCTAGCATATTACTTTGATTTCGGTATACAGTCGAGTCAGAAAGTATTGTCTAAGACGTGCAGTGTTGATTTTATTTATCAGACGCTTTCGTTTCTGAAGAGTTTTAATGATAATTAATCTTTTCTTAAGATCCTGAATTGTTTCATTAGGGAAGCGGATCTTGAGAATCTGATGCTTCAATGGTTTTAATATAGGCGGACATTTATAATAAGCCGGATAAGTATGTTGAACTCGACGAAGAGCTACCGGCAACCCTCCTTGATCAGAAGGACGTAAGTTATCCGAATTTGCCATTTAGTTACAAAAACATACTTCTGGATTGAGGTCAAAGTTGTAATGGGAAGATTCTCAGTGTCCTTAAAATTTGCTTTTGTCGCTCCGTAGGCAGGAAAACGACTTCTTCTGATCACCAACTCGGATTACCAATACACTAATAAGATGATGAACTATGCCTTCAACCCATTTCTGCCCGAGGGAATGACTTGGCGGAATCTCTTTGACTTGGTATCTATCGTTTGAAATATAATTTCTCAGCTCCTTATTCTGAATTTCCCAGTTTGGTTGCATACTCCGTATTATCAGTTTAGATATCATCTCGTGGTTGGCCGACACCTTCATCTCTTTGTAGGTAGTTGTATCTGCCAGAAAGCCTGAGTTTTTCCAGAGATCAAGCCCCCTTTACGAGATTGTTACTGTGGATGGTCTTATGCGTCCTTGCTACGAGCCTAAAGCAGGTTCATATTCGAAACCCCTTCAGGAGAAGTTCACCTCGTTGAACCATCATCATCAAATCAAGATGTTGCTTGTTCATCTTGACAAGAATGGATTATGATCCTTGCATTTACATTCTCGTTTTAGATTGTGGCCCATTGAACTTGCCAATAACATCTGGGGCATATGGGAACGTCAACATTATGTATGGTAGATTCTGTTAAAAATGAATAGTCTGAATTCATGACGTTTTTGAGGTGTTCATGTTTCACTGTTGTGACAGGCGGATTGTACTGCGGAGGAAGTGCTTTCATGGTGGAGAAGGCTCTGGGCACTTATGGTGGAGAAATACTCTATGTTGGTGATCATATATTCACAGATGTCAGTCAGTCGAAAGTCAACCTCAAATGGCGAACAGCGCTTATCTGCCGCGAATTGGAGAGAGAGGTTGTTTCTAGTGGCAAAACTGTTTTTTTAGTTGAGACTGGTTCAAGAAACGAAGCATCATTCTGGGCGTTAAATTTTGTGTGGTTGAAGACTGTAGCCAACTGTGAAGCTTATGAAAACATACCAATCTATTTGGAACGATGCCAACTACCGTTCGTGAATTCATGGGGTCTTTTAAGTGTGATATGATGTGATGCTGAGCCAAGCAAGCACAGTGCTGCAGGTTAGGGCCATGGCTCGCGGAAGGAGCCATCGAGCGAAACTACTAGACTTCATGAACAAAAAGGAGGTTGTTGGAGATGTGTTCAACCAGTTGCGACTGGCGATGCTGCGACGCAGTCATAGCCGACCAGCTCAGGTCTTCTCCCCATTTTTCTCTGCTCACACCATCTGCCGATGCGCAGAAGCACTACTTAATCTGGCATTTTATTTCTCCTCAACCAACTACTGCTCTAAAATCCTTAATTAGACACAGTAATTTTTCAATAGTAGGGGAATTGTTGTGCTTTGCTATTAAGCAATTTTCAGTAAAATTAGACACTTTGGGAGCTTTTAGGCATCATGAACAGAAAATGTGATTGATTTGAAAATATGTAGTGATTTTGAAATGTGTAGACAGCAGCAGCAACAGTAGTTGATGCGAGCAAAATGGAGGATAAAATGCGGAAGGTACTGAACCTATTGAGAAAGTTGGACGAAAGAATTGCACCAATGGTGGAGACCGATGGAGAGCACTTTAGTGCGAAGTAATTCACCACAACCTGAGCACTTTTCCAGTTTTATTCTCTCTCATATTTCTGGGCACATAATCTTGTCTGAGGTTCTGCACACAGATGAGCCTCCAAGTGATATTTTAAATATACGGAATCACTTGTTAGCTGTCGTTTGGTTGTAGAATGCAACGTGACGAACGCTGTTGTTGACTTTCTTGTGACATTCGTAGTTGGATGTATTAGATTTTGTACAAAACTAACAAGCTTTTAATGGCCGTAGGTGAAATTGTTTGTTGGGTTGAATCAGGTGGGGCTACCTATCACGAGCAGGAGTGTGGGATAAGAGCCACTTGACTCGACAGATAGAAAAGTAGGCAAAGATATTCCAATTCCAAACTGCACAAGTGAAGCAGTTGCAAGCATCAGCTGAACGATCATCTGCTTTTCTCACTGCCTTAATGCTTGGAAGATGACTGCACATAGTTAGACACAATATTAGGGTGACTATACAGCAATGGATTCAAAGGGGAAGAATACAGAAAAATATTTATAGGTGCAAGAAAAGTGCAAGAATTAGGTGCAGCAATCGTTATTTGCGGTCTTCAATTTATCAACTCTGTAGAAATGCAACGTTCCAGTTGTGCCTCATTGAAGAAATCCTTTCTTGAATGTTCTGCAGGTATGCTGATGTGTACACATCACGGGTTGCCAATTTTGGCCGTTACTCGCCCTTCATGCGCTTCCAGTCGCAAGCTCAAGTATGATTCGACCCTTCTCTCTGCCTTCTCTCAATGCAGCTCAAATTCAAATTCAAAATTGTTAAAAGTGCATCAAGCCATGTGCACTTTTTTCTTCCTTATTATCCCATTCAACCTATTCTATCTTCAATATTACATCTATTGTGCTTCTGATGATGTAATTAATGTGCACTTTTACCAAATTTGTTGTTTTCATATATAAACACTACAAGAGAAAGGGGTGTTTTAAGTGAGTTTTTAAGTATAGTTCTAGACATAAGATTTTAAGTAATGACCTTTAAGGAGATTTTCAGCAAAATTTTACTTAAAATGCATGTGTTTTAAGTAAAATTTTGCTGAAAATCTCCTTAAAGGTCATTACTTAAAATCTTATGTCTAGGACTATACTTAAAAACTCACTTAAAACACCCCTTTTTCTTGTATTTAAATACAAATACAGATGAGGACCATTACCAAATCACTCATTCTACTTTGTCCTAGATGTTCTGAGTATTCCATATTATGGCGATGATGACTGGGTGTGTTTGCAAACATTATTTCAACAGCATATTTCTGAAGTGTCATTTACACTGCATTTAAATCCTCCAGACATTGAATGTAATGATTGTCAACTTCAGAACACAACCAAGTCCTGTAATCCTTACTTTCTTGGCACTATTTCCACCATGAAGTTAATATTCATGACCCAAATGCAGGTACTTGGTGAAAATATTTCAAGTGAAAAGATTCCCGACATTTACGAGCTCCTTGCCAAGGGTGAGGATGAGTGACAACATGGAACGGAAATCCCCGTGGTGATACTGAAAACAGAAGCTGATACAATAGTGACTCCATCAAATGCAGGCAGATTCATTACAAGAGAAAGGGGTGTTTTAAGTAGTGTCCTAGACATCACGTCTTTTAAGTAACGTCTTTTAAGTAAGTTTTTAAGTAAAATTTTATTAAAAAGACAATTTTTTTAGTAAAATTTTACTTAAAAACTTACTTAAAAGACGTTACTTAAAAGACGTGATGTCTAGGACACTACTTAAAACACCCCTTTTTCTTGTAGTGATTGCTCAGTACACGGTGGTGGTCTTATTGAAACATCCTAAACCTCAGTTGAATGTTGGCGATTCAACCAGGACCGCAATTGATAGCATTGCACATTCCAGAGCTTCTACTACAATCAGAGCTTCTAACACAGTGATTACAACAGCAGTTCAGCGATTCAAGAACTTTACAGGATCCAGCCCATATCCATAGATATATACAGCTCATGAAGATCAGGAGCATGCTATGTTCAGTACATGAAAACTTTCATTCTCAGGAGCCAGGTTATGAAAACCAGTACATGCTGAGCAGGGCAAGTGGCTCATCAAAACTTGTCTCTTGATCCAAATTGACAAGCAGCCTGGGATTCGAGGGCACAGGAAAATATCAATTTAAGTTTGATTAATTTAAGTTTGATGAGGCAATTATGGTACGATTGAACATTGTCGGTGGTTGAAACAATACCGTTAGATAAGGATGTACTCCCTAGCATTTTGATTTCTTTGAGGAAAAATTGTTCTCTTGAGTGACTCTTAGAAATGTGTAGGGTTGACCAAGAATTGACTAATTTGGGCAGATTGCCATTTAGCAATTCACAGTTGGTTTGTGTCTGATAGAAAAATGTTACCACAAAGTTATGAGCCTTGTGACAAGCGGAAGTTGGCTTTCAGAAAAACTTGGGATCTGAGATGATAAAGCCTATTACCAGTGCAGCTTTTACATGCCTTGCAATGAGCTCGTGAAAAAGTTCAGAGTATTTTCACTCATTTCTTGCCCAAATGACAAAACTAAGGTAACAGGCTCTGAAATCGCACAGGCTGTAAAATCGCCCACCCTATTCAAATGTACACTGCTTAGACATGTAACTATTTCATAGCCTTCAGCGATGTACAAACAGTGAACATTTTAGGGGGTGGGTGATTTTAGAGCCTTATGCCACTTCAACTTCAAAATTTCATAACTAATTCCAGATATTGAAAAATATTTTGAGACGTTTCACCTCCCCAAAATTCAATTTCAGCTCTTAGGTGGGCAATTTAATGCAGAGTCGAATTCAATGCGAACTGAATTTGTAGCATGTCCATAGTCCATATTCTACCCATGCTTTAAGAACTGCCCCTAAAATTAAACCACTAACTGTTACTATAATTACAGTGATTAATTTCCATGGTGCCTAGTTCAGATTACTAATGTATAAGATTAGTTTATGAGCAGTTGGGGAGAGAGTTTGATTTGGAAGTAGACAAAATTTTAGTGTAAATAATGTGGAGTTATGAATGATGGGACACTTTGTGCCATCCTAGGCAATTGCATGCACCATATTGTTCATGTTTAAGGTTTGCATGATTTCATTTTGAGACACCATTTTCACCATTAATGGACAACTTTTTGACATTTAAAGGCAGTAATTGTAGCCTTCAATAGCACACTAATATTGTGAACTTTAGAAAATCATATCTAATTCAATTAGGGTTTAAATTTTACAAATCAAATTGTGATGGATGTAACTCCCTTTCTTCTTTTCCTGAAAATTTATTAGAAAATGATTCTATCAACATAGAAGAGATCCTACGCCAATATTCTCTTACATAGGGGGGTGCCCCTTGTACCTTACATCATTATAAACAATATCTTTATTGGGCTCTACAATTTGGGAAAAGGCTCTTATTGGCACAATATGCAAAATCAAATTTTATTAACAGTTGCTACTTTCAATGGTTTCACACTTACACATTTTTTAGAGTATTCAATTGTAGATTTTAGGATTTGAAGTGTGGGTTTCCCTCTACTATGTAGCTTCTGCAATATAATTTTTGGCACCCCCAGTCCTTTAGGGGTTAAAGTCTCTTAGAACATCTTTTGGTCCAAAGACTATACCCAGCCATATAAAGGTGTCTACCTGGTTAGGTTGCATGGACTCTAGTGAATTAAGGTAGACAATGGGCAGAGCAACCCAATCTAGACCTCTTTTCGGACCTTGACCACAAACTATGCTACTAGATTCAGGGTTGTTATTTTGTGAGCATGTGAGTATACAATTTTTTAGAAATTCCATCTAAAAGTTTTGGTCAAAATTTATTATTTTTGATCAATTTTAATACCTATTATTCTGAACCTATTATCGTGGACCTATTACCGTGGTCCCTTAAACAACCTTGAAATCGCTTGAGGTTGTTCCATTGAGATTTTGATTTTTATGATCACTGCCCTTTTGTTATTGGTTACCTCTCGGTGCTGAGGGAGCCCCCAAGCCGCAAAAATAAATTTAAACTAAATTTTCTTTTCCTTCCGCGGCTAGGGGGCTCCCCTCGGTGCCGAGGGGAGACCAACACCAAGAGGGGAGTGATCATAATCTCAATGGAACAACCTTAGTCTATTCCAAACAAATCCTATTAATAACCAATTTTTTTTCTTCTTAAAATCTAGTGATCTAAGTTCTTTCTACACATAATGAATTCTTATCAACAATTTAAAAAAAAAATCTAAATAAGTCCATCAACCTGCAAATCAAGAACAAAGTGTTAGCATCCTCTTATTGTTCTTGAGAAGATCCATGATGCTACAAGACAATGATCAACCAAAATAAAATTCATTGTGACAAAGATCATTAGATATAAAAATAATTCTTATCAACAAATTTTTTTTTAAACAATAGTGCATAAGAGAAAATTATTGGTACCCTCCCATCAGCCTTAAGATGACCCATGCTGCTATAAGATAGTGATCCACCAATATTCTATACAAACTTATTTTCATTTCTATTCATCTTTCACATCAATTGAGTTCATCATTTTTCATAATATATACTTCTAATATTTTAGACAACATTGAAAATTATAATTTTCATTTGAATTCTACATAACCACGGTAATAGATCCACGGTAATAGGTCCATAGTAATAAGTACTAAAATTTACTAAAAATGTTAAATTTTGACCAAAATTTTTAGATAGAATCTACTTTTAGAAATATTATTAAATTTTTTAGTGCTTCTTCAAATTTTTGAGCTCAACACTCACAAACTATAGCACCGCTGTTTAGAAGTGATATTAGTTATGCCTTTTTGCATGACAAAAAAAGTAAAATTAGTAAACTTTTTTAGTGTCTATTTAAATTTGTCTAATTCTTCTTTATTTCTTGTTTTTTTGCCTTATTATTCTAGCACCCTTTACAATATAATACAAAATATCCAATCTTATGTCCTTAAAGCATATTGGGATCAAATTCCATGATTCATTAGATATAACTTAAAATTAAAGGTTGAGTCATTATAGAAAGTCACAATAGCAACAACTTGTTTAATGAATCTCCAGACATTTTACAGGACCTTTAAGCCGTATAAAAATCGTTCAACAAGTTTCATAAAGACAATCAAGTTTTCTGATCAATATACTCCACAAGTATCTTCATCAAGTAAGAAAAATACTCTGGATAAGGCTTCTTCTATAGTGATTCCGCCAATCATGTAATCAATGTGCTGCAAACAATCGAGGAGATAAGATATTGGGAGTATCTTTTGAAAAACAATCACCGAGGGTAGCCTTTATTACCCATGTGTACAAGATGTGTCCATTCAACTACCCCAAATTGACCCTTCATGAACAATGGTGTACAGGCTAGCATTACAAATATAGGATAAGAATAAGCTTATTAAATTTCTAGTTTGTAATAAACATTAATCAAAATCTCTATCCAGTGAGCTTCATTCTATGAATATTGAAATTAATATAAAACATTGAGAAAATAATATGGAACAATTTTAAAAACCTAACTTATAGAATACAACTTCCATCACATCCTTGATTTCTTTTTAGTGTGCAGTTACTCCGCCTATTGTGTATTGCAAACAATCAATGAGATAAAATATCGGGATATCTTTGGAAAATAGTCACCAAAGGTAGCCTTCATTGCCCATGTAATGGAAACGTGTCTACTCAACTACCATAAACTGATCCTTTATGCATGATGGCATACGAGCTAGCATTATAAACCTAGGATTAAATACATTTCACCAAAAAATTCATTTTGTAATAAACTTGAGTATGAATTCCTATCCAATAAGCTTTGTTCTAGGAACATTTTAACATCCTTCAAACTTTTGTATATTGAACTTAATCTAAAAGTAGTGCGCCTATATCAAAATAAAAGTAAAAATAATTTTTTAATTTTTTAATTCATTAAAACTTCAAAATTCAATAACTTTCACATTCTAGTGTGAGAGGTTGCGCTCTTGGTACAAATAAAGAGCTTCATGCACAAAGGAGTGCAAGGGCTTTATTTTGTGGCATTTGGACATAAGATGTGAAAGTTATGTTTCTTCCGAAATAAAAGATAATTTAATTCAATTTTTTAATTAAAAAAATTCATAGTTTTCACACTGTAGGTCCAAATGCCACAAAATTGGCATGAATAGAAAGCTTTATGCACGAAGGAGCGCAAGGTTTTTTTATTTTGTTGCATTTGGATGTGTGATGAAAAGTTTCATTTTTTCAAAATAAAAGATAATTTAATTCAGTTTCTAATTCACAAAAACTTTGAAATTCAATAACTTTTACAATGTAGGTCTAAATGCCACAAAACAAAGTCCATGCACCCTACTTTGTAGAGAACTTTCTACTAGTACCAAGAATGTTGACATGGGACTTACATTTTCTTTGATCTCAGCATATAAAACAAAACAAAACAAACAAACAACTTACATCAAGGTATAGACTAGTGTGCCATGTGCCATTACCATAGTCAAAATAAAAATAAAAGTAATTTTTTAATTTTTTAATTAAAAAATAACTCCCAAATCCATAACTTTTGCATAGTGAATCAGAATGTCAGGAAACAAAGCTTGTGCATCCCTTCTTGCAGAGGACTTTTTGACAATACGAGGCACACAACAAGGGACACATGGTCCAAGAAATCTCATTGTAACAAAATAAACAAACAAAACAACAAACAACCTAACTTAAGGTATGGACTAGTGTGCCTTGTGCCATTGTTCCAATCTAATATATAAAATAATTTTTTTAATAATTTTCTAATTTTTTAAAACCAAAAATAATCCAAAAATTTATAACTTTCACACCGTAGGTCCAAACGCCACGAAACAAAGCCCGTACACCTTTCTTTGCGAAGAGCTTTATGAGGATACCAAGAATGTGACCGAGGGATGCACCATCCAAGAGATCTCACCGTAGCAAACAAAACAAACAACCTAATTTAAGATAGGTTGAGCACCTCAAAATGCACCACTAACCCTAATCTGCCATCTTCACTTCATCTTCCAAAATCAACTATGTACCTATGTAGAAGAAACGCTTTTGAAACCAAACTTTGTTCCTTCATAACTTTTACATACACATATAGTATCCAAATGTTGCGTTCTCTGGTGTGTTGGAACCTCCTTTCACTTGCCACAATAAGAAAATATAAAGATTTGAACAATTTAATAATAGTAATTAGGCACAGTAGCAATTTGTGTCAGGTTTAGGTGTACCTACCTTAATGGAAAAAACAAAGTATTGAAGACCCCGATGAAGACCTGAATACGAAGTCTAAACCGACCCAACCCACGCCCGAGCGTGACCCGGCCCGCGATTCACATTACGAGTACCTGAACTAGCCATAATTGATCGTACATACGGTCCCCTTGAATACCGTCCTACAGAAGCCGGCGGACGACGATGACGACGACGGACAGACGGACGGAGAACCGACGGACGAAGTGAGCGACGACGAGAGACGGCGATCCGTCACTGTAGTATTCAACACTCAAGCGCCGACGATATTCGTTAGTGGTCTTGCACGTGACCGTCGTTGCCGAGCAAACCCTGGAGCTCGAGCTTGCGAGCACGCCATAGCTCGGAAGGGGCAAGGGAGGAGACTACTGACTGACGAACAGGGGAAGCCAAAGGTCGGAGGGGCGGGGCGGGGCGGGGCGTCCATTGCGAAGCTGGCCGCTATGGCGCAGAGCAACTGGGAGGCTGATAAGATGTAAGCCGCATCGCTGCTGCCTTCGGAGCCTTTCTCACATTTTTCGTGGATCCATTTTTTTTTGACGGTCGTTTCGGTGAAATGCGGATGTGTTTCCTTGCATTACATTACCTGCAGTTTGTTTCGGTGCGGTTTCTCAGGTGTTTGGTCAAATTTAGATTCGGAGAGAGTGTTGTTGGTGGATTTACGCAATGCGGAGAGGAGAGGAGGTGTGCGTTGTAGTTGTGTTTGAGAGGTTCGATTAGATGCTGTTTGTAGGAAATAAATATTTAAGCTGTGCCTTCGGGGACCTTCGGGGAGTTGGTCAAGGAATTGGTCAAGGAGCTTGAGCTGTTTTGTCGTATTTGTCTCCGATTTTTCATCGCAATATTTTTTTTCGTTTTTTCTTCTGCGTGCTCTTTGTGAGGATTGATAGAGTGTTGATCTAGGGTTTGTTTTTTGTGCGATTATTTGCAAGGATTCGAGGTGAACCGGGAGTTTGTTGAACTTGACGTATTTCTGTGTTGATTAACCTTTTTTGTTTATACTGAATTTTGAGTTTCTTTCTTGCTGTTTGTACATTGTCAGTGTGTTCAATATATTGGAATTATGTTGTCTACAAAGTCTGAGTTTGAGAGTTTAGTTTTTTCGAGTCCGATGTGGCTTAGGTAAATTGTGAAACAGCACGGGTAGTGCTTCTAGGGGAGCTTGCCATTTGAATTGTGTCTCACTTTTGTCATAAAAGCCAGTTTTAATAACTGCAGACCATAACCAACATCTGAGCGCATATGCTCTTCTGGGCTTCATTTCTTCTTGTATGTATCAGTTTGTGAAAGCAATGCCGTGTGAGGACTTAGTTCAGTTATCTAATGGGCTTGATGATAGCATCAAAGCTGAGAGGTATGTCAATGTACAACGTTGAGTTGGCAGTCCTATGTAGTAGGAAGTTCTTTAGTTCAATCTTGTTTTGCACTTTCTCTGAGCTCCCTGTTCCAAGTTTTAGTGCCAGGAAGTGTGAGGAAAGGTTACATGAGTTTGGTATCATAAAGTATCGGTGACGTAAGGAGCCTGATTATGGTGCAGAAAATGTCAGACGCATTTACGTGAAATAGAACTGTCAGTTGTTGAATTTCTGCTATTGATCGTTGCAAATGGTCTGGGAGTGTGTTGTTTCTTACTCTTTTAGTGACTGGTTTAAGAGTGGTCACCTCTGACTGGACAAATTTCCTCTTCAGTTATCATCATCGGCTTTATGCAATGCTTTTAAGGCGAATATGCCATATATTATTCCGGGTAGAGTAACTGCAAATAGTATCAATTTAGACTGTAATTGCAAATTTGCGAATTTGAAAGGGACTTCTAGACAATTCACATTGGACGGATATCCTTGCGATCCATCATGAATAAGAACTAATTATTGTTGTAGAGGACTCTTCCTCTGGGAGATTAAGTCTCCATTCACATGATACATGCTCTCTATCTTCTCTAATTAAAGTATAGAAGCTGTAATGAAGGCAGAACTTTTGGCTGTGTGCAGGCTCGATGTGTATATATACGACTATCTCATAAAGAGGAATCTCCAAGCTTCGGCGAAGGCATTTTTGAATGAGGGCAAAGTTTCGTCCGATCCTGTTGGTAAGTTTTTCTTCGCTCTGAACTTCCTTGATAACAAAGATCCCACCCTTACCTACGATCGTGTAACTGGATTGCGCCTTCAGTGACGAAAGTCTACTGCCTTGTAAGGGCCAGCCGACACTGGGTTGATCATGAGAATTGAAGAGATCCCCTGCGTTTCATGAGCTTTGTAGCGAACTGCTTTAATATTTCTACCGTGTGATTCATTTATCTTTCCACAACGGTATGATTCTCCAGTTTCCAGTGTGTGGATCATCCCCAGAAACACAGGGCATTGTGCTTTTCTTCAGTCCTCTGATGAGCAGGACTTTGTTCTGTTTCTCTTTCAGCAATTGATGCACCTGGAGGGTTTCTATTTGAATGGTGGTCGGTATTTTGGGATATCTTTATCGCACGGACGAACGAGAAACATTCGGAGGTGGCAGCCTCTTACATAGAGGTGAGATATTGTGGTGCTTATTTTGCACGGTACTCCTTCCTGAGTGTTTACTGCCCGTGTTTGACGTTTCGTCAGTCGTGAGTTTTTTCACAAATGTTGATGCCTAGCCATCGGAAGGGGTGATACACTCAATTATACTGAAAACGAGTTCCGGAAATAATATCCCGCAATGTTTTTGGTATGGGTTCTATGAGGGTTACGGAGGGTGAGTCCTTGGTGTCATGTAAGTGGCATGTTTGCAATGCGGGAGGCGGGATCATGTTGTTCGTTCCAGAGCAAGTAGGGCGTTGTAGGAGGAGTTTGAATGTATGGTAACTTTCGGTGTTCTGTTTGTGGTGCTCAGACACAGCAGTTGAAGGCTCGTGAGCTGCAACAGGTCCAGCAGCAGCAGCAACAGCAACAGCAGCAACAGCAGGTCCAGCAGCAGCAGCAGCAGCAGCAACAACAACAACAACAACAAGCTCAACAGCAACAAGCACAACAACAGGCTCAACAGCAGCAGGTAGCACAACAGCAGCAAGCTCAACAGCAGCAGGTGCAGCAACAACAAGTTCAGCAGCAGCAGCAAGCTCAGCATCAGCAACAACAGCATCAACAAGTCCAGCAGCAGCAGCATCAACAGCAGCAGTTGCAGCAGATGCAACTTCAGATCTTACAACAGCGGCATGCACAACAACAACGGAGAGAGGCGAGCACCCATCTGCTGAACGGGTCTGCAAATGGTTTGGGCGCAGAAGCTATGTTGCGACAGCCCACTGCGAATGCGATGGCTACAAAAATCTACGAGGAGCGGCTGAAACATCCACATCAGAGAGATGCCCTAGACGAGACGGCCATGAAGGTAGCGGCGATTCCTGCGATGATGCTGTGTGCCCTCTTCGCCCGCAGATGATTGTTAGCACTGGTAGTTGTATGTAGTTGTTGATGCCAGAGCGACTATGAGGTTGTTTTGAGGCCTTGCTGATGTGTCGAAGTTGTTACTTAGGTAGAGTTTACATTCGTTGGTTGGGTTTCGATTCGTTACGGGACTTTGAAGGGTGTTGTGGTTCATGTGTTTGGGTCTCTGACGCCGAGATAATGGTGGATGGTTTTGGTTGCAGAGGTACTGATTCTGGGTCTCCTTGGAATTCGTGGATTGTGCGCACCTTCCGATTTCAAAGACTGAGCTGGAATTTCGGAAGTTTCTGGAATGGGATGTGGTGATTGTGGTCATGATGAAGGGCAGCTTTGTCGTCGATTTGTGGTTATCCTTGGCAGAGTTAGGCTTAGGTGCTGACAGCGATTTTTGTTTTGAACAGGCCATTGCTTGCTGGCAATGCAACGACAGCCCTGCAGCAGGTCCAAGCTCGATCGCAGATGTCAGGATCCTCGCAGGTGCACACGAAGTCCCTTGGCATATTCGGCGATGTCATTTATAGCAACCGTGATGACCCGGGGTTACTACAATGGACGAGATGGGTGTACGCTGACATGTTGTTTTTTGGTGCTGATAAAGTCGTTGATTTGCATGTTGCTGATTTGGTGGTTGTTGATAACGTAGGATAACAAGAACGATATGTTGAACCAACGGTCTCCAGCTCCAGAATCAGCCATGTTTGGAGTACCGGGGGGTGGGCATTCGAAGCCTGCGCTGTTGAGTCCAGGTTGTTGTCTTGTCCTTGGTGCTTGTTTCGTGGGTGTGAGGACTTTTCGAAGATGCAGCTGATGATGTGGGGACCTCCTTTTTGGTGTCCCACTTAATGATTGACTGCAGAGTTTTGTGAATGTGGTCCCAGGTGTGAATCAAGGGGTGAACCAAGGTGTAAACCAAGGCGTGAATCCAGGATCTTTGAAAGGGTGGCCGTTGACTGTAAGTCTCCGACCCATGGTCTCGAATCTCATTCAGCATGCGTGTGGAATGTGTTGAGAGTTGCTGACAAGTAAGGCATGGTGCTAGAAGTAGCTCCTGATGGATTGGACGGTGTTGGAACCATGCTTGTTTCTTTTCCTGTTGTGTGTGATGTGGTAAGACCTGCCACTGATTGAAAAGAGGATTGTGTTTAGTGGTGAAGTATTAAGAAGGTGAGTTCTGACCGACGAGTATGTTCCTGGTCGTCTTACTGCAAATGCTATGTGTTCCTTAGCACCTTGCATTGTTGTGTCGGTGACAGGGTATGGATCAACTACGACCTGGTTTGTCGGGTTCGGCACAGAAACCTTTCATTCAAACGCCGAACCAGTATCACCAGTTCCAGATGCTGTCTCCACAGCAGCAGCAGCAGCTTCTGATCCAAGCCCAAGCACAACAGGGCAACATGTCGAGTTCAGGGTCTCCACTTCTGAACGAGATGGATCCGCGGCGTTTCCGAGTTCTGTTAGGCAGAAGTGGACTGACGAAAGATGGGCAACCGAATGCGAGCGGTGATTTATCACAGGGTGGCGTGGGTTCTCCGATGCAAGCGGCTTCTCCTCTACCCCGAGGTGGACCTCAAGACCAGGCACAGACGGAACATATGATGAAGGTTAAGGCCGAAGCTTTTTGACTCTATGATTTTGGCGCATTTTCGAAGTGTTGAAGTAACATGGTGTGACTTCTGTGGTGGCGACGTGCTGAAGTGCTCATAAAGTCGACTGTTAGTGGACCTGTGACAATTGGGTAAAAGTGGACGAAATCGTTGAGGCTGTCAAATGGACGATGAAAATCCGCGAGTCTATTTGTTGTGCTCGTGTTTAGATGGGTTTGGATATATCGATAGTAACATGCAGCATGGTCCATATTAGTGTGAATGCTGAGGTTGGTTGTTTTGTTGGTTGCTTGTCGTAAGCAAATGAAGCAGCTTGCACAAATTCAGCAGCAGCAACAGCAGCAGCAGCAACAACAGCAGCAGCAACAACAACAACAACAGCAACAGGTTGGGAACCACCCGCAGCAAACTCCCACTACTCCGCAACAACAACAGCAGCTGCAGCAGCAGCAGCAGGATCGGGTGGGGCAAGCGAATCTGGACGTTTCCAACTCATTCCGTCCAAGCGATCCTGTGTACGGAGGCCTGGAGCCTAGTCCAAGCACGAATAGCACCGGCACTGGCAAGGTATGGTGTTGCTTTCTGAGGTAGTTTTATGTGATTTCTACTTGGAAGTAAGCCTTCTTTCTCCTTTGTGATTGACGGCATCTAGAGATTATGCAATTGGGGCATGGCGCCATGAAGCATGGTGGAGTTCTGTGAAGGAGCTGGATGGTAGTGCTATGAAACTGATGTAGGTTAATGGTGAAACATAGTGCTATGTTTCTGTTGAGTTTCGTGCTTGAGATGGGTTTTGGATACTTTTGGGAGAGCGTGCAGAGTGTAGCTGTCGGTAGGGTTTATGAGATGGTGTTCATTCATGCTTCATACGTGGACTCGTGTCTGGTTGCGTTGCCTAGGTGGGGCAGTGTCCTGTTTCGTTGCTTGTGCTTGACCTTGTAATTCCCCCCCGTGATTTTTGTTACCGTTTGTCCTCTTCTTGATTGTGTGCTTGTTTGGTCTTAGCTGAAGTTCAGAATGTCATCCGGGGTCTTTTCCCGGGGACGCTTAGGTGCCTTGGTGATCGTGTTGCAATGAGTTCTGAGCAGTAAGTGAAACCCATGAGTAGACTTGACCTTCCATCTGAAGATGAAAGGGGATAGAGAGTACTCGAGGTTGAAGTAGCTTTGGACTGTTTGGTTGTAAGGGCAGGTTTGAGCTTCGTACAAAACAGACAAGATAAGACCACCTCACCTTAAAATGTGTGTGGGTTGGGGAAAAGGCTGCTGCAAAGGGTGCACCGAGTGCAAGAAAGAGAAAGCAGCCGGCGTCATCCTCAGGCCCCGCGAATAGTACAGGAACCGCGAACACAGCAGGTCCTTCACCGAATTCGGCACCTTCCACCCCATCTACTCACACTCCTGGGGACGTTATGTCCATGGCTGGAGCTTTGCAACCTAGTAGCAGCATCTCAAAGCCGTTACTGATGTATGGTGCCGATGGGGCTGGAACGTTGGCATCACCATCGAACCAGCTGGTAACCAGCTGGTCCCCGTTAGTTTTCGTCGTTTAGCGTATAAGTCTTAAGGTGACTTGAAAAATAAGTTGTTCTTTCTTATGGAATTTTTGTCGCAGCAGTTTTGGAGGTCTTTGCCCTGGGGTGTGCGTTTTCCTGGCGCTTTGTGTGAGAATTCTATTTGCAGCTTTATTTGGCATGCATGGGCGCTAGTTTCGGGCAACTGACATGACTTGAAGTGTGGATGTTCATGGCCTTGGTCCTGGCTTCCAACCGTGAAGTCCTCCCTTGGATTCAGTACTTGAACTAGTCACCGGCTCGTGAAAGCAGTGTGACCAGATCTGAGATAGCTACGAGGAGATTCTTTTTCACTTTTCTTTTGATTGACTAAAGTGATTTCTGTACCCGAATGTTTGTGCTTGAAATTGAATTTCGCGTTACGGTGAACATTTTTCTGTCCATCTATCAGCACTCTTGGTGCCGTGATGGACGGATATGATGCCGGTGGGACGTGTGAAGCAGACATGTCGACAGCTGAACGCTGAGATATGATACTCGATCTGAAGATTGGTGTGGTTTTGGATTGCAGGCCGACATGGATGGCCGTTTCGGCGGCGAGGATGGGTCGTTGGACGACAACGTGGAATCATTCCTATCTCACGAAGAAGCAGACCCGCGTGAGTCTCTTTTCGGGGGCAGCAAAAGGAGTCCTGCCGGCCACAGCATGGATGTCTCGAAAGGTGAGTCGGTTGTGGACGACTCCCCATTTTGAATTTGGAAGGAGATGGTTTCTTTAGTGTTCTGGGATTACTCTGGCAAGGACTAGGGGTTGTGGTCAGTCATATACAGTTTTTGACAGATGGAGCTTGTCAAACAGGATTCTCGTTCAATGAGGTAACGTGTTTGCGCGCAAGTACAAGCAAAGTGGTTTGCTGTCATTTTTCATCGGATGGGAAGTTGTTGGCAAGTGCAGGTCACGATAAGCGGGTAAGCATGCGATGCCCTTGTTTATGTGTGGTAGCGGAGGTGTTGCGCTGAGAGCACCCTCGGAGATGGCTGCGATTTTGTTGTTGCACTCTGGAAGCCTGTGAAAATTTGGAGTCTGTTGAGGCAGCAGCTTGTATGAGTCTTCGAAAGAGGTCGACGAGAAGGCCTTATGTAGTCCTGCAGATTGTACCGTTTGGGGTTTGGGGGCCTTCCGTGAGACATGGTTTGAGTTTTGACATGGTTTTTCCACCAGGCCGTTTTATGGAATATGGATACCCTGAAGCTGAAGAGTTCACTAGAGGAGCACTCCTTGCTGATTACCGATGTGAGGTTCAGTCCAAATTCGACGCGACTTGCGACATCATCGTTCGACAAGACAGTCCGGGTGTGGGACGCCGATAATGTAAGTGGTCGGAGTTTCTTGGATGAGGCTTTGGTTGTAGGTTTTTTTGTATCAGACAGTGGTTTTGATTCGGAGGGATGTTGTTTCTCTTGAGGGTCTCGTGTATTTTCCCTGGTATGGATGCCTGGTGTATGGGTTGTTCCGGCATCTGCCTTTCAAGAGTACTTGCCGGGAGCGTGATGAAGGTTGGATGCCTTATAGGGGTACTGTGACTTTTTTGTGCAGCCTAATTATTCGTTGCGGACTTTTACTGGGCATCAGACATCCGTGATGTCATTGGATTTCCACCCGATCACGGAGGATCTTCTGTGCTCTTGCGACGGCGATAGCGAGATTCGGTACTGGAGCGTGAATCAAGGAGTATGCACGCGAGTATTCAAGGTGTGACATAGTCGCGTCCATGAATGAGGTGTATTGGAGGATGTGGTTGCGCACGGTGTCAAGTGTGAGTTGAATGCGTGAAGTTGACAGGCTTGTTTGGATTGGATTTCAGGGTGGCATGACACAAATGAGATTCCAACCTCGACAGGGAAGGTTGCTTGCAGCTGCCGCGGAGAATGTTGTTTCCATCTTCGACGTGGACTCTGAAACTTGTGTGCACACCCTACAGGTAGTTGCTCTTGAAGGATTTGAGCATCGTCTTTTCTTGTTGATGTGCTGACGGAGCGATGAAGGGCAATGCTTGCTCGACCTTTCGCGTTTTTGAGCCCATGGAGGATCATTTCTTTTTTGCTGTTTCTAGTATGTGGGGCTTTCTTTTCTCGTACTCAGGAGTGCACAATTATTGTCCCATGATTCTGGGTGTGGTGGAGTTCCCGGAGTTTGTTGCATCTTCTGAGGTTACATGCTTGACTTGGAGTTGGTGCACGACTGTGCAGAGACATACCAAACCTGTGCATTCAGTGTGCTGGGATGCTACCGGGGACTTCGTTGCGTCTGTGAGTGAGGATTCAGTGAGAGTTTGGAACCTGGGATCAGGCGGTGCGGAAGGCGAGTGTGTACATGAACTGAGTTGCAACGGCAACAAGTTCCATTCGTGTGTGTTCCATCCGAATTATCCATCGTTGCTCGTCATCGGTTGTTATCAGGTTAGTGGGCTTCTTATGTAATGACTTGCTGTGCAGGTTAAGAGTGTGCATTCTGTTTTTGGTTTGGGATTTGGTGGATATTCTGCATTTTCGAGACGGATGTAGCTACCATGGAAGGCACTTGCCGTTGCCTGTTTGCCTGTTTGCCTGAGATTGTTTGTGTATTGATTTATATTACTGTCATGCAGTCACTGGAACTTTGGAACATGGTGGAGAAGCAAAGCATGACGGTGCCGGCACACGAGGGCCTGATCGCGGCTTTGGCTTCATCGGCGGCAACTGGGATGGTTGCATCTGCGAGTCACGACAAGTCAGTGAGGTTGTGGAAATAGTTCTCTTAGATCGCGACAGGATTTTCCAGGATGTTTGTTTCGAAGAACCATTTTGACGGATCCAAGGTGGTGACAATGGACAGAATGAGCACAGCTGATGCAGGAGTGCAGTGCCGAAGCATGCACGTCTTCCACAGGTTTGGCGAGTAGCTGAACGAGAGTCTCATTGCCGGTGTGTATCGTCACTAGTTTCTCATTCAATCTGGAAGTGGATGAGAAGGTCGTTCTTGGGAAGCGCAAGTGGCATATAAGTTAATTCTCGTATATTGAAGGTATGTAGACGGTTCCCGAGTTTTGAGGACGGAGGGTAGTAGTGAGGTTGGTAGCTGGTGGCAGTTTCAGTAAACATCGGTGTTGAAACATTGACGTTGGAGTAGGCTTACGGTAGGTTAGAAACAGGAAAGGGTTTTTTGGTTGCAGGCAGACGAGAGAGCGGATGCCCTTCTGCGAACGTTTACAACATTTGTGGAGAAATTGTTGATCCTTTTGCGGCGTTGCAGCTTCTGAAGAAGAGACTCAACACCTGTTGAGTTTGCTTTCTGAGGATTTGTTTTGTCATGACGGGCATCATTGTACTGTACATTGAACTGGGACTGCCTAATGCAGTTTGTTCGGCCTTTTTTATGTACCTGTTTGACATGTCTAAACTTTTTGTTAGAATATTCGTTAATCTGATACTCTGGACTCTGGAAGCTTATCTCTTGGGGGATGTAGTGTACGTTTTCCTATGTATAGCGCACCATGTGGGTTAATGCGCATCTTGGTGATTCGTAATGAACGTAGATGCAGGATGCGCAGACAATGATGCAACATTCTTATTCGAGGTGCCTTCGTGTGTGCAATAAATGGGGCTTGCGTAGTACCCACTGCTACAGATGGCTAAGATTTGCCGCAGTTTGTACAAATTTTTTTCGATGCTGGCAAGAAAACTGCTCAAGTCATTTGATCAGTGCAATACGTACTAATTGTTATACATTGCATTGTTTTTATATTACTAGAAATTATTTTATTTCTATTTGTTTAGTGGTCACTGGGATTATCTTTTCCTTGACATAAATGTAGTTTGAATAGAAAAGTTTTACATAAAATAATTACTGCGGCTGGCTCTAATTGAATTTACTTAAGTAACAATGATTTGTGGTGATTTTTTTTGACTCGTGCAACTTTTTTGCAATTTTACATCCACTAACTTCTTGCAATGATTTTTGTAATGTCTTTGGACAAAATTATGGCATTCTTTTATTGCACTTGTTCTTGCACTTGTTTCTCTTACCGTTGCATGTCTTTTCTCTTGATATCCTGATGTGACTTTTTGTGTTGTGATAGTATCACTTTGTTTCCTTAATCATGTTTGGAAAATGAATGTCAAATAGACTTAATCCCTAAATGTCCAAGGCCTTTTTTGAGCTTCTAGAACTTTGCTCTAAATAGAACAAAAATTCAACATTTTGATAAGTTGTATTGATTTTTTTGAATTGTAACCTTACAAATTCAAACTAGACATGTTAGAGATCACATAGGAAAAGAAAACACAATAATATTACCTATGGATTGAAAGATTATAATGTTTGATCATGTGGGTGTTTAAAATTACAAAGAGATTTGAAGTTTTTTAATCCTCTTCTCACATGTCAAATCTAAAAAGTTGGTTGCCAAAAAAATATGAGGTTAAAGGGCCTAACATGCATAACCCCAATCAATTTATGGCTTCTCAAAATCTACTCTACAATTCTTTTTTAATGAATTTCTAATGTGATTTTTCTCCAAGATCTAGTGTATTTGAGGTTCATTTTCAAGAGCCCTCAACAACGGAAAGTCAAGATTGCAATGGACAACCTTGCACAAAATGTGGAATAGAAAAATCATAATCAATCATTTTCAAAATCCGATTTTTGATGCTAAAACTAGACTTCAAAAAAAAATTTCAAAAATATAAACTACTAAAAATAGCATCTTGGTTAGGTTTTATTTAACTTCGAAGCATTGTAAACACCAAAATTGGTGCCTCGGGCATCTAGAGGTTAAAAGAGCCTTAATTATATTCAGAAAATGAATGGCAAATAGACTTAAAAGAGCCATTGATAGCTCACAATAAGCAATGATTTTCATGCATCTTTTTTTCTTGGTTCATGGAGGAATTTTGTTCCTTTTGGTGAATAGTTTAAGGCCTTTGAAGTTTGTAATTTTTGAGGGAGGACAAACGATGTGTGGTTTTGAAATGCATTTGATTAACTAAATTGTAAAAAGTATAATTTAAATGCAAAAAAATCCATATCATAAGATTGAGTTAAGAACATTGCATGTGTGGGTTCATAACCACCCATTCCAGATCAAGGAGCAATGTGTTGGAATGTGTTTTTTTCTCCTCTTTAAGGTTGGGACAATTAAGGTCATGAAACATGTCCCAAAGTGCACAGGAAGTAGTAAGCAAGATAGTAGGAAATAGTGAGTGGGAAAGTAGTTTGGCTATGATCGGAATAGGAAGACTCTAGACATTGGCAATGGGTTCAGAGCACTTTTTGCCTCCCAAAATTCATAGTAATTTCAATTTTGACAATAAAATTACGAAAAATTCACAATCCTAATATTTCTTATCTCTCTACATTAGAAAAATTTCCATTGACTTACACTACTCCTCATCTGTCTGAAATCGCTTATTTGATCAGGTATGGGTGGTCCTACCTTAAACAAATGAATATCCCCTCCCCACAAAAACTCTTTAAAACTCCTAGAAAATATAAGTCCAAAATATGGTCTCCCTCGACCTTAACCCTGTAAGGACGCGGGGGGTGACCCTGGAAATCATGCATTGTATAACCGTGAGAGTCATTGGAATAAAAAAATCCAAAAGTACTCATTGGAAGTCAAGCTACTGTAGATGTTCTCCACTTTCCACAAAAAACTCCAAGGATAAATAGTTGTAATTCTATCCTACATTGGAGAATCCCTTGTCATTCATCGGACACTTATGGTCCACGGCGTCCTTACTGGGTTAAAAGATTAGGAGACGGACTTCCATCGTAAAGTAGCCTTTGTAAAATATAAAACAATAGTTGATGACCATTGTGCATGACATTGACGGCCCTTCTTACAGAAAATTAATCTCTTGTCTACGGCAACTGCTGAATGTCAAGCAGTATGCTTCTCCGGGCAGACCAACAACTCTTCGTAAGCTTTGATGGACATGCCTCTCATTTCACTTTAGAAAGGGTCCTCTTCATTGCAAAATCGGTATGTTTTCTATGGGATTTACAACTCATCGCACACCTATCAACAAAGCACTCCTTCACCCAATTTTCCACGTTGCAAATTTCCATCATCGCAAGTTCTAATGGCCACCAGAATTTCCAGTGATCCATTAATCACTGTGGAGTGGTGGACCATGACACTTGAACTGCCCGTTTGTTGTGGAAGAATTGTTCAAGTGGTATTGTCCTTTCAAGCACGACACTTACAGCGCTATCAACGTACACTGCCAACCTGTAGCTTCAAAATTGCACTACATTAACGCTGCAATCAGCCACGCACATCCGTATTGATCAAAGGCCACATTCTAACGAAGCAGAATCAGCCCCACAATTTTCATCAAGGTAGAGAATATTAAAGCTGTTACGGATCTGATCCCGGTTCTCATCAGCAACGCCTCTATTCAGACACTTAGTTAACTTAATGGCAAATGGTGTACGCAGGACTCTACATGTCTGTACATGTCTCTGGCCACTGATCTTTGAATGAAAGTGGGGTTGCCGACTGTCAATAATATGGCCTACAACTCTGACTTTGAAATTGCATAAGAAATTCGAACATAACGAGATCTCACACGATTTGGTTCTTGCAATCAAAGATCTCTCCACAGCTCTCCACTGATCACCAAAAATCACACTCCGAAACCAGTTAATATGCTTTAGGTGACGCAAATAGTATCCTCTGCATCAAGTCCCCTTAAGGCAAATGAGGTACGTGGCCACAATTCTGTGCAGTCGGATCCAACGTAACTTTTGACTACAGTAGAGTGATCCAAAGCGAAAGATAAGACAGAGATCACCCCAAATTCTGTTTTACAATTCATAGACAATGAGAGTACCGTATGACCAAATTCCGCTTTTAGATCACCAAAACTCATACGGACGCTTGAAAGCCTCCTCCTTGGCAAGTCTAACCCTTTCAATCCATGCAATAGAGTATCGATACTCCATACTGCAAACACAGAATCTGAATCCCAAATTTAATGTACGATGATGTATAAACTGGACAATGTTGGAGAACAAGGGCTTACCATAGCAAGCACTAGAAACGGAAAGTGAAGCGAGAATTGACTGCAATCCCTCTATCCTTCAGCAATTGATACCTCCCAGTTGGCCGAAAGCTCCAAAATTCATGTGGCTTCCCTACATTCTAAAGTTGCACTCCCTGTGGTCCTTTCCTTCCTTGTCCTCCAAATTTATTCCTTCCAGAGTGTAACCGTGTGATAAACCCTAGATCGTATACCCTAACATTTTCAATCCCAATTGAAATGTTAAGCCCTAAAGATTCAAGCCGTCTTCTTCGTGTCTCCCTTCTTGCCCTTGACTCGCGAGTACGCAAAAACACCCCCCAAAGCCACGGCCGTTCCCAAACCATTGACGGTCGACACTGGCGTCCGGAAGAACAAAACTGAGGTCACGATGACGATCACCCTCTTCACACAATTTCCAACCGAATGCGTCACCGGGGAAACCTTAGCCAAAATCATGTAAGAAACCTGCTGGTACGAATGGAAGCAAAGACCCGCGATCAACGCCCTCGTCGCCACCACTTTCACGTCCAACCCCGCAGCAGTCAGCGCTTTCGGTGTAAACTTGACGCCCTCAACAAAGAATGTAACCGGAAGCAGCAGGAAAAACGACATGATCGTGATAATTGAAAACAAGTTGATGTTATCCAAAGAGCCTTCTTTCTTCACCATGAACTTCTTGCTCAGCACATTCCTCGACTGAAACGTGACATTCGAAGCCATGGCGCTCAAAAAACCCGCCCAATTGAACGAAGCTTCAGTCAACGACGCCAATGCCACTCCACCTACAATCGGCACGAGACTCGCGACCACCAAAGGGTTCGGATTCTCCCCCAAGAAGAGCGCCGACAGGAGAACCGAGAAGAAAGGCTCCATGGCTTTAATCGTGTGCGTGAACGACACCGCCACTTTGCCTAAACTCATGTTCGTGAACAAGTTCCCGAGCGTGTGCACGCACGCCAACGGAAGAATCAATTTGAGCTGCGCGACGCTAAAAGTGGGTCTCTTGTGCAACCCCGTCAACCACATCACCGACGCGACCACGGCGCCCACCGCGAATTGCAAACTCGTGATGGTGATAGGGAAAGGAAACACCTTCAGCACCTGCTTGTTGTAAATGTTGAAGCAAATGTTGAACATGTACCAGAGAGCAAACAGAGATCCCAGCAACAGAGTTTCCGCCAGCTTCGACTCGGGGGAATCCACGGGAACTCCAACTCCCGCTTGCGCAGCTTCCAGGCCACTCCCCGCATCCCCTTGCGCGGCCTGCCCATCGGAGCTCGAAGCGCGCACGACGACGCGGAACCTTCGTTGCGTGGACACATTGAGGGACACATTCTGCTTGAGATCCCGCCCGAGATCCCGGCTGAGATCCCAAGGGGGCAAGAAAGAAGATGATCGAGAAACGCGCAAGGGCCGAGCGAGAGCGGAGGTTGTGATGAGATTCGATGTTGAGGCTTGACGATGGCGAAGAGTCGTGGCTCCGATTCGAGAGTGTGGCGAGGCGTGGAAAAGAGGGGGCTGGGTGGGATTGGGGTGAAGCTCCATGCGCAAACTGCCCGCCATCGCCATCTTCGTCGAGCGAAGGCAAAGCATCTGCGGGACGAAGTGGCGACGGGCGCAGCGCGTGTGGGGGTGTATGGGGAGCTCGCTTCCAACGGCCACCAGAGAGACGGTCAAGGGAACTGGAGAGGGGAACCTGGAAGGGAACGGGATAGGGGAACGGGACGGGAACGGTATAAGGAATCCGCACCCTTTTGCAACACCAGCCATTGGGCACCAACTAGAATAAACTCCGAGTTCTTCACAGCCGCTCATTGACCCAAACAAGGTAGGAGGTCCATAAATCGCTCATTTCAGAGCTGAAATTGAATTTGGGCAAGGTGAAACGTCTTGAAATATTTTTCAGTAAATTTTCTTTGAAAGACAAGTAGAATTGGCATCTAACCCAAGTCGTTTCATTACTTTTGGAGTTTTTTGGAATTAGTTATGAAATTTTCAAGTTCAAATGGCATAGGACTTTAAAATTACCCACCTCTTCCAATGTATATTGTTGAAGGCTATGAAAAAGCAACATGAATAAATAGTGTACATTTGAGGAGGTGGGCGATTTTAGAGCCTGTGCACTTTTAGAACCTCCTACCTTAAGGTAACTAGACCCATTCCTGACCCTTTCATAATTTGTCCCCCTTCTACTATCAAGAGTTGTAATTGATTAATTTGTGTTGAGTAGCCTTATGGAAAAAAAAATCACTTTAATTTTTTTTATCTTAAAATGTTTTTTGTTTTGTTTTTTTTAATTTATAAATGTTTGACGTGAAAGGCTAGTAGGCACCTATTAGTGTCCCTAGACTTGTCCAAAAAAATTCTTCAAAGAATAGGAATTCAAGGGATGAGAATCCATCTATATCTCAAAAGGTGAGTGGACTTCACTTTAGTTGAATTATATCAATGTTTGGAAATGGGTTCAAAACTAGTGTTTAAAATTAGAGAGGGGGGCATGGTTGGGTCTAGTTACCTTATGACAAAGTATTTGCTCAAATTCAACACTAGTTTTCAAAACAAACCAATGGAAGTTACAGGGTTTTTTGAAGCAACCAATGAGAATTGAAGCATTTTGTACTTCAAGGTAGTCTAGTGTCAATATTACTATAATAGGTGTTTCTAGAACCTCAACTTCAAAAATTTGTAGTCTATTCATACATATCCTAAAAATTCTCAAACCAATTGCATTCAATTTTGCTTTCATTTGCTTACATTGTTGCATGATGTTTTTTCCAAAGTAATTTTAAAATTGTCGGTTTAGAAAAAAGAGTTTATTTTAGGTACCGATTTTAGGTACAAAGGTTTGGTTCAAAGGGATGTTCAAGAGCTAGGACACATGGATTTTTTTTACTTTTTGAGAAACTATTAGGATGTTGGCTACTTAAAATTTGATGAAGAATTGTATCTCTACATTCATCCATCTTTAGAACCAAAAAAGAGTTTCAAATACTTTTTCATCCAAATTTGGCAAATTCATCCACATTTAACCCATAAATGCTTGAGGCACCAAATTCTGGTGTCGACAAAACTTTGAAGTTAAATAAAACCTTACCAAGTTATTATTTTTGGTAGTTTATATTTTTTTTAAATTCTTTTTGAAGTCTAGTTTTAGCATCAAAAATCCAATATTTGAGAATGATTGATTTTAAATTTTCGATTTAAGATTTTGTGCAGGGGTGTTCATAACAAATCTTGATTTTCTAGTATTGAAGGCTCTTGGATATGAGCCTCAAATACCCTAGATCTTGGAGAAAAAATCACATTAGAAATTCATTTTAATAAATTGTTGAGTAATTTTTGAAAATATGTAAATTGATCCTAGTTATGCACATTATGCCCTTTAACCTCATATTTTTTTGGTGACTAGTTTTGTAGATTTGACATGTGAAAAGAGGATTGAAAGACTTCATATCACTTTCACAATTTTAACACCCTCATGAAACATTACAATCTTTCAATCAATAAATAATATTGTTGTGATTTTTTATCCCCGTGTAATTTCTAACATGTCTAGTTTGAATTTGTACGGTTACAGTTAAAAAAATTGATAAAACTTAGCAAAATGTTGACTTTTGTTCATTTTAGAGCAAATTCCAAGAAGCTCAAAAAAGGCCTTGGACATTTAGGGGTTAAGTAGAATTGGAATTTTTCTAACAAAAATGACTATTTTCATCAAGAAAAAATAGATATTTTTTAAAATTGGTGCCCCCTTTAAAAAACTTGGTTGTGGGAGAGAATCTCTAACCACGTTGTGACATCTTCATTTAACTTTCACTGGCCAATTGTTTTAGATTGAAGAATTTTGGGTTTAGCCACTTGTAAGGTAGGAGGCTCGAACTCCAACATGGCATTTTGAACCGAACAGGACACAGAGGTACATTTTGCTTTTTTCAAATTACCAAAATGTACAAATGATGTACATTCTAGGAGGTGGTTGCTTTTAGAGCCCTATGGCTTTTCACCTTCAAAATTTCATAAGTAATTCCACAAAGCTCCAAAAAATATGAAACAACTTGGGCCACATGCCATTTCTTCTTGTCTTTCAAGGAAAATTTACTAAAAAATATTTCAAGATATTTTACCTCCCCAAAATTCAAGTTCAGCGCTTAGATGGTTGCTTTATGGACCTCCTACCTTACATTCATTAAAGCTTTCAATAATAAGAATAAGAATAATGTTGCTGTCTGAGTCAACCATGCCAAATAATCTGTTTGGGGATAAATTAGTTTGACTAAATCATCCAAGCTTTCAGTAAAATTAAACTTTTATTTATTTATTTTATTTTATATATTTTTAATTATGAATTAATAAAAAAGCCTACATGGATTATAGTATGAAAAAATTATAAATTTTTTGAATTATATATTTTAATAATGGAAACTAATAAAGTTTGAAAAATGATCACATATTTTGTCCTTTAAAGGTGAATGACAAAAAACTAAATAGTCAAATATAGAGCTATGTGTTTGTTTGACAATGGAAAATAAAGATTTTCTATATTCATATTTTTGGGGGTGGAAAAGACTTTGTAAAGTTGATGAAAAAATGTTTTGCACTCTAGCTTGAGGCTACACAATATATATGTACATGTTGTACCATGTCACACTTATAAAGATGCCAAGAATGCCATCACTTCCAATCATTTGCCCTTGTAAATTTTGTTTTCAAACAATAATAAAGATTAAAAATTCTCCTTACAATCATCAATATTTGGCACACCTCAAGCATACATTATGATCATAGGCATTATTTCCAAATTGGTGAAATTAATTAAATTCCTCTTAGAGTTGCTTCTTTTGTAATGTTGCAAATGTCTGAAGGCACAATTAGTATCATAAAGAACTCTTCAATAAAACATTCATAAACACTTCAAGCCTTCAAGTGGCATGTATCAATTACTGATGTCAAATACTAGAACATAATTTTATTCTAGTCAACCATTGTCTTCTGCTATGAAAAGAAGTCATTTGCAAAATAATCCAAAAATTGTTCTTGATAAATTTCACCTAAAAAATTCACAATACCACCTAGTTACTTTTAAATCAAATATGAAGTAAACTCTTGGTTCAAGAGATGAAACCTCATGTAGTTAACTTTGATCAAATGAATTTTTAGCTCCAAGAGCACCAAACCTTTTTGTAAATTTACTCCCTCGATCACCTACAAACAAACATTTTCATCTATCATTGCTATTATCATGTGTAGCATTAACACCAAATTAGTCTATATATATAATGTATGCTAGACATGAGGATATAGACAAGTCTATAATACCAAAAAATCATGAAACTTAATTAGCCCATGAAGGTATATCATGTTTTTTACGATCTAAAGATCTATTTTATGTTTATTATTTCCATTTTTGAGTTTGGGACAAATTTATATTAAGTAAGCACATTCAAGAAATTAAAAAATTACCTAAATTCCCTTATCCTTGATCAATTTCACATCCAAGATTTTGAGTTATTCACTTTCAAACATCCCAAACTATATGATTGTTTTTGTTGTGACTTGCTATTTATGAAGGATGTTCTTTTTGGATGTCTTTTGTTGTTTAGTACGCTTATTTTTCTGAATAGGAAAAAATAACCATTTCAAAATACTATACACCTTTGTTATTGTACCGCAATAATACTTCTAGCTTTCAAATCTTCAATAATTAATTAAAATTCAAGGAAATCTATCAAGTTTAGGTTTTTACTTCAAAGCTTTCAAAGCAATTCTGTGTTTAAGACTCTCAATGAACCTACAACCATATCTATTGTAAAGCTCAACAATTTAACTTAAATCTTTTAGGTCTTACTTTCAAATTTTGTACAAATCCTGTATTTGTCCGTTCTTTCCACTTACTCTTCCGCAATTTAATTGGTCTATTTCCGACATACTTTCCTGGACAAATAAATTTTGGGATGTAAAGAATGTGATCAACATTACCAAAATTTTAATTGCAATAATCACCTATACTATTTTTTATCCCATTTTGCTTACCAAAGCGTTTTTCAAGAAGAACTTTGAGAGAAATGATCTATTGAAAATGAAATTCATAATAAAGAAGGATATAACTATTCCAAATTTTATTTATTTTCTAAATAGCATTTGTAGGCAATATTGATTTTCAAAAGTATATTACATCTGCAATTTTAGGAATTACGACTCAAGAGCACAATTAAATACTCATCCTAGTCAAGGATGTTGAAGTTGAAATTTATAACAAGGGATTTTCTAATGGACATGTAATTGTTGTAGGAAAATCTTAATATCTAATTCAATAATGTGTACAAGTTTGCAAATTAAGATTTTTGAATTTCTTGAGCACAAATTTTTAGAAATGGAAAAACCTTAGTGATTTTTTTATGCATAACATTTTTTACAAATGACTAAATTTTTAAATTTTTTTATTAAAAAATAAAACAAAATGTCAAAATTCTTATTTTCTTGAGATTTTGTTCATTTTTGTAGTTCTCATACTTTAAAAATTGTTTTATATTTGATCATTTGGAGATATAATATCTTTAGAGGTCATAATATTGGCCATATTTTTTGTTTAAAAAAACATGTTTCTTTAATATTAAGGTACACCAAAAAAAATTACAACTCACAAATATTGAAACAAATTATAATATATGAAAATCAGCAATGAAGTTATGAAAACTAGTGCAAATTGAATCTAATAAACAAATGTACACTTTGATTTAAGGTAAAAAGAAAGGAAATGAACAAGATGAAAAAATATCTATGTTGCATATATAACTTGGACCAAAGTAGCAAAATATCTTATCCTATAAAATTAATTAGCAACACAAGAGATAAAACCACTCACAAAAAAACAAAACATGAACTTGACCATTTACCATTCATTTCTTTAAATGCTAAAGCAAGATCAGTAGGACTTGCAAAACTAACAAAGCCATAACCTTTGGTCTTCCCTGTGCGTTTATCTCGTATAACCTGAAAATCAATAGTAACTCAAGTATTAGGAAAAAGGTACAAGTATTGAAAGAGTTCCAACCAATTGCTCTTCATAAGTTTAAAACCTCAACACACAAATCTCTAAAGCATCTCAAACTCTTATGAATGATTGACAAGTTATCTTTGAAAGGAAGTATATTTTATGTAAATACTTACACGAGCCATATTGAAAGAGATAAAGCGAAAGAAAGCCTTTGTCAAAACCTCATCATTTACTTCGTTACCTAAGTCACCACAAAAAAGGCGATGATCATCTGCACAATTTATAACCATCAAGAAATTAAGGCTTTTTCACTTACTATTCAAGACATTATCTAAGCTCATACATGATCACATCAAATGCTTTGGATGAGTCACCTCAAAATTAATAATCAACTAGTGACAATCAAACAATCTCAAGTTTTTGGCGTCCAAGTGTAAATGGATGCAACACCTCTCTCCATCTCTAGATGTAATAGTTATCCTTTTTACTATGTAAAGCCAATTTTATACCAATTCAAAAATTGAAAATGTAACTAATACAAATTATGTTGATATGGTGTACTGTAGAAGTAGTTTCCATTCATCAATCTAGAACATGTGGAATCATTACTTGTTGGGGGAGCTAGGTTAGCAATTCTTTATGCTGGAATCAAAATCAAACTCTACAATACTCTAGATTCGTTGTCCAATTAGGATGTATTGATATTTGATGATACTACAACTACCCTAGTCAATATCTTGAGGTCTAGATGCATGGAGAAATTTACCTTTATTACCATGGGTTACAGTTTCAGAGTTAAATGTACTTTAATTCTTTGAAGGCCTTTTACAATTGACATGCTATACTTTTACATGAAAAAAATTACTATACACATGCACAAAGTGCGAATACAATAAAGACTATGGGAAGTATAAAATTAAAAAACAGAGATTTAAGGAAGAAGAACTTAGTTTAGAGACAATACTACTCATTTTATTGTTGGATAATAGATCCCTCACTGAATTCGGTGAACAATGCCTAGCTAATGGTTATTCCAAAGTACACCTTGTCAATAATTAACCAAGTTCAAGGAGATTTTAGCAAGGGAACTTTGATCTATGACTTCCCCTATTGTAGTTACAACACTTTTCATCCCACTAAGATTCTTTTATTCACACATTTACCTATTTTCAGTCTGTAGAGGACCTCAAACATGTGCATATCTTCTTTATTAAAATTGAAAAGATTGTTTTTGAACTACAAATATGACACCAATTTCAAAGTCATAAGTATATGCATGTACTTTCAGGCCAATCGGCAAGAGTAGGATCTTCCCAAGTCTGCCCTGCAGCCTTTCGAGGAATTGATTTTTTCTTTGTCTCTATTTTTTGTTTACCTTCACCACTAGCCAAGGCAGCCTTTACACTCTCAATAGCCTCTAGAGTGATTGTTTGTGCATCTCTCTGAAAAAGTTGTTGTGCCTACAATTATTGAACTTCACTTGTTAGTTCACAAGATGAACAAGTATGCTATATCCAAAATCTTATATTATTGCTCTTTGCCATATAGCATCCTTCTAGTTTGAAATTGTAGTATATTATTCAAACTTTTACTTAACGTCTTAGTAATTTCCATTTTTTTTTTCCATTAAAATATTTCCGTTTGTTTTTTTGCACACACAATTTGAGTCTCCCAAATATTTCCCACCATATTCACTAATGAATTTAGGTAAACACCTTGAAAGAGGGTTCTTGAATAAAATTTCATTAAAAATGTAATCTTTGCTTTAAACAAGGGCAAATATATAAAGATGAAGAAGAACTATTAGAGAGCTTACTTGTTGTTGTTGTGGAACTGGATAAATTGTTGGCTCTAACCTTGTAGTTGCAGCTTGTTGATATAGTTTCAAATATTGATATTGAGTTGTTGGAACAATAGTTGATTGAGATATTGTAAGGTGAGAAAGACTTGGGGCTCGATATATAGTTTGTAAAGTTGGATTATATTGTTGTAGGGGTACTTGACATTGTTGCTGTAAATGAAAAGGAGTTGGAAAATAAGATTTTATTGCAAGAGGAGGTGGTGGTGAAATTGGAGTATATGTAGTTGCTACCGATGTAGTAGAATATAAATATTCAGGTGTAGATATTATTGAAGGTACCAATGATTTAGGTAATGTAGGTTGAGCAGAAATGAATATTGGAGAAGTTAAAGTTGTGGAGGCATTCACCCAAGATTTATAAGGTGGTAGTTGTGGTTTAGCAACAAATGTTTCCACGGACAATATACGAGGTGGAGGCGGTGGAGGAATCCAAAACGGAGTTGTAGGTGCAGTATTTACTTTCAATCCAGATGCCTACAATCCAAACCTAAAATGGTAAGAAATAGGTGTACTTTAATATTCAAATATTTTCTATAGAAAATTTAATCATTGTGTAGTTAAACTAGAATAATAGGTTAAATGGGTCCATCTAATTAAAGACGATATAAACAATGGTTGGTCTCAAAATGTGAAACAAGGATTTTGTAATGAATTTTTAACCACAAAATTTGAGTGTTGGCTATCTGGAAAAACATTGAAAATGCTTTTCTATTGAGCTATTGTACTCTTTTTAATACAAAATATTTATATCACAACAAGCAATCAACCTATTAAATGTTCTCAACAAATATGACAACAAACTCTCCAAAAAACCTATAAGTAATATATTTTTTAAAGTTTTCTTTCTCATTTTGTGATCTATTTAAGTTTGTGGTATTTTATTGAAAACTTCCAAAAATGCACTCCTAATAATCTACAATATACCTATTTAAAACATTGTGATCATAATTGAAGTTTGTAATTGTCTAGGGTTTAAAATGACTTTGTAAAGATTTTTGTACTTGCCATTTCGGTTCAACAACAAATACCTCATGCAATATCATTATAAATAAATAAAATCACAACAACAAAATTTCAACAAAATTGTTGAATTAAAATCAAGACTTACATAAGGTGGTGGTGGCGGCGGTAGTAGTGGTGGTGGCAGTGGAGTAGGTAGATGACTTTGAATCTTTATATGAGAAGGTGGAGGTAGAGTGAGTAATTGTGAAGTTTCAGATGCAAGTTCTTTCATTTCTCGCTCAAACCTCTCTAGCTCACTCATCAAATTTGCCATTTTTACTAAATTTTCTCTGATACCAATGCTTCAAGAACTATAACAATTTCCACATCCATTCAAGCTTCAACATTCCAAAAATAATCCGCGACTTTGCCATCATGCTTGTCCTTTTCCATTACAATAAGTTTATATAAATTCATGAAAGTGCCAATATCTAAGCAGATTATGCTCTCATAATTACAAGCTGATTTGTAACAACACATAAATAAATAAGCAAACAATTTTACCACAAAAGACTTTGTTCATATAGAAACGATTTACTTTTCAAGCAAGGTCATACTCAAACTTCTTCACATGTAGCTCCTCTCAATATGAAACCTCCCCTTTGGTGTAGAGCCAACATAGAATTCAATTGATAGTCAAACCCTAAATAAAAAAACTTCAAATCAAAGACGCAAGAGGGAGTTCTCAGTGTTCCCGGATACGTTCCCCACTGTGTTCCCGGATATGTTCCCTTTGGTATGTTCCCCTTTCACACTGGCTGGTCTCGGGGTCTCGTCCCCGTCTCCTTCGAAGCTTGCAAATTGTGTTTAGGGTATCGTCCCGTCTCTGTTTTTCGTTCTGCGTCACGAATTGTTTACGATTTAAGGGAATTACGGGTTTGCACAATCTGCAACTGGGAAGAGTGTGAGACGAGGTTTCGATCGAGTCCAGCATCATGTCAGGGCAACGCGTGACGAGCAATCCGCACCAAACCCTAACTCTGCTCAATGCTCGAAAAGACCAGCTTCAGGAGGAGCTTCGGACTGTGGAGAAACAGGTGTTGCATTGATTTGATAATTTCTGTATGTTGTGGTCGTAATTTTTTGTTCTTCTAGAGTTGTTGCTGATTCCCATGCTTCGTTTGAATCGAGAACTATTTCCAAGGTCTGAAAATGGCGTCTTCGTTTCAAATCTTTTTTATTTTTTTATTTTTATTTTTTCCGGTGTAATTATTCGATGGATGGTGATCTTTTAATGTAATTTTCTTTTCTTTTTTCTTTCTTTTTTCCAACGAAGCTGTATGAGTAGCAATTCAATCCAATTCTGACTTGAGAAACCTTGTGAATGATAGTTGTACGACTTGGAGACCACATATCTCCATGATTCGAGCCAATGCGGGAACGTGCTTAAAGGCTTCGAGGGCTTTCTCTCATCCATGAAAGGATCTGGCAAGTAAGTGTATTTTATGGATTCTATGTGCACATGCTTTTTACCTCGTTGAAGTTGTGAGACTTAATTGTTTATATGTGTGAGTACCCCAGTGTGTTCACACGAATTTTTTCTGCTACATAAGTCATGACTTTCCAGGCATTGGAAATTCGGTGCAATTCTGGTTTTCAAGCACTGTATACATTCATTTAGTTGACATGGAGTTGCTTTTTGTGTACTCTTTTCACATTGTCGTCATCCTCCCATGGTCTAATCACGAATTTAGTCTTTCATGCATCCTTGATTCAATGCTGGAAGCTAACGTGTGCATTCTTCATGTTTTGTTGGTAAGCCTGAAGCGGCCGAGGAAATTTCAACCTGAAGATCGCCTGTTTTCTCTGTCGTCAGTGACTTCACCGGTGGTAAGTCTCTTGAAAACTAACTACTATTCATGTTAGTTCTGTGAACGAAATCCATAATTTTACTAGGATTTGGGGAAAAAACTCAACAGGGGGGATCTATGGCTAAGTTTGGAAGCTTGGTTTGGGAATTAATGAGAGTGTAACCATAAGTCTTAATTTCTCCTAATATGAATTTGGCCATAGTTTGCAGAGGCTTCAAACTAAATTTAGTAGTGTTTAATTTAGATTTCGACTAGGTTTAAGGATGTTGCACTATGCTTCATGGAATGTTGGTTAAAGGCGTTGGTTTCCTGGCAGGGTCAATCACACAAGATTAATTTTCCCAGTCCCTCATATAGTCATTGTTTTTCATCTATGACCCTCATCGCACTAATCGGCGTTAGTTAGTTGTTGAGTTGTGAAGTAGAGCAGTTACTGATTTATGAGCAGACTGTGCTTATTCACACATGCTTGGTTTTGCTAGCCCACCCAATCTCTTTACGACTAGTATAATGATTTGTGACCAGCAGTTCATGATGAGCTGACATGAATCTGTTTGCGTTACTCTCTTCTATTGTTGGTATTCCACAACAGTTGCATTTTTTAGAGGTGTATTACACCTGATCGACAAAAACTTTCTACCGTGAGCTGTGGAACATTCCACCCTTGCAGCAGAGTTCTGGTGATTGACCTAATTGCAGGTTGGTTGGATTTTCTGTGTTTTAGGTGGAGGAGGGTGCTGGAGGCCGTGATGCAGGTATGCTGGAGTTTAGGCCTTCCTGAAGTGCAGTGTATTGCAATTGTTGTGAAGGAAGGAAAGCTTCCTAGATTGATGCATCTGTTCTTTCTAATGGGTTAATGTTTTTATGCTCTCTGTGTTTATAGAAGGAAAGCTGGATGGAAGTGGACTTGGCCGTAGCAAGACAAACGGATTGTTTGGAAATGGAACGTAAGCATATGATACTCTGAGATATGGATCAATGCCTGTTGCTAAGTTTATTGTCCAAGCTACTTTCAGCTCCCCTAAACTAGTGGTTCCATTCGATCATTGTGTCAGAGAGGATTCTGTGTCTCGGAACTTACTCAAAGTTACCTTCAGACCAGTAATTTTTATTTTCATATGATCATGTGGTTTTCTGCAGTGGAAAGCAGAAGCGTGGTCGAACGGGACCAAGAGAAGGCAAGCGAATGAAGCAAGTCACTGATCATGGGCAAGATGAAGACGATGATTTGGATACGAGATCATAAAGGAGCATGTGATGTTTACGTGCAGAGTGACCATGATCTTTTATTTTCTCTAGAAAATGTTTTACCAAGAAACTAGATGAATTTCTTACCAAGTTTACTGTGGAAAGAAGAGTGCTCTTCAGTTCAAGATTGGGAGGATAGCACAGGTCATTTAACTCGCGGAAATTGGATGGGTATCTCAAGAACACTGTTCTTGAATATCTCTGAAAGGATGTGTACATTGTTTCAAAAAAGAAAAGAAAAGGATGTGTACATAATGAATGTTCACTTGAGCAAACGCTCTATTGTATATTGCTACTTGGAGATGGCAATACCTGCTCAAGGTATGTACACTGAAAAACTATGGGATGAGACTTAATTACGTTGAGAGTCTCCAAGTCACTTCTCAACATTTCAAATATGCAACGTTTAAAATACACATTATATCAAAATATTATGTGTACTCCAAACTTTGCTTGGGCATTTGGGTATTAGTGGGTTGTAGTATGAAAAGAATGTGACAATTTTTCTTGTTGTAGATGAAACGGGGTGCACTATAGTTCTTAGGTTGATTTCGCATTAGCCTACTTCCTTTTAAAGTATTAAAATAGATGACAATTTTTCTTGTGGCAAATGAAAGGGGGTGTATTATAATTCTTAGGTTGGTTTTTGCATTAGCTTGCATCCAATGAAAATATTAAAATATTTTAGGTAGAATAAAAAATATATATTCTTTGAATTGAAAAAAATTGAAAGTTAAGAAATTTTTTATTGTTTCCTAATCAACCTAGGGTGTTTAAAGGGCAATTAAACTATGTCTTAATTAACTAATTAATTTGCTTTAATTTAGTGTATTTATATCTTTATTAATGATGTGTTGATTATAAATTGTTTAAAGAAAAAGATATCTAATGAAAGTATGCAAATGCATTGTTTGATCCAATACTCCAATATTATAAAAGAACCCCAATATCAATTTTTAGCATAAATGGATAATATTTCTATTTCACATTTCAAATATAGTGTATTTGTTTCTCATGCTCTCACATGTCTCTAAGTTGTTGGAAAGAAAACGAGTTGAAAAAACATGATATAGGATTCATTTTATTTTAGTAAATATTATTTGTATCAAATTCTTTAAAATTGATTGTAAGCACATCAATATTTGAATCTAAGATCAAAAAGATTTTGGATGAAGTGTATGAATTTGGAAAAACTTTATGGACCGGAGGGGTGTCCAGATTTCCAAAATTGCAAAGATCTATTATAAAATGCAACTTAGAAGAATATTTTAATGATGACTTTAAAACAATAGTTGTAAAATGCTATTTATAGATCACATCCATAAGGTTAGATCAACAAAAAGACATACCAATATTTTTCAATAAAATTTGAAGTCAAAAATTGAAAATTCCTTCTAAAATCAATTGTAGATTGAATATTTATGATTTTAAAAAAAAAAAATTCCTAAAAGTTTAAAATATTGAGTTCTAATTATAGTGATTTTTGAAGATTTTGATTTGATTTTTTGATTCAAGTCATTTTTGAAGGGTCATTTTTTGAACTGAAAAAGTTACTTTTTGAGGCTAGACCTCTCGATATCTTTTGAATTATAGATTATTTGCAAAGCAAAATCTCCATAATTTGAATTGTAGAAATGTTAAAGAACTAATATAAGAATCTTGAAAAAAAATTGATAGATGAAGAAACGCATTTCAGTGAGTTTGGAACGTGTTTCCGTTCATTAATTGTTCAAAATCTGCACTCATGGTCCTTTAGGGGTTAAGATTCACTTATTGAATAATGTTAGAATTTTTTTTTTGACAATTGTAAATTTGGGGATTACTCTAATACACCCTCTTTTGAAGAGGTGCACCTTTTTGAAGGGCTTTCCAAAAAAAATCTATAATGACACCTTTTCTTGAATCATTGTGACCTTTTAATGAAATAGCAATGATTGCAATAATTTCAAGGGAGAGGATTGTCCAAATTTTGAAAAATGTGAAAGATGAGATATGAAGTGCCATATAGAGGAATACTTTAATGATGACTTTGGAACAAAAGTTGTAAACTATGACCTCTAAATTACATCTAAGCAATTAAATCTATCAATTGTACTAATCAATATTTATCAATAAAGTTTGAATCTAAAATTAAAATTCCTTCTAAACTTGATTGTATAATGGATATTAGTGATTTTCACAAGACATTTTATTTTCACATAGGTTTAAAATGTTATATTCTATTAATGATGATTTTGTAGAAACTTATCTATCTTATTTTTTTAAGACATTTTTGAAAGGCTATTTTTAAGAAAAAATAGTTTTAAAGTGAAACATGTTTGTATATTTGAATTTACAGAATATTTGAAGAGAAGGATTTTAAAATTTTATATCAATTAAATGTATTGGAGACTTAAATAATAGAAGGTAAAAGAAATTTAAATGAGTAAAATTATTCTTAAGAAGGTAGAAAGGATTGGATTAATTCTTCATTTTAGATTAGAGGAAAAAAGTAAGATTGTAGAATGTTCCACAATTTGTGTTGGTGAGATTAAAGAATCGCTTGTCTTGCTTCTTATCTTTATAATTTAAATTAATTCAACTATTAGAAGTATTTAAGTAGTGTGAGACCCTTTCACACTAAGTTGAATGCATTTTGGATGAATGTAGTCTAATTAGTGTGAAAATTGTATGAGAGGTCGATGACTATTGGGTGACAATCACATTATTTGAAATTGTATGAAACAATACAAATGTCACATTGTAGTGGTTTTATAAAAAATAATGTGAGGTTCTATATAAGTGCACCTTACAAATTTGCATAATTTTCAAAGTGGTGAGAATTATTGTTTTAATTGTGGTATGCATTAACCCCTAAAGGACCAAGGCCTTTTTTCTGCCCAAAAACACTAAAAACTGCCATTTCTATAGCAAAGAGTTAAAAAAAAAATTAATTATTTTTTTACCACATCTAACCGTAGGTTCTTACACCTAACTAGTATGAAAAAATGTTGAAAAAATTTCAGAATTTTTGACCGCACAGATTGCAAGATATTTGCGTTTAAAGTAGAAAAAACAAGTTTTTCAGCACATTGCAAAATTAGATTTTTTGACTTTGAACATTTTTAACTTAAAATTTTTGCACTGCAGATTTTTGAGCTTTAAATCTTTATAGTGGATATTTGAATTGAAAGTCTAGGAAAAAAAAAACAATTCAAAAAAACTTAATTATCATTCTTAAAAAATTGTTAAGTAGAAGTAGGTACAAGATAAAAGGAAAATCTAAAATATTAATATATTTTAGGTGGAATTTAAATGCACTAATCCCAATGGTGAGATTTTTCAAGCAAGTAAACTAAACCATTTTTTAAGAAAAAATTGCATTCAGAAATGAATCGTACAAGTTATTTTTTTCAAGAAGATGCTCTAACTACACGGAAAATAAGAATGTCCATAATTTTTTCATGACAAATCCAAATGAAATAAATCAAATCTTTTGAGAGAGACAAAAATATAATCTATGAGAAAAAAAATATTAAAAAAAATTCAAATTTTTGCAATTTTTTTTGGGCTGCCCGGGCTACCCCCGTCCCTTGTTTTGAGCTTATTTGGTCATAACTGTTGTTCCCGGGCACCGATTATAAAAAAAATTATATTCGCACTAAGCTAATCAACTTTTCTACCTCCAAAAAAAGTTTAAAAAAATCAGAAAAAAATTTCAGCCCGTAGGTACCTGCCCGAAAACGCATTTGTCCCCCGAAGGGACAACGGTCCTTTAGGGGTTAATTGAATTAACTTGAATAGCACATAGGGACTTGAAGAAGCTTCTACAAGTCCTTCCTAGGGGCCTCTTTACACAAGAGCCGTGATCAAGAGCCAATATTGCCATCCATTGGTCACATCCAATAGTGTAAAGTAACTTAAATCTTTTTTTTAAAGACAAATTTGTTAAATTAAATTCTTAAAAAAAAGATTTGATAATTTATTCTTCTCTTTTATTCATCTTCTCTCCCCCCCTTTTTTTTCTTTTCAACTCATAATAAAATGTCAACAACTAGGAAGCCAAAAAATAGAATAGGGAACTTATAACCAAGAAGTATACAAAATTCATTTTTAAAGCAATAGTTAATAGTGTAAAGTAGAAAATACTATATATATGACCATGCCATTATTTTAATGTGTTTTTACAATGGGATAGCAATAGAAAAATAAGATGTTACAAAGTAAAAGTCATTTATTATAATAAATATCTCAATAAAATTCAATTTATTGTAATAAAACTACAATTAGTGCAACAAGAATGCATTTCCTATAATAAAACAACAAATCAACACTAAAAATAACATTCAAAGCAATAAAATTAGTATTCATTAGGAAAAATCTGAGCCCTCGGGAGGGCTGTTAAGGATTCATTTTTCGGCCCCCCAAGGTGCAAAAACAGAAAAATAATTTATTTATTTATTTAAATATTTTTTTTTGAAAAAAAATTATTTAAAAAATAAAAAAAGTTAAAAAATTATGAAAATCTGACGTGGCACTGACGTGGCACAAGTAGTGCCATGTCAGCAGCTTTCATTAAAAAATAATAAAAAATAAAAAACAGTTTTAATTCCTCCCTAAATGCACTCGGGGGGTCCAGAACTCGCGGCCCTCCCGACTGCTGAAATTTTTTCTAATGATAAAGAATATTGAAGACTAAAAAAAATGAACCATTCACCTTTTGTGGGATGGCTTGACATCAAGAGTAGAATGATGTCTAAAGGAGTTTGTGACTTTTGCGCTCAAATCTAAAGTAACTCCCCCCATAACTGACCGAATAAAGAATTCCAACATGATCTGGAGTAGAGAAGGCAAAACAAATATTTTTCAGAGGTACATCGATAGAAATGACATGTATTGCAAAAAATTTGGTAATTTTATCGCTTGAATTGAAATTACTATGAATTTTGGGAGGCAAAATGTGCACCAGACCCATGGCCAATATATAGACTCTTCCAATTCCGATCATTCAATAACTTTTTACCTAATCATTATTTTCCACTTTTTTTTCACAACTTGGGACATGTGTCATGTATTTATTAGTTCCAACCTTGAAAATGAAAAAAACCCGCATTCTAAGCGTGGTCGGAAATACGTGCACCTATAGGTCGGGAATGGGTCAATGGTCGGGAATGGGGGGGGCTACCTTAACGAAAATTTATGGATACCTATAAGTAAAAGAAGACCATGGTAAATAGTCAATCATTGGGCATGTGAATTGAACATGTAGACATCTTCAATTCTCACCATTGACTTCAAAGAACAAATGTTGTGAAGTGTTCAACCAACTGTAGGTTCACTTGAGTCGCAACTGAAAGGTTTTTGGGATTTATGAGTTTTCAACTCCTATTTTTTTGCGAAGGATTCAATCGAGTTGAGGGTGATTTTGCATTGTTGTTTGTTATTTGGTCTATTTCTTCCTTTCTCCTACATAACTTCATGCCTTTCTATTTTGAATTTTTTTTCTTAAAAACAATGCAACTAAATTTCTTGAAGACTTCACAAAGTTTGCAAACAATGAAGTTGTGAAGCTCTATTTAGGAAGTGCTCTTGTTCAACTTTGTGAATGATTAAGGAAAGTGGATTTCCCCTTAGATAAAAAAACATCTTTGGGTGTCATTGATGCTAGAAAAGCAAGGAGGTTGGTTGAAAGATGCCTCCAAATACGGTAGTAGAATTGGAGTTTAGAACTTTGAATTGTTTCATTACTAGTTTAGGATTTAGATTTTGAATTAGAAGTGAGACTTGAATGATTATTTGCATTGATCAATATGGATAACTTGTATTATCTTCTTGAGTCAAAAAAAGGATTTGAATTATAGGATTGCTATCAATTTGGACACCATGAAATTTTTTTTTCCAAATTAAGTGGCAAAGTTAACGTTGTAGGGTCACAACCGTCAGCTAACTACCGATAATATCTCCAAAAATTTTAGGTTAGCAAGAGCTACCACATAACAACATTGGCAATATAATCAACATCAATTAATGAGCTTTTTGAAATTTGCAGATAGAAACTTTGGTGGTGATGTACTTTTAGGGTTGGCGTGGTCTTTTTCTCTGGAATAGAAATCACATCTTCATATCAGGTGAGTCATGCAACTTTTGGTTTGTCCTAACCAGAAACTTACACACTACTTGAGTTGATTGAGAATTGAGTAAGTGGGGGCAGAATGATATCTTGAGATGTTAGGGTAGCATTCTCTCACATGAATCATAGGATTCCGACTCCTCCAATTGTCAAAGTTCCACAGCTTCCTAAAGTTTTTTATTGTATTATTTTATGGACTAGGTAATTGCAAAGTAGGCCAAGTTATCAAAAATAATTGCCAGTTAGGATCTACCAACTTGTGGGCAGCAAGGTTGGTATTGACTTGTGATTATTTTTAATGACTTGGTTTACTTTGCAATTATCAAACATAATCTCAATGTAGGAGAATTGAGCTGTTTGACTTTTTTTACTAGAAAAAATATGCCAAAACGGCAAAATTCTCATACATTTAGATCATTTTAGGTGGATCTACACTCACTAAGTCAAGACCAATTGGTAGTAGTAGAGATTTCTTGAAGATTTTTCTCATTAGTAGACCAATGAAATTTCTACTTCATACCTACTCTGTTGAAAATTTGCACATGTAAGCAATGAGCATTATCATTCATAATTTGCCTTTTGCTAACCAATCAAAAGACACCACGACAACAAAACTCTCCTGCATGAAGATTATAAAAAAATAGTTGATAGCTATCTAAATTATTCTATAGCTTAATGCAAATTAAAATTGCAAAAGGTAAGCCCTCATTATCTTAGCAGGTATTAATATCTTCTGTTTCTACATTTTTTAGCTTTGTAGGGAAGATGAATGTTCCATGTCATGATTGATGAAGTTATGTTTGTAGGCTTTCAAACATGTGACTCTGTCTCCTTATGTGCATGGTTAGTGTCTTTTTTTGCTAGGCGAGATATTATGCTTAGAAATAGAAGTATATTTACAAACAAGTACGTTCTACTAGATTGTTTTAGAAACTTTTGGACATCATTGTAAAGAGGATGATCAATACTGATGAACATTTTAATTCAAATATGAAAATGTGGAATGGCCTTAGCTAGAGCAAAATGCCAACTATGTACATTGCGTAGTGTTGGTATAGTAATTGTGATGGACATAGTTTAGAACCTTCTTCAAGGGGCTTGTAGTTAGATGAAGCTTCTTGAGAAGCTCGTGGAAGAACCTCTCAAGCAGTAGATGAACTTCCGGAAGAACCTCCTAGATGGTAGTATATAGAAGTCGAGGTTGAGGTAGTCCTTAGTCTCAACAATACATCTCTTGGATCTTAGCTCTTGGTTCAAGCTTTAATATTGTATTCTTAGACTCTAATATCAAATCTTATTGTCAAGAACTTGTTTTTGCCTTGTTTTGTATTTCTTGTTGTCAAGAATTTGTTTTGCATTGTTTTGTATCTCGTGCATCTGTTATTAAAATTTTGGCTCTATAACAACCTTGAAAAAAGGTCCTTTCCATTATGTATTGCGTTTTAGTATTCAGTGGAAGGCTAATTCACATTTCCATATTGCTAATGGAATTTTCATCAAAATTGATTATTTTGTTTTTCAATATAATTGTTATTTTACATAAATAATGTAATATGAATTGTTCAATGTGAGTTCATTTATTAACTTATTTTTTTAATAGGATAGGAAAAAAAAGAATAAAAACAACATAAAGAAGAAGAAGAAACCTCTTCATCCTAGAAATAGTAGAAAAGTGTATGACGAGGATTTCATTTGACAATTGAAGATGGGTGCTCGGATGGGTGATGATGCTACTACAAATAAATTAAATTATTTTTGTTATTATTACATTCAGATACCAGCATTGCTACATTCATAGTCATTGGTTTTCAATTAGATCACAATTTAAAGATTTGCAGAAAATGAATTGTGCAATTTTTAGGAAGTCCTTGTGTGCAACCTGCACCATGATACAAGCATGCCAATCTTTGAGCCAATATAAGTTTATATTCTCATTCTAATATGTTCAAACGACATAGCTTATAGGGCTTCTTTTGATAAGGCACATGTTTCCATTAGTTATTGATTGGCTTTCTAATGACATAACATTTAGCAGCCTCTGAAGAAGCTACCTCTTGCTTTCTTGAGTTGTCATCCACAAAATTCATCTATGGTGTACAAGACCTATAGTTAAATAATATGTTGTTTATGCAAATACATTTAGTCTTTAAATTGTGGTTCTTGCTTTATTTTTAGAGAATATTGGATTTTAGAGTAGAAGCCTTCAGAGGTATGAGTTGTAGTTTTAGTTAAAATTCAATTGAGATTTGAAACAAAGTAGAGGATATTATTCCATTCCATCTCCTACAATGCCTATTTTTTTAATAGCAAGTCATCTATTTCATACGTATGGTTGGACTTCAATTTGCAAATGTTGTAATCATGAATTAGCTAAATGCCTATTTTTTATTGATCTTTGAATGAAAATGCAGTTGTTGACTATCATTTATGGTTACCTATGTACAATTTTTTTTTAAATACCTAAAGATATTCATACATAGTGATAGTGATTTGATTTCAACATATTTGGCTTTTGCAACCAAAGATTTCTCCATTGATGTTCCAATTTTTGCACTCTTAGATTTATAAAAATTTGCTTGAAGTGATGAGTAAAAATAGTATATTCTACCTTATGAATGCTCTTAAAATGGGAATGTTGTGTTACTTTGATATTTATAATCAACCTTGTGAGCCTATAGTAGTTCTCATTATGGCCATTGATCTTTAACCCCTAAAGTCCCATTGTCCCCTCGGGGGACAAAATGGATTTCGGGCAGGCTCTTACGGTCTCAATATTTGTCATAATTTTCTGAATTTTTTTGTGAAGATAGAGAATCACATTAGCTTTCCAAAAATGTAATTTTTATTTCAATTGGTGCCCGGGAGCAAAAGTTATGGCACAAAACCCCAAATTTTAGTTCGGCGGGCAGAAAAAAACCCTCACAAAAACTTTAAATTTAAATTTTTAAATTTTTTTTTCATATAGATTTTATTTTTATCTACATGGGAAGCTTTGATTCATTCCATTTGGATTTGTTATGCAAAAGTTATGGACATTCTTATTTTTTGGGCAATTAGAGCATCTTCTTGAAAAAATAACTTGTAGGATTCATTTCTGAACCCAATTTTGACAATTTTTCAAAAAAAAAAGTTTCACAAGGTTAAGATTTCTTGCTAGAACAATCTCACCGTTGAGATTAGTATATTTCAACTTTATCTTAAAGCTATTAATGATTTAATTTTTCCTTCAATCTTGAACCTACTTCTACTTAACAATTTTTTAATGAGAGAAAACTAAGTGTTTCTTTTTTGAATTTTTTTTCCTAGATTCTCAACTCAATTCTTCATCATATAAAATTAGAAATTCAAAATCATTAGAGCAAAAATTTTAAGTTAAGAAGGTTCAAAGCCAAAAAATGTAGTTGAGCAAGGTGCAAAAGAACTTGATTCCTTCACTTTGAATGCAAATATCTTGCAATCTACACGGTCAAAGTTTCTAAAATTTCGTCCACACATTCTTATACTAGTCTGGTACAAGATCCTCCAGTTAAATATGCAAAAAACACATTAAATTTTTTTTTTTGCTCTTTGCTATAGAAGTGGCAATTTTGAGTGGGTTTTGATGGAAAAATGACCTTGGGACTTTAGGGGTTAAATGTGAATGCTACAACAAGTAGTATTGTGAGAACTTTTGTAAATGTTTAATGTTTTGTAGACTTACAATAAATGTTTTGATTCTACAAATGTTTTGGCCTCCTACAAGTAGTTTGGTGATGCATATTATCAAATTTATAAAGATCTGTAATCAAATCCAAGTTGTCAAACTTGAAGTGGGAATAAGAACTTAGATTTTTAAGCAGATGGATACATTTACCATAGTTCGATATTAGACAAAATTATAGAAGGATCAAAATTAGCCCACCATTTGAAAGTGAGTGTCAAATAGATTATAAAATGTTTTGCATGCACTACCACAATATAGGGTGTTTTAAATTAGATTTTTTGGTATAATTCTAGTAGTGAGATTTTTAATAATGACCTTTTAGAAGATTTTTAAGTAAAATTGTACTAAAAATAAATGTAATTTAAAATTTTTTTTACTGAAAATCTCCTAGAAAATCATTACTTTAAAATCTTACTATTGGGACTCTAATAAAAACCTTGCTTAAAACATTCCATATGGCCATATTGTGGTAGTGGTGATGTTGAAAAATAATATGTTAATAAATTTAATACTATAATTGTCATTGAATTAGATTGAATTTAAATAATTGCAAAACATTCTATATTATTACAATGTAATTAGGGCCCCTTTCAAAATTTGAAGCACATGTGGTAATAATGCAAACATTTATACAAATGAAGTCTTTTGGTAAAGCAATGGCACCAAGGAATGGATGGAAGATGGAGGGAAAGCTAATTGGGCAATCTACTAACTGAGAGAGATGATGGAAATATGCATTGGGAAATAGAAGGAAATGCTAGTCGGGCAATTACATCAAGAGGTTCTTTCTTTGGCATTGTGTCATTGCAAAATTTGGGTGACTATAAAACCTTATCCAACTTAGGACATGTAGGTTTTCATATCATTTTATCATCCATGTTGAGTCTTAGTCACTCTTTATTTTTGAGGACTAGTATAAAGTGACCTTGGACTGGCCTTTTTTTCTCTTTCAAATCTATATAATTTGGCCACAATTGTCATGGACATTCAAGGACCTTCAAGATAGTCCTCTACTTTATTGTAGAATCTTCCATAGTATTCTAAAAGTTTCTATAGTCTTCCAAAAAAATTTCCAAGGTCTTTAATTACTACATGGACAAACAAAAGGATGGAAATGTTTCAAACTGGACTTTCAATTTCTATATTTTAGTATATAGTGTATAATAAAAGGGTGGAAATATTGTGGATTTGAGACTTTCAACTTCTATATCTCAACTTATAATCTTTTTATTTCAGTAGCACTACCATTTTTAGATGAATTTTTGTCTTGGCTATTTAACAACATATTATTCATACATGAAAAATAAATATACAGAGAGATCTTGCATTTCCGGTGAACTGCCTCCATTTCCACCAATTGTTCATATTTAAAAAAAATAAAAATTTGTTGATTTTTTAGTACCTTGTATAATCAATTTTCTCTTCTAGCACTATAGCTACCTTTGCACGCATGCTCTTCAATAGATTCTTGCATGTCTTAGATGAAATGTTGTTCCATATGTCTTGTACACGTTGCCATACCTCATTCATGCTCTTTAGCTCTTCCTCGTATGTAGGCGCTTTATTATCCACCTTTAGTAATGAAGCAAACACAACCAGGTTCTTAGCTTTTAACAACTTTTGATTTAAGGGGGTGTTGCGAGTGCGGTCCACTGTGCCTTCCAAGCAATGGATCTTACTAATGTTTTCTAAGTTTTGTGGATGGACAAAAGAAATGCCTAGAGATGCAAGTGATGCAACTTCCAAGCTAACTGTCAATTATCAATGATCACGGTGATCCAAAGAGTAAAATTCTACTGTCCTAATTACACTAGAAGAAACCTGTGTTTTTTTAATCCTTGGATTCTGCATGCTGATGTCTTGAGTAATGTCTTAAAACATCTGCATGGATGTCCAAAATTTTCCGTTGCCTGAGATGTGCCAAAAACATCAAAAATCTCGTCTGACATCCACATGTTTTCAACCGGACATCCAAAAAGACATGGGTCAACGGGGTCCTCAAAGGCTGCCATATGGCTGCCACCTAGAAGCACCAAGCAACCACGAGCAGCCACATAGGATTTTTTTCCATCCAATCCCGTCCATGACATGGCATTTGAGGTGGTACGTGACATGGTGGCGGAAAAGTAATGTGGCATCCAACAAGGATGATGTGGCATGCCACGTCAACATAGTTTTCTGTTGTCTAAGAATTTTAATATTGTCTTTGAAGACATCAAGTTAGATGTCTAGACGTTTTTATAGACGTATTTTAGGACGTCACTTTAGAAGTCCAGATATCTTATGACATCAATGTAAATGTCTACTTTTCATCATAAATACCCTTGGCAATGTTTAGTGTGATTTAGGAAAACAAAATGATGTCATGTTAGACATTCATGTGATTAAATGTACTATTCGGCATGATGTTAATATAGACAATCCCATATCTCCTATATGACATTCACATGCATTTCATAATGTCCAATACAACATGTCATACACAATACACTATACACAATATACCATATATAGTACACTATATACCATACACCATACAAAATACATTATACTTGGCAATTATATCACATGGCTTTAAAAGCCACTTGATGTGAGTATATAGAGGGGAGAAGACGGGCTCTTTATACAAGTGGGGTGATAGGAGGGAAGACAAACCATATGGGATATATAAAATGCAAGAATTACGTTTCTATGAGGGCAACTCGCAGACATCTAGCAGGATGTCAAGTGGGACGTCATGAGGACAAAGTGGGTTGTCCACTTCCATGTCTTCTAGAAGAATACTAGCGTCTTCCAGACATTCATTGAGGGACAAAGATAGTGGTGCCTAATGCTGAGTGTGACATATGTTTGACATCATTGCCATGTGTAGAGTTGCTTATGTCATTCAATGTATGCATTCTTTTCTCAATTGCCCAAGATATTGCCGTATCCAAAATTTTCTCACTAGCAATGCAAATATAGTTCATTGCACTATTTCCCCCATGAGAAATTGAAGCCATGCTAGATGTGGTTTAGCTGTGGAATGAATAAACGATAAAGAATTTGCTAGCTTGCTACCACTAGCGCAAGAGATAGACCATGTTCGACGTCCCCAGGGCAATGTTGATGACATCAAAGACATACTAGGCGACAATGTTGTGTCGGAGGATGAAGGTTAGCGCTTGCCAATCCTATATGTTTCAGTGGGGCTGCATGTAGACGTCTGGGCAGATGTCAATAAGATAGAATGTGTGGTCTACATGTATGTCTGTCAAGACGTACCAATGTACTTTCAACAATCATTAGAGGGGGAGGGTATCATGAAGGCAATTGTACCCACCACTGTTGCTTAAGATGTGTTTGGCACGTTGATGCCGTGTTGAAGATCATTTATACAAAATGCAAGCATGAGTTTTGAATGGACATACAGATTTCTTTGTCTTGTATGTGAATAGTAGTATTCAAAAATCCGTATGTTTATCGCATTCCTTATCCAATAAGAGTGGTCTGTCTACTTTGTTCAAACCTTCTGTCCTTCGCCATATGCATGTGCCATTCCACATTCATATTTGTTGTCCAAAATCAACCGAGATGATGTCTTGTGCTAAGAAACTAGAAGAGAGGAGTACTGACTACGTACATTTGTGCTATTTGTCACGGTGTATGGAATACATTGAATTAGGAAGTAGTGGACATTGATGTTGTCAAAAGAATGACTCTTGATCATGTTTAAAGCAACAGGACATGGAAGAAGACACCGTCCTTTGCTAGTTCCAAATACCAAAACTCCCACAAAATCAAATAGAACACAAAAGGTACCACATCATTCATAACGGAATGCAACAGTGCGAGATCTTCATTGAAATTGCGTCTTCCAAAACGTCCAAACATCTTCATTGACGTCTCCTTACACGTTGAGACTCCTATGACTACGTCCCATTTTACGTGATGACGTCTATAGTGACGTTATAGAAGACATTTTATTGTCTTATACAATGTCTATAACAATGTCTCCATGTCTACGTTGACATCTCCAAAATAAGCGTAGAAAATGCTTAGAAACAGGCTCCCTCTGCTGATGTGGCATGCCACGTTAGCAATATTTGATGCCTCGTCAACTAATTTCCACATAGCATGCCACGTCATTAGTCACATCATCTTTTTTTTTGGAAGCTTGCCTGGTGGCTGCCTGTACCCCTTTTTTTTTAACCTTGGTCAACCTTTTTATCCAAGACCAAAGTAATTTTTTCAAACTTAATTATCCAATGTAAAAATTGGTCAACGAAGTTGACGTGGCAATTAATGTTTTTGCGGACGCCCCTAAGGACATCACCGTGTTCTCAGCCATGTCATCAAAAATTTTGGCATCTATGGTAACATCCACTTGTTTTCAATGTAATTTGTTGGCGGCATCTAAAACATCTATAAAAATCTTCCCGAAATCGTGCCCTGCATCTTAAACATCTTGATGTTTCCGTGGACATAGTATGTTCGGCCTTGGACATCGGATGTTTTTACTCCAACGTAAAAAAAAACATGGGTTTCTTCTAGTGCTATCTAAGGGTAATTGGTGCCATTTCTAACGACCCTAGCTAATTGAAATGGGATCCCCTATGTTCCTTCCATGAACCCCTAAGACTACCTTCTTCCTTTTAACCACGGGTAAAATTCTAGGTTTTAACCTCTAAAGTTAATTCTAAGTTTCTACTTCTAAAATTAATTCTATGTTTTTATTTGTAGATTATCTCTAAGTTTTGACTTCTAACTCTAAATTTTCCTTCTAAAACAAACTCTAAAATTTAACCTCTAAATTTAACTCTAGATTTTAACTTCTAAAATTACTTGAAAATCTAACTTCTAACTTCTAATTTTTACTCTATTTTTTTACTCCTAAAATTGATTCTAACTTTTGACTTTTAACTTTAAGTTTTAACTTCTAAAGCTACTTCTAAGTTCTAACTTTTAACTCTAGCTTTTTAACTTCTAAAACTAACTCTAAATTTTGACCCTAATTTTGATTCTAATTTTGACTTCCTAAATCTAACTCTAAATTCTACTTCCTAAACTAACTCAAACTTTGACTTTCTAAATCTAACTCTAAATTCTATTTCCTAAATTTAATTCTAGATTTTGTTTGTTGCTCCATTTGGATGAAATTGACTATCCTTCATCCGTTTTGTCCATTACCGCTCATCCTAACTTAACGTGGTCAAATCAAGGTCAAATCTTAAGTTTAATATGTTTCCGGAAACCTCTACTCCTAATCTACGAACTTTTAAATCTAAACTTCTACTTCCTACTAATCTATGCTTGCTAATGTGGATTAAAGACTAATTAAGAAAATCAAGAGTTAATTAGGAAAAACACCAAGGATTGGTTCAATGACTTACCTGGTGTTAGAAATGACCTCGTCCATGTTCTTATACGCATCCTTGTGTTCCATGGTATTTCCTTGTTTATTTCTTTTTTCTCAAAGTTCACCGCTTATTTTGGAAAATATTACACCCTTGCATTCTAACTTCCTTCCTTCCCTTCTTCCTTCATTTTCTTTTTCCTCCCCTCTTCTATACTAATATTAATGTATCATTCCACCTAAAGTATTGATGGTGGTCTTACATTATAGTCTAAAATTGTGAGAGAGTTAATACTGCCGCCTACCCTCTTACACATTTCTCCTTTTTGTCATACTAATCCTTCTCCTAACGGTCATAAAAAATTCCCTAGATTTCCCTCCTAAGTCTACCTAATCCTATGGCTAGGGTACTTTTTATCGTCTCTCTCTTTTCTTCTTCTACTTCATCCCCTTCTTCTAATCTCCCTCCATTGCTTGTAGTTGTATTTTGTTGGTGAGATTTGAAATTCTTTTGTATGCATGTGTGGTGGTGTTGCTCTTTTCCTCCCTCTTTCCTTTCCTCCTTTCTTTTAGACTCTACCTCCCTACTCTAACCCCTAGCCTAGTAGGACTCTAATCCAACATTTTGGGAACGGAAAAAAACCAAAAAAAAAAGTATGAGAGCCAGGCCGCGACCCCAAGTTGCCTACCGAGCCCCTTGATTGGGGGGTCGAGTTTTTATTTTTTTTTATTTTTTTTATTATTTTTTATTATTTTTTTTGAACTAAATTGAACTAGTTTTGATGGCTGGTTTTACAAAAAAACTTGGGTAGGCTGGACTTGCTAAAAACTTGGGTAAGGTTGAACTTGCTAAAAACTTAGGTAAGGCTGGACTTGCTAACAACTAAATATCTTGGAAGCTAAACTTTGAACGTTTCCAAGAAGGTCTTGAAAACTATGTTTTGGAACTAAGTACTGTGGAGGTTCAAAGCTTTGCCGCTAAGTTGGATTTAACACCGATTTTAGGACTTTGTGGCACTCCGGGGGTTCGTAGCTCCGCCGTCCGGAATCGTTTAACACACTGTAGGACTTTGATCATGTCACGGATTCAAAGCTTCACCGTCTCAAGGGAGGATCCACACAACAAGGAAGACTTTAGAAAAAGATAAAAACACACATAAAGAAAATACACAAAGAAGGTTTAAAGCTTCGCCGTCCCGGAGGGGGGTTCACTCAACAAGGAAAAACATTAGAAAGACGGTAAGGACAATTATAGAAAACACACAAGTTAGGACGAATGTAGTAATACAAAAACTCACACACTAAAGGCCCCCCAAAGCGGCATCGCTGAGGTACGGTGGGGGTTACTCTAGGGTTAGTGCAAGACACCAAAAAGACTCCTAACCACATAGGTTAGCTCACAAGAATACATGAAGGATAGAAAGACTTTCAACTCACAACTTAGTACACAAGAGTATACAAGGACAAGGTAGGAGGACCTCCAAGGACCTTCAAAGCTTAAAACATAACAACAATGGAACCAAGAGTGCTCCCAAAACACCGTACAGGTTTTTGGCTTCAAACGCCAAAATATCCAAAATAACTTGGACCCATGGACCCATAGACCCAAAACAATTGTGGGGGTGATTTTATAGAGGGAAATGGAGCCCTTATTGTAGGCTTCTAAGGGCCCACTTCCCCCCCTAAATTCCTACTAATAACCTTATCAACTTGGATTTTCATCCTATTCCTAAATTTTGACTATCTGCCATCTATGCTAGACCAACATCCTAACTTTTGGAGATCAACTCCAAATGTCAAACGAATTGCTTTGTTGGTTCCAGATCGCCGTATTTGTCTTTGACCCCTCTATTCCTCGTACCAGGACCAAAAACCCATCGTAGGCTAGCCTAGATTAAAAATCAAGTTAAGGTAAATTTCTAAGTCTTGGGAGTCTCCTATTTTGAAAAAAGTAACTAGCCTAGGGTCTTCGATAGGTGCAAGAGAGTAAGAAAAGACTCCTTGTTGACTTCGTTTTATCGCAACATGGGTAATTTCCACAAAATTTCCGTTGCAGATTAGAATAGTTGACCGCTCGAAAGAGGTTTTTTTGCAAGTCGGAAGATGCCGGGATCTTTTGTGGGACCTCTTAGAAAATCTTACAAAAGATATGTAGGTGCGTTTCCATACCTGATACAATTGGTCAGTGGAGATCCAAGTTGTCCATCTCCTTGAATTGTCGATGGTATGAGAATCTTTTGCAGATGAGAGAATCTTGACGAATCGATTTTGCCGTTGAACTCCTAGCATGGGATTTATCTTCGATTCCTATTTTCGGATAGTAGATTCTTCCATTGGCCTGTCTTGAGTTAGTGGCTCTTACATATATACTAATAATCGGATTTTTTTGAGAATTCATCAATCTAATAGGGAATTCAAAACCTAATTTCTAGGACCCGACCTAGTGGCCTTGTTGTGGATCCCTTAGTCCGACTTAGCCATAAATTGCCACATTCATGATAAGATTTAGCCCTTTTAGGCTAGGTGACTTAAATTCAACAACACCCGCTATCTTGTGGTTTCTACTTTATTTCTAGGCGATGTTTGGGGAAGTTCGAGGTTTAAAATCAAAACTAGACCAAATACTATAATGGGTATGACCCAACCCTATTTGGGTTCTACACTCTTTTTATGGCTTTTTGTATACTTTTATCAACTTTAATTTGCAAAATTCAAAAAAAAGAAATCTATGAGTCCCAAGTGACAAATTAGAAGCTCACATCATACAGATTCAATCTTTTCTTTAATTCAACCTAAAAATATTCAATTAAATTGAGGTTCAAGGACTGCAGAGGCCAGTTTAGCACCTCCTTGTCATTTTCTTTGAACCATCCCTTTGCCTTTTTTGACGTATACAGTAGATTGTTGTCTTATTCACTTAGTAAAAATGATGTCCTAATCAACAAAAAATCAACAAATTTTTGTTGAAGTGGACATTGTAATGTCCGTTTTTACATTTTTTTAGTAATTTGGCACAAGTTAACAAAATGGCCACATAATTTTTGTTGATTTGAATAGTATAATGACCAAATTAACAAATTTTTGTTGATTTTTGTGAAATCTATTTAAATATTTTGGAATGTCAACAAATCATCATTTAGATAATGTTTAAATCACCACAATAGGAAATTCTGTAAAAATGTATTTTTTTAACTTAATCATTTATAATTTGGTATCTATTTATATCAGTAGACTTCGGCGGCCATTTTAAAATAGTAAAATAATTTTTTCAAAAACTTTGAACTAAAAAAAAAAGTGCACAATCAAGCTAACTTTCATCTACCAAAATCTACTTGCGATTTTGAGTCTCCAATCAAAAGTTATGAACAAAGTTCAAAGAGGAGTTGGAAGGGACATTTTCTTTGACATTTTGAAACATCCTCTCTAAATTTTGTCCATAACTTTTGATTAAAGACTCAAAATCGCAAATGGATTTTTAGAGATTAAATTTATCTTGATTTGCAACTTTTTTAAGTTCAAATTTTTTTGAAATAATTATTCTACTATGCCAAAATAGCCTTCCAAGTTTGTTGATTTTACAAACCAATGGGAAATAAAAGTGAAAAAATAAGAACTAACTTCTAGACTAGTCAATTAAGTTCATGGATGGCGTAGTCGCTAAGGCCTTCACACCTCAAGCATTGAGGTCGGAAAGGTTCAAACCCTTGCACCCACTCACTAGCATAGCGAATTGCCTAGGTGGCTTGCTTACGAGGTAGGGATGCCTAGGTGGGCCTACTTGTGTAGTGGGCTACTTAGGTGGCATTTTGTTGAGGTGGCAACCACCATGTGTTGGCTTTCAATTGTTCGGTGATGTTTATTTTTTTATTTTTTATTTTTTTGCACTTGGTTAAATCAACAAAAAGGTGATTACAAGAAAGACCTACTGTTTTTTGCCCTACTTAAGCAAAACAAGATTGTCCTCTGCTATAACTTTTGAAAAACGAACCCAATGCCAAAAACAAAAAATATGTTTCTAGATGTCTTGATTGTTATTGTACCCCTTATTTTTCAAAAAAATTAAAAAATCATTTTATATTTAAAAGTCAATTTCTCTAATTTGTCACACTTTCAAGTTTAGGGATTTTGGATACTATTGAGTGCTTTAAATTAATGATTTTTAGTTGAAATTTCTATAGTATATTCCTATAGTAGGCAAACATGTTCCTACTAAAGGAATAGGAACATATTTTGAAGTTTTAATTTGTAATAAATAGGAAAAAAATTATAAAGAAAACTAAAAATTGGCCATTTGAGAGGACTTCTTAGTGATGAGTTTCAAACAAAAAAATGAGGTCAAAACCATTTCTATTGTTCACAAGTGCGCGCGCAAGGGAGGCCTATTTGCGCAAACGTGGAGGACATAAAATAATGTATTTTTAGATTTGCTTTGGTAGGAATATATCTACCTACTGTAGGAATATACGTAGAAATTTTAACAAAAAATCATTAATTTAAACCACTCAATAGTATCCAAAACTTCTAAATTTGAAAGTGTGACAAATTAGAGAAATTGACTTTTAAATATAAAATGATTTTTTATTTTTTTTGAAAAATAAGGAGTACAATAACAATCAAGACATCTAGAAATATATTTATTGTTTTTGGCATTGGGTTTATTATTCAAAAGTTATAGCAAAGGACAACCTCAATTTTGCCAAAGTGGAACAAAAACGGCAGGTCTTTCTTGCAATCACCCAAAAAATCAACAAATTTTTATTGAACAATGTCAAAATCAACGCGTCCAAATCAACAAAACAAATCAACACTTTTTTGTTGATTTGGATGCAAATTTTTCTAGAAGTGGTTGGAAGACAATGTCTTCCTTTTGTACCGTAGTACTTTCAGGGTATCTGAAGAAATTCGTCTTTGAAGATCTCTATATATTGCTCAGCATTGAAATTCCCTTTGATTTTGGTCATATGTCTTATGTTTTTGACCATAAAACAACCCTAAACCCAATTACACTTCCTCCACCAAAATTAATTGTTCTTTTGCTTATTTGATCTATTAGTCTCCTTTTGCCCTATTTTTTCCACACTCATTTGCACCCACCGGATCCAAATGGTTGATTTTCATTTTATTGCTCCATATCACATGACTCTAGTCTTCATTGGTTCAACTTTGATATTTTTTTGCAAATTCAAGCCGATGCTCTATATCGCACTACAAAAGCAAAGGCTTCTCAACCCTCTTCTAGTAGACCAGCTTTTTATAATGCACGTCTAACTGTGATATGATGGATGTTTGCATTTGTGTGATTATGGAGTTGACAAGCCATCTCGGTTGTGGTATTTGCCGTGGTTGAAGTGAAAACTTTCTAGATATATTGAGTCGTTGTTACAGATATTTTGGCTAGTCAGCCGAGCCACCTTTTGGACCTTTCTAAGCATGGCCTAACTTAGTTTTTGATAGTGCTTATTTTCTAATATCGACATGGCATTGTTTGGCAATTTTTTTGGCTAAAAGACCACTGTCAAAGAGGTTGATGATGTTGCTCTTGACTTCTTTGCTAATCTTCTTCATGCCTTCAAAGAGAGTTGCCAAGAGACTTGGCAAAGGCACAAGGTCGTAGCTTCATTTAAAAAATTCAAGATGTACTCAAAAGGACAAAAGTATAAGAATTAACAGTGGATGCTATGAATTAGATCGCAAGATTGAGTTGCCAAGACTGAAAAAACTCTCAATCTTGACTCCTATATATACTCAAGGATTCTTTGTCAACCTTGGAAGCTGCTTAAGAAACTTCCATAAGCTTATAAGCCGCTTCAAAAGCTTCCACCAAGTGGAAGTCTTTCTAAAAAGCTTTCAGAACCTTCTACACTGAATAAGGGTATTAAGGGGACAAAAAAGTAAAGGGACTTAATGTGAAAAAATTGTAGATGTTTGAAACATGTTGTATAGCCCCTGGATACTTCAGTAACTATTGATGTACAACAAAGATAGATATTTATATAGTGTGAAATGTCGATTAATTAGTATGGGTTCCCTTAAAATCCCTATTTAGTATACATTTGTGACACTGTAGAGAACTTGATAGAGGCTTATATTTAGTCTGTACTACTAAACTAAAGTTGTTCATGATGAAAAAAAAGGGTAAAAATGGAAGTACCTCACTAGAAATATAATATATCTATGAATATTTACTTTTGTATATGAGTAATATGTTGTTCAATAGCCAAAGCAAAGTTCTAACAAAAGTGATAGTGCTATTTGAATAGACGGACTATAAATTGAGATATAGAAGGTGAGTCAAAAATTCAAAACATTTATATCCTTTTCTTCCACATTGTATAGTCCGTCTATTCAAATAGCACTACCAACTCCTAATAGAGTTTTCTCTTGGTTATTCAACGACACATTATTCATATTTGAAAAAAATATATTCATAGAAATATAGCATTTCTCTTGAGCTTCCTCCATTTTTACCCTTTTTTGTTTCATCATGAACAACTTTAATTCACTAGTACAAACAAATTACAAGCTTCTATCAAGATCTGTAGTAGCTTAGATGTGTTTAGGTCCATTTTGCATCAAAAAAGTCATTGCTTTAGATCTCTTTGAAAACATGAAGAAGATTAGCAAAGAAGTCAAGAACAACATCATCAACCTCTTTGACCATGGTCTTTCAGCTAAGAAAATTTTCAAACAATGCCACATAGATATCAAGACAACAAGCACTTTCTGAAACTAAGTTAGACTAGGCTTAGAAAGGTCTTAGGATGGATGACTGGCCAACAAATCTAAAGCAACAACTCATTTTGTTAAATCATTTTGTTTCTTTATCATTTTAAGAGTAGTATTCTAATATGCCAAACATTATTCAACAAAGTGGACTCCTTTTTTTTCAAACTAAAGCCACCACCTTTGAGTAGATTCATTTTAAATTAAAGATGTCAAAAGCCTTAGTGCAGAAAATCTAACTATTCATCTATAAACTATCTATGAAGAATTAAAATCTCATTTAAAAAAGGCCTAAGGTTTTATAAAAACTATGCACTGCATCAATGTCGTAAGGTTCAACTACAATACAAAGTAGGAGATTGTATTCCACTTCTTTGGCAATACATATAAACAATACAACCTTCAAAAAAATTGGATTATCAAAGGTTCGAACCATTTTCAATTACACATCAAATAAATTCTATTATTTTTCACCTTGACCTACCAATGATTATGCATATTCATCTAATCTTTTATGTCTCTCTTAGAAGCCTATTAAGAATCAAATATTCAAAAAATGAATCCTATATCCCTTACCCCAATTGAGATCAATCAAGAAATATAATGAGGTTGATGAAGTATTAGGATCATGGGTTAAACAAAGACAACTTGAATATTTTATCCACTAGAAAGGCTACAATATTAGCCAACACACTTGAGAACCTCCTTTTAATGCCATTCATACACCCAAGAAGATTGATGAATTCCATCAATTATATTATGATAAACCAACGATTGTTTGACAATAAAGTCTCTTAGAAACTTTATGGTGAAGCTTTTAAAATAGCACTTAGGAAATGGTATATATAGAAGAGATATCCATTGTAAAACTTTAAGATAATACAATCACAATAGAAGAGATTTGAGGGCAAAACAAAACTGCAAATTCCCGAACTGTGGGAACTTTGGGAATGACCTGGGAACTGTAATCTGACGTGGCTAAGAGAGTGCCATGTCAAAAATGAATATTTAATTAATTTTTTAGAATTTTTAAAATAAATTTTGTAATTTTTTAAAATAAAATTTTAATATTTTTAATATTTTTTTATATTAAAATATTTTGGCTATTCTTAGCAAGGAAAACAAGCTTGAAACGGCCCTCCTTTGCCCTCAAATCTCCCCTAATGTAGTTCTAAGTTGTAGCATCTTTTTGAATTTTAGCCTTTTGTATTTAACTTTTATCTAATTCAAAAGACTATTTCCTTTTAGTATGTCTAATTGAAGGATCTTTATAAAGTCGCAAGATCCCAAGCAACAAAGCTTGAGCTCTCTATATTACAATTACCGATTCAATTGTTGCAACCTTCACATTCTTTATCATTACAACTTTAAGATAAAGTTGGATTTTGATACAACGAAAACAATCTTGCATTGATTAGTCATGGTACAATAATCTTCAATCTAACGCTTGAGCCATTAGAAGAAACCCGTGTTTTTTTTGGTTTCAAGATTTTGCATTCGGATGTTGTAATTGATGTCAATTGATGTCAACATTGATGTCCAAAAAATCCTATCAAAGTTGATGTTGAAAAAACATCCCGTATGACAACGTAATATCAGATGTTTAGCATCTAATGTCCACAAAGACATTGGTTTTGCACTCAAGGAAATTGTGACATGTGGCTGCCAAATCTGCGCCACGTAAGCGCCACGTGGGCAAGAAGAGCCACGTAGGAATTTTTTTCATCCAGCCCGTTTGTGATGTGGCACATGATGTGGCGGCTAACATGGACGTGGGAAAAGTGACGTGGCAACCAATGAGGATGATGTGGCATGCCTAGTCAGCACACTTTAACGTCGTCTTAAAATTTTTATATAGTTTTTGAGTTGTCAATTTAGACGTCCAAACATTTTCTTAAACATCAATTGGTGCATATTGTACCAATAGGGCAGGATCAACAAAAAATAATATTAAAAAAAAAAAAATTGTCAAAATCAACAAGAGTTAAAGATAATTTACCATCTACCATTAAAAGAATTTTTGATGGCAAAGTTAAGGAATTACCTCATTGATAGATAGTAAGAATGAAGGATGGAAGGGACGTATATATAGTAAAATCCGTTGTCTGTTCATAGTCAGACAAAAGATATGGGATAATTTGAAGGTGGAAACTTGACTGCTAGACATTAGACGTTGTTTCAGACATGTGGATGTTGTTTCAAACATTTGGACATTGTTTCAGACATTCTACTTTGAGCACAGTTTTTGCTTTACATATCCCATATGGTTTGTTATACTTCCTACCCCCCTACTTGTATAAAGAGCTTCAGTTTTCATCCATGGTGTACATCCATCCCTTCTTTTTTTTTTCAAAGCATGCCACGTGGCTGCCCTTCTCCTAAATTTTTCACATTTGGTCAGTGTTTTACCACAACCCACAATAATTTTTATAGACTTACCCTCAGTCAAAATGCATTTGCTTGTTGACGTGGCAGAACTATGTTTTTTGGATGTTAAGAAAAACATCACTATGTTTGAGTTGATGTCAAATAAAACATAAATGTCAACGACAACATCAATGTGTTTTGATGGTAATTTACTAGTGTTCTTTGCGACATCCATGGAAATTGCCTTCTTGGGCCATTAACACTCTAACATCATGATGTCTACAAAAACACCACATGTCAAGAGGCTGACATAAAAAAAAAACGGGTTTTTTCTAATGAGCCTTAGTGACCTTAGTACATGTTGGAAGTCTCAAACTTGGTGGCTCAAAATTACCTTCCAAGAATGATTTAAGCTCCCAATATTGAACAATATTATGGATTTCCTCTTGCAAAAGGAAATAGTGGTCACAATTGATGGTTGCATGATCCCGTACAGTCTTTATCAACAAACCAATGGGTAGCCTATGTTGTATGGAGTAAAAATTATTCATTATATCCTTGATTTTTGCAGATGTGAAATAAGGATTACTCATGTTCTTCTTGGAACTTATTATTAGAAGGGGAGCTCATGTCACAGACTTTTAAGGACCTTTCAAATACTAACTTTGATAATCCTTTGGTACCTTATAGAACTTTTATTGTCTTCCAGAAGCTTCTATAGTTTCCAAAGGTTCCAAGATCTCCAACTATTAGTATATGTAAGAGAGGTAAGACAAGCCATGGGCTCTTTATTCTTGCTATTACAAGTTTTGGACCAATCTCCAGTATTGTCTTGTCTTTTATCTTGTTTAGTTATCAATTAAGTTTAGTTCTAACTTCTTGAGAGCAACTCTTATATACTTGTACACTTCTTGCTATCTAATTCTTGTGTCCTTAACAATGGCCCTTGGTCACTAGTGTATAAAGGTCGGACTAAGACTTATGCGTATTTTCATTTGCAATAATTTTTTCAATTCTTGCGATAATTCTTTCAATTGTGAGTTCTATGTATTAGAATCCATATAACACAATGTTTTTCATTCATATTTTTTTTAAATGGATTTTCAAATTAAATTACAAAAATAATTTTTTCATTCTAACATTCATTTATGATAAATATTACATTGGAATCCATATGGACATTAAGACATTAAATTAAAACATTATGTTCTCACTCTATCCTTAATTTACTATACAAATTACCCTAGAGTGCCGCGGACGCCATTCCGTGGCGTTCCGATGACAATATTGTAGGGATGGAAAGGGTTCTAAAGTATTTTTTCATCCTCCTTATCCTTGTTGACCTTTGATGTTGGATAATGAAGAGTATCCAATTGAGTTTGCAGTCTTTCCAATGTTTGTCTTCACATAAATGAGAACTTATTAAAAAAAACGGATCACAAAATATGCTATTTTAGTGTGTTTTGGGAAGTTGTTTCTCATTGCTCTAAATCTGAAATTTCTCCACAAAAATGATATTTTTTGAGTTTGAGCCCACCTAACAAAATGAAGGTCATCTACTCTAGTTTCTACTCCAATTTGAATTTTGAAAAAATTCCGAATATTGAATATTTTATTGCAATTTGAACTTTGGGTGTATTTTCAATGTCTATTATTTTCTAATTATAGAATGCCACGGAAATTGAGTTTACACCATGATGTTTGTCATTGTAATATACACACATGGTGAAATTTTCAGATTTTTTGAAATAATTTTCTATTTAATATGATTTTTCTTCACTTTTTCTTCAAAAATTCTCAAAAAAATCCATTTTTCACCAAAAAATCTAAATTTTTTGTGAAGTAAAGAAGACACGTAATTTCATCTCTGAAAAATAAATATAAATTTTTTCATACATATCTAGTTGCAAAACGGTAGCAAATTGAGTCATGGGCAGTGAGGTTTAAAATCAATGGTCATGGGTCCATCATTTAGGGGTTAAGGATTGTTCTAATATTTATTTTATTTCCAACTTTAACTTTAAAAAATCACAATAATTTGATTTTTTTTGAGGATTTTTCCCTCAATATTTTTGAAAAAAACAACATAAATTGAAATTACATTTTTCTTCTAGTAAAATATATCAAAATTTTATTCATCAATTAATTAAAAGCATAAATTTGATTTGATAGCCAAATTTGACTTCAAGGTCTTTGTTGTGACTGTTTTGGGTGTAAAAAATAGAATGACCAATAGAGAAACTTTCATACTAATCTCCATGGCTACCTGTGCCTCTTGAAATTTTTTCAAATAATTTGGATTGTTTTTGTTGTTTACACTTATTTATTTTCAAATTTTGCAACAAAAATGATAACAATTATAATTTTTCATGAAACAAATTGAAATTTCTCAAAGTGATATACAATTCGTAGTTTCAAGTAATAAAAATATAGAATTGATATTTGAACTCCATTTAATAGGTTACATTTAGCTTAGACATGATGTTTGACTAGTTGGCAATGGATCTCATCATTACGGAATTAAAGAGAGTATCAAATCAAAGAGAGTCAAAATGTCCTTCGCAACCTCTTTAACCCCTAAAGGACCGGTGGTATTTGAGCATAGTCCTTGTTTTCTTGACTAGCTCTTGTAACAAGCATAATTCCTCATTTGTATGGAATAATTTTGATGATCGCCACTATTGAAATGAAACAAGACTTATTTAGCTTTCCTGTGGAAAAAAAATCAACAAAGTTGTACAATTTTTGAGAAAATGCCACCGTTGACAAGATTGATGAAAGATGTTTGGTTAGGGAGTACTTTCTATGTGCGCTGAAATCAAAATGTTGGAATCGGAATGCTTAAAAGTGCTTCAAAAATTCTGATTTTTTTCCCACATATGTATATCATCATAATGTTGATGTTTAATTTTTTTAAATCATTTTGAGGTGTAGAAAAAAAGATATGAAAATGTGAAGTAACGGCCCACAATGCCTTTTCTATTCTCAAAAAATTCACCAAATATTGCACATTCAATCATTTCTCGATGGATTGCGCCAATGGATTCAACAGAGAAAATCATCTAGGGTCTCTTTGTTGCTTACAAACTGTTAGTGAGGTTAACATATCAATTTTTTTACAAATGTAGTTGTAAAAGCCATTTGGTGGCCTTATGGTCCTCTACACAAAATAGTGAAATTAGGTTGCCTTAACAATTAGGTTGCCTTACATCAAGAAATTATTGTAGAAGCCATCAAAGTCAACAAATATTTCTAAAAAAATTTCCATTTGTACACATGGAGGTTTATGAGTCTCAATTACAGCAAGATCCAATTTAAAAGTAGAGAATTTTTGACCAATAACTAAAAATATTTATATAGTGTCAAATGTCGAGAAATTAGTGTGGGGCAGCCTAATTTCACTATTTTGTATAGGGGTTAATCTTTGCAATGTGTGTAATTAATTTTTGGAGCAAGTAGCGTAAGTTAGGCTGGTTGTTTGTTTTGTTTGTTGTTATGGTGAGATCTTCTAAACTATGTATCCGCCAATCACGTTCTTGGCACTATTGGAAGCCCTCAGCAAGGAGGGATGCATGGGCTTTGTTTTGTGGTGTTTTGACCTATGGTGTAAAAGTTATTGAATTTTGAAGATTCTATGAATTAAAATATTAGAAAATTACTTTTATTTTACTTTTATTTTGACTGTGGCAACAGCACAAGGCACACTAGTCAAAGTTACATAACAAAGGGAATTTGAAAGCATATCCCAAGCATTAATTACACATTTTTCATCTAAAATCTGCCAATATCTAAAACACACTTTTTCTTGCCAATTCTCGCTCATTATTCTTCCCACTTTCGATGATTAAGGTAGAAACACCCATTAGTGTCCCCGTTTCCATTCATGTACCTTAGATTATCACTAAATCTGTCCCTCAACTTCCCGTTGCTGTATCCCTGAAATGTTTAACTCTGATTCGCTGACGCATTTCAAGGATACATACTTAACTACTATTTTTTGTAGATTTCACTTCAAGGTCCCCCTATGTGACAGTTTCAGTGGTTTAGAAAGCCATCACTTTGAAAAATCATGGAAGTTACATACCACATCCGAAAAATCTATTTTCTTTTTTTTTAATATTCATGATTTTCACTCGCTAATACTACAAAAATATTATTTTACTTAAAAGGAAAAAGTGACTCCCACTAATATGCTGAATTGCTAATATTGACGGTTCCACCGTAACTTAAAAACAATGACAGGGGAAAAAAAAAAAAAAAAATCTAGCTGTGGAGTTGGAGACGAACAAGCCTGGAAAGCGGCAAAGCCGGCACGCCAAAGCCAAGCGGTGCTGACGTGGCGCCTCCTCACCACCAGTCCACCACCTCTCTCATAGAGAAGAAAAAGAAAAAGAAAAAGAAGGCCCCCCTTGCCAAGAAAAAGAAAAAGATAAAGAAAACCCTCTGTTCTTCTCCAGAACGAGCCTAGTAGGAGAAGAAGAAGAAGAAGAAGACCTAGTAGGTCACGAGTCACGACCAGAGCTTCCCATTTCTCTCTGCTTCCTTCTTCTCGCTTCACCCTTCTCTTCTCTTGCTTGTTGCTTCCCAATTCCCCTGTTTCCACAGATCCGAGCACGAATTCTCACATCTCGGGAACACAGGAAGCTCCCGCTGGACGAGGCGGACGTTTCAAACCATGGATTGATGGCGGTGGCGAAGTTCTTGAGCAGATTGATAGTGTGTGAAGGTGTAGGAAGAACCGGCATGATGTGAAACGGGAAGAAGAAGGAGAAACAGAAGAAGAGGACGAAGAAGAAGACGAAGACGACGAAGACGAAGACGTAGAAGAAGAAGGAGAAGGAGAAGAAGAAGAAGGGGGAGGTACAGTATAAGATTATTGATGTTGGTTTTTTGAGATGGTGGGAGTGGGGGTTGTGTGGAGTTTGGAAGTCGGTTTTTCTTGATCGTGGAGGATTTTGAGTGGTGAAGGATTTGGGTGGAGGGAGCTTATGTGCGTGGAATTGGGTTGCTTTCAGGTTTTGAGGAGGTGGGTGGATTGTGTTTTGTGTGTTTTGTGTGTTTTCTTGTGGAGTGCAGGTTTAGGGCTGGTCGTGTGTTGTGTCGGTTTTTTGGGGTGAGAGGTTTCTTAGGGTTACGTGGTTTTGTGTTTGGAATGAATTGAAGATGGCGTTGTTGTTGGCTGATCAGGGACTGTGGCGGATGTGGTGATTGTGGCATCTGGTTTGTAGTGATTGTGGTTTTTCATTGTAGTGGAGTGCAGGTGTTTGCAAGCTACTGTTTATTGTTTGGATTCGTGTTCTTTGTGAGTTTTTTCTTTATCTTGGTGTGGTGAAGGAAGAATGATTGTGTGAATTTTGATTGATCTGAGGTTTTCGGAGTTTGTGGGATGCGTTTTTTGACTTAGTGTTCAATTAGTGTTTGTGTTTCGAATTTATGAGTTTTGTTTGTGTTTTCAGCTCTTGTCGACTGAAACGTGAACTCGAGGTGGTGATCTTGGTTTTAGCAAAGTACCGGATTGGTACTTTGAGATCGTTTCTCTGTTAGTGGAGTTGAGAATCATGGAGTCGGAAGATGAGATGCAAGATGCGTGGGCGGGGACTTCGGATGGCGAGTTCGACTACAAATTGGAAGACGACGACGACGACGACACAGACAATTTAGCCAGTGATGATGACAACGACGAATCCGATTATGGTTTTGATTATTCCAATGCTGACGATCTGCACCCTAGTTCCCGGCTTCCTCAGGTACTCTTCCAGGGACCACTACTGTGGATTTGAACCACTTGGTGTTGCGAAATCAAGCCTTTGGTATGTGTTCGAGACTAGAGCTGCTTGCGAGGATATATATGTGTATTTGTGGAGCGGATGCTGGAGATTTGTGCATTTAGGAAAGTTCAGTTCTCTACCCCCTGTGGTGGTAGGGATGGAAATGTACCTGCTGCATGTCACCGTGAATTTGGAGACTAAGAACCACAAGTTTGCACTTTGATTGCAGACGAACTTCACTGTCCTGAGTGAGAATGATATTCGACAGCGACAGGATGAAGCCGTAGCAACTATCACTAATTTCTTGTCTATATCTTCCGTCGACGCCGGGGTTTTGCTCCGACATTTTAAGTGGTAATTAAGTCTCTCTTCTCCTTTATTTCATTGTGCTGGATCATCGGAAACACTGTGACCTAAAGGACCAAGAAGCCTAAACTGGGTGTCATGTTGTTTAGCAGTTCTGAGTAGGTCATGTGGAGACTTTCTGTAGTTTTCTTTCTTTTTTGCGACCAACACATGAAATCTTCCTAGTGTCTGGAATTATAAGAATTGGCCTAGTCTGAATTATAATATTCTCGGTGTGAAAAGTCAAAACTGTGAATTCTTGGTGGTTGAGGGGTTAATTGTTTCAAGAGCAGTTAACATTTTGGGCGCTGTATCAATATGCTGCTATGTGCAATTTTTAAGTTAGTATTGGCTTATATGACGAAATTGACTTTTAAGTAACGTAATAATGTGGCAATGTTGTAAATGAACAGGAGTGTTAGTAAAGTCAATGATGAGTGGTTTGCGGATGAGGAACGAGTGCGCGCAAGTGTCGGTTTGCTGGAAAAGCCGGCAACTAGCAAAAGACAAAGTCAAAGAGAGGTAAATGCTTGCAGTGATTATTCCATTTGTCAGTTTTGAGTTTTTTTTCTGTGCTACAACCAAATATACTGTGGAGCACAATAATTACAAGAGTCCAAAGTAATATCTTTTCAACTTTCGTGTGTCACTTTGAAAACTGCAAACCAGCCTAGAACCTCCTTGGACATAATTGTTGTTAGCCGCATCAAAGTTTCACCCACTATAATTGAACATCCAGAGTATTTGGTGTAGTCATAACTTCTTCTAAAGAATAAAATTTCTGATTGTGATGGTTTTGACAGATAACTTGCGAGATATGTTTTGAGAATTACCCTTTGGAGAAGATGAGGGCTCCTAGATGCGGTCATTATTTCTGTGAGACCTGTTGGACAGGTCAGGTATTGGCGCACCATTACGTAGAAATATTCAATCCTTGAAATTCTTGAGCCAATATAGTGGATTGCTTTTGTCAAGGGATTTGTAGTGTTTGGGTCAATTTGAATTTTGGGCTGAAATATGGAGCAATTTTGAATTGCTATTGCGAGTTTTTCTTCCAGATTGCAATTGCTCGACAACTCACATAATTATGGTTAATACTTTGGCCGATCAGATTGTGGTCTATTTTGGCGCTCTCAGTGTTGCAATATTACTGTATTCGATTGGACTTGAAGCAGCTTGATCTGACATGGGAATGGTTTCTTTGAACTTCAATTGTTTTTCAGGCTACATACACACGGCAATCAATGATGGACCCGGATGTTTGACTTTGCGATGTGCTGACCCATCATGTGGTTCAGCCATTGGAGAAGACATGGTGTTGGATTTAGTCTCATCAGAGGATCAAGAGAAGTACAATCGCTATCTCTTGAGATCTTATGTTGAGGACAATCGAAAGGTCAATATTCTAGTCCACCTTGACTCTTGTTTGTGGTGATTGAATTGTGTCTTGTTGCATGTACACTGAAATTTGTATTCTGTGATACATTGACTCTGGACGAGCAAAGCCAAGTATATTTTGAACGTAATTGACATGTAGAATATGGCGACGACGACAGTATGTATGGTCTGACATGAAGGTCGTGTGATTTAGCAGGTCAAGTGGTGCCCTGCTCCTGGCTGTGAATTCGCAGTGGAATTTCAACCAGGCGTTGGTTCTTATGACCTTGTCTGCAAGTGCGCGTTCAACTTCTGCTGGAATGTAAGAAATTTTAGGCGGATTTTTGTCCTCTTATTTTTTGCTTGGAAGCTGTTTAAACACAGCATTCACCGATTTGTGTCTCATCACCGTTGTTTGCTGTCCAGTGTCGTGAAGAGGCGCATCGGCCTGTGGATTGTGAGACAGTCAACAAGTGGATATTGAAGAATTGTGCAGAGTCGGAGAACATGAATTGGTATTTTTACAGCTTCAATTCTGTCTTTTCTGTTAAATTTTTGAATTGCTTGTTTTTTGTTAACTATTGAAGAGGTCGTTTTGGAAATTTATTAACGCATCCTTTTAATGCCATGATCTACTCTCCTTGAGCAGGATTCTTGCAAACAGCAAACCCTGCCCCAAATGTAAGAGGCCAATCGAGAAAAATCAAGGCTGCATGCACATCACTTGTACACCACCTTGTAAATTTGAGTTTTGCTGGTAAGTAAGAATCAGGTTTTATTGAGGTCATAAATGGGTGAAAATCCACCTTGCCTTCAAGTTCATCTGTACAGCTGCTGAACGTAAGTTGAAGTTCATTGCTTGACAAGACTTATTTATGTGCAAATCGCCATTTTTCTACAGGCTTTGTCTCGGAGCATGGACTGATCATGGTGAAAGGACGGGAGGCTTCTATGCATGCAACCGTTATGAAACTGCCAAGCAAGAAGGCGTGGTAGGTGTTGAATATACCAGATTTTTAAGTTTTGTGTGGTACTAGTACTTACCGTCTTCAGCAAACGTCATTTAAGATGTATTCCAGTCTATGGTTCTGTTACTCTGCACAGAACCATCATTTATTGGAGTTTATGCCAGATTTTGTGTATGTTTGAGTCAATGTCGGGCCACCAAACAAGCTTTGCCCCTAAAGGGCCAAAGAAGCCCAAACTGGGCCTTGGGGGTCTTTTAAGCAGTTTTGATGGGACATAAGGGGACTTTCCTTTTGTCCAATTTGATTTATTTAGCGATGAATGTATTTGACTCACATGTGAATTCTATTTTTGGTAATGTGACAATTAAATTGGTCATTTTAAAACCATGAATCCTTGGTCCTTAATCCTTAAGGGGTTAAAAGCTCTTGAAGTTTGAGCTGAAAGCTGGTGACGTTTGATAATATGCTGTCCTAATAATATGCTGGGGGATGTCGCTTCTACGTAAGAGCTCACTTGTTTTATGATTTTTCCTTGTAGTACGATGAAGCAGAGCGCAGAAGGGAAATGGCTAAGAACTCTCTTGAACGCTACACTCATTATTATGAACGTTGGGCTACAAATGAATCTGTGAGTGCCGGTTCGAGTTTGTGCCTTTTTCAAATTTATAAAAATCTGAGTTAGTTTTTGTGGTCTTTCTCACATCGCAGTGGAGATATAGTGACCGTTTAGAATCTTGATTTGTTATTATGCAAAGATCGGTGATTTGTATTTTCTATGCCCCTGACTGTTTGGACGTATTTTTGGTGTCTGCAGTCAAGGGCAAAGGCGCTTGCAGATCTTCAACAGATGCAGCTACAGCAGGTTTCATAATCGCATCCTTGGTTTCTTTGAGATTAATCATAATTTTCTGGAAGGCTGTAAAGTTGTATCTGGATATTTTGAAAGTTTAATTATCGCCTGTGGGTGGTAGGAGTGATGAATCTGGTTTTTGAGAATGCCCATTGTCAATTTGTGCAGATTGAGAAGCTGAGTGACAAACAATGCCAACCTGTATCGCAGCTGAAGTTTGTTACAGATGCGTGGTTGCAGGTATTACAAATTTGTGCTTGTACTCCTTGTTGTGCTGATGCTATCCAAGAAGTGGAAGTTTCTGAGCTTGAAGTAGGATTTACTTGACTTTTCAGAAGTCTCACCTGAAACTTAGTAGTTGAAAGGAGTACTTACCCTCGATTACAAGCTGCATTTATTCTGATTAATGTTATTTTCTGTCTTCAGATTGTTGAGTGCCGACGTGTGTTGAAATGGACTTATGCTTATGGATATTATTTACCTGAAAACGAGCATACAAAAAGGCAGTTTTTTGAGTACTCCCAAGGTTAGTTATCCTTCCGATCTTTGGGGCATGTAGACTGATGAAACTGTTATAGAGTGACGAAGTTATTAATTTCCCCCTTAGACGAAGTTATTAATGTTAAGATAATGTTAACGTCCACCTGACATTCAACTAATAGGACACTAGATTAATAATGTTACGGTAATGCAAGTTAATTTTGACTTAATATTAGCTTAATAATTTGTTAATGAGTAATGGCAATAAAACTACGCTAACATTATGTTCACACCATTAGCGTGACATAAATCAATATGAAGACTATATGAATGGACTACCTATTAGTCTAACTGGACATTAGGAACTTTGTGATGAATATAATTTTGTAGAGAATTAACATATTGATGATCAAATGCTGGCAGGTGAGGCGGAAGCTGGTTTAGAGCGCCTCCATCAGTGTGCAGAGAAGGATTTGCAGACGTTTCTTGAAGGAGATACTCCGACCAGCTCATTCAATGACTTCCGCACCAAACTTGCCGGATTGACCAGGTGCTCATTTGACAACTCTCGTATAAGTGACAGCTCATTCATACCTCATACCTTATTCCTTATCCCTGAAGTGCCCCAGATTAAAAATAGAAAAAAAAATACTTTGGAAGCTAACAGTCGGTTCTAATAACGTTCAGAACACATTTCTATCGTTGAAAATGTCGAGTATGATTCGTTCTGTGTATTGGGCCATTTTGTTAACTTCCTTGAAGCTCTTTAATTGATTTATCTCAATTTCAATAGATATAGTAGCGGCCACTCTGGGCCATTCTAGTTCTTGAGGGTTGATAATGACGAAAACAATATATATTCAGATGTCTTAAATTATGGTTTTGATGTGTATTTTTTAGCGTCTAAGTGAACGCCAGCTTTAATGCTAACACTGCTGCCATCGTGGGTTGTGGTTCTCTTCCAGTGTGACAAAAAATTATTTCGAGAACCTGGTTCGTGCTCTAGAGAATAACCTTTCAGACGTCGACAATATGAAAGGAACAGTCAAGTCCAGTAGCAGTTCCAAGGCTTCAGGAAGCTCCAAAGGGCGAGGTGGAAGGGGGAAAGTGGGAAGCTCCCGAACCGGGGGATCCAGCCGTGGTGGAGAGGAGTTGACACACTGGTCTTGTGAGCATTGCACATATGCGAACTCCACTGCCACGTCATCCACTGTGTGCATCATTTGCAACTATCCGCGCTCGACGTAATCAATTCTCACCTTCAGTTCATCTCGTGCCTGACTCAGCCTCGCAGCTCTCTTCGTCATTGATGCTCTGGCCACTCTTCCGATCTAGAGCTTGGAAGACAGTTATGCTCTGCTAGTCAGTTTAATCCTTGCATTACTCTCCTGGTATCCCTGCTACCTGTAGAACTAGTGCTTGGATTTTTGTTATATAAATCTAGCCAACAAAGGTGGTAGGGAAGGAAAGGGGTGTCATATGGTGTCTAGGCCATTGATCATTTCAGTGGTGCTCATCTGCAAGGATCCTGGCCAAAATCTTGTCCTGCTGTAGATGTGGAAACTCGTATTGTCCTGTGCACCCATTTGTGGTATCAGGGCTGTTTCTTTGTAAGAGGCAGTGATTTCTACAATACAACTTGGGATGTATTGTGAGCCTGGGAATGGCGTATTGATTAGGGCTTTTAAAAAGCTGCTGTGGCTTTTTTAGTTGACTCACAGCATTGTCGTGACCATGCTTTTGTAAACCTGGAGGATTGGCAAGTCGCTCTACTTTGAGCCGGCCATGCTTGGAATCTTGTACAGTTTCCTAAGGTCTTGACCAAGTATCTTGAAACGTGCTTGAAGCTGCTGTTTACTGGAATTGTTGCTCGCTAATTGGACCGACTCTTCACTTAGGGTGAAGGGAAATGGAAAAGGTCTCCAACGTCATAGCTTCAGATATGGACAGATCCTGTTTCCAATCAAATCAATAGTTGTCCACAGTGATGTTCCAATTTTGTGGATTGATGTGAGATAGATGAGCGACTTTAAAAACATATGTTAACTCTAATTAGAACTTCCTCTCTGGACTTCAAATGAACTTGGTAAGATTGAAACGTTGAAGGTTCGACCTTTTGACGATTTCAAGGTTTGACAAGTTTTCATGTGGCTTTTCTAATTTTTTTTGTAAAAAAGTGTATTAATCCCGCCAGGCTCAGACAATTTCTATACATTCACAAGTTTGAACTTTGATTGTTATCATTCATTGTTATGTACAGTCAGGTTTAGCTCATTTATGAATTTTCAGATCCTGTTGAACTTTGAGAGGCCCGTGTGCACTAAAAAATGAACAACTTGTATTCAACGGTACTTATAAGAAATGAACCTTTACAATTGCTTTAGAGATACTTAATCCCATACCACTTGAATTCATAACATTGCTAAACTATTGCCCCCTCCACCTCCCAGGTGGAAGTATAATGCTTCCAAGATACCTTGTCAGAGAGTTTAGTTTAAATAAAATGGAACGTCATTGGCTGGGGTAGTATGGTCAACAAGAGGCTCATTGGTTGCCCCCACGTGGAAGGGGTCAGAGCTGGGGGGGCTCCCTTTCCTATGGAAGCAAAAGGGGACCCCCCAACTGGTTTAACAATGTTATGTTTCTTGTATGATTTCTTGCTTGCTCTTCACCTCAATGCAAAAAATCTTTGACTATCCTTTAAAAGTTCTCTATGAAATGGTAGATAGTGTATAAAAGAATTTCAAATTGTTGTATGATTTCAAATTATTCATTTTTCACTTGTTATGAAGTTGAAGTGCACTTCACTGTGATTCCAACGCAATTTGCAGTTTCAAAATCAGTTCATTTTTTAGCATGCTAGAGCTCCCTAAAGTTGTTGAACTTTCTAGTGACAACTGACTGAAAAATTCACAAATGAATTGGACCTGACTATGTAGTATCCGCCAACAAGTTTACTTTCACAACAATCAATTTACAAAAACAGAGCATGTACCTTCAATTTTGATTTGCCACCACATGCTCAAATATGATCCAATTTACAACCGCAAAGTGCGTTGGAAAAATAATGAAGTCTACTTTACTGATGTTTTAAGCATTTACAAAAAAACTTGTAAAATTATACTTCCTCCGTCTCGAAATAAATCCGGGGTTTCTTAGAAATGGCTAGATTAATGCATGAATTGTTCCTATTTTCAAGGGATTGCGGAGACATTGTAGCTTCTACTAAACCCCACTAGATGTGAAAAAATGGAAGTAAAAAGTGAAGCAGCGCATGTTGAAAACAAGCAGCAAAAGTGAATTTTTTTTGTCCTTTTTGAAATTGCTCCAGTGGTATTAATTTTGATCATTCTTTGAGCAGTGTTGGTGCAATGATGTTCATTGATGTCTATTAAATTCAATTCTAACAATATTTTGTGATTCAACTCCAAGAAATTCTCAACAAGAGATTTGTTAGTAGCTGTTTTTGTACATTTTTGGGTTGAATTTTTTGCCGTTGATTGGTTAGAAGTTGCGTTTTGATTCCCTTTGCAACGATTGAATTGCTATAAAGTCTTCGGAGTGTGACATCTACAGATTCTTTTGCTTCAGGGTGTTTGAACTAGCTTCAATTGTTGTCCATCAAGTAATAGAGAGCCAATTCCGAATTTAATTTGAGACAAGTATATTTGGAAAACCCTGGATTTATTTCGAGACAGAGGGAGTATATAAATATAGCATTTTTTGACAAACTATCTACCATCTAGTGCGACCACCATTAGCTTTGATTATGGCCTTCATACGGAAAGGCATGCTAGCAAGGAGAACATCAATCATCTCTACATACACTTCTTCCCATGCTTTTTGAATGGTGTTGATTAATTTTTTTATATTTTGCGGTAGCACCTCATTTTGGACGGTGTCTTTCATAATCTTCCACAGTTTTTTGATGGGATTTAAGTCGGGAGAATCCGTAGGCCATGAAAGCTTTCTTATGCCATGTACTTGCCTCCAATCACTTGATTTCTTGCTACAGTGCATTGGAGCGCCATCTTCCATGAGTATAAGTATCTTGGAGTGATTGTAATTAAAGAAAGTAGAAGCCACCCAATTAGCTTTCATAGACTACATCAACAAAGTCCTACCTCTCCATCTATCATGTGGCATTATAACAAGTAAACACTTATTGAAATTGGTGAACACACCCATATCATCACTATTGAATGAGTAAATTTTAAAAACATTGCTAAAGAATCCAAAGAAAAACATTCGTGTGACTTTCACCATACCTTCATTTATTTTGATCTTTTTCTGGTTTCAAATGAAGATTTGTCCGTTCATATTATATTCTTTTAGTCAAATGTTGTTAAATGCCGGTATTAATAATTCTAAAGCACACCTTATACCACCACTGAAGTCACTTGCTACAATCAAGAACACCTACAATCTCATACAATCTATTTTTATCTCTGGAAGTATACCTACTCACCAAAACACACATATAATGTATCCACAAGCTACTACATTGCTTGGTCCAAGCATGTTTTGCATTGAGAGGTTGTTGAAACTCAATATTTAAAGCTCAAATTAACAAAAATCTGAATTGTATTGGCACAAGAAGCATTAATGTTGCTTTGTAGTAGCTACAAACACAACTTGAAGTGCAATCAATGCAATTTGATTGTTCTTAGGCAGGTGGCTTGAATCAGAATCCAAGTGACATTTAGAATATAACTTGCTTGTTTTTCAACATTTAGAGGCAATTTCATGAAGTTTGGAGGTCTAAAGTGGGAGATATGATCAATCAAAGTTGCACTTCATTTTCAGTAGCACTTAGAATTTAAAAATTTGAACGTAAACTTGTTGGTGGGTACTGTACATCAAGCTTATTACAAATATATTGATTGTACTTTTGAGTTTCCCCCTTCAATATGAACAATCTATACCTTAAGTTAGGTTGTTTTGTTTTGTTTGTTTGTTTGTTACGATGAGATCTCCAGAACCAAAGAGGGTTGCTATTATGCGAGCATAGGAGTGTGAGCCCATGAGCCTAGAATACTACACACCTATGTTATAAGTGTATATACTATAGAAACCTTCTATGATTATAAAGTATATATGTTACAAATATCCATATTATAAGTGTTTATGGTACATACACCTTCTATAGTGTGTGGTATCTATATTATAGGCTCAATGCTCACAAGCTCGCATTCTTGGGCTCACATACTAGCACCATTGTTTCACTGATTGTCGGTTGTTAGACGATATATTGTTCACTATCATTTGAATAGGTAGTAATAGTTGTTGCCTATATTTTAATTTCATCTCTTCACCTATGGCCATATTGACTCAGAACTTCCATTAGAAGAAGTTTTGGGCCTCAAAGAGGCCGTTAACAGATGATTTTCGGCACCCCTACGGTGCAATTATAGAATAATTAAAAAATTATTTTTTTATTTTTTTAATATTTTAAAACTAACAATAATAATAATGAATTTTTAAATAACTTTTTTTTAATTTAAAAATAAAAAAATTAATTTTAAAAATAAAAAAGTCTAATGTGGCACTAGTAGTGCCACATCAGCACCCGAAATCAAATAATATTTTATTTGAATTTTTTCTTCAATTGCACCCGGGGGGTCAAAACTCGCGGCCTCTTCGGGGGCTGAAATTTCTTGTAATGTACATTTGTATTGGTAAATAAGAAGAAACCAATGGTATTACGTTCTCAAAATGCTATAATATGTTGAATTCTTGTGTGGTCACTTATATTCAATTGAGTCCATTTTATTCTTTAAAATTTGGCTTCCACTTATTTGTCGATGTCATCTAAGTCACTTATTTGTTACTAGTTTGTTATTTCTTTTAGATTGTTGTACCTTTCATTTATTTTCACTTATTTTTTATGAATATGAATTATTTTAAAGCCAATGCTTGTAATTGTTTTGGTGAGCAGCTGATACTTTGTTTTACGCAATTAGGTTTGAAATTACAAAAGTGTGTTTTGTATTTTCTCTTTTCAAATTTTGCATTTTAATGTTTTTCACATTCCTTTTGGACTTATTTTGGGTCAATAAATAAGTGAATTTGTCCATAATTTGTTTAATTATCCATAATTAGTTAAGTATAGGTTATATAAAGCATTAGGAAAAGTCACAATAGCTTTGTTTCATTGTGAGCATTCCCCCAATTCAATGAAAGGTCAAGCATGGAATGCTGAATGTATGTCTCTCTTCAACCCCTGACTATGTTTTCACCAAAAACACTCCGAAACTGCCATTTCTAGTTAAGTACCAATTTTTTGAAAAAAACTTTTTTTGACACATGTAATCATAGGAATTTGTATTATACTGACTTGAGAACATGTGGTAAATTTTTTATAAATTTCCACCGCATGGATTAGAAGATATAAGCATTTAAATTCATAGTAATCATTTTTTTGGCCTTACAAAAAACAAGGCAGCTGCACTTCACAAGCTCACTTTTCTATGAAAAATGTCCAAATTGGTGGTACTTCTTTGGATTCATTTTTCTAGACAAGTTGGCTACATGCTTGAAAATTTTCACATCAGTTGAAATTGTACAACATAGAGGAAAAAAATAGTAAATTAAAAGAAATAGAGAATAATTCAAAATACTAAATTGTTAAGAATTTATTTATGGAATTGAAAAATCCCAATCCCAATGTTTGTAATGTTATAATAAACAATCTACATCCTATGATTTCATTTTTTCCAAAAAATATTGAAAATTGAGTAAAATAAACACTATAAGAAACCCGTATTTTTTTTATCCCTGGGTTCTACGTACTGATGTCTTGTGTGATGTCTAGAAACATCTACGTGGTCATCCAAAAATTTGCGTTGCCTGAGACGTGCCAAAAACATCAAAAATCTCGCCTGACATCCAAATATTTTCAACCGGACATCCAAAAAGACATGGGGCAATGGGGTCCTCAAAGACCGCCATGTGGTTGCCACCCAAGCGCCACGTGGATACGGGCAGCCACATAGGATTTTTTTTCATCCATTCCCATCCATGATGTGGCATTTGAGGTGGCACGTGATGTGGCATCCAACAAGGATGACGTGGCATGCCATGTCGGCATAGATTTTTGTTGTCTAAGAATTTTAATATTGTCTCTGAAGACTTCAAGTTAGACATCTACACAATTTTTGAGACGTCAACTTAGATGTCCAAATATCTTGTGACATCAATGTAGACGTCCACTTTTCATCATAAATATTCTTGGCAATGTTTAGTGTGATTTAGGAAAACAAAATGATGTCATGTTAGACATTCATGTGTTTAAATGCACTATTCGGCATGATGTTAAAATGGACAATGTCATATCTCCTATATGACATTCACATGCATTTCATAATGTCCAATACAACATGTCATACACAATATACCATACATAATACGCCGTACAAAATATACCATACTTGACAATTATATCACATGGCTTTAAAAGCCACTTGATGTGAGTATATAAAGGGGAGAAGAAGGGCTCTTTATACAAGTGGGGTGGTATGAGGGAAGACAAACCATATGGAATATGTAAAGCACAAGAATTATGTTTCTGTGGGGGTAGCATGCAGACATCTAGAAGGACGTCAAGTGGGACATCATGAGGATAGAATGGGTTGTCCACTTCCATGTCTTTTGGAAGAATACTGTCTAGTATCTTCCAGACATTCATTGAGGGACAAAGGTAGTGGTGCCTATTGTTGAGTGTGACATGCGTTTGACATCATTGCCATGTGTAAAGTTGCTTATGTCATTCAATGTATGCATCATTCTCTCAATTGCCCAAGAAATTGCTATATCCAGAAATTTCTCACTAGTAATGCAAATACGGTTCATTGCACTATTTCCCCCAAGAAAAATTGAAGCCATGCTAGTCGTGGTTTAGTTGCGGAATGAGTAAACGGCGAAGAATTTGCTGGCTTACAACCACTAGCACAAGAGATAGACCCTGTTCAATGTCCGCGGGGCGATGTTGATGACTTCAGATACATATTAGGCGACAATGTTGTGTCGGAGGACGAAGGTTAGCGCCTGCCAGTCCTATATGTTTCAGTAGGGCTGCATGCAGATGTTTGGGCGGATGTTAATAAGATAGAATGTGTGGTCTATATGAATGTCTGCCAAGACGTACCAATGTACTTTCAACAATCATCAAAGGGGGAGGGTATCATGAAGGCAATTGTGGCCACTACTATCGCCTAAGACCCCGGGGGGGACACTTAGCGCATTTTAGAACCTACGTGCGGCATAATATATAGAGGAGTTTATTCTTTGGAACTAAAATTTATAAAAGTTTTAAAAATAAATTTAGGGACTATTCAAAGTAGGAAATCAAATATAAATAATATAAGGTGGCAGAAAATGGGGGCCATTCAAAATTTGTATATGTAATTAAGGGGCTGTGGAATTGGATACCATGTATTCCATTTAATAGGATCCTTTTTATATAGCAGCGTTGCTATCTAGTACTCTGAAATACAGTTGGTTTACAGTACGGTGATACAATGTCATGTCAGGATGAAGAAGTCAGCCCTATGCCCGACCTTTAGGGTGGATGAAAGCACCAGCTTGTGAATTTTTGTTCTTATCATGCTTGTTGTGTTGTATGTTTCTTGCATCTTGAGTTTATCTTTGCAGTGCACGATCTGCCCTGTTTTTGTCATAGAATAAACTACTTATCAAAACCGACCATTTACACTAAATCCTATATTTCCAATGTCCCATAATTTGCAATTGCCTTTACTATTGTTTCTAAGGTAGAGCCCCTATAACCGACCGAATAAGGAATTCCAACATGATCTAGAGTAGTGAAGGCTAACAAATATTTTTTTGAGGTACATCAATAGAAATGACATGGATTGCAAAAAATTTGGTAATTTTATCGCTTGAATTGAAATTACTATGAATTTTGGGAGGCAAAAAGTGCTCTGGACCCATGGCCAATGTTTAGAGTCTTCCAATTCCAATCATTCTAGAACTTTTTACCTAATCATTATTTCCTATTTTTTTTTCACAACTTAACCCCCTAATTTTTGCACTACAGAGTTTTGAGGTTTAAATATTTATAGTGGAAAATTGAGTTGAGAGTCTAGAAAAATTGGAAAATAAAAAAAAACTTAATTATCATTCTCAAAAAAAATTATTAAATAGAAGTAGGTATGAGATAGAAGGAAAATCTAAAATATTCATATATTTTAGATGGAATTAAAATGCACTAACCCCAATGGTGAGATTTTTCTAGCAAGTAAACTAAACCATGAAAAAAAAATTTGAAAAATTTGAAAAATTGCATTCAGAAATGAATCCTACAAGTTATTTTTTTCAAGAAGATGCTCTAACTGCCCAAAAAACAAGAATGTCCATAACTTTCTCAAGACATATCCAAATGAAATGAATCAAAGCTTTCCAGAAAGACAAAAATATAATCTATGAAAAAAAAATATTAAAAAAAAATTCAAATTTTTGTCCATTTTTTTCTGCTGCCCGGGTTGCCCCCCCCTGTCCCCTGTTTTGAGCTTATTTGGTCATAACTTTTGTTCCCGGGCACCGATTGTGAAAAAAATTATATTCCTACAAAGCTTATCAATTTTTCTATCTCTAAAAAAAGTTTCAAAAAATCATGACAAAATTTCAGTCCGTAGGTATCTGCCCAAAAACGCATTTGTCCCCCGAAGGGACAACGGTCCTTTAGGGGTTAATACATGTGTCATGTATTTATTAGTTTCAACCTTTATTCTAAGCTTGGTCAGAAATACGTGCACCTACAAGACTGTATAGGAATGGGTCAATGGTCAGGAATGGAGGGGGGCTACCTTATGTCCTTTCGCTACTGCAATAGCTTTCAACCCCTGCTCCCTTATTTGTGTGCTTTTTTTGAAATATTAGGTGTTATTATGAAATGTTGGATTTCAAGATGTTTTGTCGCAATCTTGTATTAGGTATTTGTTCAATATACGTCATTTACAAGGAAACATGACCTCTAAACGTTGGTTCTCAATTAAGTTTTTTTCTTTATAAATAATATAAGGAACAAAAAATTGCATCGACTTTACATTTATAAGTAATCATTGAGAGCCATAATATATGCCTATTTACCAAATTATATAATCATAGGGACCATTAAATTTCTACCTTGGAGGTAAATAGCCCCCCTCAAAATACCCCATTGCCGCACGGGGTGTACCAAATATACTAAAAGTGTCCCCCCTGAGCCTAAGACGTGCTTGGCGCGTTGATGTCGTGTTGAAGATCACTCATACAAAATGCATGCATGGTTTTTGAATGAACATATTGATTGCCTTATCTTATTAATAGTAGTATTCAAAAATTTGTATGTTTATCGCATTCCTTATCCAATAAGAGTGGTCTGTCTACCTTGTTTAAACCTTCTGTCCTTCGCCATATGCATGTGCCATTCCACATTCATAATTGTTGTCCAAAATCAACCAAGATGATGTCTTGTGCTAAAAAAATAGAAGAGAGGCATTAGATAAAAAAAAATAGGGCCTATGGAGGGCTGCTCCACAATCCTCCGTGGACCCTATAGAATGGGTTTTTTGGGCCAAAAAAATGATTTTTTTCCTATACCCGCCTACCAGAACTTGCGGTGTCGGATGCTTGGCAGTGGCCCAAAAACCAACTTTAAAGAGTTAAAAAATTAGGGTTAAAGCACTCTAATGCACCTTAACCCTGATTTTTAATTACCTTAAGTTAGGATCTATTAAGGCACCAATAAATGAAGTGGCTTTTGAAGCTAGTTTTCTTAGGCAACTAGCTTCAAAAGCCACTTCATTTTTTGGTGCCTTAATTTGACTTCATTTGTTCAATTGGCAAAATTGAACAATTGAAGTCAAATTAAGGTACTTGTTTAGTTTAGTGTGTTAGAACATGTGGAGAGAAGCTCTTTATACTAGTGGGGTAGGAGTAGGGGAGACAATGCATGTGGGATATATGAATTAGGAAGAAAAAGAGTTTGGTTGCTCATTTTGAAGTTGAATAAAAAAATGGTGTAAAAATTGAAATTTCAAACCTCATTTAGGCATAGTAGAAAAAAAAATTGAAAAAACTTTGAACGAAAAAAAGTGGGGGAATTATGCTAACTTTCATCTCCAAAAATTCGTTCGAGGTTTTGAGCCTACACCTAAAAGTTATAGACAAATTTGAAAGAGGGTATTTACAAATGTCCAAAAAAATGTCCCTTCCAACCCCTCTTTCAAATTTGCCATAACTCTTAGATGGAGGCTCAAAAACCCAAACGGATTTTTTGAAGATGAAAGGTAGCATAATTCCCCACTTTTTTTCGTTCAAAGTTTTTTCAATTTTTTTTTCTACTATGCCTAAATGAGGTTTGAAATTTCAATTTTTACACCATTTTTTTATTCAACTTCAAAATGAGCAACCAAACTCTTTTTCTTCCTAATTCATATATCCCACATGCATTGTCTCCCCTACTCCTACCCCACTAGTATAAAGAGCTTCTCTCCAAAAGTTCTAAATCACTAAACTAAACAAGTGGCTTATTTAACACTTATATTGTTCAATTAAGTCAAATAAAATCCAACTAAGTCAACTTTTGTGGCTTGATTGAATTTAATTTGACTTAATTGAAACCATTGTCAATTAAGCAAGGTTTGTGAGTTTAGAAACTGCAAATACACTGGTCTATGTGTTTAAAAAATAAATAAAATAAAAATTTAATAGTCGCAAAAACAGTCATGGCTTGACTATTTTTATGAGATTCACCCAAGCTGACTATTCACTTCAGCGTTTTTTGGAGAATGTCAGACCAAATTGTTAATAGCTTGGTCTGTCACTGCGGAGCAACCCTCCCATGGCCTCAGATTTTTTTTATTGGAGTACTGACTATGTACGTTTGTGCTATTCATTGTTGTGTATGGAATACACTGAATCAGGAAGTAGTGGACGTTGATGTTGTCAAAAGAATGGCTCTTGGTCATGTCCTAAGCAGTAGGACATGGAAGAAGACACTATCCTTTGCTGGTTCCAAATACCAAAATTTCCATAGAATCGAATAGAATGCAAAATTAAGGTACCACATCATTCATAACGGAATGCAATAGTGTGAGATCTTCATTGAAATTACGTCTTCCAAAATGTCCAAATGTCTCCATTAACGTCTCTTTAGATGTTGAGACTTTTGTAACTACATTTTATTTCACGTGGTGACGTCTATAATGACGTTATAGAAGACATTTTACTGTCTTATACGATGTCTCTGACAACGTCTCTACGTCTACGCAAACATCTCCATAATAAGCGTAGAAAATGCTTAGAAATAGGCCCCCTCTATTGACGTGGCATGCCAAGTCAACAATATTTGATGCCACATTAGTCAATTTCCACGTGGCATGCCACGTCATCAACCACATCATTTTTTTTAACCCCTAAAGTTCCTTGACTATGTTCTCACTAAAAATGCTCCAAAACTGCCATTTCTAGTACAAGTACCAAATTTTTGAAAAATTTCATTTTTGGACACATGTAACCATAGGATCTTGTAGTACTCTAGTTTGAAAATATGTGGAAAAAATTTCAGAAATTTCCATCGTGTAGATTGGAAGATATTAGCGTTTGAAGTGGCAAAAGTCCTTTTTTTGGCCCTGCGAAAAACCGGGCAGCTGCACTTCACAAGGTCAAATTATTATGAAAAAAGTTCCAAAATGGTTGTGCTTCTTTGGATTCATTCTTCAGGGCAAGTTGGCTACATGCTTGAAAATTTTCAGATTATTTGGAATTGTACAACATATAGGAAAAAAATAGTAAGTAGAAAGAAGTAGAGAATGGTTCAAAACACTAAATTGTTAAGAAGTTAATTATGGAATTGAAAAATGCCAATCCCAATGGTTGCAATGTTGTAATAAACAATCTACATCCTATAATTCTATTTTTTTTGAAAAATATTAAAAATTGAGTGAAATAAACAACTTCAAAGTTTATTTTAGAGTAGACAATCCATAACTACTCTCAAACTAAAAATCCTCATAATGTTTGACTCATTGATCAGAATGAAATGATTCAAAGCTTTCCATGTGTATATAAATCTAATAAACCAATTTCAAATTTTTATTTTTGAAAAAAGTGATTTTTTCTGATCTGCCCGGACTGCCCAAGTTGACCAACAAACAACATATTAGGCCATAACTTTTGACTCGTATTTCCAAATGTCATGAAATTTTGTGCATACAAAAGATATTCCTTGTCCCCACCTTCTATAAAAATTTCAGCCCAAAATATGCAAATTTCCAGTCACACGTACCTGCCCAAAATTTCTATGTTGCCAAAAAAGGCATGTTGGTCCTTTAGGGGTTAAGCTTGTCCGGTGATTGCTCGTATCCCTTTTTTAACCTTGGTAAGCCTTTTTATCCAAGACCAAAGTAATCTTTTCAAACATATCCAACGTGAAAATTGGTCAACAGAGTTGATGTGGCAATTAATGTTTTTACAGATGCCCCTGAAGACATCACTGTGTCCTCAGCCATGTCATCAAAAATCTTGGCATCTATGGTAACACCCACTTGTTTTCAATGTAATTTGTCGGCGTCATCTAAAACATCTACAGAAATCTCCCCGAAATCATGCCTAGTGTCTCAAACATCTTGATGTCTCCGCGGACATAGTATATTCGGCCTTGGACATCACATATTTTTGCTCCGACATAAAAAAAAAGGGTTTCTTATAGTGAAAGGACTTCAAAGTTTGTTTTAGAGTAGAGAATCCATAACTGCCCACAAACTAAAATTCCTCATAACTTTCATTGTATTAATCAAAATGGAATGATTCAAAGCTTTATACATATAAATAAAACTAAAAAAAATATTTCAAATTTTTATTTCTAAAAAAGGTGATTTTTTTTATCTGCCCGGACTGCCTCAATTGAAAAACAAACAACATATTATGCAATAACTTTTTGACCATGTAGTCAAAAATTATGAAAATTGTTGGGCCTTAAAGCTACTCCCTGTCCCCATGTTGTATGAAAATTTTGAAGAAAAAAATAAAATTTACAATTCACAGTGAGCTGCCCCCAAAAGCTATAATGCCAAAAAATGCAGCTTGGTCTTTTAGGGGTTAATTCTAAAAAGACATTGAAACAAAAAGTGTCCAATAGATGATTTTCAAAATTACTATAAAAACGAAAAATCTACATATTAGTTCAAAAATTGGATCACTTTTGGTTGATTACCTTCATGATAAGTCTTGTCCTTTCAAAGTTCATCTTCTTTAATGAATATTAACTAAGATGAAGTGCACTTTTCAAAACATTCTTCATCATAGTTGCGCATTTAGGAATGAACTTAAGGTAGTCTGTTCTAAAATTGTCCATGCCCTAAAAGTGATCATGATACAATTGTACATTTTATATACCAATAATGTACATTTTAGGAGGTGGTCACTTTTAGTGAGCATTGCATTTCAGCTTCAAAAATTCGTAACTAATTCCACAAAAGTCCAAAAAATATGAAACTACTTAGGTTAGATGCCAATTCCATTTTTCTTCCTACAAAAATTTACTAAAAATTGTTTCAATGAGTTTAGCTTCTCTAAAGTGGCAATGAACTCTTCAATGGTTGCTTCAAGAGCATACTAAGGTAGTCTACTCTAAATGTGTCCATGCCCTAAAAGTGATCACGACACATGAGTACATTTTGCTTTCTTCAATGTACCAATAGTGTACATTTCATGAGGTGCTCACTTTTAATGACCAACGCGTTTCAACTTCAAAAATTTGTAACTAATTCCACAAAGGTCCAAAAAATATGAAACCACTCACATTAGATGCCAATTCCATTTTTCTTCCTACAAAATTTTACTGAAAATTGTTTCAATGAGTTTAGCTTCCCTAAAAGAGGCAATCAGCTCTTAAATGGTCGCTTGAAGAGCACACCACCTTAGCGAAAGCAATTGAGAGTGAAAGCAAGCCCATTCGATAGATAGAAAAGGGGGACTGACAGACGGAGCGAGAGAGAGGAACAGTCGTCCGCCATTCCTGACGACAGGCCCCCCCTCAAGCACCGCCACCAAGGAAAGGACGACGACAGACGCCCCCCCGTTCCTCTCTTTCCTGCTTCCCCGCCCGCAAGCCAATTTGCAGCTTCACCACCAGCAGCAGGGAGTCACACAACACAGACACAAACAGGCTTCACACCGGAACAGAGACAGAAACAGACACAGAAAACGCAAGGAAACGCAAGGAAACCGGAAAGGAAAGGAGCTGAGCGCGCTCGCAGGAGGAGGATACAGGGACGTCCGCACATCGCTAAGCTTACTGCTGTTGCTGTTGCTGCCGTCTTCTTCTTCGACTTCCTTAGGGTGCGTGCGTGAAGCCCGGTTTCGTCTTGGGCGTGGCTTCCAAGGCTTCCAGGCTAGGGTTGTGGAACGATTAGGGGCGCCGGACCGGGGGGGCATTATGGAGATCGGCGGGAAGCGGAGATGGAAGCGGTAGAGGTAGAGTGCCGTTTCGCGGAGGATACAGGGCGCGGCGGGCGGGAGCGATCTTCGGGCGGTGGTTTCGGGGTTTCTGTAGGAGTTTGGGATTAATTTTGCTGCAGCAGCTGTGGAGGGAGTGAGGGAGTGGAGTGGAGTGGAGTCGAATAGCTGGCGGTTAGTTTTGAAGCAGCAGCAGCTGTGGAGGTGCGCAATACTACAGGTGGCTGGCCGACCGACCTTGCTTTTGGTTTTGGTGTTGGATGGATTCGTGGTCGCGGATCGCTGTCGGTGTACTTGGCAGGTTTTCGGTCTTGGTTTTTGTTACGCCCCTCGGTCGGGAGGGAGAGTTCTTTGTTGTTGCCGCGGGGAGTGTGGATATTGCGCTGTGGTGATGGCAGTAGGAAGCTTGGAGAGGAAGATTTTTGGCATCTTTGCTCCTATGTCGGGTTTGGGCGGGCGCCTGCGTGCAGGGGAATGAATAGGGCTTTTGTGAGCTTGTAGAGGAGCGGGGGATTCTGTGTGTTGCTTAGAATTTTCGTCTTCTGCGGTGACGGACGGTGTAGTCGGTGAGGCGCGTTGGAGTGCCCGCCTGCTAGAGGCTTCCTTTTATCGTGATATTGGACGGGGTAGGGTTACGACTGTTTTTTTCAAGCCTGTCGGATGTATTGTATCAGTAAAGGAGAGATGTCACATGTTTAGGTCTGTTACTTTCAGGTGGATTTCAGAGGAGGCAACCGCTGGTGTTGTAATTTTTGTCTGATTTGCTTTGGTAATTGGAGAGGTTGTGACAAGGGAATTTTAGAGTCTCGCTTCTTTGGCGGATTAGTAGGTGCTTCTTTCGTTTTCGCGAGTAACTTGTCTGGGTGTTCGATCATTTTGGTTAACTTTCTTTGTTTTCAAGATAGAGAGAAACGTTCTTGGGCATGAGAGTACTTGTTATCCAATTCGTATTCTATGTTCTTGATAATTTACAAGATAGTGATATTGTCTCGCAGAGTTAGGATTTAATCTGGTGCCTCGTTTTACCTTTTCTAGCGCTTGCTGATAGGAGATTTAAGTGTTGGAAGGAGTTCTGTCCTCCTACTATTTGCGGTGTAAATCTATCTCCCGCTTGAACCTTTGAGCGTCTGGACAAGTTGCTCTAACTGCTTAGTATTCAGTTTGGAATTGCCCATTTACCTCTTTCGTGTCTGACCAAAGTCTTTGTATGTTTCTGACAGAAAATAAATCTGAACAGCGGAGTTGAACGGGGAAAGACTATCAAGACACAACTTGTGAGTTACTCTCATGTGTATCAGCCATTGGAGGGGCTTATTACAGCCATGGTCTAGTTTTTCTAATTTTTTAACAGAGTGGAGCTTGGTGTCTCTGTTTTTGTTAAAGAGATTTTTTCACCCTTCTTTGTGTAGTCTTTGGAGGAGTTATGGTTACTAGATATTATCTGTGTGTTTTAGTTGTTCTAGTAAGTTATAGTAAACTGGACGTTTGAATCTGTCTGGATTGCATGAATGCAGACATTCAGGAAAGTTTCAGGACCAATTGTAAGCAGCTACTACGATCATTTGTGGGGCAGTTGGGTGTGGAGAGTGTCCGAGGCTCTTCGTTGGCCCTTGAACAGGGTGCTGGTTGATGATGAAACCTATTTGCCAGCGTAGAGTGTGAATCTAGGAGAGACGGAGACGCCGCGAGGGCGCCATGCTTTCCTTGAACAAGTTGCTCGGTAACGGGAGGGCTTCGTATGTAGTCTCATGCGAGCTTCCGGATGGTACCGATCATCACGTAGTCAAGTCCAGGAACTTTGATTGCAATGGTGCGGATGATCTTGGAGCGAACGCGAACGCTGTCCGGTTCGCCAAAGCAGCTGAGACGGTACCTGAATTCCGAGCATTCCTGTTTGGTGAGCCTGATAGATTGGGGAGGGACCAGAGGAGTAGGGTCAGGTCTTACGTGTGTGTGCGTGAGAAGCAGTTGACAGGTGTTCGATATGCCGTTGCTATGTGTCGCCTGGAAAACGGACAGTTGCGAAGTATGTCGTTCTTCCGAGGGACGGCTGCGGACGAGGTAACGGGTGCGAAAGGAGAGAATCAGGCTCTTGGGAAAGCTGAACAGTTTCTGCGCAGCGTGGCGTTTGAGAATTGGCGCAAACAGGTCTCGAGGGAATCGCCGCTGAAGAGCCGAGAACATTCAGGTGGAAGTCAACACAATCTGGGGAAGGAGCGCGGGCTGAAGCACCCGCACTCGTTCGTTGAGATAGATGGGGGTGAAAAGGTCGATTGTAAGTGTGGCAAGAACCGAAGTCATGGGCTTATGATGGCGTGTGAACGTTGCGGCGCATGGGAACACGCAGAGTGCCAGGGATTTCGGAGTAATAAACAGGTGGCTAATGTTTTCCAAACGCCTCTTTCCTCCCTTTTCTATCAGGAGCACAGACGTAGTGATTCATGGACGGCTATATCAACTGTGGTGCATGAACCCCTGCTTGGATGCATCGGGGTTTATGCCTGGAGCTAGAGATGTTTTATAGGGGAAGTTTTTGTGTCGGTCTATCCAGGAGGCAAAGGGCTTCGGAGCATTGTTTTGTGTGAGCGGCTTCGTTATGAATCGAGGTTCTTGTAGTTCTTGAAAATTGACAGGCAAGTGAAGGCTGAGGAATTGCAGCGTCTTTAACAGGGATCGTCGAAGCTGAGCTGTGGTTTTGAGAACAGGTTGTTTTATAATCGTCAGCTGAGTCGCATGGTGACCTTGAGACTTGAATTAGGAACTGGATCACAGGAAAGATATAACAGACGTTGAGGTTGAGCATTTTGAGGATTCTGTTCTTGAGGATGGACTGAAGGACTGTATTTGGAACATGCAAGAAGTACGCCTGAAGCACAACTTTGTCCGTATCTTGCAGATCCCTGCCGATTACATCTGCTCAGCGTGCGTGCGATCGGAAAGGGAGGACGTGATTATCATCAGATGTGAGGAACAGGTTAGTCTCAGGCATCTGCAACAACTATTATGACATTTACGCAGAGTGCTTGTTTACTGCAAGATTTACAGAGAGCCATGGAGTAGTGGAATCTTCACGGTCTGGGAATTTTTTATTCAGAGGGTACAATTCTGGAATAGCAGCCGTGCAGCTGTCTTAAGCGCAGATGAATATCCATTTTTGTATTCAAAGCGATGGATACAGGGCTTTCCGCTATTTTGCCTGTTCGTAGCTCATAAAACAGATTTGAGGAAATGTTCTTCTTGGGATGGAAATATGGAACTAGTTTCTTGCATTGAGGATTTGGAGCCCAAATAGCCGACATCTTCACCGTCGTTACCGTCGTTACCAGAGTGATTTATTTTGCAAAGGTTGCAGCAACAGATACTCTGTTGTCTCTAGGTCTATACCTTGGAGGTGAATGGAAGAGCCTTCTGTAGAGACAATGTTAAGAGGACACCGGGCATTGAGAAGGTAATGGCCTCCAGATGCTGACTGGGTGGCTGTTATCTGGTTGCCGATTTGTTTTCGCCGCCACGGGGATGGATCCACTCGCCATGTCCCTGTACTTCGGTTTCTGTCTCTGAGTTTGCTTACATTGTTTGTTGGATGGGATAGGGAAAACTTTGGAGTACGAGCTCAGAGGATGGGCATGCAGGGATGACCTCCAGGGAGCACGAGCATCGCAAACACGTCTGCTCTTTGTGTGGTTGTGAAGATAATGAATACTTCGAACCACTGGTAGGCTTTAGTCTCAACTTCTCGTTTGGATGAGTTGCGACGAAAGGTTCACGTGTCAATTTAGCCGCAGTTAGAGATTAGCCTGTTCGACGTCTTCGTTGGTAGCGCTCAGTTTGATTGATCTCTCAATGTCGTCTGGATATGGTTGTTCAGTTGGTAATTCTGTATTGTTTCTTGATTATGAAGTCTCTAGGATGCTGACCTTGTTTAGTTTGTCTCGTTGCTCTTTGTTCTTAAGCTCCTTTGCTCTTGGATGCCCGTCGAGTTTGCTTTTCTTTTTTTTTCTACACAGCGAGTTCCCTTTTTGGAGGGATTGATCAATCTTTCATACCCAAATAACAATAGAGTTGGTCATATAGAATGAGCAAACTTTGGTTTTAAACTTAATCTTTATTGGTTGCATTCACAGGTTCAGCCTTGTGGTTGTGTTGGGTGTTCCGTACTGGCTCATTCCAGCTGTGTCACAGTGTTGAAAGTTGGAACTTCGCCCGAGGAACAACGTCTTCAGAGGACGGGAGTATGCTGCTTCTGTGGGAGTTCTGTTAAGGATGGTATTGGCAACGAGACCAAGTTGCAGAAAGGAGGTCGATGGGTGGAGGAGGTCCCCGACAGTGGAAATACAAAAATAGTTAAGGGTGATCAGCTGGGTGTGGCACGAAAGCGACTGAGAAGTACTGGTTCTGGTGGCGGCAGCACAGTACCAGGGAAACCTGAACACGGAGAGAAGCTAGCTGCCAAGAGCAACAGGAATGAAAAGGTTCCAAATACAGTGCACGTGGAGAAAGTGCAACCTGAAGCCTCTCCTACGGATTCGAAGAAGGTGCGTCATTTATTGGCGAGACTTCCGAATCACCTTCTTTGCTTAGTTTTTGGCATTTGCTCTCGTTCCTTCTGTCGCATTTTTTCCCTCCAATCTTTCACATTTTCCTACTCAAGTATGTCGGTTCTGCGAGCACTTTGTCTCACCTGTGTGCGTGATTGTGTTCCTCGCCTTCACCCAGTGCTTAGATTTGGGTGCTGTGTGATTAGGAACTATTTAGCGTGTTATGTTTGCGTAAACAACCGAATTCTGTTGAGCTTTCTGAGGCTGAGTGGGATAACCTTTGATGTATTTGGTAGAGTTGGCTTGCGCATGAGCATTAGATGCCGGGACTTGGACTCATTTCGTTTCTCGACATATGCAAGATTGATGTATAGATTGAATGGGAGATTACGTTTCGAGGGAGGATTATAGTTTATGATCGCTATCTCAGGCATTCAGTAGAGAATTGTTTGCCGTTTCTGAACAGCGTGGTTTACCCTGTAAGAATTGATGCCCGACAGTTGAGTAATTTTTTTGCAGGGTTCTTCTCCTTTTCTTGGACGCCGCTTTAGCGACGCCGCAGCCAATGTACCAATAAAAAAGCGTAGAATACAACTAGAGATGGCTAGATCACCTTCTCCTCCACCAGAAAACCTGAAGCTGCAGCCCGACATTCCGGCTGTTCACGAGGTTCTTGTTGCGACGAAACCTTCTGATTCTCAATCTTCAGAGGAGGTCAATGTGACGGATGCTGATTCGGATGGGAATGGAAGTGGCAGTCAGATGTCTTTCGCGGCTGCACAAGTACAGAAACTCGATTCTGAAGCGCCTTCTGTAGCTTTAAACACCTCCGAGACTACTGGGTTTGGTGTGACTGCTCCTGGGACAGATACCGAAGGAGGTATTGTTGTTGGTCAAAGCACCCACCAGCTTGTGAGTTGCATCAGTGAGAAAGAAGAGGGTGAATCGCAACAGAGGAAGGGAAACAGGTCTGCTACGGAGAACGGGATTTCGCCTGCTAACAACAGAAGTAAAGAGGGGAGTAGCTTGGTTTCACAGGTTGATGTGCAACAGCGAATATCACCAGCTCATGCTGTCAGCATTCCTAGCAGAGTGGGAGAACAAGCTTGTGCGATGGAATCAGGAACTCTGTCAGAGGATATACTTTCGAATCTTTCTAGGGAAGTACGAACTGTACTGAGTCCAAACTCGAAAAGAAAATTTTCTGAAACTGATATGAGTTCTCCTGCTCTGGATCATCTTGGGGAGGAAGAGTCTAGGAGGTCGAGACCTAACAGCAGGGCCGGAAATGTGAACTTCCAAACATCTGTAGCAGGTGGCGCAGGAGAAGAATACGTTCGTGGGCTGGCACAGGAGGGAAACGCGGGGAGGAAGGCATTGACGATGGTTGGAAATAACAACCTGCGTGATGACAGATTGCACTGGGACTTGAATATGGATATGGAAGAATGGGAGCGACCGCCTGTTGAGGATAATGCTCTAGCCATGGCTCAGAACTTATCTACGTTACCAAATACTGAACTGGAGAAGAGGGAAAGCTCACATGCAAAGGAATTTGTCCAAGATTCACACAAACGTGAGTCGGTTGTCGCTGTTGGTACGAGCACAAGTTTCGAGGATGGAAGATTGGAGCAGGAGTGTCCACCGCAGGATAGTGCAGATGCTATGAGGACATTCAGCGCGGCCGAGGCCATTGATTGTTCTCTGAAGTCTGAGATGCAAGTTGAAAGCAAGGATGAGATGAGTCTGACACCTTCGAGGATGACTGACGATCAACGAGTGTCGACCTCTTCTCCTGCGGCTGTTGTTGGCACCCATGCGGCCAAGGAACATGAACACCCTGAAGAGAAGCCTGAGATGTCAACATCAGCTGTACAAAAGGATAATCAATACAGGGAACTCGAAATTGCACCTGCTCCTGACCAGGAAGCGGAGGTTCGCCATATTGGAGAGCCTCCATTGGTAGTTGGTCCTATTGTAGATAAGGAGATGGAGGGTAAGTTTTTTCTGGAAGCAGACAAAGGTAAAACGGATTTTGATCATTGCAGCTCTGGAGTCGCAGATGTTAGAGCAGACACATCATGTGTTAACGTAGAGAAGGATGTCTGTGGCAATCAATGCGTGAAAGAACCTGCTGATTCTTGTGAAGCTGCTGACATCGTTCAGTCACAGAAGCAACGTGATTGTCAAAGCGAAAATGTCAGCCAAAAAAGTCATTCAGAAGTATCAATGACCGCAACGGTTGACCTTACCTCTGCCGCTTCTGTAACCAAAATAAGTCCTACGAAGAACATTACAGAACCACAAAGGTGTGAGGAGGAGGGAGCTTCTCATGAGGACGAGAACTTGGTTGATAAGGAGGTTGTGGAGGAGGTTGTCAATGATAGAAATCAAGCGTCTTCTTCCCCTTCAAGGCAACCCGCAACTGTTAAATGGGAGGGTGATAATGGGGAGGATCTTGAAGCCGATGATGTGGATTATGGTGATTCTGATATGAGAGAAGGGGACGACCTTGACGTGGAAGATAGATTACAGCGTGGGGCTGCTGAAGTCGAAAGCACGTGGAACCCCTACGATGATACGAAAATATCTGAAGTGCAAGATGCTTCAGCTTCTCAAGATGCCTCAGCTTCTCCAAGTCACAGGGGTGACGCAGATGGTTTGAGTAATGTGATGGGTTCTTCCGGTCCCACAAGAGAGAAAAGACATCAAAGTGAGAGTAGCGGTGCTGAGGAATTCCAAGAGATGGATGTCGAGGAGGTCCGTGCTGTACAGGTTGAAGACCCAAATCGTGGTTTCGTTCCTGCAAAGGGCTCCCCAATCTCAGAAATGAACGGAAATTTGGTTCTTGATCAGGTAAAGGACCTAGATGCCGCTGCTTTGTTATCTTCAGATCATCTAGGTACTTAAGAATGGATAATCGTATTTAATGGAAGTAACATGGATACAAACTTAGGACAAAAGTATAGACTACCAAACGATAAGTCTCGCCTTTCTAACAGGACGTTTCTCTAATGGATGATGCAGGACAAAGTTGGGGATGAGCACGCTAACGGGAGCGCTAGTGTTGCTACCTCCGACAGTCATCCTACCTCTTCGGACAGAGCAGAGGACATGGCTGGATCTGCACGCAGTGATAAGACTGTCAGGAAGTCAGAAGTCTGGAGGGAATCGTCTGAGGGTGGTGGCAGTCGAGCTAGAACGAAATCAGGCTGGGACCAACTTCCAGAGGGTTTTCAGAGTGCAGAGGAAGCACGGCAAGCAGCTAGATCAAATGCAGCACAGACAGGCTGGGGGTCGTCTCACTACGGGCCTGGTTTCTCTGGATGGAATGGAAGTTCGAGCATGCATTTCAGCTCCGGCGACAATCGTTATTTGCCAGGCCATGGGCGAGGTATGTTGCCCGGACCAACTGCCGACAGAGGTCCGTTCGAGAAACCAGCGTGGAGTAGGAGCGACCATCCGCGCAGAAGTCGGTGGGTTGAAGCTGTGAACCCTAACTTTTTAATGTTGTAAGAGTTGATTATTTAAGAGCTTGAGTGAAGAATAGTGGATGTATCCTCTATTCATGGCTTGGGCATCGTTTGCTTACCTGATTTTGTCCGCAGAATGGATGCCGGATTGGAGTTACATGGCAGAGTCCCTGTGAACCAAGAGCTGCGACAGGGCAGTGGGAGCAGGCCTCGACCAGGATCGCTTGAGCCGGGTCATCGCCAGAGAAGGCAAGGTGGTTGGGCTGACGATGCAGGTGCTCCTCCTCTGTGGACGTATGGTCCAGGCAGACAGCTGTCACAAACAGCTGCTTCGCGTGAACCATTTTCCTTCCACCCCCCGCACAAGACGAGGAATGCTGCGGCTGTAGCGGCCGCTAAAGTCGAGAGCAGTGGCCTTGTCGTAGCTCCAGATGGTACTGTCATCAAGGCAGGGGCTGGAGCCGTAGCTCCTCTTCGAGGTATAGGTGGAAAAGGGAGGGGGGCTGGATTCGGTGACATGACCTCAAATGGGGTTATGACTGGAGTTGGGAACACGGGGCTTTCGCGTTCTCTTAGGATAGGAGGAGACGTGGATTTGAGAGGCAGGGAGTGTTTGGGTGTAGATACCCGAGTTCCCGGGGGCACGGATTCTCCCCCTAATTTTAAGAGAGCAGGTGAAAGATTTGGTCCTTTCCCACCTGGGAGTTCCATGGCCCGTGGTGCACCCGGAATGCTGGGCACTTCGAGGTGGACCCGGGGTGATAGAAACTTCCTTCCACCAGGTGAGCATGAAGAAAGGCCTTTATTCAGCAAACGCCGTCCAGACACGACTTCATTTCAGAGGTCCAGACTGAGTCCACCACCCAAGTCTACCAACGACGTGATACCCGATGATGGAGCAGCCCAACCAAGGAAGAGTAGAACACAGGTCACCGATACGAAAGTGGAAGTTCAACCTGAAGTCGCTCCTGCGGAGCCGGACTCTTCTGCACCGCCACCGCCCAAGTTACCGTTGCCACCGCCTCCCCCAAGAGCCCAAAGGTCCCCACCAGCTGGTCTGAAGCGACCAATCAACAAGCGAGAGGTCCGAGGACGAGAGAGAAGTCGGGACAGGGAGAGGGAATGGGATAGGGAAAGGGCGGGTTCGCGTAGCCATTACTCCCCATCTCGAAGATCCTCCCCTCACGTCATTCACGGTTCAGCATTGACAGATGAACGGGATAGGCTATTGCTGGCAGGGATCGACAGGTCAAGGGACCCAGGTGCTTCAGCGTCAGTTTCTGCGGAGGATGCACAACCCCCTCAGAGAGGAAGGTCAATGGAGGACGTCCACGATGTCAGACGAGCTCGGCATTATGATGGCCACTCAGCCAAAGGAGAAGACTTGGCCGTCAAACCGCGGGCGCTAAGTAAAGGTGGAGATGCGAAGGATTTAAGATTCGAGGCTGACAGGGCCAGTCGAGTGGCAAATGATACGAGAAGCGACACTCGTAGAGATTTCCAAAAGCTTGGAGTCAACTACAAACACAGTAGCAGCCGAGAAGGTGAGGATGATGTAGCACCGAGGCGACGTAGACCATCATAGCGCGGAAACACGATGTAGGAATGTGAACGCAATTGTTAAAAGATTACTCTCCTTGCTGCTTTGCTTCAAGTTGGTTCCCTGGTCGACATTTTTATAACATCTGGGTTGTTGATAAGTGAGGTTATTATCTGTTATCTGCTGTTCCTTGATCTTGAGAATTTGATTAGCACAGGTATGACGAAGGTCTCCACAGAAAGTACCCCCGGAAGACTTCAACTAATAAGACATAATTTTTTTAACGTAAAATGAGGTATGGGATTAACCCCTAAACGACCTAGAAACCCAAATTGGGACTTCTGTTTATTTTTTGACCTCTTTGAGTTGGTCTTATATGGACATTTTTTTGTCCAATTTTATTTATTGGCTTTGGACGGAAGGGGAGGAGGCTTTGTATCGTCTGAAGTGATACTGGAAGTTTGATACTGGAAAAGTGAGTCCGTGGTACACAGAGACAGAGTCTCATGTAATGTTGCTGCTCGTTTAAGGGCTCTCCTTTGGACAGAGACTATGGCATTGACTCTGGTTCTTGAACTGGAGTTTCCAAATCCTACCTACAACTGTGTTCACATTGCACAACATTGTTATGGTTTGATTGGGGTTTTTGACTAGCCTTTTTTTTTTCACTTTTTGAAAAAGTGTTATGATGACAATCACTTAAAATTTGGTGAAACATTGTATTTCTACATTCATCCATCTTTTGGACCAAAAAACACTTTTCAATCATGTTCATGCACTTTTTCATCTATATTTTGTGACTTCATCCATATTTTCAATAGAAATGGAAAAAATTTGGTGAAAAAAGATTACTTTTTCAGTTTGTGAAAAGTAGACATTTATTTTAAAATGGCGCAATTTGGTTTATTTGAAAAACAGTTGGTTGTGACTCGTACATCTCTTCCAGTTCATTGGCTAGTATGACTCCTCCCCTTGATGATTGGTCAGATTTAGGATCTTTTCTTTTTCTTAATTTAATTTTTTTTAATTTTTAATTTTGGAGAGGTTCTCAATTTAAATTTTTTTATTTTAGTTTAATTCTAAATTTTGCTTGCGTGTGATTGATTCAATGTTTTCTTTGTTTAATTTCTCCACTTCGTTATCAATAAACTAATATTGTTATTTACATAAGGTAGAGCCTTACAGTTACACCATTCTTATTTGTTCAACACATGTATTGTTCAAACTTCATTGATTTTGGTGATATAAAATTTGGACTTATCTAGATTATGGTTCTTATTAGTCGAATTCATAAATCCTTGGTGGTTTTATCTTCTAGGGTTTGAGAATCAAAACCCATATTTAATTACAAGTCTTCCAAATTATCAAGCTATTACAAATATATTTGTTCAAAAAAAATTACACAAAATATCTTTGGTTCAGTCTATTTTTTACAAGATATGTTTGGTATCAATAATATAATAATTCAAATACTTTATACAAGATATCTTTAGGAAATTAGAGGGGATAATATTTATTGAAAGTGGTCCAAGAGGAATTTGTTTGCTAATTTTTAGATGGAATGTAACCTTTATGAGTCCATATCAACAGCAAGCAACTCAAAAAAAACATTAGATTATTTGACCTTATATTTTAGTTAAGGCAACTAAAATAGAGTATCTTCGTTAGTATTTTGAAAAGAGGGCATGTGCTTAGTGAAAGATGAGCTTTGTATTTCAAAATAACCTTTTCTCAATTTTTTGTGGAGCATTCAACGCACATTGTCATCAATGTACCCAAAAGATGTAAACAACTCTCTACAAGACCAAAAGCAAACTCCCCCAATGTGAAAAAATCCACAAGCCATTGATTTGCATATGAAAAAAATGCCCCTTCCCCTCCAATGCCATTGATATGCATTATTGGGGAGAAAAAATTGTTGCCGTTAATTGCGCCGTCCCAAGAGACTATCTTGGCCGTCGAGATTAGGACTTACAAATATGATATAAATATGATACGGATATTTGCAGAATACAATAGATAAAATACAAAATTCTAAATATATATGGATATTATATATGGTATATTAGAATGGTACAATGTACATATACGGATATTAATATGGGATATGGAATATTAATACAAATGACATGTACTTTGTCAATATTCCATATCTCATTAGCTTCCAAAAAAATACAAATATAAGGTGGGTGGGTATAAATGTATTTTACAAGTACAATTAAATAATTCATTCATTTCACAAGTGAATTAATTAATTGGCAATTTGTCACAATGTGCTCAAAAGACACAAACACAAACTACTATCATTAAAAGTGTTATTCGTTTTGAGAGAATCACAAGAATGGGCACACTTACCTTTTCATTTAACCCCTAAAGGACCAAGACATTTTCTGGCTCCAAAACCATTGAAAACTGCCATTTCTGCTGCAATCACTCTCAAAACCAAAAAAAAAAAAATTCAAAATCTAACCGTAGGATCTTGTACTTCACTTGTTTAAGATCATGTATTAAAATTTTCATGAAGTTTGACCATACGGATTGGAAGATATTAGCATTCAAAGTTCGAAAAAAATAAAATTTGAGTGTTGGGTCTGATGACTTTGATTGCCATTTCTGGAAACTTTTTGCACTATAGACCATAAATTTAAAAAAATTTATGTCGAACATTTGAGTTGAGAGTCGGGGAAAAAAAATTCAGAAAAAAAAATGTTCAAGAAAAAATTAAAAAATTAAAAAAAAAAAAAATTGTGCTTTCTTTTCTACCCAACGAACGACTTTTTTGACTTAGGGTGGCATAACTTTCGCACCCGGGCTTCAATTGGAAAAAAATAATATTTTTGAAAAGCTAATGTGATTTCCTATCTTCAAAAAAAGTTTAAAAAAATCAGGTCAAAATTTCAGGTGACACGAGCTTGCCCAAAATCCCAAGTGTCCCCCAAGTGGACTTTGGTCCTTTAGGGGTTAACTGTTGAATTTGTCCTTTTTTTGAGGTGGCAACAAACTCGTTAATAGATTAAATTTTTTTTCAATGTCTAAATTGAATAAGGATCCATTAGCATTGAGCTATGCTACACTAATTCCTTCATGCATTCCAAAAAGTAGAATTCAACTCAAAACTCAATGAATGTACCACAATTGGATTCATTTTGTAGGATTTATAAATGACTTATTTTTATTCGTTAAACAATTGAGGAGCTCACTTTGGGATTAGTGGTCAACTTTGGGTGGGCAACCTTAGTATTATTGTATTTGAAAAAAACCCTTGAAATAAACAAAGTATACCAACATATATAATACTTTCATTTCATAAAAAGAATCACTACATTTGGAGAATTTTGAGGAAGAAATAGCTACAAAACTAGCTTTAATTTCAACAAAAGAGCGGGCAAAAGAGTCAAATTAGGAAAAAATTAATTACAAAGGGACGTTGCCTCAAGGATTGCCATAGCACCATAGCAAGCAAAATTACAAAGGGTGCCAAAGTTAGTTCTTTTATGCCATTCTAGTGGAATTTTGGACCATTTGGATTTCAAAATAAATTATTTTTTAACATCATATCCATAGAACTAAACTTTAAATTGTGTAGTCAATCACATTTTCACAATTGACATGTCATTTGTCTATTTGTTCACATCTCTTCCTTCCAAATTTCTTCCTTCCATCTCTTCCTTCCAAATTTTTCACGTCACTTTTTAAGTGTACGCTCTTCAAAATTTTCAAATGACTCATAGTAAAAGAACCCATTTTGAATCATAAGAAAACATATTAGCACTTTGAGTAAGCACCCCCCAAAAAATATCAAATGTGATTCACTTATTAATTCACTTTTGACAATTTTGTAATACTAAAAAGTGCAAAGGATTTAGATTATTTGTTATAACTTTTTTATAGCATTGGAATTTTGAGTCCACATTAGAGATGTTAGCAATTTAGTTTTTTCTACCAATTTGTACATCAAGCCACATAATGAATATTTAAAGAGTAAAAAACAAGTTGAATATTGTTGAATATGCCAACACAATATCAAATTCCTCACATTGCAGAAGAAGATACAAATTTTTTTTCAGAAAGTTTCAAAGTTGTACATTCTCCTTTGGGAAGGATTGTGAAAGCCTTGTTGCACTACTCAGATATTGGAGAAGTAGGCTTTCAAAATCAATGGAGAAGTATACATACAAATTAGGTATAAGATATTAAAATTGAAAGTTGCACAAGAAATAACAAATCTATCCACTTAACCCCTAAAGGACCATTGTCCCTTCGGGTGACAAATGCATTTTCGGGCAGATACCTACGGGCTGAAATTTTCTCTTGATTTTTTGAAACTTTTTTTGGAGGTAGAAAAGCTGAATAGCTTCCTGGGAATATAATTTTTTTTCACAATCGGTGCCCGGGAAAAAAAATTCTGACCAAATCAGCTCAAACGAGGGTTCGGCGGGCAGCCCGGGCAGCCAAAAAAAAATGGACAGAAATTTGAAAAAAAAAAATTCATATTTTTTTCCTCATAGATTATATTTTTGTCTATCTGGAAAGCTTTTATTCATTTCATTTGGATATGTTACGAGAAAGTTATGGACATTCTTGTTTTTGGGGCAGTTAGAGCATCTTCTTGAAAAAAATAACTTGTAGGATTCATTTCTAAATGCAATTTTTCAAATTTTTCAATTTTTTTTTTGCATGGTCTGATTTACTTGTTAGAACAATCTCACCATTGGGATTAGTGCATTTTAATTCCATCTAAAATATATGAATATTTTAGATTTTCCTTCTATCTCATACCTACTTTTACTTAACAATTTTTTTAAGAATGATAATTAAGTTTTTTTGAATTCATTTTTTTTTCCTAGACTCTCAACTCAATTCTCCACTGTAAAGATTTAGAGCTCAAAACTCTATAGTGCAATAATTTTGAGTTAAAAATGTTCAAAGTCAAAAAATCTAGTCTCGCAATGTGCTGAAAAACTTATTTATTCCACTTTAAACACAGTTATCTTGCAATCTGTACGGTCAAAAATTCTGAAATTTTTCCACATACTCTCATACTAGTTAGGTGTAAGATCCTACGATTAGATATGAAGAAAAAAAACAATTTTCAATTTTTTTTACTCTTTGCTATAGATATGGCAGTTTTGAGTGTTTTCTGGCAGAAAAAAGGCCTTGGTCCTTTAGGGGTTAACTTTGTTTTTCAAAATGAATTGCTCTATTATAGTTTTGCTTAAAAACACCAAAGATGCTTTGGAGCAAGTGTTGACTACAAGTAGACTTCTCAATTATTTTTTAGCAACAATCATATATCAATGTACAGTGAAGAAATGGTAATTAAATAGGTCAATCATATATATATATATTTTTAAATTTTAATTTAAAAAAATTAATTTATTATTATTATTATTATTATTATTATTATTATTATTATTATTATTATTATTATTATTCCATTCATTTGAAAGAAATTCTCATATGGAAGGTTATAGAGGTAGCATGTTGTAAACAGACAAGTATTTCAATTTAGACAAATGAGTGTAGTCAATATAGTATTTTAATGTTTCATCATAGGTTGTAAAACAAATAATTTTTCTATTTTGGGCAAACAAGTGTTTTGTGTTCAATAAATTTAGGTAGTAAATATCAACCCATTATACATACTTTTGTTTTTTTGAAGTCGTTGTCTTCAAAATGAAGAACATAAGCACATTATTCAAAACCAAGTACATGTCTAAATTAAAGTCATTTTCCTTCAATGTCACATTTGTTTATTATGAGTGTTGGCCAATCAAGTGATGATGTTGATGATGTTAGTTGTATTTTATACGAAAATTTAAAAAATTTATGCCAAAAGTGCTATAAATGTTTATTGCAATGGTCATGATGGTAATATTCCCTCTTTATGATCAATTTCATCGCTTATTGACTAAATTTTTTTAATCAATTTAATTTTAAATGAATTTAAAATAAAAATTGTATATATCATTGAGTAATTAAATGTGTCTTTGTATACAAGTGATAATGTAATCAAAATTTAATGAGAATCCTTAATATAGTTGTACAATAATTTTAAAATACTTAAACTTACCAAGGAAGAGATAATATATAGGTATCACAACTTCTCCAATCATTACATGTTAACAAATTTTCCTCAAATTTACACCGTTTTATTATTGACATTTAAAAAAAAATTCACTACATTTTAGCATACTGAAAGATCAATCTATTTTTAAAAAATGATAGATTAATCTACAAAATGAATCAATCATTTTAAATCAATTTAATATAAAAAATACAAAAATGTATGTCAAAGAAATATCCGAAATGACCAATATGACACACTCTAGCTAAAGCACATAAAAACTTTCTATATATGAATTAAAAAATTCTTCTAATACCAATGATTTAGATATGTTTTTTAAACTACACAATGATGAATTTTTTTGAACTTTTCACTCTAAACTATTAAAAAACATCATACAAAAAACAATAGAAGTAATTTAGAAAAACACGTCTCAAATTTAAAACATCTTTAACAATACATATCTTCAATACTATCTTGAAATCTTGCAATGCAAATTTAACACCGCATCAATTATATTAGCTTTTTTTCTGTTTAGTTAATAGAAAAAATTAGTAAATACAAAATAAAACTAAAAACAAAATTATTTGTATATGCCTTATGGATTATATGAAAGTTTTAAATTTTCTACATGCATTTTTTTATACAACATCTTTGAAATCATTATTATTGAAAATGATGTACTTTACCTCTAAAATTTTTAAAGTGTTTCCAAAGATCTTGTTATAATTTTCTTCACGATTATGCAATTCTAACTTCATCATTTTATTTTCATCTACAAATTGATTAAAAAAGGTAATAAATTTATATATAAATTTAATGAAAGTATTATGGATCTTCCATGAAAATCAATAATATATATAGTATTTTAAAGATGAATAATATACCTGATAGTTTTTTCAACTTGGTATCTTTGAATAAAACTATTTTTTTTAAATTCATTATACAAGCAATATCATCAACTTTTGATTCTCTATTGTCAAATCTATTCTGCAATATTTGTTAAAATTGACAAGTTAATAAAATTGAAACTTAACTTTGTTAAATTGGAAATTCAATTCAATTAAAAATACAATAAAAATATGAAAAAAATTACTTGTAATGTTGCTAGTTGGTCTTCTAAATTTGTTTGTTTGTTCTTGTAATCAATCTACACAACAAAGGATTATTTAATGTAATAAAACATAAGAATATAGATTTGAAGAATGAATGAATCCCTTGAATATAATTTAATTTCTACACTTAAAACTTTTAAAATTCAATAATGAAAACCTGATATTGTATGATTTCATCTTCATAGGATTTGAAATTTTGTGCATGAGTTGTATACAATTCTTTTAATATGTTTGTTGTCTTATTATTTAGCAATGTTCTTTGAGCTTCTAGTCTTTTAATAACAATTAATTTGAATTAGTGTTACTAAAATTGGTGCAGTGTACATAGTTTATTACAATTCATTAATATATTATTATAAAGATTAATAAATTAAATTCCATATTAAAAATGATTATACTTCAAAATATTTGAACTATTTAATATGATTATATAACTTTTTTCACTAATCTTTAATAAACTATGAAGTTTTTTAATTTAATAGTCTAAAATATTATTGAATGTACTTACAATGATATTATGAGAATATTGCAATCATCTTTTAATTTGAATTTTTCTCTTATAAAGTCTTCATGATCTATTGGTTTAATGCATAAATCTTCAAATTTTTTATCCTAAATATTTAACAATCAGAAAAATTAGAGAAAAATATTTGAATCAAAATACATAAGAATTTGAATAAGAAATTTGAATGATTTATTTTAAAATAGCTTAAACTTGACCAAATTCATTATTATGAAGAATTATTATTTATTGTCAAATAACCTATACCTTTTCAGAAATGTAAGCTTCCAATGCATATATTTTACTTTTCAAAATATAAAGATCTTCATTATGTCTTCTTTTCATCTAATTTTTATTTTAAAAGACAAAATTTACATTGTTTTAGAGAAATGCTAAATGTCATATTTTATTTATTCTTATATTTTAATACATATAATATTATTTTGATATTCAATATAAATTATAATGCAATCATCAAACCTTTTGTTCAATAATATTATAAAATTTATACTTTTATTTATTATTATATTTAATTGAAACCAAATATTACGTTTTCAATTTCTTTTAAATATTGATTATACAAATTGTTCATTGTGCATTGGAATTTATCTTCCCACGTTTTAGCACAAATGCCAATTGCAATGGTTTGTTTTGAGGTATAGTCCATTAATGTTTGGTTATGTGTCATGCATAATTCATCTAATTTTTTATTCAATTCTTTATTATACCAGTGATGCAACATTGATTGAATGCTAGAATTTCTTAATATGTCCTCATTCAGTATCTACATTGTAATCACCATATGTTTTAGTTTTTAATAAAATCTGAATTTAATAAGAAAATCTCATGAATTAATGTAGTTTTCAAGGTGAAATTGAAATCCATTTAGAAGCATCTTCAATATATATAAATGATAGTTTAGATATCAATAAATGTAATATTATTACTTACATGCAAGTCATATGTTAAATTTGATATTTCTTTTGAAGTTTTTTCAAATATCGATTTTGTATCTAAAAATATACCAACATAATATGCATGATATGAACAATTTTCAATATAGTAATAACTCCAAAATTTGTATTCTGATGATAACACATGCTTTGTTATTTTCTCAATATTATCATCCTAATCAATTACAAAAGTTAAAAAGTTAATGTTATTGCTACAGTAGAACCTCTCTAAATCGATCCTCTCTAAGTCAATAAAGTGTTGTCAGGAAGTATTTATTGCCGGTCCGAACTGAACAGTATGAACCACATACGAACATGATGACCCTCCCTAATGTAATAACCTCTCTAACTCAATGTGTCAGACCGGTCCCAACTCTATTGACTTAGAGAGGTTCTACTGTACATAAAATAAAATTCATTGGAATGATGAAAATCTTTTTAAATATCACAATAGTTAAAGTTACTTAATTTTATTTTTATTTTGTTGCTTGTGTATATATTGGTATAATAAAGCAGTAAATATTTTTTTTAATAAAGTTTTAATTTACTATAAAATATATCAAAAGTTGTTATTTCATGTGTTTAGTTTAATTTAATTTAATTACCATGGCATTATTAAAAAAATAAAACAATCATTTGAACTTTAACCCCTAAAGGACCATTGTCCCTTTGGGAGACAAATGCGTTTTCGGGCAGGTACCTACGGGCTGAAATTTTCTCCTGATTTTTTGAAACTTTTTTTGGAGGTAGGAAATCTGATTAGCTTCTTGGGAATATAATTTTTTCACAATCGGTGCCCGGGAAAAAAAGTTATGACCACGTAAGCTTTTAATATTTTCTTTCTCATAGATTATATTTTTGTCTATCTGGAAAGCTTTGATTCATTTCATTTGGATATGTTATGAGAGAGTTATGGACATTCTTGTTTTTTGGGCAATTAGAGCATCTTCTTGAAAAAAATAACTTGTAGGATTCATTTTTGAATGCAATTTTTCAAATTTTTCATTTTTTTTTTTTTTTTGCATGGTCTGATTTACTTGTTAGAACAATCTCACCATGGGATTAGTGCATTTTAATTCCATCTAAAATATATGAATATTTTAGATTTTCCTTCTATTTCATACCTACTTCTACTTAGCAATTTTTTTAAGAATGATAATTAAGTTTTTTGAATATTTTTTTTTGTTTCCTAGATTCTCAACTCAATTCTCCACTACAAAGATTTAAAGCTCAAAACTTTGTAGTGCAAAAATTTTAATTTAAAAATGTTCAAAGTCAAAAAATCTAGTCCCGCAATGTGCTGAAAAACTTGTTTTTTCCACTTTAAACGCAGATATCTTGCAATCTGTGTGGTCAAAAATTTTGAAATTTTTTCCCTACACTTTCATACTAGTTAGGTGTAAGATCCTACTGTTAGATGTGGAAAAAGAACAATTTTCAATTTTTTTTACTCTTTGCTATAGATATGGCAGTTTTGAGTGTTTTTTGGTAGAAAAAAGGTCTTGGTCCTTTAGGGATTAATAATATAAACACATGTTCATAATATAGCAAAGAACCAATAGTTTTTGAAATGTTCAAAAGGGCTAATAGATTTTTAAAATAAATAAAATAAAAAATCACATATAGAATTTGTATGAGAATGACATTATGTAAAATGAAACTAAAAGTAAGTAAATTAATTTTCTTGCACAATACCAATTTGTCCTATTAAAGAGGGATCAAAATTAGTATCATTAAAATTAAATTCTTTTATAAAGAGTATTGTACAATGACATTTTAGTACACACTTTTTTAATATAGTGTCATACATACTAATAGGATAAATTAGTGTAGTCATGTCCAAATGGATGCTAACTTCTATTTTCAAAGTTAAAAATAAGCTTAGAAGAGCTCAAGAATGTTATGATATATAGAAATATTAATGTATAAAACTTAAAAAGAGTTGGTCATGCTAGATAATGAATAATTAAACAATAAATTTCAAATCATACATTTTAGGCATATACCATTTTTTTCTGCAATGATACTAAAGCATTTTCCATAATGTCCTAAAATAACAATATTTGCATATTATTTAGTGATTTTTGAATGTAATCAATGAATTTCAATAAATCATATCTTTTTTAAATTTAATATTAAATTCAATCATTATTAGTAATCTAAAATATTTATTTATTTTTACAAACTTCTAAAGCATTGTATATTTGTATTTATTACCTTATCATATTCATTCATTTCTTTCAATGATTGGTGGTAAAGAACATCTTGTTTAGAAAACATATTATGTAACCTATATAAAAAAATAATGGACTATTATAATGTAATATGATATTGTATTCACATTTTTTTAAATTAATAGTAATAGACAGTGAAGTAGATTTAGATTAATATATGAATATAGTGAATAATTGCATTTTTACATCAACTAAGAATAAAATTTCAGTAAATTAATTACATATATACATATTTTTTACTATAAAATAAATATGGGCTTAGTAAAACATGTATTCAACTCATCCAATCTTGTTGAAAAACTATTATAACATGAAAGAATATTCTTTTGATATTTTGATTTTTCATCAATAATCATATCTTTAATATTTGATAGGTCATTGACCAACATTTCCATGTTATCTTCATTCTATTCATGTGGAGTGAAATAAAGGTCAAAATTATTTCTTATAGATTAGAATTTTTGATTCATATTAAATTTTAATATTATAAAGGATTTTATTTAAAAAGCACATTAACAGTAGTTATTTCTTCCATCACAATATGATCTTTTGGTTCCCCTTAATTTTATTGTAATAAGCGTAATACTACACTTTGAAAAGGACTCCAAAACTCAAAGTTTGAGGATGATAGGAGTGCATTGAATTCTACTTTCAGCTCAAAATGGTTTGAAATAATGTTATTTTCAGCAAAAAAATTGAACATTTTGTCCAATCAAAAGGTCATTTTGGGACAAATATCTCAATCATAATTTCAAATTCATATTTTTTGTGATTATAAACTAATTAATTATTTAAAATATTAAAATATTAATCATTCTATGTGGCATAATTTTGATATATTTTATGATATTTAAAAATTCAAAAGAATTTAATAAAGGTCTCACTATTTTATATGAAGAATTTATCATATCTTTTGCATTAGAATGTTTGATTTTTAGGTCATTTAACATGAAAATAAATGCTTTACATGCCTATACACAATGAAAACAATTTTTGGTCTTAGTATTGTATGATTTTTCAACTATCACAAATATATAGTTTTAAAATTTTCAGAAAATTCTAATTACTTTAATTCCAATGTAAATTTTATGTGGCAAACCTCTTTTGATCTAATTGTATGTCTTGAAAAGAATGTAATAAGTGATTTCAAAGTAGATTCTATATGTTTTTCTAATTTTGATATTCCTTTGATTTTTTCTTCAACTTCTAATAGCTACAAAAGAAAACTAAATTAGGCATATAATTTTTAAAAATCATTAAAAAAATATTAAAAAAATAGATTTAACAATTTAAGGAATTTATAGCTTGCAAATTTCAATTCTATTTAACCTGAAAGATCATTAAGCAAGAATTTAAAATTAATTTATAGAAATTAAATATACATTGTTTAAAAAATATATAAATTATAGTTACTTATAAATAAGAAGTAAATACTTTTGTATAACACTTGCTGGTGATTGAACTAATTTCATAGATGCTTTCTTCCATGCCATTATGTAATTTTTTGTGCACTTTGAAATACTCATTTTTAAAAAGCAATACCAATGAATTATTTTTACCTGATAGAGTAAAATAGCAATGCATAATTTATAACCAAGGTGTTTATTTTAATCAAGTTTGAGGCTTTAGTAATCTTTATTTTAAATTCACATCATAATTTATGTATATAATTATCCAAAAGCAAGAAGACTAACCTTTTAGATTAAGTTAAAATTATTCCTTTTCTACTATCTAGTATTCAATGTATATACAATAAATACTAAATTTCACCAAAAATATCCTTACACATTTGTTCTTTCATGAAATTTTCAAGTGAAATAATGTGATCAGTCCATTTAATAACTTGTTTATTGAGCTAAAAAAATCCAACAAAATTTGATAATTGTTTTATTTAATTATTTAATTATTTATTTATTCATACATAATATCAAATATATTCATTTAATTCAAAAAATTCTATCATATCAAGTTATATTATTTCATCACTTTCTTAAAATGTGTAATTTACTTGAAAAATATCCTTACGCTTGAATTATATATATCTTTAAGTATGATAAACTTTGTCTTTTCAACTTCACTTTCTTTTTTGAATATTGCATTGATAGCATCATTAAGGTATTTCATTGGATTTATTATCTAAAAATCATTGAGAAAGTACTTATGAATATACATATTTTTGAAAAATGAAACTCAAAATCTGCAATATAAATCTAATACAATTCAATAATATAGTTAAATGCAAATAAATTGTTTAAGATAAAAATGTGTATTTTGAAACATTCAATTAAAATTGTGAAAGTATAAAACATTTGTATTACATTGAATAGATATAATAAATAAAATAAAATGATTTAATATCATTCAATTTACTTACTCTATTAATCATACCCCGTGATTGTTGAAAAGTTTGATTGTAAATGTGCTTGAGGTTTATATCCAAATTTAATTTGTTTTCTTCATTTTCTTCTATCTTAGCTTTAAGTTCATGTTGTGTTAAATTTAGCTGATTCAATCACCATTATTTTATAATAAAAACAATGTGCTAAAAATATAAGATCAATATAAAATAGATATAATAGATGTAAATTTTATTTACATACTTACCAATATTGAAGAGTGGAATTTTTTTGCCACTGAAGTTAGCTACTTTTATTCATGGCATGAATAGGATAAAATGACAAATCATAAGTTTGAAGCAAAAAGCTTAGCTATTGCAATATTTTCCAATTGTATCATTCTACTAAGTTTGAATCTACTTGCATTGAACTAACTCCATTATGTTCTTTTTCAAGAGAACGTAACGTAATGGACATGGGTAAGCAACTTCTTCCAAAACATCATGGATGAGCGCAATCAAGGGAAGTTTGAACATATTAAGAGCATGCTCTCTAGATTATAAAATTTTAGCCTCTCAATGTCAATTTTTGAATGTTGCAAAAGGATTTGAGGGGATTCAATGATGGACAATCTTTGAAGTGAAAGATTACTCCCCTCAACACGTCAAAAAAAAAGATGAAAAAATGATCTCATCTCAATATTTGTTCAGTTTTTTCTCGGTCTTCACCCCTAAGATGGAAAGGTCAACTCCTAGCCTAAAAGGCAAATAGAATTCAAGAAGTCATAAATAGTTGATTATCTAGGTATTTATAGTAACCCGCAAAATCAAGACAATATAGCAAGTGACATCAAAAAAATGAAGGGACCGTAAGAATGGTGTGTTGCATGGTAGATCACAAAGAAATAAAAACCTTCCCTAGATAGCCATGGCCTTCTACATTTCCTACTACGGGGCCAATAGAGGTATGTAGGGCATACTCAAAGTTGATTGAAGTTAGAGACTCATAACAAGTTATTTTGACCAAGCTCCTTTTTCGTAATCCTTTTTACAAGCTGACAAGCTCTTATTCACTATACTATTATTTCAAGTAGATGAGAGAAGGCAAACCACAAATCCATCTACTATCTTGACAAGTTCTTTTCTTTTTGAGATTTTTTAATCTTTAGAATAAAATAATTTAGTTTTTCATAATTGTTTTGGAGAACTTTGATGTGAGATTCTAAATGGAACCATCTGAGGTCCCCCCTTTATCCACACCTATATCTATTATATTAACAAAGAAATGTCATAATCCATGTCTCAACTCCTATCACAAAATCCATCATATTTTCATCCCGCACAAATATCTTCCAAATATTTTATCTGATGTTCATAAAGAAAACTTAGCTAGAGTGATGAGTGAGCAATCTCCTCTAATGTAAGCACAACAATTTATTGCAATTTAAAGTTTCTAGTTTGTAAAAAAATGACACCATTTGCACCAAAAAATTCAATAAAATGTATACCTTATTTTTCAAATTCTTATTGTTGAAAATTAACTCTTCCATATTTTTGTAAGCTGTTTCAAGGTCATGTTGCAATCTTTCATTCTGAAGATTTAGAAATTTTACTTCTTTCATGCTAACATAATTAGTAACATAGTCATAAAAGAATAAATTTGTCAATAATATATTATTTATGTATAAAAATTTAATATAATGTAAAATCCTATTGAACAAATATGATATACCTTTTTTTTCCCATCATCAAGTGAATTTTTGTTTAATACATTTGACAACCTCATTTCTTTCAATACTTTTTTAGTATGAAACAAATTACTTTTTGAAGTATGAAGATTTTTTTCCTAAATCATAATAAATTATATCTTATTATCAATGACTTTCAAAAAATCTTATCAAATCTAAATTCATGTATGTATTCTCATATTAAGGATGTTCATACTTGATTTTTTTTTATTAAATACTCACAAGGATAATAATTGATATCATTAATGCCAAATACACATTCCTAAATCCATAAACAGAATAACATCAAAGTTCAATGAAAAAACATTACAATTTGACATAATCTTCAAAAAAATTAAGATTATTAAGGAAAAAAATGGACCAAAATGAAATAACTTTTAACATTATATATTATTAAAAAAGAACTATGATTGTATAAATTTTGATTAATATGATATGATTCTTGTTTTTTCATTATTGATTAAGTTATAAGTTTTACATTGAGTTATTATTCATATATTATATTGTTGAAGTAAAGTAATGTATGGTAATGTTCAAAAACTAACAAATAATTGTACGTTTATATGTACCTAGTTTTTGAATTGATAGCATTTATGATTGATGGTAATTTATCAATGTAAATTTTAAATTCTTTTAGGAATTCCACCTATATGATTATAAAAAATCAATGTAATATATCAATTAATTTCTTTTATTACTATCCATTTATTTTTATTTTCAAACTATATATATATATATATACATAACATTGTTTACAGGGCCGATCCCTTCCCCCTTGGAGGAGGGATAATTCCTTCTGGGATCCTTGGGGGAAGGTTTAGTTTAGATGGCAATGGTATTATTGGCTAATTCAAGATACGTAAGTCAGAGTAGGCAAGTTAACTATTGACTGAAAGTTTTAATGAGCTACCTTGAAACTGCTACCTAGCAAGCGTAACTTGTGACAACAAAGTTGTACAGGATGTGGGCCCACATTGGGGGGCTCCACGTTTTGGGGGGAGCAAAAGGGACCCCCCAGCGTTGGTTAACAATGTTATATATATATATATATAAGGATTTAATTTATTATAATTTAGATGCAACAAGAAAAAATTTCAATTTATATAATAAATTATATATAATAAAATTTTAAAATTGATGTAATGCTTTCTGAAACATTTATTGAAAATTATGAAATTACTTGGTCTTGCCATTTAGATTCAAGTAGCAGAGTACGCTCACAACATTCTTGAAGGCTAGTATTGAAGTGATCCTAATTTTTCAATAAAACAATTTAATATATTTAATATGTTAATAATAAAATTTGATCTTCAAATGATAGAAATGTACGCATTCATAAATATATTATATTAAATAAGTAAGTTAAATATTCAAATAGAAAAGTTGTGATCTATGAACATCCAACCTTTTGAATCTTGAATTTTGCACCATAACTGGTATACATATCCTTCATTTATTAAAAAATATTTTTTATTAATATACTAATATTATTTTTTATTGAAATGATTGATATTATTGTTTCTTCATCTGAAAATATCATATGCGTATAGTGATTCTTACAAGATTTCATTCACTTTAAATTTTTTTATAAATAATTAAAAATTATATTTTTTAATAAATTTTAGAATTGTCAAGGTAAAAATGAAATGCTTTGTATAAAATGACTTTTATCATTTTAAAATAAAATTTAGACATTTCAAAATTTTAACTCAAATTTATTGGTGAAAATAAACTCTTACCACGTACAAATTTTTTAAGATTCTTCAATAAATGGTTACAATTTGGTGTATAAAACTCATTCCAAAAAAATAATGAATAATAAAACATAAAAATTTCTACACTTTCCAAGTTTTCCACAAATTTTTGGAGATAGTTTGAGTAAACATTATTAAACAAAATTAATATTTTGGATCATATCTTAGTTAATAATATTTTATCCAATAAAAATTCTAACTCATGATTATAATGAGAAAATTTTCAAGAAAAAGAATTCTAAAAAAAACACTCATTTCAAATATTAAAGAATCTTCAAAATTTTGTTTTTGTAATAAGTTTTTTTCACCAACAAATTTGAATTAAATTATAAAATATTTGAATTTTATTTAAATTTTTTGAATAGCCATTTTATACAAATATATTACTTGTACCTCAAAATGTCCAAAATTTGTGGAAAAAACAAATTTTTCAATTAATTATGGCAATTTTTATAAGTATTTTGAAAATGATTGTATATTGTAAGTTTATAATGCAATTCTATCTTTTTTTTAATTTTATCTTTATGTTAACATGACATCATGAAACTATTTAATCTTATAAAATATTCACCTCAATACATCTTGTTATCTTTGCAATTTTAATTTCTTGCGATTTTTGGAATGACTTTAATTTATCAAAATAATCATTTTTTGATGCTAAAGTTTCCCTTTGAAACTCAATAATAAGATCATTGGTTTTTTTCATCACCCTTTCTTTTTCATTGTGTATCTATATTGACAATTGCTAAATTCATAAACCTATATATATATATATATATATATATATTTGTTCTTAACTATCATGTTTTGAATATTACCATTTGTATAACAATATGATATGAATCTTCATGCTCCTGCAAGTATTCAAGTATTCAAGGAAAGAATTATATGAAATATTATCACATATTTTCATATTTATCTGTAAAAAGATATAATAAAATATTAATATTTTTTAAATTGGATTTTATTTAATATAATAATAAATTATGGTTACAAAGTTAATTATTACAAATAATGATTAATTTAAAAATATAATAATATTAAAAATAAAAGGATGAAATAATTATTTTTAAGCATTATTTAAAAGACCTTGATGGTTAATTTTGATTCATCAATGGTTGCTTGATATTTGTTCCTTTGCTGAATTTGTAGCAACTTCATATTATCTATATCTCTATAATTCTTTATAGAAATAAAAAATTGTATTGCTGTTAGTAATTCATTTCACATCTCCAATTTTTAATGAGTAAATTATTCATAATATTGTAATTATTTAGTGGTAATAATAATCATTAAAATATTTCTATAATTCATAAACATATATAAAAATAAATCTTATAAATATAAAAATGTATCTAGTGAAATAAATTAATGTACAAGCATTAAAACCTTTGTAAATTGTTGATTTTGTTAGTTGAATGCTCTTGATAAGATTCAAACTTGTCTTCAAGATGATTTTCACGTTTTTTCATTTCCTGCTTATTGCAAAGCCCAATGAAATTTAGAAACATATTTGTTTTTATTGTGCAACAAAAATGAAGTAATGTAAGTTGAAATTCTAATTTTATAATTATTCATTGTTTTTTTAGAATTCAAAATAGTTAGTAAATAATAACAAAGAAAAGTATATAAAATTGACATATCAACTTGTGAGAACCAACAGCAAAGGAAAATATATGAAATTAAACATTTACCAATTTATTGAGATTTATTTCTTCTTGATATTTTTTTATTGTGGCACAATGTTGTATCATTGAATCCTTCATATTCATTTTATGAAATTTAAATTAATACTTGTCACCACATTTACATTTCTAATTACAAATGAATTTTGATTTTCAATTCAATTGTAGACAAAATTGTCAAAAATTAGAATGAGAGTCCACATATTTTAATCATAGAAAATTTAAAAAAATTTAAATGATTCCAAAACAAATTTCACAATGTGATTAATTTTGAGTTATTATTTATATATATTTTTAGAATATATATATGCATAAAATGATTTGCTTTATATTGCTTATTTAACATAAGCAATGTGAAATAGTTGAATTTATTATTTAAAGAAATTAAAGATTGGTTTTATATAAAATTAAAATATTAAAATATAATTACATTTATTCATTGCAAAATTTAGTATTGGAGAAGTTTCATTGGATTTATATGCTTATTTTGGAATTAGATGCCAATATTTTAAAAACTGCATTTTTCATACAATGTAATGATATACCTCTAATATTTGTGTATTGAATTTTTCTTCAGCATTGTAATGCACAAGGTTGTTAAAACTCTGAATTTGAGATGTAGCATCGTTCAAAATGATTTGAATTTCACTACTAAGTTTTCTTGGACTCTGTTTAGACATATTGTTGTAAATGGTTTTTAACTTTGTATGACTATTCTTATCCAAAGCATTCAATTTATACATTGAAAATAAAATAAAAGAATTTTTTTAAATTTAATTTAAAATCAAGTACAACAATTTAATCTTAAATGATTTTCATTGTTCACATATTTTAAATGCATTGTTATAAAAGAAATCAAAATATAAGAATATTGAGCATTGAAACTTTAAATTATATATTTTATTAAAATTAATAGCATGGAATTTTTTTTTAATAATCAATTATAAATTTTTATTACTTCTTGTGGTTCTTCTTCATTTGTTGAATTTGCAAAATGGTGAAGTAACATTGTAAGTTGATTCAATTTTTCTGTAAGTTTGTCTTCAATGCATGACCAGTTGCTTATTGTTGATTCACTTGCTTGACTCATATTCAATTGCTATTTTATTTTAGTTAGTAAAGGTCATGTGATAAATTCTTTGTGGTTTGGATTCTTGATCAAGTGTCTAAACGCATTTGGTATGTATAATACAGTCCAACTAATTATATTGCAATTTTAAAGGTTACAATCAATTATGGCATGAGTATTGATTACATTGTATTATATAAGGAGAAAATGGAAGAATCTTCAAATATAGTTGATTAAAATAGAAAATTTAAACTTTCAATTCAATGTATACAATAATTTAATTTTAAATCTATATTATGACACCAATCATCAAACCATGTCTCATACTCCCTCTGTCTCAAAATAAATACGGGATTTCCTAAAAATGGCTAAATTAATGTGCAAGTTGTTCCATATTTCAAGAAATTGCATGGTTATTTGTAGCTTCTACTAAAGCCCACTAGATGTGAAAGAATAGAAGACAACAATGAAGCGGCATATGTTGAAAACACGCGACGAAAGTGACAAATTTTTGCCCTTTTGGGAACTGCTCCAGTGCCATTAACAATTTTGATCATTCTCCAAGCAATGTTGATGCAATGACGTCCATTAATGTCCTATGTATTCAATTTTGACAATGTTATGATTCAACTCAAGGAAATTCTCAACAAGAGATTTGTTAGTAGCATTTTTTGTGTAGTTTTGGGATAAATTCTTCACCTTTGGTTGATTGGAAGTTGTGTTTTGATTCCCGTTGTAGGGATTCAATTGCTATATAGTCTTTGGAACATGACATTTGCGGATTCTTTTGCTTCAGGATGTTCAAACTAGCTTCAATTGTTGTCCATTAAGTTGTGGAAAGCCAATGTTGAATTTAATTTGGAACAAGTATATTTAGAAACCCTAGATTTATTTTAGACAAAGGGAGTACCTTGCAAATTTTTCTTCTTATAAATTAGGGTTACAAATTTCCACTAGTGTTACACAATATTTACCTTAAGAATGTATTTCATTTTTGACCAAATTGTGTTTGAGTGGAGGTGGTATGAGTGCTGAGGAAGTGAAGAAGTCATCAAAGTTGAAGACTTGTCTAACTTGAAAGGTTGTTTGAAAAATTGTTTATAGATAATTTCAAAAAATTGATTGAAAAATTATTTAAGGTTTACTTCAAAGGTTATATATTATAATTCATGGCATGGGCCAACTTAGCTAAAACTCAAGTCAAAGAAGCATATTACACTATATGCACCTATAATCATCATTGTTTAGAATGCAACGTCTATATTTAAACCAAAAAACAATCCTAAAACTTAGATATTAATAATATCTAATATTCACAATTAAAATATGAGAGCCTATAAGATACTAGAAATGGTCTAGCCTTTCTATCCAGACCATTTTCTAAAATGGATTGGCTAGTAGTTTTGAGGGAATAGTATACAGTACAAACATAGGCAATCACTACAAGAAAAAAATGTCCTATGCAATTGGTCAAAAAATGATTAGTTTGCAATTACGTTGCCTAAACTAGAGTAGGGGTTCCACATACATGTACAGTCTATGGTGTACTTGCAGACTAGCTGTGCATACAACTTGCAAATGTATAAACCCTCAATAGAAGCTAATAGAGCTTTTACATCCTTGAACGTTTAATTTGATGATGTATAAAGTGTAAATAATCGTTTGATATATGGAAACGTCAAAGTTGTTTAGCAGTTATATATGACTAAAAAAATTTTGTGACTATTTTTTGACATGTATGCAATTGGACAGTCTTTGATGACATATTTTCTTTAACCCCTAAGCGCCCCAGGGGACCAAAAGTGTCCTCACATAGTTTGGAAGTCCAATTCAAAGTGCTGTAATTTTTGCATCCAATGTCAGAATTCTATAAAATTTGTTGTGAAATCTACACTATCTCTTCTAGTTTGTGTGGTAAAATTTCCAAATCAATCCAAGATGTAATGATTTTCTGAAAGCCATTCAAAATTCACGCGTTCAATTTGAGTTCAACAAACTAGACAATTACTGTAAGTGTATTTTGGATTTATGAGGATCAATTGACTTTGTTTTGACTCTAATTTTATTGTTGACTTAGTTGTATACTAGTTATCTATAGTCTATGACTCTATGCATATTTGTTGCAGAAGAATCTTATATATGTACTATAACTAGCATATTGAGTAGGCAATTAAACTAAGGAACAACTAATGCATGATTGTTTCTTCTGAAAAAACAAAATCTACTAGGAATCTATTCATAAGCAATTGCAAAGCAATTGCCCTACAACTTCAAAAGAACTAAGATACAACTTTGAAACAATTGCCTTCCAACTGCATGCAGAATGAGTAAAAAACGGTGATAGATTTAAATGTATAAAAAATACAAAATATAAAAGTCAAAACTACAATTGAAGTCACTATACAAAACCTCCACATGGAAAAAATGGCCCCCATGCTCAATTGTGCCATAGTCGTAAAACAATTAATAACTATGGGCGTACATAAAATATTTGCCACGTAGGAGGTCAAGGGCAACTTCTAAGCAATGATTAGACCTGTTGACTAACTCATTTTGGACACTCATGCAAACCATGTTTATGAACTTCCAAATTAGTGAAAGGATGAAATATAGCCTCCTCCTATACAACTCAAAAGTCAAAATTTCCGAAGCAATTGTTCTACAACAATTACGAGTTTAAAGCACTATGGTTGTCATTTATGTCCTAAATAACTTGAAAACATAGTTGTATGCTCAATCTTAGAATCTTGTTTTTCTTCTAATGAATTGCAAAGAACATTTGTACTATTTTTTTGTCACATTGCTAAAACATATTTTTTTTGGCCATAATTTTGTAAAACATACTTCCAAACAACTTGAGATTCATAATAAAGGGATATAAAACTATTTGCACCTTAAATAATGTTTTCATATTTATCAAAAAATAATTTATTATTTTTAAATATAACTTGATTAAATATCACCCTTATTATTTTTACAAGATTTAATACTATTTTGACCCCTCCAAATAAACTTGAAGTTAAAAATAAAAATACAAGGTCATCAATTGACCAAATGGAGATCAAAAGTCTACAAATGGAGATCTAAGCCTCTACAATTATCAATTGACCAAATAATTTTCTAAAAATAATTTATTGTCGTCTTGCAAATATTTTTTTCATATTAGCAAATGGATAATAATTTTTTTTTCTCAAGATGTAACTAGTTAATTAGAAACTCTTGTATGTTGGAAAAAATGGACAATTTTTTTTGAATTTTTTTGAATTTCTAAAAATAGAACCATAATACAAACAAGACAATATCTATTTTATGAATTTTTTAGCTTCTCTATTTTGTGCATAACTTTTAGAAAATATATTTTTACGCCAATTTTTTTTAAACATCTTACTTTTAATGTTCTATTAATTTTTTATATTTTTTTAATTTAAAAAATATATTTTAGAAGTTCATAGTATGCACAATAAGACATGAAAATGCAACAAAATAAACAAGTGATTCTTGCATTGGTCCATATTGTCACTTTTACTATATAAGCCCCTATTAAAAATGCTAGTTATATAATCACCAAATACACTAAATTCAGATGAACAAAAAAAATGTGTCATATAAGCTATGCCTTGCTCAACCTCCTCGACCAATAGCTAATTCAAAACTAAGTTGTACTAACCAATGAGACTAGGTTGTTGTCATCCTATAATGATTAATGCTCTATTCCTTTTATTCACAACTTAGCAATCAAAGACTTTGACAGTTCATTATTTGTACCTAATTTTGATGTACCTCTAGTAAGCATCAAAGGATGTGTCATAGTAATTAACGATTCCCCTTGCAATACAAATTTGTGAACACACGGGGACCATGGTTGAATAGCATATATGAATTTTTTCTAGATTTGTGTTAGTGATTTGCACTTACGGGTGCATTGCACTGTACTGGATCTTGGCACCTATAACCTGGAAAAATAGATTTTAAGTATTGATTGCATTACAAGGAGTGGAGAGCCAAAAGTCATTTCAAGTATGCAATTCTCTTCCTACGTTTTTCACTTCAATTGTATTTTGATTTTTGAAAATCCATTTAATTATTTTAAAAAATACAAATTATACTTGTCAAAAATACTATGACTCTGTAGAAGATTTCATTCTAATCCAGCATTTTATGAGGTACATGTACTTTTGTATATGGAAAAAACGTCATTATATATCACCAAGATAAACACATATTAACAATTCTTTTGGAGGTTAACCCCAAAATCTACAATCAACCATTTTATGATCTCTATCCAACTCTAGGGACTGGATATCCTCCCAATTTATTTTTTTGAATTTCATATTTTTTTCATGTAGTTTGTCAAATTGTCCTTCTACGGTTGAAAAATTCTTAATTTGAATAAAAATTCCGCCTCAAGTGATTTTTCAAACTTAACCACTCAAAGAAATGCACATTGCAGATTGTAGTAGGAAAGAAACCTAGCCAATCAAAGGCCATCCCAAGGAAAATAATTTAATGGATATACAAGTAGACAAAGGACTAATTGGTTAGAGCATATAGTGCATGGGCACAATCACGTGAATTTTTTTCTATTGTACCTCACATCCTCACTTGATTGCAAGATTTTAAAAACAATCTTCTATTACTCCAACCCTTCTAAAAATGGCATGACTGTTTTGAATTATTCATAATTGCATTTGGTAAAAAAGAAAACTCTTCTTTTGAAAAATTATGAAATATGAGCCCTTGAAGTCATTGTGCATGAGAAAGATAAATAAAACTTTGATTGATGATATTCCAAATCTATAAGATCAATTGAAAATCTTTAAGAATTCTAGGATAGACTAATATGACAGTGGTAAACAAAATCCTATAGTTAAATTTTTCTAAAATTTTTCTAAAAAAATATTCTTTCATTTTGAAACGACAATTTGGAGGTGATTTTAGAAGGTGGAGACCCTTTGAGCATTTAGAGAATAAAATGTTCTTTTGATGGCATAACAAATGTTGTTCTTCACTGACAAACTTGTCTCCATTTTACACGTAATTTTTTCGGAAATGAAAATCTGTTTTATTAGAATTCTAATGCAATATTGCAAAACTAAGACAATGACTTCCAGAGACCAATTCATCTTATTTTATATTGTTATATCATTACAAATATGCTTCAATTCCTATAGTCCCAAGGCCTTTTTTCCATCAAAAACCACTCAAAATTGTCATTTTTATAGCAAAGAGCAATCTTTTTTAAAATTTAATGTTATTTTTTTATGTCTAGCTGTAGTATCTTGTACAAGATTAGTGTAAAAATGTGTGGAAGAAATTTCAAAAACTTTGTTTGTGTAGATTGCAAGATATTTGCATTTAAAGTGAATAAAACAAGTTTTTTTGCACCTAAGTGTTGAACAACATTTTTGACTTTGAACCTTCTTAACTTAAAATTTCTCTACTAGTTTTGAATTTCTAATCTCATATAATGAAGAATTGAATTGAAAATCTAGGAATTTAAAAATAAAAAAAATGCACTTAGTTTTCACTCATTAAAAAATTGTTAAGTAGAAGTAGGTTCAAGATTGAAGGGAACACTAGACCATTAATAGCTCTAAGATGAAATTGAAATGCACTAATCTCAATGGTGAGATTGTTCTAAAAAGATATCTTAGCCTTGTGAATTTTTTTATTTTTTTAAAAATTGTGAATATTGAGTTCAGAAATTAATCCTACAAGTTATTTTTTCAAGAAGATGTTCTAATTGCCCAAAAAACAAGATTGTCTATAACTTTCATATGACAAATCCAATTGGAATGAATCAAAGCTTCCCATGTAGATGAAAATATGATTTATATGAAACAAATTTTTAATTTTAAGCTTTTTTGAGGGATAGTTTCTGCTCGCCAAACTAAAATTTGGACCTTTTGTGCCATAACTTTTGCTTTTCGGCACTAATTGAAATTAAAATTATATTTCCGGAAAGCTAATGTGTTTTTCTACCTTCACCAACGGTACTAGTATGTGAGCCCAAGAATGCGAGCTTGTGAGCATTGAGCCTACAATATAGGTACTTATAATATAGATACCCCACACTATAGAAGGTGTATGTATCATAAGCACCTATAATATGGGTATTTGTAACATATATACCCTATAATCATAGACGATTTCTATAGTATATACACCTATAACATAGGTGTGTAATATTTTAGGCTTACGGGCTCACACTCTTATGCTCACATAATAACAACCTTCCCAAGGGAAGTTGGGACTTTAAGGGTTAAATTACCAATAATCAAATTTCTTATGCAAATTTTACTAAATATATTAAAGTTTTCATTTCCTTTCACAAATAACTATTCTGGTAAAATGTGAATATCTTTTGGAAATAGTAGAGTGGCGTTATAACCGTTATTAACTGTTATGAAATTTTCAGTGTAGCTACTATGTACACAGAAGATGCTCATCTTCTGGGTATTAATATATCTAGGAAACACTAGATATATAAATGGCAATAACAAATGTATTTTTTGCACAAATTGAACAATCCATTAAATCAATCTTTATACGATATTTTCAATGTTCTAATTTAATTAGTGAAAGCAAAATCTAAATAAAATCTAAATTTTAGCACTCTGTTGATTGGATTTTGATTGATCATATACATTCATATTCTAATAAGAAACAAAAGCTCATTGCATCAAAAGCAAACACAAGTTTTACAGTTTATTCTTAACTCCTAAAAGCCCATTGTCCTTTCGGGAGACAAATGCGATTTTGGTCATGTACCTTTTTGCAACCACATTTGTAATATTTTTTGAAAAATTTAATGGAGTTAGAGAATGGGAAGACCTACATGGGGACATAATTTTTTTCACAATCGGTACCCGGGAACAACAGTTATGACCAAATAAGCTCAAAACAGGGGATGGCGGGCAGCCCGGGCAGCAAAACAAAATTGGCAAAAATTTGATATATATATTTCTATATTTTTTTTCTTGTAGATTATATTTTTGCCTATCTGGAAAGCTTTGATTCATTTCATTTGGATTTGTTATGAGAAAGTTATGGACATTCTTGTTTTTCGGGTAGTTACAACATCTTCTTGAAAAAAATAACTTGTAGGGTTCATTTCTCAATGTTATTTTTGCAATTTTTCAAAAAAATAAAATTCTCATGGTTTAGTTTACTTGCTAGAACAATCTCACCATTGGAATCAGTGTATTTTAATTCCATCTAAAATATATGGATATTTTAGATTTTCCTTCTATCTCGTACCTATTTCTACTTAACAATTTTTTTAGGAATGATAGTTAACTTTTTTTGAATATTTTTTTTCCTCCTAGACTCTCAACTCAATTCTCCACTATAAAGATTTAAAGCTCGAAACTCTGTAGTGCAAAATTTTAAGTTAAAAATGTTCAAAGTCAAAAAATCCAGTCCCGCAATGTGTTGAAGTACTTGTTTTTTCCACTTTATTTGCAGATATCTTGCACTCTGAGCGGTCAAAAATTCTGAAATTTTTTCCACACATTCTCATACTAGTTAGATGTAAGATCCTATGGTTAGATGTGAAAAAAAGACATTTTTCAATTTTTTTTATTGTTTGCTATAGAAATGGCAGTTTTGAGTGTTTTTTGGCAGAAAAAAGGCCTTGGACCTTTAGGGGTTAATTGAAACATAAAATGAATATCGTGTGAAGAAGTTCATTAGAATTTAGAAGGATGAAATAAAAATCACAAAATCTTATTAAATGGAAAATTAATCACAAAAGGTTTGTTGAGTGATGTTTTGTCCAAATGTATTTTCATTTATCCAATCTGGTGCTTGAATATTCAAAAAACAACCTTTCTTTATTATCCATTTAAAAAATTTGAGGTTAATATCATATTTGTACAAAGATATAAGCAAAAATTCAAAAAAGAAATTTGTCATCAACCTGTAAAGAATTAAAAGTCTAATTTTGGATTTAACGTGGTATTTTTTGTATACTTGGTATAGACGGTGAATGAATTGATGCATACAATAGGAATAAAATTTTGAATTCAAATTGATTGAGATTCAGTGACACATGTCCTCAATTTGGATCATCAATTCATTGTTGCACTTCCTACATGTCTTAAAAGCTATAAAATGGTCACGTATTGGAACATGATAGGATTTAGATGTTCAAGACTTAGGTACATTCAAACAAAACATTACAAAAAATTTGGGCCCTATGGAGGGTTGCTCCAGTTTTGGTGGATTTACAAATACAGTGAAAAAAGAATTATTATTATTATTATTATTATTATTATTATTACTTTAATTATTAATTTAAAAAAAAAATATGATAGGCACACCTGCTGACTTTCACTAGCAAGATTCCCTATGTGACAATTTGGGCTAATATTTCTTGAAATTGCACATTTTCATGTATGAAAGTTGCTCGGAAAGTGGATCTCCCATGGCTTGAAATTTTCTCTAATGGATGCTAATAGTTGAATTATCAATCCAACTTTGTTTGTCTTGCCATATTTTTATACATGATTCATATTCTAGGAATCAAATATAGTACCATATGTATAGTTCTCCAATCCCCACTTACCTATTAACTCCTAAAGTCCCAAAATGGATTTGGAGCAGGCTCCTATGGTTACAATATTTGTCGTGATGTTTTGAAATTTTTGGTGAAGATAGAAAAACACATTAGCTTTCTAAAAATGTAATTTTTCTTTCAATTACTGCTTGAAAGCAAAAATTATGGAACAAAAAGTAAAAAATTTAAGTCAGCGGGCAGAAAAAACCCTCAAAGAAATTTAAAATAAATTTTTAAATTGTTTTTCTTTGTGTAGATTGTATTTTTATCTACATGGAAAGTAGTGATTCATTCCATTTGGATTTGTTATGTGAAAATTATGAACAATCTTGTTTTTTGGGCAATTAGAGCATTTTCTTGAAAAAATAACTCGTAGGATTCATTTCTGAACTCAATATTCACAATTTAGAAAAAGTTTCACAATCTCATTATTGAGATTAGCCCCTAAAGGACCGGCATGCGTTTTTTGGTTGTATAGAAATTTTGGGCAGGTACGTGTGACTAGAGATTTCCATATTTTCAGCTGAAATTTTAGTAGAAGGTGGGCGCAAGGAATATCTTTCATTTGCACTAAATTTCAGCACATTTGGAAATAGGAGTCAAAAGTTATGGCCAAATATGTTACTTTTTTTCGTAATTGGGCAGTCTGGGCAGCAAAAAAAAATTGGCAAAAATTTGATTTCTTTTTAAAATATTTTTTTCCTCATAGATTATATTTCTCTCTATCTGGAAAGCTTTGATTCATTTCATTTGGATTTCTTATGAGAAAGTTATGGACATTCTTGTTTTTCGGGTAGTTACAACATCTTCTTGAAAAAAATAAAAATAACTTGTAGGATTCATTTCTGAATGCTATTTTTGTAATTTTTCAAAAAAATAAATTCTCATGGTTTAGTTTACTTGCTAGAACAATCTCACCATTGGAATTAGTGTATTTTAATTCCATCTAAAATATATGAATATTTTAGATTTTCCTTCTATCTCGTACCTACTTCTACTTAATAAATTTTTTAGAAATGATAATTAACTTTTTTTGAATATTTTTTTTTCCTAGATTCTCAACTCAATTCTCCACTATAAAGATTTAAAGCTCAAAACTCTGTAGTGCAAAAATTTTAAGTTAAAAATGTTTAAAGTCAAAAAATCTAGTCCCACAATGTGCTGAAATACTTGTTTTTTCCACTTCAAACGCAGATATCTTGCAATCTGAGGGGTCAAAAATTCTGAAATTTTTTCCACACATTCTCATACTAGTTAGGTGTAAGATCCTATGGTTAGATGTGCAAAAAAAAAAAGTTTTTAAAATATTTTTACTCCTTGCTATAGAAATGGCAGTTTTGAGTGTTTTTTGGCAGAAAAAAGGCCTTGGGCCTTTAGAAGTTAGTATGTTTCAATTCCATCTTAGAGCTATTAATGGTTTAGTGTTCCCTTCAATCTTGAACCTACCTCTATCCATTTTTTGATGAGTAAAAACTAAGTGCATTTTAAAAAAAAACAAAAATTCCTAGACTCTCAACTCAATTCTTTATCATATAAAATTAGAAATTCAAAATCAGTAGAGCAAAAAATTTAAGTTAAGAAGGTTCAAAGCCAAAAATATAGTTGAACAAGGTGCAAAGAAACTTGTTTCTTTCACTCATGTAATCTACATCTTGCAATCTACATGCGGATAAAGTTTTTGAAATTTCTTTCACACATTCTTACACTAGTCTTGTATAAGATCCTATAGTTAGATATTCAATTTTTTTTTTTCTTCGCTCTTTGCTATAAGGTAAACCAGTCCATCATGGTCAAATGACCCATGGCAAACTCCTAAGGAACTACCCCATGATGGTTATTCTCAGTTTATGAGATTTTGGACCACAATCAATGCCTTACCTGACACTAATGGATTAATTAGTAACCTCATTAGGAACGCCCAACTATTTCAGTGTAAATCACTATAGAAAGTGACTTTTTAAGGCCTTTCACTTTAGAAAATATTTTGACTGCTTTAGAAGAGTAAGGTGAGCATTATGGATATAGTTGCATGTTGGTTTTGGGGTAGTCTACAGACTCTTTCGGGCTAAACATTTCAAAAAATTATAGCTAATTCATACTTTGTTGAAAAAATATAATTTCAATTACTCTTGTTATTTCTCACACTTGTCTATATGTGGGAAAATTTAAAAAAAATTCAGCCATGACATGAGGGCAAACTAGCAATCCTGACCATGACGGGCTGTTTTACCTTAGAAATGGCATTTTGGTGTGGTTTTTGCTGGAGAAAGACTTTAGGGGCTAAGGATCAAAATCAACAATTTTGTTACATTGGTACAACTTTGGTATCAAGAATACTGACATATATCGGCATTAAGGTTTAATTTCAGACCATAAACTAGAGCAATTATGAATTTATGGTTCAAGGCAAACATTCTAAATTATGCGAAATTAATGGATTACCGCCAACCCTAAGTTAAATGGCGAAATTAATGGATTTCCTTTGAAGGATGAAGTTTTAATTCCACATCAGTCAAAAGCTACTAATATGTTTGCGTCCGTGTGCATGGAGCATGCTCTAATATATAACCAAGACCATGATCAGGTTTACAAATCATACCAATCACCCAAGCACTGGATATCAACGACGATTCTTGCGTGCACCAGTCAGTCGCAAAGATAGAAACACTGAACACGCCAAGTGTCCACCAAAGTGTAAAGTAACAATAGTATAATATACATGCCCCTGTCACGCACAACTGACACATGAGCGTGGTGACATCCATCGATCTCCGACGAAGAAACCAACGTAACTTCATCACGACTTCACGACTGAGACAGAGTTGAAAACAAGTGCATGCGCCAGAGTTCAAAACAAACCCTGGCATGGCGGGCTGTCGCAACCTCTGCCATTCACTAATACTAAACGGAGCATACTAAGCTACCTCGGAGCAGATCGACCCGACAGTCGACTAACTTCGTATCAGTCCTGGTATCAACAAATCCCAGATCGAGGAGTGGAATAAAATGAAATGCACTGGACTGGAGTGACATCGGGTGCTCTAGTGTCCCTAGTGAGACAGATGTAGAATTGAGAACCTCCGCTGCAAGATGTCTCTGCTAGAGAGATTCTGAATAGGAGACGTTTAGGGAAACCTGAGTTCGTACACTGCGGGGGAGGGTCCCGATTCTACGTTCTAACTTCTAACAGTTACAGTTGTTTCTACTCTCTAGATTTGCTTCTAGTTTTTCAACCCCAGGCTTCTACCTCTATATATTCGTTTCTTTACACTAGATCGGTACTTCCATTAGTTCCTATACATGGGATGCTGTTTTGTGACTTCTAAGTTCGTGTTTTCTTTTCAGGTTTCAGGCTTGGTTTTGCGGTAAAGAAGCCACTAGAGGTAGGTGAGCTGGCGATGGACGGGGGGCGGGGTTCCCGAGAACGTGTGAGTGGGCCGCGCAAGTCGTGGAAGGCTCGGTATCTTCGCTGACCTGCCTCACAGCGCGGGTGCCGGGTCAACCCCCGCAATAGCGCTGGAACCTTGCCATTTTCACCCCCTCGCAGCCTCTCTGTTGACAAAACCCTCGCTAACAGTCAGGCTCTTGGGCCTTGTTCCATTATTGCACACGCCTCGTATCCGCTCTTGAGCCCCGGTTGCTATTGTTGTCAATCCCCGTTCTACTCCTTCAGTTCATTTTCCCCCCTTCTCACTCCCGCTCTCTGTTCTGTCAATTGGGGTACGGCTTTCGGTTGCGTCTTCCTCGGATGTCGGGCGAGATTTGTTAGTGAGATACGGGACTCCATCCGTGGCTCTCATCATTTGCAATCCCACTGTGGAGGGTTTTTACGTTGGGCTTTGTGGAGCAACCAATCTAGATGAGAATCAATCTGCAAAGAATTGCGGCGTTGCGGATTAGTTTTGTGATTGTTAGGGTGGGTTGAGGGAACGAATGGGTGCGTGGGTACGTGGGTTTGCAAGGGATTCGTGTTGACGTCGGCGGGTATGGAATTCGAAGGCTATTGTGGGGACGCCGAACGAGGGTGATCGTCGGGACTGGTGGGTGAGAGCCTTGGAATTGTTGTGTGGTGATGTGAGCAGGTAATTTTATTGTTGACTGATCAGATCATTCACGGTGCTGGTCATCGCAATTCCGTTTGTAGTTGGGACAGGTAGGTGGTTGCGTCTTGTGGCGAGCGTAGTGAATTTGGCAAGGAAGAAAGGTTTTTGATGCTGCAAAGAGGAGGGCGTCGGTGAAAAGATGCTGGGGGGCAGCCAAGGGCCCGGGCCAGGGTCAGGGCAAGGCTCCACGCCTTGCGCAGCTTGCAAGCTGCTTCGCCGGCGCTGCGCTCAGGAATGCCCGTTCTCGCCCTACTTCTCCCCTCACGAGCCTCAGAAATTCGCGTGCGTGCACAAAATCTTCGGCGCCAGCAATGTGTCCAAGATGTTGATGGAGGTTCCGGAGAATCAGCGCGCGGACGCCGCCAGCAGCCTGGTGTACGAGGCGAACGCGCGCATCCGCGACCCCGTCTACGGATGCATGGGCGCCATCTCCGCGCTCCAGCAGCAAGCGCAGGCGCTGCAAGCCGAACTCAATGCGGTCCGACAGGAAATCACACGCTACCGGCACCACGACCCCACGTCTGCGGCAACAGCCGCCGCCGCAGCCGACGACGCGACCGCGGCTGCGTCACCTGAGAGTGGTAGCCGGCCCAGTAAGCAACCGCCGCCGCAGTCGGCCGCCGCTGCCAAGTCGGAGGCGTACACTCCCGGAGCGCCTTCTCCTAGTAGTACCGTGGCCACGTCAGAATCCAAGGATCGCAGTTACTGGTCGCCCATTAGTTGATCACGGATCCAAGCTGGCACCACCAAATTTATTGGGATTTGCAGCATAGGAAGGGGATGCAACTGGGGGCGGGTTAAGGTTTTCTCTGGGAAAATTGATCAATTCCAACCATGGCCGCGTAATTTGGTGTCGATACCGACAACTAACCAAGTTATGAATCTTCCAACCTAGGGTTGGGTGGCCTTCAGTTGCTAGCCTAATTAAACTCCTTGCTGAACTTGTTCCTTGTTCCTTGATCATCATCAATTTGATTTGTCAACTAATTTTATTCTCGTTTTCTGGCTTGGGTGGGTGTGTTTTCGTTCACTGCTGCTGCCCTATTCTCAATTCCCTTGGAAGTTTATCTTCGTATCTGGTCAAGTGGTTTCTAATGTGGGTGGGTGCCTGCTATTGTAGGGGAGAATGGATTTGCAATTCGGTGTACCCCCACCCTGCTGCATTCTGAGCTCTGGTTTAATTAAATATCGATAATAACTTACTTGTATGTCATAAATTAGGGCTTGAGGGGATCCATTTGGATCAAAGTGATGAATTCAGTTGTGGTCTTGTGGAAGCTCTTTATGCAATTCTCTGATAGGAAGCCTCGTACGTTGCTAATGCAGGGCTACCGGCATAAAGACTTTAGACTAAGAAGTTAGAGCGGTACGACTCACTGTTGTTGCTACTGTTGGCCCACTGTTGTTGCTACCTGTGGTACCAGGCATTGGAAGGTGGAAAGTTGCGATGTTTTGCTCTTAACTAGGCTTCATTAACTCCGGTTGCCTGATTACGTGACAGACTTGATCAACAGAGTTCCGAAATTAGTCCGTTAAATTCAACTCCGTTGTTCGGAATCTGTACCAGTAATCAATCAAGCCAATGTGGCTTGCTGTGCACTTTTAACCTTCTTGTGTGTTTGCAACTCATGGCACGATGTACAGAATCCGTAGGGCAAGTTGTCCATCTCTTTTATCAAATTGATACGATTGTAATGAATACATTTCTTCAGAATCCAATTGCAGATGGTCAAAGAATTTGGCCCAATCCCCAAGAACCAACCTTCCACTAGGCCACTAGGGGCTCGAAAGGCCTAAAGGACCTACTCTCTCCTGTGGACTTTGGTGTCGGACCGTGAACAAATGGGATCTTAATCACACCACCGCCAAATCGGAGTGGAGTTTTCCATCTTGTTTAGGTGTAGGGTTTTAAAGTTCTTCCTTTTTCTTGGTGTGGGGTCTTGAACAAACCGACTCTTATTCATACCGGCATCTGAAGGGAATGAGTTTTTTTCCCTTTCTTTGGTGCCGAGCTTGAATATATGGACTCAAAAAGTCAAAAGGGACTGAAAAAGTTTATTCTTTTCTTTGGTGTGGAACAGGCAGCTCAAATTGAGCACCTGGTGTGAGAAATGTACACTCTGCGTACATGGTCCCACAAATTGGTGAGAAACCTTCTGCCCCGTGTGTACATTTCTCGCACAGGGGATTCAACTTGAGCTGCATGTTTGGGATTTTGAACCAACGTTCGGACTCTTGATTCATGCTAGCATCAGAAAGGACGGAATTCCTTTCCCTGTCTTTTATTGTTGCGGTCTGTCTTGGGCTCCAAAGGACTCTTGAAATTCTCACCGGCATCACAAGGGACTTTCCTTCCTTTGGTGCAGGATCTAATTTAGCCCAAGTGGACTTTCGTTTGATTCATGCCAGCCAGCACCAAAAGCGACTGCAGGTCCTCCTTTTCCCAGCAGGCCAGCAGGGCCAGCATTCCGTCCAAGCACACCACTTGTGGCCACTACTGTTGTCCGGCCATCAATGCCAAAACACGAGTCCAACGAGGTCCAGTACCGGTATTGGTCTTTCCCCTTTTCTTTCTGCAGTGCGTCCGGCAGCCAACGGACCGGGCAAAACGGAACCCCCCTGGAGCCACGTCACAACGGCGGTCCAGGATGCTCCCGGCGATAAGCCACTGTCTAGGATGCCGGCGCACGACGAGCTAGAATAATAATATTACGAGGACCAGTGCCCGGAATTTTCGCTAGTGCGCAACCTCGTCGAGGCGGAGGAAGATGCCCCTCGCCACTTGCACGCGCCGAACGCCATTCAGAAGCTTCCCACTCCTCACTGACCAGGGCGTGGAAACAGCATCCCGTGGAATCGAAGTAATATTATAAATTCTAATTCCAATCATTAAGTTATCGGTAGCAAGTAGCTGGTTTCGCTAGTGTGGATGATGTTGTCTGAGTGGGCTTGTTTCAGACCTTTGGATTGTTTCAGATTGTTTCAGACCTTTGGATGGTATCAGTTCAGTTCGCTGTGGATGTCGACGTTGATCGATCGATGTCGACCGTGCAGTCGTTTGCTAATTTTGTTGTTTGGTGCAATTACTAGGAAGGGTTTCAATTACTAGGAAGTGTTGCCGTTAACTTGGTACTGGGAAGCTATCGAGCCACCGGACTGCTCATGGGCCAGCCTGCGACTTGTGGTGCCGCAACGGGTAACATAGAATACAGAATATTGCAAAACTGCACTGTTGCGGTACTCTGACAAGTTGCGGGATATCACTGTTCAACATGTGCAAGTGTGCAAGTGTGCAGTTTGTGGTTTGAAGTTTTTGAATTGCAGCGTGGAAAGGCTGCCTCCACTCGGCCCAACTTGCAACTTGGGCAGCATATGGTGGGTGCACCTATTTCCTACTTTCACCCTGCAAGGACATGGCCCCCATGAACAAGGTGGGCACTCAAAATGATCATAGGTGCATTCTTCATTTCTCCAGTGATTTGAAAAGTCATCCATCAGATACTGCCATGGCATTTAAGGGTTAACCCTAGAAGGACTAAACCTTTTTATGGATTTAGGGCTAGATTTATGTAATTTGTTCTATTAGTGGGGGGATTAGAGTCACCTAGAAACTAATTGTCATAATAAAAATGGTACAACATAACAATATTTAAACTTGCACTAATTCAAAATAGTATCACACTATCACTTTGGATACAAAATTACAGAGATGGGCAATTTCGTTAACCCCTAAAGGACCAACCTGCTATTTTTAGCAACATAGCAATTTTGGGCAGGTACGTGTGACTAGGGATTTTCATATTTTAAGCTGAATTTTAATAGAAGGTGGGGACGAGGAATATCTTTCATGTGCACTAAATTTCATGACATTTCAAAATAGGAGTCAAAAGTTATGGCCTAATATGTTATTTTTTTCACCGGACGGGCAATCCGGGCAGATCTGAAAAATCACTTTTTTCAAAAATAAAAATTTGAAATTGGTTTTCTAGGGTTATATATATGCGTGGAAAGCTTTAAATCATTCCATTTCGACCAATGAGTCAAAAGTTATGAGGTTTTTTAGTTTGCAGGTAGTTACGGATTCTCTACTTTGAAATAAACTTTGAAGTTGTTTATTTAACTCAATTTTCAATATTTTTTGCAATAAAAAAAATCATAGGATTTAGGTTGTTTATTACAGCATTACAACCATTGGGATTGACATTTTTCAATTCCATAATTAAATTCTTAACAATTTAGTATTTTGGATCATTATCTACTTCTTTCTACTTACTATTTTTTTGTATATGTTTTACAATTCCAAATTATTTGGAATTTTTTAAGCATGTAGCCAACTTGTTCCGGAAAAATAATTCAAAGAAGCACCACCATTTTGGACATTTTTTCATAAAAATGTGACCTTGTGAAGTGCAACTGCCCAGTTTTTTGCAGGAACAAAAAAAAGATTTTTGTCAATTCAAATGCTAATATCTTCCAATCCGCAAGGTGGAAAATTCTGAAATTTTTTCTACATCTTCTAAAACTAGTTTACTGTAAGATCCTACAGTTCCATGTGTCAAAAAAGTTTTTTTTCAAAAATCTGGTACTTGTACTAAAAATGGCAATTTTTGAGTGTTTTCAGTGAACTTTAGGGGTTAAAATGGCGGTATTCCAAGTGCCACTTTGATAGTGTGCCATTTTCATCATCTATGACAGATATAGATTTCAGAATGACTGTTTTGAACCATTTAGGACAGGTATAGATTTAGAACGGCCGTTCTAAACTGTTTTCATGCCATTCTAAAATAATATTGCCATTTTAACGAAATTGCCCATAGAGTTAAGTAGTAGATATTCCAACCTATTACCACACACACAATTCATCCTCATGTACATAGTTTTTGTGTACATCTTTGGTACATTCCAAGACAAAGTTAAATCACCATGGGTATTTTAGAAATTGAGATGAAAGTAGCTATAGAGTGATTTAACCTACTTATGGAAGAAACTAATCTCTAAATGCTCAACCATCCACTAGATTACTGGATAGATGATGAATGTTGTAAAGAATCATTGGAGAAGTTTCAAAAAAATCATTTAATGGGAAGATAAAATAATGCTTTACATCAATCAAATCAATCAATAATATAGATATTTTGCAAAAGTTTCAATTATTTCTTGGGTGAATGCAAGAAACACTTGTACTATCTGTTGCATTTTGTCACACTCTAGTTTTTGATTTTTTTTTGCCATAACTTTTGTGTTTAAGCTCCAAATGACTCAAAAGTCATGGCAAAATTTTTTTTATAGGGAAGCTACTGTAGTGTGACATGGGTTTCATTTTTTATTAATTCATTAATGTCAAAAACGAATTTCTATAAAATGTTAAGAGACAAATAACGAAATTTGTAAAAAATAAGTAATAGCCTTTGACAAAAACTTTACTAATAAAGAGTTTTGAATTTGTGGCCAACATGCTTAGAATGTCAAGAGTCCATATACATTCACTATGAAAGCATCTTTTCAAATCTAAATCTAATGTTTTCTCTTCTTTGCTAATTGTCTCAAGCTTAGACCTCTCGATTAGATTCACTGAAAGTTAAACATTGATGCATAATTAGTGACTCTATTGTCTCTTCCGGATCCAATTCTTCCTCAACTTCAACTTGGATTTCTTCAACAGTTGGAGATTCATTGAATAGAGAGCATTCAGCATTTGCCTCCATTGATGCCACTTGAAACTCCAAATTGAATGCTCTTAGTAAGCCTGTCTTCTCCCATCCTTTGACAATCATCTCAGTTTCTCACCTACATACAACCATGATTTGTACAACCATGTGCACAATAGTCATTTGAGGGTTGTCATTCGGAAATTGATTTTAAGCTTTTGACCTACATTGAGTTGCCCTTTGATAGATGCACGCATCCAACAATTGAACTCCTTTGCAAATGAATGTTTGAACGGGCGTTGAAGAATCACATCTGCAGGTTGTAACTTGCTGGTACAATTGGCAGGTACAAAAACCACATAGATACAAGGATGGTTTTGCTTCATCCAAGTTAAGAATCCCTTGCTCCTATGTACAGACCAAGAATCAATCAACCAAATTAATCTAGAGCTGACTTTGTGGCAAAGATGAGGCTTTGAATCTGCTTCTCATGGTACGGAAGGAGAATATGTTCCACAAACTGTTGACAAGTTTCCAATGTAGACCAATGTGTTGCTGAAGTGGTGCAATCCGTTTTTCCAAGGCTATTTGTTGGAAGGCTCCTTGGTGTCGTTCCTGTGAAGACAACTTGTAATGGCAACAACTCTCCCTTTGCTGAAGATGAAACAACAACTGTGAACTGACACTTATCTTCCATGCCAATGACATTGATGTCTTTAGATCCTCTTTTCTCCCACGTTTTTGCTCCACCAGTTGGTACAAGATGCAAACCTGTTGGTCAGTGTTTACAACTAAAGAAGGAAGAATAGAATACAACTTTGCAGGGTATGCAACTTGGTATGCCATCATCTTGCCTTCTGCCTCCCACTTCTCTGGAAGCTTGGCTGCAACCGTAGTACTAGATCTATAAGACCACTGCATTTCACGACATAAGAAATGATGTGTCCACTTTAAACTCACTATGAAGTGTCCTAACAAGATTTTTGGTGCTCTAGATTCTATCACCCGTCGGATAATAGGTTGGACAATTGGTGCTTATAACAGTTGACCAACAGCTCTCAAGTCAGTTAACATTGTTACAATCTCTCCTTTCACATCCGGATGTTGATCAAGAATAGGGCATGGTACTCCTTTGGACAACTTTGCTGATGCTCGCTCAATAGCATCATGAAATTTGGATTTCAATGTACCATCTACAGTAAACCACTCACTAAGCGAGCTTCTTTGTAACCTTTCATATGGACCATAAGAATGACCTGGTGTTCGGTAGTGTGTTTTGAGGAAGTGAATAGCACTAGACAAGGTTTCAATATTTAGATACAACTGTATAGATAGGAGGCCAAAGATCATAACTAAACCAATTTGTGTAAGTGCCACGCCGCTTCTTCTTTCCTATCTGTGATGTTGAACCTTCCTCTTCATCACTCTCACTACTCTCTTCTTTCACTTGTACTAACATAGAAGGCTCAAGTTTTGGCATCTTTCTTGGCCTACCTATTGGATGCTTGGAAGGTACAACAATTGTTGCATCACATTCTGAAGCTTGAATACTGGTAGCTCCATCTGCAATTGCTTGTAATGCACGATTCTTGGCAAGCTCCATTTTTGCTGATGAGATTGGTTTGAACATTGCAATAATTGTTTGTTGCACACGGTCCGTGATTGTACCTGGTTCCAAAGGCATACCACAATGTCAAAGGCTAAGTTCAAGTTTGGTAATTCACAACAATAACATAAACCAAACATAAGCAACCATTTGCACACGATTAGATAAACAAAGAGTGTAATAGTAATTAGAAAGAGAGATTTTGCAAGACCTTCACTACTAAGTTACCATGCTTTGTTGTGGTTTGAAGACATTCTATACATACCCTAAACCTTGAACCATTAACAATGCCGTCAACAAATAAATGAACCACTATAGTACCTTGAACCGTTTCAAAGCCATTTCAAAGCCACTTGTGCATGCATCATTCTCTTGAAAGGACAAGACATTTCGTTCATAATGAAAAAATGACGAATTGAAGAATAATTACAAGACTACAAAAATGAAAACATCATTAATTCATATTAGTGTGAACGAAACACTTTGGCTAAAAAAATTAATTATTTTGTCATTGCAAAGACGAAACCCATGTCACACTATGGTATTCATAACCATTATACACCTTGCCTAATTTTTTTGTAATTTTCAAAAATAATTTACTGTTTTTAAATAGCCCCAATAATTTCTCACAATAGGTGATTTAGGGGTTTTTTGCACTTTTTTAACCCCAAAAAATGAATTTTGAGCTGAAATTTGGAGAGAATGGTCTTCTAGTAGACCTATAGCTACTATCCAAATAATTTTTTAAAATACTTATTTTTATGTGGTGTACAAGTCCACAAAGAGAGCTCCTTTCTGCATTTTTTTTCAAAGGTATGAAACATCATTTTGGTGTGTTTTTTTGGTCAAAACCCATCACCAAAAAGTTTTCTCAAATGGACAATTTTTAGATTTTTTTATAAAAAAATCCTATTTTTTACAATTTAAAATGTCAAAAGTGATATTTTCTTCACTAGAATTTGAAACATAGAATTCACCCTAAAACCAGTGAAGAAAATACCACTTTTGACATTTTAATTTGTAAAAAATAGTATTTTTTTTTTAAAATCTCAAAATTGTCCATTTGATAAAACTTTTTGGTAATGGGGTTTGACCGAAAAAAATGCAGAAAAGAGCTCTTTTTGTAAACTTGTACACCACATAAAAGTAAGTATTTTTAAAATTCCTTTGGACAATAGCTATAAGTCTATTAGAAGACTATTTTCTCCAAATTTTAGCTCAAAATTCATTTTTTTGGGTTAAAAAAAATGCAAAACCCCCCTAAATCATCCAATGTGAGAAATTATCGGGGCTGTTTAAAAATAATAAATTATTTTTGAAAATTACAAAAAAATTAGACAAGGTGTATAATGGTTATGAGTAGCTTTCCTATAAATTTTGAGTCATTTGGAGCTAAAACACAAAAGTTATGGCCAAAAAAAAAATCAAATACTAGGGTGTGACAAAACGCTTTAAGTGTTTCTTGCATTCACCCTCTTATGAAAATATCTCAAAAGTAATGTTATTACCTTTAGTTGAAAGTGATTTCAATGGATTGGCAAAGTAAATTATTAACTTGGCAAAGAAATCTTAAACTTTGAATTCAAAGAAATTTGTAAATCTATTCTCCCCAACAAATTTAGTGATTTGCATTGAAGGGGAGAATGGGAGATTATTATACTTTTAATTTTGTGGTAGATCCAAATTGTCCAACCACAATATTCTTTAGTTAAATTACTTGTCAAGATATATCTCCAAGTATATCCTCCTAAAATCTAAAGCCGTCACCTAAGGTTTTTTCATCAAAAACACTTAGAACTGATATTTCTATTGCAAAGAGAAAAAAGATGTAATTTTTTTTCCATACATGACCTCAAGATCTTGCACTAGACTATTAGAAGAATGCGTGGAAGAAATTTCAGAAGCTTTGACCGCATAGATTGCAAGGTATTTGCATTTAACCCCTAATGACTCAAGGGGGTTATACCGCTTTCAAAATGGGCCAAAATTGCCAAGAACTTGAGAAGTTTTTTTGCTCATTTTTTCTTGAGATCAGATAGAATGTAACTGTAGTATTTTGAAGTTCACATTGAAGGTGCGTACCTCAATTAGTTTTAGATTATTTGACTGCAAGATTTATGAGATATTTAAGTTTAAAGTTTTATGTAGGTCAATGGAAATACAGGGCAACACACTTTGAAGGAGCATATCTTTCTAAGAATATTTTGAAACGATGGATTTCCATTTTTGTACTCAGTGAAAGATGAGAGAGTTGAAAATGTACATGTAAAATTTTCAACATTCCAAGAATTTTTTAGTTTATGGTGGAGTTTGCAATGATCGGTGGTCATTGAAATGAGAGTAGTGTTTGTAAAAAGAAAAGAATGGGACACTTGTCTTCTCCTTGAACTCCTTGGATCTGCCCTTTTTGTGGTAAACAAGAATCACATTGATTGGCTAATTTTTTAGTCCATGCCCATAATGAACCCAAAAAAATGAGCTATAAACTACACTACACCGCTTAACTTTGAAAAATTCTACAAGGTGGAGTTTGATTTGGAATTTGATGGAACTACCGCCATTGGACTTATAACACAATATATTTTCTACTCCATTTTCTACAAATTATTTTTATTATTAACAAATTCAAAATTTGAGAACAAAAAGCTCAAGAAAGAGGGTCAAGGTCATTGCAAGAAACTAATAATTTTTCATAGTGATTTCCACAGTACTCCTTTTTATTTTGCGAGTATTGTATAATTCGAAAAAAAAATTTAAAAAAATTAAATTTTTTTTTTAATGTACACACCAATAAAAAAAAAAAGAGGTACCCAATGTTTCTAAGTAGGAGAACTAAAAAATTGCAAAATCTCATGAAAATAGGTCCTGTCATATTTTAATTTGTGAAAAATAGCAAAAATTTAAATAAAATTGGCAATATGGTAGAACTTTATGATGAAGAGATTTCACCAAAAATGATCTTAAAACCATCTTCAATGTTCAAAAATGCGTGTGTAAAGGAGCCCTCTTTGCACGCATGTGGAGGATATAAAATAAAATATTTTTAAATTCCCTTTAGTAGAAACATGACTTCCTACTATGGGAATAGACCACAGAAATGTCAGCTTTAGATCATTAATTTTGGGTACTCCCCAATACTAAACCCCCTTAAAACGCAAAATGTGACAAATTAGCTAAATTTAAATTTAAATATAAAATTATTTTTGAAAATTTCTAAAAAATAAGGGATTTGAATACTATCAAGTTAGCCATCTCCAATAAAAATTTCAAATTAATCGGGTTCATGCTTCAAAGTTATTATAGCCAATGACAACTCCCTCACTTCAATTGTGACGCAAAAAAGGATCAGTCTTTCTTGCAATCACCCGTCAGCGACCAAAAAACGGTCACTTGGGTCATTAGGGGTTCGAAATGAAGAAAATAAGTTTTATTGCTCGACTAGACTTTTTGGCTTCAAATTGTTTTAACTTGAAAAAAATTCACTACTAAATTTGAATTTCTAATTTTTCAAGATGAAGAATTCAGTCAAGAGTCTCTAATTAAAAAAAATAAAAAATAATACTTATTTTTCATTTTCAAAAAAATTATTAAGTAGAAGTAGGTATGAGATAGAAGCAAAAACTAAATCGTTAATAGTTCTAAAATAGAATTGAAACACACTAATTTCAACAATGAGATTGTTCTAGCAAACAAAGTCAACCATTAGAGGAGATTCGGGCTTCTAAGAGACTGCAAGTTCCCGGACTGTGGGAACTCTGCAAGAATGCTGGAATGTTGCCAAATGGCCAATCCGACATGGCCAAGCGACTGCCACGTCATTTGTTTTTTTGAAATTTTTTTGAAATTTTTTTTTAGTATTCTTTTAACATTTATATATATATATATATATATATATATATATATTTTTTTTTTTTTTTTTTTTTTTTTTAATATTTTTTTTTCTGACAATAGGGTTTGGTTTCCAGCATTGGGAACAACCCTGAAACGGTCTTCTAGAGGCTCAGATCTCCTCTAATGCATAGTGAAACTTTTTTTTGAAAAATAGTAAAAATCGAGTTCAAAAATGAATCCTATTAGTTTTTGTTTTTTATAATGATGCAATATTTGCCTATAAACTAAAAAGTTCCATAACTTTCACATCACTATTCCAAATGGAATGAATTAAAGCTTCACATGTAGACCCTGATGTAAACAAAAATATAATCTTTGAGAAAAAAAATTAAAACTGAAAATTCAATTTATTGTGATTAATTTGATGGCGAATTTCATTAAAATGGTGGTATTCCATTTGCCATCTTCAGACCGCATGGTCTGAACTGCAAAAGTGACATCTAGCACAAATATAGATTACAAACATCTAGGATAGTTATATATTTCAAAAATCTATGACTTATAAAGATTTCAAACCGCACAATTCAAAAATCTAGGACTAGTACAACTTTCAAATATCTAGAATTGGTATAAGGTAGAAGGCTCATAAACCGACCATTTAAGGTCTGGTCCGCCTTTTTCATGTATTTCCTTGGATGGAAATATTTTTAGCTCATTTTTCAGACATAGAGAAGTTGATGAGGAATCTAACCCAAGTCGTTTCGTATTTTTCCGAGAATTTTTGAATTACTTATGAATTTTCAAATGAGTTGGGTCATAGGTCCCTATTTGTGACCCTAGGTCTTTCATAAATGGTTCACTTGCAATTCTAAATAAAAATGGGGAAAGCAAAGAGAGTGATTGGCTCTTGCAATTAATAAGTCTTTTTTCTTGGGTTCATTCAATGACTATAGTAGTCGATTTCAGAACCAACTCATGTCCATTTCAGAGCCCTTTGTAGGGGCCATTCTTAATGCCCGAACTGTTCTTGAACCTTCTACCTTAGATTTTAGAAATCCAAGATGGCGATGGAGTTCAAAACTGACACACGTCAAGTTCAGACCACGCAGTCTGGATGGTTAAAAGTGCCAAAGTAACAAAATGGCACCATTTTAATGAAATTGGCCATTTTGTGCTACTGGACAAACTGCTTTTTTGACTTAGAGTGGCATAACTTTTGCTCATGGACACGACTTGAAATAAAAATTATATTTCCAAAAAGATTATGTGATTTTCTATCTTAAAAAAACTTTTAGAAAATTATGTCAAAAATTGAAGTCACACACTCACACAAGCCTATCTAAAATCCGAATAGTCCCTTGAGGGGACTTTGGGACTTTAGGCCATTAGTAGAAAAACATGTCCTAAATGATTGTCTACAATGACTAAAATGTGTCCATAATGACTCATTTACAATCATTGTGGACAATTTTCAGTCATTTAGGACAACCATTTATAGCATGTTTTTTACTAGTGGAGTGTAAATTTCAAAAATAAAAAAAACTCCCTAATTGCAAGGTCATAATGTTTGAATTTCAAAAATGAAAATTTAAAATTCATTCCAAATGCTTAGGTTTCATCTTTCAAAAAATTTATTCAAAAATTAGTTTGCTTGTTCAAAAAGTTGTATGCGTATATAAATACTTGTAAGATTTTTTTTTAAATGTAAAGACATAAGTTTATATTATATATAAAAACCAATTCAACCAAAAAACCCTTCATATTCATTATTTAATAAAACATTAAATAAAAAACTTAAATTTCTAGTACCTGAAATATACAATTGAAGTCTTCAATCCAAATGGTTGTAAGCTTGTAATAAACTAATAAACAATGATCTACTCTCTATATTTTTTCTATACTCTCAAATCAATTATCTAATATTAAAAATAGAGTTTAAAGAAGAACTCCGAATTTTATTTTTGAAAGACTTTTCCATGATTGTCTTGCAAAAGAAATCCTCATAACTTCATCTTCTTAGTTCGAATTAAATGATTCAATCATTCAATGTTTTCTAAAAATAAAAACCATACAAATCTAAAAATCAAGTTTAAGTTTTTTGTGTTAAACTTTAAGAACAATTGTCCATGAAATAAACAACTAGAAATTTGGATAGGTACAAATGTACAATGTGAGATTTGAAAGGATTTATGGCTTTTGGAAATTTTGGTTCAAGGTGTCAATGTATACTTCCTTTGCATGTGCAAATTAAAATTTATTCTGCTTAGGCCTATTTAATTTTGTTAATTTTTGGAGCTTCAAGCACTGTAATATTGCTATTTACATATTCAAAATTTGAGAAACATTTTTTAATATTCCCATACTTAGTCTAGTGTAATTTTTATTGTTGAATCAATAACTAAAACAACTTACAAATTGAAGCTACCACCACCAATTCTCATTGACATTGCTAATTGACCTCCAAAGGCCGGATGGTGTTTTGGAAGAGGAAAAGTCTAAAATTGCCAATTTTTGATGCTTTGTCCAAAATAAAAAATAAAACTTTTTTTGAATTCCAATTGTACAAAAGTGTATTAACCTTGGAGCGATCCGACGTCCATTTTCTGAATGATGAACAGATTCAGATCCTTGTTTCTGTCTCATTCCTGCTTGGATGAAAGTCATCCTAATTTTTGGTGATACTTTATCAAGTTGTTGTCCTATCCATCGGTTGGATTTGGTGTTACTAGAATATATACATTTCTAAAATTACAAATGTGGAAGTATGTCAAGTGGTCAATTTGCATTGACTTCAGTTCAAAACTAGATGTGCAAAAATGAGGTCAAAGATGTAAAGGTCACAAAAATTTCAAAAAATCACCATATGAAGAGAACCTTATTTCAAATCCATTCCAATAAGTTTCACTCAAAAAATGATAATATTTTACTTGTAATTGAATTTAGAAGGAATTCCGAAATTTTCTTTTCAAAATTTATAGAAAAAGATAGGTGATAGCATTAGTAGATCTAACCATATGGATAGAATTTAAAAATCAAAATCTACAGCTTTCATTTGTATACCAATTCCAAAATATTCTTCCAAATTGTAGTTTATAATGTTTTTTCTCAAATCGTCAATTTTGGAGATGAATCCAAACGTTTAGGGGTTAATTAAGTAAGGCAATGTGAAGAAAAAAAATTTAACCATTTAACTACGTGGATTGAAAGATTATAATATTTGCAATGAGGAAAAAAAATATTTTTCATTCTTGCAAAACATGGTCAACAAACTTTGAGCAATTGAGCCCTCAAAGTAAAAAATTTGTTTTACACAAAAATGACAATTTTGACAATTTATAAGTGTATTATATTAGGTTCACTTATGAAAAATTTTAGAAGCAAGTAAGGAAGGAAATTATATGGAGTTTACCTTACTCTAAATCACCTTGCAATGCAAAAAGGTTAAGTGAATAAACTAGTCATTTTTTGATGATTTCTTATGCAATGAGAATTTTTTTGTATTTGAAATACGAATGCTCAAGAGTTAGAAAAAAAAATTTGGAACATGTGTTGAAAAATTTCAAGAACTTTGACTTTACAGATTGCAAAATAATAGTTAGAAGAAAATGTTTTTTTTGAGGTCGCCCCAACATAGCTAACATAGTTTGACTCCTCTGAGAATGTGATTTGAGAACTAATTTTTTTTTATAAATTTTATGCCATATTTTATTAGTTACATACATGCCAAATTTCAAAAGTTGATGAGTATTTTTGTAAGAGATGCCCCAAAGATGCCCAAATTGCCCAAGTTGCCAAATAAGTTGATAACAACATAACTTTTGATTCAAGCATCCAATTGGAAAAAAAATTATGTTACCACTATGAGGGGACAGGTTCACACCTAATATCAAAATTTTGTGAACATCCCACTAGAATTAACTTTATAAGAACCTACCCGGATTTTCAATTGTCTATTCAACAAACAATTGGTCTTTTGGGGTTGGCATTAGAAGTGAAAACCTTATACTTTGACCTAAAAATTATAGGTTTTTCAACATCTAGTAAATGATTTTTTATATTAGATAATTGATTTGAGAGTATAGAAAAAATTCACTAAAAGTAGGCAATCACAATTAGAAGCAATTACCTTACATGTTTAAGAAATCTGAAAATGAGATGTCATTTGAGATTTGCATACATCTATTTTGTTGTACAATAAGGATAAAAAGTATAGACAATATTTGTTTTTCAATTTAAACTATTTGGATATTGAAAACTTTGAATTGATGCTACATGCTCAAATTTTCATCAAATCAAGAATTCTAAAGTATATTGGAATAAATTTTAGATATGATACATTTATGCATTGAAGGTCTAAGAAAATACAAGAATTTGGATTTTCATTATCCTTTATTCATCATCCAGTATTATTGCCATTGGTTGCAATTAGAGAGTGTAGTTTGTATGGTATAGTGGTAATGAGTGCATTACTGACATCTCCAATAAAATATTGATTATGTTACATGATCATGTTGTAATGTGATTTATGCAATGGCCTATGAATGTAGCTAGCAACACCAACACTACCCTACAAAAGGTACATCTTGATTTTATATTAGATGCTATTGTTGACATAAAAACACGGGTTGTTACATTGGATGTTGCCTAAAATCTATCCCTTAAAACACGGGATTCTTATAGTGATTGAAAAGATGATGATGAAAACTAATTCCATCTTCTTAACTTGAATATTTCAATAGCTCATACGCGGAGTTACCAAAAATCACTTGGATCTTTCTTATACAATTGTTCTTATACTTGAACACCATCTTGCTGAGCATTAAGGAAAACTATCCTATTATGAGCAGAATGACTAGTATAATACCATACTGTTGTCCAAAAATCGTGGGAATAAATTTCAATGTTAGACAAGCAATAAGAAACAACGTTACAATTTAAAAAACAATCTTAGGGATTCATGAAATTTCTTAAAATTTATAGAAGGGTGTTGCCTTGGACATTGATCTTATTTTAGCCTCTAGACATGTCTGTCAGCGTTAGAAAATAGCTATTGTAGGACTCCAACCAACCCATGCCCAACTTGATACATTACTAATTCAATCGATAACGACCTCAATACCAACTATTAACTTCTATTGCTAGAATGAATTGATTTGCATTGATTTGACGCTAATTTAAAACCAATTGATGAGTGTGTAATAGCCCCTAAGTGCTCTAGGGGACCAAAAGTGTCCTCACATAGTTGGAAGTCCAATTCAAAGTGCTGTAACTTTTGCAATTGATGTTTGAGTTTAATTAAACTTGTTGGGAATTTAATTAAACTTGTTGAAAAATTAGCGCTCTTTTTCTAGTTTGTGTGGTAAATTTTTTAGATCAATCCAAGATGTACTATTTTTTTGAAAGTCAATCAAAGTTCACAGGTTCAATTTGAGCACAAATTTGAGTTCACAAGTTCATTTTGATGGCTGGAACTTTGGGGGCTTGCATCTCCTTCATCCAATGTTTATTTTTATTAAAATTTATTGGGTTATGTTTCCCTTGAAGTCTAGTTATTGTGGTAAAGTTTTCATGTCAATCCAAGTTGTTTGCATTAGAGAAATTTTCAGCCCTCCGAGGTACCTTGAAATTTGTTTTTTTTTGGCTGAAAAATTTGTTTTCCCCCTATTCCCGCCCACCTGAAACTACAGTGGCAATGGCGCGGGAACCGAGTTTTACGAGTAAAAATTTTAATTTTTTTTAATTTTTTTTTAATTCGCTAAAACTGACTATTTTGGCAAGCAGTCAGCTGGAGTGACAGACCAAGCTTTTTAATAGCTTGGTTTGTCACTCTGGAGCAGCCCTCCGGAGGGCTGAGAATTCTTCTAATGAATGTTTGAAAGCAATTTGATGTTCAAAATCCAGACGTTATGCTGAATTTTGACGTTTTGTTTCTTCTTCATACAATGTCCATTTCTAATAATTTTTTGGAAAAGTTGCGTATACTAGTGGGTCAAATCACACTCAAAGGTACCAAAAAAGGGGTCAGACCCACTAAAATATGCACAATAACTTCTTTCTAGCTATTGTTTTTCAAAGTTAATCTATTAATTATAGGTAGTCTAGTCCTTTTTGACTAGTATTTTAAGTCTTGTTAAGATTCCTATTTTTTTATTCATCATAAAATAAAAAATTCTTTACTAGAGGTCCAATTGAAGTTCCAGTGTCAACATGTCAGGTTTTTCGATGGATAAAAAAGAGTCTAATTTCTAATGAATGACAATGTGATTGAATCCAAAAAAATTATGTGTATATATAATCATATGATATAATAGAAAAGGACTCAAGATTTTGCCTTAATTTGAATATTTTTCTATTTCCTATAATATTCAGAAGTAAAAATATGTGACCTTCCTTTTCAATATATAAATTAATCCAAATGATGATTGTGTCAAAACAAAAAATGTATATATTATTTACATCTAGGGCGCTACGTAAGCTATTTTTGAAATTGAATGTTTAATTTTGTCTTTAGAATAAATCAATAATTTGTCAATAATCAATTAATCAATTAAAAAATTATACCATTTTTTGTTTAAGATTTAATCACTAAAAATACTTTTTTATAGTTGTATGCTTGAGAAGTGTAAAAAATTTGGATAAAAATATGCTTTTCAAGTGCTATATTGTAAAAAATACACTAAATTCAGCCTTAAAACTGTTTGTTTTTTTCTTTTTAAGGATTTTATCCATAAAAAAATTTCTCCAACTTATTAAAGAGGCTTATAGCAATACTATTCATCCATAAATTTATAAAAAAAATGACACCATCAAAGTAATTTATAACTTTAAAAGTTTAGAAAAGGACTCTATACCTAGTCCTACAAAAGTAATCCCAATGATACCTTTGAGTGTGGTTTGACCCTAGTCTAGTTTGTATGGTTTGTTTGAGAAGCATTCTAGTAGAAGGAAATTCAATCTAGGATGTGTTTTTTTCAACTTCATTTGCTATTTTTTGACATTTCAAAGTCATTTTGTAGACACATTGAGTCAACTGAGTGATGTTTTCTTTCACCAATGTGTTTGCATGCTAGTTTTGAAGCACTTTACAGTTTACAGTTTTTTCATTTGAGTAGGTTTAGAAATCAAATTTCACCTTTGAATGTGTTGCAAGAAAAATTTCAGCATCCTTTTTCAACAATAAAACATTATAATGTTGCAATCTATGTAGCCAAATGACTCCAAATTTGATTCACATCATCTACAACATGTACACGACAAGATTGAATGGTTGAGATTTCTATACATTAGTGACATTTAGACTTATAACACTTCAAAGCAATGATGTTTTTTGAATCCAAAAAGGCCTTAGGGCATTTGGGGGTTAAGGCATAGTGTTCAGCCACTCCAAACACATAGAATATCCACATTTTGTGCAATGAACACCCTAAAATAAGCAACTAATTCCTTCATTTGTATTTAATGTTTTCCAATGCAAACAACCTAGAATGGAGCTTTTCCTAGATGTCAAGAATGGGAGTTTGGACTGGAAATCTGGAATGGGGTAGTTTACCATAATCCAACTAAGTTTGAGGTCGTTAGTACAACATGACATATTCATGAAATTAATACTTGTAATCAAAGCTAAGAAAACCAACATTCTGTTCTTGCCATGACACAGGAGGACTTGTCTGTTCGAACTTCAACCACCTTAAAGTCGCCTAGAACTCAAGAAAGATCCAACGATAATTTCGGTTAAGCGTAAGTCTAAGTAAAGTCTCTCATCGCACATACCGTCCCGCATACATATTGAATGCACAAATCTAAGTTTTGACAGAGTTGCACACATTTGGGTTAGTACAAGACCTTGGTAGCGTGGACCGATGAAGGATAGCAATCCTCCATTGCATGCCATGCGACCATCTCGATCAGATAGATCTTGGGGATGCTTGTAGGGTCCAAGACTTGGCCCGCTTTCAAAATCTTTGACCTAACTCCTCAGCTGCTCTGCGATGTACTGTAGTTACTTTATGCTCTTGTATGAACAACAAATGTGGACACCACGGGTTGAAGGTTTCTGATCTATTGTCGGAGTTTCCCTACAGCTAATCAATCATTAAGCCCTCTAACATTGTGCATGATGATGCTGTTGAGCTTCATCGTTCGAGAGATCGCAAAGCCATCTCATACACTGGATTCCAGGTCTGGTAATCCCCACATATCATTTTTGCGGCCATCATTTTTAACGCACGTCGATGACAAACGTCTAGAAGGGCCTACAGATATCCTGAGTTCATAGTTGTGTTTGCAATTTGAATAGCCGGTGCATGAGCGATCAATACCTGTACTGTAGTTTCCGACTCCGAATTATTTTGGATCAAGTCTTCGGAAAGAACTTGCTGACCTGAACGCTAAGATGGGAATGGTGATTGGCATGCGGAAGCGAGTGAATCGGTAGGGCATCAGGAAAGAATTCTTGGTCGTCTTCAGAGCTCTCTAATTCGTTGAAACAAAATCGGGCTGGTGTTCTATCAAAGGCAGCAATCACATCCTCAAGAACCTGTGTTGGAGACGAAGAATTACCTTGCGGGTGCTTATAACACTGGTAACTTCGGTATCAGAGATCACGCCTGATTCAATTTAACTTTCAAACTGTGTTTGAAATCCTCTAAGCATTGGAGCAACTAACCTGAGGCCTATTTGAGGGATTGTCACGCAAATTTGAATATGAAAGTGGATGGAAAACCCCAGGGGATTACATGCTAACCATTGTTGTTATGCTGCTATAACCTGGGCCAGAGTCTACGCTCCCTCCAAAAATTGGCGTCAGCCATTGGCTATGGTTAGGGCATCCTCAATGCTACGCGCCTGAAAAACCACTGCAACGGTACACGCAGTCCCCTTTTCCTGTCCTTTTTTCTTAGCTGTGCCTTTTCTCATCGCAGGCGCCTCAACAGATGGTTGGCACTTGAAGCTGTAAATGGCGCAGACACGGAAGCAGGGGAAGAGGGAGGTGAAGTGGTTGGTGGGAGAGGTTGGGAGCAGCGACTATGGCGGAATCTACATTCAATCTTTGCTATTATTGTTGTTGACCAAGGAGTGCAGAGGAGTTTGGAGGGCACAACAAAGGAGGAGTTTTTGCCGAGCAAGAGCCTAAAAATGCCGAGCCCGTGAAGATAAAGTGGAAGATGCTGTCAATATTGGGGGGTGATTGCAAGAACGACCAACCGTTTTGGGTAGCGTTTTCCACAGTACTCATGCTTTTTTCGGGAGTACTGTATAATTAGAAAAACAATTTTTAAAAAATGTGAAAAATATTTTTAATATATAAACCTTCAAGGAAAAGGTATCCTAAGAAGGAAAAGCATAAAAAAAAATTCAAATAGGAGAACTAGAAAAGTCTCATAAACTAGCAAAATCTTAGAAAAATACGTATTGTCACATTTTAATTTGTAAAAAATAGGAAAAGAAATTTTTAAGAAAACTAAAAATTGGCCATTTGGGAGAACTTTATGATGAAGAAATTTCACCAAAAGAATGATCTTAAAACCATCTTCAATGCTCAAAAATGCGTGCATAATGGAGCCCTCTTTTCACGCATGTGGAGGACAAAAAATAAAATATTTTTAAATTTCCTTTGGTAAAAACATGACTTCCTACTATGGGAATAGACCACAGAAATTTAAGCCCTAAATCATTATTTTTGAATACTCCCCAGTACTAAAAACCCTTAAACCGCAAAGTGTGACAAATTAGCCAAATTGAAATTTAATTAGAAAACTAATTTTCTAAATTTTTGAAAAATAACTGGTCTCATTACTATCGAAGTAGCCTTCTTTAAAAAAATTGAAGTAAATTTGCTTCAAGCTCGGAAAGTTATGGCCCATGAGAACTCCAACACTTCAAGTGTGACAACAAATGATACCGGTCTTTCTTGCATCCACCCTGGGTCGGGGTTTTGGTGCTTCTCTATAATCCACACAGAACTTCCTGTTGCAGTACATCTGTAGATGTCACATTGAGGATGCTCTTATAGCTTTGTATTGCAAGAAGAAAAACGCTAACTGGAGACCCCCTTAATCTAACCTTCTCTTCAACAATATTTTGAAATATCTAGTACACTTATCACACAATCATTATATGTTGCACACTTGCCTCATATGCAAACTATTTGACCTATAATATGACTCTCTCTCAAACAATCAAATTATGGGGGTTAGAGCTGTAATCAATCCAAGCATGATAGGTGGTGCTGGCCAAGGAGAGTGATGCATTGGTTGGATGAATGTTGGGGACTATGGATTCGATTTGAAAACGTTGACGGTGAGCCAACCTTAGAGTTGTAATCAATCCAAACATGATAGGTGTATTGCTGGCCGAGGAGAACAAGGCACTACTTGGATGAAAATCACAGACTATGGATTCCATTATGAAAATGTTGATGGTGAGCCAATTCCCGGCCTTGTAAATGAAGAGCACAATTAGCAAAGATATGACCAACAATTGGTACATAAAATACTATGGTAGGGCCTCCTAAATGCGTACACTTGATTTGCATAAGAAGAAGTGCACAATATTAGGACACCTCCTTTTAAACTTCAAAGAATATTTAATATGAAGCTCATGATATAATTTCTTTCTTGATTGACACTTGTATAGAATGTGCAACAATAGGACACCTCCAAAACTTCAAAGAATATTTACACCTTCCATCCATCAATTGCTCATAACATTCATTGAAAACATCCCTTTCTTCAACAAAAATCATCCATTGAAGTGGCTTCTAAACTAGGGGGAGGGAATTAAAATTAAAATTCCAACTGTGAATTCCAACTGTGGTGCTAGCTCAAAGTTGCTGGTGCGCAATAATAGGACGCCCTGCCATATATGATTCATATTCAATGTAGATGTCTGCAATTCACTACCTATCCCCGGGAATGCAATTTCAGGCAAGTTACCCATTCGTGAGCAATGTCGAACACAATGCAGAACCCGGGATCTTGGCTCTGTCTGCCTTCTTTCTCAAAAAGAGAACAGACCAAATTCAATGCTCACTTTCAGTTTCTGTGATTAAATAGAGGGTTAAATGTCATCAACTACTTCAATTGGTCTTCCTGCGCATACTCAGCTGCATCAGATTTGGAAGTACTGGAGTAGGCATTACCATAGGAAATAAAGAGCAGGATCTAGAGAGCAGGTGGACACAAAGCAAGTGGTTGTAAACATACCAGCATTTGAAAACAATCCATAAAACAAAGAGTACAAGGACAAGGTTGGATTCCAACTCTTTGAATTAGCAGCCACTTATGGAGGAGAACTAACAAAGGCAGCACTGATCAATGTCATCTTGACATAAGTATACCCTAGTACTGTAATTCAAAACCTTTGCTACAAACCCTTTTATGCCACCCCTTCCCCCAATGTCAAATTGACAAGGACAAGATGATGTTGGAACCATGGAATGTCCATCTTCAGTGCACATCGAAGTGGAAGATGAAGGAATTGTAACCCACAATCTGAATAATAGCATGGTACAAATTCACTGAAAAGAAGAGGCAACTTTCTAACGTATATCCCCTATTGAAATCACTTTACACCACAGGTAACTAATCCGAGACCCGGGCGTATGGGCAACAACCTGGAACAAAGAATCTGCTGACTCTAAAGCATCACCATCATCGAAGACAAGCCCTAAACCCTAAACCCTAAACTGCACTCACTAAGTTTCACAGTCGTTTTAAGGAATCATGTGAACAAAGGATTGCATGGCCATACCTTCGTCAGGTGACAATTCTAGGCAGCGGAACTACTTCATGCACGAGTTCGTTTGCATGACCAACCAATTACTACCAGCTCCAAAAATTGACCATCCGATCACAGGTGATATCCTAAATTTTAAGGAGCACTTTTATGTGCTGTAATATACAACAATATACATATTGGAACTACTACTAAACGTACCCGGGAGAGAATCAATTCCCTTCTTGGAGACGAGCAAGGCTGATTTTACCCGAATTGTTCACATCCAGGTGGTCAAACTGCTGAGAGATGTCGGCGATTTCGTGATTCTGGATGCTCCCCATCTCTTTTAGCTTGTACAAAACAAACTCAGCTTTGCTGTACATTCAACACACAATACAAGTTGTTAGATAAGTGTGTCTTCTAGGACCAAATAATCATCCGTTACAAGGTCACAATCAAATTGGGTGGAAAAAGCAGTGTGTCCCTACCAGACAAAGGTTTCATGGTTTTAAGAAGACCGATTCCAAGTCTTCAAACGGTGAAAATAATAGAATTCAGGCAGGGCCAAATTATATATCACCAAAATCCATGAGTAACGTTGTATGAGTTGGTCTGAAGATGAGTAAAATTGGACAAAAGAAAGTCTCCATATGACTTGCTCTAAAATGCTAAATAATCCATGAAGCCCAATTTGGGCCCTCGGTGGTTTAGGGTTTAACCCTAAACCACCGAGGGCACAGACAAAATGGGCTTCATTGATTATTTAGCATTTTAGAGCAAGTCATATGGAGACTTTCTTTTGTCCAATTTTACTCAATCTTCAGACCAACTCATACAACGTTATTCATTGATTTTGGTGATGTATAATTTGGCCTCGCCTAAATTCTATTATTTCACCATATCATCACTTGAATTGGTCATAATATAACCATGATTCTCAGTCCTTCAGGAATCTAAGCAATACACGACACAAAGAACCAACGACCCTAAACCACTTCATGGGAAATTTCCAAGTGCATTCACACAGCGTTTACAAAATGCAAAGACTTCAAAATCCCCTTCTCACTCCCAATAAACTCCATCAAAAACCTAATACTATAGAACCAATCATGAGAATCTAGGGTCACCATTGGATCCATCTATATCCAACAGTTTGAAAATTCTCACTGTACTCCATACAATTTCCAAAAAACGCATGCTAAGGAAATCATAATCCCCTATTGACTCCCAACAAGACCTAGCAAACACGCTCAAATGCTTTAGGTTAATTCTAACGCCATTCTCCAAAAACTGGTCACACCACAAAACAAGCCCTCACCTGATATTCCCATCATGGTCCAGATCCGCTTGCACCAAATCCCCTACCGTCAGCTCCCTTTGCAACACCCACTTCGCAATCATGCGGTGCCTCTTATCCACTCTCGCCTCCGCCAAGTACAGGAAACACCTCGCCACCGCCAACGTACTAAACAGCAGCCACAACCCCGCAAACAACCTCCCAGAATACGTCTTAAATGTATGATCCCCATACCCCACCGTCGTCACCGACATAATCGTACAATAAAACGCATCCAACGCCGACAAATCCTCAAATTTCATCATCACACCCGTCCCAACCATTATACAAAACACCGGAAACGCCAGCGCCAGTCCCACTTTCATCCGAATCCGCATCCGATTGCCATGCTTGGCATTCAGGAAATACTTCTTCGCTGTTCGGTAATGGCTGCCTTCTACAGCACTCAAAAGCAAATGCTCCTGTTTGTCCAGCACATAAGTCACCATGCCTGAAAGTAATGCGTCAATAAACCCAAATCCTACCAAGACGAAGAAGCAGCTGAAGAGCTTCGCAAAGGGAGTGAGGGGCACAATGTCGCCATAGCCGATGGTGCACATGGTCACAACACAGAAGTAGAGCGCATCCACAACTGAAAGAGTCTCAAGTCCTGAGAAATCCTCATTCTTCCATGCGTAAATGGCGACACCAATGGCGAGGTAGATGAGTAAGCCGATACCAGCTTGGGTGACAATAGTGGAGCCTTTCTCAAATTCGGGACGCTTGAACTTTTCTTTCGTTTTGATCTCCTTGTTCATGCTTGACATCGCAGGGGCAGTTTGGCAGCGATGGAAGGAGTGATGCTCCTTGGGAAGAAGAGAAGCTGTTGTCGCATCTTTGAGAGCGCCGGGTAAGCTCTTCACGTACGGGAGATGGTGAGGGTAGGGAGGGTCTTCCACGTCGGGCGACTTGAGCGACTTGGGCGACTTGGGAGGCTTGGGAGGCTTCCATGTGCCGTAGTTGGGGTTGGATCCCGAGTAGGGGCAGGGCTTGTCTGCTTCGTCGTCGCTGTCGGTTAAGAGAGCTTCCCGAAGCTCGTCACTGCAGTCGTCATCGTCGTCGGGGAATAAGAAACCCAGGCTGAAGGAATTCTTCAAGCCTTTGGTGAGGTTGGATTCGGTGAAGGAACTCGTCCAGGAGCTGTTGTTGGAGTTGTTGTTGTTGTTGCTGTTGCTGTTGTTGGAGGGGAGGAGCTTGTTGTTGTTGTTGAGCTTGAAAGCAGCGGAGAGAGAGTTAGCCTGCCAGGGAGATGGTGGAGAGGTTGCCGCTTTGGGCATGGACGTGGAGCGTGTGTACACGACGCCGTCCTCGGGAATCGGGTGGAAGAGGTTGCTCTCTGTGAAGGTCACGCGGAGCTTCCGACCGATCGAGGAGTCGTCCATGATCGCGTGGGTTCAGTTGCACGCCCCAGAGGCTCTCTCTCCAAGAATTGTAACAACACTCGTGAAAACAACAGAGGAACGCACTAGATGTCATCCATAATCGCTCGTCTTAAGGCTCCCCAAGAATTGCAACAACAAAACTCTTGAAAAACAGGAGAACGCACTAGATGTCATACATAATCTCTTGGATTCACTTGAACACCCCAGAGATTCCCCAAGAATCGCAAAAACAGAGGAACGCTCTAGAATCGCTCATACCAACACATGCCTAGATGCTGCACGATTCCACAACAGCAACAAGAGAAGGAAAGGTGCAGCATCACTACCCTTGCACCGGTAACAACCAAAATTGAAACCCAAAACTGAAAAGCTACAAACTACAGAAACAAACTCCAAAGACAATGATCTACGACAGCAACGAACTCGTCAATCGATCTCCAAAATTCACTCTCTCCAAAATTCCCCAAACAGTGCAGTAAGTTACTTGTACCACTCTCCCCGACAAAATGGATCACAAAACCTGCGCCTTGACCAAAAATTCAACCCAAAAGTCTGCTTTGCCTGCACAGACAAATGCAAGCCAAAGCGAAGAAACAATTGCAACTTAGAATGCGACCCAAAATTCAAAACAAATTGCATCCCACGGAGAGACAAACAAGGATCTGGTGTATCGCCAAAGCGGCAAATGGCGAGCTAATCTGGGCAGCGGTGGCGCTCATCAGTCACGTTGAATTGTCTAGAATTGAATTCTTCGATCAAAGGCGCTTTCAGAGCAGTTGTGGCAACGGCGTTTGGACGATGGAATGGCGCGGCGCGTGCTTTGGGAAGCGGCCAAGCGGTAGATGCGCGTAACCCGGGTTTCGTCCCTGGTTTTCGGGCTTTCGCCGGGTTTGGGGCCTTTGGGACGGGTTTATGAGCCGGGTTTTGTGTATGTGCTAGTGGCTGGGGTGGTGCCGTGCTTCAGCTGTGGAACGGGTCCGGGGATTCCGTTTAGGGAGAGTGGGGTTGATTGGTGGCACGTGTCTTTGTTGTGAATTGCATTCCATAATTATTGGAGGGTGAGCTCATCTTCTTTTATGTGCCGTATTCCCGTTGCCACAACCAAAATAAAAGTAAATTTTTTTTTTAAGAATTTTTTTTATTTAGAAAAACTTTGAAATTCAATAACTTTCATGCCACAAAACAAGCCTCCCCGCTTCGTTGAGGGCTTTCCCACGGTACCAAAAACGCAACCGGGAGGCACACAATCCAACATATTTCATCGTAGCAAACAAAACAAAACAAAACAAAACAAAACACATTGCCTAACTTAAGGTATGGATGTCGTATGCCATTGTCACAATATAATTAAATTAAATTAAAAGTAATTTTTTAATTCTTATTTAAAACTTCAAAATTCAATATTTTTTTTGTTGTCAGTCAGAACGTCATGAAACAAAGTGTGTGTACCCCTCCTTGCAAAGAGCTTTCTAACAATATGGGCAATTTCATGAAAATGGCGGTATTCCATGTGCCACTTTGACGGTGTGCCATTTTCACCATCTATGACCAGTATAGATTTCAGAACGGGCATTCTGAACTATCTAGAACAGGTATAGATTTCAGGATGGGCGTTTTGAACTGTAAACGGGCCGTTTTAAAGGAATATCGCCATTTTAATGAAATTGGCCATCAATACTAAAAATGCAAGCAAAGGATGTATAGTCCAAAAGACTTCACCGTAACAAACAAAATTAACTAACTAACTAATTAACTACTCCGTACTAATTTAAGGTATAGACTAGTATGCCTTGTATTGTTCCCATAGTATAATAAAATAAAATAAATAAGAATAAAAAATTCATGAAAATTTTGAAATTCAATATCTTTTCTATTATGAGTCAAAACACCACGAAATAAAGTTTGTGCACCCATCCCTGCAAAGAGCTTCTAATGGCACTATGAATGGAACCAGAGGGCACACGGTTCTAGAGATCTTATCATAACAAGTAAACAAAGAAAACGAACAATCTAATTTATCGTATAGATCCTAGACAATTTTTGTTTTTTTACATTTTGACGGAGTGCAAAAAGCAATCTTTGCTTAAATGGTGAAGCTAGCTAAATATATCTATATTTTGATGAAAATGCAATATATGTATGAATTTTTAATTATTAATCCAAAAGTATGTATGTTAATCCATGACAAACTAATATTCTCCTACAAAATTTAGTAGTTTGTGGATTTCATTCACTGAGAAAGGAATAGAAATATATTGTCAAATACTCCTTCAAAAAAAATTGTATCACTTTTGAACAAAGTATTGTTCTAAGAAACAAAATTGATCCAAACCTTTTCTTTGGTGGCAAAAATCAAGAGATGTCTAAAGTAGTTCTCTAAGGTTTCAATGAATTTCTTCTCTAACCTACCCACTACATGAGGATTAAAGGAAAAAAAATTCCCTATTTTATAGTTGGTCAATTTGCATTGCATTACTACTTTTATCGGGGTTGAAGTCTTTATTTCCAAATGTACATTCAAATCTTCAAATTTAATCATTTAAGGTAAATAATAAATTTTTGTGGTTTCTCCCTTCAAGGAATGCTGAAAGCACTATAATAATTTCACCTTAAATTGTCAAAGGAAATGTTTCAGTATCTTCCATGTTGCCACATCAGGAAAACTTTGTTAATCCAAATTAGCAAATTATAGAAAAAGATATTACAAGTACAATTTGAATTTTCTATTACTTGAAGAATACGATATGTTATTAATTTTTAAAAGCAACACACTTAAGTCTCTTATGTACAATTGATTTTAAAATCAATTGTACATAAGCCTACCCAATGTTTTTATGTCAATACAAATGTCCAATGTAACATCAACATTGACATAAAAACATTGGATTGTCAACATTGACATCACCTAAAATCCATTTAAAAAAATCGGGGCTCGTTACCTAAAACGTGGGTTTCTTATAGTGCCTTGAAGCAATAGAAAGTGATATGTTTGAAAAGTGTCTCCCTAAAATAGATGCTTCAATCACTTATTCAGGTTTTAGATAAAAGATCAACAGTTTTGCAAACAGATTTGATTTGCTATTTGACAAAATATAGTTTATTTTAGATACATGACATCTTTAGGTGTCACCATGTTACCATGTTACTTAAAAGGGATCCCAAAAATTATCAAATGGGAAATTTTATTTTTAAAAATAGAATTTAGATTGAATTTATCCATTTATCCAATTTTTTTGAATTTTGAATATCTTTTCATCAAGCCAACAACAATTGACCTTTTCCATTGATTTTTAATACTGAATATTAGATTTTTTAGTTGATTGATAGATATTCACTACAAGGCCATTTCGGAAAATCATCCTTTGCTGATTATTGGATTATGTTTCCATTCCTTGAAAGCTATCTTCCATTTTAATTGAATTTGGTTATTTCTAAGGCATAAATGACTCTTTGTTCCTTCAATTCCAACCTTTCTTAGTAGGCAAAATTTGTCAAATGCAAAAAACTATTATAGAACTTTTAGATTAAGACCAAGTTTCAAGTATTTGTCCAATTTCATCTATTTTAAGTTATTTTCATCCACTCATCATGAAAGTATCTATCCAATAGTTTTCAAATTAATGGTTTTCAAATTAGGTTCATAATAGAAAGTCATTTTGTAGATGCCACAACAAAATTAAATCAACATTGTTGTTACATCATTTTCTTATCTAATATATTAATATTCAATAAAAATTTAAGAAATAAACTCATACCAAAAAATTCTAAAATGAATTCTCATTCCATGTGCTTAAAAATAGAAAAACGTCATTTATACAATATATTTAAATTTGTCTTTAGTATGATTTTAAAATTTATATCAATAAAAAATATAAAATGCGCAAAAGCAATTTGGAATCTTTATTTGTAGTAGATTTTACCAATTGAATAGATTGTAACATATATCATTGCTTGTATGCATCTATGTTATCTCATAGAAATCTCCAAAATCTATAAATTTATAAATAAAATATTCCTAAATCTATTGTAATCCTAAAATCTATTATATAAATATGAATTTATGAAAATCCTTACAAAGTTTGCAAAATGCTTTTGATTGTAGGAAACTAGTTTGAATCAAATTGAATGTAGGAAACCTTAATGCATATACTACAACTACATCTACATTCTAAAATCTCCATCTATAGTAAAATCTAAAAAAATCAATTAGCAATTTCATCCAATAAATAATTTTTAATTAAAATACACTACAATTTTGAAAAAATAGTGTCACAATGTTCCTTCAAAATGACAATTCATAAGAAGATGGCAGCAATCCACATACACCACACAAGACACCACATCAACAAATGAATATATATTGCACTAAAGTTAACCAAAAAATGGTCAAATTATAAAATCCTACACATTTATGTAGGATGAAATTAGAACCACTCTTTCCCCTCCATAATGGATTCATATGAAAATTCTAAGCAATTAGGATTTAGAATCTTGTTATTTTTTTAGTGCACAAACTTGTTTTTGGATCTTTGCATATTTTTAGCTTAAAACATTTTACTAATACAATATTCACTTCAATATTGTCAAATTAGTCCTAAGCAAAGGTTGTTTTTTGAATATTCAAGCATTGAATTGGATGAATGAAAAGTTATTTGGATGAAGTTATTCATTAGAGAAATTATCAGCCCTTTGGAGGACCACTCTAGAGCAGCAGAAAGGACCTCATGATTACATTTAACTTTGCTTCATGATTTTTTTCCCCTATAGTCGATCACCTGAAGTTGCGATGTCCGATGACTGTCAATCATTTGAAACCCAAGTAGAAGTAGTTAAATAACCAAGGTTCAAGTATTGTAATGCACCCTAATTTTTGCATACCTTGTTTTCTAACCAAGTTATGAAAAAAATAGCAATTGTCGAAAATAGTCCAAGGACACCTACCATCAATTTTTTTTTCATGGTGTCATCACAAACTTAATTCATTGACAAGTGGTAAGGAGGAAGGGCGAAGAGGTTATTTTTGTAGAAAAATCAATTGTCTATGGTGAATCTTCAAAGGATTTGGGATATTTAGAAGACAGATTAGTCATTGTCAAATGCAGGACTTGTGTTAAAACTAGAATTTCAAACCTCATTTAGGCATAGTAGAATGAACTTTTTCAAAAAAAATTTAACAAAATAAAGTTGTAAAATTAAGCTAGTTTTCATCTCCAAAAATCTATTTGAGTTTTAGAATCTCCAATAAAAAGTTATGGACAAAATTCTAAAAGGGGTTGAAAGGAAAATTTTCTTTGACGTTTTCAAATACCTTCTCCAAATTTTGTCCATAATTTTTTATTGGAGGCTCTAAACCTCAAACGGATTTTTGGAGATGAAAACTAGCTTCATTCTTCAGCTTTATTTATTTCAAAGTTTTTTGAAAAACTTCATTCTACTATGCCTAAATGAGGTCTAAAATTCTAGTTTTAATACAATTCCTACTTTAAACTTAACTATGAGCGGTTGAGAAACTACAAATTCTAAGTTACATATCTCATATGAGTTGTTCTACCTCCTACCACCCCATTTGTACATAAGGAGCTTCTCTTCTCATCTTCAAAACACCCAAATCTAAGTGGCTTTTGAAGTAAGTTGGAAAATGTAAGAAAGCTTCAATTTTTTGCAACTAGCTTGAAAATCCACTTCATTTTAGTTCATTTCACTAAATTTGATTAATTTGCCAATTAATCACTCTGTATTCTCATGCGGCTGATTATTAAACAGACTTCTACTACACCCTCATTACTTGAGTCCTGACGTCTTTTGCAATATTCACACAATCTGACAATGCACTATGGCTACATGCCCCTACTAATTCTCAGGCAATTAATAGAATGGTTTGGTCACTTTGGAACGGCCCTCCGGAGGGGTTAGAATTTCTCTAATGTTGGATTTGTCATCTATTGACTAAGTAGAAGGTGAACAATGCATAGTGTGTAGAGGGATGGGTAAGGAAATGAAGAACCCCCCTCTCCTCCAGAAAGTTTTGAACATTTAAAAAAAAACGCCCTTGTTGATGAGATTTGGTTTGTATGGTTTGTCTTGCACTTTTTGTAGTTAAGTTATAATGTCCAATGTGACTAAGTGAACATAGTTAGAACCTATGAAGCACATTTCCTATAAAATTCTTATTGGAGTCTATTAATCTATGACTAAATATATCATTAGCATATGACTAAGCCTACTGGAATGGACCAATATGACTGCAATTGAGCTGATATGACTGATAGGTCACATGGACTTGATCACATTTGTCTGGTTTTCTTATATTAAAAATTCCATGTCTATTACAAGTCAAGATACACATAAGCACTATGAAAATGCACTAGTCTTCTTTAAGAAAACTACAAGCGATAGCATGCATCTCCCTCCAAAGACTCAACTTGAAAAATGAGCTTTTACTATGATTTCATAGTGTAATGGCTTTGAGAGACTTAAACAAGGTCTCAAAGACGCTTTCCATTATTGTCATCTAATATGACGACTCAAACTTCATCAAACTCCAAACTAAACTCCTAGACTAATATAGACATCCTTGGGCAATGAGATGCATATTCATAATTTTCATTACAAATAGAAATGTATTAGTATCTAAACCCTAATGGAAAAGAGGGAAGGGACATTGGTAAAATTCAAAATGCTTGGTGCCTATAAAGTTATTCGTTGAAAATAGACTCCAAAATGGACAATGAAATTTCCCACTACCTGTATTTCTATTAGTTAGAACAATTTTTTTTCAAACCAAAAAGGTTAGAAGAACAAATATACAATTCAGAAGGCAAGCCTATAGAATTAGTTGCCTACCATTTGTTCAATGTCTTCCTTTGCATTGACATCAGTCTACACAAATGCAAATAAAGTCTACTAAAAAGAGGTTTGGAACCTTCTCTCTTCGGTTACAAAAATGTAGGGTGTTGACAATCCTTGCACATTCGGAATATTTTCTTCATTTTTTTAATATGTCCAAGTTCCAAATGGCTCGGATTTGGTGTCATTGAAAGATGATGAAATTTTCTATTATAGTTAGGAAAAAATATTTTGAAAATGAATAAAAATTCATTCACAAATGACAATCAAAAGCTAACTATTCATTAAAAGTTGATTTGAATTTGTGTTGGATATTGAGTGTGTACAAGAAGGCTCTAGACCCTAAAGTCCCATTGTCCTCTCAGGGGTCAAAATGGATTTTGAGCAAGTTCTTATGACCTCAATTTTTGGTGAAACTTTTTGAAATTTTCTCAAAAAAAAAAAAATTGATTAGCTTCATGGGAATATTTTTATTTCAATTGGTTCATAGGAGCAACAGTTATACCACAAAAGGCCTAAATCTGAACTTGGTGGGTAGCATAAAAAAATTCACAAAAAGTCAAAATTAAAATATTATATTTTTGTCTAAATGTGAAGTTTGAATTCATTCTATTTGGACTAGTAATGAGAAAGTTAAGGACAATCTTGTTTTTTGGACAAGCTAAGCATCTTCTTGAAAAATAACATATAGGGTTTTTTTCTAAATGCAATATTCACAATTTTTTCAAAAAAAACTTGCTTGAAAAGGTTAAGCTTGCTTGCTAAAACAACCTCATCATTGGGATTATTGTGTTTCAATCCCATCTTAGAGCTATTAACAATGTAGTTTTTCTTTCAATCTTGAACCTACTTCTACTTAACAATTTTTTAAAGAATGAAAATCATGTATTATTATTTTTTTAAACTAATCCTATACTTGCAACTCAATTCTTCAACACAAAAAAAAATTTAACTCAAAGTTTGTAGTGCAAATTTTTTTTGCAAATGGTGGTCAAAGTCATTTGAAATTTTAGGCTAGTGTTTAAAAAAACCTTTTTTTTTTCCAACTTTGAATGCTAATATCTTCCAATCTATATGGTTAAACTTCATGAATTTTTTCCAAATGATCTGAGACAAGTGAAGTACAAGAGGGTGATTGCAAGGAACACTTGCTGATTTTGTTGCGTACTCACGCTTTTTCTTTTGGAGTACTTTAAAATTAGAAAAACAATTTCTGAATTTCTGAAAAATATGGCCAATGTATATACCTTTAAGATGAAGATATCCAAGGAAGGAAAAGCATAGAAAAATTATCTAAGTGGGAGAACTAGAAAAGTGCCAAATCTCAAGAAAATAGACACTTTGATACTTTAATTAGTTAGAAATAGGAAAAAAAATTAAATAAAAAAAATAAAAAAATGGCCATTTGTAATAACTCTATGGAGATGGTCATTCACCAAAAGAACCACCAAAATAATATTTTATGTATTCTAAAATTTAAGAAGAAAAAAGCTCTCTTTGAGGACTTCCACACAATACAAAATTAACTATGTTTAGAATTCCTTTCTTGCATAGCTACAAGTCTACTAGAAGACCATTTCCTCCAAATTTCAGCTCCAAATTCATTTTTTGGGATACTAAATAGTACCCTAAATCCCCAAATTGGTAAGTGTGACATAAAATTTGGGGCTATTTTTGGACAATAAAACATTTTTAAAAATTGCAAAAAAATTAGGCAAGGTGTATAATGGTCATGATCACCTTCCCTATAAATCTTAAGTCATTTGGATTTAGAACGTAGAAGTTATACCCCAAAAACAAATCAACATGCAGGGTGTGACGCAAAATAGTACAAGTGTTTCTTGCAATCACCCAAGATCCTATGGTTAGATACTAAACTATATATTTCTTATTTTGTTTTCTTGGATGAACGCAACAAAACTGACAATTTTGAATGATTTTTGACAAAAAAAATGGCCTTGGGACTACTGAGTTAGTCATAGAACTATTCTATTCCCCTTTTCGATACCTGCAAATTCACTCGACACATGCACATCAAGCCGCACCTACATGTACATTTTGGTGTGTACCTGTGTGAACAGACCACCAAACTATCATATCTCATCAATTTTCCATGATCACTTCTAATTTCATTTGTGCCAAACAACTGGGAATCGGTATGAAATTCCAAGATCTCCATTTCCTGGGAAAAAGACTCTGGAGCCCAATTGGCTGTGTGCGAAAGCAACCGAGTGAACCGACAACCTGAAAACTGGCAAAAGCTGTTGGCAAAAGCTTATCATGATTTCCAAGTAATAATATTTTGACCCCAAGTACTGCAGAAAAAGGTGGCGCCCTGGGGACCAGTCACCACTTGTACCACCCCAGAACCACTTTCAGTTGACGCACGGGACATAACTAACAACTGTACCGCAAGCAAATCAGTTCTGCTGACCTACAACATCACAAGCTACAAATGCAGGAACTTGCAAGCTGAGTTTACACTCGAACTGCAGGAACTTGCATTCCAGATGTCAAGGACCTCCAGCTTGCCGGAAAAGGGATATTCTAAAGCTATTCCCCATGAAGAATTGTATGACACGTTTGCAGCAGGAATAGGCTCCCTGGTCCTCTACCGTGGCAAAAGCACAATCTTGACTTCTCTCTAGAATTTCCAACGAGTAAGTGGTTATTGTTAATGTCCTTCCGAGGCTAGAAACTCCAATTACAAAACAAGAGTCTCTCGTATTCTGTAAGTAGCACTACATTACGCAAATGGGAAGAATATCAAGAGAGCAGTCGTGTAGAGGTATGTACTGTACAGTACAGCAGACACTGGTGAAAATCATGAAATTCCAGTCAGGAAGTCCACACAACAGAATTGGAATTGGTCACTAACTTAAGTTAATGACCAGTTTCAGACAACTGAAGTTTGGCTGAACTCCCTCGCTGGAGCAGGATATGATTTCCACTAGTGAGATTTACCTCGAAGATTTCACCAACACGTCGTCAGTAGATGGCAGCCGACAAATGTGCAGAATACACATTGACTTCTGCACAAGTTTTCACAGTCGAATCCAACAAAGAAGGATCCGAAGAAAGGAATAATATACAATCTTAGAGTGAATTAGACAAGGGATAAATTGACAAAAAAATAAAAAATAAAAAATAAAACTCTAGAAGTGGACACAGCACAGCTGTTATTGTGGCTCCACAACTTCAGCCTTCCACAACTGCTTAATCGCAACTAAAATGCGATCTCTACCTGAACCTCCTGGCTCACTGTCAAAAATCTCAAATTTCCATCGTAAGGCTTGAGCAACTTTAGAGACTCGTGCGAGCATAGTAGGTGTATCTCGTACGATAACCGTCCCGTGTGGTCGTAAAATCCGATCCATCTCGACCATAACCTCTGCCAAACTGCACCTGAACATTTGAAAGAAAGGTCAAATGAATATTATACTTGTTTCAAGTAAACGCATGTACTTTCCGTAAACAAAACTAAGTTGTCGAAATATACAACGGTGTGACGTAATAGAGTTTATCTTTAAATTCAACAGCATTTCAAATCCATGATTGAACCATACAAAAAGGCTTGTCAATACCTATTCATGGAATTATCCATTAGATTAACACCAAACTTTTCACTAAAACAAGGTCAACACCCCTACTTTGAATGCATTGACAGATAACTCTTATACTTCTCACCAACCACACAACAACTCATAACTGAAAACTTCTCCTGAACTGAGGTAGAAAGTTTTTTTTTTATGTACCAACATCATTAAGAATCCAAGTTTGACACTCAATAAGAGGTTCAAGCATGTGAAAATATACAATCAAATCTCTTTAAAATTGCTTTCTCTGATTTCACATCGTCTCTCACCAAACCCCAGGGAAAGAACATATCGAATTTGAAACTCACTTAGTAGTCTGTCATGTCACAGGACGTTACATACAATATAGTGATAAAGATCTCAACAAGTATGAAAAGGACTCTAGACAACCTTGTTTAAGCAACCAAGTATTTCTTAAATGTCACTTTACATCTAAATAGAATTAATTGCTACACTGTTACAAAACTCCACTTCATCAAGTACATTTTAGACAAATTGAAGAGGTTTAAGTGTACTTGATGAATGCATTTGTGGATTGGAACCCAAAATAAAGACCATGGTTTTAAAATGACCAATGCAAATGATCATATTATGATAATTATGATAATTCAGATGGGGTTAAGTTTTATATCACCAGAATCAATGACGAACATTGCATGCTTTGGTTATTTGAAAAAATGAGAATACCCATATGACCTACCCAAAACTGTTAAAAGAAATATGAGAGTCAGTATGGACTGATGAGCATCAGCAAGCAAAAACAAACCTCTTTTGCAAGGTTGTAAACTGTTGAAATGATGCCACGTGCAATAAGTCATACGTTCGAGGGTATGTCGAGAATGCCTCACACCTGGCCTCTCAAACAAAAAGTTTGTTAGTCCCTTTGTATTTGTCACATGAAGTACTTGTCTCTGAAGATCATTAGCCATACAATACTGAATACAAGACGTCCTCCTGATCATTGAAGCTGGAATCCCTATGACTCAATCCAAAAATTGAGAATAAAATATTCACATTATGATCATTCTTTAGCAGTGGGGATGATGCACACTCTGCACTGCTAGAATGGAATCAAGCTAATAAGAGTGAAAATATAATCGGAATAGACCCAAGACTAGGAATAATGACTCTTGCATTGTCAGAATTCATCTCTCATTGGATTTTAACATGCATGAGACCTCATAATGGTGATTTTAGTTCTCAAAAGATGATTCTGATTCCAAGGTGATAGGACCCAGTCTAAAGAATGTTATGCAACCAAAGGGCCGTGCAGCTGGCCACCCTGCATCCATATACAGTTTTACACCATCACATCAGAAGCTTTGGAAAAACTTGCCAGTCATGAAGGACTCCAAGAAGCCCTCTGTCAAAAATTGTGCTCAAAGTGTTTAGTCCAGGTGTTGGCACGACATTCATCACCCATGCAAAATCATCATGGGCCATGAGAACGGCTGCAAAGCCCCCATATGCTGCATTCATATCCATCACATTGCGATATTGGGAGGTTCCAAATCCAATCTTCAAAACCTGCACCGCAAAAATACAAGTCAGTTCTATTTCTGATTCAGCTGTATGAGGGAATTGTAAAACATTGTAAACCAAAATAAGTCTAGTCTAAATGCTATTATAATGGTTTGAAATCTTAATATGTAACAAACTAAGTCTCTTGACCAAACAATTTCATGCAACAATGTTCTACGCATAATAGAATTTTTGAGTCATTAATGAAACCATGAAGAAGCTATCATGAATCAAGGGCAGAAAATTTAACGGCTAAAAGCAGGCAGAAGGTGGCTCTTCCAGCAAAATTGTGAAACAAAATACACCGAACTCAAACCTCCTTGTAGTATGTAATTCGACGACGCCATCTCCTTGCGTCCTTATCAAACATAAATTTATCCCCATTCGGTAGTTCTAAAAGTCGCGTTGGAACAGTTTCTAGACGTTTTCGCCAATCTAGCTGATGAGCTTGAGTCCCCGGCAGTGCAGTAATACAATCACCCAATTGAGCATTCCTGTCAAAGTACACGTTTCAGAGCACCATCGTTATTCTAATGATTATTCTATTGAACACCAAAGAAAGATATCTCTGCAATAAGGGGCTTATACTGAAACTCGAAACTCGAAAAGTAAACAATTAGTAGAACCGACAAGAACAAGGTAAAGAATGTTGATGGGAAGGCACAGAAGAATCTTATTCGATGCAATAAACTACCTCAAGAATGTTGCTTACCATGCATCGTCCGGGTCATCCTCTTCACAAAAAGAAGGAATCTGTTCCTCACGAGAACGATGGCATGTCATGTTCGCAGGTTTCTGCCAAACAGCTGTTTTATCGGCGGAAGAGACTGTAGAATAACACATCTTCTCGGCTATGAATACCTGAAGAATCTCATACTCCCTCTCTTTGACCGGAAAGTTAACTGGAGGCCCTGATAATACAAAGTATCCACCCGGTCGCAGCAGCCGGTCTACCTCAATGAAGTAAGAACCATCTGCAGACAACCATTCGTAAAGCCCTCGTATCAGTGAAAGCGTCTAAAATCTCATCTTCAAAGGTCTAGCGTGCAGTAATTCTCAGCGACAAGTTGACATACTTAAGAAAAAAACTTAAGTCTCTGCACGCTTTGAGAAAGATAGACAGAGCAGGTACACAGATATTTAGTGCAGGAAGTGTTACACAAAACGTCACGAGTACAGCGGATACATAAAACTGTAATAGAGCACATCACCAGAGCAATTAAAATATCTCGTATTTCAGATCCGAAGTCTAGGTCGAAGATCCCCGTAAACAGGAGAGGAGACGAATACTTGAAGGATTAAGCACAGAGGTCCGCAGCAATACTTTGTATTTAGCAAACTGTTCATTCACAGAGGTCATGACATAAGCAATACAAGAAGGTAAACGCAAGGAGACGTACTGAAGGCAGAAAATGGGACAAGACAGCGCGAGCAGTGGACAAGATCAAATGATGATGAAGGAAATGGGAGGCGTTGAGTGCCGAGCATGCCAACGAATGCCGGCAGGCCTCTTTCTAGAGCAAACTGGACTTGTGCCTTATATGAATCACGCGGAGCAACCGACATGGTAAGCACCTCTTTCTCCATTAAAAAAGCCCCAAAGCTAGCCACCTGCGGATTGTCCACCTCATTTCAGAAATCAAAATTACAGAAGGGAATAAAATTTTCGCATGAATAAAAATTGTCAATGAACTACATAGACTACTCGCCGGATTGCTATACGGATGTTTCAGCACAACAAGAACTGATGTTGCAACTGTCAAAACGAAATCATGCTTAAATCAACAGGTTATTAAACCCTATACGGTCAAAAGCAGCCAGTTGCATGTATATAGAACTGAAACAAAACGTTTAGAAAGCTTCAATGAAGGTAACAAATTGTATCAATAGAAAAGAAGACATCAAGTTCTACATTTCAAAATCGAGAAATATGTTCTGAAAATTAATACGATCAATTCTTCATTTTAAAGTGGGATTTCTGTTTTAAGATTGGGAACTTGAGGGTTAAAACTCAAAACCCTAAAAAAAAGAGAAAAAGAGAGGTAATAAAAGGACCATACTCCGCAGCCTATGTCCAGCGCAGTGCGAATTGCACTAGTCCCGAAAGGGATATCCATTTCAAGCTTCTGCAAGTATCCTTCAGCCCCATCTGGGAACATAGTCCCACCACCTGGAAAAATGAAATACTCTCCCTCTTGCATCATCCAGCCTTGATCTGATTTCAGCTCCGAAATCTTGTTATGTGGAGTATTATTGAACCATATCTGATCATAGAACCCAACAGAAAATAGGTCTCTCTCTTAGCTGCTGGGAGTGTTCTCAATACTTCACATATGATCATATCTGAACTAAGAAGCTACCCAAATAGCAATGTATAGTTTTCATATGCCCTTCCATAAAATCCTCAGTAAAATCTGCATGTATACCTGTAGTATAATCTTCACTGATTGAAAATCTGTAAACCCCTATTCAGCAAACTTAGAATGCGACTACTCCCAGAAATACTACATGCAACAATTCTACTAGACATAAGAAATTCTCAGCATGCTACTATGACTTCTAACACATGTCTCTTTAGCATTGAGCACCACAAATATCTACATTTTCTAACTATTGCTTAGTCTCTCCCTTGGAGTACAGAAATAAAACTCATTCAGGAGGACACCAATGCACAAATTTGAAGCTTACTTTTTGTTTGCTTTCAGGCCATCGGACAGGAGTCTGATAATCAGGGGGAGGAGGAATAAGGCATCTCAGTTTCTCTTCAAGAGGTGGACAATGTCGTTCTCTATAATTGTTCCGCTCCTTAGTGAAAGCTCTTGCTCGCTTCGGGTCATGGCACGGCATGATATCAGCAAGTCTAACCGGGCAAGATTCCACAAGAAGACCAGTTTCCACCTGCTCCCAAAATTCTGAAAGGCAAATCATAAACGAGAGTGTCAGTTACTACACGAAGAAAACTTCAAAAGACAATGCCTACTAATTTCCTAGACTTCCACAATTCTATCAGCAAGGAGAGCAACCCCTAAAATGACGATCAGAGATGTACTCAGAAAGATTTCAACAAGAATCGAATATTGTTGCGATCACATCAAGATTCAAGTAAGAAATATTCCAGGTGAATGCACAGGCTATGTAAGTAAAAAACAAATCAGGAGTTCACTAGAGTGGTCTTAAATTTCTAGCTAATGAAATTATAAGAAACACATTAATAATTCTACGAAGTCACTTACTGATAGTACTTTAATTGAATTTGATTCGATAATTGGCCCACGCTTTGATTTCAATTGATATGGCCTAGTTTCAAGGTCTAGTCCAGATTTTATAATTACAGCTGGTACTGCAACAATGAAAATGGCACCGTCTAACTAAGAGCACACGACGGCAGTATGCTGGCTACTATGTAGGTTACATTTCAATGCCAATGGCTCGAGGAGGATATACATTGTACTGAATATCATTGCTAATGAAAAACGTGAAATGCAACTAGATCTTTTTCCCAACTTCGTGTACTGGTGAGACATAAAATTCTAGAATCCCTACCAAAATGCGAAACCTCGCCAGAGCAGATATTCATGTCAACTTGGATTGCAAAACAATTGGCAATGTGAGGGTTTAAACAGAGCTCACCAGAGCTGTTAGGGTCCGCTCGTGTAGCAGCCTCCAATTCGCGTTGCCCCGCAGCGGCCAAGGAGTCCCCAAGGGAAGTGAAGATGAGCAGGAAAAGAATCACCAATGCAGCCATCATGGCGAAGCTGATGACGTCTAGCAACTTCCATTGCTGTCCCGGCGGCTTTTCCTTTTTGTCATGCTCGGTGGTACCCATCTTAAGTATTTCCTCACAAAAGTGTCTAAACCCTAAACTATCCACTCACTCAATCTTTCAGGTCAAGTGACTTGAAATGCATACTGGATTCCACCAAATCCGATTACCCCTCCATTCAGATACCTCGGATTCACCACATTTCACATCAATTACACCTGTGCTCGTACTTCACCCTGCAAGGCTACAAGCCAACATGTCAGAAAAATTAACAGAACCAAGGTGCAATTAACCTTCTCTAGGACACAGGAATCATGGCTAAAAAACGACACATTCAATTGATCGTACTGACAGTACTAGAATTCAAATAGGAGCAAATTCTATATCACCAAAACCAATATAAAAAAAAGTCATTTGTTTAAGAAAATAAAAATAAAAAATAAACATTGTACCAATTGTGATAGTCCAGCAATTACACCAAATAAGTTACAGACTCCCCATGACCTACTCAAAACTGGCAAAACTACACTACACCAATGTGCGCTTCTTGCCTCTTCAGGTGTTAAATACGGCAGCACTTCACAAGCGCGTCATTCACGAACTCCTTCCACAGAAGCTGAGCATCAACAGCAATCAGTCTCGACAACGACCAAGTCAAGAAATCACGAAATCCACCTCAAACTCGAAACACGAAATCCACCTCAAATCTCCTACAGAATCAACAACCAAGCCACAAGCCACAACCTCGAACGACACTATTGCCTGTGACAACCGAATCCTCCAAAACCCAGATCCAAACCTCAAAATCACCCCCCCAAAACAGAATTCACAGCGACGGATGCAAGTCAACAATCCACAGCATACTCACAAAACACGACCGCTAGAAATGCGGACACGCACCTAATCCCTCACCGAAAATTTCCTCCCAAAGGTTGAACTCTCTCAAGAAAAACGTCACAAATGGACTCCAAATGGCGCCAGAACATCAAACCAGTACCACCAATTCAAGTAAGTTAGGCTCAAGTCCCACTCCCAGCTCTTGTTTCTTCACACTCCTTCTTTGCTGGTGCAAGCTCACGTTCTCCGGTATTCTTGTTCTCTCCATTCACTTGTATGAGTTGAGAGACGGAGGTTTGTGCACTGGCTGCTGGGGCTACCTGAGGAGGTCAACGTGCAATAATTCCTCCGGATGATATCCCTGTTTTCAGACATTTCGGGGAATGGGGACTACTGTATCATCTGTAATAACGGAAGGTTGAGTATGATTGATTCATCGACTGTGCGGTAACTAACTTTGCATTGAATTATTCTGCTTCTTCTGCTTCTGCTTCGTCTTCTGTTGTTTCTTTTGGTGCATTGAATCCTTCTGATTTCGAGTCTTCCTCACCTGCAGTTCGTCTTGTTCTTTTTGGCGTACTGCAGGTACTGTAGTACTAGGATCAGGTTGCTGCCATAGCTGAATGTTGTTTTCTTCTGGTTTCAAGCACCTACTTGCAGAGGTGGTTGCCAGGTCGTGTTGATGGCCTTTTTTGCGAGGATTTCGCAACTGAGTGATGCTGCTTTTCGACGTGACTCACGTGATCTTTTGCGTTATCCATAACCGCATGTGGTTTGTGTCGAAGGGAACCGTTACCTGCCTTTGTTGTAAGTTTGTAACTAAGGTGAGCCTGCTTATTATTACACCCTCATTTCAATTCCGCCCTTACGCATTTACGCATTTGTGGTGTGTATATTTCTTTGCATTAGAGAAAATTTGGACTCTCCAAAGGACTACTAAGAAGTGCTGAAAGGGACCCCAAGTTAACATTTATTTCACTGGCCCAAGAACTTTTCCCCTCTTAACGTTGTTAACCCCTAAAGGACCGGGGGGGATTTTCAGGGAGACATTGTCAAAAACTGCTTTTTTTTGGTATATTAATCAAAAATAAAAATGAAAACCTTTTATTGAAACTTTAACCGTACAAAACTATAATAAATTATTTTACCAATGTGTGGAAAAAATTTCAGCCCACTTCACCGGGTGGATTGATAGATTATAACATTCAAAGTTTGAAAAAAAGTTTTTTTCATCACTGCCCGACAGGGACAGCAGACTTCGGACGCTCGTGGTGAAAATTTTTTCCTCAACACAAGATTGAGTCTCTTTACCATTCAATTGTATGTCCTCTTAGGTACACCCATGCAAAATTTTGGAAGCAAATTCAACTTCTAAATCTCTCTAAATCACCCTGCAATTCAAAGAGGTATAAAAAATTGGCAATATACTAGCCAATTTTTGAAGTTTTTTTGTGCAGGGAGGAAATTTTTTTTGGAAAATCAGAACGGTGAAAACATACATGACACCATATTCTACAAGATCAAATTTTTTCATGGCAAAAGAAAATTACTATCCACAAATACACTAATTTTCCCTCTCCCTCCATCCATAGTCTTCGAGATTTTTAGGAAAATCAATGCATGCAAACAAGTAAGGATGGGTCCTCTTCTCTTCCAAATCCACTTCTAGTGAAAAACACCACCATCTATCATTAGTACCTATGAGCCCTTGACGGGAGCACATGAATATCTATAGAAATGTAAAAATCAAAATATGCACCATTCTCCTTTGAATGAAAATGTAATGTTGAAAATGAAATTTTCTACTATAGGCTTCTAAAGACTTTTACTAAAAGATTTAATATCCTTCAATGCCAAGGAAATATGGGGCTTGACTTTGCTTCCCACAAGTGTTCATTGCTTCTAATTGTAGCCTTCAACTTGCATTGTCTTGTACTCATCTTGTATTCATATTGAAAATTTGTTCCAAATTTTTTCTCAAGATCACAGAACCCAAATTGTAATGATTGCATTTTATTGGTGTCTTTGTGTGTTCTAAGTTTGGAATCTTAGGGAGCACATTAGTACTAAAGAGGGCTGACAAAAAGGCTGCAATGTTGTGGTTCAACATTGTGCTTTGGTGGGCCGGGGTGAAATGACCCCTTGCTTGTCGTCTCCAAGTCATTCCAGGGGTACATGTAAAAAAAAGACTTCCTATTTTATGCTTCATTGAATTGTTTTGTACATGCATCCTAGATAATTTGGGGCCTCTAGTTACAAATATGAATTCAAAATTTGCATATTTTATCATGGTTGGAAAATAATAAATTTCAGCGTTTTCTGCAATGACAAAATTAGGGATTAGCAAGGGGGTTGGTTCACCCCGGCTCTCTGCCCTCCCCCAAGACCCTCCCTCCAAGACCATGCCTCCCTTCAAAGCCTACCAATCCCAAAGACCCCTCTACCCCAAGACTCCCGCCTGCCAGGCCTGCTTGCCCGCTCCCTGCCCGCTCCCTGCCCGCTCCCCTGAGTCCCCTCAGTTCCTTTGAAGTTCCCCTCCCACTCCCCTCCCGTTCCCCGCCTGCTCCCTTCTAATTCCCTCCGCTCCCTGCCCACCAGGCTCCCCGCCCGCCTGCCTGGCTCCCCAGCATTCCTGAACCCTGCCACAGCTGCCCATAGCTGCCCAAGCAGTTGAGTCCCTTTCGGGCAACATAACTTCAAATCTACCCGTTGGATTTGCACAATTTTTTTTCCTTGGAAAGATGGTTAGAATATCCACCTTGTGTCAAAATTTGAAGAACATCCGCTACAAAATGACTTCATATGGACCTACCCGAGATCACCTGCGTACGTTCAACGGTCATTTGGTCCTTTAGGGGTTAAGTGGCTAGATTCATTCCCTCTCACAACAGGGATCATTCCTCTTTGGATACTTGGGATACATTTTAGTTTGATTGGAAGCAAGACTATTGGCTTGAGTACTGATAGGAAGGAAGCAACTCATTGGCAAGTTGCTCTAATCAACCATCTGGCATCTCAACACTAAAGCCAATAACTCCCTACAGCATGTTGGCCAATGTTGGGGGCTCCATGTTTGGGGGGAGCAAAAGGAACCCCCAACATTGGTATACAATGTTATGCTATCATTATTCATCATTGGTACACCCAATTGTCATTGACGAGTATAATGGTACACCCAAGTGTCAGAGCATTGGAACACAAGAATTACGGTAGTGTTCAAATGGAGGGGATTTGTGGCAATTATTGTTTTTTTATTCATACAAGAATAGGAAACTATGTAAGATATATTCCTTGTCAATCTTGATATTCACACAAGGTGAATTTGGTATTTCTCAGAGGTTCCTTCCTTTGAATAGCTTAGTAGGATTGCGAAAATAGCTTGGCTTGTCAAATCTTAGCAACCCTCTAAAAAGTCCAAATTTTTTCTAATAGAATGTATCCTATAAATACATGAGGATGGAATTAGAATGAAAGTAGTAATAGGCAAGTTTAGCTTAACCTTGAAACATTTGAATAGCCAAAAAGGGTTTGATGAGTGACTTTCATAGTGGAAAGATGTGAACTATCACTAAGATACTTTGCTAAATATGATTTGATTTATAGACCAATAGGTACATTCTTCATTTCTACATTGATTAGACATTGTTTGGCCTCAATGTCCTAAGAACTTCTAGTATTAAGAGAACCTATAGAAACAAATGGGAAATTTTTGGTTAACTACCTTGGTCATATATTTCATCCTTCTAGGGTTTACCCTCAAACACATGAGAAGATGTTTCTTGTCCTTTTGATGATTTCAATGAGGCCTCAAAAAATGTTTATATTTCCAAAAAAATTTGAATGGGGAATTGCTTGAACCCGATTTCAATGAAAGATATTGTAAATTTTCTTTTTGTGATATTTTTTGACCTTCTAATATAAGAATATGGAAAATTCATGAATCACCTTTTAGTGCATTTTTGCAATTTGTGCTCCTTTCTCTAAAACTAAATTTAAGCCATAAAAATATATATTTTTAATTTGAAACCAACTAATGAAATGAAGCTTAGCAAGTCTAGTTTCTAATCCAATTTAAAATTTTAAAAAAATCCTAATTTTAGATATTTAATTGCAATTTTAACTTTGGACCTATTGCCAAAGAGTGTTGATTTTCAAATTTCAGAGCAACAAATTACGCTTTTTGCACCAACAATACGATATACACCTATGGAGAAATTTTCAAATTTTTCAAACATATTTTGTACTTGATATGAATTGTTTTCACTTCTTATTTGAAAATTCAAAGTAGTTCCAAATTTTCACAAATATAACTAAGATTTTTTACCACTTATAGAATATATGTAATTACACTTTCTGGAAAATAAACAATTAAAATTTCACTCATATGAATGGAAGCATACTGAAAGATGAACTTCAAGGTTTGAAAAAGTGGTCATAGGCCCATTCTTCCAGGGTTAAAGAGCTTGTTCTTTTGGGTTTTTTACACCTAGTATTCAAGATATTTTTTTGAGTTTTATCAACTATTTTCCTTTAATTCCCATTTTGAACCATTTCTTTAAGTATTGAGTATGGTTATTTTCTCTAATTTTATACTCTAAATAGAAGTTTTGTAGATTTTTTCATTGGAGTTTTCTAGATGTTTTCAAATTGAAACCGGGTTTCCTTCTCAATTCCTCTAGCTAATTTTGAACTAGCCGCTGATTTTTTCTGATGTTTTCAAATTCCACCTAGATTTTTTTCCTCAATTCCACTAGCTAACTTTGAACTAGCTGCCATTTTTTCTCGATGTTTTTAAATTGCAACCAAATTTTTTCCCAATTCCTCTAGCTAACTTTGAACTAGCTGCCGTTTTTTCCCGATGTTTTCAAATTGCAACCAGTTTTTTTTCCCAATTCCACTAGCTAACTTTGAACTAGCTACCGTTTTTTCCCAATGTTTTCAAATTGCAACCGGATTTTTTCACAATTCCACCGGTTAGCTTTGAACCAGCAGCTGATTTTTCCATAACGCTGCTCGCACCGCCCCATGTTGGAACTTGGAACTCAAGTGCTTGGAACTTACTCAAAAGTCCTTTGGAGCACTTGGTTTCAAAACATGTTAAATCCTGCATTCGAAGTGGGACCAGCAGGGTGAAAACGCAGAAATAAGGTGGGATAAAAGTAAAATCTTACCCCTATTTTGAGCCGTGTCTGTGGTTAGATTTTGAATACTCCTAACTAATATGGGGCCTCTAATTGAAAATATGAATTCAAAATTCAAAAAAAATAATAATACGTGAAAAATAAAAAAATTCCTGCGTTTTCCCGGGGGGTAAAATTCCTGCGTTGTCACCCTGCTTGTCCCACTTCAAATGCAGGATTTAACTTCCTGCCTTGGTTTCTGTTACTGTACCTCCTCATTGGGGAGGCCAGGAAGTTAACCCTGTAAGGACGCAGGGGGTGACCCTGGAAATCATGCATTGTATAACCATGAGAGTCATTGAAATAAAAAAATCCAAAAGTACTCATTGGAAGTCAAGCTAGTGTAGATGTTCTCCACTTTCCACAAAAAACTCCAAGGATGAATAGTTGTAGTTCTGTCCTACATTGGAGAATCCCTTGTCATTCATCGGACACTTATGGTCCGCGGCGTCCTTACTGGGTTAAGTGGTTGCATTCTTTTTATCAATGCAACAGGATTGTCGGTCCTGTTTGTGTCAACGAATTAAACCAATGATGGCACGTTCGCTACGGTATGATGCTAGAGCACTCACTCTCAACCCTCACTAATTGCACTGGCATCAAATGGGCTATCGTCTTCTGTTGAAGTTGTCCAATCAGATGTGTACTGTACATATAAAATATTTAGTAACTATAGAATATAGATGTTCACAACATTCATTATTTCATGAGTTGGAGGAGGGTCTTTGTTAAATTGAAAGAACGAAGCAATAATTATGTATTTTCAACCCTTGAAGGACATTGAGGCTGAAAAGTGTTCAATGAATGACTTCATTGTTCACTATAGAAACAAAGAATGTACTTGTTGACTCACTAATTGGAGCAGTTTTGATTTCTACATTGGTCATTGCGAACCGCATCTTTTAACCCCTAAAGGATCAGCCTGCTATTTTTGGCAACATAGAAATTTTGGGCAGGTACGTGTGATTGGAGATTTCCATATTTCAAGTTGAATTTTTAATAGAAGAAGGGGACGAGGAATATCTTTCATATGCACTAAATTTTATGACATTTGAAAATAGGAGTCAAAAGTTATGGCCTAATAAGTTTTTGTAACTGGTCAGTCCGGGCAGATCAGAAAAAATCACTTTTTTGAAAAACAAAAATTTGAATTTTGTTTTCTAGATTTATAAATACGAAGAAAGCTTTGAATCATTCCATTTCAATCAATGAATCAAAAGTTATGAGGAGTTTTAGTTTACGGGCAGTTATGGATTCTCTATTCTAAAATAAACTTTGAAGTCGTTTATTTCACTCAATTTTCAATATTTTTTGAAAAAAATAAAATCACAAGATTAGATTGTTTATTGCAACATTACAACCATTGGGATTGACATATTTCAATCCCATAATTTAACTCTTAACAATTTTGTATTTTGAATCATTCTCTATGTCTTCCTACTTACAATTTTTTCCTATATGTGGTACAATTCCAAATGATTTGAAAATATTTGAGCATGTAGCCAACTTATCAAGGAAAAAGAACTCAAAGAAGCACTACCATTTTGGACATTTTTTCATAGAAAAATGAGCTTGTGAAGTGCGGCTGCCCAGTTTTTTACAGGTCCAAAAAAATGATTTCAATGAATTTGAATGTTTATATCTTGCAATCTACGCAGTGGAAATATCTGAAATTTTTACCATGTGTTCTCAAGTCAGCATGCTACAAGATCCTACGGTTACATGGGTCAAAAAAAGTTTTTTTTCAAAAATTTGGTACTTGTACCAAAAATGACAATTTTTGAGCATTTTTGATGAAAATATAGTCATGAAACTTTAGGGGTTAACTCCTAAAGCACCAAGGGGGTGTCCAGATTTGCAAAATTGTGAAGATCTATTATAAAATGAAACTTAAAACAATATTTTAATGATGACTCTCAAACAATGGTTGTAAAGTATGATTCATAGATCACATCTATACAATTATATCAACAATTATACAAACCAATATTTTATAATAAAATTTGAAACCAAAAATTGAAAATTCCTTCTAAAATCAATTGTACATTGAATATTTATGATTTTTACAAGAATTTTTTTTCTATCAGTTCAAAATGCTAAATTCTAATCATAGTGATTTTAAAAGATTTTTATTCTATTTTTTTATTCAAATCATTTTTGAAGGGTCATTTTTTGAACTGAAAAAGTTAAATTTTGAGGCTAGACCTACCGATACCCTTTGAATTATAGAATATTTGCAAAGCAAAATCTTTATAATCTGAATCGTACAAATGTTAAAGAACTAATACAAGAATCTTCAAGAAAACTTGATGGATGAAAAAACGTATTTCAGTGAGTTTAGGATGTGTTTTTGTTCATTCATTGTTCAAAATCTGCACTCATGGTCCTTTAGGGGTTAAGGATTAAAAGTTGAGGTGGGCTAACTTCCTCTTGTCACAATTGAGGTGGCCTAACTTCTAAGTTAACCTTATAACCTCACTCTGGACACGAAGTGTTTGATGGATGACAGAGAATTCTTCTATATAAAATAGAAATGCAGATGTTCATCTTTGGAATTTTGTATGTAAAGGGGAAGTCTTATACAATAGTTTGACCTCTAGTGGGTGCTCTTGATTTTTTTAAGCAAATGATTTACACCGAGTATCCAAAAAGATGATTTCTACGGTGACAAACCCAACATTCTAGGGTTAATATACTTCCATCTTTAATATTATTTGGAGGATCTGTATGACCTAGAATACCCTATTATATTTCATTTAGTTAACTACAATAGGAAAATATTATACTATTGTTAGTTTGTAGAAATTCAACTAGAAGGTCAATGTAATAGAAATTGACATTGACAAATTGACATATTTCAAAAGAAATATAAACAAGAGTGGTAATGTACTTGAAAAAGGTGAATACAAAGAATGGGAGTCATATTGTTAGGAAAAAGAAGAATAAATGACTATCTTTTTTTTTTAAGCTACTGTACGTTGGGTCAGATTTGTCATACTCCATGTAAAATCTTTTCTTTTTCCTTGAATTTCCCTTTTGTTAGCCCCATTTAGATATTTTTTATTTTTTATTTATGAGCTTTGGAATTATTTGTAGGACTTTAGTCTCTAGCTTTACCCTCATCTCGTTGGGGCTGTGCCTTGCCATGCAAGCTGGGACTCCGGGACTTGTGCCTGACTACTAAGTTAAGTTGAATTGCTTTTACTATACCTCAGGAGTCGTGCCTGACTTCTAAGTTAAGCTAAATTGCTTATACTGTAAGGTGGGTGGCTCAAAAAGCGTCTCTCTTCTTCAAACAATCCTGTAGGGAGCTCTAAAATGGGAAGTGAGTGGTTCTAAAATGGATTGCCAACAATGTGAGAGCATAATTAAGACTTGTCAAATATTGCTTCATACTTCGCCAATGGATGGAATAAGAGGGTCCATTTAAAAGTCGGGGTGTGTCCATGTTAACCCATTATGTTATCCTTTAAAGAAATTATTAATTGGCTTACTTTAGCTTACTTAAAATAATTATTAACATTTTAGAAATCTCAGGATAATTAGAGCAAAGGATAAAGTATGCTAGACTACAGGGAACAAAATGATTCACATGTATAAAAATATTAAAATACAAAAGTTATTAATTTGTAAAGATGACAAAATTGTATCAATTCCTGTATTTTTGAGCACTTTCCATAATTAATTAAAATGGTTAAAATATGAAGAATTGGATTTAATAAGGAATAAACTTAAAGTATATACTTCAGACTACAAGATGGAAAGATTAATAATGAGGAAAAATATCTTAATTCACAAGTTATTAATTTTACAAAAGACCACTTCAGCACAGACAAGGAAGACCAAAGCGGCAATACAACTTACTTAGTACATAGAGTTACTAGGCTAATTATAGGAAAGAATTAGTTAGGCAATTTTAGAAGGAATAGTCTTAGGACCTATTCCCAAGACCAAACGGTTAGGGTTAATTTAATTATCCCCTATGACCGCGGGAAACTATATAAAGGGAATTTTTTCCATTATATCTTCATCTTATTTAACATCAACAAAGAAAAAGACTTCCAAAAGATCAACAATATAAGAAAGACTTTCCAAAGACCAACAATACAAGATCGACTTTCTAAAGACCAACTTTCAAACAATACAACAAAATAGAAAGACAAAAAGACATAAAAGAGCTTAAAGAGGAAACAAATCCAAAGAAATAAGAGATTCAAGAATAAAGGATCTTGTCTCACAAAGTCAAGCCAAGACTTAAAAAGCTTAAAGAAATTAAAGATCAACATTGAGTCCTAGTTCATTACAAATTAGAAAATACATAGAATTAGATTAATGTAATTCTATTGTATGAAATAAAAATTACATGAAGTGAAAAAGTGTGTTTTCAGTCCACTTCATTTTTCTAAATAAGAATTGATTGCCCAATTGCCTTCTTACAAATGTTGAACTAAGAATGTAGGGTCAGTTTAAGTTTAGTGAAGGTCGCATTTAGGATCCTTGTGTATTACTTTTTGAATGCGGCATTGCTTGTTTTTGGTCAAGCCATATCTATTTTCAAACTGCGCGTGTGGATTTTGCAAGGCCTGTGAGTCAAGAATAGGTGCCTACTGCATAATTCTTTGGAAATTCATAAGTAATTCATACATGCTCCGAAAAATATGAAATCACTTGTGTTAGATCCCGCATCAATTTTTCTTCAAGTGAAAAATAAGAGGAAATATTTTCGGACATCTAAAACCCATCAAAAAGGTCCAATAGCCCTTAAAAGGTTGCTTTTTGAGCCACCTAACTTACCTCAAGGTCTTTGGTACCGTAATGCGGGATCATAGCTAGGCTCACCTGGGCCGAGGTAAACTGACCCCAAGGAAAAATACTGAAATTTTTTTATTTCCCATGCATGATAAATTTGCAAATTTTGAATTCATATTTGCAATCAAAGGTCCCAAATTAGCTAGGAGGGGTATACTAGGAAAACTAATCAAGCACAAAATAGTTTTTTTTTTTTAAATGCACCCCTAGAATGACTTTCAAGTGGACGAGTGATGGGTTAGTTCACCCCGGCCGGAAAAAAGACTAAGCCGACTAAGTTAATGTATTCCATGGATTTTTTTTCACTTACAAAGCAATCACCTTAGTATGTATATTATTTTTCATTTTTCATCTTTCATCAGGTTTTTTTAGGATTCAAATTATTTTCATTAAAAATTTTCACATTTCAAATATGGCACATTATAATTTTTGAAAGTTGCATTACATGCCATATATAATTATATTTTTGAATTATTTTTTAACAAATTTGACCCGAGCGTAGGGTATTTGCAACTTAAAATGGAATTTGAAAAATTTAAGCATCTAAAATGAAGTCTTAGATTTTTTTTTCCTCATATATTTTGAGATTAGAAAAATCAAACAAACTTTCAGAGAATTTAATTTTTTATGAAGTTCCAACGGTTGAGAAGAAAGTTATGCTTTTTTTGGTTTTAGGCCCCAACTCAGCAAGGAGGGTGCAACATCAATTTGTTTTAATAATTTATTTTTTTCTTCCTATATGGACTCTATACTCAAATCCAAAGTTTTAAAATTTTTCTGGCAAAGGAAATTTGTCATTGGGCTTGAAAGCCCATCAAAGCTGCATTTTCTAAAGCTCAACTAATCTTGAAAAATATCTTACTCGACATTGGCTTTATTCTCACGTACATTGCCCTAAAATCCCATTTTTTTATGAGTGACCATAATACTAGTCAAAAATAAGGTTCTACCATTTCACAAATTTTATAAATGAATCAAACTAACCTTGATCAATAATTTTTTATTAGAGTACTCTATTTTTGTAAATTTTATGAGTAATTTTCAAATTTTCAATACATTGCTAGAACAATTCTAACTTTTGAAGATCAAATTTTAGACCCACTTGGTGATTCAAGGTTGTTCAAAGTTTTTTTTCCATCAAAAAACACTCAAAATTGTCTTTTCTATTGCAAAGGTAAAAAAACCAATTAATTGTTTTTTAGCATTTCTATTTGTAGAATTTTGTACTAGAATAGTATAAGAATTTGTAGAATAAATTTCAAATACTTTGACCACTTATATTGCATGGTACATTTGTGTTTAAAGTTAAAAAAGCAAGTTCTTTTGGACCTTACTTGACTAGACTATAAAACTTTGAATCTTCTTAGCTTAAAATTTTTGCACTACATATGCTAATTTTATAATCTCTTATAACAAAAAACTGAGTTGAAAGTCTAGGAAAAAAATTCAAAATAACTTTTAGGATTTATTTTTGAATTCAATTTTCACAATTTTTCACAAAGAAAAGTTTCATAAGATTAAGATCTCTTGCTAGAACAATCTTATAGTTGACATTAGTGTATTTCAATTCCATCTTAGAGCTATTAACAATTTAGATTTTCCTTCAATCTTGAACCTACTTCAAGTTAACAATTTTTAATGAGTTAATTAAGTGTGTGTTTTTTGAATTTTTTTTAGACTCTCAACTCAATTCTTCATCATAAAAAATTAGAAATTCAAAATCAATAGAGCAAAAATTTTAAGTTATGAAGGTTCAAAGCCGAAAAATGTAGTTGAGCAAGGTGCAAAAAAACTTGTTTCCTTCACTTTAAATGCAATTATCTTGCAATCTACATGGTCAAAGTTTTTGAAATTTCTTCCACACATTTTTGCACTAATCTAGTATAAGATCCTACAGTTAGATATTGAAAGAAAAAAAATGCTATTTTAATTTTTTTGCTCTTTGCTATAGAAATGGCAGTTTTGAGTGGTTTTCGATGGAAAAAAGACCTTAGGACTTTAGATTTATTTATTTTTGAATTCAAATTGAAATGGACTAATTAAAAAATATGGCTATATTAAAAAAATCCACTATAATCTAGGGCTATACTACTCTTTTGCACTACCACAAACACCCTACTAAAAGTTTCAACTCTTGTTTCTAGCTTTAAAGATTTTGGAAACAATGATTTTGAGAAGCATATTGCAGAGTCTTGCTTGGCATAATGTGGAGTTTGGGTGGAATTAGGAATTTTGTAACTTTACGACACTCATTTTTGTGAGTCCCATTGGTGCCCTCAAGAAGCTTTTCAACTCCCTCATGGATTGTTTCTAGAAACTTATTTCTCTTTATCATTAGATTATTGAGCTAAACAAAATTAATATCTAAAGGTTGTCACTAATGGATTGAAAAGAGATTCAATTTTCTTTAGACTTCAATTATAATTATGTGGCTTTGAAATTTCATTATTTGTGTTGTGGCTTCAAAATTTTGTTGTGGCATCAAACAAACCTTATAGTTGCAAAGTGGATAATATATTCCTCATCGTCAAAATTAATTGAACCCCAAAGGTGAAATTAATTAAATTCTAAAGGTCACCATTGGAAAGATTAGGTGAGTCATTGTCAAAATTAATTGAACCCCAAAGGTGAAATTAATTAAATTCTAAAGGTCACCATTGGAAAGATTAGGTGAGTCATTGTCAAAATTAATTGAACCTCAAAGGTGAAATTAATTAAATTCTAAAGGTCACCACTGGAAAGATTAGGTGAGTCATGGTCAAAATTAATTGAACCCCAAAGGTGAAATTAATTAAATTCTAAAGGTCACCATTGGAAAGATTAGGTGAGCAATTCTGACCTGAAGATCATCCTTAGAATTTCATTCAAGTTTAGTTGCAAAATGGGAGCATACAAAGAAGCCCTCGAAAAGAGGATTTCAAAGTTTCAAAAAATGGCCAAATGGCTAACCTCCTTCAATGTATTAAAAAAGCGGAGGGAAAAATACAAGAATTAATTGTTTACCAAAAGATGGTCAAGTTTGGAAAAATTGAATACATATTTTGAAGCAAAGACCTCGAATTAGCTAAGCGAAGTTACAAAATTCAAAGGTAATGGCTCCAATATAGAGGACAATTACTTTTACTCGTCCTGGTGACAAAACTGGAGGATTTGACCCTCCGCTTTTTAATTCAGTGTGACCAGTACAGGGAGTCCCATCTACACGAGCATCTACAGAGCAATATAGCATATGAAAACATGTAGAAAAATTGGCTCTTTATACAGGAATGAAATGAATACAATGACTCCACAACAAGGGTCACAAAATAATGTTCAGAATACTTGAGAATCAAGCAGCTAGAAACCACTTTGTTCTCAAGCTTCATATGGTTTCTTATTTTGACTTTTTGTTATTACGACAACAACTACTTGTTAGACAATGTCAAACATGGAAGATACAAACTACACAAATAGGGAACCGGGGGGGCAGTGAGTGGTAGCAGTAGAAAACTACGTGCGAACAAATGATAGGATGCCTAAAAAACATTTGAGATAAAAGTTATAATGTGGTTTTTTATACTATAAGGTACAAAAATGCCATGCCATGTCTTCAAACTACTGTAGGGTATAGAAAAATAGGTCCAATTAGAAAAAAATTAGACTTAGGATACCCCCCTTTTTATTCTTTTTTTTGGCCAAAAGTATTAAATGATGCTGCCTTGTGAGTGGCATATTCAAAGTGTTCAATAATTTTATAGACTTTACTAATTTCTACAATAGAGGTTGGCTGGCTTTAGATGTCTATCATTTAATTTTGGAAATTGGCGGTTCCTATTCCGGGCCCTGCAGCCCTGCAGCTGTAATTGGGTTACACTGTCCCACCAAGCTCTGTGACGTTGTTGTACAAGCTCTCAGATGGGATTACATTTCACCTCCCTCTCCTTTGCATGTACTTACGCTTCAGTGTTTGCATGATGTACTGTATGTTGCTTATGTGTGTGCTTGCATATTCATGTTTTTCTTGGCCATTTCCATTGATCCAAGTGTATGTGTCTGCTACAATGTAGGTGCAGAATTGTAGGGGAGTAGGGAACTATTTGAATTACAGAAATGCATTTCTCCTCGCATTTTCCTCTCATGTGGAAGATTGCGATTGTTTTCTAGTTTTCCCATCAATTATAGTACTGCATGTTTGAGTTTAGATGTACAAGCTCAATTTTGTTCGTGTCTCCATAACTAGACATGATATGCACATTTTTTTTCACTCATTGTGTTTGTAAACACAATGAGGACATTCTATTTCATACTACCATTTCATACTACCATGATTGTACAAAAATATTTCTTACATTCTATTTCATACTATGATTTCATACTACCATCATAGTGCAGAAATAATTCTTATATATTATTGTGCATATTGTAAAGACATGTACATTGAATCAAACAATGTAGGTTAAAGTAAAGTTGATATCAAAAAGGAATCTCTATATCATTCATATTAATCATGTAAAAAGGACCTAAACCTAAAGTTCAATTGATAGCATTCAATAATATGATACCTTCCTAGTAAATGAGTGTCATTGACAATTTTTAAAGAAGATACAATAGTAGTATTGACTAACTTTTCTGTTAAGTTCTACACTGAATAGGGGTATTAAGGGGACCCATATTAATTAATCGACATTTTACACTATATAAATATCTACCTTTTTTGTACATCAATGGTTATTGAAGTGTCCGGGGGTTGTACATCATGTTTCAAACATCTACAATTTTCTAAGATAAATCCCTTTAATTTTTTGGTCCCCTTAATACCCCTATTTAGTGTAGTTGAAAGTAGTCATTAGTGGGGGAAAGAAAAGAAAGTTTGAAAGAAATTTAATGTAGGACAAAAATTGTAGTAGATTTTTTTTTTAAAATCTAAATTACCATATCATTTATTCATATAAATTTAGAATTATAAGTAATGCAAGCCCCTTCTCTAATAACCCAAAGTAGGAAATCATATAATGATAGCGTGTTTTAAAAAAAATAAAATAAAATAATACCCCCCTAAAAAATACTTGGTGTTTGCACCTATTCCCTTATTTTTTTTACACATTGACCCCCCCGAGGACAAACGCTGACCATCCCTGACGACATCCCTGTTGGAGCCCATTACTAAATCTAAACGTGCTTAGCGATAAGATGGAAGCGAAATACAATAAAATATTTGAGATTCGAAGGAATGGAAGAGGAGTTGGCTATGTAGATCTGAATGGTCTAAATGGTTTGTTTGGAAAAAGAGTCCACCAGTTGCACGCCCAAGGCATACACAGAGCTAGATAATTCGCAAACAATCCTTCAGAGGTAGCGGTGATCTTGTTTCTGCAAGAAGTAGTGTTTTTTATTTCATTTTCCATGAAGTGGCGAAGTGGCAATATTAAATGTTACAGTGGTACTCCAAGTTTCAACATTCATCCACATACTGAATAGAAAATGTGATACTACGTATCTATAATTCTATTTTCATTCATAATGTGGCGATTTCATCCAAAATTTTACTAAAAATTTCCTATAGGCTTGGTGCTAGGTCAAAAAACTTGGTGCAATTTTGCACCAAATCTCCAAAAAAGAAAAAAAAAACACTGGCAAGAAAGTCTGCAAAAGTTCGGCGCCGAAGCTCCGTCCACAACCCGCATTGCTCCTCAATCTCAATTTCAGCCCTTAGAGCATCGCCACCCATTCCCCGGAAACAAGGCCGGGGAAATGGGTGGCCGGGGCCCTGTACCTCCCGGGTCTCCCTTTCCCCGGGTAGGCATGCCACTCATTCCCGGCCTGAGGTCACTGTAAAAAAAAGTCAATCACACAAGTTTAATGACTTGGCTGACAAGTTGTATAGTCAGGCTTGTTGGAATTTGAAAAAAACTAGGTACTGAGAGAAATGGCTAAGAAGAAGAAGCTGTGATGAGCTTCAGTTTGCCTGGAAGTTGTTTCCGCACTGAATTTTGGAAAAATGCAAGAGTGAGTTGTTTCAGATTGGAGTTTAAAGAATGCTTGGAGCAAGGAAGTGCTGTGGGGTAAAAAAAATAAAGAAAGGCTTTCGTAGAAAATCCTAATCCAAATTCTGAAAACAAGTCTCATTGCACTTAATTGGAAAAAAAGAAAAAAAAGCCTTTGATAAAAAATCCTATTTAAACTTTCAAAAACAACAAAATGTCCTTGAGGTGTGCTTGAGGTATGCTTGAAGTACACCTCAAGCACACTTTTACTACTTTAATTGAATTTGAATAAATTTAAATAAAAATAAAAATTGTTAAAAAATCCCACTCAAAATCTGAGGTCTACTCCAAGCACACTTAAAGCACACTTTCAATACTCTCATTGCATTGGAATGAAAAAAAATTTAAGATTAGAAAGGTAAAAAAAAACCATTCAAAAATGGAAAAAACAACAAGGTGTGCTTGATGTGTGCTTGAGGTGGACCTCGAGCACACCTCAAGCACACTTAATTGCATTTGAGTCGGGGTTTTTTAAATTAAAAAATTTAGTAAAAAATTTTATTCTCAATCTTTTAAAAAAAAAAAGGGGTGCTTGAGGTGTGCTTGAGGTGTGCTTGAGGTGGACCTCAAGCACACCTCAAACACACTTCATTGCATTCGAATTAAAAAATAATTAAAAAATAATTTTGTTAAAAATTCTATTCTAAATCTTTAAGAAAATCAAAGGATGCTTGCGGTGTGCTTGAGGTGGACCTCAAGCACACTTCATTGCATTTGAATTAAAAAAAAATTTAAGAAAATTTGAAGAAAAATTCTATTCAAAATTTAAAAAAAATCAAAGGATGCCTGAAGTGTGCTTGAGGTGTACTTGAGGTCCACCTCAAGCACACCTCAAGCACACTTCAAGCATCCTTTGATTTTCTTAAAGATTTAGAATAGAATTTTTCACACAACTTTTTTTTAATTTTTTTTTAATTCAAATGCCATAGAGTGTGCTTGAGGTGTGCTTGAGGTGTGCTTGAGGTGTGCTTGAGGTCCACCTCAAGCACACCTCAAGCACACCTCAAGCATCCTTGTTTTTTTTTAAATATTGAGAATAGAATTTTTTAACAATTTTTTTTTATTTTTATTTTTTTCAATTTTAGTGAAGTGTGCTTGAGGTGTGCTTGAGGTCCACCTTAAGCACACCTCAAGCACACCTCAAGCACCCTTGTTTTTTTTTTAAATATTGAGAATAGAATTTTTTAACAAATTATTTTTATTTTTATTTTTTTCAATTTTAGTGAAGCGTGCTTGAGGTGTGCTTGAGGTGTGCTTGAGGTCCACCTCAAGCACACCTCAAGCACACCTCAAGCACTCTTCATTAAAATTGAAGATTTAGAATAGAATTTGTTAGAAAACTTTATTTTAATCTTTTTTTAATCAAATGCAATGAGGTGTGCTTGAGGTGTGCTTGAGGTGTGCTTGAGGTGTGCTTGAGGTCCACCTCAAGCACACCTCAAGCACACCTCAAGCATCCTTGTTTTTTTTTAAATATTGAGAATAAGTTTTTTTAACAATTTTTTTTTTTTTTTTTTTTTTTTCAGTTTTGGTGAAGTGTGCTTGGGGTGTGCTTGAGGTGCACCTCAAGCACACCTCAAGCACACTTCAAGCACTCTTCATTAAATAGTGTAGGAGAAGAATATAAATCATGTTTGTAAGAAAATAAATGATTTGCAAAATCTTTATATTTCACCTTTTTTTGGTTACATGGAAATTAGAAGCCTTGGCTACTCATTGCCAAGTTGATGTTGACACTTGAATCACCTTCCGCATTGTCTACAACATGCCTTCTATTTGTTTGAAATTCACCAGTACTACCATTACTGGAAAATTGAATGTTCAAGCACTAGCCTCCCACGCCCCATCAATGCGTAGCACGACAAAATGAAAACTGACACCTTCACTTCCTCAGTCAACACGCTTGGAGGGAACGGGGTCCTATAGTTTGCAGCGCTCATTTTGCCGTGACTGGGCTCCTTCTGTCCCTGGCCGGGTGCGCGGTGGGAGAAGTTTTGGAGGCCGGCCCCTGCCTAGCCCGGGCCGGAGAGCTTCCCTGTCAATGGGTGGCGATGCTCTTACCAAATATATTTGCTCTTGTTTCTCCTGACAGGCTCAAGCCTCAAGCTACTTGTTCACATCAATCCAGTTTCTTCGGTCCGGGTGAATTGGCCTCCTTGTTCGGCCTCCCAAATCATTCCATGGGTGCATGTGAAAAAAAGACCCCCTATTTTGAGCTGTCTCTAGGGTATGTTCTAGACCTCTCCTAGCTAATTTGGGCCTCTAAATGCAAATATGAAATTAGAATTTGCAAATTTTATCAAGTGTGGCAAATAAAAAATTTCAGGGTTTTACCTCGAGGCCAAGCGAGAGCATGTCCACCGGATTGAAAAGCAAATGAATTTGTTAAGAGGTCATCCAATTTGCAAGGCTTGATTTGCAAGTCAATACATGGCCTGAAAACAACCTACCTCAGCTAATACTTGGCAAGGACTTCAAAGGGGTGGTTCAGTCAATTTTCAAGTTGAGCCACCGTGCCCGGTGGTGATGCTCTAAGCCACACTTGGACTTTGTTATAGCAAAGACTCCAAATCTGATAACCCGTAAGTCTCTTTTACACCGCACTTTTGTTGAAGCTTGTTCTTTTGAGTATCAGAGATATTGTTTTAGAAGTTATTCACACCGGGGAGGAAGGGTTGTCAAATTTTGTCTTCAGGGTCTCAAATTTGTCTATTATTTTTATTTTTTTATATTTAGGTTCATACTTGTGGGGGTTGGAGGTAGTAGGGTAGGAATGACGTCAGTGTTTACCATGGCCATTAGTTTGTTGTTTGACAAAGGACCGAGCAAAGGACTAGGGGTGATGCACTTGGAATTGCAACTTGCATAGAGGATCTTTCCTTTCTTTTCATGTTTCATAGATGCAAGTTTTTGTAAGAAGAAAAACACACACAATTCCCAGACTAGTTGTGAGCAAAGAATGTCATTCTTGATTGGAGTACTTAGTAGAAGTAGGGAGAACAAATTGTCAAAGGGATGATTGCAGAAGAGGCGTCGTCTTCAGCTCCAATTGCGTTGTGCTCTTTGCTACTACAAATTAAAATAGGATTTGTGAAACCCTCCTAGCCTCTTCTTTGTTGCGTGTGATTGTTCTTCTTAAAGTTACTAGGCAACTGCAATTCTGGAGGCAACTGTCACTTGAAAATAGTAAAAACCAACTCCAAAAGTCTTTAGAAGCAAAAGTTTCATAATTTTGATCAGATTTGTCAACTCTACTCATGTGCTTGCTTGCATCAATAATTCTACATTGACAATTGCATGCTTAAAGCAAATAACATTGGAGGCAATATTATGTAATGGCCATTACATCAAAACTTCATCATTTTGACCACAAACTATCTAGGACAAAAAATGGCATTTTTAGATGTGTATACTTTATTACTTTAGTTATTCAAAATTACACCAATTTGCCGTAACTAGTGGTCAAGTTCAACATTATCTATTGAACAAGTAATTAAAGTTAGCAAGTGTGATTTGGAAATTGCCTAGAATAAAGAAATTGATTTTATTTTATATGATTTATTTTTTTAAATAATATTCTAAAAAATTTGGCATCTATATTAAACAAATTTGCCTAACTTAACCCCTAAAGGTCCATAAGGCTACCACATGGCTTCTACAACTACATTTGTAAAAAATTTGATATGTGAACCTCACTAACAATCCGTAAGCAACAAAGAGACCCTAGATGATTTTCTCTGCTAAATCCATTGGCGCAATCCAATCAAGAAATGATTGAGTGTGCAATTTTTGGTGAATTTTTTGAGAATGGAAAAGGCATTGTAGACTAATACTTCACATTCTCATATCTTTTTTTCTACACCTCAAAATGATTTGAAAAAAATCACACGTCAATATTATAATGATATACATATGTGGAAAAAAATCAGAATTTTTGGAGCACTTTTGAGCATTCTGATTTCAACATTTTGATTTCAATGTACAAACAAAATACTCCCTAATCAAACATCTTTCATCAATCTTGTCAACGGTGACATTATTTTAAAAATTGCTTGATTTCTTTATCTTTTTTTCATCGGAAAGCTAAACAAGTCTTGTTTCAATTCAACAGTGGCGATCATCAAAATTATTCCACACAAATGAGGAATTATTTTTGTTACAAGAGCTAGTCAAGAAAACAAGGACTATTTTCAAATATCCTTGGTCCTTTAGGGGTTAACCACCAGCACTTTTTTTTCTTGGCACCACGTGTCCAGATTGCACCATTTCAAAATAAATGTTTGCTTTTTGCTAGATAAAAATAATCTTTTTTTTGCCAAAAATTTCCCATTTTTATTAAAAATATGGATGAAGTCACCAAATTTCTACAAAATAGTGCATAGATATGATTGAAAAGTGTTATTTGGTCCAAAAGATGGATGAATGTAGAAATACAATGCTTCACCAAATTTTAAGTGATCACCATCTTGGCACTTTTTCAAAAAGTAAAAGAAAAAGGATTGTTAACCACCAAGTACAATAGTGAGGGTGCAAAATTATTATCACTACAAAATTTATTTTTGTATAAATTGGTACAAAACTCAAATATTTCATCCAATACACTTCATTGAAATTTTTTTTACAAATAATATAACTTTTGATAAATTGGTATGTCACACATTAATAAAGAAAATCAATCTAGTTTAAAAGGTTTCACTAGTGCCTGCACCTCATTTTAATTTGTTTGTAAAATTGTCACTCATCTAGATTATTGCTTTAAATGTAAGCTCTTTAAGCAGGGAAACTAGGGTTGATTTGAATACGCCTACTTTTAGCACTTTGAAATTTGGAAATTCAAAATGTATTCATTTATTGTTCTAAAATTGCACATAAAGAGAATATCAAGTATCCTTTTGACTCTTGACAAAATCCAACAAATATTTAGACAATTTAATACTAGAAACTATATTCAAATACCAAAAATTGCCTTAAAAGTCGTTGAAACATTGTCATGTATATAAGATTGTAAATAAAGTGAAAAAACAATTCATGAATTATGATAAGTAATGATGTTTGATGGAAAGTATATAAATGATTGTGTTTTCAGTTTTTCATAAACTTTTTCATTATTTTTTTACTATCTTAGCACTTTACAACTTTCATGGGGTTTTATTTAATGCCGCAAGTTGTGATTGAGAATTTAAAAAAAAAATAGATTTATCATTTTTAAATGACACATGAACTTTTGTTGAGAACACAAATACTTTTGTACATTTTTAAGAGCGGCTAAGTTTCCACCTTATCCTACATCCTTTGACAATTCATTCAAGGAAATGAATTTGACTATAACTATGAAATCAATTCTTCACCATCCAAACTTGTGATTGATAAAGTAATTCCTTCATTTCACCATTAGAAAATTATTGATACCGGATGTAGCATGTGGTGAGTTGATATTAGGCTCAAAGATACTAAATTTTCAATTTAATTTTTCTTTTCTTTGGCTACTTTTAAATCATTAATGTCCAAAATTAAATGTTTGTATTGTAAATTTTTATATCCATTACTAGGAACAATCTTGCATGTGAAGATGATATCAACTTATTGTATACTTTGTAGGTTTCCTCATAGCTACTTACAACATTCTTAAATACTAGAGTTGTAGCATCTTTGAAAACAAAATCAATTAGGAGGTATTTAGAGCAAAGTTATATCACATCAAATCAAGCAAAATTAGTGGTCTCACATATTCTATTTGGTAAGTTGATACTCAACTTTTCAAAATACGGTATTATTAATAGCTTTTTTTCTTCATACATGAGGGATTTTTTTTCATGCCAGTACAGAAGGTATTCAACAAAAAAATTACAAAATGTTCTCTCATCATGTCATGAATATCTAGTCATACATATTTAATTGATGGAGCTAAGACATCAAATGTATTACAAACAATACCCAAAAGTATTATTTAGAGCAAAGTCATGTCAAAGTGCATTACATCAAATGCTATAAATACTCACATATTCTCAACGGTGAAGATTGAACTCAACTTTATTTAAACAAAATGTTAGGTTTTCCTTATATAAGTTCCGTGGATTTTTTTTCTGCAAATTGATAGGATACTCAACAACAATTTTATAGAATGTCTTAGATGTCATATATGAGTTATGCAAGTCAATTAATGGAGCTAAGATGTTAAATGTTTATAATTACAACATTTAGAACAAAGTCATACTACAAAGTCTATCAAATTGAGTGATATCAAAGCTCCCACGTATTCTTAGAAAGAAAGTCAATAAAGTCTTATTAGTTTTAAAATATCTCATTCAAATTGAACTTAATTTCCTAAACCAACATGTTAAAATTCCTTTTTATGTACCAAAGATTCTTTTTATTGCAAATAAAGAATGTGCTTAACAAAAAAATTGTAAAGTATTACACCTTTGATATCATATGCAATTTAGTTGATGTGCTAGGGTTTAATGTTTAATTGATGTTTTAGCTAAAAATGTTATAGACGTGGATGACAAGGTAGGGGAAGCTAATAAGCCAAGCCAAGGGTGGGATTGCAAGGAGTATTATTAAATAAAATGTTCCACCCCCTCAATGCTCCCCCTTTGCATCTCTCCTCAACCCATCATCGTTATGAGTTACTAATCACATAGGCGGCAACATGAGACTCTCTACTTGGTTCGACAATGGTGGGGATGTTTTGGAAGCATGGCTACCAACATGACCCTTATTACTGATGGTGAGGACGAGCCTTTAGTTAATTTAAAATGCATCATCTTTGGTTCACTTCTCACACATCAACTTTAGAAACGGAAGTGATCTTTGCAAGGAATTAGGGTGTACATTTGCAATGTGAATCACTAGAAAGGTTATTGGCTATGGACTAAAGGATTGGATGCTTTGCATTGACAAAGTTTATATGTGAGGAAAAATTTGAGTAAGACCTAACTTGAAAAGCAAGTATGTGCTATAAAGACAAAGCTTTTTGTAGAGTAGGCTTGTTTAACATGTTTGTGATTATGAAACAAAAGAAGCAAGTTCAATTATTTCTAAGACAATTGTAATATACACAGAATGAAATACCATGTGTAAAAGATGTGACCATGTGTAGTGATGGGCCGTAGCAACAAGCAAGCTGTGATATGATATGAGAAGCTTTGTCCCTGTGAAATTGGCTTGCTTTTTGAATACCAACCTATGCAACATATTCACAACAAATGTTTTTATCAATTTTTGGCCTTCCTCTCCTTTGGTCCAAAGCCAATAAACACAACCAATTTAATTGGCACTTTGGAATTATTGAGGTGGATAACTTTAGATTAGCCAAATCATGAGATCTTGGAGTTGATGAAATTGCCCGTATCCTAAATTTTGTGATGTATATTGACGGAGGTGTCATGGTTTTAAAAATTACTCTTTATTAATTTTCTCACTTTTTGCGACTTTTTGGGTTATTGGTTTGGCATTGCAGGTGCTTCACACTATTGTGAAAAGGTGAGAATCCACACTACATAACATCTAAAACCTAATTTGTTTACTGTATTATAATAATAATCACATGAATGCGTAATTGAAGTCAATGTCACAAGAAGAAAAGTGAGGATCTGCAGATGTTTTGAATTGAGGAATGGGAAGTTCTGTAAGGTACAGGCACGATGGGCGCTAGAAAGAGCTGGTGCCTCATTCACAGAGACCAAGCATGTGGTGCTTTTGCACATGTTATTCACCAGGTTAGGGTTTCTCAAAACTGCGTAAGTACAAAGAATGTTTACTTCTCAAAACTTGTGATTTTTGATTCCATGGCCTTCAGTTGGCACTTGATTACGCGCTTCACAGGCTCAGAGGTTTGAAAATAATGTGGCTACGTTTATGAAAAAAAAAATGGGAAGTTTGGAATTGTGGTGATGTATTTGGTTTTCGTGAGCATGATTATGTACAGTAGAGCAGGGAGTTCATAGCATACGCAGAGCAGCGAAGGCCTATTGCGGACTGATATCATCCCTCACATTGACATTACAATTCATTTTCTTACTGTAGAACATTTGACATTTTTATTACAATCAGTGTCCATATATTCATGATAGCCATTTTGTGATTGTGAAGCAGGGGTTTAGGAGCAGGCACAAGTTGCCCGAAGTTGGTGACGGGGAGGAGTTCCGAGAGAGTTGTGCTTCAAGAATCACCTGACATCTTAAGATTTGCTGACAAGAACATAAGGAACGAAGAGGATCGTTTGTACCCTGAAGACCCTGAACTTCAAAAACTTGTCCAAGCTTGGGGTATGGCACACACGCGCGTCTGAGCAAGCCGTCACACATACATGTGTCGTTTGATCGTTGTTGAATTGAGGTTGAATTCACTTTGCTTGCTCATTCATACTAGTGGTGGCCAAGAGCTCTATATAGCTGGTGTTGGATCCAGTTGTGTAAAACGTGATTGATTCAGTAGTTTAAAAACAACCTTCCAAGGTAGTGTTGCATTTCATATAGCTATCGGCCTCCTATGAATGTTGTATGATTGTTACAGAGGGCCTTGATGGTGTTGTGTGGATCAAGGTCAAGGGTATCTTGAATACCGAGCCTGAGAATATAATGCATAGGCGAGCCTTCCTCAGTCTCACTGGTCTGTGGAAGGTACCCCCAGAATGGAGATTTGACAAGCAATTGGGTCCTCATGTGCGGCGATGGTCGTATTGCTACCTCCTGTTTGACCCGTGTAGTTATATGTTGTTGACTCAAGGAGCACCAGTGTTGGAAAGGATATTTGCTTGGATTCTAATGCCCTTGTTACGACGCATCGTCTACAACGCTTTGTATTGTAACAAACCGGGGGCCCAAGAAAGATCCCTGCAAGTTGTGGAAGCCATTTTCAAAGAGGTAACTATTAGCTTGACTCTCTCACCTCATGCCTGACTAGAAATCAAGCTCAGTTTAGCTGGCACCTCCCACACTGCAAGCTTCATTACAACCCTTTCATACATGAAAAGAAAAAGAACTCAACTATTAGTCCTCCACAAGAGGCGTTGTCCCTTTTATAATGCAACTAAACTCCAAGAGACTATGTAGCTTATTTCGTAAGGAGGGTGTAGTGTAGGTGTAGTATTGGTTTCTTCATGTGAACGATTAGGGCTCAGGATAGAGCAACAAACACTGTGGCTCGACTCCAAGTGTGAAGCATTCTAAAGAATCTACTCAAACTTCTCACTTCACTGTGAGAAGCAATGCCTCCTTCGCTTTGGTCTAGAGCCAATAAAGAAAATACTGTAAGATGTTGGTCAATCTCAACACTAAATTTAGCTTCAAAATGCTTTCTTACTCCGTCTGTGACTTTGGTTTTTCATTTGATTTGCAGTCCATGCATACTTCAATTACTGAAGCAGAGAGCATGCACTTTCTGGCCTTTGGCAGGTTGATGACTTGCTTGCAGATGGTCGGCCCTATATTTGTGGTCGTAGATTCACTGCCGCTGATGTTTCATTTGCGGCTCTTGGTGGACCAATGGTTGCTCCTTCACAGTAAGTCCAAATCTGCTATGATTCTGAGAGAAAAATAACTCCACTCTCATTTGTGAGGTTGGTGTAAATTGAGAGCATGTTCATCGTGGGTCCCAAGACAAATCCCAAAGGATAAGCATGAGTGACTCTAAGACTGCATATCCCCATTACGAGGATATTTAAGTTTCTAGTTGTGCTAGGTCACCTTCTGATTGCAATGACACTTTGGAGCCACATAACATTCTTGAGCTTCACAATCTCCTGCAAATTTTACCATCTCCTACAAAGAATCTATCTATGCACAACAATGCTTCTTAAACCATTTTGGATTTCTCAGTGGATTTCTCAAGAGAGAAAGAGACTGTCAGTATAATGTTCGTGTGATCGATTTGGAATGCTGATCCACAGATACGGAGCATGGCTGCCTGCAATTGAAGAGTGCCCGACAGATATGGCGAAAACAATGCAATACTTGAGGAAGTCAGCTGCTGGAAAAGTGAGTTCTCAACTTGTACATGACATTGGATTGGTGGAAGCTTATAGTTAAAACTTCTGTTTGGATTGAAATGTAATAACTCACCAAACCAAACCCCAAATAGCTCAAATTTCCCCTTCTTGAATATGGATGCTTTCTCTACCTACCTTCTCGATCAAACATTGTTAGTGCTCAGTTTCGTACAAGCAGAGTCATATGGTATTCTACTCAGCTTTGAATCGCATTCTGAAGTATTCGTCGTGTGTGTGTGTGTTGTTGAAAATGCAGCACATCCTGAAGATTTACGAAACAAAACGACATCAATCACAAGAGACAGGTACAAGGGCAGTGTGCCGAGTTGGCTAAGGAGACGTGAGTTTAGGTGGCAGAGTTTTCAAGGTTAGGATGGAATAGGCCTTATTCATTTGTCTCTAGATTCAACCTGACGAAAGCGTCAACTTAGTAACATGAAGCTGGGTACCTGTTCAAGAAGTACGTGGAAGTATCAACAAATTTGCTCATGTTGTGTACTTCCGATTGTGTCAGGATATGTGTTTTGAACAATTCGTAGTTGAGAGAGAAAAAGAAAGAGCTCTAACTTACATGAAAAAGCCAAGAGGTTGCTTAGAACTTAATAAGGACATTCATTTGAAATACTAGCTTGTGTTCAGTGGCTGTCAATTTTTTAAAGAGTACCGTACATGAATCTTTGGCAATATAAAATGTTCAGTTTACAGTTTACAGTTTACAGAGAAGTACTCCGTATAACTTATATTGAAGTCAATAGAACCAATGCTCTGTCTTATACTCTTCCGTAGAGATTTGCTCTGAAGGCAAGCCACCCAAGATTTCTTTCCATTCAACGGCGCTTGTTTAACTTCTGATTTCTGCTTCGGAATTCTGATTACTAACAATAACAAGGTTTTCAATAAAGCTAAGTTTTTCATTGATATTCAGACAAATCATAAAGTGTACAATGAGGAGATGTCAACAGTGGGAAAACTTCCATTTAATAAAAACTTGTGAATGAAATAATAAATAACTAAAATAGTATCATGAGAACTTCTCAAGTAGGTATGAGTAGGAGACTATTGGAAGGCCTCCTTCTCAATTGTGCGGAATTTCCAAACATCATCATGGTTATTTGACCTTGTTATGAATCTCTCTCACTTTTAAGGTTTTAAAAAATTCTTAAACAATTGTCATTTACTGGAAAAAAAATGTTCATTGGTTTAATGAAAATTATTTAAAAAAACAAAACTATTTTTAAATATGTATTTGTGAATCATGATCTCCATCTCAAACACTTGGAGAGGCTTCCCTACTTTGAGGAGTTAGATAGAGAGAGAAAATCAATATAGAAAGGCCTTTGGAAGGTCTCCCATGTCCATATGTTCAATATTTTGAAGGTCTCTATCTCTAAACTAGGCACATTCAAAAAATTTAAGTGCCTAAAAGCGCCACTTAATCTCCCAAACCAATGTGTATTTATTTTTAAAGAAACAATTTTACTCACATACTAAAAAAACTTTGATCCTTCATAACCTTTGTATATAAAATCCAAATTAAGTGTTTTTTGGACCATAGAAATCTCCTATTTTTTCACCAATCTAATAATGAAAACTATTTATAGTAGAAAAATTTAAAAAATTATTAGTAATTTTTACCTTAAATGCTTATAAAATGATATTTTTCATCTTCAATTCAAAGATAATAGTTTAATAAGATTTTTTGGAAGAAACTTTATCAAATGTAAGGTATCATCAAGGGCATTATAAAAAGTATTATTTGCAAATTTCTAATATAAAAACAACTTTGAGCACTAGAGACTTGCAAAGTCATTTTCATTTTTGTGGGTTTAGGATTCATAGTATGAAAAAGCAAAAAAAATCTATTAATATACTGTCAGTTCTATTGGATGTGGATGTGTTTTATTTTTTTGAGTGAAGAAATTTATGAATTATTCTTTGGTGCTAATATGCTCAAATCTTCTTGATTCAATTAGAAATTTGTGGTAGTCTTAAAGTGACATTAAATTTATACAATTTTAAGTTTCCAAAGTCATCGTACTTACACATAGATCGTAATTTATTTTTATTTGAGAAATTTTGGCTATAGAATTTCTAAAATGTCCAAATGTGAAACACATTTATTAAATGATGCAACCCCCAAATTATAATAAAGTTCGTGTAGCATTTCAATGATATAGAAAATTATACATCATATTTGAAAATAAATGATGACAAATTTATCAATGTAATTATAAAGACCTAGATTTATCCTCTTATCCTTCAATTTATGTTTACATTATTACTAAATGAATTATTGAACACAATAATCTCTTTTATTTTTAATAGAAAAAGTCAAAATTTTGGAGTAATCCAATTCAATATTATTGATGTCATTGCCCTATTTATCATTGATGGTATCAGTAATATATGTCACAAATTAAATTTAAAATGACTTTTCATACAATTATAATTATAAATTCCAATAAATTTTAAATTTTAAATTTTATAATAATCATATGTATTGAAAAGACCAATTAAATAAAATAATATATTACAATATAAAGTGTATCTCAAGTGCTTGTCAAAACATCATCAAGATATATTTGTACCTTTTTTATTGTTGATAAAATTTGAAGTGTCATTATTTGCAAACACACTCTTTATTGTACACACATCTTGGATCGTTTGCACAAATATAAGATCAAAATCTCATTTAAATTGTACCTCTTAGTTAATTGAACGACAACTCTTTGGCATACTATGGCATATCCATATAATGATATAAAAGTTGATATTATATCATTTGCAAGGCAAGTTTAGTTTTAGAAAGCATCATCTGGTAAACATTTTTTCACTTCTATTTTTTGTTCATTTGTTAGTTTAGTTGGAAATTTGATGTCAAATTTCAAAATAAGGTTGCCTTTTCTTCCAGGTTCTCGAAAAATAGGCATTCCTTCTTTGTGTACTATCTTTTCAAAACCCGGTCTAATAATTCCCGTACAAGGAATATTCAATACTCTATAATCAGGAGTAGTTAATGTCACCGTGAGTCCCACAAGAGCGTCTGGAAGATTGATTTTTCGAATGGCAATCAAATCGTCTCCATCTCTAACAAATGTAGGATGTGATTTTTCATCCACAAGAAAGACTAAATCCGCAGGTATCATGCCTGGTTGTTGATTCCCTTTCTCTGGAAAAGTGATTTTTGTACCTTTTTTCCAACCAGATTTCACTTCAATTGTTAGAACTTCTTGAATTGGCACTGGTTTCCTACAAAAACATATTGACCACATTGAATTTAATGCATTGAATTAAGAAATCTTTGATGGTATGTGCATGTAAAAAAATATCAAGCAACCAAAATTTACTATAAAAAATGTGGGATTTTAAAATAATGAGTCTTACCCTTTTGCATCCAGAAGAGTTCGGGCTATCTTGATTTTTTTAACACAACCAATTGATAAATCTTCAAGTGTACATGCCAATTGGTTTACAATTGGAGCCGATTTTTTCATTGATGTTTCTATGGGAACAACCACAGCACAAGTGTTTTTGGGAGGTGGCTTAGAAAATTTAGGTTTCAAGCATTTATGACCTCTTGGATTCAAATTACCCGTCATTCCGGCAAATGGACTTGTACCTCCCCAAAATTCAACAAATACGTCTTCTGCTGGACGTGGAACAAATTCAAACATATTTGTATTCCCTCCCATAGAGAATCCTTGAGTTCCTGTACCCACTTGTGGAATTGGACCTTTGAGACCAGCTTCACTATAGGTATCAAAAATCGACCGCTTGTGCGCGTCACCTAAAACCTATAAATATCAATTTTTTTTCATTTTAAAATTTGTTGTGTGAATAAATAAATCTAATTCAATAGTCATGATAATTGTGTTTAGATGCTATATACCTCATAAGCTTCATTTATCCTTTGAAACTTGTGCATTGCTTTCTCTCTATTCAAAAGATTCTTAAAAGGATGCCATTTCATTGCCAATTTTTGATAAGCTTTTTTGAGGTCATCTCTAGTGCAATTTTTTCCAACCTTTAAAATTCCATAATAATCCTTATCATCTTTCTTTTTATCCATTTTTTGAAGTTTGAACATTCATTAGGTTGAAATTTTCATTGAATTGGACATTCAAAATGTTACATTGTAGTTTTTTAATGAATATTGTGATAAACTGCACTTTTATATTTTAATCTATATTCTATTAAATTATTTTATTTTGTAGTCTATAATTATAATCAATTACTAAAATAACCATTTTTGCACATCCATATTGAAGGTTGCCAATAATAATTCAAAAAATTGTGTGTATGAAATTACTTTGTGATTCAAATAAAAAAATATCATTGATTGCAATAATGTTTGAATGAGAAACACAAAAATTTCTATTTTTGAATCAATTGAATATGTCATTCAAATAATTTATTCAAGATAAAATATTGGTGATTGAATTGAACTTCATCTCATAGTAGAAACAAACTATATCGCATATCCACTTCTATTTAACAATGTTTTAAAGAATGAAAATCAAATTTTTTTTTGAATTTTTTTTATAAATTTTAACTCAATTCTTCACTATGAAGATTCAAACCTCAAAACTTTGTAGTATAAGATATTAAGTTAGGAAGATTCAAAGTGTGAAATCAAGGATTGTAAGGTTCAAATAAAAAAATTATTTTTGCTTTGAATACTAATATCCCTCAAGTTTGTGTTGATTGCTAAGCCGTGCAAGATAAGGTGGGTACACTCAAAATCGCAGCCTACTAAAAATTGACATCATCACCCTATGTAGATCTCCAAAATCAATATGTACGTATGCCAAAGAAATGATTTTAGAACATCTACCAAAAAAACTTTGATCCTTCATAACTTTCGGATACAATCTCCATATATTGCATTCTTTGGTGCGTTGAGACCTCCTTTCACTTGCCAACAAGAAAATATGAAAATTTGATCTTTCTATTAATAGTAACTAGGTATAGTAGCAAAAAGTGGCGGTTTGGGGGTACCCACCTCTTGCCATTGATGCTGTGTGAAGTTATCCTTGCCTACACACTCAAGCTCTCTGTATGTTAAGATCAGGTGTGAGTGATTCGGGCTTCTCCGTAGCTCAATTAATTTGCAGAATCTGTTGAAGGAACAAAATCTGCCGAAGGAGCCAATTCTGCACAGGGAACGTCGCAGAAGAGCCGATTCTACATGGAAACCTGCTCTTAACGCCAGAGAACGCGCCCTCCAGGGCGCATTCTGCCCTGCTCACCCTCCCGGGCTCGCCCATGAGCCCGCTTGCACGGCAGAATGCGCCCTGCAGGGCGCATTCTCTAGTATGTAAAGAGGTGAGTGGACACTATCCATTAGGAACAATCACTTGCTACGCTCTGAAGTGACTTTGCAGTATGTCATGCACTCAAATCCTCAAGGTAAGTGGTGATTGATTGCAATGCTTCAATGCTGCTGCAACCTTGAACATCAATTCATATCGCTACAGAACATCTTGTCACCACAAAATTGATACGGAGTATTTTCAAGCTGGCGAATTAAGTACATAAGCCGAACTAGTATGGAAACCAGAACACGGACTGTAAGCACGGGCAGTGTGAATGCCATCCGCACTGGACGCCATTGATATATGACTTCTTTGTTCAAGTTCTTTCGGAACGTCAAAGAAGTGTAATCAACAGTTCAGCATTTATTTGTTCTAGCCGCACACTGATATCTATCTACAAGATTCAGAAATCGTCAGTGAGCTTCTTTCTCCGCGCGTTGAGACGAGATCCAGGACCGGAGATGGCGCCGACTGAGCTTGAAGCAAATTGTGACCTTGATGTCACCATCTACCTCATGGAGAACTTGAGCATGGAAAAGCAAGAAGCAGGCAGTACCAGCAACAAGAGACGTCGAACTAGCGTGCAAGAGTCTGGAAGTGCACAAGGAGCAAAGCTGGGACAAGTGAAGGTGAAGGCCAGCAGATTGCGACAGTGTAGCACATACTTCGACACGTGCATGAGCGAGAGGTGGGCTCAATCCAAGGTGCCTTCGGAGATGGAATTCCACCTTGAGGTTCACACAGAGGTGCGGTACTTATTGGACTGCTTCTCTCGCATGAACTACCTTTACAAGCCAATTGGAAGTGTGGCATGTTGCATTGAGCTTCTGAAAGTCGCGTCCCAAATCGGTTTCCAGGCTCTCGTGGACATTTGTGTGAAATGCCTCGAAGGAATAGCCTGGTCTGACGAGGATGAAAAGCTGGTCCGCGAGTTTTGTACTTCTGCGCATTTGGTTCCGTTTGACTCCCTGACTGAGTTGCTGAGTGCACACTTCCATCACTGCTTGCCTTTGACTCAAGAGGAACAGCAAGAGAAGCTTTCCTTAAATGCAAAGGATTTGTTCAGTTGCTACTTGCGGAATGCCTTACCAGAGGAGTCACTGTTGGAAGGGGCAGCACTTGAAAGTCGGAAACGAAGACGTGCAAAATTTACTCAGGCATTCCACGTAGTCATGTCTGGTGTGGAGTCTGGGGATGTGTGCGACGAAGTTCTGGAGCACATCCAAGCTCTTCTAATGAAAGCATTGGCTAAGCTCTTGACCCGTGTCCAAAGAGAACTGAATGATTTGCCTGCAGGGGCCTCCGCTGTGGAAGGTGTGTTGTCAGACATGTGTTGGCTTTTCGAAGTTGCACGAGAGGCTAATGCTGCTCAAGCACTAGTCGTGAAACTCCTTGGCGAGGCCCTAGGTATCTCAATAATGCTTCAATCCGCAATTTATACGGGTGATCCTCGTCCCCTCAAGGTTAGTCAGTTGAAGAAGTGGGCAGCAATCATCTACGCACTCTTTCAGGACGTTCTGGAGGGGAGACTGTTTCTAAGTTCTTTTCAGAGGTCTACTATGTCCTGGCACTGGCACTGGCTTCTGCGAGACGTATTCTTGGGTCTTGGTGATGAGCATGTTAAAGCTGTCCGTGTTAGGATCATCACGTCTCTACCGCAAGCGGAGCAGGAGAAGTTCTGGCTGGGAGCACATGTTGGACCTGAGCAAGGAATCTTGTGGGAGGCTCACAGGATGTGGATCTCACGGATGGTCACCAGAAAGGTACAACTACTGCAACCGCAATCCACAGCTTCATCGAACGAGGTCAGGAGCAAGACTCAGGATTAGGGTTCCGCTTCAGCATCTTGGGGCGGTGAAATTCTCTTTACGTGAATGATAGTGCAGATAATTTTGAGACTGATTTCCCTTCAAAAGCTGAAATGTCAGCAGAATATTGTGGTGAATCTGAAGTAGCCCGCTTGTTAATTTACCATGGCAATTTTCCTTGCTGTAGTCCTTCTGATCTTCAACTTACTGTTTGGGTTTTTATATGTATTTAGGGGCTACCCCTATGTGAATACTTTGCACTTTACCTTGATGTATGAGGTTTATGCAAACAGCATGACTCGCAGGCTCTTTGGTTGCATATCCGTATTCTGCTTTGCATTGTCGAGAACCATCTTCTTTAAATGTAGCAATTGGAGTCCTTGTAATTTTAATAGACCGATTCAAGTTTTGATAGCTGGTTTTTGGATTAAGTCGTTGCTCGTTGGTGAAATTGCGCACTCCAAGCAAATAGGAATGGAGCGAAATTCAGTGAATCTTTTCCTCACAGTGCTATTTAAAAACTAAAGTAAAAATTCATATTAAGTATATTTTCATAATGTCAACAATATTTTAATGCTTTAGATGTGCAAATTTTTCAAATTGTCTTCCACATCTAATAGACAAATGATTGTATAGAGGATAATATGCAATCATTTTTGTAATGAAAACTTAACAAGTCCATAATACTTTGAAATGCATATGATTGATTTGACATACAGTGTTAGCTATATACTGATATGATAAAGCATTTATTGCCATATGTGAGGTTCACTTTCAACAAAGAAGTGCTGCTATTGAATTTGCACGCTAAATTTTGCAAGGTCCACATCACCTTATTCCAATCAAAAGGTGACATGCAATAACTTTTGGGAAAAAATTTACTTTATTTTTGCCTAATTTGACCCTCATGTATGGGTAATTCCTAAGTGGACCTATGATTCTTTTAAACTTTGCAAATGCATTGTATATTAAAAGTTAGATAAATAATTCAAAGATGGCACTCAAATGAAAGGCTTGCACTAAAACCTAAAGATGATATCAATACAATCAAAGCAACCATTTTGAACTCCAATGTTTACCAATACAATATTGAAGACAATTTTTAAAATATTTTTAAAATATTTAACACTTGATTATTGTTTTTCTCATATAAATTTTTTTGGAGAGATTTTAGAGGTTGGAAAATTACAAAACAAAATAAATCAAAGTCAAATGTGAGAAATGAGGAGAATAAATGAAAGTTTATTTTTTTGACAAAGTTTGAAATTTATATAAATTTTTGAAGTGTACCCTCCAGTTGGTCCAAAATAATTTCTAGACTACCCAAAACTAGCAAAAATTAAATTCATAATGGTCGTCTTACTACCTAAAGTAGTCACAATATTTTCTAATATTATAATATAACATGAAGGAATAAAAAAATTACTTCTTGTGATGAATTTATAAAGGTGGAAGTTTGGAATGTAGCCAAAAGGTAAACTAGATCAATTCCATTCACTTCTCAATTCTGGCCCCAATCCGTTTAGTGCCCATCCAAATCTGTTTAAAGATATATCCAAATCCGTTCAAGATTCTGACAAAATTAGTGCATTAATACCAAAATGGCATAACGTGTCAATCATTGATTGCCATTAGATACACAAAAAGGTGATTATTGGTTATTTATGGGACATTTATGACTCCATTTCTATGGGCACTTTTGTAATTTCAAGGTAAACCACTTTAGAAATTCACAATATGTACCTCTTGTAATTGGCCCCAAGATATTCTGATTCCAAATCAGGGTGGTTATAGGCTTGTCTGCCTTAACCTTGAAATGCTCCGACATCCATATTCTAGACAATAAACAGAGGGCTTCAAAGTACTGTTTAGTCCAACTAACTTCTCATTCATCCAATTTAATACTTGAATCTAGAAAAGAAAACCTCTTGTGGTGACCAAATTCATGAAATTCTGGTAAATGATATCATTAGAAGGGATTTGGGGCCAGGGTGATTGCAAGAAACACATATATTGTCTGGTTGCGTGTTTTTTGGGACTGCTAAACTTTTGCTATAACTTTTGATTTATAGGTTCAATGCCAAAACCAAAAAAATGCTTCCTAGATGTCCTAATTGTAATTGTATCCCTTATTTTTTATTTTTTTTAAAAATCAATTTATATTTAAAATTTAATTTTGTTAATTTGTCACACTTTGACGTTTAGGGGTTTTTAGTACTATTGAGCGGTTTAAATTAATGATTTTTAGTTGAAATTTTTATGGTATATTTTCCTAGTAGGTAGACATATTCCTACCAAAGATCATTTAAAAATACATTATTTTATATCCTCCACAATTGTGCAAATAGGCCTCCCTTTGCGCATGCACTTCTAAACATTAGAGATGGTTTTGACTTCATTTTTTTGGTCAAATCTCATCACCAAGAAGTCCTTCCAAATGGCCAATTTTTAGTTTTGTTCAAAATTGTTTTTTTTATTTTCTACAAATTAAAATGTCAAAGGATGTATTTTTTGGGACAATTTTGCAGACTATTCTAGCGAAGAGGAAAATACATCCTTCGACATTTTAATTTGTAAAAAATAGGAAAACCAATTTTGAACAAAACTAACAATTGGCCATTTGGGAGGACTTCTTGGTGATGAGATTTGACCAAAAAAATGAAGTCAAAACCATCTCTAATGTTTAGAAGTGCGTGCGCAAGGGAGGCCTATTTGCACAACTGTGGAGGATATAAAATAACGTATTTTTAAATGATCTTTGGTAGGAATATGTCTACCTACTAGGAAAATATACCATAGAAATTTCAACTAAAAATCATTAATTTAAACCGCTCAATAGTACTAAAAACCCCCAAACGTCAATGTGTGACAAATTAACAAAATTAAATTTTAAATATAAATTGATTTTTTTTAATTTCTAAAAAATAAGGGATACAATTACAATTAGGACATCTAGGAAGCATTTTTTTGGTTTTGGCATTGAACCTATAAATCAAAAGTTATAGCAAACGTTATAGCGGTCCAAAAAAAACACGCAACTAGACAGTATAGGTGTTTCTTGCAATTACCCGCCAAGAAAAGGCTGTTTTAGAGTCGTTCCCCAATCTGTCCCCATGATGTGAACAATGATATGGGTTGTCAGAAAAAAAAATTCAAGATTTTTTTTCTTAAAAAAAAATCTGATGTGGACGAAATTCGGCCATGTCACCTTGCTGTAGTGGCGTAGTTCCAGCAGTCGGGAACTCACGAAAACGTGTGGGAGAACTCATAGGAACTTGTGGCCCTTTAGAGGGCCCGAATTCTCTCTAATGGTCTTTACAAAGATATAAACAAAAATGTGCAAAATATTCAAAAAAGGATTGAAGTGTTTAGGGGGTAATCCCTAAATGCTTGAAGGGACCAAAAGTGTCCTCACATAGTTTCAAGTCCAATTCAAAGTGTTGTAACCTTTGTATCCAATGTCCGAATTCAATAAAACTTATTGGAAAATTTGTGTTCTCTCTTTTAGTGTATGTGGTAAAATTTTCAAATCAATCCAAGATGCACTTAATTTTTGTAAGCCAATCAAAGTTCACAGTTTCAATTTGAGTTTACCAAATTGTATGTGATGGTTGCAATTTGGGGGCTTGTATCTCCTTCATCCAATGTTTGTTTTCAATACAATTTGTTGGATTATGTTCCCCTTGCATTTTAGTTACTGTGGTAGATTCTTCATATCAATCCAAGTTGTTTTGAATGTTTGGAAGCAATTCAAAGTTCAAAGTTGTGACATTTTTGGATTACATGCATTGAACTTTGGCGTCTTGTTTCTTCTTCATATAGTGTCCGTTTCTAATAATTAAAAAAAAAAGTTGTGCATACTAGTCTAGTTTGTGTGGCTAAAATTTCATATCAATCCAAAAAGTTATGAGTGATTGAGAAGCATTTTAGTAGAAGGAGGTTCAGCCTCATATGTGTTTTTTGCAACTTTTCTTGCTATTTTTTGACATTTCAAAGCCAATTTGTAAACACAATGAGTCAATTGAATGATATTTTCTGTCACCAATGTGTTTTATGTTGGTTTTGAATCACTTTATAGTTTAAAGTTTTTTCATTTGAGTAGGTTTAGAAATCGAATTTCACCTCCAATTGTGTTGCTAGGAAAATTTCAACATCCTTTTTCAACACTAAATCATTATAATCATGCAATCTATGTGGCCAAATGACTCCAAATTTAATTCATGTCATCTACAACATGTAAACTACAAGATTGTACGGTTGAGATTTCTATTCCTCAGCGACATTTAGACATAAGGTAGGAGGCTGTAAAACGGAGTGGGCAGTAGGAATGGACCCTATAAATGGCTGTAAAATGGACATGAGTTGGTTCTGAAATTGACTAGTATAGTCATTGAATGAATCAAGGAAAAAAGCATTATTAATTGCAAGAGACAATCATTCTCTTTGCTTTCCCCATTTTTATTCAGAATTGCAAGTGAAAGACCTAGGGTCACAAATAGGGACCTATGACCCAACTCGTTTGAAAATTCATAAGTAATTCAAAAATACTCGGAAAAATACGAAACCACTTGGGTTAGATTCCTCATCAATTTCTCTATGTCTTAAAAATGAGCTAAAAATATTCCCATCCAAGGAAATACGTGAAATACGATGCTCCATTTCTGAGCCTCCTACCTTATAATACTTCAAAAGCAATGATGTTTTTAAACCCAAAAAGGCCTTCAGGGAGGCCCATCACCAGGCATTCATTGTGGCGGCTGCGCTGCGCGAGACCTAGGCTCGTCAGGGGAACGAGAGAAGGGCGGTCGAGATCGGAGGTCAGTGTATGTTTTAGGCTTGGCCATGCGCCTTGTGCAGTACGCTTACTGCCCCCATCATTTCGTCTGCTGCAATTCAAAGGTTTACAATATCGAACGCGGAACACTGGTGCTGTGCGAAGCTAAGGATCCGAGGGCGGTGGTGCAGGCGGTGGGCTCGATCAGCCATGGCACACGGGAGGGGCGAGGCCCCGCGCATGGAGATCAAGCGCAAGTTTGATGAGGAGCCGAGAAACTGGGGCCGGGCAACAAGGGAGTTCCTGAGACATTGGGGCTTGCGCCTTCGAGCAGTCGTCATGTGAGGCACGTCCCGACTGATACGACTCAGCCACTTGATACAGTTAACTGTTCCGGATCCCTCGAGACGTTTAAGCGGGCACGGATGGAGGCGGCCACGAAGGGTCAGCTCTCTCCGATTCGCACCAATGGTACGGTAGTGAGGATTGTTTATGGAGTAGCTGTTCTTCAATTCAGTTGCGCTAGCTCTTCTTGATTTCTGAGGTTATTTCTCATTTGTACGTTGCTCGACGTGTATTCATTACTTACTCTGAAAGCTTACTTATCTGTTTTATAATTAGTCCATTATTTCTCTCTTGTAGACGATAATTTCAAAAGGGGCAATGATGAGACGGCGGAGAATACCCGACCTTCGCATCGTGAGCATGATATACCGTTGAATCACGGTGGGGGTTCAAAGTCGCCAAAAGAGATCCATGTGCCAAACATACAGGTCTGTCTATATATTTCTTACTTACCTTCCTTTAATTTCCTGCTGCCAGAACGACAGCAGTATATATGTGCCTGCGTTTATCACCAGGAGCATCAAGTAGATCATCAAGTCTGTTAGTGGTAGTTATTTGAGTGGGTTCTTGGTATACAGTAGGTGTTCAGTTATATCCTTGGTATCTTTTGAGAGGTCAGGCTTTGTTAATGGGAAGGAGACCCAGAAGTTTAGAAAATTGATACTGTGAGAATTTGCCTCCTTTCCCATTGACAGGCCTAACTTACTTGTTTTGTTGAATTGTTGAGAAAGTTTGCGCAGTATGGTCAAAGTTATGGAGTGCCGACCATTAGCCATTAGGATGATTGACTTTCTTATATTGATTAGTCATGGAACTTCAGTATTCTTAAGGTATGTTTGCACTTGGTGTTAAAGAGTGTTGTTACTGAGGATCTTAGGATTGAATTTAGACCTACTTCTAATGGATTCACATTGCAAACATTACCTCTAACACCAAGTGCAAACATACCTTTAGATTTAATATGCTTGCTTTTATGTTCTCTTTGGTTGGTTGGTTTCTCATCAGGCCTCTGCTGGAGGAGCCTTTGCTGGAGGAGTTGTCGACTTTGGTTTCAAACTGCAATTAGATGATAAGGGTACAATGTCATTAAACATGACAGAGGAATTCGTGCAAGGTGTTTTTCAGGTTATTCTCTTCATGGACTCTGCAGAGTTAGTATATTTTTTAATATCTTCATGAATCCATCTTAGAACCCCTAGTGTTGTTTTTGCCTGTATCCGAAATCTCATTAGAGGTTTCATGAGTTTCCCTTATCCTTACTGAATTAGAGTGCTTTATCCCACAAAGTGCTAAGTTCATGCTTGCAGCAGGTTGCAAGAATGCTACGAGTTTGCAATCTTTTTTCTTTAGGTGCACCTATGCTATTTACTGCTGATGGATACTCTATATTTCAGCTGCAATACCTAACATGTAAAGTACGTGATCTTGGAAAATGGTTTGTATCGTAGGGTCCAGAGACGAATGTTGTCATGAAGGTTGAATCAAAGGGGAGCGGGAAGAATGGGAAATGTCTCCCTCTCTGGACTTGTGAAGTAGTCAGGGACGATGTGTGATGTATAAATTTGAGTCCAATCTGATATTTAGAATCTTTGCCTCTGTAGATGTAAACTGTAGCAAACAGGGTATTTGTATATGTTGTATTTGAAGCCTTTCCATACGGTGTTTTTGAATGTCTTTTTTTGGGAACGGAAGTGTATGAAGCGCACCGACGTCCAATTTTGGACGACTAACAGATTCAAACTCAAGTTTCATTCTCATTACTGCTTGCATGAAAGTCATCCTAATATGTGGAGATACTTATCAATTTGTTGTCCTATATGATGGTTGGATTTGATGTTATCAGAGTACATTTAAACAAAAAAAATTATAAATGTAGAAGTATGTCAAGTTGTTGACCAAGCCAAAATTGCATTGACTCTAGTTCAAAACTAGATTTGCAAAAATGAGGTTATAGATTTAATGAATACAAAAATTTCAAAAAATCACCATGCAATGAGAACCTCATTTCAAATCCATTTCAACAAATAGTACTCAAAAAATGATAATAATTTGCTTGTACAGTGACAAATGAAACTGAGTACTATTGTGAAACGTTTTCATTCAAACAACCATACCGTAAGCATCAGTGGACAAAGTCCAAAAGTGTATATATGAAAGTTGTAGTGTACAACATGCTACACATTACTATAGAAGTTTGAAGAAAAAAATAGTTGTGATTTGAAAGAAAATCAATTTCAAAGTTAGCCATGTCTAAAACTCAGTTTTGTTCAGGATGATTTGGAATTCTTTTATTTTTGTCAAATTTATTTAGAACTCCAAAAAAACTTTTTGTGCCTTGGCATGTTGGTATACATCATTTCAAATTGTTGTACCCAAAAATTGAAGGAAATTGCCATTTATAGAATTTAAAACACCAACAGTTTGACAAACATACAAATGATGTTTGTTCTCACAATATTTGATTTTTTTTTTGGAATTGAGAGAATGGGATAGCATTAGCCATTGTAGAGAGAGCATAGGTTGCAATATGGACCATTGTTACATCTTCATGCCTTTGCATTTGAAATATTTGTTGAATTAGACAATGCATTCAATTTATATTTTGCAATTGTATAATGCGTTTTTAAATTCAACTTCTTTTGTCCAAAGACTAGAGTTCATAATGCACATAATTGATCTAAAAAAATCCAAGAAAAAAATTACCATTGTCAATATCATCAAAAAACTAAAAATTTGATGAAGGTCAGTGTAATTTTTGGCAATTTTTAGTTTTTTTATGATATTGACAATGATAATTTTTTTTCTTGGATTTTTTTAGATCAATTATGTGCATTATGAACTCTAGTCTTTGGACAAAAGAAGTTGAATTTAAAAACGCATTATACAATTGCAAAATATAAATTGAATGCATTGTCTAATTCAACAAATATTTCAAATGCAAAGGCATGAAGATGTAACAATGGTCCATATTGCAACCTATGCTCTCTCTACAATGGCTAATGCTATCCCATTCTCTCAATTCCAAAAAAAAAATCAAATATTGTGAGAACAAACATCATTTGTATGTTTGTCAAACTGTTGGTGTTTTAAATTCTATAAATGGCAATTTCCTTCAATTTTTGGGTACAACAATTTGAAATGATGTATACCAACATGCCAAGGCACAAAAAGTTTTTTTGGAGTTCTAAATAAATTTGACAAAAATAAAAGAATTCCAAATCATCCTGAACAAAACTGAGTTTTAGACATGGCTAACTTTGAAATTGATTTTCTTTCAAATCACAACTATTTTTTTCTTCAAACTTCCATGGTAATGTGTAGCATGTTGTACACTACAACTTTTGTATATACACTTTTGGACTTTGTCCATTGATGCTTACGGTATGGTTGTTTGAATGAAAACGTTTCACAATAGTACTCGGTTTCGTTTGGTACTATAATTGAATTTAAAAGGAATTTTGGATTTGTTTTTTCAAAACATATAAAAAAAAATTGATAATAGCATTGGTGAATCTAATGATACAGTTGGGATCTACAATTCAAAATCTACAACTTTAATTTGTATATGAATTTCAAAATATTCTTCCAAATAGTATTTTATGATGATGTTTTCCAAATTGTCAATTTTGGAGAAGATTGTGGATGTTTACCTAGGGGTTAAAGACTAATTTTTGAGCCATTAATTTATCTCTTTCTGATTGAAGAGTGATTATTATGTCATACAATTATTATTAATTATTACTCCATTAGTAACTATTGCATTTATTACTTCGTATGACATTACATTATTTATAAAGAAGGACGTAAATTGTGCCAATGATAGTGGGCCCGGCCGACGTGGTATGCAGGCTAGATGACGGGCTTGGTCACAACCTTGCAGCTTGGCCAGCTCCACCTCTGATGGAACCCAACCCAGCACCTAACGCCCGCTTCCATTGTGGCCTCAACCCCGACGGAGATGGAGCGCCAGTCTGTGTTTTTGTTCTCTTGAACTTCCTTTGCTTGTGCTGCATTGCCATTTGAGCTTAGGATTTAGAATATGCTCATGGTCACGTGCCTTGTCTACGCCTTATCCATATCTTGGCTCCAAAAACTTTGGCAATGGTAATTTTACATGAATATCTTAGCCTTAAAAGTATGGTTGGTAGAACCAACTTTAAAAAATGGAATGAACTTCCCTTTTTCAATGAAGTTTTGCATGTGTACATTCATAATAGAAACAATAGAAACCAATGTCTTGGTAGGGATGCAAAACGTGATGTCCATAGCATACGCAATATTTTAGACTTGGGCTATACTATCTATGTAATATAATTTAGCCATAAGAATATAATAATATAAAAAATTTCTTTTTTGAATTAGAATCCAACTATTGAAAATGAAGATTTTCATGTTTAGTTTCTATTCCAATTTGAAAAACTAGAAAATTCCAAATGTAAATCTACAAATTCTTACTGAATGCCAAAAACTTCACAAAGAATAGATTCATGCCAAAAATCATCCAAGAAATGCATTTCCAAAGACATGAAATAGTTGACTACTAGGAAACAAGAGCTATTAAATGAATGAGAAAAAAATAAGATCACATACATTGACTCCAATCTATGTTCTAAGAAGAACCAAAAGAAATTGCAAATTAATTTGCATTCTCTTTCATTTGTCACACAAAATTTTCATTATATTACATTCAAAATCCTCAAGAAATACCAAAAAAAATTAGAATTATGCACGTCATACTTCATTTCTAGCAAATCCATTCAAAATGCCAAAAATGTGAGGAAGAACAAATTGATTTGTATCATCAAAACTTGCAACACTAACCAACACTACCAAATTGATGAAGTAGAGAGACCTATACCTTCTACATCTCCAAAATATGAGCACCAATATTTGAAAGTTTAACAATAAAAAACGCATCCGAATTCTTTGGAAAGTTGGAGCAATGGAAGTTGCAGTGATGGCAAGCATGAGTGAAATGAAAGTTAAAAAGCTCCGACTAGCAAGGATACCTCTTAAACTTGGGCACACAAAACAAAGAAGAAGGATTATCCCCTAGAGGACCAAGGCCTTTTTTTCTGCCAATATACACTCAAAACTACCATTTCTATAGCAAAGAGTAAAAAAATTTGAAAATTGTTTTTTTGTACATCTAACCATATGATCTTACACCTAACTACTATGAAAATGTGTGGAAAAAATTTCAAAATTTTTGACCTCACAAATTGCAAGATATCTGCATTTAAAGTAAAAAAACAAGTTTTTCAATACATTGCGGACTAGATTTTTTTACTTTGAATATTTTTAACTTTAAATTTTTGCACTATAGAGTTTTGAGCTTTAAATATTTATAGTAGAAAATTGAGTTAAGAATCTAGGGAAAAAAATTTCAAAATAATTTAATTTTTATGCTTTAAAAAATTGTTAAGTAGAAGTAGGTACGAGATAGAAGAAAAATCTAAAATATTAATATCTTTTAGATGGAAATAAAATGCACTAATTCCAATGGTGAGATTGTTTTAGCAAAAAAACTAAATCATATGGAACTTTGATTATGAAAAATTGTGATAATTGCATTTAGAAATGAATTATACAAGTTATTTTTTCAAGAAGATGCTCTAATTGCCTGAAAAACAAGATTGTCCATAACTTTCTCATAACAAATCCAAATGGAATGAATAAAAGCTTTCCATGTAGACAAAAATATAACTTATGAGATAAAAAAATTAATCCAAATTTTTGAAGTTTTTTTTACTGCCCCCTCTCCCTTGTTTTGAGCTTATTTGGGCATAACTTTCGTTTCTGGGCACTAATTGAAAAAAAATTATATTCTCACGAAGCTAATCAACTTTTCTATCTTCAAAAAAAAATTCAAAAAATCAAGACAAAAATTCAGCCCGTAGGTACCTGCCCAAAATCCCATTTGTCCCCCCAAAGGATAATGGTCCTCTAGGGGTTAACTTGTTTGTACGAATACTCTACTTGCAATCCTAGTTTTTTGTCCCTCCTAGACCATGTGGTAGGATGGAAGGTAGGTAGATATTTTATATAGTATAAAATGAAGTATTAACTATACTATCAAATATTCAAAATGCTTATTTGGTCAATTTAAGGTGCAAGATTTAGAAAGAATCCAATTCTTCTATAAAATCTCTAAGGTTTTGGAAAAAATAAAATCTTACATAAGAATCCTAATAAGTCAATTCTTTGGAATTTAAATATAGATTGAACTTTTGGTAGAACACATTCTTTGTTGGAGACATTACTTTTCAACTCTAAAAATATTTTTTTAAATTTGTAGATTTCTTCAATGTCTTATTATAATCTTGAAGTTCTTGACATGGAAGTGTTTTTTAGATGATTTTAGAGAAAGTTCAAAGGTGGACAATTCTTTTATAGGACTTGCTTGAACTTGTTTCAATGCATGTTATTGGATATTCTCTTTTAGTAATATTTTTGACTTTCCTAAATAAAAAAGTGGCAAATCCATGTAGTGTATTTTGGTACATTCAGCTCTTCTTTTTTAATGTGAATTTTAGCCATAAAAATGGTATTTTCAAATTTTTTTCAAACAGAAGAAATGAAGCTTATCAAGTTTAGTTTCTACTACAGTTTGAAATATTAGAAAAAAAATTAAATTGAATATTTATAATAACTTGAACTTCAAGCCTATAACTATGGAATGTTGTTTTTTCTAATTTTAAAATGACATGGTAAAAAAATTATCATGATGTTCCATACTATTTTATAAACATATGGAAAAAAATTCAGATTTTTTGAACATATATTGCATTTGATATGAATTCTTTCAATTTTGATTCAAAAATTTTAATGGAATTTCAAATTTTCACAAAAAAAAGTGAATTTTTGATGACTAATGGTAGACATTTAATCACATTTTTGAAGAATATGTATAAAAACTACATTCATGGATAGTTGTGAAATGAAGTTTGAAAAAATGGTGATAGTCTCGTTCTTTTGGGGTTATAAATTTGTTGGCATGAAAGTCTTGGCAACTGTGAACACATTATTGTGGACTTTGGAGGTGTATGTATTTATTGGTACAAAACTCCCTCAAAATCCAAAGTGGGATCATATGTTCTACTCATTATGGTAAGTCCTATTGGTTGCCTCAAAAACTTTTCAACTCTTTCAATTGAAAAAAATTCCAATCCAATTTACTCCAGCCTTGGTTTCAAAAAATTAATTGAACTCCAAAGGTTCCCATTGGTTCCCTAAGAAAAATTTCAACTCTCTCAATTGAAAAAAGAATTAATTTACTATGGATTTTGCCCCCATGGTTGCAAAGTGGATCTTATATTGCACCGTGCTTTGATAAGTCCCACTGGTTGCCTCAGAAACCTTCCAAATCTTTCAATTTTTTTTGGAAATTTCAAATTATTTTGGCCTTGGTTTTGGAAATTAATTGAACCCCAAAGGTTTGCATTAGTTCTTTGAGAAAACTTTTCAACATCCTCAATTGAAAAGACATTGAATTTTGTACAGGTTTTAATTTTAGTACTATAACTTCAAAATTCCATTATTTTTATCTTGGCTTCATTACATTTTTTTTTGGCTTTAGTACATCATTTTTGTCTTGGCTTCATTTTGCCATGACTTCATTTCACTCTAGTTTAGTCATTGATTTAATTTTATTTGTGACTTCAAAGGCACCCTATAATTGCAAAGTGAACCCTATATATCAATATTGAAATCCCAAAGGTCACTCCAAAAGTAAGCTATTTTTAGCAACATAGCATTTTGAGCAGATACTTCTGACTAGAAATTTGCATATGTTAGATTGAAATTTTAATAGAAGGTGGGGACGAGGAATATCTTTCATGTGCACTTAATTTCATGACATTTGGAAATATGTTGTTAGTTTTTCAATTTGGGCAATCCGAGCGGATTAGAAAAAATCACTTTTTTCAAAAATAAAAATTTGAAATTGTTTTTTTAGATTTATATATACGTATAAAGCTTTGAATGATTCCATTACAAAGTTTTGAGGACATTAGAAGAAAAATGGACCCTCGGGAGGTCTGTGAGTTCCCGGACAGCAGGGAACGCTGTCCGGATAAACTGAAAAAAAAATTTGAAAAAAAAAAAAAAAAAAAAAATTTTTTTTTTTGGCCAGCGAACGGGGGGGGCCTGTTCAGGACAGCAAACTGGTGGGACAGTACAATAAAATAATTTAAAAAATATTAAAATAATATTAATATTAAAATAAATACAGAATTTCAGAATTCTCAAATCTGATGTGGCCGAAATTTTCCTCGTCAGCTTGAATCATTATAATGTTATTATTTTTATTATTATTTTAATATTTTTAATATTTTTTTATTATTTTTTATTATTTTCTTAATATTTTTTAATATTTTAATATTTTTTTATTGTGGCCACTATTCATCAATGATGATGAATAGTGGCCATTGTCCCCCAAAGGGACTGTGAGTTCCATTGCGGGGAACTCAGAGCCCCTTTGCAAAGGGAAGGAGCCCTCCCGAGGGCCCATTTTTCTCCTAATGGTTTTAGTTTGCGGGCAATTATGGATTTTTCTACTTGAAAATAATCTTTGAAGTCGTTTATTTCACTCAATTTTCAATATTTTTTGAAAAAATAAAATCATAGGATGTAGATTGTTTATAACAACATTACAACCATTGGGACTGAAATTTTTTTAATTCCGTAATTAAATTCTTAATAATTTTGTATTTTGAATCATTCTCTACTTTTTTCTACTTACTATTTTTTTCTTATATGTTGTACAATTCTAAATGTTTTGAAAATTTTAAGCATGTAGCCCACTTATTTTAAAAAAAGAATTAAGAAAAGCACCAGCACTTTGGACATTTTTTCATACAAATGTAACCTTATGAAGCGCAGTTGCCTTGTTTTTTGCAGGGAACAAAAAAAGGCTTTTTGTCAATTCAGACGCTAATATTTTCCAATGCACATGGTGGAAAATTTGGAAATTTTTTCCACGTCTTCTAAAACTAGCATACTATAAGATACTATAGTTACATTTGTCTAAAAATGTTTTTTTTCCTTAAATTTGGTACTTGTACCAGAAATGGCAGTTATGGAGCATTTTTGGTGAAAACATAGTCAAGGAACTTTAGGGGTTAAAGTTAAAAATAAAGACTAGAGCTTAACTATTTTTTATACTAGTTGCACTCAAGTGAAAGTTTTTTTAGCTCCACTTTGCAGTTGTGAGACCTCCAATGGGAATTTTCAAATAGATATTGGAGCCCAAACAACATTAGATTTCTACTAGAAATCATTTTTTCATTGACATTTTTCAACTATTCATTTGTAATTTATCACATGTATAGAAAATTAGAAAATTAGAAATATAGAAAAATTTTATTAAAATATTGTTTAGCAATTTTGAAAATGGTACAATTATAAAATGTTCTATTTTAAAATGACGCAATAAAAAACATGCACCGTAATGTTCAACACTATAATAATATATGCCTGGAGAAATTTTCAATTTTTTAGTATCAATTGCATTTGATATAAGTTGTTTCACTTTTATTAAGAAATTCATGATAATTTCAATTTTTTTCCAAAATAATGTGAAATTTTACTAGTACATCTCCAAAAACTTAATACAAAAAAACAAGAGGTTACTAGATTCATGCAAAATGAAGTTTGGAAAAATAATCATAGGCTTCATCTTTGAGGGTCAAAAGTCTCTAGAATTTGATTGATATGGAAGTCTTGGCAACTAAGAACTCATTGCGCTAAATTTTAGGGGCGTGTGTCGACTAATAATCAAAGTTGAATTCTATATTTGTCAATACAAAAATTTAAGGATCTAGACCCTGTGGATGCATAATGGACCTTATAAACTTTCATATTTTATTGAATCCAAATTCCAATCCAAACTTTTATAGCCTTTGTTTTGGAAATTAATTGAACCCCAAAGATTTCTATTGGTTCCTTCAAAAACCTTTTCAACTTCCTCAATTGAAAAAGCGTTGCAAAATGGACCCTTTCAACTATCATGTTTTTTCTTTTTAAATTCCAAATTATATTGACCTTTATTTTAGAAATTAAACTGGACTTCAAAGCTTCCAATTGGTTATCTCAAAAAACTTTTCAACACTCTCAATTGAAAAGACATTGAATTCTTTAGACGCTTCAAATTCAAATTTGGTTGTCTTGTTTCAAAATTCCATAATTGTTTACATCGTGGCTTTAAGCTACTATTTTTGTCATATCTTCATTCCACCATTTTCTTAGTTGTGACTTCAAACAGACTCTATGGTTACAAAGTGGTCACTACATTTTTCAATGCAAAAATTCCAAAGGTTACTTTAAAAAGTGGCTAAACTAAATCCAACCTAAAAGACACATCATTGATATTTTATACAGTGACTCCCAAAATTAATTGGCCACCCTAAAAATCGCTTTCACAAATTGAGAAATTGGAATTATGAAGTGAAATTTGGACATGTTGCTATACAAAAGGGATTCTACCTTCATGTGTATTGTAAAAAGTCAAAATGTCTCATTTCTTTTTATAGGAAGAATGTACATCCTGACTAGAATCACATGTAATAAGTTTCATGAATTTTGGATTTTTATTGATTGAAATCTTACTGACTAAAATTTGACCTCAAAATCTTGACTTTTTATTTTTTATTGTATAAATTTCAAAAAATATGTTTTTGATACATATAGTTATTTGATGTTATTCTGAATTTTTATTTTATTTTTTTGCAATTTATGGAGTGAAAAATAAAAAGTCAAAATTTTGAGGTCAAATTTCAATCAATGAGATTTCAATCAATAAAAATCCAAAATTCATGAAACTTGTTACATGTAATTCTAGTCAAGATGTACATTTTTCCTATAAAAAGAAATGAGACATTTTGACTTTTTACAAAATAAAAAAATTTGCATAGAAATTTCATTCAAATAATATTAGGTTTAAATATAATCCAATCTAAATGAAAATATTCATGAAGGTAGAATCCCTTTTGTACAACAACATGTCCAAATTTCACTTCATAATTCCAATTTCTCAATTTATGAGAGCGATTCTTGGGGTAGCCAACTACTTTTGGGAGTCGCTGTAGCAATATAAATTTCAGATATATAACTATGGATCACTCATTTTCAAATTTTAGAGTGACTCAATAAAAAAAATTGCACCATAATGTTCTATACTATATTATAAACCTACTAAAAAATTCAAATTTTTTGAACGTTAATTGCATTAATATGAATTATTTCACTTTTTTTTCAAAAATTCATAGTTTTTTCAAGAAAATTATAAAAAATGCAATTGCAATTTTTTTGCAAATGAAGTTTGAATAAGTGATAATAGGCTAGTCGACTATAAGAAATCCCCGTTTTAGGTGACGAGCCCTAATTTTTTATGATGGATTTTAGGTGATGTCAATGTTGACAACCCAAAAATTTTATGTCAACAAAATTGTACAATGTAACATCAATGTTGACATAAAAACATTGAATTGTCAATATTGATGTTACGTTGTACATTTTTGTTGGCATAAAAATTTTGGGTTGTCAACATTGACATCACCTAAAATCCGTCATAAAAAATTAGGGCTCATCACCTAAAACGGGGGTTTCTTATAGTGACATCTTTTGAGGATTATAAGTCTATAGACTTCACTGGAAGTGGAAATCTTGGTAACTTGTGAACCGGCTATAGTGAACTTTGGAGGTGCATGTTGATCGATAGTCGACGTTGGACCCTATATTTGTCAATACAAAAAACTCAAAGCTCCAAACCCTGTTGGTTTAAAAGCCTTTCACCTCTCTTATTTTATTTTTTCAATTCCAAAATTATTATTAGGCCTTTGTTTCTTGAATTTACTGAACTCCAAAGGTTTTCATTGGTTTCTTCAAAATCTTTTTAACTTCCTCAATTGAAAAGACACCATAGGCTTCAATTTTAGTCTTGTGACTTTGAAATTCTCATTTAAAATTAAAAAATATTTGAAAATATTTGAACAATGTTTTTATTATTTTATAGTCTTCCAATTGTATAAATTTGTGAAATATGGATTTGATGTAGTACATAGAACGACCTTAGGCAATGAAATTAATTATGAAAAATAATGTCTTCTTTACAATTATATTATTTAAAGTTTTTAGTCATTAGATTTTTGATAGAATAAGGGTCTGAGGAGTTGGTTGATAATCAATAGATTGTTATTGCATCTACTTTAAGTACATTTTTGGACATATATGTCACAATAAGCAATTATGAGAATTTTGAAATAAAAATTCAAGAAGTTGATAAAATTTCCAATCATTAATTGTTGAAATTGAATTACAATATAAGAAAATATTTGAAAATTTCACAAATTGCATTCATAAATAAGGACTTCTTTATCAAATTCAATTTTAAAGCAAATGAAATCAATAACAAAAAACAAAATTGATTTAGATTAGGGCTCATTTTCCACCAAAATAAAAAAGATAGCCCTAATCCTAGAAGCTACTTTATCAAATTGAATTTAGAATTAAAATATTGAAGCTATGATGCAATTTGTAATTTATACAAACAATATTGGATTCTGACACAACTTTTTGTTTTGCAAAATAGAGCTATCATTACATCCTAAATAGAAAAATATATAAACAATTCAAAATTCACTTTATAAACTTATTATTATACTAGGGCTCCATTGCTCTTCGTTCTACACTACAAGAGAAAGGGGTGTTTAAAGTGAGTTTTTAAGTAGTGTCCTAGACACATGATTTTAAGTAATGACCTTCAAGGAGATTTTTAGCAAAATTTGACTTAAAACACATGTTTTTAAGTCAAATTTTGCTAAAAATCTCCTTAAAGGTCATTACTTAAAATCATGTGTCTAGGACACTACTTAAAAACTCACTTAAAACACCCCTTTCTCTTGTAGTGCTATTTGGGACTTTGAAGGGTTTTGAGATGGAAGTTTTCCAATATAGTCACATGGAAAGACATAATAAGTTTTGGAAAATGTACAAACTTTATGTATTTGAATATTACATCTTTGCATATACACCCTTATCATAGAAACAACGTAAACGGATGTCACAAATGGGATGCAAAATGCAATGTTTTTGGCGTACTCTATTACAAAGAACCTGCACTAAGAACTCATATGAAGAGCCGTTTCACTACAAGAGAAAGGGGTGTTTTAAGTAGTGTCGTAGACATCACGTCTTTTAAGTAAGTTTTTAAGTAAAATTTTACTAAAAAGACAATCTTTTTAGTAAAATTTTACTTAAAAACTTACTTAAAAGACGTTACTTAAAAGACGTGATGTCTACGACACTACTTAAAACACCCCTTTCTCTTGTAGTGTTTGTTGGTGTGTGATGTTAAGGTGGATATCTTCAAAACTGCCACTTTTTGCCATTGAGCCTAATTACTATTATTAGACTGGTTGAAGTTTTATACACTCTCGTTGGCAAGTAAAAGGGGGTTCCAATGCACCACAAAAGGTAGCATTTGGATACTTTATACAAAAGTTATTATGGAACAAAATTTGGTTTTAAAATGGTTTCTTCCACATAGGTACATAATTGTTTTTGGAGATGTACATAGAGTAAAGATGACAATTTAAGGTCAGTGGTACATTTTGGCGTACTTACTTTAGTATTTGACTCTTTTATCTTTATCAAAATTTTATCTATGAAATGATCTTTTTGAATTTGACCCAACTAATAAGATGAACCACATCAAATTTAGTTTTTACTCTAATTTGAAATTTTGAGAAATTTCTAAACTTCAATATTTTATTGCAACTTGAATTTGGGCTTACGACATGGAGTACTGATTTTTTAATTTTAAAATTATATGGTACAACTTACCAAATTCTTATTATAATTCAAATGAACATGTCAATTACCATTTTATAATGCATTTTGAATTCTTATTCTGACAAGCTTTATTTCAAATGAATAAGCATTTCATTCAGTAAGATTGACATGTTTATTTAATGCCTTTGAGTCACCAAAACTAAAATAAAACGAAGCCGGGACAAAATGGTGGAATGAAGCCAAGACAAAATAATCATTAGGAAAAAAATGACTCCTTAAAGGGGCTGTGAGTTTAGGACAGTAGGAAACAACAGGGAACTCTGGCTGGAAAAAAAAAGGATTTTTTTTTGTGTGTGTGTTTGGTCAGCAATTTGTAAGGCCTCATTAGCGCAAGACAATTTAATTAAATAAATTAAAAAATATTTTAAAAATTAAAAAATATTAATATTAAAATAAATACAAAATTATAAAATTTTCTTATTTGATGTGGCATGAGTAGTGCCATGTCAGACTTCTATTTTTGAAACATTATTATTTAATTATTATTTAGTCATTTAATTATTTTTAAATTATTTTTAACTATAATTTTTGCATTTTTAATATTAATTAAAAAAAATTGTAGCCACTATTCATCATTGATGATGAACAATGACCATTGTCCCTCAAAAGAGGCTGTGGGTTTCAGTGAAGGGAACACTTTAAAGGGAAGTAGATCCTTTGAGGGCTCATTTTTTCCTAATGCGTTCATTGTTTAGAATATAGACACTAAGAGCACTTTGGTGTTAAGGTAGACAAGCCTATCACCACCCTGATTTGGAATCGGAATATCTTGGGGCCAATTACAAGAAGGGCACATATTTATTAGAGGTGTCCGCTTGCATTGTTTCACGGATCAAACGCAAGTGGAATTATCATTTTTCAATTAAAATTGTAATTTTTGTGAATTTTTAAAGTGGTTTGCCTCGAAATTACAAAAGTGCCTATAGAGTGGAGTCATAAACGTTCCATAAACAATTGATAACTACCTTTCCATATATCTATTGGCACTTAAGTACTCACCAATCAATGATTGATGCGTTATCCCATTTTGATATTATTGCACTGATTTTGTCAGAATCTTGAACAGATTTGGATGTTTCTCTGGATAGATTTGAATGGACACTGAATGGAATTGGGGCCAAAAATAGGGGACGGCATTGAGCTAGTTTACCTTAGTGGCTACGTTACAAACTTCCATCTTTATAAATTCGTCACAAAAAGTCACTTTTTTAATTCCTTCATATTTTATCATGATATTAGAAAATATTATGACTGCTTTAGGTAGTAAGATGACCATAATTATGAATTTATTTTTTGCTAATTTGGGGGTAGTTTAGAAATTGCTTAGGACCAATTGGAGAGCACACTTCAAAAATTTATAAAAAATTCAAATTTTGTCAAAAGAAATAAATTTTCAATTACTCTCCTCATTTCTCACATTTGACTTTATATGATTTTTTTTTCAAATTTCAACAATAACATGGCAAATGAGTAATTATATTTGTCATAGGTTGGTTTACTTTAATTGTAGTAATTCTAACAAGGTCAATCAAATTTTATATTGAATCCTTATAAAGTTAGATATTCATATACAATAGTGGTCTAAATAATAATAATATTATCTTGGCATGTAAGCATGTCATGGAATTCCTTCATTTTTAGAGTTTGAAGGGATAATAGCACTATATAAGGCATCTATAGGAGACATCCAATCTCCTTTAAGTTGACCATTTTTCATCTTAACCTTTAAAGTCCCAAAGTCCCAAAATCATTACAAAAAATGGGGCTTCAATATGGCTACAAAACCAAACCAGCAATGATGTCATATGCTTGAAAAAAAATTCAGAAAAACATTTAAAACATTTAATAATTTATAACTTGCAATCCTCACTGCTCAAAGTTTGGCTAGCTTGGAGTTTTATTTTTTTCCAATTTTATTTTCCAGCAATGACATCATTGATGGTTCAGATTTGGCAGCCTTCTTGACTCTTGAGTCTTTTTTTCTTTTTTTTGAACAAATGGAAAATACCATTGCATTAAAAAAAATCGGAGAACAAAAGCCAAGCCAAGGCTGGCGAAAGAAGAAATAAGAGCAAAAGGACAAACAGAAAAACCAACAGAAAGAAAGATCGGAACCAAAAGACCTAAGAGAAAGAGCAAATGCTAGGACTTTGACTACTCCAAACAATGGTAGAGCCACTCCGAAAAGCAAGCGCCGGAAATTGGACCCAGATACTATCAAACTTAGATCAAATGGCTTCACGTCAATGTGGGTGGTGTCGGGCAGTAATTTGAGCTTTAAGTTGCGTTGCCCTGCCTGAGTCTAGAAGGGCACTCCACAGATTGGCTTGAATGAGTGTTGGGGGCCATGTGCTCCTAGAGAAGACTCTTGAGTCTCCATTCTTCTTGTATTGTCCATGTGCAAGATTTTTGGTTTTGTCCACATGTGAAGCTTTGATTCATTTTATTTGGACTATTGATGAGAAAATTACGAACAATCTTATATTTTGGGGCAATATAAACATCTTTTTGAAAAAATAACTTACAGAAATTATTTTTGAATGCAATTTTTACAATGCTTCAAAAAAATTTGTTAGACATGGTTAAATTTGCTTACTAAAATAATCTAACCATTAGAATTATTGTGTTCAATTCCATCTTCAAGCTATTAACAATTTAATTTTTTTTTCAATTTTGTACATACTTCTATTTAACAATTTCTTTTTTGAACTTTTTTGCCTTGCCCTCAATTCAATTATTTAGCACAAAATTAGAAAATCAGAATTGGTAGTACAAAAGTTTAAGTTTAGAAGATTCAAAACCAATAAATCTAATCAAGCAAGGTACTGAAAACAAGGTCTTATTCATTAAATTTAGACAAAATACACATTTTGAGACATCCAAATCATGAATGCAAAGCTCCAATGAAGTAATAGTTGTTAAAACCAAAGATAAATAGAGCCCCATCTACAACAATGATTGAAATCATAGGAGATTTTATCAAAATGACTTAGAACTATTGCACACAAATACATGAAGAGATTACAAATGGGAAACATTCGAGGAAACATTCTTTTATATGAGATGCCAAGAATTATCCAACATGTAGAAAACGGAGCCACTTTACATTAAAAATCTCAATTTACTTGAGAGTTTGAATACACTATGAGCATATAACTCTTGCTTATAATGTCACTTGAAGTGAATGAATTATCAAACTTTGAATTTGTAGAATTTGTGTACAAATATAGAGGTTAACTGTATGTGGAGCACTCTACTTCCTTACATGTTGTTTTTGTATTTTATTTATCATTTAATTAATAGAAAAAAGCTCAAGAGTTTATGGTTTTGAAAACTTAATTTGCTTCATTAAGCATTGGTAGTACAATTGCTCTTTTATACATCAAACGCTTTCACCTTTGCATACCTTTTAGGGTGATTGCAAGAAACACTTGTCCTATTTCTTGTCCCCTTGCCCTCAAAAATTGGCTTTTTGCTCATAACTTTTGCATCGTTTGTTCATTTGGCATGAAATTTGGAAAGAAGGTAGATGCTAAAGTTGCAGACCTTGAGTAATTTTTTCAAAATTTTTAAAATTAGTTTACTATTTTTAACCTGCCCCCGATTGGGTGTCTACTTTGGCCATTTTGGGGGTTTTTAGTCCTATTTTGATCTGAAAATGCGAATTTGAAGCCACAAATTGGACATGTTGGAGGTCTACTAACATTACAAGGGCTGACGATGAGTTTTATGAAAATAGCAACATGTCGATTGCACACATGGGGCCAAAGTGACCTTCCTTTGCGCGAAAGCTACGAAGAGGGAAAAATTTTCCTTCATGAATTTTTTGGTGTAATGGGAGTGCAATCTTGTCTAGCAAAATGGCTTTTTTTATGGAAATTTTTTGAATTTTTTTGAATTACTAAAAATGAAAAACTCCATAGACCCCTTTTCTGCTATTTTTTGCTCCCACTGGCTCTTGTAAGACTCCGTAGTACTCTGTAGTACCGCATAGTACAACATAGTACTGAATCGACGGTCTAGATCTGCAGGCGCCTAGGATCGACGGTTCAGATCTATCGGGGCGCTTTTAAAACGTAGTATTGGTAGTATTGCATAGTACTGCCAGTCCTATGGTCCAAAAACACAGTTTTGACGGAAAAAGGTGAAGTGTTTCTTGCAACTACCCTTTAAGGATATCCTCGCATCAAGAAAGTTAGTGCGACTCACTTCATAATCCACCGCATTGCAAAAGCTCATATTTAGAAATTCGATCTCTTGCCGCTTTGGATTGTAGGTGCTTTGTGGAACCTTTAAGTTGGAAAGAGATCTAGACCCACAAGAGGCAGCCTTGGCAACAACATATTGACATTGAAAATGTACGGGAGTCTAGTCCCAAGTTCTAGATCTCAAGTCTACTACAAGAGAAAGGGGTGTTTTAAGTAGTGTCCTAGACATCACGTCTTTCAAGTAAGTTTTTAAGTAAAATTTTACTAAAAAGATTGTCTTTTTAGTAAAATTTTATTTAAAAACTTACTTAAAAGACGTGATGTCTAGGACACTATTTAAAACACCCCATCCTCTTGTAGTGGTCCATTCATTGCCGATGGTTTTGGAAAACCTCCAACAAGAAATATGGTTGATTGAAGGCAATAATTTGACTCCTATAGAGTGCGAGGGACACAACTGATTATCCTCAATTTGAAAAAAGGGACCTACTGTGAGCTACCATATTGGCTAACAAATTAGAATTAGAAAAATTTAGAAAATTTAGGTGAAATTGCAAGTTAAGAATTATTTGTTGGATGAATTTTAGCTATAATCATGAATTAGTGGATTTTTAAACAAGTAGGCACAAGTATTCTATAACAATGATGTGAACTTCATGAATTGCGATTATGCAAGAATCATAAGGAAATTCTAGAGAAAAAATAAGAATTTTAAATCAAAATACATGAAGTAAAAAGTGTGAATTTAATTAAATTAGGCAAATGGTCAATTGCAAAGAAGTTAGAAACAAAATACTTCATGAAGAAAATTGCATAAAAAATGAATTGGAAATTGGAGACGCAAATACAAAAAACTAAAAACTAATTAGTAGAGTTAGAACAACTATTAGAACACTAACATTGTGAAAGGCACTCTAAAATAGGAGAAAAAACCAATAAAATAGTGAGATTTATAGTAAATTAGGGAGGTTCGCAATAAAGTAGCGCGTTTCACAATAAATTAGTGCAATTTTTCACAATTTAATATTATTTTCAGTAAATTAGTGTAGGGATGAAATTTTAATGGATGAATCTTTAAACTAATGGCTCTTAGTGTAGGAGATTAGGTTAAGAAGCTCTCTTCTTTCTTCTCTTTCAACTTGGAGTGTATGTGTTTTAGGAAGAGTGCTTAAAAATAGTTGTGGAAAATGAACTAAAAAAGTATTAGGGACATTAGTGCAACCATTTGTCGAACAGGTGATCACTTCTTTGGATTTGGAAAAAAAGGGTGAGTATAATTGGGGTTTTGCTAGATTAGATGAGGGCTAGTTTGGTGAGGATGGTAAGAAGTCAGGGTTTTGAGATGGGCAGGCTATCTAAGAGCATCAGTTGATTAGAAGGACACAAAATCTGAAACAAAACAGCCTTAGTGGCCAGTAGCAGAACTTCAATGCAGGAAGCTAACTTGAGGAGATCAAGATTCGATTGGAATTCTGGAGCAATCAAGGGCCATGACAACACAAGTGTCACTCTGCATCACTGATAGTAGGTGTCGTAAATTATAGGTACTAAAACATACATACATGTCCGAAAGCAAACCCACGCTACAATAAGGTTGCATGAATGAACAACCATCCAATGTGTTCAAATCAATTGAGAAGCAAGAAGATGACAACAAAATACGATCCCGTTGACCATGATCTCTGACTTGGAAGATGACCAGGAGAGCTTCAGGAGTTCAAGGATGAAGAGCAAGATTGCCGGCAGCAGAAGGAGACGAGGCAGAATCCCAAAATGAACAAGATGACGAGGAACAACTAATCTCAAGACGAACAGGACGAGTAGGACGACAAAGACTGGCGCGGAAATTCCACAGTAAGTCACTGCATCAACAATTGAGACGACCAAGGCAAAATCAAGACACCCAAACAATGAAGAAGGATTGAAACAACAACCAAGACAAAATCACACACACAAAATGATTACTCCAACACGAATTTTCAGCCCGGCAGGATGGAGATTCAAGCACCTTTGAGCTCCGAACCAGCACGGACCAGGATGTGAAGCTGAGCCAGGCTCCTGGATTCCCGACAGGCCAGAACTTACTGTGGTGGAAACACCCAAAACCGTCAATATAAGCAATTCAGCTTACCGTATGTTGGTCAGATTTGTCAGATCCTTGACAAAATCTTTTCTTTTTGCTGAGATTTGCCTTTTGTTAAGCGCGTTTTGAATTTTCAGAATTTCAATTGATGATTGAATGCTTTACATGACTGCCCACTCTGTGCCACACAGAACTTGCTCAGTTTAGCTAAAGTTTAGAATTGGGGAACAAGTTCCGCCAATTAAATCCTGGAAACAGTGCCTAATATTCGGCACTCAAGGCTTCCGTTTTGTTTTGAGGATTCAAATTATTTTCATTAACATTTGTCACATTTGCACATTTGCCACATTATAATTTCTGAAAATTTCATCACATGCCATATATAATTATATTTTGAATTATCTTTTAACGAAACTGACCCAAGTGTAGGGTAGTTGGAGGCACCTTTTCCTAAAAATAATATTTTTTCAATATTAGCAATTGAAAATTATGAATTATTTTAAAAAAATAGATTTTTTGGATATGGCATGTAATTTCTATGAATTTTTAAAGTGGCAACTCCCTAGACCACTGAAACTGTCACATAGGTGGACCTTGAAACCAAAATCTGAAGAAATCTCCAGTGAAGTAATTGCAATTAAGAAAGGCAACGATTTCATGACACTTTTCAAGAACATTTTAATGGAAGTCAAACTGTAGTTGTTGAATGAGATAAGTGGATGTGGATATTTTTGCAACTAAAGGAAGTATGCCTAGGAATTCTCAAGCTTTGTGACCTAATTTAAAGTGCTCAAAGAATTAGGTAGGTGAATGGTGGATGTAACCGGAAATTCATGGGAAAATGCAACTTTGTGGTGGAAATGTGTGTTTGGTTAAAATTGATAGAATAATGCCTAAAAATAATAAACTAAATAATTGCTAGGGTGAAATCTATTGTTTGGAAGCCTAGGTAGTACACACTCCCCTTTTAACTTTTTTTGCCATTTTGATGAAAAACACTCATAGAATTGATGCATCTACCGGAAGGGAGTGCTAGGATTTCTAATTTGTGGTATAAATTTTCCTTGAGATTTTTTTTGCAGGATTTATAGCAAAGACTATGTCTTAACATTCAAACCATTATTTTCTATTGTGTATTACTCCATGCAAGCACTAGGGCAAATGTAGGTGCACTTCCACTCATACAATGGATGGTGCACTTCCACTTATCCCAAGTAGAATTGGGCAGACTATTTGGGCCCATTATTCTATGCAACTAGTCCCACAAAGGAGATGACAACCACCTTTTGCACCGTATACAATCATAGTAGTAAATGTAAATTCCATTGATCTATTCTCAGTGATGTCCTCACAAAATGCGCTTTAACTTATTGGTAGTAGAAAGTGTCATTGTAATTTAGATGATGTTTTATTTTTAAGTCATATTTTAATCATTTGTCTACAATGTTCTTCCATTTACCTTCAAATTAATTTTCAATGAAAACAAGTTAGGGTATGTTAGATTCTATCACATCATTCTTTAGAAAGGAAACTCAAGTAAAGAAACTTTTTTAATTCTTCTCCAATTTGTGACCATAATTTGAATGTAATCTATCTCCTTTTGTAGATTTTGTAGGTGACAAACACGTGGTTTTGTAGGTCAAAGTCATGTATTTAAATTGTTGTGTTTCAAACTAGTGCGTTTATAAGTATTAGAGTTAATCTTAAAGTCATGCAAAAGAAAAGTTTATGTTGATCTTCTCTTAATGCTTAATCTAAAAAGAATTTGAGTTCTAATCTAATTTTAATTTTTTGGGGACTTGCAACAAAACAAAACTGCACGTACTCTTGCTAATTTGAGTTTGGTTCCCTCTTTTTGCAAAGATGGAATCCAAACCTTAATTGACAAAGAAGATAACCCAATCTGGTTAGATTATATACCACCATGTCTTATTGCCATTCCCAAAAAATTTAAGTTGAGTGAGAGTTCTAATGCTTTCTATAATGAGTAGTGAAAGTGGCACCACATAAAGGGAGGGGGGCACAACTTTAACAAGATTTTCTATATTATTGCCCAATATTCTTGACTTTTACTTCTAGTAGATTCATTTTCTTTGTCTGACTCAATGCTTCCTTATAAAATAGTTGAAATAAAATTTAATTTCTCAATCCTAGGTAATTTGAACTTACATATAGCTTTCAAGAAAATATTTGAAAATATATTGATTTTTTGTTGTTTACATCATGAAAACAATTTGATTGTTATGTCATATTAGGATCTTTATGAATCATTAATCTTTCTTTTTTAAATCTTATGAATATTTTTGTACAAGAGGAAATCAAACTCAAACTTGCACCACACAATTCATTACTCTTACTTTTACCCTTGAATTGTAAGTAGGAACTCCAATTTGCAATCATCATTATTTGAATACAAGTCTTTGGATAATTTTTAAAATGAGAGATAATACACATATTTAGTCTAGGATAGGAAATTGAAAAAACTAAGTCTCAATCTCAATGTACTTCATACTTTGAACTCTAAAATAGAGTAATTAAGGTAAAGTCACCAAACTTTTGGACCAATAGCTGCATTCTTTATTTCTACAATAATAGAGAAAGTCATCCATCAGACACTTTGCATCCTCAACATTGTTTGAGGGTTAAATATATTACTTCTTGTGGAGCAAATGAAATCATTTTCCATCAGCATTTTTCCTCAATACAATGATTATCTTTGTCTCTATTTTTTCAGTAACTAAGAAAGTCATCCGTTGGACACTTTGCATCCTCAAGATCACTTCAGAGTTAAATCACTTTCTATGGAGCAAATGAAATCATTTCCCCTCAGCATTTGCTCTCAACACAGTGATTGTCTTTGTCTCTATTTCTTCAGTAACAAAGAAAGTCATCCACCGAACACTTTGTGTCCTCAAAGTCATTTCAAGGTTAAATTACTTCCTATGAAATCATTTCCCATCAACATTTGTTGTCAACACACTGAGACTGTCTTTGTCTTCCTATGGGAAGCGAACATTTGTCGAAGCATTCCATCAAGAGTTCAACTTTTTTAAGTGTCCAGTTGTGTTAACATTGCGACTCCTCGTTTGATCCAATGGGCTTGAACTCTTGTCGATGGCAATTTCACTTCCATCACAAAATTTGTCGAATGTCCAGTCGTTGATAAAATACCTCTTCTGTCACTGGTCTTGTAGAGAGGACAGAGATAATGTGGATAGACTTTAAATTTTTTAAGCTCTTGTGGAACCATCCTTAAGATGGGGACTTGGGAAAAGAGGACTTTGTTGTAGGATTCACCAAGCTCATGGGTCTCATAATCATACCTCGCGCCTTCGAGAAATAGTCCTTTTGTGTAAACTCCATCCGCAGGGGGCTCCGTCAGTTCTTCCTGTAAGAATCTCAAATAATCACTTGTTAAGTTTAATTTTTAAATATTATTGATGTTTTTAAATTAAAAGTGGTATTTTAATACTATCATGGATCATTTAGAGGTTGCAATCAATGATGGATTTCTTCAAATTGAGATTTTCGAGTTGAATTTCTTGTGAAAAAAAATATTAAAAACTGTTGGAAGATAATATAAAATTTACAAAAATTTAAGAAATAAAATTGTATGTCAAAACTACTGCTAATCTATAAAAAGGTACATGAGAGTACGTTATTGATAAACCTTTCAAAACAAAGATGATATGGAAAAATGGTGATCAAATTTAGTAAAATAGTGTCATGACATGAAAATTATATCCAATGTAAGTATATGATTGAACTAATATCTTATTTGGCTTATTTCTATATTTTAAAATGTATTTTCAAATAATTATTATATTATTTTTATAATAAAATAATAAAACATTCTTTAAATTTTTTAATAAATGTTGTTGAATATTCATGTGTGTGATTTTTTTGTGAATTTTGTAATCATCAAATTATTTTTATTAGTATATCATTCTTATCATTTTATATAGGATAAAAAAAAGATGCTTACAGTTTTTTCTCGAACTTCAAATTCAAAATCAATAGTATCAATAGGAATTTTATGGCTACGTGCAAAGTTTTGTTTAGCTCCTGTTAAAAATGATTGAGTGAAGAAAAACGCAGAAAGCCAATATATAACAGGCATACCATTGGTAATCCATGATTGAAGAAATGAAACTCGGTCGATTAAATCAGAAATATAACTTGCTAAAGGCTTTCTTGAAGGATAAGATTTAGCAGACCACATGATAGGAACTTGTCCAATAACCAAAGTTCGTCCACATAGCTCAAGTTCGGCACTCATGACAATGAAACCTTTAACTGCTTTTTGAAGTTCAAGCAAGCTACTTCGAATGATTGATAATAATTTGTTAAATCTTTCAAGTTCCTGCAACACCAATTATCTTATGTATTGAAATGGCATTTTTTATACCAGAATAATTAAGTATTTACACAAACTAAAGCAAATTTAAAACATCTCATAATTTTTTTACAAAAATGCTAATCTTTAAATCAATTAGCAACATATATTAGGAAAATTTTCATTTCCGTAATAAATTTTGAAGACCCAAACTCCTTAAAATGAAAACAAACAAGAAAATTTAAAGTCATCCCAAATGGCTTGTTTTCAAAATATAAATATCAATTAGTTTTTTTATTATGAATATAAGGTCATACCACTAAGCACTTATAGATTATTTGAGTAATATTAACATTTGAAAACTATTTGAAAACTCACCAAAGAAAACTTTTCAACACCTAAATGTGCAATTAGGATCATTCATTTATTCAACAGTGTTAAATTGACCCTTACTTTTTTATTGACACAAATCCAATATCACCATCTCAAGATTGTTTGACACTGATTTCCAACTTGAAGTTGTATTGGATGCTCAACATATTAGGCAAACGCCAAATACATCAAACAACCTTCTTCAAATATTCCCAAATTTCTTTGAATATTCTAAAATACATTTTGAAATATTCCAATCCATTCTATGTATATTTTAATGCCTATGTGATAAACTAGACCTCTTCAACATTAAGTTCAACATTTAGTCCAATCCAATTGTATAAGACAACCCTAATCAATTTGAAAAGAATGAGTAGATGAAAGAAGAACTCTATTCCTACATGGTTTAGCACAAATTAACCCTGTAAGGATAGGTTGGTCATTGTGAAAATCATTCTCTTTGTACACTGTAACCATCTACTTAAAAAAAAAGCACTTATTGGAGGTCAAACTACTTTGCAAAACCTCCTTTTTTTGTACAAAAGTCCAAAAATGAACATCTACGATTTGGTCTTCCATAGAAAGATTATGTATCATCCATTGGAGTATTGGACACTTATTGTCCGCAACGGCATTTTGGGGTTAGGAATCCATTCATAATGATTTTGAAAACATTTTTATTACCTGACATAACACAGTATTCATTGATTGATAGTATGTAACCGGGTATTTTATTTGAGCTTGTTCAACATCAAAATTTGTCGGAAGTTTGTGTAAAATATCATTGGACAAATTCTGCATCACTTCTTCGGACGTCATGGGACCTGATTTTTTTGCTGCATGAGCTTCCCCGCCTTCCACACCTTGGGCACCCTCTTCTCCTTCCACTCCTTCCACATGAGGTTTCTCTTCCGCAGCTTCTGCACCTTCTTCTTCCTCGTCTTCATCTTCGTCGCCTTTGGAATCTTCGATGGTAACCGCCAGTTGAAGGGAAGCCAACAGACGATTCACTTCGGTACTTTCCTTGGTGATATTCGCGTTGCTGTGGAATCCATATACTTCGGGCTGAGGTTGAGATGGTAAGCTTTTGATGAATTCGAGGAAGCTGTTGTAATCGCCTGCAATTTTGTACATAAGATTAAAGTCTTTTCAATCAAAATAGTGTGCCTTGTGCCATTGCCACTGTCAAAATTAAAGTAAATGTAATCTTCTAATTTTTCAATTCAATAAAAACTTCAAAATTCCATAGATCCATAAATATATTTTCTGCCTTAGATTCAAACGCCACAAAACAAAGCCCATGCACCCCTCCTTGCAATGAGTTTTCCAATGGTACTAAGAACGCAACTAGGGGATGCGTAGTACCGGACATCTTACCGTAACGAACAAACAAACAAAACAAAACAAAACAAACAACCTCATTTTAAGATATAGATATAGAAGATAGGTATATTACTAAACACAAGGTAAGTACATCTAAATCGACTTATTACACATTTGAACATGGTTTCTATTGTTAAGCTATCTAGGTTCCTATTGAATCTCCTTGGAAGTCAATATATGAGATTATAGATCCCTATAAAATAATTATTTGGACATTATATAAATACTAATAAATTTTCAAGGTACTGTAAATAAGTGTATCCAAAATTTACCCTAAGCTCTCATAAATAGAGCTTGGACATTTGTAAGGCAAGAATCTAGAGTGGTCAATCTCACAAATAGGTAGCAATTAGTTGAAATTAATGTAAAATATATTCCAAAAACAAGGGTAATCATCTAAGATAAGCACATATGTACAGTAGGATGATGTTATAAATGAACATACATTAAATTTTTTACAGAGAACAAAAATAAGATGAAAAGTTGCAAACATAACATTGAATGAAAATTTGTTCATTTTGATGTATGAAATTTTGATTGGTACTAAGAGTGTAGTGAAGTTGTGACAAAGTTTGTTTTATATTATATATAACAACAATGGAAATGGAATTACTTGTATGATAGAAGTTTTTGTTTGTCAAATAAGATAATCTAAACAATGATATCATATTATATTACAATTATTTTCTATACAATAGAATTTATAATTTTATTTCAAAATTCATAATTATAAAAAAAATCTTATATGCTGGTCAAAATTTCAATTTCTTCATGATATAAACTTTACATTCTACCAATGTCTACAAAGAGAATGATGTAAAGGGCAATTCATTTTCTTGTATTTCAGAAAGAGCAAAAATATTTAATGTTTTTTATATAAAAAATGTTAGCCCAGATATTTAAGCCTTTTAGTCCAAGGTCTTTCAAATTATATATGTCAAATTAAATCGAGACATGGCTAGTTCAACTACCTCCAATAGACTCTTCATTCATGATGGTTGTTAGACCATTATTATTACTATGTCAAATTGAATCTACAATTGATATTGATAACATCTATCAATAAATTTAGGAATATTTCTCTCCTTAAAATTAATTACAAAATTCAAACTCGATAATAATTTTTTCGAATTTATATAAGTATTTTAATATCAAAAGTATTTAGAATTTGAATTGGATTGTAGTTAAACCTCAAACAACTTCAAAGTGGCTACAATCCAACAAACTTTATGTTACAATTTTTGTATCCATTTTTTTATGAAGCCATTCAAAGAATACAAGACATACAATGTACTTGAACTCCTACTACGGTTTTTATTTGACAATATAAGTAAGTTCTCCTAAAGCCAAGCCAAAGGCACCAAGGTCTTTCCTTTGTCAAAAACATCAAAACTTTCATTCCTATTGTAAACTGCAAAACTATTAAACTCTTTTTTGTACATATTTAATTATAGGATCTTGCACCAAACTAGTTTTAAGATGTGTGGAAGAATTTTCAAAAACTTTGATTGCGTAGATTGCATAATATTTGCATTTAAATTGAAAAATGGTTTCTTTTGCATTTTTTCTAACTAGATTATAAAGCTTTGAATCTTCTTAACTTAAAATTTGTACACTATAGATTTTGAATTAAAGTAATTTAAAATTGAAGAATTGAGTTCAAAGTCTAGGCAAAAATGCACCAAAAAAACCCCTTGATTCTTATTCTTTAAGAATTTGTTAAGTAGAAGTAAGTATGAGATAGAAGGAAAAGATAAATAGTAAATATTTTAAAGATGGAATTGAAACACACTAATTCCAATAGTGAGATTGTTCTAGCAAACAAATTAAACTATATAACAGTTTTTGTTTCAAATGTTGTGAAAATTGAGTTAACAAACAAATCCAATACATTTGTTTTTTTGAAAAGATGCTTTAATTGCGTGAAAAAATAGATGCTCCAAACTTTCTCATCACTAATCCAAATAGAATGAATCAAATCTTTCTATGTAAACAACAATATTTTCTATTAGAATAAAATTCCAAAGGTCTTATTTTGAATTTTTGTGATTTTTTGTTTTTGCCTTAGATTGAAATTTATAAGCTTAGTGTGGTATTACTTTTGCTTCTAAGCATTGGTTGGAATAAAAATATATATCTTGAAAAAGTTATTCTATTTTATTTTTTTCAAAAAAAATTCAAAAAATCTTGCCAAAATTTGAGATCATAAGAACCTATCCAACCTTTCATTTGTTTCCCAAGGGACACTTGGTCTTGTAGGGGTTAACTTTGTTGAAATGTTGAAGTTAAGGATGCCAATATAAAGACTAGATTGCTTGATAAAACTAGATTATATTTTGGAATATTGAAAATAATGTTTTTGACAACCATATGTAAGATGACATGATTCTAATTAACGTGACTCCAAATTACAATTTTTTTATATTATGGTATTTCAAAGTCAAAGAATGTCTATCAAAATATACATACACATAGAGAAAGAGAGAGAAGTGGCTACAATTTGATTCAAATTCTAAACTCATATGAAATTTGAGATCTAGTCATTATATGAAACTCTAGATAGGGATTATCAATTTAGAAAGATAATCTTTCTAAACTTTTATGAGCTTACTAGTAAATAGGTCTATCAATATTAATGTTGTATTCAATTTGACACATGTAATTTGAAAATATCTTGAAATAAAAAGCTACAATATTTGAGTACTATATATTTGATGCAAATTTTTCATAATATTTTTTTAATGTACAATCACCATAAATTGAAATCACTACAGAAGGAAGTAAAACGCATTTGGAGTTTTATTATGACTAAAAAATTAGTGTATAAATTGAAAATAAATAAATAAATTGTCTTCAACATTTCAACATGCTCTACAGTACTTGTACACAACTTAAGCCCATCATATCAAATAATGGTTTGAACATGGCATATTTTTATAAGTTAGTGGAAATAAACTATAAAACTATATGATTGTTTTTACCATCTAGTGGAGCTTTAAACATTCCGCTTTCAGAGAAGGAAAATTCATCTTCATTGATGCCATCACAATAATAGCTTGCAAGTATTGTAACCAATGTACGACGATCGTGATCATCTGTTACCCGTCCTCCATAATTGCACTCTCCAGTTAGATAATTTAGTGCTTTGAATGGCACCTGTTGTAATATAAACATTTTCATATATTTATGAATTATAAACAATTTAAATTTTTATATTTACCTATCATAAAATGTATATTTTCATAAACTTCTTATATTGAAATGAAAATATTTGATCATTTCCAATCACATAAAGAGAAATCCAACATTGAACTTTAATTAAGATTTGAGTGCATATAACTTACAAAGTCTGGATATTCATCCAAAAACATTTGTAATTGCCGAACACTAATTCTCAAATCTGATTCATTGAATTCATATGGAATGTTCCATCCTAGTGGACCAAATTTTCTTCGTTCCTGCTCCCCCAAAATGAAATTTTATGGCTATACAATACCAAAAGAATAGATATGTAAATAATATAGTTGTAATTCATGAAGATATTTTTTGGTAAAATAAAATAAATATGCAACATCAATAATACTTGCACTTACATTTAATTAAACTTACATGAAATTTAAGTTTGAATTCAATTTTAATATTTCCAATTGAATATAAAATATTTAATAAATTAAAACTATTATCATCTTTAAAAATTATTATTATCATTTAATAAAAAATAAAAAATAATAGAAAGATATATAAAAAAAACAATAATTTTTTGATAAGCTACTATCATATATAATACAATGTAAATTTAAATTTATTTAAAGGAATCAGAGTTAAAATCTCACTTGTACAAAAGCATGAAAAAAACATAATCCATAAAGCATGCGCCTCCAAACTTTTCCCTTTGTACATCCTTCAAAAAATGCTGAATCAGAAATGGGATACATCAAATAGCTACCCGTCATATTAGCTTTCAATCCATTTGGAGGTTCGTTGGTCATTTTCACAGCATTTTGTAGCACTGCAACTGGAAAATGTTCGGATGGATAACTTGTCAACCACAACCTGAAATTTTCGTGAACTTTTTCTTTACTTGTCAATTCTTGTTCCCAATATTTTTCAAATGTTGGCATCCACGAGATGGCAAGATGGCAATTTTGCAAAGCCACCCACGATCCATCGATTGCCGCTTCTTTCAAAATGGCCGTGGCCACCGGTCCCTGTCCTTGTCCTAAGGAAACGGTTTGCAATTTGGCACCATTGTCAGCCGCAAGTTTTAGTAATGCTGACATGGGATCAGATCCCGGAGACAAAATGAAGACCAAAGGAACTGTACTTCCAGAATCTTTGTAACAAACTTCCAAATTGAGAGGCAATGGTTCGACAAATCGTTGTCCTATAGTTGATGCAACATAATTTGTCACTGACGCTACAATCTGCACAAGAGATTGTATCATTCATTTGTTCAAAGACAACATGACATAAAAACATATTTCTTTTGATTACATATGATAATTCAATAATAAATTTATGCATTTATGACACTCTTAAATTTTTTCAAACTTGATGAAAACACGCAAAAGAAAACCAACATGTTGATGTAATAAACATTTGTAAATCTAAGATTTTATATAGAAAAATACTTTTGGGTTTCTAAAAAAAAAATTGAACTATCATTATCTCTCGAACAATAGAAACACTTTAAATTTAATAATTTTCTATGAAGATCAATTTACATAAAATAGATCATGCTAGAATTTACCAATAGACAATTTTGTAAACATTTTTTTGTAGAATTACACTCCATTAATGACAAAATTCAAAATTTAAACTTTAAAATTTTAGTTTACCAAACCAATGTAGTTACGATAAATTCAAAAAAATCTTAGTTTTTCCATGGCATATTATCAAACTACATAAATTGATAGAAAATTAGAAATTAAATAGGAGCCTGGCACAATTTGTTTGTTTAAAAAAATATTTTTATTTATGAGCTAGATTTTTCTCATAAGTACAAAGATTGATCAAATGATTTTTTAGTACTTAACATCATGACTTTTTGTATATGATTGATTGCATGTTCTAAATTTTTAATGATATTTAGTAGTAATTTATAATTTTGGAATTATTCTTTTGGATTTAATTGAACTACTATATCATTAGTCTCATTATTTGAAAAATAAACTATCAAACCTTATCAGGACGTATGCATCGCAATAGAACTACTTTTTGAAAAGAAGTTAATGTCTCGTCCCATGGTTCAGGCCATTTTTCTAACTGCATATTTTGCATATACATGTATTATTTATTTTTATTTTTCATAAATAGAATCATTTAATAAATAAATACACACACACACACAATATATATATATATATATATATATATATATATATATATATATATATATATATATATATATATATATATATATATATATATATATATATATATATATATATATAGTTATATAGTTATATAGTTATATACAATTATTCTACAAACTCAATCCTTGTTTTTCCACATTAACTCTTAAGCGTTCTTAAGTCTATGTTTTTTGATGTTTTGTCTAAATAACTTTTCATTGGTCTAAAGTGATGATTGTATATTTGGAAGAAAATCCTCTATTTTAACCAATTTACTAAATTTGAAAGGTATATAGTATATATGAACAAAGATATATAAAAAAAAAAATTGCAATTAACAAAAATCCAATTTTCAAAGGATATATGTTTTACATTCAAAAACTAGAAGTGCACACATTTGAAAATTTGATGAAATAATACTACCTTTTCATAATAATGGCAGCAGTAAAAAATTTAGATCTTAAATAAAATCAATCATTACATGTATACAATCAAAAGAGAAAATAAATTAATATCATATTTTGTCTTTAAAATGAATTTATTTCATCTTTTAAACTCTATATTTTTTGTTTTTCAATCCTATTAATTGATTTGATTGAAGATTTAATATCTAAGTAGTACATTTAGTCTACAAGTATAGAAATACTTCTTTATATTTTCAAACACAAACACTTCTAGGACATGGAAGTGAAAACACAAGGTGGAAAGACAAGGGAACACTATGAGCAAAAATCTAATATATAAAACATTTAGGATAATCTACTTTGAATTGTTCAATATTCTTTAATTGCTATTAGTTTGCATATTTTAAAATATTAACAATAACATAATATGATTTATACCTGAGGTGATGGGCTATCAAAAATTATATTCCATTTTTCTTTATGTGGTTCAATTTCAAGATACAAATCTTTAAAGTCTTTATACTATATCATTTTATTGGTTTGAAAATGTTAATAATTATAAAAATATCAAAAAAGCATGACGATTCAATGTTTTTTCAAATATATAATTCAAAAATTCTTGTTTATAGTTTAAAATAATATTTTTAATAACTTTGTATACAAAACTATTTAAAATATATATAATTTGTTAATTTGTTAATGTATATATTTAGAATTAGTTTTTTAAATTTCTATTATTTATGTATAAATAATAATTTACACTTTGAATTGTTTAATTATAGAAAAATAATATATTTTTATTATTGATTTTTTAGATAGTCTTGATCTTAGCATCTACCAAGTTTATACAAGTTTTTAATATCAAAGTTTCATAATTTCCTGAAACTATTGGATTATGAATAAAATAAAAATTCTCTAAGTTTATAGATTTAATTGAGGAATTAAAAACAATAGTTATTATATAATTCATTTACACCAAATTATATTGAATTTCAAATTGATACAAAGTTGAATTAATAATATAATAAGAGTGTATTTATATTATTTAGTATCTAAATATAATCAATCTAAAAAATTGTGTAATTTTTCAATAAAATTATTTAAAGCTTATTCATTTATAAATTAAATTTTTTGTTAATTTTTAAAATGTATAAAAATATACATAGCTTATTTATATTATTTACTTTAGATATTCGAAAAAATTCTCCCCACATCTTTTCTGTAAGCCATATAATATTAGGTTTTGGTGGTTGTGCTTCGAGTACTATGCCTCCAGTCATTAAAAAACGAAACTGCAAAAATACTTGATAATCAAAAATACCTACAGTAAGTAGTAACTCAAACAATATTTGAAGATGAATCTACCATTGTTAGTAGTATGTATAACATTCTACAATTTACTTTTATTACAATATTTATTAATAATACATTATTTAGGAATCGTCATAGAAACCATTATAGTTCAAACTATGTTCAGTCTTATTTACATCATACTTTTTTCAACATCTAGATACTTGTTTTGTTCATATCTTTACAAAAAAATAGAATGATGAAGATGGATGGATTCTCCAATTTAGTGCATTTAAACTTAATTCAAAGGTGCTATTATGTCCCTTTAAAGAAAACATATATATGTTTTGCAATATAATTAATATTTAAAATAAATAAAAATGGTATACAAATCTAAAAGAATTTTTTATATCATTATATATAGATATGTTTATGCCACATGTATTAATAATTTATCCCAAAATGATCTTCCTCTTGTGATGAGGAAGAAAAGCCCGCAAAATGATTCACAAAGGTTGTAAAGAAATCCCCCCCTAATGATGAGCGCGGATGTTGTTTTTATTAATTACAAATACACAATTGTGGGACCAGCCACTGTATACTTTTTGTATGGCCAACTGGCCATCATAGCTTAATATGGTAGTTGGGCTCAATTTTTGATAGGCGTATCCGTGGAAGGTGACGAACTTGATGTGGTTGATGTCATGCTAGCCATGCCACTAAGCTTAAAGAAACATCAACTAATAAACAATCTTTTGACGGCTTTGAGGGGAGTATGCCTTGGAAGTGCCAGCGTGGGAAGTACAATTCAACTCATACCGCGAGAAGACATAAGGTTCCAATTGACAGTGTGAGAATTGTAAAATTCATCTGCTAGCAGTGCTCCTTCCAAATGGCCCAAAAAAACAAATCTCAAAGCTCTACAACTTCAATTTGAAAATAAATCCAAAGCTCAAATTTGGAAGATGATAGGAGAGCATTGTACTTTATGCTTCAAAACAAATTAAAAATATTGATTTTTGACTTCAATCCGGAATATTTTATCAAACAAAAAGATTATTTTGGAATAGAAGGAATAAAAGTTTTATTTTTTTCATAAGTAAGTTAAATTTTATTAAAAAAAATATATGAGTGTATAAAATCTTTAATAATACATTTTAGTCCTTTGAAAAAGAAGTTGGAGAAAAAAAAGTGTTAATATGGCAAATTTTGATTATCATACTAAATTTTTTTGGCAAATTTGTTTTGTATTTATTTTAAGCATTTATCATCAGAAAACCTCAAAATATAGGAGTTTTTCATGTATAATTTAAAAAAGAATCTATGCCTTAAGAATGCAAGTGTCCAATTAAATTGTGCAAAACAAAAATAATACTTGGAAAATTTGATAAAAGTAAAAAAATTTATATAGATCTAAAACATGCAATTTTAGATTAAAAAAGATTTTAAGTAATATTTGTCTAGTTTAACCTTTTTAAATTGTTGTTCCATTTTTTTTATTTGTGATTTTTATTTACTGATACATGTCTTTGCAGTTGGAAATTGATAATTTTCTAGCTGTATTAAGTACATAATGTTTTGGAGGGTTGTTCATTTGATTGTTCAATTATATCTAGCTATAGGAATTGATTGCAAATTATATAATAGACTTTGTTAGTGAAACCATTTATCAAAGACATGTTATGAAAAACTTGTTAATTGTATGTTTGGTTAAAACTTTTACTAATAATATAGCACCATTTATATTAGATTTATATTAATTTTTTATAAATTAATTTGCAATAATTTATAAATATTCAAAATTTAGATGGTAGTCTCATTAAAATTTATGAAGTCTTATTGAAATGTTAACAAGAATATTAAAACTATATGCAAATCAAACCTCTTCCAAATCCACATGCCCTTTAGATGATTCCAATCTTATAGCCATAACAAATGAAAACAATATCTTGTCTTTTTCAAATAGTGATCGACAAATATTACAATATAAGTTGTACATAAAATGCTCAGCTAAAAACTTCAGTCGAGTTTCTAATATATCTGATTTTTCACTATGTGCAATTGAAAAAATGAATAAATCTGTAAACCATGGAAGTGAATATTGATACATGGGTTCGATGTTGCACATTTCTGTCAACAAAATTAAAATTTCTATTAGTTTTTGTAAGAAATTACATGTGTGTGCATATATATGTATGTATATATAATAATAATAATAATAATAATAATAATAATAATAATAATAATAATGTAGATTTTTGAAAATTATTTGGAATTATATTAGTATATTGGTTGTTTGAACCTGCAACACAAAAATATAAAATTGTAGCAGTAACAGCAACTTGAACATAAGAATTTCGAGTTGTATCAATAATTCCTTCTGTGACTTCAGCTACTTTTTGTTTTTCTTGAATGTCTTCTCCCAAAATTTTGGATTGAGACAATACCTATAATATAATGATTGATGCACAATTGCATTTGAGTTAAACATTATTTTTTTTTTGATGTTGAAGTTTATATATAGCATATTTCAATATTAATAAGATTCTATAAGATTGATAATTATAATGGTGTTTAATTGTTTATCAAAGCTTCATTTATATTTTACAATCATAAAATAAGACAAACATTTAATCTAGAGTAGACATTTTTATTGATCACAAAAAAATTGGAACTAAGAATTACAAATTCACTCTTAGTTCCAAATTAAAAAATGTTGGTTTAGAAAAAATGCCTACTTCACAAAATATTTTGGAAGTTTTGGTACCAAAAATCTAAATTTCACTCAAGATTTTCATTTAAAAAAATAAAAATAAATTACTAGTTTTATTTTACATTAATATTTTTTAATTGAAAATGAAGGATTTTTCAAAAAAATATTTGTAGTTTTAACCATAAATTTAAGATGCAATAGCTGTGAAGTTAGTTTTTAATTTTAATTTGAAAACTTAAGCTTTTAATTTTCTTTCATAGGATCAAATATTCAATTGGAAAAAAATTAGGACCTTCAAATTACATTAATAGATTCTAACAATGAAGGTTTAGACTAGGATTAAGACTAAAGGGTTGAATTTTGTTTATTAAATTGTATGGTCTTTTTACATTGGACGGTTAAAAATCATTGTCAAATTTTTCCTAGTTGAAACTACTTTGGTTGTGAAAAGACGTTGCTTTTAACCCCTAGAGGACCAAGGCTTTTCTTCATCAAAAATCATTCAAAACTAGCAAAGAGCAAAAGAAGTTAAAAATAATTTTGTTTGCATATCTATCCATAGGTAAAAATGTATGGAAGATATTTCGAATACTTTCACTATTTAGATTTCATGATATTTGAATTTAAATTGAACAAAATGTTTTTTTTGGCACCTTTTGTGACTAGATTATAAGACCAATTCTTGTCAACTTTAATTTTTTGCGTTACACTTGTTGATTTTACATTTTTATGTTTGAACAATTGCATTGAGAGTCTAGGTAAAAAAATTATAAAAAAAGACTTGATTTTCATTCTTTATAAAATTGTTAAGCAAAAGTAGATATGATATAGGAAAAAAAACTAAATCATTAATGACTCTAAAATGGAATGAAAACATAGTAATCCCCAAAATGAGATTGTTCTATCAAAAAACTAAATCCCAAAAAAATTATTTGAAAAATTGTGAAAATTGAGCTCAAAAACAAATCCATTACAATTTGTTTCTAGTGAGATGTTATGATTATCCAAAAAACAAGATGCTCCATAATTTTTACCTCACTAATCCAATGGAATGAATTAAAGCTTTCATTGTATACAAATATATAGTCTATGAAAAAAAATTGAAAAAAAAAAATTTCAAGGTTTTGTGTTTTTTCTTGATGCCTAACAAACTCCATTTTGTCCTTAGGGTGGCATAATTTTTAATCCCAAGCACCAATTGAAACAAAAAAAATTATATTCCTAGAAAGCTAATGGATGTTTCTATTTTTCATTTTTTTCCCCAAATCACACCAAAAATTGACAACATAGGAATCTAAAGAGACAATACTTGCTTTAGAGTTAAAAACACGTAGATATCAACATCATCAAAAGTATCAATATAATATATTTATTCACATTATACAAAGTGAAAAATTTGAAATGATAGGAAGCCAAACTTTCATTGCAACATCTTGAAGGAAGACTTTGCAGCTAGTGCCCACACAAACCTATGGGACCAAGCTCTAGTCACTAATACAAACTTGGGCTATGTAGGCTAGGGACCTCCAAAAAAAACTACATGACAAATTCAACTTATCTACTAGTAGATCTTTTTGTAGTCATTTTCTTAGTCTTTGTGATCCAAGTTTTCATTAGTGAGTATTGTAATTTGGTGTCCCCAAACCTTTATTTTGAATTTCTAATAGATGAACCTCAACTTTTATTTTATGTGAAAGCAAATTTGACAATTTATCAAGCATGACACCTGAATTCCAGTTTCATCTTCCAAAATATTGCCTTCTTGAGATAAGACTTCCAAAGTTTTATCTTCAATTTCTTTCAACATTTGTTTGTTTTGAGCTCCTTGGATGATCAATTGATTCTTTTGAGCTTCCAAATCTGGTCTTTCTTTAGCAACAGCTATGCCTAAAAGTTGATCTATAAGACCTTCAATTGTAATCATAAAGTTCAATAGTGTTACCTGCAAAAATTAAAGCCTTGTTTGAGAAATGGATTCTTCATTCAAAATTGTTTCAAAAAATGGTAGAATTTTTTCACTCTTCTTTTAAAAGTAACATAGCATTGTATCTTTTTTTAGAGGAAAGGCACTATGCAAATATCTTATAAACAAGGTGAGAGCAACTATAGGGTTCACTTTGTTAAAAAAAAAATGTAATAGAGGACTACTTATAAGTAAATTAGTTTGAGTATAAGCCTTAAAATTTTGGTTCAAAGAATATTTTAAGAGCATTCATAAAATATTGTCTAAAATGTTCCAAATTTGTAAAATATTTGTGGAATTTATGTCTTATTTCATATTCTAGGATTAAATAACCATTCCACACACATTGGTTCTTTATTTTTATACTAAGTGATATTTCTTGATTTTAGAACTATATACATTCAAACAACCTATTTAAGTAATCATTTACTTTAAGACTAATTTGCTTACAATAAAATTATAAACAAAAGACTACCCTCAAGTTTATCACAAGGGCTAGTAAATAATCACATAACAAGAAGCAGATAAACAATAGGAAGATGTACAAACCTTTGCAGAAATTTCTGGACTATAATGAGGATTTCGAAGTTTGGTTGTGATGTACAAATGAAATTTATCTGAATATTCAATAACATTATCGCCAAGCCTGATACAAATAGAACCACTTTGTTTGAATGTTTGACGCAATAGTAAAGGCTCCAAAGCCACATCAAGTTCAGCACCTACATTTTCAAGAAGAACAGGCTTTCCAAACTGCAAATTATAACAACAATTTTAGATCAGATTATCATTTCAGTAATTAGATTAGATATGTAATTATATCATCAAAAAACCTTATAAATTATATTGTGTTAATACATAGACATGTGGCACATATGAAATTTGAAATAATTCATACATTACCAAGATTTGTTGATTTTGTGGCACAATGTTTGTATACTTTTTAACACAAATTTTTTTTGGTACTCCAAAAATGCAATCACAAATTGACTATATCACAATTTTGACATTTTGACATTTTATTATAAATTGTAGATTTGATCAAAGTTTAATTGCCTTTGGATTTTTAATTTAGGCCTTGGTTTTTCTTTGTGTCCCAAATTTGATAATTTTGATATTAGAATATGTACCAAATGGACTAATGGAGTCTACTTTTAAGCTTGTCTCACAAACACAAATATATGAATGCAAGTTGAAGCATATATACTTTCATAATCTAAGTAGTTTGCTCTGTGTTGTTACCACAACTCTATTGGCTTAATCTTTACCCAATTCCTTTGTTGTATTGTGTACAATTTTTCTAATAGTTTATCAAAGTCCCTTATGTTGTAGCCTATGGCAAATACCTTCTCGCAAAAAAATGTTTTAAAGAACCTTCTTCTTTTATTTTTTATTTCTATAAATTTAGGTGAAAATAAGTTAATTTGCACTCATAATTTCACTTGTCAATATTTTAGCCCATGCAAAATTTTCACCTATGTTGTAGCCCTTAGCCGTTGGCTAATATGTTTAAATTCATTGTTCCAAATGGAAATATTTCATTGGTTGATTACATAATATGTTACAACTATAGACTAAAACAAAAGATAAGAATGAAAAGCTTCAAGGATTTATTTATTATTTATTTATTTAATCCCAAAATGTTATAATTAAAAATTAAAAATTGCTATTTCTAAAAGAAACTTTAATTTTTTAATTTTTTTTAAGCTCAATTGTATAATCTTATACCGGTATAGACGACTAGTATAAAATCGTGGAAGAAATTTTAGAAACTTTGATCATGTAGATTATGGTAATCGCACACTACAGCACACAAAGTCCCATCATACACTAGAAGTGTATAGAAATGCTTGATTTGAAATAGTTTGCATTGAAATTTTGATATTTGCACAAAAAATTACACTAGCATATCTACCCCTATTTTCCATGGATATTTCATGACTTTCAACAAAAAAAAACTAAAGACAAAATGCACCCTTATAATTTATGTATAATAAACTGAGAAAATAGATGTAAAAACATGTTTTTTTAACCCTTAGTTCTTTTATTTGTAAAAAATTACATTAAAAGAATTGGTCTCAATGAAATTTCTAAATTTAGAATGTACAATGCACCAAGGTAAAGCATTGTTTTGGTGCATATTTCCTAATTTTGAGCACTTGAAGATTTAAATGGGGGGATGTAGCCCAAGTGGCCTTTCTCTCTCCAACATTGTCCTTCACATCAAGTTCAATGTGCATTTATTATGAATGTTTTCCAAATCTATCAAAACTATTTTTTATTGCAATATGACCCAAAACCTTGTGTATCATGGCATGCAAACACCTATTACAAGATAATAGTATTCAAAGTGGAAAAAACACTTTTTGCACCTTTGTCTACTAGATAACCCCTAAAGTTCCGAGGCCTATTTTCTGCCAAAAAACACTCAAAACTGTCATTTCTACAGCAAAGAGTAAAAAAAAAAATTAATTGTTTTTGTTTCACATCTAACCGTAGGATCTTACACCTAATTGGTATGAGAATGTGTGGAAAAAATTTCAGAATTTTTGACCGCATAGATTGCAAGATATTTGCATTTAAAGTGAAAAAAACAAGTTTTTCAGCACATTGCGGGACCAGATTTTTTGACCTTTAACATTTTCAACTTAAAATTTTTGGACTACAGCGTTTTGAGCTTTAAATCTTTATAGTGGAGAATTGAGTTGAGAGTTTAGGAAAAAAAAAAAATTCAAAAAAACTTAATTATCATTCTTAAAAAAATTGTTAAGTAGAAGTAGGTACAAGATAGAAGGAAAATCTAAAATATTCATATATTTTAGATGGAATTAAAATGCACTAATCCCAACGGTGAGGTTGTTCTAGCAAGTAAACTAAACCATTCCAAAAAAAAAAATTGAAAAATTACAAAAATTGCATTCCGAAATGCATCCTACAAGTTATTTTTTTCAAAAAGATGCTCTAACTGCCCGAAAAACAAGAATTTCCATAACTTCCTCATAAAGAATCCAAATGAGATGAATCAATGCTTTCCAGATAGACAAAAATATAATCTATGAGAAAAAAAATATTAAAAAAAAAAATTCAAAATTTTGCAAATTTTTTTTCCTGCCCCCTGTCCCCACGCATTCCAAGAAATGGCATAATTTCTCGCTCAAAGGTCCGATTTCAAATTTTTTTTTCTGCCACAAACCTCTCTCAATTCTTCATGTTCACAAAAAATTTCAAAAAATTAAGAGAAAATTTCAGCCCGTAGGTACCTGCCCGAAGTCCCATTTGTCCCCCGAACGGACAGTGGTCCTTTAGGGGATAATTAGATAATCCTATTTAACTTAAAATTTTGGCATAGTGCAGTTTGATTTTGCAATTTTTTGTGTTGAAAAATTGAATTGAAAATATAGAGGGAAAAAAACCAAAAGTTTAGTTTTCATTATTTTAGTTTTTTTTAGTAGAAGTAAATAGAAGATGGAGTAAATAACCAAATCACTCTTCTAATGATAGCAGTTCTGAAATGGAATTGAAACACTCAAATTCTAGTGTTGATTTTGTTTTAACATGCAAATAAAATCTTGTGAATTTGTTTTTGAAAACATTGTGAAAATCAAGTTAAAAAACAAATATTTTACTTGGTGGTCAAGTTTGGCAAAAAATACTTAAAAAAACAAATGCTAGAATTGTTGGGATATTATTATTTTTAAATTTTTTGGAAAATAAAAAAATATTTTTATTTTTGGACCTTTTTCAAATTATATTTGACAACTTTAATTTTTTATTTGGTAGAAAATACCAACTTTGACCATTGGATAAGGTACAATATATAATGTTTTCAAGAAAATGATTTGATTGTCTAAAAAAAATGCTTCTTATTTAATTTACAAAGGCAAATGGAATAAATGAAGTGTTCTCATATTTTTTTAATTGAAATATTGTTTTTATTTGGCTATTTGAGCTTAGGATGGCATAAGTTTTGTTCATGAGCAACGATTGAAATAAAAATAAAAATTTCAAAAAATTGATTTGTTTATTTTAATTTTAAACAAAAGACCCCAAAAGTCAAGCCAAAAATATAGATCTTAGGAGTCTGTACAAATATTTTGTTTGTCAAAAAACAATGGTCTTTTAGAGATTAGGTTTAACTAGCCTCTCAAGGACTAAGGGATAGTCAAGATTTCCCAAATTTTGAAGATACACAATAAAATGCAACTGAGAATAATAATTTAATGATATTTTTTAAACAAAATTTAAAAAATAAATAGAAAATTCATCTAAAATTGACTTTAGATTGAATTCATGTTTTCTCCACAAAACTTTTTAAAGTTCAAAATGCTATAATCTAATTATAGTGATGTTTTTAGATTTTTATTTTATTTATTTATGTAAATTGTTTTTGATGGTAATTTGATGTCAATTATATCTATTCCAATTAGAACATAGAATATTTGTAAAGAAATGTTATGAAAATTTGTACTGCATAAATGTAAAAGAATTAACACAATAAGCTTCAAACATTTAGGTGGATGTAAAAATCAAGACTTTGAATCTTTGGAACATGTTAGTGTTCATTTGTTTTTCAAAATTTAAATGTTTGGTCTTTTTCTACTAAAAGCCTAAGCAACCAATTTTTGTTAGTTGCTCTTTTTTGACAAGTTGCCCAAACGGGGATTGCTATTTTGCGTGCGCAGAGCGGTGAGCAGTGAGCGGTGAGTGTAGGGTCGTGAGCGTAAAGCGCAAAAAGTTGTACTTTTTTCCAGCTAAAAGTTAAAGTTAAGTAGAGACAAAAGATAAAAGTAAAAGTAAAAGTAAAAGTAAAAGTAAAAGTAAAAGTAAAAGTAAAAGTAAAAGTAAAAGTAAATGTGAAAATAAGAATAATAGTGTAGTGTTAGGGCCCTATAACCGTGGAAATTGCTGTGATAATGGAAACTATAGTAACCTAGTGATGTAGCAAGAGGTGTTTAAATTGTAAATAGAGTAGTCATCAATTTGGGTAGATTATTATGTACCCTATGGCCGTGGGTCGTAAAGGCTTATTAAAGCAGAAATTTTTACGTATGGATAAGATCACAATACGAGTATAGGTCATTTTATCATCATTCTTGTAAAAGTGAAAATATTATGTCCCTCAATTGTCCGAGTAATAAAGTGCTGCTGCGAAATAGAATTTCAGGGTAGGGTGTATGTGTTCATGAATGCGGACTTAGTTGAGTCGCTTCTAACTATATGGTATTTCAACTTCCAATTTTTTATATATGTTTAAGTCTTTGCAACTTGTAAAGATTATCTTCTGTGAAATTTGAATTATTAACATTTTGGAAATATTGATCTTCATGTTCATGTGGGGAGTATGGGTGCATGAGGGAATATGCACGAATGTGATGATAGTGACCAAGGGCTAAAGGACCCAGGTAAAATAATGAGATCAGAATAAACAGAGCTAAGGTTAACCCCTAAAGGCCTGTTTGTCCCGTTGGGTGACAATTTGGGTCCGTGTAGGTTCCTGTGACCTCAATTTGTAGGGAAATTTTTTGGGATTTTTTGAGGTTGTGCGGTTTTGCGAGAGCTTTGTGGATATATAATTTTTATTTCAACTGGTGCCCGGGAGAAAAAATTATGTCAAAAAAAGAATTTGGCAGGCAGCATACAAAAGTCACAAAAAGTCAAAATAAATTTCGTAAATATTTTTTTACAAATCTATGTCTTTTTGTCTACATTTGAAGCTTTGATTCATTCTATTTGGACTAATAATGAAAAAGTTATGGACAATCTTAGTTTTTCGAGCAATCTAAGCATCTTCTAAAAAATAACTTTTAGGATTCATTTTTGAATGCAAATTTTAAAATTTTCAGAAAAAAATTGTTAGACAAGGTTGAATTTGTTTTCTAGAACAATCTCACAGTTGGAATTATGGTATTTCAATTTTGTCTTAGAGCTATTATCGATTTAGTTATTCCTTCAATCTTGAACCTACTTCTACTTAATAATTTTTTAATGAGTAAAAATTTAGTGTTTTTTTCTTGAATTTTTTTCCTAAATTCTCAACTGAAGTATTGAACATATAAACTTAGAAAATCATTGAAGATACAATACAAAATTTTTAAGTTAAATAGGTTCAAAGCCCAAAAATCTAGTCAAGCAAGGTGCACAAAAACTTGTTTTCTTCACTTTGAATGCAAATATCTTGCAATCTATTTGGTCAAAGTTTTTGAAATTTCTTGCATACATTCTCATACTAGTCTAGTATAAGATTCTATGGTTATATATGCAAAAAAAAACAATTTTTATAGTTTTTTGCTCTTTGCAATAGAAGTGGCAGTTTTGAGTGTGTTTTCATGGAGAAAAGGCCTCGGGGCTTAACCCTCCATCGCCTAAGGTCCAAACATGCTTAAAAGCATCCTACCTTTGCAAGTGTTAAAAATCTAAATTTCAGTAAGGTATGAAAATCTCAACTGTACAATCTTGTTGTGTGCATGTTGTAGATGGTGTGGAACAAATTTGGGGTCATTTGACCGTATAGATTGAAAGATTATAATGTTTTAGTGTTGGAAAAAGGTGCTGAAATTTTCTTAAAAACACATTTGGAGGTGAAATTCGATTTCTAAACCTACTCAAATGAAAAAACATCAAATTGCCAAGTGATTCAAAAACATAATGTAAACTCTTTGGTGAAGAAAAATATCATTCAAATGACTCATTATGTTTGCAAAATGGATTTGAAATGCTTGAAAACAGTGAAAAAAGTAGCAAAAAATCACATCTATAGCTGAACCTCCTTCTACTAAAATGCTTCTCAGTCACTCATAAATTCTTGGATCAATATGAAATTTTAACCACAAAAACTAGACTAGTATGTGCAACTTTTACAACAAAAATTATTGAAAATGGACCATGTATGAAGGAGTTATGAGCCGCCGAAGTTCACTATAATACAAAAATGTCTGGATTTTGAACTTTGAATTGCTCTCAAACATTCAAAATAGCTTGAATTGACATGAAAATTTTACCTCAATCACTAGACCTTAAGGGGAACAAAACCCAAAATTTTTTTTATTGAAAATGAACATTTGATGAAAAAGATACAAGCCCCTAAAGTTGCAGCCATGACAATGTAGTGTGCTGAACTCAAATTGAACCTGTGAACTTCGAATGGCTTTCACAAACTCAATTCGTCTTGGATTGATCTGAAAATTTTACCACACAAACTAGACCAATATGCGCAACTTTTACAATAAATTTTTATTAAATTTGGACATCAGATGCAAAAGTTAGAGCACTTCAAATTGGACTGTTATAATGTGTGAGGACACTTTTTGTCCTTTTAGGCGATGGAGGGTTAAGGGGTTAATACAAAGAATAGAATGAAAGAGTGGAAGGAAGAAGAAAACCATTGAAGATTACCATTAGATTCACTGATGTAATTATCCAAAATTCACAAACATATAAGAAATCTCAAAATTCATATCCTCCAATCACTATAACTGTTAGACGATGATGAGAGATAATGCATCTCAACAACAGCCTCGTCGTCAATGAATCTACGAACTTGGGGATCAATTTGCCGCCGTGTTGATGCCGAACTTGGGGAGGACGCGGCCGCTTGAAGATCTGCAACTTCAGCATCCCATGGAACCATCACGTAGTCTTTCACCGGTGAGACAATCATTGCCCTCAGTCTGAAAAATCAGAAATACAATTAGTATGATTATGTAAGTATTGACAAGCAAAGTTCAATTGGCAAAATGAAAAAAATCCAAAGTTAAGTCACTTACTCAATCAGTTCTTCTTCTTCACAAAGCGGATTGGAGGGTCAATATCAATTGCAGGCGACACAGACGTAGATGTAGCCAAAATCAGCCGAGGAGGCAGTGTCAGATATGGCTTCAACTTCACATCACAGACTTCGGTGTCTTCCTCGAGGGAAGCAATGTGGCGGCCAATTGCCTTGCATGCTTACACAGAATTACCTGAATTCAACAAGAAATTGAGTAAGTTAAAAGCTCCATTTCGACAAAAGTGAAATTATCGAAGATGGAAGACTATATACCGATAGATGCAAATGCATCAAGAACGAGCGACCCTGGTTTAGTTAGAGCTGATATAAGCATCTGAAGGAAGGCAATATCTTTCTCATGAGCGCCCCTCCATGGAACGCTTCCATTCATCGCTTGAGACTCGATCGTTGTAAAATTAAAGAGCACATCAAACTCTGCAACTCCAAGTCCAACTTCGGCGAGGTCATCGTTAACTCCAAACGAGAAGAGAGCCGGCGAAGTACTCTTATGCAAGAACAACCAAATTCTGAACCTCCTAATCTAGGAAGAGACAAATTGAAACTGTTAGGGATCTGAGAAAACCAAAACATCAGTTACCAACGGTAAGGAATAAATTTTTGCATTTGAAGGATATCAACAAAGATGGATTGTGAGGTACCTTGAGTTTGGGATTCACCGGGCAAGAGCATGGGAGGTCATTTATACCCTACCATTCTCTAAACAATTGAAAGTTTTAGCCTTGGGCATACGAAAGGAAATCTATGCGAGCATTTCCTTGGTCTGGAAGAAACAACAGCAAGCCGCCAGTTGCGTGCAAGAATTTCTCAAAGAACTCAAACACAAACTCCAATTGTGGCAAAGAGTACTCATTCCAAGAGGGAACGTCAGAGCTTTCTAATGAAATCCCTGGAATCACAAGTCTAGACTTCAAATCCGCAATGATAAGGTCAAACCCACTATGAGGGCAATGTGTTGAGAGGGCCGTCTCTCCAGTCTCCATTTTCACCTGCACACATATTTACACGTGAAGGTGCACTAAGAAAATGAAAATTGAAGATAGAAAAATGGAATGAAGGGAGAATGAAAATTACCTCGAGAGCAAAATTGTTAAGTCCATCCAGACTTGGATGATGGTCAGGTAACTCAGCCATCATCTTCATGAGGGAAGTGTTTGCAACAAAGATAGAAGACAGCGGTGGTGCCGGTGATGATGATGCTGATTTCCCTGAAAGCACCTTCCACTTCAATTTCTGTGTTGCAAAGGACAGAGGACTAAATCCTTCATCTTCAACTGCAGAAGGGGTTCTATGAGCACGGAGTACACATCGATTTGCTGTAGGATAGGGGGCATCGTTGAGGACCTCCAAGTCCTCATCCAACCTAGCTGCGGCGAACAACGAAGTGGCTGCTGCTAATCTGGCATTAGCATCTGCCATAGCCGCCTCTGTGAGTCGCTTCATGTTGGCCTCAGCGACAACAATAGCTGCCTGAACTTTTGCTGCGGTCTCAGCTTCCATCGCAGCCTTCTTTTTGGCAGCTTCCTCCTCTTGGGCCTTCCTCTTTGAACCATGAGTTTTCTTAGCAGGAGCCGTTGTGGCCACAGGGAGGATGACAACATCCGTGCCGGCTAAATCAGGTTGGATACTATTTCGGAGGTCGATGTCAAATGATGGTGGCCTGGTCACCGGGCAATCAATGTACCAACCACATTTTTTCCAGTGCTTTCTCTTCCACTTTGCATCAATGGCATCAGTGATCATGCAATTCTCAGCTTTCATGTCCAGATAGCTAGTAAAGAATGCAGGTACCTTAGATAGTGCCTTCCTTGGGTACAATATGTACATAAAATACCTGTACAATACACATGAAACAGCCTTTGACAGTCCCACTTGGAGCTCAGGTGGGTGATTTTCGTGAACCTTTTTGTCCTTGAATTCGTCCTCAAACGCCAAATCCCACAGCTGAATTTGCATTTCCTCCACGTAGTCCGAAATTGATTTGATGGAAATTTCACTAGGCGGGTTATAGTCAATTGTGACATCGATATCGGATAACGTTGCATCAAAAAGCAACTGCACTTCACTCGCGATCTGTAAGAAAACAAGAAAATAAGAAAATTGACACAGTGAAAATTACTTTGAAATCATGAACGTGCTGGCTGAACAAAACCCACATGACCCCACTAGGTGGCTTTATACAGCCACTCTGAAAACGCATGGTCAGCAAACTTGGACTTTGGGAACTTCACAGCCTCCCGTAGAGATGTCGACTTGTTCCAACGCTCAAGCCACTTCACCTTCATAGAATTATCCATGGAGGATGTCGCAAGATACCAAAGCTTCTCCTGAGACATCTTAGGATCATCTTCCCGACATTCGTAATGATTTTTAACTTCTTCAAGAAACTGGGGGGTTAATTTGGGATCTGCAATCGGGAGTTGTTTCTTCAGTTCAGATTGAGTCTTCTTCTTTACCTAATCCACCGCCTTTCCAATTGCCTTGTGCAACTTCCCCGTAGTCCACTCAATTGACTTCTCTGGGTATCTCTCTTTGAACCGCCTCGTTGCATGTGCAACGGCTTCACCTAACTCTTGCTGGAAACAAAATGAACAATTGGAAAAAGTAAGCGTTTGGCACAAAACAACAACGTAGAAGTTCAAACAGCAACACCAAAAGAGATGTCTTTAATAAGAGAGGCTATGGTTCGTGCACCCTAGAAATCAAAGCTGATATTGGCCTCAATTTTTGTTATATAAAACATCACGTTGATCAGGATTTTCATATTGGACAGAATCTTACTATTCACGGACGAATCGGGCGAATCTGCATTGACTGGCTGCAAACTTTGGAGGCCAATAACTTTTGGAGAAATTGTCCAAATTGGGCATGTGAGATGTTTTTTTGGCATCTATAGTTTTGGTAGATGCCGAAAAACATCTCACATGCCCAATTTGGACAATTTCTCTAAAAGTTATGTGAGATGTTTTCCGGTCTCTCAAGAGCAACGCCGACGTCGGCGTTGCTTTTGGGAGCTGACAGTTGCTGGAGAGAGCGCCCCCCCAAAGATGAAGCCGACATCGGCCATGGTTTTGGAGGGATGCTATCTGAACGACGAGCGGACCCCAAAAAATGACACTGATGTCGGCTTTGCTTTTGGAGGGCTGCAGTCTGAACGGCCAGTGGCCGTCCAAAAGCAAAGCCGACATCGGCGTCGATTTTTTTGGTCCCCTCGTCGTTCCCCCAGCAGCCCTCCAAAACCATGGCCGATGTTGGCTTCATCTTTTCGGGGGCGCTCTCTCCAGCAACTGCCGGCTCCCAAAAGCAACGCCAACGTCGGCGTTGCTTTTGGGAGACCGGAAACCACCCTAAATCCTGTTCTTATTCGAAATCAATCTGAACAAAACACCTAATTTCCGCTACGCAAAACACAATCAGTCATTGACTATTCTAAAAGGCCTGTCACAATGTACCTGCCATTGCTGCTGGTGTTTCTCCAGATCCTTTCTCGTGTCTGCTCCGGTCCGAAGGGTCGCCTCCTGCGCACGCCGAATTCTTTGAGTCAAATGGTCGACCGGGCGTTTCAACAAAACCCCAACGCCCCAAGCTATCTCACGCAGCTCATACAGGTGCAAATTTTTTTGAATGTGAACATGACAAGATAAATCCTAAAATCGCCCGAACACACTCAATATGCACTCTCGATACCCACAATCCCACATCAACGCCTCAAAGGAAAACAAAAACAAAAGATTGCCTACAATGTCACTTCAACACCTCGACAGAATTTGACTATTGCCGATTAGGGCCGACGGTTGGCGGAGACCCACCCAAACGCACTTTCTGAATTGCAGTGAAGACACAAGTCTCGGCCTCACAAATATGAACGGCACCTCAAAAAAGATACTCTAATGATGCCTCCCCAAGCTATCCAAATACCTGCTGTAGGGGTCACGTCTTCATTTGGCCCCCCATCATGAGCGTTGGTGCATCCACCATTGTTACTCCCGCTCTCACACGCCCTTGGGCTTGAAGAATTTGGATGCCCTCGAACCATGGCGGTTTCAGCTATTCCTTGTAAGGCTATAGAATTATCCCGTTGCATTTGTTTACCCACACAATCAATATCTGGGAACTGTAATACTCTAGCCGTCTCTCCTGCGTCTAATCTCCTTGTGTTGGATCTCAACTCCCTCATCTGCCTCGACCTCTTCAATTGCTTTGGAATTGTAAAGTAAAGAGCTTTTTTCTTTCCCTTTGGCATACTTCTACTGTGTGATTCCTGGCCAATCTCTACAAACGGGCGCCCCGTTACCTTCATCCATATATGCTCTATTCTAGAATATTAAATTCCATCATTCCACAATTAGGTAAGTAACTTGGTGCTAGGTATTAATTCCATCCGAATCCTCCATCTGTACTAACATGATCTCATTATATTAATGCTAAACCAAATAATTGAAGACTTCTTTTAGACTAACAAACTCAATTTCATTTTGCATTGCCGCCATTGCTTTAATTGAAACCAATTTTAGCTTTGTACTTTTGGATACTCTGTCTCCCAATATTCACTTTGAATCTTGTACGTTAGCCGCTTGGATAGACACGTCGATCATCAATTCATCATACTACTAAAATCATAACTCTCTCTGTAATATCACAAATGCTACCATTAATAATAGGGGCTCATGCTTGCTATGCTACGCATTCATTGTATCACATATTAGTAAAATTTTGATATATTTGAATAGAATGCATGATAATGATTTCAATAAGTCTTTGAAATAATTAATTTTAATATTTTGTAAAAATATTTTCAATCATACATACATAAAAATAATATTTTCACACAATGTTATATTACAGAAATAGAGTAGTAGTTTGCAATCACCTCTGTAATATCACTTTTATAGCTTTTATGATTTCAAAATTCTATTGCTACTACCAAATGATTTGAGAAATTTATTCAATTGAAGCAATTTTGGATTTCACAACAATTAAGTTGTTCATGAAGTTCTTGAAATTTACAAGTTTTTCTTTTTAATTCACCAAGTTTTTGGGTTGCCATTGTTCGTAACAATGGAGTCATTTATTGAATGCATTACAATAAATGTGTATCTTTTACAATATTCACCATTGCATATATTTCACTCATCATTCAATAAATTTCTATTGTTCATTTCAATATATGCTTACTTATAAACAAAATTATACAAAGATTTTAGTAATTTTTATTTGAAGATTTATTGAAATTTTTGTTCTGCATTTTATCTAATATATAAAAATTCTAATAAAATTCTAATAAAATTCTAATAATGAATGCGTAGCATAGCAAGCACCAACCGCTAGTATTCTAATATAAAAAGAATAATTTTGAACAAACGACGGCTAACTCATCAGCCTCCACTCTACTCTAGAGACTAGCACCTAATTATAATCTGTCAAAGTGGTTACTAATTTATTACAAATTACGGCTGCTCAGCTCCTTTAAACTCAATTCCTATACCAGATCACAATCCACCCTATTAACTTACTACCTGTTGTACCATGTTTCAATCAATTACAACATCTTAAATAGCAATGAGTTTCTGAAGTTCTAAGTGCCTCTCCACTCCTGCGCACTTCCTCTTTAGCCTTGAAATCGCTTTATCTATCTTCTCAACTAGTTCAATGGTTGCCTTGCATGATGGCGGCTCAGTCACTGTTTTCATCAGGGGAGAGGGGCAAACTATCCCGATTTCTTTCATTGTGGGGGAAGAGGGTTACTCAATAGTTAGTAGTAGCCGTTTAGTTTCACGGTTCAATATTCTTGAGGGAAGTTTGCATGTGGACATGGATGTTGTTGATCCAATCTCTAATGTGGTATCACGTACTGTTGCTCAGTTGTCAACTACTCGTGCTGGTGGTCAGGTCTGGTTGTTGACGCCTGCAAATTATCGAGTGTATGGACTGATGGACCTTCCACCAGTTATTGGTTCTAACACTTTAACTCCTGGTCATTCTACCACAGCTACCGATGTCACCCCTCTGCTCTAGAAGGTCAAACTAGAGCCCTCGGAGATCCCTGTTCTAGTTCTTAGTGACGATTCGGATAGTGAGTGCATTCTACCGAAACCTGCTAGTTGTCGCCCCAATTTAGAACCTGCACATGTTGTTCATAATGCCCCGATTTTACATTGTGCAGAATCGGTGCATGTGAAACCCCCACTCTCCCCCGTTGATAGTATTGTGCAATGCCTCCGCAATCTGAGCTCCTTCCGAGGTGCGAAGTCAGTACTCAGTAAATTAGATTACACTTCCATTCCAATAAAGAAGGTAGATTTTTTGCCTCTGGAATTTGATGGGGATGTCATATTTGAACTTCCACCTATGAGAAAGTACTCATCATCAAACAAGGCTAGGCGGTTGCATGGAATGGATAAAAAAGATGACGGACATGCATGGACCCGAACAGTGACGACGCACATCCAGTTTGACTCTCACCTTACTTTTCGAACTTCGGTTTGTTTGGGGCACCTCCGATGCACAAACAATTCATGCGAATATTTAGACCGACGGCACCGACTGTCACCGTTGAATGAGACTGAGTGGAATGGTACCGCCTTGTCCCCCTTTGTTCCACATTCTGATCCTCCATTGCATTCTACAGTTGCATGCTTAATCTGTCAAGTTTCGCCGACATGCATTGGAAGTTGCCCCGCTAGGATCTACTACGTACATGGCTCCAATTTGATGACCGGAGCTTGCGTGCATCTCGGAATCCATAGCCATCCAGTGAAGAAGGAAAATTATAGAGACTCCTCCGCAAAACTTCGATCTTTTATTGGCGAGCAGGTAGAACGGACTCCGTCAGCGACTAATTCTGCCATTGTCCTTGAGGCGAGTAAGTAGTACCTTGGCGAATTCCTTTTATGCGCAGAAGATAATCCCCATAAGATGTTGGCAATGGACGAACTTGTCCCCGTTTTGGAAAAGTTCAAGCAAATGTCATCACCCAGTATTTGTAATGAGGTTACCACATTTTGATATCTGCGTCGTTTTGGAGTAATGGACAGCATTACTAGGCTGCGGGGCTCCAATACATGGGCCTTCGTCCAAGAAAACCATTTTCCTAGACAAGGTGCTGAGTCTGACAAAGTCTTCATTTTCAAGATGGCGGAGCTAGGACCCGGAAGCGGGGTAGACTTGGTTAAGCGCATGCAACCAGGTGGAGACTTGAAAGACGCTTGGATGATGTTTGACCATGTCAAACGCGTCAAGTCTTGGACCACTATGGCCTGCCACGTATACGATTCTACTTACTGCCGTATCATGACTATCGCTGTTTGCGATATGCAATCCGAGGATGTAGCAGCACAACAAGTGTTCTGAATGCGATTTCCAGCAGGCATGATATTTCCAATCCAAATTTTAAAGGATTTATGGCCGACAGCGCCCAAACAAATTGGAATGCAGTGCATATCGTCTATGGGAGTGGCGATCCATCTCTGCCTATGGTAAATTGGGAGCGAACTTGCCTATTTCACTGGTCGCAATCCTTAAAGAAACACACCAAGGCGGATATCAAGGCGGACCTTCAAGAGCAACATCGGCGACTCTGCAAACAATACAAGAATTCCACCTCCTTAGAAGAGGCGCAAAGCAAATACTTAGCAATTCGGGCGTCGTGGTTATCTTCTGGAGCAGCCACTGAAGAGGCGCTACCGAGATTGGACCTATGGCTAGCTTTCTGGCACTTTAGATACCGTCAATGGGGCGGGTTCATGGAGCTAGTAAGTTTTATAATCACATTACAACAATTAGAAGTTCTATTTTCTAAACCACAACCAATATTGACAGTGCTTATTGTTTGTTCAAAATTCTTGATTTCGCCTGCCCAGTAGTACGGTGCCGATATTGGCCTTGCTCCTGATGCGCAGCCAATATCAGCGGCACCTCTCCTTAACACCGTAACCCTACCTGAAGCCAATGATGGGAGAGAGTCGACATTGGTGGTCTCTCCTCCGTGGATGCCTGTTGAGGTAGCTATTTGAGACCTACTTTAATCCTTTTCTTTGGCTATTCATTCAAACATCTAACTTTAAATGTTGCCTCGCAGGATCTTTCGAAAGTTGAATTGGCTGAGATGCCATCTTGTAATTTGGCGGAGTCTGTTCACAACAAGTGGCTGCAACAATCTGGCAAAAAGGGAAATGACCTGTATGTTGTCGCTGTGGATGACATGGTCCGGGCGTTTATGCAAATTGTAGCCTACTACCAATTCCTCAAAGGTGAGAAAGCGGGGACAGGTCCTGGCAAGGAAGAACTCCGACTGCGTATTGCACATCACACCGCTTAAAGCTCTGGAAATGCTAAGGTCCTTCACACCGCCCTCGCCCACATGCCAGGTGCTGACGACGTCTGCACACGCCAACCTCACCTCGAGGGTGAAGAAGTATTTGTTTCCACCAAACGGAAAGCAGATCTTCCACCAGGTTCAGAATTTGGTTCGTACCGTCTAGACAAGATAAGCATATCTCGCCCACGTGTCAGGGCTCGTCAAATTGATCCAAAGATAGTTGACCTCACTGCAGAAGATTCGCCATCCGAACCCGATCATGTGCCAGAAGAATTGGAAGATCTTCCTCCCAAGACACCTACAACTTCCGCTAGGGTGCACCATGTCAAATTTGTTCAGGAAACTGTCTGCGATGAACACCAGTGGCATATTGCAAGGCTACCAAAGACATCTGCTAAAGCTTGTTTTGCGCTGCAAGTCAAGACGAAGAAGAAGTGCGTGGCCAGGATTGTGCAAGACAATTGCAGTACAGTTGCCCCTACTTATATAGGTCTCATGAACAATTATAAGAAGACTAGATTGGGGAGAATGCGGTTTTTCTTCTGCAATGATGACATCCATCGCTGTGTGGAGGGCACTAGTCGAAAATGGGTGGTTTCCAAACCGCCTATCCCGGATGTCTGGCTTGTTATTATGGGCACAAACTTAAGCAGGAAAGAAATTCTCTCTCTAGAAAATGCCGAGTTCTCTCTTGCCGAGCGCGTCCAATTGTCTCCACGACAACTCTTCAATGACGGAATATCCGTGAATCTGGACAATTATCCTCCACCCTCTAACCCTGCGGATCAGCCCACAAAGAGGTATGGTAAGAATATTAGAAGAAATCTTTCTGCTCCGACTACCAAACATCATAATAGCTGCGCCTCTGCTCTATTAGTTGTTGAAAAGATCTGCTCAATTCTGATGGTACCTCCTCCAGCTTTGGGCTGCATTGTAACTTTTAAGTCTAAAAGCATATCTAAGGTTTCTAAGTACTTGTTGACGATTGGCCAGTTCCCGAACTGTGACTGCCAATCTTTCAAGGATATGTCTGACAAGTCACTCGGCAAGCGCGGTGCATGGACGTATTGTAAGCACATCTACTTCATCTTCAACGTAGTCTGTAGCCTAGATCCGGAGGTTGATATCTTCATTCACGCTCCTAATTTCAGCTGGAATGAGATTAAAAGAGTTCTTCAGATTCTACTCCTAAAGCATTATGGAGCTTAATTATTGTCCGTACTATTAAGACATTATTTTCCACTAACACGAAAACGATGGTGAGATTAAATGGGCCACCATCGAAGCTTGTACATGGTCATGTTGGTGCCTAAATCATTTGCCCAATTTTTGTTTGCATGGCTCAATTTTTGTTCAGCTGCCACTAACTCACCCCAATCCTTAGTCCCCGCCTCCTTCCTATTCTCTACCTTAAACCTAAACCCAAGTACGTCTCCCTCCAATAGATCTGAAAACCTCATACCAACCTCCCTTATCGTTTGCAAAATTTTTCCTAAACTAAACAACATCCATTTTTTGGCCTCATTATCCATCTCTTTTGCCCACCCTAAACCCACTCCTTAATTGTTCCTCCAATTAACCCTTAACTTTTCCACTTTCAATCTCTGTCTCCAAAGAAAACGTCTACATAACCCTCGCTTATTTCCTTTGCTTTCCCTATCTAATGCCTTGACCCTCTTTAACCTAACCTTGGGCCCCCATCTCTCAAATTATGTAAATCCTCCATACCAATTGTCCCTCTCTTGAACTCTCTTACTCCCTCTTTCCCTCTCTAGAACTCTCTCGAACACCTCTCTTGCAAAGAAATCTCTTTCGTCCCTCACAATATCTACCATTTCTTGTTTCCATGGCGCTTACATTCACGACCACAAAAATTATATCTTTTAATCATTCGTATCCCTAGACTCCACGGTTATAGACCCTTCATCTCGAAACTTGTATCTTTCCTTGACCTTAAAATACATATTTGGCCACCCTACACTTTTTATGCAGAAAAATTCTGCAAAATATTCTACGGTCATAGGTCCATCATTAATACTAATTTAAGAATTCTTCCTTCAAAAAAAAATCCTAAACTTTCACTTTATTGCCCGTTTCAAGAAATTATCGAACTTTTTGCATTCTACGCTCGCGACCCTACGCTCACCGCTCACCGCTTACCGCTCTACGCACGCAAAATAGCATCGTCCTTGCCCAAACCAAGAAAATAAAAATAAATTGAATTTCTTCCCATTTAGTTTAACAAGTTTTTTTTGTCTTTTTGATTTATACAAAATTTTGGTCTTATGTGATTTTTCAAAGTCAAACGCTTCAAAGACTGTTCACTGCGGCATTATAAAATGAATGAGGCACAGAAAAGGCCCCCAAATCTAGACCAATAGTGATCTCATAATTATTTTTAAATAAAATATCCACAAATTTAGCTAGTCAAATTTCAACCAGCAAAGACTATGATTATGAAATTATTTAAAAAATTAAAATCTATTTTAGAGAATTTTTTTTAATAGTTGATGTCATTGTTGGTCCAGTTTTGCGGCCCTTTTAAGACCCCATTTTTCTTGTAATGGTTTGTCTTGGAAGAGATCTATCCAATGAGAGGTCATCCTTTGAAAAGATACTCCATGAGTAGAGCAATTGAATAAGGATTGATTAGTTAACGCAAATAGTTGATAAGCATGGTTATGTAAAATATTTGTTTTTCTAGTATACCTCCATTGATTACAAGGTTTTGTAACAGTAATCTTCTATTATTCTAGCTAATACTAGTGAAATTGGTATGCATGCATGCTTTCAAATATTCATTACTTAAAAAAGGCAAAATTTTAATTTGTGGAAATATTGAGATTTTTCCTTCCTCTAAAAGTCATTCTATCTTATTAGATAATTTCTAATTTGGAAATAATGAACAAGATTCTATAGTCAATTTTTTTTTAAAGGATTCTAAGAAACATTTTTTTTGGTTGATTTTTAGAAACAACAGTTTAGTGGTGATTTTTTTTGGAGGGAGTAACTTCTTGGTCTTTAGGGATTAAAGGATTAACTTCCACTTATAATGCATTTTTTTAAGAAACTCTTTTCTAATTTTGTTTTCTATATTTATCTAATTTTAGAAGCTTTTTTTCTCACTTTAAGGTCAATTTTTTTCAAATTTAATATCATGAGTGGAGACACAACTATCACAAAATTTCTTTTAAGTATATCCCTTCTCGACAGACTCTCAGATTATAATATGAAGCATTTACCAATCATGTTCAAGGTTGTGCACATCCCAAATGCCATTGAGATTAGAAAGAAATGTTTTCTAGACAATTTTATTTTAATAATTTCTTATCAAAGACAATTTAATTTTTTATTTAGATTTTATAAAACATCAGATTTGAAATTCATCTTGAATTACAATGGTCACATTTTTTTTCTAAAATTCATCTTGTATCTATTATTCTAGTTATTTGTGATGCATAAGACATTCATTAACTTCTAGACAAAAGTTGTATTGAAACTATTTTGGAATTGAATTTTTCTTGGAATAAACTCCGTGTTTCAAAAAAAAAAAACTATGCTAAAAGAAAGTTTTTAAATTTCTAAATCTTTGTAATGCGGATTATTGTCAAATGTTTATTGTATAAGTTGAAGCTTATATATACATAATTTTTTAATACGTTAATAATTTATATTTTCTTAATTTCATGAAAATTCACTATAAAATTTGCTTGAAAAAGGATCTTTAAAATCTTTTAAATGATCTATATGCACATTGTGCACTAAAAATGCAATTTAATTTTCAAAGCCATTGGCATACAAACAACTTAAAAACACCCAGTTAATTAAAAAAGTATTACTAATGTTGACTAAATATTTACTGTTTCAATTTAGAAAATGATTCATGTTTGATTTTTTTGTCAATTATCTCTTCCTAGTACTTTGAATCTCTATACACTAATATTCAACTTTTAGTTTTGATTTTAAATATATTATTATTAAGTTTATGACTCAATGTAGTTTATCATACACGTTTTGGTTTTAAAATCTATATTCTTCAAACTGCAACATTGATTATATAATATAGAGATTGACATTATTATAATATATAATTTTAAATTTTCAACTTAAATTTTTTAATTCAATTATATTTTGATAAGTAATTTTTTTTAAGGAATTCAAATTTTCCTATTATCCTTTTTATTTCACTTTCCAATTCTTCAAAATTGAAGGATTGACGTTCATTTCAAATTATACAAACGTAACAATAACAATGAATTTGACAAATAATAATAATTTATGCAATAGTGGTGTTTTGCCTACTTGAATAGCATTTTCAAGTTTGCGTAAGAAATCTCCATCTGTTAATTTGGTGACTACCAATTTTGCTCCTTCCATATTTTTGATCCATTTATTTGCTTGACCCTTGAAAACACCAAAATGTAAGTATTATTTTATGCCACATGTTTTGACTTCATTTGACATCATTGAAATGATAGATTGTGATAAACAATCTTAACCCCTAAAGGTTCATGGCCATGTACATATATTTTTTAAATACTCTAAAACTACCATTTCTAGTGCAACAAGCTATAATATTTTATTTTCTTTGCATATCCAACTGTAGGATCTTGCATAAGACTTATATGAGAATGTGTGGAAAAAAAATTTAGAACTTTGACCTTGTAGTACATTGTAAGATACCTCCGCCTCAAAATGATCTTTATGTTGGACAAAATGTTCCAAATTAAGGGTAAAAATAACATTTTGAAAACCAATTTCACACTATAAGTAGAGTTTGGTGCACTCCTAGCATTCTAAAAACTTTGAGTTTTGGAGCCCTTTTCAAATTGTAGTTTTGGAATATTCAAAAGTAGTATATTTTGGGCCTTCTTAAGGAGCACCATTGGTCAATTAATTGTTGAGTGTGAGGTTGTCATTTTTTAGGCATTTAGTGTACATTCAAGACCATGTGTGTCCCTTTGTTCCGCCACCTAGAGCTTCATCTCCTTTAATCGGGTAATATTCATAGAAATGCAAAAGGTAAGAATGAATAGTGTTGATTGACCACTCTAGTCATTTCATTTGTCTTTTGATTGATGATTGCATCGATGGAGGAGAAACTACTACTTGGAGTTGTTTTGTTGTTCCCAATTTGCAATGTCACAAAGTGCAATAGGAAGATCATTTTGGGATCGAGGGAGTAGTATTCAAAGTGAAAAAAAGCTTTTTTTGAACCTAATTTTTTTGGTTTTAAAACTTTGAATCCTTTTAACTTAAAGTTTTTTTGCACTGCAGGTTAAAATCTTTATGTTAGATAATTGAGTTGAAAATTAAGGAAAAATAATCTATTTTCATCCTTTAAAAAAATTGTTGAGTAGAAATAGAAACAAAAAAAATTAAATTACTAATAGTTCCAAAGTAGAATTTAAACATGTCAATTCTAATGGTAATATTGTTGTAGCAAGTAATCTACACCCAATGGACCTTTTAATTTTCAAAAATTGTAAAATTTGTGGTCATAAATGAATCCTAAATGTTATTTTTTTAGAAAGGTGCCTTGATTGCCCGCAAAACAAAACTCTTCATAACTTTTACATCACTAATAAAAATTGAATGAATCAAAGCTTCTCAAATAGACATAAATACATTCTATAAAAAAATAAATTATGACAATTTTGAGTTTCTTTGTTTTTTCCTTGCTACCCTAAATCAAGTATTTTGAGCTTAGGAGGGCATAACTTTTTTTCCTAGAAATTGATTGAAATAAAAATTATATTTCTAGAAAGCTTAATACATTCCCTCATCTTCAAAAAGGGTTTCAAAAAAAGATTGTAGAATTTGATGCCACAAGAACCTCTCCAAAATCCTTAAAATCTATTCAAGACGTTGAACATTTAACATTTAGGGATTAATTTGGATATAATGTTCTCATTTGAAATTAATTTTATTGTGAAATCAATATATAAGTTACTTACTTGAGGATCAATCATTAATGGCCAACGACGACATTTAGATACTATAGCTCCATTGTCTATTGAACTTTGATCTTTAGGTAAACCGGCAATAGTCCATGCTCGAATTGTTACAGGGTCAGAAAGAATCAGACTAAGAGAAAAATTTACTGAACAAGGGATTTTCTTTCCTTTACATGTACTCAACCAATCCTATTTTTTATTTGAAAAAAATTATAATAATTTTTTTTTTAATATTTTTTTTAAACACTAAAATTTAAAAAGTGTATATTATAATATGAATTTTTTGAAATATAAAATATAATAATAAAAGATAAATGAATTTCAAATTTTTTTGTAATTGGAGTAGATACATCATTTATTAAAGACTATCATATTTTCAATGTGTGATTTTCACTAAAAACAATTAATAAGAATTACATCTCATTTATTTTTACTCACGTCCACTATTTTTTCTCGGAATGTAGGTGTAAATGTTCCAAGATAAGCGACCATTCCCGCACATAGTAAAATGTCTCCAGTTAGTTTTACATACATTTCTCCAAACATTTCAGCTGAAGCTGTCCATCTTGTTTTTTCACCCCCTAAGCCATCCATCAATTGATTAGCTCGTTCAATTTTAGTTTGAGTAAAATCAGCTTCATCTTGCACCTTTTTCTTCTTTGCCATTGCTTCTTGAAGTTGTGCATCTAAAATTGCTAATTTGTCTTCCACCTAATATCAAAATATTTGATAAATTATTTTACAGACTATGATGCACTTGTCATTTACAAAATAGAATGCACTACCTTTAAAGATTGAAAATATATGAACTCGCTACGTGCTGGCCTGGTCTGCGTTTGGTGGGTGGCTCTGAGGAGGCATTCGAAGGATTTCGCCTGCTATGCAATGTGACTTGGTTCTAATTGGTAGTTAGGTAGTTATTTGTGAGGTGAAAAATTTTAAATATGCTTCGCCGGGGACTAAGTCATCTGGTTCTATGTACTGTTTTATCTATCAATGGAAATTGTCCATGTGTTTCAAAAAAAAAAATTAAAAATATATAAATTAAAAATGTCCAATTTAAAAAACATAGAGATAGAAACAAATATAAATTTTTGTATATGTAGATCAAATATATATAAATCAAATATTTTTATCATTGAAAATTTTATTTTTAGAAAGAAAGTAAACATTTGACTAGTCTTATTTGAAATCAATAAAATACTATTTTTTTTGTAAAATTGGTTGTGATAAACATAAATCTAATTAGACCATTTTTAATGTTTTTAACAAATTAATAGCTACAATCACAACTATTTGGTGTACTTTCCAAAAGTCTTGATATTAAAGCTTGTAAATATTCAAGCATTCAAATGAATATAAGATACCATACCACTTTCAAATCAGCTTGTTTTACTGCGAGTTGTGTCATAACTTCATTATATTCAGCCTCAGCAGCTCTTAGAGCTGCAACTTTTGGAGCAACAATTTTAGCTGCACGATCATATGCTTCCATAGCTCCGATCCAAGAACATAATCCAAAAGCTGCTTTGGATATTTTGGCTATAAGAGAAGGTGCAAAAGCAGGATTTGCCAAGTACCTGTGATTATTACATAAATTAATTCAAATTAGTGCAACATTTTGAATAGTACGAGACCCATCACCCTTTTTTGGATTAATATTAAATGAATGTGGTTTAGTTTGGGTGAACATTTTTATGAATTTTAGATGAAAGATTGTTGAATGTTTGGAAGAGTGTAGATGAAGATTTGATGAAAGTTAGATGACAATTTCTTGATTTGGAATAGTACTAAAATGATATTGCCTATATTATATTATTTTTATCTAAAATATTGTGAATTTTTTGAATTTTCATACTAGCACCATCAACACTTGTTGTAAATTTGCATCATTTTCAATTTAGTGTTAGTTAGTGTTATTATTGTAGAATATAATAATTTAATATATTTGTGAAGTTGTTATTTAAGTTTAACCCCTTAAGGACTAGATATTCAAATTTCAAACAAGGAATGAATACAAACACATCTCAAGCACACCAAAACATGTTTTTTCATCCATCAATTTTTTGTAGATTCTTGTGTTGACTCTTTGATATTGTGAGATATAGATTTAGAAGACTTTCTTTTGCAAAGATTATGTAATTCAAAGGATACTAGTAGGTATAGCCTTAAAATATAACTTTTTCATTTCAAAAATTGACCTTTGAAAAATGACTTGAATAAAAATGTAATTTAAAAATTATTTTAAAATCATTGTGATTACTAATTAGAACTTAATATTTTGAACTTTGGAGAAAAAATTCTTGTGAAAATCACAGATATTCAATCTACAATCGATTTCAGAAAGGAATTTTCAAATTTTGGCTTCAAATTTAATTGAAAAACATTGGTTACTATAATATTTGATCTAATTGTATGGATCTGATCTATGGATCATATTGTACAACTATTGTTTGAGAGTCATGAATAATTTATTCTTCTAAATTGCATTTTACAATGCATCAACACAATTTTGAAAATCCAACATATTCCTTTGTTCTTAAGGGGTTAAAAACTACTTCATGAACAAAAAAATTGGAATAGGAAACCATCATGTTGTAGATTAAAGTTTGGATTTTGACACACATTGTTTGTTTGTTCAATAATTCACATAAATTTTCAAATTTGTAATATAGATTTGAAAGTAAACTTGATAATCTTCATATTGTTAATTAAAATGAAATACAAGCAACAAAGCACTTTGACGGCTAAAATTGAGTTCGACGGTTTAATCATCTACCCTTGAATGCCAAGACCTTTACAAAGTACACAAAATATTTGTAATTATACTTGAATTTTTCAAATCTAGGATAAATTTAGGATTAACAGTTTAATTATTTATTCTATTCTAATATGATGTGCATTTTTATATACATATATAAATTTATGTAATTAACACTTACGGCCTAATTTGTAGAATAATTTCAGGAGCTATATTATCTTTGTCATATTCTTTCAAACTTTTTAGAAAATCATTATCAGTAAGCATTTTTTTACTACTTTCCCAGTAATCTTCAACCATCTATTCATAAAAATGTAAATATGTATTGTAAAAAAATCCATATTTCAAAAGTGCAGTAGTATGTGTTCTTATTACAAATACATTTCAATTTAAAAAGACACATTCTTCAAAAAAACCTCAATAAAATGTATTGTCATTATGAATACATTTCAATAAAAAATTTATACAATAGAACCCCCACTTATTGCATGGTGCTGGGACTATGCACTAAAAGAGGTTTATACATTTAGAGAGGTGTAATAATGATGGCCATTAACTAACGTGGCCTCTTTTCTTTTCTTTTTTAACAAATGGAACGAGCCATTGCACTAATGTGGTCTCTAACTACACTACTTTTGGGAATAAGTGCTTGAAATGGTGCCACATACTAATTCTCTTACTTCATATTATGCACTAAAAGAGGTTCTATTGTACCACAAAATATTAAAAAAAAATTTATAACATCTTAAATGCAATTTTCCACAACCTTTCCTGAGCCTCCAGGGTCTTTCATTCGAGTAGGTTTGATATTTTTCATAATGCACACTGCTTCCATAACAAGTTTTACTCCAGCTGGAGGACTTTTCATTCCCTTTAATTCGGAAATGTCATTTTTTGTCAATGTATCTAGTGCCTATTTAAGTGCAATTAAATATTCATTTTCTTTTGATAAATTATAAAATTTAATTCTGTATTTAAAAATATAAATATTCAAATCCATTTGAAAGAAAAAGAAATTAAATATTAGAAATTAAATTAAATAGTTGAGTGGATTATTAATTTAAATTTTTTTTTTAATTTATGTGAAAATTTAATAATTTAAGAAAATTACTAATGTAAATTTTATTTTAAATTTTATTTTGAATGTTGATTAATATCGATGTGACCTTGTGAAGTGAAATAAATAATTAAAATACTTTTTAAGTTTTATATAATCGATGAGATACTTATGAGTGACTCTTATACAATATCAATAAATTATTAAATGAAAATCTTAAATGTGAAATCAAATAAAGATTATGGGCCTTGAATCAAATCTATTGTTGCATTATATTATTAAAATACATAATGTGAATTTATGAATTCAAATTTACCTTGAGAGCTGATTCTAAGATAGGCATAACAAGAGCTAACTGTGCTTCAGTATCCAATTTGATTACTGAAGCTGCTTCTGCTTTAACATTGGCACCTGCCTCTTCAACTAAAACAACTGCTTTGACTTTATTGGCTTCTATAGTTTCTTTGTCAATAACCTATTTAAGGATATCAAAGTTGATGTTAAAATTTACATATGAAACAAAACCAAATTAACATAAATTTAATTAATTAATTTTAATAATTTCATATCCTAAGTCAAAAAATATTTTTTATTTTCAAAATATCATTGAAATGATTAAAAATTAATGAAACTGAAAACCTTTAGCAGGTCCATGACTTCTTTTGATGACTTTCTTAGCATCGGTTGAAGAGCCTCAAGTTCAAGTGACATAGCATTAACATCATTAGCTGATTGTTCAAGTTTAGTCAAACCCATTTCATACCTACATATAGTAAAATATTTTTTTTATAATAATAAAAATACTAAATAGATAGATAACACAAAACTTTTAAAGATTTAAAAGTTTTTTTACTTGAAATGTTCAAATCAATTTATATTTTATAAAGAATATTGTATGGTAATTTCTTTTGAAAAGTAAAAATAAAACGTAAGACCTCCGCCCCAAAATGATCTTCATGTTGGACAAAATGTTCTGGATTAAGGCTAAAAATAACATTTTAAAAAACAATTTTGCACTAGCATTCTAGAAATTTTGAGTTTCAGAGCCCTTTTCAAAGTGTAGTTTTGGAATATTAAAAAGTAGAATATTTTGGGGCATTTTCAAGGAGCACCATTAGTCAATTAATTGTTGAGCTAGTGTAAAGTCTTCATTTTGTAAGCATTTAGTATATGCTTAAGACCATGTGTGGCCCTTTAATTTGCCTCCCAAAGTTTGATCACCTTCAATCAAGCAATATTCAAAGAAATGCAAAAAATAAGAACGAACAATGTTGATTGACCCCTTTAGCCATTTCATTTGTCTTTTGATTAATAATTGCATGGATGGAAGGGTAACTACTACTTGGAGTTGTTTTGTTAGTCCCAAATATCAATCAAAAACCAAATTTGACCAATTTGCAATGTCACGAACTGCAACAAGAAGATCATTTTGGGACACAAAAATTAAGGCCAACATGAAGATAATTTTGGGACGGAGGTATTAAATTACTTGTATTTTTTTTATGCATTATAGTTTTAAGATTTATTTCTTAAATTAGTAATAGCATCACAGAAGTCAAGTTAAATATAATATGACTTGAATAATGTGATATAAACTTTTGCAAAAGTGTAATAAGTTGAAACAAGAATGTAAAGTATTTCCTTAAAATCTCAATCTCAATTCAATTTCAAAAGTAATTACATACTTTAATCCCGTAAGTCCCAAGGACTTTTTTATCAACAAACCCTCAAAACTGCCACTTCTATTGCAAAGAGCAAAAAATTTAATTTAATTTTTTTTAATATATATTGTATGATCTTTCACTAGACTAGTATAAGAATGTGGAAGAAATTTCAAAAGCTTTGACTATGTAGCTTGCAAGATATTTGCATTCAAAGTAAAGAAATTGAATATGTTTTACCTTGTATGATTAGAATATAAACCATTGAGAATTTTTAACTTAAAATATTTTTTGTACTATATATTTTGGTTTTAAGACAAATATTTTGAAGAGTTGAGTGCAAAGTCTAGGAAACAAATTTTAAAAAGAGACTTGATTTTCATTTTTTTTAAATTACTAAATAGAAGCAAATACAAGATAGTAGGAAAAATTAAATTGTTAATAGCTCTAAGATGAAACAAACTAATTCTAATATTGATAATGTTAAAGAAAAAAATCTAAACTTTGTAGAGCATTTTTTTGAAAATTGTAAAAATTGAGTTAAAAAACAAATCCAATACGTTATTTTTTCAAAAAAGCCCACAAAACAAGATGCTCTACAACTTTGACATTAGTAATCTAAATGGAATGAGTGAATTCTTTCCATACAGACCAAAAATATAATCCATGACAAATAAAAAATTAAAATATTTTATGCCAAGTTTTTTTTAATTTTAATTTTAATTGGGTTTACACATTTTGAGCTTAGTATGGCATAACTTTTGCTCCTAGATACCAATTGAAATTAAAATTGCATTTATATAAAACAATACATTTTTCTATCTTCAAAATTTAAAAAAAAATCCTTGCCTAAAATTAAAATCATAGAATTTTGCCAAACCTTCAAGTGTCTTCCAAGGAGTTAAAAGTGACTCATATTAAATTTCTTCTAAAATATTTCGGAAAATTCAAAAATTAGAATTAAATTGATTTAAAAAAAATCATTTCAATAGTCTATATAGAATTAATAGTTTTACTAAAGATACCAAAAACTAAATTGAAGAATTTTTTTTCCTTTGCTTTTGTGAGATTTGATAAATTTAAATTTCTTTACTAAGAAGGCATAAATTTGGTTATAAGCAACTAAAATTTTTAGTTTTGCAATAATATATTCAGTTTTGTTTCTTTCTTAATATGTGTCCATATTCTAAAGACTTTGTGTTATTATTATTGTTTTTATTAATTTTTTACTTAACTTAATTTTTAATTAAAAGCCAAAAAATTTATATTCTTCATCATTTTCTGATAATTGAATGTATTAGGAATAGAGACATTACCGTTTTTTGAATGTTGTTGTTTCATTTTGTTTTTGTTCCAATAAGATTTTAAAGGAAGATATGAGTTCAAGAAAACTTGTTGGTGTTACATAACAATATCGCCGAGCTAATTTATAATATTCAATTGCCAAATCCTATTTTAAAACAAGAACACCATTAAAATATAAATTATATTATTTTTAAATTATATATATACTTATGTATTACAAATTTTACCTGAACAGAGGTATGGAAAAAGACTGTCATGTCAACAAGTTCACGAATAAGTTTTCGTTCAACATTTACTTCTGCTAAAAATCGAGTTGCAACAGATTTCAATGCCTATATTAAAACATGCACAAAATGAAATCGATAATGTATATAATGAATTCACATATACTTAAATTTATTATTTATGCTCATTTCGAATAATTAAAACATTTTCATGAAGAAACAAAAATCAATGATAGTATTCATAATGATTTACGGATTATAATTTCATTAATAATTATTTTATAATCTCTAAGTTACTCTTATGTATTTAAAAATAATGTCTATTTGGCTAAAATTATCCTCCTCTATATTCACTAAAATGAATTATTAGAAAAATTATTAAGAGAAGTAATAATATTTAAGATTAATTTACCGAGCTTGGCCAAGCACTAAACCAATCAATTGTAGTACAATTCACCAATGAAGGAAATTTTCGTAGTCTATCCCGAAATGTATCTCCAATAGGACTGAATGCCTAAATACATTTTATATATCAAGTTCAAATATTAGGATTAATTAATATGAAATTTTATTTTAAATGATAAAAATATTGCATGCTAGGAAATTTTGCATACTTATTTAGATGCTTTGTTTCATATTTCTACCAAATTTACCTAATTCATTCTTATTTATTGAATCTTTTTTATTATTTAAAAAGAGTCTCGATTGAATGAATTTTTTTGAAAATACTTAAGATTTCATTAATCAACTTTAAATCTTATGAAAGTACAACAAAGTACTTCTATTTTAATTCAAATATTGAAAAAAAAATTATCAGTAAGAATTGTATTTATATTAATAATTAAATAGAAAAATTAATTTAATAAATTAAAACCATTAATAATAAAAATTATACAAATATAATAATAATAATAATAATAATAATAATTTTAAAATATTCATAAATATTATTATTGTTGTTATTTTTGAAAGTCGACTAAATTGCGTACAAGAGCAATTCGAAGATTCTTAGCACATTCATCAACAAAGAAAGCAAAAAGTTCCATTCTTGAGCCATCACGTTTTGCTCTTTTTGCTCTTGGACGAACTCCTTCACAAATTGCTCCTAAGTCTCCACCATCGTATAAATTTGGAACCTATAAATATCAAAATTCATTTTGATACATCATGTCAATTATTAATTGAAAAGTATTGAAGAGTAAATTGAAAATATACAAAAATGAATAATATTCCTTAAAAATTGATAGAATTCAAGAAATAGGTAATATGTATGAATAAATTGTAAATTACTTCTCCTGTATTGAGAAGGGAGTTAACATCTTCAACAAAACCTTCCAATTTAATTTGAGTATCAACAAATAAAAACATGATTTTCTTGTCTAATTCTCCAGCTTTTCTTAGCATAATTCCAATGCTTTCTCGCCATTCAGGCATTCCAAAATTCTTTGATATTTCTACCTAATTACATAAAGTTTATCATTTACATGTTTGATTTATAATCAATTATTGTGTTAAATCAAAATATCAAAATTGAAATTAGTATATTATTGTATATACAAAATCTTGGACATACTTGATATATTTCAAATCCTTGAACAAATGCCCCCAATCTTGCAAGACTTTGCCGACCACTTCCACCTACACCAACTAATAAAACATTTCCTCCTGGTTGTTTGATGACACGACAAATACGTGATACATGTTGAATTGCAAATTGAAACAAAACCAAATTCATTGGATTGTTTGTCATTTCATTATAATCTTCTAAATATCCTTGCATTATCTTTAATAATAAATGCTCATCAGGAATTTCAGTATACTGCAAATTTCAACAATATTATCATTTGAGATGCATAGGTTTACTCCAAAATAAAAATTTAATTAAAATAATATGACAAAAAAATTAAGACAACATTTTATTTATTAAAATTTATTATAATAATAATTATTAATATCAAATTCTATTAAAAATAAAAAATAAAATTGATATTATTGTGGTCATATATTTAAAAAAATTAAATCTTTATGGTTTGTTTAATTAATTATTTATTTATTGTACTAAATATTTTCATTATATTCAAATTTGTCGTACTAAACAAATATATTCTGTAAAATATAATTCATATTGAATAAAATAATACCTTTGAATCTAATGGCTTTAAAAAATTATAAATTATTTAAATTTATATTTACATATCTATATATATTCATAAATTATAAAGCTATAGATATAACTTACAATAGCAGGTTGAGCTCCAGAAACCATAAAATCTCCAGCCATATAATATTGAAGCAATGGAGGTGTTATCTCTGTTCTTTTCACTTCTGAGTGTATAAAGGTAGAATACACCTTTGCAAAACGTTCTTTGAAATGTTTTTCAATCATATCACCAATTAAATTACAAAACCAAAGGCGATCAACATCATTAATTAAACGATCATAGAATACTCGTAAACATTCATTTGCCCATAATCTCATAATTATATAATAGTCATCACCAACATCTATTGGTGAATATTGTAATCCCAAAAAAATCTAATGAAACAAAAAATAATTAATAAAAAAAATCTTTAATACTCTTGTAATAATTTATCATTTTTTAATTTTAAATTTCTCACATATTTAAAGTCTTTTTATAATAGATATTTAAAAACAATGGCGTATAGAATACAATTGTATTGTAAAAATATTGATAATCTCCATTTAGTTTCATATTAATAATTGCATATCTTTTTGTTGATGACATTGGTTTAAAAATATTGTTGATAAAATATTGTCAAAAATATTGTTGATAAAATATTGATAAAAATATTGTCAAAAACATATTTAATAATACTTTAAAGTAGATATGCATACTAAAAAATTGTAACAAATACTAAAGCATATCCATATTCTATTGAAAAGAACCAAACCTTCCCTAAGTCACGCAAATTGTACGTATAATGTGATTTTTCTGGAGTTGGAAGTAATTCTGCTTGTACAACTTGAAAAATTTCAATTGTTGCCGTTACCATGGACGTGCGCAATTTTGTAATTGATGGATTGTAACGGGCTCGTTTCATCCAAAAATCAACAAGATATAAAAAAATTCTAATTAAAATAAAAAATTTAATGTTATAAAAATGTCCATTATTCATTGTATAATAAAAAAATAATTAATTTATAAAATAGAATTATTTGTTGTTTACATTCTCAAACTAATATTTATTATTTGATAGTTTAATAGGCAATAGTTTATAATGACCTGTTCATAGTAATGTCTGAAAAGGCATTTACACATACAACATTATAATGTCGAAGATAGCGATTTGTCACTGAGTTTCTTCCACCTCCCGGTGGAGCCATTGCTGATACAAATTGCACATCAATAATACTCCGAAATACAAGCTCATATCTATCATACCTGTATCCATACAAGAATTATTAAAAGTCATTAGTTGTATTCATTGTTTTAAAAATAATGCAATTAAAAGATTATTATCAACATTCACAATGCCTACAAAATTTTAATAATATATTATCAAGTAAATTGTTTTGATTTGAAAAATGATATTTTATATACTTTTGGATTTTTTTCTAATGAAAAGATATTAAAATTTGAAAATCTATGAAAATCTATGAATATATATATATATATATATTCATGTTAGTATCTTTTTAAATTATAATTTGTATATAAATAATAATTCCATTCATATAAAATTATAAATATCTTCTTCAAATTTGAATTTATTTTTACAAAAAAATTGTTATCTGTATTGAAACAATTCCTTTTGTAATATCCAAATCCAAAATAATCTAGCCCAGAATCAAATTGTTTGGATATTAGAGCTAATCATAAAGTGTGTGCAATGAGGGACCATGAGCCAGAGTTTGAAAAAAAACACCAAACCAAACATCTTGAAGCACCCAAACTGGATATGATGGAGTTTGGTGGATTTTTTTGGTACTATTCTTAATTAAACTTTCCTCTGACACTCCTTCTACAAACTAGGGAAACTTTCATAATTAATTATATTGTTGATGATAAAAATACTCACCATCCTCTATGATCCATCCATTGGCGAAGAAGTTCAATAGGTGGTTGAGCACCATACTTTTCAATTGCCGGCATGCTTAAATCATCAACAAATATAACACATTGCTTACCTTTTTGAGGACCAAATACTCCAGGTTTCCTTTTAATAAGTTTACCATCTATAATGTCTTGTGTTTGATTTGCACTTGTTTGAGCCGAAAAGTTGAAAAAAACTGATTGCCACCTGTGGAACAATTAATATATACTATAACTTAAATTTTCATAATTTATTAAAACAATTATGCATATTGGAATAATAAAATAATAAAATAATAAAATAAATTAGAATTAAATATTTTATATATTTAAATAATAAATATTGATAATGATATTAATTTTTTATATTAAAGACTTATACTTTTCAGCATCAAGCCTCATCAAATATTGCTTGATATATACACTCTTTCCTGTTCCTGTTGGACCAACAAGTAACAAAGGCAAATTGTGATTAATAAGGACATCCATTAAGAAGGTGTATTTCGCTGAATCTGCTGTTTGTACAATAATTCTTTCAAAATTGGAATCAAATGGTACCATTGTATCATCAACTAAGTCGGTCCATAAACCCCATTTTCCTTTACTCTTACTAAACATTACATCATATATTGATTTTCCATCCGGAAATGGAGAAGAAACTTTTCTAGGACCGGTTTCAATCCATTGTACATATTCACTTGGTGGCATATTGGCCTAAAATATAAAAGCATAGTTTTAAGAAAAAATTATTATAGAAGTTTAGTTTTTTCTTAATAGAAGAGAAGAGGTATTTTGAATGATTAAAAATTATACTTCATTTAGAAATCTTGACATAATACCACTTCAAATATAATTAATAAATTTTCCACTATAGGTCGATACCACATTTATATTTCTGGTGTTAAAATTGTTGTAAAAAAATAGAATGTATAATTATAATAGATTAAATCAATGATTAATCATTATTAATATCATTTGTATATATATGTGTGTATATATATTAATTGATAATTATTATTTAAAAGATTTATTAAATGACATTGTAATTAAATTATCAAATAGAACATAAAAGTTAAGTTTATGTTAGAACATTAAAAGTTTATGTTTCACCCAATCTACTCCCCCCCCAAAATCCAAAGCAAATTTCTAGAACAAAAATGTTGCCATAGAGAGATGTTTTATGTTTGAGTTTGAAGTGAAGAAAAAAGTTAATTCTTGCACACTACCTAATAGATTCAATATACTTCGATTATTATTCATGTAACTTTAGTGAAACTTATTCATGTAAAACGTTAGTGAAACTTGAATCCATCACATTAGTAATTCAACTTTAGTGAAACTTAAATCCATCACAATCAAGATCATGTTAATTACTTATATATCAATTTTCAAAGGTAGTTTAGAAATGTAGCATATTCCAAAAATCTTGCAACATTGAGAAGGACAAAAAATGTCAATATTCTTGGTACTTTGATGTTATTTTGGTGAATTCAAGTATTTTTGATGTTATTTTGGTGAATTCAAGTATTTTTGATGTTATTTTGACATCTTGCTCCATATAATGAGTTCAAAGAATGTAGCTTGTTTTTTAAGTAGGATTTTTTTAGATTGTATAAGTCCAAAATCTCTATACTTAATGAAATTTAAGGCTCAAAACCCAACTTTATAATTTTGTGACTATCACATGCTAGCTTATGGAATTTGAGGATTTGGGTCCCGCAGGATTTAAACCTGTTTCACAAAGTGGAACCAGTAGGGTGAATTTTGTGTTTTCAAGGGATAAAAGTAAAAAATAGACCCCTATTTTGTATTGTATTTAGGATATTTTCTACCCCCCCTCTTGTTCATTTGGAACCTCTAATTGCAAATATGAATTCTAAATTTGCAAATATATCATGTGCAGCAAATTAAAAATTCTTGCGTTTTTTCCCAAGGTAAATTAAACTTGTTAATTCCACTTCATGGGATGGGTTTAACAGTTATGTCCCTCCTTGGGTCCTCCTCACCATGCCTACATGTAAAGCGTCATTCCAAGTTGATGACACATCAAGTTCTGGGTATAATGGCATACCATATTTTTTATAGGATAGCCATCCTCAAGATGTTCCAAGCGGGTAGACTGTAGTATCGGCAACCTCAACAATGGCGCCAAAAAAATCACCAGGCGCCCCTCTGTGCGCGAGATGTACTTCATACGGATAACTGACATGGCAACGAATGAAGTTATCAAAACCCTACAGAGTGGAGCAAGTAGGGTTTAGGCCTATAGTGGAATGCCATTAGGCACGTAGCTATTGTCCTCCGTAGGGGTTTTACAAGGGGCTTAGGAATTGATTGGCTAAGCTTTTTGGGTTTTATTTTTTTTAAATGTGGAAGATTGGGTAGGTAGGCAGGCGGGACAAATGTAGTTGGTTTGTTGAACAGAGAGGTGGGATGGGAAAGCACTCACCTGGCCATTCCGCTGGCAATGGCGATCGAGGTTGCCAATACCACAGGTGTCCCGTCCCAAGCTTATTATTACGATACCGGAGAGAGAAGATATTGGCAGTCAAGCAAATGGTGACCTCGGGGGACTCCAATCACCAGCTCATGCCACGACAATCTAGCAGAGATGTTGAAGGCATTTCAAACAACTCCATATATATCGGCATCAGATTTGCCTTGCAAATTTCTAGGTCGCTAATTGAACATGTTCTAGAATCTTTTGGTCTTCATGCCAATTAATGCAATATCCCATTCTAGAGGAATAATTAAAAATTTTGAGCTTTAGAATAGGTGGGAGAGTGCTCCATACCCACTCTGTCAGATCAAAGGGGTTGAATCATAGTAGCCCTATACACTATATTTGTGTCAGTGAAAGGACCTTTGGAGTTGAAACAAGAGAATGATTCCTAAGGATTAAAAAATATATGCTTAGGATTCTTCTGTTGTCAAAGAGTTAAGTCGTTGTATGAGCTCTTGATGTGGATGGAAAAGAACTTGAAAATGGCGTGGATGGAGCCTTATAGCGTTGCCCAGGAAAACAGGGAAGCCTTTTGCATGGATGCGGTGGAGTCCAAAAGTGTTGTTTTCCCACTACATTCGCGATTCCGTCTCCATTTTTGATTGTGGTGGCAATGCAAGCATGGACCCATACCTTCTACATGGCCCACCATAATTCGGATCCATATGCATGCAAAGAAAATAAAATAAAGAACAGTAGGCCAATTGTCTCTCCACTTGGGTCTTATGCACGAAATACAAAATTGATGAATGAGGGATCTTCATGGAGCATCTTTGAAACTTCTAATAAAGAATCTACATTTGCGTCTTGCAATTGAGTACTTTAATCCACGAAGTCCCGAGGCTTTTTTTTTAATTAAAACTACTTAAAAGTTAAAATTGTCATTTCTATTGTAAAGAGCAAAAACATTTATAAACTAATTTTTTCTGTCTATCTATCTGTAAAATCTTGCTCTAGACTAGTATAAAAACTTAGAGATGAAATTTCAAAAATGTGGTAGATTGTAACTTTGCAAGATCTTTGCGCTTAAAGTGAAAAAAGTTGGTTTTTGAGCACGTTCTTTGACTAGATTATTTGGCTTTGAATCTTCATAACTTCAAATTTTGCACTAAACATTTTGTTTTAAATTTTTTTATGTTGAAGATTTGAGTTGAAAGTCTAGGAGAAAAAATACCCCACCCCCCAAATCTATTAGATTTTCATGTTTCTTTAAGAAATTATTAAATAGAAGTTGGTACAAGATTGAAGGAAAAACTAAATTGTTAATAGTTCAAAGATGGAATTGAAATGCACTAATTCCAATGGTGAGATTATTTTGGCAAGCATACATAACCTTGTAAACTTTTTTGAAAATTGTGAAAATTGAGTTTAAAAACAAATCTAGCACGTTAATTTTTTACAAAGTTTCTATGATTGCCCACAAAACAAGAAGCTCCATAACTTTTACATCACTAATCGAAAAGTTGCAATTTTGTTGTTGTTTGGTCTCCTCTATTTTGAGCTTATTGTGGCATAAATTTTGCTCCCAAATACCAATTGAAAAACAATTATATTCCCCCAAAGTTAAAGTGATATACTATTTTCAATAAAAATTTCAAAAAATCACATAAAAAATTAAGGATATACGAGCCTACTTGACATCCATTTTATTCCATGTAGGAATAGTGGGACTTTAGAAGTTATTGCCATCAAAGTCATTAGGAAAAATCTAGGCCCTATGTAGGACCGTTTGACTTTTGACGGATGTGCAAAAATAGTGAAATAAATATACATTAAAAAAGATTAATAATAAATAATTTTTTAATCAAAAATCTGATGGGGCACACAAGCTAATTTTTACTAGCAAGATTCCTTGTGAGCCAATTTGGGCTAATAGTTTTTGCAAATGTACATTTTCATACAAAAAAACGGCCCTTCCAAGGCCTGAAATTTTCTCTAATGTTGTGAGGAAGTACCATAAGCCACTTTTATTAGATTTGCAATTCCATTTTCTATTTTTCCTAGACCATAGATAGTTGCAAATTATTGCTTTCACTTTATAGATCATGCAATCTCTTGTGGGGGTTCTAGCATGAGGCTAAATACCAAATGGAAGCAAGAAAGACTTGGTTGGCAATCAGAATTCTACTAATTAAAGAAAAGGTGTATAGTGCATTTGTATGTCAATTTAGAGGGCAATGCTTCCAAAACTATGTTAAATTGGTCTTTAGTTGATACCTTAAATCATACATAAAATATAGATATCTTGCTATTTCACATAGTTTGAGCTAGGTGAGATTGTCTACTTCCTTCATCAAATTGTTGGGATTCATTGGAGATCCAAATGGCAGTGGATTTATTCCAATTGATTCTAGCGCCAAATGCTAGAGAAAAGGTGGTTACGGCTTTCCTAACATTGAATAAGTTTAATTTACTTAGACTAACTAGGTATAAATTAGTATCATCAAAAAGTTTATTATCAATTAGTGATTGCATAGAGTTAGGAAGAAGTATGCTTTCTATTATCGTATTCTTCTCAAGCACGTAGCCTAGGCCATTCATGACAAAGAAGAAGTGATAGGGTGAAAAAAGGCATCCTTGTCTAATAGATATGGACATTTCAAAGGATTGCCCCCTAATGCCATTGAAACCAATCAAGCAGCATGAATCAATGTAAAAGGTTGTAATCTAATAAGTTAATCTATAATTGATAAAAAAAATTTAGCAAATAATGTGCCTTTGAGAAAACTCCATTCAACATGGTCAGATGTTTTCTCAAAGTCAAGTAAAAGCACAACCATAGCCTAGTTGAATTCAATTGGCCAATCTATGGTTTCTAATGCCAAGAAGGTGTTGTCTATGATATTATGTCCCTTTAAAAAAAACCATTTGATTGGATCTTATGAGATTAATAAACAAAGATTGAATTTCTTGTCAAATTTTTTTTAATTCCTTAGACAACATGCCATTGATGAGGGCCTCACTGAAGACTTCTAATAAATTACCTTCTAACATATTCCAAAGTTTCTGGAAGAGTTTAGGGAGAAGCTTGTCTTGGTTAAGAATTTTACTTGGTTGTAGTGCTTTGAGGGTTTTTAGGAGCTCTTATCTAGAGAGAATCTTGATGGCCCCTGCATTTATTGATGGTGTGATTGATGCTAGTATTTGGGACCAACAAAAATTCCAAATTTGCAATCTCAGCCTTTGGACATTAGTTAATAAAAATTGATAGTACAAGTTGGTGTAGTATGATTTGTCTTGTATTTTGTACCATTTGCTGCGCAAAGCACTTGAATTGAGATTTTTATTTGACTATCTTTCATCTCTACAAAAAAATGTCGTCTATGCATTCATCAATTCAAGTCCATTTGACTAAGAAACAAATTGCAGACCATTCTACTTTACTATTATTTCTCCTTCAACTCTTCTATGCCTAATTCTAAGGTACTTTGCAATCCAAGGTCCATCAAGAAGGCTTCTAAAAACTTTTGGCCAATTTTATTGTGCCTCATAATTGTATTCTCCATTGACTGCATTCTTGCACTTTTTGCCTTTTAGACATGTTATAATCCTACAAGGCCCAATTGTTCAAATTTTGAACAAAAGAAGAATGGAAACACTTTTAAAACCCATAAAGTCTTGATTTTCTATCCCTCTATATGTTTGAAGATTCTTAAGTTAATTCTCTCATATTCATACGGCAACGGTGCTAGTATGTGAGCCCAAGAATGCGAGCTTGTGAGCATTGAGCCTACAATATAGGTACCTATAATATAGATACCACACACTGTAGACGGTGTATGTATCATAAACACCTATAATATGAATATTTGTAATATATATATATCCTATAATCATAAACGATTTCTATAGTATATACACCTATAACATAGGAGTGTAGTATTTTAGGCTCATGGGCTCACACTCTTATGCTCACATAATAGCAAACCTCATTCATACGGTATAGATTCTCGGAGCTTTTCACTACCAATATTCTATAATTGAATGGTATTAGGTATTAACAACTTTGACGCTTTGAGCTCAAAAAATAACTTTTCTAGTTAAAAAATATCTTGGATAAATTAATAAAATCAACATCATTAAAAAATACTACAAATAAAACATAATAGTTTGAATTTAAGAAGGAAAAAAATGTATAAAATATAAAATATTCAATCTATATTTCATTTAGGAAGGAATTTTTTATTTTTTATTTCAAATATTATTAAGAACTATAGGTTAGTGCAATAGGGTTCAACCTAACTGGATAGATATGATCTATGATCGTACTTTATAACATTTATTTGGATGTCATCATTAAATTATTATTCAAAATTGCATTTTATAATACATCTTCACAATTTGGAAATCGTAACTATTCTCTAGATCTTATAGGATTAAATTACTTTTAAAATTATTCAATGGTTGTTATTTTATATTGTAGCACCTTTGACACCACTTGAAGTATTGATATTTGCCAATTAGAATCCATTCTAATCAAAATTTATAAAATATTTGATATAAATATGTCAAAGATATACAAAATATATGATAAAGTTTTTAGGATATTGGTATAAAAATGCATATGATCAATAACATATTGTCTTTATTGATTGTTGTAAAGAATGTGGATGATTGCACAAAACACCTATACTATTTTCTGTCACACGTCTCTAGCTAATCTATTTTTTGGCCATAATTTTTGTGTTTTGGCTCCAAATGATTCAAAATTCATAGACAAGGTATTCATGACTATTTGATACTTTGTCTAATTTTTTTTAATTTAAAAAGAATGTTTTAATATTCAAAAATAGTCCCCCAATTTTATGCCACACTTGTCAATTTTTTAATTCTTAACAAAGTAGTACGTAAAAAAACAAATTTGAATTGAAATTTAGAGGGAATGGTTTTGTAGTACACTTTTAGCTATTTTTCAAATGATTTCTAAAAAGAATTAATTGTATGTAGTCTGGAAGCCTACAAAGTGAGCCTCTTTGTGCTTGCACTTTGAAAAATGTAAAAAATTATTATTATTATTATTATTATTATTATTATTATTATTATTATTATTATTATTATTTTTGTGAATGACCATCTCCATGGAGTTGCTACAAATGGAATTATTTTATTTTTTTAATTTTATTTTATTTCCTATTTTCTACTAATTAAAACATCAAATTATGTATTCTTTTGAGATTTGGCACTTTTCTAGTTTTCCTACTTAGAAAATTTTTCTATGATTTTTCTTTAGTGGTTACCTTCATCTTTTAGATGTATAGATTGACCATTTTTTTTATTTTTTTATTTTTAAAATAATCTTAAAGTGTTCTAGTATAAAAAACATGAGTATTGTAAAACGTAACAAAATCGGTAGGTGTTTTGTGCAATCACCCATGTATAAATTGCAATTTGAATCATTATGGAATTCACTTTGATTATATTTGGAAATTTATGTCATATTGAAAATTGGTAAGGAGAAATTTTACATTTATTAACCATATGACTTTTTTTCACTCCAAAATTTGAGGATAAAAATGTTTGTCTACAAAGTCTTTGTAGCAATAAGTTTTAAAATATTATTTGTACCCATATCTGAAATTTACTTTGCACTGGCATATTCTATTCATCTATTAATAATATTATTATTATTCTCTTTTTTTAACATCATTGATTTTGTTATTAATTTAGAATCATATCTTCTACATCAGCATTACCCCTATAAAGAAACCCACTTACTAGCATTTTTTTAAATAAATTATCAAATTTTGGACGTTCATGAGTTTCCGTACAAGCTCCAACCGTCCATACCAAAGACCACAAGAATATACAATCAACCCAAGAAATTTTTGCTTTGTCATCATATAATTCCGCTTTGGATTCTGAAAATAAATACTCAATTTAGGTTTATCTACAAAATATTTATAAAATTAAGAATAAAATATTTAAATGTATAATTAATAATATTAGAATCAATAGGTTTATTCATAATAATACATGTAAACATATAGATCATGATTTTAATTATCATTGGTTATTTAGATGGAAAATTTATAGAAACAACTTACTGTCAGTCAATTCAGGCTCAAACATAGACAACATCATGCGAAGAAGGCTCATAACCATATTTTGTTCCTAAAATGAAATAAATGAATATTGTAATTGTATTAAAATCAATAAAAATTTGATACCATCAGTGTGAGACCTACCAATAAAGACTTTAATCATTTAAATACATATTTATTAAATGGTTTAGTTAATGAGATGGAAAATCATATGCATGAAATAAAGATCAAAGGGTTATTTTGGATAGAAAATTGTGGTGATAATTTTTTTTCTTAATGTTAGAATATTTTCATAAATGCACAGGAGGAGAATCTTGAATGCAAGATAAATTTCGTAGAATTTGGATTAGTGGTTAGTGGTTACAAAGTTATGTTCAATTTAGTCTTTTGTTCACAACACAGGCAACGAAGGCAACTTAAAAAAACCTTTATTTTTTGCTTTGAATTTTGAGTAAATTTCAAACAGCTCATCAACATGCAGAAGTTATGAATTGCATGTATTTTCTAAATTTTCTTAGATAAAAGAACCATGCATTTCCAAAGTCACATGATTTTAATTTTTACAAAGCTCCAATATATAAATCTCAAAAATCATTGAAATCTATTATTTTGAATTTTAATACAATATAATTAAAAGATTTAGTTGTATGGTCTTAAGGTTGGATTCTAAGGATTAATCACTTCTTAATTTTATCAATGTGTATACACTATTCAATATTGAGATTAACCCCTAAAGGCCCAAGGCCTTTTTTCTGCCAAAAAACACTCAAAACTGCCATTTCTATAGCAAGGAGAAAAAAAAATTGAAAAATGTTTTTTTTGCACATCTAACCATAGGATCTTACACCTAACTAGTATAAGAATGTGTGAAAAAAAAAATTGAATTTTTGACCGCACAGATTGCAAGATATCTGCATTTAAAGTGGAAAAAACAAGTATTTCAGCACATTGCGGGACTAGATATTTTGACTTTCAACATTTTTAACTTAAAATTTTTGCACCACAGAGTTTGGAGCTTCAAATCTTTATAGTGGAGAATTGAGTTGAGAGTCTAGGGAAAAAAAACTATTCAAAAAAACTTAATTATCATTCCTAAAAAATTATTAAGTAGAAGTAGGTATGAGATAGAAGGAAAATCTAAAATATTAATATATTTTAGATGGAATTAAAATACACTAATCCCAGTGGTGAGATTGTTCTAGCAAGTAAGCTAAACCATGAGAATTTATTTATTTTTTAAATTGCAAAAATAGCATTTAGAAATGAATCCTACAAGTTATTTTTTTCAAGAAGATGCTCTAACTGCCCGAAAAACAAGAATGTCTATAACTTTTTCATAACAAATCCAAATGAAATGAATCAAAGCTTTCCAGATAGACAAACATATAATCTATGAGAAAAAAAATATTTAAAAAAAAAAATCAAGTTTTTGCCAAATTTCTTTTGCTGCCCAGACTGCCCAGTTACGAAAAAAAGTAACATATTTGGCCATAACTTTTGACTCCTATTTCCAAATGTCCTGAAATTTAGTGCATATGAAAGATATTCCTTGCGCCCACCTTCTATTAAAATTTCAGCTTAAAATATGAAAATCTCTAATCAAACGTACCTGCCCAAAATTTCTATATAGCCAAAAAACGCATGCCGGTCCTTTAGGGGTTAAGAATACATTTCACCTTATAATTTTACAACTATGGTCAAATTGGGCAAAATCTAATAATAAAGTAGCAAAGACACTTACAAATTCGTATATATTTTTTAATGGCATGTTGCTTGCCTATCAAAGCTCATAGCAGGAGCCAATACAAGCTCATAGTTTCCTAAGAGATAAATTGGTGCCAATTTTTAATGTTACTCCCTCTATTTTAAAAAAATCCATATTTTTTTGGAGGGAAGTGTGGGAATATTATAGATTTAGTTTAAGACAAAGCACTACCAGAAAGCAAGCCCCAAATTAGTGATCTTTAAGGTGGAAAAAACAAAACCGTCCATGTACCCACTCCTACAAACTAGACTTTCATCAAAGTGTCCCCTAAAGGTGTCATTAAACCATCCCCTTATTTAACTATGATTTGTGGATTGCTAATTTTTCTAAATTTCAATTTTAGATCCAACTATATGATGGTTTCAATGGCCTAAGGAGCTTCCACTTTGAAGATTTATAAAATTTACATGTCATATTCAGAAATTCTAATTTTTCTTTGAAAATTAATGATTTTTAATTGCTAAGGTAGAAGTACCTATTTTCGAAAATTTAAGGGATTTTGCAGCAAATGATGAGCATTTTAAGGTGCAAGAGATTTTTCCCAAGTAGAATGATAAGAAATATGGAGATTCCTAAATTTTTGTAATTTTATTTCCAAAATTGAAGTTACTATTAATTTTGGGAGTCAAAAAACTTGTCCCAACTAATAGCCAATGTCTAAAGTCATCCAATTCCAATCATCTAAAAAACTGCTTTCTACTCACTATTTCCTAATTTCTTCCTCACTACTTGGGACATGTGTCATAACCTTATTAAACTTAACCTAGAAAATATACATTCCAAGCTTTTTAGCCTTGGTTGTAAAAGTGCCCTCTACAATTTGGCTATGGGTCGTGATCAACTATGGGTGCATTTACCTTAATGCTATAAAAATATGTTTTTTTAGGAAAAGATGCCTCTAACTATGCTAAATTGCTTCTTCGAACGGTTTTAGGTGTTTCCACCTTAGTTAGTCCGGACGTCTAGATTTGACAATTTTGAACATAGTTGTATTGGTTTGAACATCTTTGGCTCCGTTTTCTACTAGTGGAGGAAGTAAGCTTACATAATTTGTTAACCACAAGAGAAAGGGGTGCTTTAAGTGAGTTTTTAAATATAGTCCTAGACATAATATTATACGTAATAACCTTTAAGAAAAAATTTAGTAAAAATTTACTAGAAATACATGTTGATTTGAGTAGTACCTGCATAGCAATGGTCATTTTGCAGTTCTTTTGTACGCAACGTAATGCTGGAGGTAATAGCCATTCTGCTAATTTTTGGATTTGAGTTCGGTACGGGTCTTGAAGTAATTCCGGCAGGTCTTCTAACCACGAAATTAAAATACAACGCCATCCCATGGCAACAGGCTCAACATATATCATACCACATCGAGAGACTGTTGCTGGAGATGCAGCAGCTAAATCTTGCACCTGTTTTTATTTTAAAAAATTCAGTTATTTTAGATAAGTAGGATTTAATAAATAAATACAATCACGATACACAATTGTATGATCTTACATCATAATAATATTATACTTTATAACTTATTTGTATACTTTTTTTTGGATTATATAAAATGATTGTCAATTAAATTCCATAATTTTGTAGAATATATATTTTTTAAATTTTAATTTGATACACGCTTATAGATAATAATTTCACAAATTTATTTGAATGAACGTAACCTTTTTTACCTCAAATATTAAATTCATGCGACTAGTCATTTGAATAATTTCTCCGCTCATGAGACACAATTTTTTGTTATCATCCAATACCTACAGTCAATTTGTTTTCTTACATTTGGAATTATTTTTTTAAACAATAGACAAATCCAATAAGGTATTTTATATGCTTTGGGGGGATTGCATGTATAATGTTTGAATCAGAAATAAACTAATTTATACCAACTTGAAAATTACCGTATTCATATTTTCAATCCATATTGCATCTACCGGTCCATCAAATAGAAGCCATTGGCGCGTGGGACTAGTATCAATAGACATATTCCGAAATGTCACAGCTAGAATTCCATCCGTCCATTCATGAGACACTGGATCAAATTGACCATATAATTGTCCCATAGTGACTGACTTTGGATTCAAAATATCATATCTGTTTTTTTTCATTTTCAATCAAATTTAGATACATACATATATATATATATATATATATATATAAATAAAAATAAAGTAACAATGTAAAAATAATGTAATAAAAATAAAGAAACAACTCAAATATTGTAATTTTTTGGGTAAGCTTTAGTATGATATTTAACTTCACAAAAATAAAAATCTTTGTTTATTCAAGAATCATATTCATAACTCATAATCTAGCAAAATAAAGTTCAATTATGATTAGATGAAAAAAATACCATCATTTAATCTGGACCTTACAAACAAGGTCAATAACTTAATTCCGTCAAAATTGATCATGAATTGATATGTCTCTATAGGACACAAAGCAAGACACAAAGTCTCACGTTTTAACCCTTAAAGGACTAACATGCGTTTTTGGCAACATAGAAATTTTGTGCAGGTACATGTGACTAGAGGTTTGCATATTTTAGGCTGAAATTTTAATAGAAGGTGGGGACAAGGAATATATTTCATATGCACTAATTTCATAACATTTGGAAATATGAATAAAAAATTATCACCTAATATGTTACTATAGTACTTTCTTTTATAAACATGCAGGACGGCCAGATCAAAATAAATCACTTTTTTCAATAACAAAATTTTGAAATTGATTTTCTAGAGTTATATACACGTGAAAAGCTTTGAATCATTCCCTTTTGATCAGTGAGTCAAAAGTTAGGAGGAGTTTTTGTTTGCGGGTAGTTATGGATTCCCTACTCTAAAATAAACTTTGGAAGTCTTCTATATATCTTACTCAATTTTCAATATTTTTTGAAAAAAATAAAATCATAGGATGTAGATTGTTTATTATAACATTGCAACCATTGATATTGGCATTTTTCAATTCCATAACTAATTTCTTAACAATTTAGTATTTTAATCATTCTCTACTTCTTTCTACTTTCTATTTTTTTACTATATATTGTACAGTAGGGTCCCAATCAAAAATGGCGTTTTTAAAATCGCAGTGAAGGAAATTTCAATGCTGCCAACTTTAACAGCCTCCCAAGGGCTCAAAAGTTGATCTTTGACTATGAATTTTTTTAACATAGCATCATCTTTAAGTTAATTATATGTGTAACAAATTTCAAGGCCAGATGATTTATACAAAAAAAGATATTCGAAATCTCCCAACATATAAAGCCGTGAATTTTTTTTCACTATTGCCAACTTTGACACCCTCCCAAGGGTTGAAGTTTTTTTCTTTTTCTATGAAAGTTTTGGCATAGTACCATCTATATGTTGATTACATGTGTGAAAAATTTCAAGTTCAAAAGACCTCCACAAAAATAGATATTCAAAATCTCCCAACTTGTGTAGTTGTGAGAAACAATTTCACTACTACCAACTTTGACACTATCCCAAGGGTTGAAAAACTGTTTATTTACCATGAAATTTGTATGATGAAATAATCTCTATGTCAATAACATGTGTGCCAAATTTCAGATTCAAAAAAATCACCCAAAAAAATATATGCTAGTTCTACCAATGTGTACAGCTGTGAGAAAATTTTCACTACTACCAACTTTGAGACTATCCCAAGGGCTAAAAAAAAAAACATTTTACTAAGAGATTTTTGGCATGAGATCATCTCTACATTGGTAAAATGTATGCCAAATTTCAAGGTCAAAAGATTTACCGAGAAAAAGATATTCTAATTCTACCAACATGTGTAGTTGCAGGAATGACTTTCTACATCCATGTGAAATTTTACCCAAAAAATGACACTATTCCAACTCCCAAGGGTTGAAAAAATCGTTCTCACAACTACACATGTTGATAGAATTAGCATATATTTTTTTGTGTGACTCTTTTGAATTTGAAATTTGGCACACATGTTATTGACATAGAGATTATTTCATCATACAAATTTCATGGTTAATAAACATTTTTTCAACCCTTGGGATAGTGTCAAAGTTGGTAGTAGTGAAATTGTTTCTCACAACTACACATGTTGGGAGATTTTGAATATCTATTTTTTGGGGGGTCTTTTGGACTTGAATTTTTTCACACATGTAATCAACATATAGATGGTACTATGCCAAGACTTTCATAGAAAAAGAAAAAAATTTCAGTCCTTGGGAGGGTGTCAAAGTTGGCAGTAGTGAAAAAATTGTCACAGCTACACATGTTGGGAGATTTCAAATATCTTTTTTTGTATAAATCATCTGGCCTTGAAATTTGTTACACATATAATCAACTTAAAGATGATTCTATGCTAAAAATTTCATAGTCAAAGATCAATTTTTGAGCCCTTGAGAAGCTGTCAAAATTGGCAGCACTGAAATTTCCTTCACTGCGATTTCGAAAACACCATTTTGATTGGGACCCCATTGTACTATACAATATTATAACTCCAAATGATATGAAAATTTTCAAGCATGCAGCCAACGTGTCTTGGAAAAAGAATTCAAAAAAGCACCACTATTTTGGACATTTTTTCATAGGAAAAAGTGAGCTTGTGAAGTGCAACTGGCCTATTTTTTGCAGAGCCAAAAAAGTGATTTAAGTGAAATTGAATACTTATATCTTGCAATCGACACGGTAGAAATTTTTGAAATTCTTACCATGTGTTCTCAAGTCAACATACTACAAGATCCTATAGTTACATGTGTCAAAAAAAAATTCAAAAATCTGGTACTTATACTAAAAATGGCAATTTTTGAATGTTTCCAGTGAAAACATAGTTATAGAACTTTGGGGGTTAAAGCTTCAAAGTGGAGTAAAAAGTTCATTTGCATCTCAAATGATGCAAAAAGAAATTTATCTAGTTTATAGCTTAGTTTGAACATGATACCAAAAATTAAATTATCCAATTTGTGAATCATACCTTGGTGATTTCAAAAAATAGCTAATTAAATTCAAATTCAAATGCCATCTACAATGAAATTAAAAAAGAAGTCAAATGCATGGCAAATTTTTGTGATTTAAAGAATAACCTTGATGCATACAATGTTTTTGATTGGGTTTTGTAATATAAATTCATATCCGGCTTGTGTGTTCAATCAAGTTGATCATTTAATAACCATACATTCTTGGAACTTTTGGGATGGATGACTAACATTTCATTTCACAATATTGATGTTTACAAAGGAATAAATATTTGTATTTTATATATTAATTGAAATAATATTAAATTAAAAACATACCTAGTTATATTTTCATTATTTAAACCTTCTTGAAATAAATCACCTAAGGCATCTGCAAGAACTTTATAAGCTGCAGTTTTAGCTCCAAATGAATATCCTACTAACATAAGGCCATGGCGAACAATAATCATTTCATACAATTCAAGAATCTTACGAAGAAATACCTCTCCATTTTGATATCTGAATTTTATGCAATTACGATTTATCATAATTAAAATATTGACATAATCAGGAGGAGGTAATTTCTGCAATTTTGATAATCATCTTAGATTTTTTAGTAAATAATATTTTTTATTTTAAAAATAAAAATTTATTTATATATATATTTTTATTTTAAAACATAGTGACTATGGAAAATATATTAAAATTTGGAGAACAAAATATATTATCTAAAAGATTTATAAAAATGATACTAAATCAATACAATAACACAAATATATTTATAGTTATGATTATCTATTTTATATTAAAAAAATGCAATAGATTTGGATATAAAGTTGAAACATACCACTCCAGGAAAAAGATCGGACATTATACCTTCAAACATAGGAATATCATGAGACAAAAACTTTGGTAGATTTACATCACGAATGGCACGCAAAACTAATATTGATTCATCATCATCCCTATATCGTCTTTTTAAATTTCCAGCTGCTCGTAAAACTGCAATTACAGCTCGCATACCATAATCATAATGATCCTGGATTATTATAAATGTTTAAATTCTATTAAACAAGAATGAATTTAAGATATTATATTAATAACACTTGTTAATATATGAAAAATTAGTTTGAATAAATATTATTAAAAATAATAATTAAGAAATAAATAAACCAAAAGATTAATTTTTTTCTAATGTTTTGATTAAATGTTCAATGAAATTACTAGAAGTTCAAAATGATATTAGGTCTAAATATATTATACCTGAGATGATAATTGTTCACTACAAAGTCGATATGTAGCTACTAATTTTCTAGCCATATCTCGAGCTTCTAAGTATCCGAAAGAATACAATGTGATTTCTCTGAATCCATATGAATGAAATGCCAACATTAACTTAATGAACGCAAGAATTACATTTGAATTTATAAATACTTAGTCACAATCAAAAAAATTCCTACTTTAAAATAGTTTTCATTATAATCCAAGTTGCAAATGTATTGAGTACTATTTTATTTGTAAATTTATAAAAGATATAATAATTGTTTATATATTAACTAATTTGTAAATTTAATCACTAGTGTATTTTCATTTTGCATCTTTTATTTAATGAGTTATACTAGTTTTTAGTTTACCCAATCATGGCATAATTAGGAACCATCATTGCAACAGTACGAAACAAAGCTTTTAAATTATCTGGAAGTTCTGCTCGTCCAGCATAACCGGGATTCATAGTAATGAAACTTGTACATGTAGGGATGAGTGGCAAATATGTCCCTTCAAACATAAAATGTGTAACATTCTCCATGATTGCTCTTTGAATTGTCAAAATTTGTTGGGCAATCACAGACAAAACTTCAACATCGATTCTATTAAATTCATCAAAACAAGCCCATGCACCCGATGCTGCTAAACCTTTAAAGAATTTTCCCATTGCTAAGTAGTCTAAACCATCGGAGCAATTAAATACAACACATTGCATCGCCAAAGCCTATTTCATTGTCAATAAATATACAATATTAGTTGAAATAGTTGAAATCAATATCATTTTTTTTTTTAATTCAACTTTAAATTTTGCATGATGGTTAAAAAAGGCATCAAAGAATGATTACAAGATATGATGCACAATATTTTTGTTATGTAATGGCTATGCACAATATCTTTGTTATATACATTTAAAAACCTCCAATGTCTAAACTTAAGTGTTCATGAAATTTAAGTAATATCCATCCATCTAAACTAAAAAGTGCTTATTAAGATTTAAAATGATTTTATTTTGAATGAATCCAATTTTCAATAAGACAATTTACTACACACAAAGTACAATGAATACTATTGTGACAATGTACAAATTAAATATTAGAAATTTTTCATACAATTAATGCATACAATTTTTTGTTTTGAATGAAATGAATTTAAAATGCATTTTAAAATACAAATGTTTTGTTAGTGTCAAATCATAGTATACAAACCTTAGCAAGATCTTTAGTTGTCTCAGTCTTTCCAGTCCCAGCAGGTCCTTCTGGAGCCCCTCCGAGGTTCAAATGCAATGCTCCCATCAAAGTACGATAACATCTATCTGTTAATGGTGTGATAACCAAGCGACTACTATTACCTAAATATTCGTATCCATAATTTCGGCACGCATTTACCATTTTTACAAGACACTGTAATCATCAATAATTAAACAAATGAAAATTGTCAATGAAAATTACGTAGTGAAATATACATGCCTAGAAACCAAGTAATTCAAATAACCAATAAGCTAATTTTTTAACATGTACATAATATTCAGTAGCATGCATTCTACAATAGATGGTGTGAAATATTCTACATCATCACTAGCTAAGTGCACAGGTGGAGGTTCAATGGAATGAGCAAGGTGCATAAAGGAAAGGCAGTGGACATAAAGGCTACTGAACCTTATGTAATATATAACTCCTAAAGATTGAATTTCTAAACAACTGCGTTTTTGTTAAAATTGAAATAAGTAAATAAAGAATAGCTAAGTATTAAAAAATTGCTTGATACTTATTTACTTAGTCATTCATAAATTGTTCATAATGAAAAGCACATTGCTTCATACTTAATTATTTACATTTCCATCCTCTAGAGCATATCTTAGTTGACTCAACCAATCAAAATCCAATTTATTATCAATTCCCAATTCCACCAATAATGTCACAACATCCCTTGCATGAACATCAATTGTTACAAGAGCTCCAATTGTCAATCTTTCCATAGTAGTTAAATCTCCCCTAACCTAAATGTACTCATATGTATGAATTAGATTTTAAAGTGTCATCAAATTGAAGTATTGCATAATACTTTATTTTATTATATTTTCATAAATATCATTTATATGTATTATTATTATAAAAAAATTCTTGATTTTTTGACAAAATAATATCAATTAATAAATATTAGTTTTGTTCAACATCTTAATGCCTACTATATTTTGGTTGAAGGAAAATAAAAAAATCAACAATAATGATGAAAAGTGATTAAATCAAAATGTGCAATGTACCAATGTCTTGAGATGCAAAATTATTTTACTTCCAATAAAAAAATGAAGATAATTATTTTTGAATGATTAGATATGAATAGAAAAATAAGTGAAGTATTATTTTTTTGTCAATAACTCGGAATACTCAATTTGTTAAATTTGTTAAAGCTAACACAAACTTTAACCTTTTGTGGTTGATGCATTAACAAAATTTGTAGTTTTCATATCTTGGATTTTATTTGTTTAGTTGAATTTATGATTTTCAATATAACATACAAATGTTTCAATTTTTATCAAAAATTGAACTCCAAATTCTTGTTATAAATAAGAAATTAGTGACTTCAATGTGAATTTGAAGTAATTGCCATTATAAAATTTTAAAGTGTTCTAAAACATTTTAGAATACAAACTCTCATTTGAAGTTTTTGAGATCTTACCTTCAAAAGGACCGATGGTCCATTCCATGAAGAGTTCAAAATTTGGTTGGGTTCCTATGAAGTCAATTTGAAACAATCACAAAGTTTGTACAAGTACCCCTTTTGTGGGAATTACAAAAATTGATCATGTGTATAGATCACATGTTATATTGTCCAAAACAAATTGAGTTGTTTAGGCAATTTGTGCTTAATTCCTCATTTACTTTTAACGTTTGGCATGTATGTATTCAAATAATTCAAAAATGAAAACCGATGACTAACTTTCTCACTCTCAGAGTTGGATTGGGTGAAAAAAAAAACTGTACATTCTAAACTTTGACTTGATATTCTTACCATTTGGATTTTTAATTATCCTTGTTGCAAAAGAATCCTCAAAAAATGGCTAATGTATTGCTTGTTTACTTGACTTCCTTGTATTTCATGGTGATTTTGATTAAGGTAGATTAGTAGATTTTTGTTTTGCTTTTCAAATTTTGCATGCATGTAGCTAACAAGATTAGTACTAAATGGTGTAAAAGATCAATTGTAAGTAAGTAATACAATCTCACTCAAAAGAGGGTTTAAAGTCTATTGACGTATTTTTTTTAAATCTTTTAATTCACTTCAAACATTTCAATTTTATAATTCACTAAGTCAAAGAGGGTGAATTTTTCCCATGCATTATTTTAATGGTGTACTATACTTTTGTATAGTTGGAGAAAAAGAAAACATTTTTGTATTCAATTTTGTAAATTATACCAAAAAATGGCAATCTTTGACCATTTTTCTTGAAAACACCTCTAATTCTTTAAGAAAAAGGGGTGTTTTAAGTAGTGTCCTAGACATCACGTCTTTTAAGTAACGTCTTTTAAGTAAGTTTTTAAGTAAAATTTTACTTTAAAACTTACTTAAAAGACATTACTTAAAAGACGTGATGTCTAGGACACTACTTAAAACACCCCTTTCTCTTGTAGTGTATTATGTCAAATAAACAAACTGTCAAAAAATCCTATACTTCTTTAACCCCTAAAAGACCAAGGCCTATTTTTTGTCGTAAGCCACTCAAAATTGCCATTTCTAGTGCAAAGAGTAAAAAAATGAAAAACAACATTTTTTGCATATTTAACCATAGGATCTTGTAATAGACTAGTATGAAAATGTGTAGTAAAATTTTAGACACTTTGACTGGATAGATTGTAAGATAAATGCTTTCAAAAAGAAGAAATCATATTTTTTTGGCATCATGGCAAATTAGTTTATGAGACTTTGAATCTTCTTAACTTTGGCATTCCTTAAGGTCCAAGTGACCTCTAGGCTCAAACCCCACAAAGCGTCCTCTGTTTGGCTCAAATTTGATAATATTTGGCTCCGTTCCAAGTTGTTAGCTTCGAGAGAGGGTTACATTATTAGATGGCAAGGTTGTGGTCTTCTTGCCTGTAGATTTTCTTAGGGCTTCATGTTCCTTCTTTTTTCTTTGCATTGGTTCTTTTTGCTCATTATCTCTTCATTTGTCCAGCCTCACGGCTTGGTTGTTTTGTATTTTTTTTTCAATGCAATGGGTTTTCCATTTGTTTAAAAATAAAAATAAAATAAAACAAATATATTCTTAATTTAAAAATTTTGCATTGTCTATAAATTTTACATTTAAATATTTTTATCATGTAGAATTGGATTGAACGTATAGAAAAAATAAAATTTTAAAAATAATGAGAGTTTTAATTCTTTTAAAAATTACTAAATATAAGAAATTAGGTGAAAGAAAAAAAAATTAAATCATTAACCCCTAAAGGACCAAGGCATTTTTTGGCTCCAAAACCACTGAAAACTATCATTTCTGCTACGATCACTCCCTAAACCCCCCCCCCAAAAAAATTTAGAATCTAACCCTAATATCTTGTACTTCACTTGTCTTAGATCATCTTGTAAAAAATTTCATGAAGTTTGACCATACGGATTGGAAGACTATTAGCATTTGAAGTTGAGAAAAGAAGTTTTTTTTGAACTATGGCTTGCAATTTCAGATGACTTTGACGGCCATTTGTGGATTTTTTTTGCACTACACACCATAAAGTAAATTTTTTTTTTGTTGAACATTTGAGTTGAGAGTTGGGGAATTTTTTTCAGAATGTCAAAACTTGATTTTCACATATAAAAAAATTGTTAATTAGAAGTAGGTCCAAAATTGAACAAAACACTAAATCGTTAATAGTTCTTAGGTGGAATTAAAACACCATAATCCCAATGGTGCAATTGTTCTTGCAAACAAATTCAACCTCGTCAAAAAAAAATTAGAAAAAATTAGAAAACTGCATTCAAAAATGAATTCTATAAGGTTTGTTTCTTGAAGATGCTTAGATTGCCCAAAAAACAAGATTGTCCATAACTTTCTCATTCTAAGCTCAGAATAGAATGAATCAAAGCTTCAAATATAGACAAAAATATGATCTTTGAGGGAAAAAGGGAGGGGGGGTTGCCTAGCAAACTGCTTTTTTGACATCATGTGGCATAACTTTTGCTCCCGAGCATTGATTGAAAAAAAATTATATTTTTAGAAATCTAAAGTGATTTCCTATCTTCAAAAAAAATTCAAAAAATCAGATCAAAATTTCAGGTCGCACGAGCCTGTCCAAAATCCCAAGTGTCCGCCGAGGGGACTTTGGTCCTTCAGGGATTAATAGATTTAGCATGGAGTTAAAACACACTAATCTCAATGGTGAGATTATTTTAACAATAAAAGTTAACCTTGTGGAATTATTTGTTTTGAAAAAGTGTGAAAATTGAGCTCAACAATGAATTCAATACATTCTTTTTTCAAAAAGATGCTTTGATTGCTTCCAAAACAAGATGCTCCATAACTTTCACATCAAAAATCCAAATAGAATGAGTCAAATCTTTCCATATAGACAAAAATACAATCTATGAGAAAAAAATATACATATTTTAATTTATTTTTTTGTATTTCTTTTTGCCCGCCAAATTTAGTTCAAGGCTTAACTTCAATTTTGTAGTACAATGAAACTTCTCATAATGCAAATTTCCTACTTGCGTAACTAATTGTAGTTTTATATTTGAATATTCTTTATGTGCATAAAGTCTACTATACAAACCATTAATGGAGCTGATTGTGTCATACATCTCTAATTTTTTTAGTTGAACAACCAATTTGAACCAATCAAATACAATTACTGTACTTCATGAGCATGTTCACTAGTAGAAAAACCATGACCAAATCAACAGAAAATCAACTTATTTCTGTTCATTTCTGTTGTTTAGAGCAATGTAAGGACTTTCTGTGAAAGCCAACAAAATGACCAACCGCTTTTTGTTGATCTGGATAGTGTAATGACCAAATCAACAAAATTTCAAGGAATCTAGAATCTTTTTGGATTTTTTTTGGAATCTTATAGAATCTTTGGGAATCTTTGGAAATCTTTGAGAATCTTTAGGAATAATTTAATATTTTGGAATCTTTTAGAATGTTTTTGTTTCATTGTGACAAGCCAAGGTTAACACATTGAAAACCTTACCAATTGCGAGATTATGTCGCTTGGATTTAAAAAAGAAAGTATTTTCAACCCTTCTCAAATGATTAATTAGATTTCATCTTTCATTACAAACTTTTTAGACAAAAATGTGTAGATCCTACAATTTGTTACTCTCCATAATATGTTGAAGAAATAAGTTGGAAATAAATAAGAAATATTTCAACAAAAAATTAATATTGCATATTCATACTTGAAAAAAATTATAAAAAAAGAAGTAGAATATGATTTAAAATATTAAATTGTTAACAATTTAGTTACACAATTGAAAAATTCCAATGCTAATGTTTGTAATGTTGTAATAAATAATCTACATTCAATGGTTTTGTTTTTTTGCAAATATAGCAAATTGAATTAAATAAAGGACTTCAAAGTTCATTTCTGAGTAGAAATTTCTTAATTGCCTAGAAAATAAAACTCCTCATACCTTTCTTCTTAGTACAAATGCAATGATTCTAAGCTTTTCAAGTAAATATAAATCTAGAAAACCAAGTTGAAATTTTTTATTCTTAAGAAAATGTCTTTTTTTTAGTTGTCCGAGTTGCCCACCAAGCAATTAAAACTATATGTCATTCAATAACTTTTAATTATGTATCAAAAGTTATAAAAATTATTGCGGCTAGCTTGAAGCTACTCTTTGACCACGTGTTATGTGAAATTTTTGAAGAAAACAAGAAAAACTCCATTTGTAATAAGTTGCATGCCCACAATTATTGCTATGTTGCCAAAAAAATGCCATTTGGTTTTTTAGGAGTTTAAGCATCGCGGTTCAAATTCTATGTACAAAGAACTTTTTTTTACTTAATCATTCGCAATTCGTTTTTTCTTAAAATCTCAGCAGACTTGGGTGGCCATTTTGGCATAGTAAAGTAACTTTTTTCAAAAAACTTTGAACTATGAAAAGTTGGTAAATCAAGTTAAGTTTCAACTCCAAAAATCCGTTTGAGATTTCAAGACTCCAATCAAAAGTTATGAACAAATTTCAGAGAGGGGTTGGAAGGGATATTTTCTTTGACATTTTCAAACATCCTCTCTGAAATTTGTCCATAACTTTTAATTGGAGTCTCCAAATCTCAAAAGGATTTTTGGAGATGAAACTTAACTTGATTTACCAACTTTTTCTTGTTCAAAGTTTTTTGAAAAAAGTTAATTTACTATGCCTAAATGGCCGCCAAAGTCTGCTGAGTTTGAAAACACAAAATCCTAAATGAATAAGTAAGAAAAATATATATACATTTCACATGTGATTTCAAGTGTGGTGAGTTGGTTAGATCATTCGGTTACCAAGCCCAAGGTCTTGGGTTTGAATCCCATGGACAGCGGGTGACTGCTAGGGCTGCCCAAAATTTCCGGGCAGTGTGAAAAAATTCTTTTCTGCTGCCCGGAATTTTCGGGTAGCCAAAAAAAATTAACTTAAAATTTTTTTTTTTTAAATTAAAAAAAATTAAATTATACTTGAAATTGACCAAATCAACAGAAATAATCAACAGATTTCAGTTGATGATCAATGCAACCAAATCAACAGAAAAAAAAAACACTTTTCTGTTGATTTGGACGTTCAGTTTTCTACTAGTGGTTTAATTAATTGGCCTTTGGCCCTTGAGCTTCTACTACTTCCACCGTTCCCATGTAGTAAGGGAAGCTTCATTGTATAATATTTGCTACTGGACACCAACTGAAATAAAGATTACACCCTTAGAAAGCTAATAAGTTTTTCTATCTTATGAGAAAGTTTCAAAAAAATTCATCAAAAATTGAGCTCATAGGAACCTACCCAAAATCCAAGTTGTCCTCCAAGGAGACAAATGGTCCTTTAGAGACAAACTAATACTTTACAAGTAAATATTTTTCTTCTTAAATTTACAAGTTGAACAAGCTAGTTCTGAAATAATTTTTGAAAAAAACTTACAAGCTTAACAAGTTCTTGCAGTTGTGCGGTACATTTTGCTTCATACCGTGCAAGTCCTTTAACGCCATCTTCATCAACTGCTTCTTCAAGTTCACTTGTCCAATACATTTGTGAACCACATAAAACAATCATACCTGGCCAAACCAAAATCCATGCTCCACGTTCTTTTACAACATAATCTGCAACTGCTTTTTGTACCACCACCTAATTTGAAGAAAAAAATAGTAGTTATTGTATATCTTTATATATTATATTGATTTGTAGCACCATATATATGATATGGAATAATTTTGAAAACTTATAGTTTAGAAAATAAATATTTGAAATATTTGAAAAATAAAAAAATATATGATTCCAATCAATTTTTACGTGTTTTTTTAATGTGTTTCAATTACAACCATAGTACACTAGGAATGAACAAGTTTCTACCCTCAATGTTTCGCGCATCATATGTTCAACTTCAATTAGCCAACGTTCAACATTGCCTTTAGCAAATTTAGGATTTGTGATTCTTGTGAATTCAATGATTTCATTTTCAACACTACGCATGTGAGTGATATCTAAATTTTCTTGAAATGTTAATGAATTAATTCCTTCAAAACATTTCTTTAAAAATGGTTGTACCCGAAGTGGATCTTTAGTCTCAGATAAGATTTCCAATAATTCGTCATTTGATAAAAAGAAAAATCTTGGAAATGCCAAGCGTTTGGTTTCAAGATAATGATTTAATCCTTTTTGTACAATGTCAAGATTCTCATTGCTTGATAGTAACTTCTCAAGCAAATTAGGAAATGTTGTTGCCTAAATTTTAAAATAAACTATTTAGAATGAATCAAAAAATTATTTTGAATGTCAAAGTAAAAATGAACCAAAATATATAAAATGTAGATATGTGAAATTTGTATTGTTCATCATTGGTCTATTTATTATTCTATTTTTACATAAAAATAAGTACAAAAATGACTATGTTTTTTACAAAATCATTATTTATAAATTTAACTCATTTTTTTTATCAAGCAAGTACAATAACACACATCCATCATTCTCTTAAAACTTTGCGCATCTGCCATAATTTGCCGAAATACTTTATTTGTGGCATGAAATAATGTTCCTTCTCGTGGCATTTGTTCTATAATATCTGGAGATCCAAAAATAGGCTCTAAATACATCCAAGATGCTTGTGCTCGCAACCATTCCGACAAAATCTTTTGTAACAATGTCAACTGCATCAAAACTACTTTGATTGAATCATCAACAATTCTAATATAAATTGCTTATAAACTATATGAAATTAATAAAATTTAATTTAAACATTCATAAAAAAAACACCAAATGATATGAATTCCAATGGATTGTTATTATGATAATGATCTTTTATTGAAATTGATGAAATTTATAATAAAATAGTTATTTATTGATTTTCAAATTCTAAATTTTGTATAAAATTACATCTAAAAATTTCTAAATTTAATATTTAATTTCCATTCAGTCCTTTTAATTATTAATGAGACCTTAAAAATAAAATATAAATATATTTTATTTATAATTTTTTTCCTAAATATATGTACTATTTTTAATTCATTCACATACTGCATTCAGCCAACTTGTTAAGTGTTCTTCAAATGGTGCTGCAAATGGAGATGCTAACATATTTTGTGTTTTAACAATATGTTCATCTAATAATAATTGTGCTTCTTCAATAGGCCCACCTTTAAGGATATTGCATCCAGTGTTTTTATAGAGTGAATACTACATTACAAAAAATTGTATATGATAAGCATGTTATGTCAAGGTTATCACCAATGCATTCTATACTTGCTTTGTTACATACATACGTACATACAAATGGGAAAAAATTGTACCTCAAATTCTAAAGGTAACCAATCATTTTCCATTGTTGCAAGTGCTCGTTCTAATGAATATTCTTTACTTCCAAATTCACTAATTTCTTCCAATTTTATGATGTGTTCATGGACCTATATTAGGTCTAATTTCAAAATCTTAAAAACATATATGTATATTCAAATAATTTTATATATTTCAAAGTTCATGAAATACATTATTTTATTAATTTATTATTATTGTTGTTTGAAATTCACATTCTAATAAATCAAGTATAATTATTTTGATTGTTTGTGTAGGTATATAAACCCTTAATGTCTTAATGTCTTTTTTGAGCTTCATAGAGTTTAGTCAAATCTAAACAAAAAAATAAAAAATTTATCATTTTTATCAATTTAAAAAAATTATAATGGTATAGATTCAAGCTAAATGTGTTACAAATTGCATAGGAAAAAAATATATGTATCACTTATGGGTTGAAAGATCATAATGTTTGATCAAGAGGGTGTTAAAACTATAAAAGTGATTTGAAGTCTTGGTATCTTTTTTTTCATGTCAAATCTAAAATTGAGGTCATAAAATAAATATGAAGATAAAAGACATAACTATAATTAATTTACAACTTTTCTAAATCTATTTTGCAATTATTTTAAATGAATTTTCACTGTGATTTCTTCCAAAGATCTAGTGTATTTGAAGCTCATCTGCAAAAGCCTCTAGTACTAAAAAATCAAGATTTGCAATGGACACCCATGCACAAAAATATTCAATAAAAAAGTTATAAATGAATTTTTGAAAATTGGATTTAATAGATTTTATAGAATATTTGACAAAAGTGGCCAAATAGTGCTTTAATAAGATTTTATTTAATTTCAAAGCTTAGTCAACATCAAATTATGATGCCTTGGACATTTAGGCTTTAATGATATGAATTTCAAAAAGATATTTCTTTGAGGAACATGCGGTATTAGTTTCATTGAAATTTGCCTTTTATGTTAAAATTTATGTCATGTTAAAAACTTACATTAAGTCTTAGTAGTTGACGAAAATGTGTGGCATCATCATTTCTTACTTCAAAACCAACTACTTCAGATATTTTAACAAAATGTCTTGGTCGTAATCCTATACAGTTGTTTCAATTATTAGATATTTTACCAAATTGACAAACAAATAATAAGAGATTGATTCTAATTGATGTAAATTTAAAAGTAATTTTAATAATTACTCAGTATTTATATTGAATTTTATATATTAAAATTTTAAAATCCATATTATAAAATGTTAATGATAGAAACCTGGATTACATAAACATCGAAATAATGGTAATATTTCTTTGAATTTGTCAATGTTTCCTCTCAATTGTGTTGCAACTTTACATGGTTCAGGGGATTTGTCTTCAAAATAGCGAACTAATTTAAATACAACTCGAAACCAATTCATAACCTACATAATAATCAAATACAAAAACAAATCATGGATATACTTTTACAAATAAGTTCATATTTTTTCTTGATTCATTTATGTAAAACTTTAATTTTTCTAGACAATCATATTATTGAGACATCTTGATTAAGTTCATTTTTTAAAATTATTTGTATATATACAAACTTGCTTTAAACTACAAACTACTACAAAATTGATTTGAATTATAATAGACAGAATTATAAATTAATTAAACAGACAACAAATTATAGACAAATAAAGATATATAAACCTCATTTTCAATCTTCTCTGAATCAAGTGTATTTAATTTTGCTGACATCCAAAGTTCTTCATTTACTTTGAAAGCATCGGCAATTGTCCACAATTGATAGTAAGGTACAATTTGTTGAGTTAATACTTGGATTTGAGGAAATTTTGTTAATGGCATACCAAACATTAATTCTTCCGCATTAATATTATCAGCAACATCATTTGCACCTTCCAATCCTTTGTGCATTTCCTACAATTTTAAAAATAAACATATGTTGAATAATTGAAAATTTGATTGAGTATTTAAACAACTTAGGATGAGTTTATCTTATGAAAAAAAATAAAACTATATTTCATCAATCTTAAATAAGTAGAAAAATATAAATATCTACCATATTGTTTACTTAATGCTGTAAGCAATTCCATTTTATTTTAAAAGACTCATATATTAAAATAATAAGTATTTGATAGCTTGAATTATTAAAAAAATATAACTAGTTTCAAAATATGTTACTCTTCATACTTGATTTTATATAGGATAACATTTTTATTAATTGCGTGGCCATTAACCACAATGATTTAATGCAAATGTACAAATGGTTATCAAAATACCTATATGGATTCACATGTATATATCATCTATTGAAACTCAAGAACTTACTTGCATTTGATTTCCTAATATTGCTGACTTTTCAATGTCTCCATATGTTTCACACATCTTGATTTGCGTTTCATATCTAAAAAATTTACAGTTACAGCCCCAACAAGCAATGAAAATACTTTAGAAGTATAAATATTTTAAAATTATAAAATACATAAAATTAAATCTATTGCTTTTATTATATTATATCAAGATTAAATTGAAAATCTTACAATATATCAAATATATAAATGAAACCTTAGCTTATAGTTGTAGATTTGTTTAATAATTATATGCCACATATCTTACTAGTGTAAATAGATGTAATATTGCATTCATCATGTTTGATTATTAAACTTAACTTCTAAACGACTATTAAGCCTAATTTGGGCTTTTGCATTTTTGGAGCAAGCTAAACTAAATTAGTTTGAAATTAATTTTAGAGGAACATATGCCATATTATTAGCTTTTAGTGTACTAGTTTGTATCCAATTGCAATTGTAAGCAATTATAGATGTGTTTTTGGTCTCAACTTAAATAATTGAATTGTTAAATTATTAAATTTTTCCAATCATAAAATCATATAGCTAACTAATTGAATTATATTGTGTTAGAATTCTAACATGAAAATCTCACTAATTGAGAGATATTTATTGTGAAACTTTGTGAAAAAAGATTTTTTTCATAACTTTGCTCTTATATTGTTCATCTTTAAAAAAATTATAACAAAATTTATTTGCTTCACATGAATTGAGGGTGTGTGCATGATTGAGTGGACTACTTTTTAAGTCACAATGTTGTTTTCAGCATGACCTTTGCTAAAATACATTCTCAACTTAAATGCCAAGACAACTATGTAATTATTTAGAAGGTCTCTTCTTTAAATAAAGAGCTAAGAACATTTAAAGATGTAGTATGAATTCAAAAAACTCCATACAACATTGTATAAGAGTCTTTTTAATGAAGAAAATATTTTTTTTATTGCATTAATGACTCATTATGTAGACTGAGGTGCTTAGAAATTATATTGCTTTACTTGATATTGATCTTAAAATAGTAATTATAGAATTTTGAAGGAATTGATTTGAATCATATTTTCAAAAGTCCATAGAAGAGTCAAAACAATGTGCTTTTCCCTCTACAAAAATTAAAATCCTAAATGATACTAGAAATTGCAGATGGGCTTTAAATCAATAGTGAAGAGTACATTAATTTCAAACTGTTAGCATTTTCAAGATTTTGGATAGCGAGATGGATGGATGATGTCGCTAGGCATTTTTGGCGGGATTTGGTGTAGGATTCTGAAAAGATCCTTTCCAATGCTTACCCTACACCGATGTGTATTTCTTTCCGGATTATTGTGTGCACTTTCCTTAGGCAAAGTTTTTTTGGCTAGCCTTATAGTGAGTTATATGGATATATACTTTCTACCAATTTTGATATTTTCAACCGTGCTCACACTTTTGGTTTGAAATTTAGTTGAAAATCTATGAAAAAATTCAAAAAAAACAACCTCAAATGCAAATAATCCTTTTCATTGCCAAACTTGTCCGTGTTGAGAACAAGAAGACTAAATTGGACATAACCTTGTAATCATTAATCCAAATTCTTTGAAATTTGTCTTACATCCAAGACAATCCTAGTGTGCATCTATATGCAATGTTCTAGTAATAAAATCAAAATTTGATTAAGACCTAAAAAACACTTTCAAATCATTTAAAAGTTAAAAAACCCTTTATATCATGCATTTCTATTGTCACCTTAAGTAAGCCATTGATACAAATAATATTGTATTTTATATATGTTTTTCAATTCAAAATATATTTTATAATATATATAGAGAGAAATTTTATTAATTATTGATCAAAATAGATTTGCGTATAAATGATGCCAATTTTTTATTTTAAAATATGATTATTAGTAGAATTAAAGATTTTGAGTTTTTTAAATATTATTAATAGGCATCACAAAGACTTTTTAATATTGCATGTCTGCATATGATTATAGTTTAGTGCTCATAGGAGTGCCTTTATGTATGTAAAATATGTCCTTGAAACATTAGTGTGACTATAGAGAGATTTTGGCATAAATCAAAAGGAAGATTTTCATTGTAATGGTTTAAGGTTTTTGAAACAATTCCATTTCACTTATAATTCCTAATTTAGAATAAGTGTCAATATTTGCCATTTTAAAAATAATTGAATGCATTGGATATTTGACATTTGAGTTTAAAAATTAGTATTATGAAATATTTTTATATCCAATCAAGTAATTGAATGCCTTTGTTTGATTAGTCTACTTTATAGAGTAGAATTTTATTTTCAATGACTTCATTTTTGTACTAATAGTATTTGAAAAATATCAAATTAAAATACTTTGTAATTTTTATTTCTCCCAACAATTCAATCTATTTTAAATACTAAATATGAAATGTTTAATTCATGTATTTACCAAAAAAAATTGGGATTGGTTAGTCAAATAATATTGACAAAAATTATATTGACAACTTCGAATTTGATGTTAATAACTATGAGTAGTTGACTAACATTTGCATATTTGGACTTGGTGATAAAATTACATGGCTTTTACATACTTGTTTAAAATATTTCAAGCTAACCTCTCTAATTGGAGAACAAATTCATTGCGTTTTTTCTTGAAAGCAGCTTCATAATGATCATATTCATCTTGAATTCTTTTTTGATGCACTTGGAGTATAGTTCGAATACGTTTAGGCCATTCCATTCCGGCAACCATTACACCAAAATCATCATCCGGTATTGAAAATATGACACCTTCAAGCCAAACCTCTTTTATTTTATTTTCTTGGGTCATTCTTTCTAGAAGAGACATTTCATTTGGAGCAGCTGACCAAAATCTAATAAATTGATAAAATTATATTTTGAGATTTAATGAAAAATTTCAAAAGTACAAATAAATATTTATATTATTTAATAATAAAAAAATTTACAAAATCCGCAAATTTAATAAATTTATAAATCCTTGTAACTAACTTTTTAAGGGAAGTGGCCTCTTCTGTGTTTGTAGGTTCTTTTGCAATATATTCAGCTATATAATTATATTTGTTTACAATTTCTTTATTTGATTTACTCATTCCTTCTAAAACCTAAACGTTGAACTTAAAATCAATAAAATTTAATCATTTGTTTATCATTTTTAATCAATGCAATATACATAACATTGAAAATATATTAGAGAAGCACTTATCAATTAATCTTTAAATAGTTTTTAAATATGTTGCTTTTAAAATTGTATATTTATATTTGTGTATAATATTCTATTTGAATTTTGTAAAATATAAAATACATAATTAAATTTTTTAACTATGTGATATATTACATGAGTTTTTAGCCTTGTACAAACGTATTTAGCTCGATCAATGAAACTTTGCTTGAAGTCTGCTACTATACACCTTACAAGTGTACTATCAATGACATTCTTTGAATGAACTTCAGCTTCTAAAGCTCTTGCATGGAACTCATTCACTTGTTCGGTGTATCCTGATAATGGTTGTTCTAACATTGAAAATTCTTTCATGAATTGATTTACATCTAATACAAAAAGATCTAAAAATGGTTTGTATTGATCCATAATTTTTTTGGGTCCAAGAATGTTAGATTGCACAACCTGTGTGAGTCCCATGTTGAATAATTTCATGTTATTATAATACTATTTTATTTTATTTAAAATAAATAACTATTAAATATTACTCTTTTTGTTCCAAAATGATCTTTTTGTTGCACTCTTTGACTTTGCAAATTGATTAAATATGGATTTTGATTGCTATTTGGGACCAAGAAATAGAATCCAAGTATTAGTTCTCCTTCTATCTATGCAATCATCAATCATAAGTCAAATGAAGTGATTGAAGGATTTAATCAACACTGTTCATTTTTATTTTTTGCATCTCTTTGAATGTTGTCCAATTGAAGAAGATGAAACTCTGGGAGGCGGAACAGAGGTTCACATGTGGGCTTGAGCCCATACTCAACAATTAAGTGCCCATTGGTGTTCCTTAAGAATGCCCCACAAAATCTACTATTTAATACTCCAAAACTGCACTTTGAAATGAGCCCCCAAACTCAAACTTTCTAGGACAATAGAAGTGTACCAAACTCTAATTATAATGCAAAATGGATTTAAAAAATATTATTTTCAGCCTTAATTCAGAATTTTTGTCCAATACAAAGATCATTTTGGGATGGGTGAAATATACATTATTACCTATAGTATATATTTTGTAACATTTAAGTAAATTTTTATTGTAATATTTTATGAAGTTATTCTTTGTGACAATTTGGTATTATTTTATTCAATGTCTATATTTTGTAACATCGAAGTGAAATTTTATTGTATTATTTTATGAAGTTGTTCTTTATAAAAATCTGATATTTTGGTTGTAGTTTATTAAATATATAAGAAAATAATGGCTATTCTTTTGCCATAAGATGTATTTAGAATGTTGAAAAATAATTTTTTGCATTTTAATTTGAAATGTGTATTGAAAAATAAGTGTTATTAACTACCAAAAATTAATATGAATTTTTAAATTCTTTATGTTTTTGGTAGTTGTATATTGTATTTAATTTTATCATTATTATCTATAAATTCTACTTATGAATCAACTTGTAATTTTTAAAAAATTTCACTATGTTTATTTACATGAATTTACTAATTAATATATAAAATGCACATATTGTTTAAAATAATAATATAGTTCAAAAATCAATACGTGTAGATGGAATTGAAACTAATATTCTCAATCATTTGAATAGGAAATAGATCACATTACTTAATAATACTATATAAATTGCACTTTACATACCATAATTAGTATGTGACTTTGTGCAAAAGAACATGAATACATGTCTCAATGATAAATATTAAAAAATACCTGTACAATGATTTGTTTAGCAACAACCACAATTTCATCATCGACTTTGATGTGTGGAAGAATTGCTTTAGACGGGTCAATTTTAATACTATCAACACGTACAATGTCTTGGGATTGTATCACAATATAATCAATAATGCCAATGAATTGATCTATCATTTCTTCAAATGATGGTTCAGTGCTACATAAGACAAATGATAATTATATACTCATTTATAATGAAGTACATGATGATAAGACCAGATGAATATATGCATACTTAAATACATACCAAAATATATGCTCCATATAATACATGAATTTTGATATTTTTTTCTAAAAAAATAATTTTGTAATCACCATAAATAATTGTATAAAATGATAAGTTATTTTATAATGTCTTTTAAATTTTCTATGTAAATATAAATAAATGATAAATGATACTTAAAAAAATTAAACATAAAATTAAATTTGATAGATAGTATTTATTTTCTACTATAAAATAAACTAATTTTTAAAAACATAATTTTTTTTGTTACCTAAATATTCCCATTTCATTTTTTAGATGAAGATAAAATGGAGGAGAATTGTGATCTTTAGAACATGGTTCACCCTTTGTAGTTGGTATAAATCCAAATAATCGTTTCAAAGTTTCTTGCTTAAATCCATAGTATGACTCTTTGTTAAATTGAGGATTTGACTCGTACTTATATTGTGTCAAAAATCTACAATAATATTATAAAGCTTGTAATAAAAAAAATTATAAATTTTTGTGTTGGTTATTTTTAATCCGTAGGAATTTAAAGTTTTTATTATTTTTATATTTTTATTAAAATTTTATTTAATTTAAATTCATCAATAAAATCAAATTGCAAGCTACAAAATATACTAAATTTTCTACCTAACCATAGAAATGATAGATTCTTCCATCAAATGGCGAATTTGATTGGCTATTTGTGTGGCCATGGCTTCATAAAATCCTTTTTCATCAATATTTAAAGGTATTGCATATACAAATTTATCAGTAAGCCATGGTATCCATTTCTTTAAAATAGCTTCTCTGCATCTCAAATATTGATTATTGTGTCATTTATAATTACGTTTTATAATTTTAATTATTTACACAACATTACTATCTTCATATCATATTTTTTCAAAGTACATGAAATATATATTATTGAACAAAATTTTAAATGTGGCATGATGTTTTAAACTTTTAGGAAAGAAGACTTATTAGTTAAGTGAATGAATGACTTTAGTAATCATCTAGTTGAGTTCATTGAAATTAACTAGTGATGATATACAAAACATAGTGCTTCAATATAGTATAGAAAATATATATTCAAATTTTTTTGTCTCAAATATACATATTTAACTTTAGATTTATATATCTTAAAGTTTACATAATCATCATATACAATAAAAACTATTTTTATAGTCAAATAGGTACAATGCCCATAAGATTTGGTATAAATTCGTTAGAGGTTTCTAAGAATAAGATGTGCCTTCATTTCTAAATAAAAATAATATAAAAAAATGTGTACAAATAACATTAGAGTGTTTGCATGCTATGATGCGCAAGGTAATTTGTCAAAATGCACTTAATGTTGGTGTTTTGATAAACATGGAAAATTTTAGGGGGGGAATGCCTAACTAAGCTATGTGATTATCACCCCTAAAAATTGTAAGAAAATCTCAAGTGCTCAAAATTGTAAAACTTACACCAAAAGAATGCTTCATCACAATACATTGAACATACTAAATTTAAAAATTTCATTTGAAACTATAGAGATCATTTTTAATTATTTAAATATAGATCTTTACAATTGCAAAGATTTTATGTTTTAAAGTTGCACTGGTTTAGTTTAGTTTTTTGAATTTTTATATTTGATTTTGATGTTCAAAATCTTAGATTAAAATTTTGGGGTTTGGAAAAATATATTTTTTACAATTTTTTCAATGTGAGAGTGAATTTGTTTTGAATTTTTTTGTTGAAAAACAATGGATATGTGAGTGCAATTGTTGATGCAAAACTAATGCAAATTGAGCATTTCTATGCATGATGGATTTTTGTGTACTACAATATACAATTATCCATCAATTAATGTTTAATTGTATTTTGAAGATGATTTATTTAATCATGCCCTCAAATAAAGTACAATGCTATAAATTTGAATGAAAGTTGAATTTATAAAATATAAAAATACATACAAAGATATACATGCATATGAATATGAATTTAAAGATGAATAACCTTTTGTCATCTATAAGTTTTTTTTCTCTATCCACAAACCATTTGAGATCAATTGGCAATTTTTCATAGATTTCACAACTTTCAATATCAATTACAAGTGTACTTCCATAATCGTTTGCCCAAACAAATTCCATTTCTATAGAAATAGGAACCAATCTATACATTATCCTTGCAACTGAATTTAGAGATTTTGCAACAGCATCTCGCCATGATTGAGGTAAAATTTGAACAATATTATCTTCTCCCAAAAATCCAGTACATATTGGTCTTAGTACATCTTCTATACCTTCCATTTTCAAATCTTTTCTTTGTTCTTCATCCTACAAGACTTTCAAAAAAACAATTGACAAATTATATATTTCAAAAAACAAATATATTCTAATTTTATCATTTTAAACACTAGACATGATGTTTAAATTTAAAATATGTTATAAATTTTAATTCATTGATTATGTTTAGGTAATTATAACAATCATTTATAATTAATGTTACCACATTCAATTTAAAAAAATATATATTGAAGTTGACACAAATTGAACTTAAATGATATTTTAAACAATTTTTCATTTAAGATTTATTTGTATCAAGTTCAAATAATTCTTGATTACACGTGAGTTTCAAGGTTGATCAAAGAGAGCTCACATGTTTTATAATTAAATTGAAAAAAAAAGCTCAATGTTAAAGAGAAACATGAGCAATTAAAAGACTAATTAAGTGTAAACAAAACATTCTTTCTATTTTAGTATGACAAAAATGAAGAATTTAAAAATTATAAAATGACAATTTTAAAGTTGAATCTTTAAAGGTCCATCCAAAAATTTAATTTATATTGGTCAAATTCAAGTGTGGATTTTAAAATATTTATATTCTTTGTATGATCTAAACTAACAAAATAAATTATAATTTTTTTATTACTACTCTACTTCTAAATTTGAAATATTTCAAAGATTTAACAAAATATTGCAATTGTAAACTGCATTTGTTAGAATCCAATTGCACAATATTGTATATTTTCATTCAAATTAAAATATTTTTTAATTTAAATTTTCAATTTTGGTAAATAAAACATATTTTTATAATGTGTATTACAATAAATGATTGTTTTTCTTACAAATTGTTCTTTAAGTGATTACAACAATTTGATTTTTCTACCAATTTTTTTGAAAAATTAACATCTATAGATTTCAAATTTTGACATTTTATTGATTAGTTGTATAAAATCAAAATTGTTGATTGTTGCTAAAGGTATTCAATACATTAAAATTAAAATAAATACTTCAAAAAAATTATAATTTTTTAAATTATTGTTTATATTTCAGAAAATGATTTTGAATTATTAAGACTAATTGTTACGTTAAACAAATTATAAGTACTATAAAATAATAATAATAATAATAATAAATTTTTATATTATAAAGAACTCATGGTCTCATAGAATACAAGAACGTAATATTGAAAGTTGAATCTAATTTAAAAGGCTTTAAAGAGTTTAGAAATAATGTTTGACCATCTAGCAATGAAGTTGATTCTTAATGAAATAATTTAGTTGCAGTATGAAAAGAATTTGATTACAAAAGGGTTTCTACCACTTTCTTGTAAGCATTGCCTTGAAAAATATCACATAAATTTACCACTTAAAGAAAAAATTTATTTTTAATATTCAACTAAGAAAAACATTCACCTAGATTTTGATAATTACTTCTCCTTATATAGGAACTTAGGTGATTATATTAATTATGACATTGAAATAATATGCAATAATCTATATCTTACATACATTTAATAGTGACATTTACAACTATATATTTTTTATAATATTCATTAGTTTGGCAATGTGTTTTGTACCTTTAGAACATATTCAACAATAGCTTGACTCATGCTATTTTTATATACTTTGTTAATTTCACTAGCAACCTTGATCATAGTACCATGATAAACTTCAGGAGTCACCATGTGCCTTGAATGGCGACCAATATATCTTGTAGCTTTTGTTAACCATGCTTCTCTGAGAGGAGTTATAAATCGGTCATGAACACTTGTATCAATATAAAATTGATATCTCAATACACTATCAACAACTTTTTGAAGTATATCAGGAGCCATTGGATTTGGCTTCTTTTTTGCTTCTTTTTTGCTTCGTGGACTTTGAACTACATTTGGTTGAGGATATGAACTAGTTTGAACTATATCAATTAATGGTTGTTTTGAATGTAATGACGTATATTCTTGCAAGGTAAATAAATCAATTGGCTCAATATTTTCTTCAACCTATATATATTATTATTATTATTATTATTATTATTATTATTATTATCATTATTATTATTATTATTATTATTATTTGATTATATATTGTAGTGTTTTAAAAGCTATTGTCTTCATTTACACATTGCGGCTTGTTGCAAAAACATTTAGTGATTTCATAAAGATATGTATATAACATTCATTGAAATGTAACAGTTTTAAATATTTTTAAATTTTGATTTTAGTAAATTATATCTTCAAAATTAAAACAATAAAAAATTACCTTTCCATCATTTGTCTTATCACTGTCAATCAATGAGTTTACTATAGGTTTAATTTCATGTGCTTTTGAAGAGGTTTTGATTTCAATTGGAGATATTTCTTTGTTTGTTAAAGTTGGTGAACTTTTAAGGCTTGCATCTTCTTTCGGTAGTAAAATTTTGGATTTTTCAATTGGCATGCGCCTTGCATACTTATATGGTTCAATTTTGTAAAGAGCGTCATGGAAATCTTGAGACTTCCATTCAATATTTATATCTAGAGGTGTTCTCCAGTGATCAAATTTTACATCATTTGGAGCAATGTAATGCTTGTGTATCTTGATTGGCATCATGCCAAAATCTTGAATTCCAGGGCTATAATGGAAAATTTGATATATATATGTTTCATAAATGTTCAATAATTATAGGTATAAAATTGAGTTTAATTCTCATCCATTGAGCATAAAATATTTTATAAATACTTAAATTTTACATTTTAAATAATAGAAATCAAAATTTATTTTTATTCAAAATGAAATTCTGGTTTATATTATTGATTTGTTCTTACGAGTATAATGATGCTATTCGTTTTGATGGTAAATACTTATATTTGGTTCTATCTGCTTTTGCAATGATTGATCTTGTAAATATCATCTCATCACTCATCACTGAGTTTTTTTCATTAGAAACAAAATTCTCAATTTTCTGAAATCAAAAAATTAATTTTTGTTAGTTTTTTGAAGAAACTCAATCATATTTCAAACCACATAAATATACAAATATTACTGAAAAAAATACAAATTTTTATACATACATTTTTGCTTTTCTCCATAGTGGCTTCAAAAGCTTCAAAAAAATCAACAGCCATTTTGTTGAATTCAAATTGTTAAATTCAAATGCACAATTTGCTCTTTATTTATCAAAACATTAGGATACCTATGTAAAATGCACTCAAATTTTGTAAGATAAATTTAGTGTGATAAATTATAAAATATCCAATGTTTTATTTTTTAAAATTATTTTTAAAAAATGTTATTAATATTAAAATCACAGTTTGGTAGGTGCATGCTAGATTAAATAATACGTGAATATAAATCAACACCAAAAAATCTCATATGCTTTCAATATAGAACTTTATCAATAAATTCCATCTAATTTTTTGATAATGAAATTTGGTCCAAAATTTTCTATATATTATCATTAGCAAATAATTGCAAATTGTTAGATTTTGGAAATACAAATTGGAATTAAAAATGTACGTGATGATTACTCTTTTTTGATGTTACATCAACAACAAATAATTGTTTATAAAATTATAATTTTATTGGTTGAATATAAAATTACAATAATTTTGTTTGATATCAAAACAATTTCTATCTTTAAATCCTATAATATTGAAATTGATATATTTTTAAAGCATTTAATGCATAATTTTTATACTCATTTAAAAAATATATTTGGCTTAAGAAGAAAATCTTGAATTATATCTTTAATTTCAAGAAGGATTTATTTAACCCTTAACTGCCTGAGCGACCATATATGGTCGATCTGAAATTTCAAGCTCATTTTGGTATAGGCAGTTAAATTTGTTTGACCGTTTTAAAAAAAAATTCGGGCAGTTTTTAGGGTTAACTATTGAAAACTTTCATTTTTCACTGCAAAAGGTAAACATTTGATTTTTTGAGAGGTCTTCAAAGCCATACATGTCCATTAGTGGAAGAGTAAAGCTTCTTAATTTTACTTCACTTCCCAACTTTTGCCAATTTCACTTGATTTGAGATCTAAAAACTTGTACTTATCCATTTGCTTTGAAAATGGTCCCAATGGTAAGAGTAAAGTGTTTTCATGATTTTCACCATTGAAAATTTAAACATGCAAGTGTTGATTTGGAATATTTTGCGATTTATACTTATAAAAAAAATTGCATTTCACCAATTGCAAGGTGGATTGTGTAATAACTATTGATAGCTTTTCATGTGAAATTAAGTTTTTTGAAAGTGCATTTTAGTGTAATAACATTATTTGTAGTCGTTCATGTCACTTCCCATCCCAAAAAACTTTTATATGCAAATTTCTAAAACATTGTAGGGAGGGCAGCATACTAAAAATAGAAAGCATACATTTCTCTTGTTATAATCTCACAACTCCTATGCAATTTTGCACTCAAAATTGGTATGCATACTAATAATCAAGCTCTTTAAACATCTATACTGTTAGATTTTGAAAAAAATACAATTTGCTTCATTGGGGTTAACTATAAGCCCATGCTCTTTTTTCATAGTCAAAACACTTGAAAAGGTTTTGGCATTTAGGGGTTAAGTAACTTTTAAATAAGTTTAGGGGAGATGGCTATATTACTACGTTGGCTTCCAAACTTGCGCAATTTGGACCTATTCTCGTGTAGTAGCTCAGCTCTAATTTGCCGCCAAATTGTCATGTTATTATTCCGTTGGTTGTCTTGACCATTTGTAGCTTTTGATGGATATTTGCTGCATTTACAACATTCTACGCTTGTGTGTTTGCTGCTTTTGCTTGCACCTTTGTTGCTTTCTTTAGCACATTTTTTGCTTGCGTCTGCATGTTTATTTCATATGTTCAATTGGAGCAATCTACTTGATAATCAAGACACTAGTCCAAATTAAAATGGCGCTTCAAAAAAGAAAGTTGCCTAGTTTACACCAAAGTTCTTCAAAAGTTTTTCTAATTGGTTGCACAAACAACTGAATGAAGACATTGATCTAAAAACAGTGTTTCAAAAAAGAAGGTTGCTATATTTACACCAAAGTTCCTCAAAAGATCTTCTAATCAATTGTACAAACAAGCTTCTTTTTATGCAATTGCGTGCTTGTTATTGGCATATTATCGGTAGGAACATGTGCTCTGGAATTCAAGTGCTTGAAATGAGCAATTGATTACTATTAGTAGATGAGCAATTCTCTTTGTTTTATGGCTGTGATTCTATTTTCTCTTTAGAGTTTTTTGCTGCAACTGTAGTTATTCCTTTTTTACTAGTGAGCAAGATGTTGGTCCATCACTATATTTCCTTTGGTTTGGCCCTTGAAAGTTTTTTTTGGTGTGAAAAGGCAATTAGTTTAGCGTTTGCATGTGGCCAAGGTTTGTCTTTACATTATTGTGGTGTGAGGTATTATTGATTTTAGAATTATTTGCTTTGGCCCTTGAGAGTTTTTTTTGCTATGGAAGAGTAGATTAGCTTATCGCCTTGTGTGGCAAAAGTAAATCCTTAGATTATTGGATGTTTTGTGGCACTTTGTCTTACGGTTTTCTTAAGTTGTTTTTGTTGTCATTGTTATAGGAAGCAAGGCTATTTGGGCCTACACTTTTCAAAGCTGCCAAGTTGAAGTGCTCTTCTTTGGTATTGATAAGGATCACCTAGACAACCGCCGGTGCATCTAGAGGAAGCAATTCATTCCTGATCAACCCCCATTCTTGTTAAGTAGATTGTTTACTTTCCGTGAAGGAAGAGAAGAATAGTGATTAATTGTGGTGTGGTTCCTGAGGTAGTTGTGGCACATTTTGATTGGTTACAGGACTCTCAATATTTCAACCACCCCTTGGTCAATTTTCTTTTCAGCCCATGATTGGAAATAGCAAGCCCTATATCACCAACATGGGAGGAATAGAATCTTCCGCTGAAAAATTCACAATAATTATATTTTGAGAAATAAAAATCTGAAAAATTATAGAAACCTTCCAAAGTCTACTTCCACACACGGGAAAAATTTTCCATTGAAGAAACTTGCCTTGCAGATGGTCAGATCTGCTTAACTTGTGATCAAAAATGGGTTGCCTCCCTTTTACCTTAATTCACAATGATGTCCCATCCAAAATCACTCCTTGGCCATTTCCAAAGAGATCACCGAAGCTCAAATATTCAAATTCAATGCATGGATTAGAGAACAAAAATTTCTTCAGTAACTCTATTTTGTTGTGTAAAGTGTTTTGAATATTTAGAATTTTTTGCTTGGGATTTGGATGTTTATAGTAACCACTTTTGTTATAGGAGGTTCCCTTTTGTAGATAGAGCTTGCCATGTGGCATATTTGAAGTCTACTATATTGTAGTGATGTATAAATTTGTAGGCTAAATTGAATGTTGAATTGGTTATTAGTGTAGTTAAAAGGCTGGTTTAGTAAGCTAAAGCAAGACAAAATGGTGGTGGAGTGGGAAAGGGTACAAGACAAGATGTCTCTACATGTATACTACCACATTGGTGGCGATTGATTCAAAGCATGAACGTTGACAAGGCATGTCATAACATACTTTGACTGCTTGGATATTTAAACTTTGGTTTGCATTAAGGTACATTCCCACCTGGAGTTTGCAAAGTCTGTGTACTAAATGATAAAACCTCCATATAAAGTAGGAAATAATGTTTTTAATGAGAGTGCAAGTTCGGAGCTTCTGAACTGTGCAGAGTTCACACGTGGCCCGATTGTTCACCAACTGTGCCGGGGGAGGCCGGGCTATGGCTATGCAAGTGAGTCTTGCAGGAAGCTCTCAGGGTGATTGCTGCACTGTTGTTGTATGTTTTTCCCTCTTTCTGGTTTCGTTTCTTGAAATTGTTTGAGCTATGGACGTGGGTTTTCAAGGAAACTCTTAGGCGGTGATGTCGCGGCTTGTTGGTTGTGTTTTTTTTTTTTCCCTTTTCAGGTTTCGTTACTTAAAAATTTGGCTATGCGAGTTTTGAAGGAAGTTTATTAGGCTTTGCTGTTGGGGTTCATGTGGGCATTGTCAATTGCTTCAGTGATTTCTTGAAGCGCTTCGTTTCTTTCCTTTGCAAAGTTCTTTCATCAGGCTCTGCAGCTACTTGGTTGGGTATGAAGTTAGCAAGTTTTGCAAGGTTGGAGCTAGGAGCTTCAGTTGTGCAACTTTTCCTTTACAAAGTTTGAGCTGCAAGGCACGAGGAGCAGAAATTGTGCTTGTGCAACTCTCAGTCGAGAAGTTTCGCAAGTGCAGTTTTAGTTAATGGGCGCAAAGAGGTGCCATTACGTAACACTGCACAAATTCCTCGGAAATCTACAATTGCAGAAGATTTGAATACTACAAAAGCACAGGCGAATTTTTTATGATTTCTGCAGAAATTATGTAACAATCCCGCTCCTACACCCAAGACACGTCAGATTCCAGCTAGGTTCGGCATTTGCCAAACAACGCAGGTGGAAACAATGGAAGAATTTCTCATGTAAGACCCGCTTCAAAGAGCGCCTCTAACGCCAGGTGGGAATGTCCCTTTAGCTGTAAACCTTTTTGTTGATCTAGAAAATTATTTTTGAATTTTTATGAAAGTATAACATCTAAAATTTGTCTCATGTATATGATATAAACTAATTTTGAATGTCAATATGGTGTACATTAGGTTTTGGAGCTTCCTCAATGGGGTTGCAGCAAGGCACAAAGTAGTCCTTTGAGAGATTTTAGAGATGTAATAGAGCAAAGCCCCCATGATCTATGGGGCTTGAAAACCTCCTTAACCTATACTTTATTATGTTTCCACCAAAAACGCTCCAAAACTGCCAATTCTAATTCAAATACTAAATTTTAGAAAAAAAAAACATTTTTGTATGTATGTAACCATAAAGTCTTGTAGTATGCTGGCTTGAAAAAAATTTGCAAAAAATTTCAGAAATTTCCACCATGTGGATTGCAAGATATTAGTGTTTGAATTGACAAAAATCCTTTTTTGGGCCCTGCAAAACAACGCATAGCTACACTTCACAAGGTCACATTTGTAAGAAAAAATGTCCAAATGGTAGTGCTTCTTTGGATTCATTCTTCAAGGCAAGTTGGCTACATGCTTTAAGAATTTCAGATCATTTGAAATTGTACAACATATAGGCAAAAATTAGTAAGTAAAAAGAAGTAGGGAATGCTTCAAAGCTTTCCAAAATCTAAAAAATGATTTCAAATTTTTGTTTCTGAAAAAATATTTTTATCTGCTCGGACTACCAAGATGAAGAAAAAAACTACATATCATACAATAACTTTTTAACCATGTAGTCAAAAGTTATAAAAATTGTTAGCCCTTAAAAAAAAACCGGTCCCCATATTGTGTGGAAATTTCAAAGAATAAAAATAAAAATTTCATTCATAGTGAGCTATACAAAATTGGTTAAATTGCTATATTGCCAAAACAATGCAGCGGTCTTTTAGGGGTTAAAGAAAGTTAAAGAAAAAAACTAAAAAGAAACATGGTCTATGGACTAAAGAAGCAATGAGATCCACTATTGTAGACACTGAATGTCGTAGGATTAAAATCAAAGAAGCATCACAATACTACTTCATATTCGAATCAAGCATGAGGGCTTGGCTAGATGGAAAGGTTAAATCTAAAAGTATTGGCCCAAAGATTGTAGGTAACTAAAGAAGAAGAGATGTTGGTGGTTGAATGGTGTGAGACAAGGTGACAAGTGGCTCATTGTGTCACACTCACTCTTTTGAAAAGAAAGGTGAAGTTGATTTGTGAAAGTAGGGTTATTCTTTTTCACAAAAGGATTCTTGGGAGAAATTGGTGGTACTTGTTTCAATAACGGCATCTGCACTTGGTGTTGCAAAGGCTTGAAGACTTAGATACTTTAAGAGCAAAAGGATTGTCAAAGGAGATATGTGATCGGTTTTATACATTTCTCACTAACATCTATGAAGAAGGAAGATATCCCCCAAGCAAGATCTGGAAGGCAAACAAAACCGGATTAAGTGCATCCCAAATAAATAGTAGTATTAAGGTGAATGGTGTCAGAGGATCTAGAAATGTTTCAACACTTAATACTACCAACCATCAATAGATGACCATCTTAGTTTGCATAAATGCCATGGGACATAGTATTCCTAGCTTCTATGTCTCTTCAGCAAGTGGGATGTGTCAAAACTTTGTTGACATGTGCAAATTAGGTGTCCAAATGGCAGTGCAAAAGAATAATTGGATTGATGAAGCAATTTTTTGTGAGTGGTTGGACCATTTTAAAGATTTAGTGCTTGGAGTGTCTCACTAGAGAAGAAGCATCTTCTTCTAGTTGATGGGCATTATAGTCACATTACTTTGGATGTACTTACTAAAGCAACTAGTTACGGTATAGATAAGCTCTCCTACCACCCCATACATCTCATAAGTAGCAACCACTAGATGTATTAATTTTTAATTGTTCAAAGTCCACATTGATATTTTGAAGGAAAGCTTTAAAGAAACAAATCTAGCATGGAGCCACAATAATTTGGCCATATTTGGCTAAGCTTGTTAGCAAGGCTTTCAAAGAAGCTTTTTTTGCTTCTAATGTTGAAGTTGGTTTTAGAAAATCAGGGATCTATTCTTTGAATATACAAGCTATGGATGAAGAAATTGGACCAAGTTCATTTTTTATCAATTTGAATACCACAAAATTTAAAGATGTTTTCAATATAAGAGATGTAAAGGATTTTTTGTTTGAGACAAATTAGGTATTTAGGTAAGTAAAATATTTTTATGTCAAATTTGGAGATTATTTATTGCTTAATAGATGCTTCATTGTAATTAATAAAAAACATTGGTTGGATGAAACAAGGAATTTGCAAGACCTCTTCACATATCATGGGATGATATTCAAGCTTTGGACCCTGGTCAATTTTTCAATGATACAATTGTTGATTTTTATGTCAAGTACTTTAAAATATGATTTTCAAATTGTTTAGATTTATTTTGTACCATTCATTATATTCATTTTGTATTTGTATGTGATTATGCACATTCATAATCAATAACTACATGACTTAAAATGGAAAGAGAAGTTGTACTTTTTTAATTGTTTGTCTTACACAAAAGCCAGACACTTTGGATTTTGAATATATGAAAAAGTGGACAAAAAAAATTCAAGTATTTTCAAAGGACTATCTTTTTGTTCCAATCCATAAGAAGTAAGTAGCAATGTTTAATTAGGTTTTGTTTTGGAAAATTTCATTGAGTCCATCTTTAAACAATTTTTTTTGGATTAACTTATTATTTTATCATATTTTTTTATCAAATTCTAATGGAGTCTTATAATCATCTAGATTAGATTCAAAGCTTTTTAAAAACAAATTATCTTGCATTTTGATTCTTTGAATCAAGGTCATGATAGCAATGCCATATTTGGCATATTTAAAAGATATATTGAAAAGTCATGCTCCTTAGATTTAATTGTGGTAATACATTTAGTTATAGTAGCCACTTTAAGGCTGTTGATTGAAACTATAATTTTGTTGATAAGTTTTGAAGGTAGTGACTTCACTTGATTATGAAGTTCAATGCAATAAGTTATCAAATTTTCTTTTTAGGTATCTTCACTACAAGAGAAAGGGATATTTTAAGTATAGTCCTATAAGTGACGACCTTTTTAGAAGATTTTTAGTAAAATTTTACTGAAAACATGTGTTTCTTAGTAAATTTTATTAAAAATCTTCTAAAAGGATCATTAATTATAGGACTATACTTAAAACACCCCTTTCTCTTGTAGTGCTTGTTTCAAGTTGGAGCAAATGAACACCTTGAAGTGATACATAAAAAAATACTACAACGACGAGTATTGATAAGTATCTATTAGTACTTTTATTACCCTAATTTGCTATTAAAACATAGTTATAGATATTAAATGTGGAATCATTTTTAGTTCATAGACAACGAAATTAGGACCTAATTCATTCAACAGGTCAGGATAATGGATATGATTGTGGTGTCTTTTTGTTGTACTATGTTAAAAAGTTCATAGAAAATGCACCTCAAAAGCTAATCTTTCAAAATCTAGATGAGATTTTCAACCACAATTGGTTTTCTTTAAGAGAAGCTTCATATTTAAAGGTTGAAAACTTCTTCAAAACACTAATAATAAAGCAAAGCAAAAATCTTCATCTCTCCTTCTCTCTCTATACATATCTGTATATATATATATATATATATATATATATATATAACAAACTCAATCATAGGATCCTTTACTTAATTTGTTAGAGTATCCACTTCTAAAATTTTAAAATAAAAAAACTTACTAATTGCAAGATTCCAATTCTTGAATTTGAAGAAGTATTTTCAATTCTTTCCAAATGGTTAGATTCATCTTTCAAACTTTTTACCCAAAAATGTATAGATCCTACAACCTTCTATAATATCGTGAAGAAATAATTTGGGAATACATATACAATATTTCAACAAATAACATTTCAAATTTATGCTTGAAAAAAATAGTTTGTAGAAAGAAGTAGAGAATGATTTAAAATACTAAATTTAAAAAAAATTTAGTTATGGAATTGAAAAATTCCAATTCCAAGGGTTGCAATGTTGTAATAAATAATCTACATTCTATGATTTTATTTTGTTCAAAAAAATTGAAAATTAAGTTATATAAAGGACTTTAAAGTTTATTTTAGAATATAGATTCTATCACAAACTAAACTCTTCGTAATTTTCATCTCAATAATGAAAATGGAATGATTAAAAGCTTTCCACATATATAAATCTAGAAAACCAAGAAAAAATATTGTTTCTTAATAAAGTGATTTTTTCTTATTTGCTTGCGCTACCTGGACTCCAAAAGATTTTACATTTTATACAATAATTTTTTAGCCATGTAGTTAAAAGTTATGTGTAAAAATTTGAAAAAAAACAAAAACAAAAACATTTGTAAATGGATGACCGAAAATGTTGTGTTGCCAAAAAAATGCTATTTGGTCCTTTAGGGATTACCACCTCTAAAATCTTTGCTTTTAAAATAAATAAATAAATGCAAGTTGCATTCTTACTTGATGGATGAATGAATAGCTCATCATTGACAAGCATAGTTGTCTTCTCAAAACTGGCGAGAGTTCGACATACACGACGTCTAGGACATCTAATAGCTCCTTTGTCTGTCTAGTAAAGTCAACTTTAAAGTTGACTTTCAAATAACTTTCAAATAAAACACTCTCTTTTTCCAATCTTAACATATTATAGTTTCATTTTATTGAAGTGTCTCAATTTAATAAACACATATGACATTCTAAATTTTGAGTCATAATTAAAGTGAGATTTCAATGAGCAATCAACTTCAAAAAAGGCCTTGTTAGACATGTTTAGATGGACAATATGTCGTACAACATATGACGTCAGAAAGACAAAACGACAATTGGACCCTGAAATGTGTTCAACAAGACAACTCTATTGACAAGTGGTTGTGTTTTCTAGGACACATTATATGCATTTCTACTAATTGTTTGGATTGCAATCCCCCTTGTTTCCAAATATTTCTTGTTACGTTGCTCTTGTTGTCTTGCGTATCATGTGGCTTGTTCTACACATGATGTTTTAAATTTTTGTCTTGTAGATATTACCTTTGGTACTCATTTAACATTCTTTTCTTGTTATAGTCCTAAACCTATGACTACTCTATTTCAATTACATATAATAGGGACAAAAGACCTTAATATATTTGGCTAAAAATAAAACTAAACCTAATAATGTCAAATTTTTCTATATGACCTAAAAGGCAATGAAGATAGGTTTGATTAATCTAAAAGACTAATTTTACTCCAAAAAAACCCCAAAAAACTAAATAAGGACAAATCTAGGGCTCATATAAGGATTGGACCAAAGATATGGTAGAAGTGGTCAAGAAAAATACTTTGAAACTCACAAATTTGTTAGGCAAAGGAACAATTTATTTCATTAATATTGTCAAGAATATAGAGTCCAATTCAATTGTTCAAACAGAGCAACTTACATAAAGAGGCATTACAAAACAAATGTTGATGGAAGCTTAGTTATTGTTTGAGCAAAGAGCCAACTATATCATTGCATGGATGTGAACTCCCAATTTGTCACTTGAAACTCATAGTTTTTGTTTTGTTTTGTTTCTACATTTTAAGATAAATTTTATACATCAACACTCTTTTTTGAAATTTAATTGTATAAAACTAGATAGATATGTTACGTAATGTCAATACAATATTTGGTCTATAGTAGAGCACAATATTTGAAATACCTCAAAATCCAATATGCATATAGGTTATAAACCCAGAAGTAATAAAAATATAGAACACTTTGTAAATAACTCCCAAAATGCCTAACCTTGCCTAGCATGTGACAATTAATGATTAAAACAGTGCAAGGGAATTCTAGTGGGGCCCTTGAGTCATTTCCTAGAGAAGTTTCAATTTCTTAGTCGTTCCAAGAAAAGTAGAAACCCCAATTGTTAATCTACAGGTTTCAAAAATTCATGACGTACCAAAGGAAGGCATCTATGATAGAAGTAACTAGTGTTCTAGTGTTGAAAATCACGCCAAAAATGCAATGATGAAATTAATTTGCCAAGATTTATTGCCATATAAAAGATTTCCGATCATTGATAATTAAAGATGATAGCAAGAATCCAATCTCCCTCTCTAAATGTGCAACGTAAAAATATGAAATTGCACATCTTTTATGGGGTTGTGTGAGAGTTTCTATAAAAAAAATTCTGAAATCTTCTAACTTACAAAAGATTTTCTTCCGCGTGGTTAATCACTTAAATTTTCAATGAAAAATTCCTAGAAAATTACCCAGATTACAATAAAATCTCACTAAAATTTTGGATTGCTTCTTTGATGCTAATAATTTGCCCTGACAAGTTTAAAAGCATTCCAACACTGACAGGTACCTGAACCAACGAGATTCTCTAATTCCGACAAAATTGGGAAGTATTTGTCAAATTGACCGGCATTTCAGGAGCATACAAAATTAGAACAAGGCCAAAGCTGAGTCTTTTTCTACTTCTACACACCTTCCAAATAACATAGGCTAGTCAAATTCTTCAGAAAAAGTAACCTTCAAGTTTTGAATCTTTATATTATTTTTAATTGAACTTTGTACTACCTTTTTGCCGCCTTTTTGAGATAGAAAAGGGGGAGGAAGAGGACATAGAATAAAAATGGCCTTCTAAAGCCAATGGCGCAATCTTTTTTTGATTTGAAATCTTTCTTAAAAAGTTAGAAGTTTGGGCCAACATAGAAGTTGAAAATCTCAAAAAATTAGATTAAAAATAGTAGAACTTAATTTTCCACTAGGTAAAAGAGGGGAGGAATGACCTTGGAAAAAGTATGTAAGGACACTTTTTTCCCTTTCAAACCGCCTTTTGCTATGTTTTGTCTCCCTTGGATCCATTATAGTGGATTTCTTAGCCATTGAGCCAAAACTTGCCAACCGGTGTTTTAGGAGCAATTTTTGCTCCATTATTGTTGTTTTTGTTACATGTCACATATTGTAGTACTAACTATTCATACTAATTTGTTGTACTAACCTTGGAGAAAAGCCTCTTGGGTACCTTAATGATGCCGCTTGTAGGGACCCTCTAGCGTCTTGTCCTTTGTTTTCACACACATCCTTGGTGGAAAAAAAAATTATTTTTTCTAGGGATTGTGGAGTGCGTGATTTTAACAATTATAGTTCTTTGTCTATGTGTTGAGCACTTGCATACTAACAATTACTAACTAGTACTTGGCTTAGTTGTTCCAAGCATGTTCCTTGTTCTTCCAGAACAGTGAAGCTTTGCTTTAGATACTTTTAGACTGTCTAGCACCTTGGATCAAATTCCATAGTATAGCAAAGCATTGATCTAGAGGTATTATAATATTCAGGCTCTTTTGTCAAAATTCCAAATAGGGCAAAGCTTTGAACTTAAATTTTTTTAAATAAAACAACATATGAATAACTTATAAAGCATTGAAAATAGTATGTCTTATTTCTCTAAAAATTTAGACCTAGAAAAATTTGACTCTAAAATTCATGCACAAAAAGAGCACAATGAAAAATTCCAAGAATGGACACTTTGATATTTGTTTTTTAGAAAATAGCAAAAAAACTCAAAAGAAAATACATTTTTTCTAATATGAAGGTGCTCTTTTTCAATCATTTTCATCTTTGGGAAAAAAATTGTATTATTTGCACTTGCGTAAAAGGAGTGCACTTTGAGCACATGTGGAAGGTAGACAATTTATTATTTTTAGAAAATATCTTTGTGGATGCATATAACTTCAGTAGAAGTCTTTATATTCCAATTTTGAGCTTCATATTTGCATTTTTGGATTAAAAAATAGTACCCCCTCCCAACTGTCTACGATAGACATCCAATTGGGGCTGTTTAGAAATAGTAAAATGATTTTTTTAAATACAAAAAATTATTCAATGTCTACAACTATCATACGTACCTTCATTTTAAATTTCATTTAAAATTGAAATAAGACACAAAAGTTATGAGCAAAAAACCACCTATCCAAGGTCAAGGGGCCAAAAAAAGAGACAAGTGTTTGTTGCAAACACCCTAAAAAACATACTTTGGAAAATGACATTAAACTTGTCCCATAAAGTGGGACCAACCAGGTGGATTTTACAATGGGGGAAAATGCAGGAATTTTTTATTTGCCACAAAAATTTTATTTTTGCAAATTCTGAATTCATATTTGCAATTAGAGACCCCAAATTTGCTAGGAGAGGTCTACAATATACCCTAGGCACGACACAAAAGATTTTTTTTTTTTTACATTTACCACCCATGCCAATTCTTGCGTTTTCACTCTGTTGGTTTCACTTTGTGGGACTAGTTTAACGTCCTCCATTTAACGTCCTGCTCCTTTGGAAAGCCATACTTCTAGATTATGCTTTTTGTATTCTCCCAAAACAAGCTCAATTACTTTGTGATTAGACAACCCAATTATAAAACTTACAACGTACAATAGAACCTCCTTAAATCAAACCTCTATAAGTAGATAAACCTCTGTAAACCAATCATGTCAGACCGGTCCCGGACAAGGCCACATAACAAAGGCTGTGACTAAAAATGACCCTCCAGAAGTCCATAAACCTCTATAAACCAATCTGTCATACCAGTCCGGGACTAATCAGCTTAGAGAGGTTCTACTGTAGTAACTTCATTTAATATCCAAAAAATGTGTTTGCATAGATAGTGATAGATTGCTCTTTTTTTTAGAAAACCCAATGTGAAAACATTAGTGTAGTACACGTGTCATTCAAGCATTAAGTGTTAAATTTTTTTGGAAAATTTTAAAAAGGGATACACATGTAATTTTTTGGCTAATTGTTAAACTCTTATATCCAAAAATTCACTGAGCACATCCCCTTATGAATTGAATTGATGAAATGTACTTGAAAACTCACCCCTACCCCTACATTTGTATTTGTAGGGAACCTTTATAAATTGCAATTAATATGGGATATATCTATATGAATTTGTATCCGTATCCATATCCACCATTCGCATCCATATTGCCTAGTTTGTATTTCATAACCATATAACGGTATATTGTTTTCCATAATTCATATCTGTATTTTGTATCATGTGTTTTATATATATATCCGAATCCAAGAGGGACGGCCAAGATTACCTCTTAGAACAGCGATCAACGGCATTAGAGGGGGTGGGTTGTTTTTTTAATAGTGATCAATGGCTTTGGATTTTTCAAAACGGTGTGTATGTGTGTTAATTGCAAAACCAAGAATATTTACATCTTTTCATTACATAGTTATACAACCCCTCCCCTACCCACAAGGATGGAATCAGTCCAAATCATCTAGTTCAGAGCAAAGTCCCAGTCATCAAGCTCTGAACCCTAGCCCCAGTGGGATCACCAAGCCCCAAGCCCAAACCCTATTCACAGAATCCTCAGTCACCAAACCTCGGCCAATAATTTTTGGGTATTGGGACCGGAGCCACAAGTATTGGGATTGCAACACGAGTGGGATCGGGGCCATGGGTATCAGGATTGCAATAAGGATATGGCTGAAGCACAATAATGGACAAGAACCGGAGGACATCGGAACCGCGCCATGGATACAATTGTGAGCTTGGGAACGGTTGAAGCAAGGAACAACTGTAAACTCACGGAGAACGGCTGAAGCAAAGAACAAGTACTGTATGAGCTCACCGAGAACTTACGGCTAAAGCAAAGAACAACTGTTGTGTGAGCTCACCGAAAACAGCTAATTAAAGCAAAGAACAGGTGTAAGCTCACTAAGAACGGCTAAAGCAAAGAACAACTGTTGTGTGAAGTTGAGTCCAGCTCTTGTGAAGTTGGATCTAGCTACTGTAAGTTATAAATTCTTGCTTAATAAAAATCCAACTACAGTAAAGTGAGTGTGGTAAACATAAAAATTAAGAAAGAAAGTCATATTCTAAAATATTTTTCTACAAGACAAAAAAACTAGAGTAGTTGGAAGAGGGAGTAGAAAAGTATTAGCACATATTGAATGCTTGCTTACAAAAGAAATAATCTTTACATCAAGATGTCTACAACAATCTATAGAACAGAATGATGGATGGGAAGTGAAGAAAGAAGGTGTGGAAATTTAGAATTGGAAGACAAAGGATAGGGATTAGGAAAAATCCAAAAAAAAATATCAATTAGCCATACAAAATCTAAGTTGAACAATTATTGACTCTTGGTTCAAGAAGGGGACAAGGATCTAGAATTATTGGAGTTTTGACTTGGGGGGATTTAGTGGTCCCCTTGCCAAAGTGAACTAGTTGAAATTGCAATAATTTGAAGGAAAAGAAATGAAATAGAAGGAAAAGATTGAGGAGGGAAGTTAGAAGAGACTCAGTCACTTAGAAGAAGGAAGGGGACTAGGGGAGAGGAGAAATTAGGAAAGTAGATTAGAATTAATTTCACAAATTGTACCACAAAATCCCAACTTAAGTGGTGAGCAAAATTCAAGAGGAAGGCAAGATGGACAACAATGGGGGGACCTAGGCAGTTTTTGAGCACCTTTTGCAAGAAAATAACTCCGAAATACTTATTTAACCAAACCATTTTTCTTAATTTCTTTTTGTTTAAATTTCAAATACAAAGTAGGAATTGTAAGCTCAATTCAGACCTCTAGAAGTAGTTTTAATCCCAAGTTTGTTCCTAGATACTTGAAGAAGATTCCTAGAGTTTTCTTAAAACACTTAAACTTAGAAAATAGACAAAGAACAAAGAAGATATGTATGGATGAAATTTGGTACTGAGAATGGATGAAAAATAATAAAAGGTCAATGGAAAAATCTATAATTTAGAATAATTTTAAGTGTCTTAGAAATCTAAATATTTAATCTTATGCCCTACAAGGAAAAAAAACTAAATATTTTAAAAATGATAATTTAACAAAAGAGGTCCTAAACCTTAAGAATCAAGTAGACAACTAATTAAGAATCTTTGAAGACAACTGAATAACAAATAGAGCTTAGCATCATCTAGAAGGGGCTTAAAAAATTCAAAATCTAATTTATGCTTCACAAATAGAATTAAAGTAAGGAAGATAACAAAGGATGTAGTTTAGTCTCAAGATTAGAGAAAAGTAGTAACTATTCATCCAATTTAGATTAAATTTTGAACCAAAAAACTAGAATTAAACCTAGACTCATATTGCAAAAATTGAAAGTCAATTTGGATTTAAAAAGTCACTAGAAAAGTGGAAATCAATGAATGGAGTTTAAAAGGCATCTTCCAAGGCTAAATTTCATCCAACCATAACTTCCACTAGGAAACTCCAAATAATACTATTGGGTCGTTGCAAGAAACACTTGTCCTTTTATTGTCCCCTTGGCTTTAGACAGGTAGTTCTTTGCTCATAACTTTTGCGTCGTATGTCCATTTTCTATGAAATTTGAAATGAAGGTACATATGGTAGTTTCAGACATTGGATAATTTTTTCCAATTTTTCTAAATTAGTTTATTATTTTAAAAAAATTCCCAATCGGATGTCTACCTTGACCATTTCGGGGGGGTTTCAGTACTATTTTTGACCCAAAAATGCAAATTTGAAGGTGAAAATTGGAAAATAAGGAGTTCTACTGAGGTTACACAAGCTTACGAGAGACTTTTCAAAAATAATAAAGTGTCCACCTTCTACATGTGCTCAAAGTGCACTACCTTTGCACACGTGCAGAGAATACAATTTAACCCCTAAAGTACCAAAGTCCCCTCAGGGGACACTTCAGATTTCGGGCAGGCCCATGTGGCCTCAATTTTTGATCTGATTTTTTAAAACTTTTTTGAAGATAGGGAATCACATTAGCTTTCTAAAAATATAATTTTTTTTTCAATAGGTGCCCGGGAGCAAAAGTTATGCCATCCTAAAGCAAAAAAGCAGTTCGTCGGGCAGAAAAAAAAAAAAAAAAAAGTTTTTTATTTTTTTAGTTCTTTTTCCTCAAAGATCATGTTTTTGTCTACATCTGAAGCTTTGATTCATTCTATTTGGACTAATAATGAGAAAGTTATGGACAATCTTGTTTTTCGGGCAATTTAAGCATCTTCAAAAAAACTAACTTATAGAATTCATTTTTGAATGCAATTTTCAAATTTTTTCAAATTTTTTTTTTGACAAGGTCAAGTTTGTTTGCAAGAACAATCCCACCATTGGGATTATGTTGTTTTAATTCCACCTAAGAGCTATTAACAATTTAGTATTTCGTTCAATTTTGGACCTACTTCTATTCAACAATTTTTTTATATGTGAAAATCAAGGTTTGACATTCTGAAATTTATTTCCCCGACTCTCAACTCAAATGTTCAAGATAAAAAATTACAACTTTTTGTTGTGTAGTGCAAAAAAAATCCACAAATGGCCGTCAAAGTCATCTGAAATTGCAGGAAACAGTTCAAAAAAACTTTTTTTTTCCAACTTTGAATGCTAATATCTTCCAATCAGAACGGTCAAATGTCTTGAAATTCTTACCACATAATCTGAGACAAGTGAAGTACAAGATCCTATGGCTAGATTCTAAAAAAAAGTTTTTTTGGATTTAGGGAGTGATCGCAGCAGAAATGGCAGTTTTCAGTGGTTCCGGAGCCAGAAAATGCCTTGGTATTTTAGGGGTTAATTTTTCCAAAGATGGAAGTGGTTGAAAAGAAGCATCTTTAAGTTAAAAAAAAATGGATTTATTGAATTTTTTTAATCACTAAAAATGAAAAGGTCTATTTTCTGCTCCTAGTAGCTTCTACAATACTTTGTAGCAGTCTATAGTACTGCATAGTACTACATAGTACTTAATTGATGGTCAAGATTTGCGGGCACCCTGAATCGATGGTTTAGATTTGCAGGTGCTCCGCAAAAACATAGTATTGGTAGTACTGCCAGTCCTATGGCCAAAATTGCGTTTTTGAGCCAAAAACGTGAAGTGTTTCTTGCAATCGCCCTATACTAGTGGGTACTTCACTAGTGGGTACTTCCAAAACAACGTGAGACCTACTGTAGGGTACATTTTAAATGTTGGAGCTAATAATTTAAAAATTATTCAAGTTACTATACCATCAATTTTTTGAAGCATATTATATTGCAACTACAATACAATACATAGTAATGATTCATAGTACATAATTTGTAAATCTATCCAAGGGGTAGTTTTAATAGGAGGGAATGAACTTGTAACAATGCGATAAATTGTAAAGTATTGCATCGCAATGATGCGCTAAACTGAAATTAAGGTGCAAACCCATGAAACAACGATAACCACACGATAACTGTTGACAACTTGTAGCCTCTAAACTTTGTGATGAACATCTCATTCTGGATTGTTATCTATTTGTTTGCTTAGGTATTCGCTTCAACTTAGCTCTGTGGCGAGAGGTTTCAAGGATGCATTGCATAAGTTAGGCTTAGTCAACATAATACTTCTTGTGGGTTTTTCTCCTATTATACATGTATGATTCATTTGTATGAATTATTTGATATATGATGTCTAGATATGTACAAGTTGTGTAGGTTGTGTTCAATAATAGTTAGAGAGTACATGTTGTACTAATCAATCCTAAAATCGCATATAGATTTTTGAATTACAATAGGGACATATTTAAATGCCTCAAATTTAGTTCTAACTACCATAGGATGTAGAAAAATGGGAAAAAAAATAGAAGTAGAAAAAAATAGGGGCCTATTTATTGTGAAATAAAAGCTAAACAACCCTCCCAAATAAAAACTTTCGATGCACGTATATATGGATTACAAGGTATAGTGAAGTATTCAGGATTATGCTTTGTAACCGTTAGAATAGCTAGCTTGTGATTTTAAGCAATTTTATATCAAGAAACTAGAGTATTTGGCTTAGTTATGCCAAAATGATCGAATTTGCTTTGTTTTGAAGTATAAATCTTTTCTTTTTGTCATTTGAATTTCATAAAAACCACTACTTATCAAACATTTGTCCATTCCTTGAAAGGCACAATAGCCTGTGTTTAGACACCCAAGTAGGAATTTTTACAACAGAATTCAATCTAGTTGTATTTGTCTTATCTCAAGAGTGGAGATAAAACACTTACAAAGGAAGTTCATTTTTATTGTGGGATGTAGTGATACTTCCTCACATTCTTAGGGTTGCTATCAAGGCCACAAATACAGCACTTCAATCCATCATCAATAGTCACTCCACTATCGATATTTATGCAAGGATTTCCTCCTAGAATTAATTTTTTGCCAAATTGGAGTGATTGAGCTACAATCAATAAGAAAATTCCGTTCTTGTTTCCACTAATTTGGCTACGAGTAGTACTCTTTTGATGGAAGCATTTCAATAGAGGCTCAAATTTGAACAATTATAAATATTCACTTTCAAGCCTATGTGGCTATATGAAGATCAATCCACATGCATTCCTAGGGATGCTTTTATAAGGCAACAAAAGTGATTAAAAATTTCAAGGAGCTTTTAATCCAATATCATGTTGCTTGTCAAATACCTTCAACCATCAACTGTTGCAAAGAAGATTGAAAATTTGTTGTTCACTGCTAGTTTGTTAAAGCTATGTAGTGATGTAAAACACTTCTATTTTATTAAATTATTGACTTAGGGGTTATTTCACTTCACTCATTTGTTGAAATTAGAAAATTCTCCACACACATTGAAAATAATTTTTTTAATAAAAATCCATAAAATTGATAAAAAGATTGTTAAAAATTGTTGAACTTTGTAAAAAATAATTATGCAATTATTATAATTGGATTATAACTGAAGCATGTATAATTTTACAAAACGTGATAATTTAGTCATAATTTATAAAGCTAAGAAATTTCTTTTCAAAAAAAATTTATAGGACAAATTGACACATACCTTATTAATAAAAATAAGGTAATTCGATTATTTTGAAATTCTACCACATAAAATTTATTAATTTATTTTATAATTTTTAAATCCATAAATATTAGCCCCAAAGACTACAATTGCATTATCAAAAATGTGTCTAAATCCTTTAAAAACATCTTTAATATATTAAAGAAGCTTACATTTAAATCAATAAATGTATTTTTAATCTTGAAACTTTGGACACGATTTAGAAGCATAGAATATTTTTTTTATAATATTTTTTTTTGAAAACAACTATTGATTTTTTATAAATTAATTCCAAAATGATTGAGTCAATTGGAATAGGGACTATAAGAAGTTAATGTAAGAAGATTATGATTTTGATTTATCTTCTTTACAATTTTGAAGGTGTTTTGCATATCAAAATACAAATATATCTTTGGAAAAAATAGAATGCACAGTAAGGGGAAACCACTTGTTGAACAAAGATTCTACAAAAACTTCTACACATTATACACATTGTGCATTTTGATTAAAATATGAGCCTTAAATTCAGTTTTAAAAAATATAAACATTAGCACAATGAAAAGTAAAATAATCCATGAATATATATATATATATATATATATATATATATATATATATATATATATATATATATATATATATATATTTATTTATTTATTTTTTGAACACCAAAAAAATAAAGTTTTTCCAAATTGATTTATCTTCAACATTTTTGAATTTCAACATTTTTATTTTAATATTACTATAACTTTTTCTATCCAAAATTTGATATTTAAAATTACCCTCATTTAGATTCAAATTAAAAAAATTTAATTAAATTTTCACCTCCAAAAAAATCTTTCAAGCACATTTACAAATAAATCTATGATAATTTAAAATAAACTATAAATGGATAATAATTTAATACAAAATATCAAAAATATCATAATTACTTAATTAATTTTGAAGAATTTTACTTTTATACATTTTAGTACATGAAAAAATTTATAGTTTGAAAATACACCAAAATCCCTCTTTTTTATGATATTAAAGTACACTTTTGCACCAATACATGCAATCATGTCTTTAAAGAATCTAATATGTTTTACTATTTTTGTGAACATGAATGCAATTTTATGAATTTTTTATAATACTAGCAAAAGACTAACATTCCATAACAATCTAAAAGTAATTTTATATCAAGGTCTTTTTTCCATATTTGTCTGTAATTTTTTTGAAATCTCAAATTTACTCATGTAGTGCATTGGGATACAAAAGGAAGTTGCCCTTATCATGAATTTTTTCCTTTTTACAATCTACAAAGTGCACACCCACTTTAAAAATTTTCAACAAAGCTATTAATAAACTCACAAATGCCAACAATTGTAAAACTCATTGCTTTCTAGAATCTAAAGTTGAGCACTACAAAGCATTCTATTTTGAAAAAAATTGTACCAAAATTTATTTCTAGAAAAGGATCCATTTAAATTATAATATCATATTTTAATAAATGTTTTAAATTGGTGCTAATATAGAAGTAGCATATAATTTGATTATTAATAATAAATGGATATCTATCCTACCATTGGTTTTGAACTTTCCAACGATTTGGGCATAATTTCCACTCTATAGATGTGAAAGTTATTTGACTTCTATAGTTTCAATACATCTAATATATGGATAAAATTCTAAAATCAACAAAGTTTTGCCCATTAGCTACCAAATATTGTATGCCTAATTTGTAATATCCCTCAAATTGATATATGGATCCATATACTATTATACAATACAAACAAACACTTTAATGTCCTTTAAATTTAATGTCCTCGTAAGACAATTCACAAAATACATAAATTATTTTTATTCATTTCAAATCAAGATGCTTTTCATTAGTGAATGTAGGCATCTTTGAATCCAATTATAAGACAACTCCAGTACTTTGCTATTGCCTTCCATCCCCATACAAATATAACACTTGTTTTAGATTAAATATAATAATATGTATTTGTTATCACTCATTGCAAGTGTCCAATCAATTTTTTTAATGCTAAAATTAGAATGAAGTTCATTAAAACAAATTTAACAAGAGATATTTTTAAATCTAGTAGAGTCCAAATAAGTTAAATATAATTTATTTTTAGACTACATTTACAATCAAAGAAGTCAGCGGTGCTACTTAAAAAGTACCATTTTATATTGATTTAAGCACCATTTGTACTTTTAAAAGTCAATAAATGTAGAATAGAATCAAAATTGCTTGTGACTTTTAGGTCATAATGTTATTAAATAAATCAAATACAAATTTCTATTGTATATTGTGACCTCTTGTATATTAAAATGAAGATTTTTTTCTAGAATGTATTATCTAAATTTTTTTAGTTAACTGTGTTGTAGTACATAAACAAATATGGTCTTTACATTGTTTGACTTTCACATTTTTTAGTAATGAATTCTATTATGCTCTTTATTGATGTAAAATGCAATATCCATTATGCACTTTAATCCCTCAAGAACCAAATGTTCAAATTTTGAACAATATATGAATGTAAACACATTCCATACATACAAAAATGTATTTTTTTCATCCATTGATTTTTGGAAGGTTCTTGTGTTGGTCCATTTATATTTGTATGGTATATATTCTAAAGACTTTGCTTTTCAAATATTATATATTTCATAGAAACTAGTAAGTTTAGCTGCAAAAATACCTAATATGTTTAAAAAATGACCTTTCAAAAACAACTTGAATGAAAAATAGAAATAAAAATAAAAATCTTCCAAAATCACTATTGATTAGAGCTTAACATTTTGAACTTGGAATAAAAAAATTCTTGTGAAAATCACAAATATTAAATCTACAATCTAAAAAGGCGTCTTTTGCAAGTACCATAAGTTGCATTGTGTAAATTGAATTAAAAAATTTTAAATCCCTAATGAACCTTGAGGTAGACCAAATTTCTAAAATACAAGATGTGTTATAAAGTGAAATTTGGAAGGATAATTTAGGGATGAATTTAAATAAACTTTGTAAACAATGACCTTTAGATTAAATCTAGAAATTTGCATCTACCCTTGCACTAATTAAATTTATTGATAAATTTGAAATTAAACTAAAAAATTCCTTTCAAAATTGGTTGCAATTTGAATACCAATGATTTTCACAATAATTTGTTTGCTACAAGTTTAAATTGTAAAATTATCATAATGGTGATTTTTAAATATTTTACAATACATTTTTATTGAAGTCCTTTTCAAAGGATCGTTTTTTAATTAAGAAAGTAAGATATGAGATAAAACAAACTTAAGCTCTTCTCTAATCTCAAAATAGATGCAAAGAAGAGTTTTGAAATTCTATACCATTCAAATGTCAAGAAAGATGAAAAGAATCTAAAACAATTGGCTTGCCAATTCCACCCAAGATTCAAAGTTACTCACCTACATATCATTCAATATGATTTAATTTGCATTTTTTTCATTCCATATTCATAACTTAGATATCATTTAATGAACTAGTAAAAAGTCCATATATATTTAGATGGTAATGATTATATTGAAATTCATGAATATTAGAAAGCTAGAATTTGTTAGAATTTTTCAAGTGGTATATAAAATCCAACAATGTATATACAACATAAGATGGATTAGAATAAAATTCAAAAGATAATATGTACAATATTAGATGGATTACAATAAAATTCAAAAATCAATGTATATAATATAAGATGGATTAGTGAATATTAATGATACCACAATGCATTAGTGAATATTAATGAACTAGAGTGGTTGTTTGAAATGATGTTTCTATAATGTAATTGCTTTTCATAAATTTTCATTTCCTATTATCAATAGTCTTATCCAAAAATCAAAACTTATATTAGTGGCATTATTACATACAATGTGATCCCTAAGCTCTTTGAATTTCACATTATGGATGATGATAAAGAGAGTACTTTAGGACAAGGTTTTGTTTTTTGTTTGTTTTGAATAATGTTTCAATGTAAGACAACTTTCTTATGATCAATTTGATGAAATTGAGGTAAATTAAATAATTATTGAAAGATGAAAATCAAAAAATGCAAATTTAAAAAAAAGATGTAGGCATTAAAGAATTTTTACCGTCTTACTTCATATTTTCATAAACAAAGAGAAAATTGAGTTTGAACAACAATTTCTTTGAAAATAACAATATTATTTTTAATTTAGTACTACAAATTTCAAACTAAAGTCTTAACAATAATTTCCACAATAATCTAAATAAATTGAAAGTTTGACTATCTACCAATAAAGATAAAATATATAATGTAAGTTTTGTTGAAAGAATGAATGAAATTTCCACTTTTAAATTTTTTAGAAGAAATGTAACTATCAAATGAGATTTCTATTTTTAAATAATTGTGTTTAAAAAATTATTTATTTTAACCAAGATAACAGTACATTTTTTTTTTCTTTCAAAAAATTTTCAGTAAGAAAATATGTCAACTATCTATGTAGAAGTGTAAAGTAAAACCTTCCAGAAAACCAAATACAAAAAGTAATGAGAAAAAATACGGTAAATAAGAGATATAAAATACAAATAGAGTTTTTAATCTATAATAGAAGTATGTATTTTTAAAAAAAATTTAGAATGAAAATATTATTACAAATTTAAAATAAATACTATTAATATTTGTCTATTGAATTTTTCTACTAATTTAGAAATAATAATACTGAGAAAACTTAAATCCAATTATAAATATGAATGAAATTAAGGATTTTAACCCCTAAAGGATCCAACAACATTTTTTTGTCAATGTAGCAATTTTGGGCAACTCAATACAAACAGAATATAAATTTTCTTTCTTTAAAATTTTCACACAACATGTGCCCAAAGAGTAGCTTTAAGGCCCAACAATTTTCATAACTTTTGACTACATGATTAAAAAAAAATTGTACGATATGTAATTTTCATTGCTTAGCAAACAACTCAAAAAATTCTTTAAAAATAATTTTTTTAGAAATAAAATTTTAAAATTGATTTTCTAGTTTATATGTATATGGAAAGCTTTGAATCATTCAATTTTGATTAATGAGATGAAAATTATGAGCAGTTTTAGTTTGCAAGCAGTTATTGAATCTCTACACTAAAATGAACTTTAAAGTGCTTTATTTAACTCAATTTTTAATATTCTTGAAAAAAATAAAAACATTGGATGTAGGTTATTTGTGTAGATTGTTTATTACAACATTACAACCATTGGGATTGACATTTTCCAAATCCATAACTAAATTATTAACAATTTATTATTTTGAATCATTCTCTAATTCTTTCTACTTACTAATTTTTTCCTATATGTTGTACAATTCCAAATGATCTGAAATTATTCAAGCATGTAGCCAACTTGCCTTGAAGAATGAATCCAAAGAAGCAACACCAACATGAACATTTTTTCATACAAATGTGACCTTGTGAAGTGTAGCTATCCGTTGTTTTGCAGGGCCTAAAAAACGATTTTTGTCAATTCAAACACTAATATCTTGCAATTTACATGGTGGAAATTTCTAAGTTTTTTTCACATCTTTTCAAACTAGCATAATACAAAATTTTATGGTTATATCTGTTCAAAATTTTTTTTTTTCTAAAACTTGGTACTTGTACTAGGAAATGGCAATTTTGGAGCGTTTTGGGTGAAAACATAGTCAAAAACCTTTAGGAATTTATCAGTACTGTAGTTGTTTCTTAATGTAATATTTGAATTTAAATAATGATATTATGATTATTAAACATAAATCTTTTATATATCTCATATTTTGAAATAAATCAAGTATTTATATTACAATTTCAAATTATATAACTAATTTTTTTACCTTGTTTAAAAAATTGTGGATATGTAGGGTAAGAAAATGTGAATTTCAAAGTATTTTTATTCATATTAGATAAAAATATAAAATAGAATAAAATGTCTAATTAAGATTTGAATCCCAAATAAGTCATTGAAAATTTGCAATGGTATTACTGACAATGGTGTGACTAATTGCCATTCCAAATAAGGAATAAAGTTCTTTCTTTATTGTACAAAAGAGATTGACTTGTTCTTTTAAATTTCTTATAAGTTTGTGTTATTTAAAAATATCCAAATACAAATTTATATTTTAGATTCCAAATTTAAAAATATGGGGCCTTATGATTTACAAAAATATACAAAATTTCACACAAATTTGTAACAACATGCCAAGTCTAGTAAAATCGAAATTGATCTATTAACGATATTATAGCGTAATTACAACATTTAGTATTTTAAAAGGTTGTTATATTCCTATATTTTGTGTACTTTAAATTATGTTTTAAAAAGGTGTATTTTTTAATTAGAATTGGCACGTACAAGGAACCTTTGAATGACATTTAATTATAATCATATATAGAAAAATACATAATTACTAATATTATCTAAAAATTGCTTGAAAATAAAAAATACACCTTTTTAAAACAAAATATCCTTTTCAATTCTACTTTTTAATTTCAAATTTTTAATTTCATATATGGAGTAAATTAGCATATTATAATATCTACTTTCTCATTATTTAAATTGATGGAAACTAAAAATTTTATTCCAAATTTTTTTTGGATGTATACGCAATAAATCTTGCTTTCATGTTTATCTAAAAGCGTAGGGTTTGTATTTTTTTGATGTAGCGTTTTGCCACGGGTTCAAATGATTTTGTATTGAATGTGTATTAAACCAAACATTAATCCACAATAAATTCACCCCACAGTGGATTTGAACTAATGACCAACAAAACATGATGTATAGAAATTAAACTTTGAGGATATAATAAATTGAATGCTTTGTATTTAATAAAATGAAATTCATATAACAATTTTGAATATTGTTTAATATCATGAATATGAACATACATTTATACAAGCATAATGAAATTATGTCAAATTAGAATTAATAAGTTAATATTGCAAAGTTAAAATTTGACTATTGTAATAATGTTTTAAATACTATTATTGGTGAATGATTGGCACAATTACCATGCTTTTAGTTTGATTTGAAATAATCAACCTACAAAATACCATCAATCATTAAATTAATTCAAATATATATAATAATCAAATATTAGTTTTAAAAGAACTGTAATTGATAGTAAAGTAATACCTTTCTCATTGTATATGATCAAAGTAGAAGATCAAAACGTAAGTTTTTCTTCAAGTCTTGAAATTACAATGCTTAAATTTCATTAGCTTCATAGAATCCTAGTATAATTGAATTATAACTCAATTGTTTATTTGTCTTCTTGAACATCATTATTTTAATGAATGTCAATTTTTTCTTCCAATATTGTGAAACGCATTTCCAAATTATCCCTCTTAAACAACAAAATTTTGACCTTTCATCTACAATATATTTATAATACATATATGATACAAATTTTTGCAATATATCATACATGTATATAATAGTTGCTTGTTTATTCAATCTCTAAAGGACTTGAGCCATTTATTGTAAATATTTTTGAAAATATATTGAGAATAGAAGAATAGTTAAATGTGGATATATGAAGAAATTTTTGGCATTATTTTTTAATAAATTAATCATATTTATTAAATAAAATCTAAAACCTAAATTATACTCCGTAAGACTTTTTAATAATTTGATAACATTCCATATCCATATATAAATATTTATAAGAATTCTTTTGTAAAGTGTCCGATATAAATATTTTTTAAACTTTATCAAAGTGGGTTGCACTTTTCATTAATTAAAACCACTTTTAAATGACAATCTTTCTGAATACTGGCGTGTAATACTTTGGCGTGTAATACTTTCAATTTATCATGTGCAAAGTATTAATGCACTGTAATTTTATAATTTTAGTGTTTAAGTACTAGTTATTAATTGCAAAAAATAAAATGGTTTTGAATGGATGAAAAATCTATCCCTTTGTGTTGAAGAATTTAATTTGCATAAGTTGTTTAAAAAAATAGAAGCAGAAGAACTTAAAGAATGTGCAATAGAAATCAAAATAGCTCTATATAGAGTATATTACAATAAAATAATCACAGAGCGTAAAGAAAAATCTAAAAATATTAAATAATAAACTTTCATAAATATTGAAGAATTTCATTTCAATCATTTTAAACTAAAAAATATTATATTATATAATCGTACAATAATAACTAGGGCTTTGTTGTTTCTCACATTACCAATGATCCCATTGAAGATTGAAAATTTTGGGGCCCTGTTTTAGCTCAGACCTTGGTGATAGAAATTTGACCTTTACACCTCTAGAAGAAACTTTTTTTTTTTACGAGTCCGGATTTTTTGGAATAGATTATTTTTACATCTTTATTGACATCTAATTGTTTTTATGATTTTCATGATGTTCATTGGATGTTATTTTTTATATAAAAACAACTAGATATCAATATAGATGTAAAGAAAAATCCGTTCCAAAAAATACGGGCTTGTCACCTAAAACGCGGGTTTCTTATGGTGCACAATGACATGGATTTGGAAACCTGAAGAAAATGGTACTCAAAATAGGTGAGCATCCGGCGGAGAACAAATATACAGTGTAATAACAAACTTAAACAAAGCACAAGGTAAAAGTCACAGTGGTCATGGAGGTGAGTTGACCACATATGCCTATGGATAAAGAAGCTTCCATTGGAAGGAATCATCGTTGACTTCAGGTTAAATTTTGCTATTCAACAAAACTCTATGGCACTTGCAATAGTTTTTGACAATTCTAAACAAATACATTTGATGGGTAATTATTGCAAAAGTCATAATAAGATTTTTTTAATTTTCCATTTTTATGCCGGCATTTTAGTAAATTTACTTTCCAAAATTCCAAAATTTCTCGACTTTATTAGATGGGTTGATGTTCGCTCAAAAACCTTTAATTCATTCTATTTTGATTATCTCCACATAACCCCTAAAGTTCCAAGTGTATTCTTAAGAGACAATTGAAGGTTTGGTTTGATTCCTATAATCTCAATTTTTTGCACGATTTTTGAAACTTTTTTAATTTAGGAAAAAAAAATTAGTTTTATGACAATATAATTTATTTGCATTGATTCTTGGAAGCAAAAGCAAAGTCTCCTTGGAGGACACTTGGGATTTTGGGTAGGCTCATAAAACCTCAAATTTTGACCTGATTTTTTGAATTTTTTTTTGAAGATAGAAAACCACATTAGCTTTCTAATTATTTTTTTCAAGTAATCCCTGGGAGCAAAAATTATGCCACCCTAAGTCAAAAAAATAGTTTGCCAGACAAAATAAAAAAATATTAAAAGTTGAATTTTTTTAATTTAATTTTTAATTTTTATCAAAGATCATGTTTTTGTCTACATTAGAAGCTTTGATTCATTCTATTTGGACTAATAATGAAAAAGTTATGGACAATCTCATTTTTTGGGCAATCTAAGCATCTTCTTCAAAAAAAGAACTTATAGCATTCATTTTTGTATGCAATTTTCAAACTTGTTCAAATTTATATTTTGATAGAGTGAAGTTTGTTTGCAAAAAGAGTCTCACCGTTGGGATTATGATGTTTCAATTCCATCTTAGAGCTATTATCAATTTAGTGTTTCATTCAATCTCAAACCTACTTCTACTAAACAATTGTTTTATATGTGAAAATCAAGTTTTGATGTTTTGAATTTTTTTCTTTGACTCTCAACTCAAATGTTCAACATAAAAAAAATTAATTTTATGGTCCGTAATGCAAAAAAAATCCACAGATGGCCATCAAAGTCATCTGAAAGTACAAGCCACACTTAATTTTTTATTTTAAATCCAACTTTGAATGCTAATATCTTCCAATCGGTTTGGTCAAACTTCTTGAAATTTTTACTACAAGATCCTACGGTTAGATTCTCAAAAAAATGTTTTTTTGGTTTCTTGAGTGATAGCAACAAAAATGGCAGTTTTCAATGGTTTTGGAGCCAAAAAATGCCTTGGTATTTTAGCGGTTAATTATGTAATCAATTAAATTGATAAGGCAATATAAATCAACTATTGTATATATTATATGAAAAATCTATCATTTATCAAAATTTCAATAAACTTTAGTGTCTGTAGATACTAAAAAAAACTTATACATCAATGTAATTAATGTTTAATAAGATTAAAAGTCTCTAAATTGTAAAGATTTATTTAAATCAAATCTATATATTGTAAGGAATCTTTTGCCTAATTATTCAAAAGATATCTTTATTAAAGGACTTCTTTGGCTTCTTTAATTGTTAATGCACCTCGATGCTACAAAAAGTTACATTGTCAATGTGTTGGATAGTTCAAGATAAATTTTATTTACTTTATTTCTACAAACTAAAAGATTCAATTCAATTGAAAATGAGAAGTCTCTTTGATTTTGCTATGAGACATTAAAAAGGGTGTTTCTACAACTTTTAAAAGTCTTTCATTAGGCAATTGTAGTCTTCTTTGTTGCTATTAAGTAAAAAATAATTGAATATTTTAAGGACAATTGTTTGTTGAACAAACAATTGAAATTTGGATAGGCTCCTATGAAGTCAATTTTGGTCGGATGTTTATAAAATTTTGATACAAGGTGTGAACATGTATCTCCTTAGTCAGAATCTATTTTTTTTGTAATTGGTTGCCCAAATCAAAAGTTATGTTGTCTTGATCCTTTTCAACAGCCCGGGCAATTTGAGGATTTCACTTAATGTCTTTGCACTGCAAGGTGATTTAGAGTAAGCCAAACTCCATATTTGCTTCTAACATTTTTATAAATGAACCTAACATTATATACTTGTGAATGGTCAAAATCATCATTTTCGTATAAAACAAAAAATTTACCCCCAAAAGTCTTGAAGTCTGATGACCTTGTTTTGGACGAATGGAAAAAAAATTCACTTCAAATGTTATAATCTTTCAATCTGTATGTCAAATGGGTTGAAATTTTTTCCACACATTGCCTTACATGTTTATCACACTTTTGTAAGTTTGGAGCTTTAAAAAAAATCATTTTTGATTTTGGACAAAGCATTAAAAAATGACAATTTTGAACTTTTTCTCTTCCCAAACACCCTCTTGTCTTTAGGGGTAAAAACATAAAATTGAAAAGGACTAAAATTTATTGATGAAGATAAAAAATTATATACTAACACTTATGAACTATTAGCACATTGTTTCAATCCAATTATTTTGAAAAACTCATTACCCAAAAGTTAACCTCTAAAGTTCCTTGACTATGTTTTCACCAAAAACGCTCCAAAACTGCCATTTCTAGTACAAGTACCAAATTTTAGAAAAAAAAACATTTTTGAACACATGTAACCGTAGGATCTTATAGTATGATAGTTTTAGAAGATGTGGAGAAAATTTCAAAACTTTTCACAATGCGGATTGGAAGATATTAGCGTTTGAATTGGCAGAAATCATTTTTTTGTCCCTAAGAAAAACAGGGCAGCTACACTTCACAAGGTCACATTTGTATGAAAAAATGTCCAAATGGTGGTACCTCTTTGAATTCTTTTTCCTAAACAAGTTGGATACATGCTTAAATTCTTTTAAATCATTTAGAATTGTACAACATATAGAAAAAAATTAGTAAGTAGGAAGAAATAGAGAATGATTCAAAATACAAAATTGTTAAGAATTTCATTATGGAATTGAAAAATGTCAATTCCAATGGTTGTAATGTTGTTATAAACAATCTACATCCTATTATTTATTTATTTTCAAAAAATATTGAAAATTGAGTGAAATAAATGACTTCAAAGTTTATTTTAGAGTAAGAAATCCATAACTACCCGCAAACTAAAACTCTTCATAACTTTTGACTCATTGATTGAAATGGAATAATTCAAAACTTTCCACATATAAATAACTCTAGATAACCATTTTCAAATTTTTGTTTTTGAAAAAAGTGATTTTTTAATCAGCCCGGACTGCCTGGTTGAGAAAAAAGGTAACATATTAGGCCATAACTTTTGACTCATATTTCCAAATGTCATGGAATTTAGTGCATACAAAAGATATTCCTCGTCCCCACCTTCTATTAAAATTTTAGTCTAAAATATGCAAATTTTAGTCACAAGTACCTGCCCAAAAATAGCCATCTGGTCCTTAAAGGGTTAGCATTTATCAGCAAGTTTTGCATTAGTTTTATTTTTATTATTGAGGAAAAATGCAAGTTCCATTCAAAGAAGATAAACTCCAAATAGTGAAAAGCCCCCCAACTGAAGGACAACCTAGTCCACTTTTTCAAACTTCATTTACAAGTACCTATAAATGTTATTTTTACATTTAGTTTTCAAAGATGTGATTATATATCTTCTATTTGTTGTAAAAATTTCACATTGGGGGAGGGGGTGAAATTATGGTGAATTTTAAAACAAAAAATGAAATGATTTATATCAAATGCAATTGATGCTCAAAAATCTAAAAATCTTTCTATGGATTTATATTATATTATATTATAAAACATCATGGTGCATATTTTATTTATTACGTTATTTTAAAATTAGAAAATTAGCACTCCATGGTTGCAAATTCATTTTCCAAAATGTTGGTTAATATTTCAGTAAATTTCTATGTTTTCAGTAGAATTATAAATGAATAGTTGAAGAATATCAATGAAAACTTGATTACCAATAGAAATCTAGTGCTTTTAGAGCTCTGATATCTACGTAGGAAATTCCATTGTCAAAGTCTCCCAACCCAAAAATAGAGCCCCAAAGCCTTCAATTGTGGGTCATTAGTAGTGTAGAATGCACACATATATTAGTAGTAGAAGTGTATAAATTTTGAATAAATATACACCTAAAATAATTCTACATCAATTTTTTTATTATTTTTTTATAAAAATAATAATGCAATTGTAGATGAATGGACATACAAAAAATGGTGCATAATATCATTTATTATATTTGATGCAACTGTTGTGACTTCATTTGCCACTACTTTTTTTTGTCGTGGCTTTCATTTCATAGCTTTGGTTGTCTGTTCACACCTAATACATTCAATATTCATCAATATAGAAATGTATATAGCCATTGATATGTAAGATTTAAAATAACACCTAAAAAAATTTCAACTTAAAGGTTGTTACTAGAATTTATAACCTCATAATTTTTTTAAGTTGTAGTTTGAAATTTTTAAATTTCAAGTTGTTATTTTAAAATTAGATAATTTGATTAGGGATGTAGCCACAATTGTTGCACCATATGTCATTTAAAATGACATATTACCATGTAGTTATACAATGAGCAACATATGTCATTTAAAATGCATATTAGTAACGACCTAATCAAATTATTTCAAGAATAGATAATGTAATTTAGAGTTTCCTGGTAGTTTAAAAATATCCTCTATTTTGATATAGAAGACATTATAAAGTTTCACACAATATATATAACAATGTACATTGTGTCATGTATAAGCTTTTAATTTTTTCTTAAAATAAAATATATAATTAATTTTATTGAGAATAATTAATTTTATTGAGAATAATTAATACATTTAGAGATATTATTATGAATTTTGATTCTTTTCAAAATAATTGATCTCGTGTACATTCAGTTTTTGGCATTGTTATATCCATTGATCATTGTAAAGAAAACTTCAATGATCTTTCATTGACTTGGTTTTTTTTTTCAATGTAGTTTAATTTGTGTACATTATTGAATGAGTTGATATAAATTTTCAAATTTGGGCAAGAAAGATATCCATTGCACTTGTATAAAAAAAATTTGAAATTAAAATGATCAAAGGAAAGAAAATCAATATACTCTACAATTGATGCACAAGAAGTCAATATATCTTATTATATTTTTGTATTTGGAGATTACTTGACAAATCATTGTTGATTACAAATTTCTAATATTTCTATTTCATATCATTTAAATGACCCCATGTTTATAAATATGTAATGAATGTAAAATCCACATATAAAAAAACAAGATACATTTATTTTGACATATTCAATTTTGATTCAAAGTAGAGATTACAAACTTAGTTCATTACAATTGAAAACTTATTACTCTTCAAAAGTATAATATTAGAAATGGATTATAAAGATACTGCTGAAACAAGAAATGATGATGTTTCTTTAGACTCAAAAATGTCTAAATTTGAACTTACAGTTGCGGCTGCTACTGATAAAGCCCAAAAAACAGTTGCTGCACTCATGGCAGCACATGCGCCAACTAATGCTTGTCAAAATATTCCAAATTTCAATTCTATTAAAGATATTGGCATGTGTTTAAAACCACCTACTATTTTGAATGGACGATCAACTTTTGTTATTCCCAAAAATAAGTTATTTGGAGCTCTTGTTCCTATCAATCAAATTTGTCCTACCAAAATAAGTTCCAATCCCTTAAATAAAGAAATTGAAGTGGAGAATAAACCCAAAAGGAAGAGTAAATGGGGACCTGATCCACGAGATGACCCCATTGTCAAACGCGGCTTAGCACTTGCATTGCAAGTAAGTAATTCTCAAATGTACAATAAATGTATTTAAAATTATATTATATATATATATATATCATTGCCATATTAAATAATAAAATGGTAGTTTTCTAAAATTACTTAAAATATATAGAAAACTTGAATTTTTATACTATTGAATAATTTGCTAACATTCACAAATATTTCATTTATTAGTATGCATTTGTAATTAATGATGATTGCAAAAGAAGTATTTTATTAATTTGTTGAAGGCATTAGTTAATTTTTAACTTTTGTCTTTGAAATTTTGTCTTTCATTTCATGATTTTACTAATATTTTTACAAAAATATATTGTGTAAAACTATTGGACAATGCAATTGGACAATTGGACAATGTAATTTTTTTAAACTACAACTAACATTAAACCTACGCTAATATGTGATCTAAAAAATGATATGCTTGCAAGATGCATATCTCTTTGAAAAATGTGGTGTTAATCCACCTAAGAAGAAAAAAAATTATAATGCTCATATCCAGGTGAAGGTCTTTAGTGATATAGATGCCTGTTATTGGTGGGACGACTTTTGAGCAGACTCGAGCGGAGCAAATTGCTGCTCAATTAGATTCGGGTTTTTTGGACATCGAGACAACAGAAACTCCTCGTTCACCATCACCCCCTCCAATTTATGATTCTAATGGACAAAGAACAAATACACGTGAGGTAAAAATATTTTAGTAAATATTTAGTAAATATTTATCTATAATAATTTATTTTGATGCATTATACATGACTCTTTCAATTGTTGATAATTTTACAAAACTTGAAGTAATGGTGAAATTTTATTAAGTTATAAAGGAATTTTCTTAATTTTTGAATGAAAACTGGCAAAGTTTGAAAAATATTTTTAGGAGTATTACATTTTGAACCATTAGAAAAAAAGTTAAACTATCTTTGAAGTCTTTCGCAACAATTCAGTATCCAAGGAAAATAATAAAAATAAATCAATTTTTTCAATTTATAAGTTGAACATATGTGAAACAAACTATTTGATCATTTACCTTCAATAATTATATGAATAGTATTTTATAAATAATGTCTTTTACATACTACAATATTTTTAAATTGTGATGAAGGTTGTCTTGTTATTAAGTAAAATTATACGCATTAAATTATATTATATATAGATTGGTATTTTTTATCATAAAACTTATTGAAGAATTCAATTCCGTAATCATAAAGTATAGCTTTATGTTTTTTTTCCAAATGATTAATAATAAAATTTAAATCAATAATAGGGAAGAAGACGTGAACAACTTGAAATTGAAAGGCGAGAAGCTATTGGTAAATTATATTAAATTACAAATACAAGATATTTATATAATCTAAAACATTTTTTATAATATTACATATATACATTCATTATCTATTATAAATATCAAAGTTGTTTATATATCACATGTTTGAAAATATAATCAATATAAAAATATTTGAAATTGTAGGTGAATGTATGAAATTAAATCCAGCATATAAGCCACCTGCAGGATATAAACCGGTGTATAAAGAAGCCAAACTTTTTATTCCAGTGAGAAAAATTCAGAGAATGTGTACAATTTTGTTCAAATTATTTACTTAAATATAAAAATAAAAATAAAAATTTGAATATAAAGATTCTCATTGGGTATTCACTTTTTTATTAAAAAAAATGTACATGTAGGTGAAATACTATCCTGGCTATAATTTCATTGGTCTTATTCTTGGTCCACGTGGAAATACTCAGAAACGTATGGAACAGGTAACAAAGCTCATTATTAAAAATTTATACACATGTGCAATGTAACAATATATAAATAATTTGAAAATGCCATTATATTTATTAAATTCATGATACTAAATTAGAAGTCAAAATTATAAAAATTATTTTTTTATTTCAACGTAAATCAAGGAATAATAAATATATAAATCTCAAAGGATTAAATCAGTAAATAACTAAATATAACGGCTACCAATTTTTTAAAATCTTTTTAGAAGGTTTATGGATAAAACTCTAAATTTGTGATTATGATCTAATTATTTGATTTTATCAAATAAATAGTCTTTAGAAAAAATTTAATCATTATTTAAAGATTATTTCTATAAATCATTTTTCTATTCAATATATCCAATTGCATTATTGTTAATATATCACATTTCAAAATACTTTATGCACATCTGAATTATAATTACAATAAATTATTTAAATTATTAAATATGATTAATATCTTTTGTTTAGGAAACTGGAACTAAAATAGCTATTCGAGGTCGAGGTGCCCTTAAAGAAGGAAAGGTACTACTAAAATTATTTAAATAAATTTATCATGTTTTTTTGCATGAAATTGTTATGTTAATATACAAATATTAGTATAAAGTCATTTTGAATGCATTGAATGAGTTTACTATGTATTTACTTTAATTATTTTTCTTACATTTTACTTACATTTTTGTATTTATATTTGTTGTTAGCGACCTATTCAATCGGGTAATCGTGATAAAGATTTGGAAGGACTTCATGATGATTTACATGTTCATATAACAGCTGATTGTATTGAAAAAGTTGATGCAGCTGTTGCTCTCATTGAGCCTCTTTTGACCCCAGTTGATGTAAGTAATTGAAAATTGACAAGAAGCCAAACATATAATTAAGTCATACATATAAAATTTATTTGCATTGCAAATAAAGGTTCATTTTCTTATTCATTTGTAAAGCAACCACAAAAGGAAACCTCAACATGGAAATTGAAATTTTTAAACTAACTAAATTATATCTAATCAAGATTATCATTTAAAAACTTCAACTTAATGAAATCCAAATTCATATATCACATTTCCACAATCCTATGAGTTAGTTTATGTAATTAAACAATATTTCAATCATACATGCATGTCAACCTTCAATACATTTCCGCAATAAGTGTTAAAATCACTTATTTGATTGAAAAAATTGATTTAAAAAAACTCTCCCCAAAATACATTAGCAATTATTAATTGTTAATTGTTATGAAGATTTATAATGATGGCATACTTTTTTAGAAAATAAACTAGGGCAAATGACAACTTGAGTGTAGAATGTAAAATTGTAGATTAAAAAAATGAATACAAAATTATTGTATCTAAAATATCAAAGAGCTATTGAAATTATGCCATTTATTTAAAATATTCAAACACTTCAAAAGCAAATGGAATGTTGGCATGTACAAAATTTTCATTAAATCACAGTCTATGTATGTTTAAATGCATGATTAAATTTCATGCCTTATATATTTCTATCTTTTATTTATTATTTATGCAAATCTATATAATTATTGCCTATGTAAGTGTTAGATATTATTTATACCATCATGAATAAAAATATTAAAGAATTATTTGTTTATTAATATTACAAATACCAAAGGTTGACTATATTGAAATTACTTTTTCAATAATAGCATAGAGGCTTATAAAGCTCAAATGTAGGATTAATAGGTCTATAAAAACAATTAAATGAAACTGTATACAAAATTAATTGAAAGTTTATAGGCGCACAATTGAATGTATCATGATTTTAGATTTAGATTTTTTAGATTTTTGTTTTTGAACTACATTTTAATGATTGATAAATGCCTACTAATGTTTAATATTTAGTTATTATATGATTTTTATAAATTCATTTCATTTTTTAATTTTGTGATATGATTGCAGGAAGTTGAAAATATGCATAAGCGTAAACAACTTAGAGAACTTGCAGAAATGAATGGTAACATAAATATATTATATGATAATTTATTTAATAGAAAGAATATTGAATAAGTTTCAACAAAATTTTTTTTTATTATAATTTATTCAATATTTCAAATTTCTACTTTAAAATAATAATTATCAAATTATAACAAATATAAATGACATTTAATATACTAAAACATCAATTTAATGCGTATATTAAAATAGCTTAAAAAAATAAATTGAGGGATCTCACTTGAATAAATATGCTTTTTTGAGGTTAGGAACAATACGAGATTTTTTGAAAATATGCTCAATTTGTGGAGAATTGGGTCACCAAAATTGGCAATGTTCAAAAGAAGCTTTAATTACTTTCCAGTCAAAGGTATGTTGAAAAATGTTTCATGATGACAAAACTTTTTTTTTAATTGATCAAATTTACTATCTCGTAAACCAAACATATTTTTTATTACTATATTAATTTAAAAGAAACCAAATAGGTTTGATTATAGATCATTTCAAATAAGAAAATTTTCTTAATAAATAAAAATCATAATGTACTATTCAAAAAATTTAAGTACCTTAGTAAAATCCTTATAAGACACTAATATTGTCTTTATTGATTTCTTTAATTAGGTAGTTTGTTCAATATGTGGAAATGGAGGTCATCCATCGATGGATTGCCCACAAAAGACTTCAAAATCTACATCTGCAGAGGTTGGTTAATTCTATTTCATTTAAGATATTTCATCTAGTTTTATTTTATTTCAAACTTCAAATTTATGAATATTAATAGTTTAAGCAATGTTTCTATTTGTAAATTATTCATATGTGCTATCTTATTTTTATAAAGTTTAAAATGGATTATTCAATTAGTCAAATGGTGGTATAAAATGTATTTTAGTATGTTTTTTTTTGTAACAAATGGAATTCCATTTTAAAGAAACACTTATATAAGAAAAATTAATTAATTTGTAATTTATCATGATTTCAGGGTCAAACACTTGATGTAGAATACATGAATTTTTTGAAAGAATTAAACAACGGATCATTGGGAGTTGTTAGTAATGCAACTTCTTCAGCAATAGCAACAAATTCAACCACTTCAGGTAAAGATTTAGTACATCACTTTTTTTGCATTTCTATATATTGCATAAATGAAGTATCAATATACAAATTCCAAAAATGACAACTTAAATCATTATGATTACAGAATTGCCAAGTACAAATACATCTTGGAGTGGTGTACAAACATCTTGTAAACAACCAATAACATTGAACAATACACTAATGTCTCAACCTCGGCTACCAACTTCTACAATCATGAATCCACCCCAAATTATTTATGTACGTAGCTCATCACCATGGAGAGGAATCAATGGTTATAATGGACCTCAACCACAAGGCATTCCAACAAAATTTATAAGAATTGCAGGTGGAAATTGCATCCAACAACCACCTATATGTATATCTTCTACAACAAATGGACAACCTGGAGTAAGTTCTGAAAGTGATTCAAAATCCAATGCAACTAATGACAATACTACTCAACAATTAGAGAAGACGGTTAATACAATTGTTCAAAGTCCAATTTCAACAATAGGAACCAATCAAAGTGGACCAAGGTTGTTACAAAATCCAATTAGAATGGTAACAAGTTCAAGTCCCATTGGAATGCATCCTCATCAAATGATAAGACCACTATATCCAACAACTGTACATTCTAATATACCATCTCAACCCATAAGATGTCAACAAATTCGAATTATTCATCGACCGCCAAATGGAATTATAAATCCTATGAATATTGTTCGTACCCAAGTTATATTACCTAATCAAACAAATCTTCAAAAAGCGGCTTCTACTCAACCACTTCAAGGACTTTTTAGACCAAATTCATTACAAACGCAAAGTCAAATTTGTGCGTGGCCACAACCTATGGCTCCAACATGTCCTTCCCAAGGACCACAAAGTTCTCAACCATCTTCAACTCCATCTAATTCTTATGTACCTTCTCAAAGTTGGCAAACTCTTCCTATGAATGCGACAAATTGCATACAACCGAGGCATATCAACCAATGTTTACAACCAACACCCCCTCCTCCACCACCAACCTCTCAATATGACACCAATGTTATTGATTTGCAATTAAAAAATTTAGTTGGCTTGGTTTCACAAGTACCTTCATTATCAAGTTCATTGAACATTCAAAACCCTAAACCACCGTCTTCCTTTGGAAACACACAATCCATTGATGTTGAATATGAAAGACTAATGGCTTCAGTAGGAATTACTTAAAAAATGATTTGTATTAAATTAACTACTAATTTTGACATTTGATTATCAGGAATGAGTCTGTAAACATTGCAATGATACTAATAATGATATAAATTTTGATGATTGAAAATTTATAATTATTAATTTATATATTTTTTCAAATTGCAAAATTAAAATAATACTAATAGAGGTGAATATTGTAATATGGGAAAAAAATTGACAAGATGTAGATGTGATTAAGCCTATGATTACAAGGAAGGAATACATACTTTCAGTTGCTTAAAAAGCAGTAAAATAATTTATGAAATGTTCTTATAAAAAATCACATACTAATTTTTTCACAATGGATCTTGAAGTAAAACTAACATTCAGTAATAATTTTTGCATGTCAGTGTTAAACTTCAATTTTAATGGAAATCTCAATATTAAAATTATAAAAATTGAATAAGAAATAATTAGTTTTATTATTTGGAAATTAAAAATATTATAATATTTTTTCATCAATTCTTACAGTTGTATTATACATTAAAAATAATAATAATAATAATTAAACAACGTGGTTTTAAATAATAATTGACTTATTAATTTTGAAAAAATTACATAATTATTAAATATACCAAAACCTAAAGTTTATATTAAAAAATAAATAAATTATGAATGATCACTTATATATTCAATAAATTAAACCAATTTTTGACATAACAATCCTTCAGAATAAAACTAGTGCACCTTTTGTTTGTATTATAGACAGGTGGTTATTAAATCCGATTGGTTTCTTAATTTTTGTATTTTATTATAAGTACATCTTTAGCATGGTGGAATTTTTTGTTATGGTTGTTTTACCAATATTAAATTAAGAATTTAAATTAATTCAATATCTGAAGTATCAGTGATATGGATTCCAACCTTTGTTGCCATTGAATACATTTTTTTGTGCCATCGTTATGTTTGAAAAATAACTAAAAATAATTAAAAATATATAAACTTAATGTGAAAAAATTCAACAAAATTCTCA